>JAJJWX010002930.1:0-1431987 GCA_023529315.1 Papaver bracteatum | reverse complement strand
AAAAATGGCTCAAACTCCATTCAACAATCAAGAGGATGTTGCTATTTTCAGAGCACACATCACGGTCACAAAGCACGACTTTGAAAGAGAGCACTGGGTCTTCTCAAACCACGACGAAATCGGAGATCCGTACCTTAACATTGATCAAACATCCAATGATTGGTGGGAACGTGTGTTTATGATTTTCAAAGCACTTATGGAAGGACGCTCCAAGACATTAGGGAAAGATACGATTTACTCTACAAAGATTGCGAAGCGCTGAAAGACGAATTTGAAGCGAGACACAAGGCTCTTCCCAAAGAAGATGATATGACCCGAGTAAGTTTGTCAATCAACAAGGCCTCTCATAGGGTTATTTTCATTTAAAATGCTAACTATTAATTAAATTTTTTTCTCCAGTACATTTTAGGTTGCAGCCAATACGAAGAGAAGTACGGCCACAAGTTTTTCCACGAAGATTGCTATCTTTTCTTGACAGAAAATTTCTAGCAATTCAAAAAGTATTGTTAAGTGTTCAACGGAAATGTAGTGAACCAGATTTTATGTCTTTTCCTTTTGTTTCATTTCGAATTACATGTACGATTCTTTCCAATTCAATAAAAACAGTTCAGCTTTTAATTATTAAATCAAGGGTCGTCAAGTTACAACTATTAAAACCCGACGACTCTTTGTTTTTCCAAACTCAGCACTAGGAGTCGTCTGTTTAGGAGAAATAAACACGAACGACTCTTCATGCTCAATAAATCAGATAGTTCCTGATGGAGTCGTCATACCTTAAAATTCATACCCGACGACCCTCCATATCAGAAAGCGTCTTTGATTTCTTAGTATGGACACTGATGACCCTTATAGCAGTAAATGCGAATTTTGAATCCACCAAATGTGGTTGAGTCCACCAACGGAATTTTTTTTCAAAAAAGAGGCAGTTGGGTCGTTCAACTCTATAAATAGATACCCAAGACACACCTCATACTCACTCACACAACTCTTTCATTCTTAACCTTCACATACAATCTCATTCATTCATCTTCCAAGAGGAAAAAAAGTGAAACACCATGACTCCCTACACTTCCGAAGAGAATTGTGCCATTACGAGAGCTTGATTGACGATCACAAACCACTTTGAAGATCTAGTAAAAGACATTGTTCAAACATCCGATGCTTGGTGAAACCGTGTATTCATCATTTTTGTGGCGTTAGATGGAAATTGCAACTCAAGGTCTTTGAGACTAGTCAAGGAACGCTTCGAGGAGATAAAATTGGAATGTGATGCTTTCAAAAGAGAAATTAATGTCGTAAGGGTAGCCATTCCCAATATGTTGGGTGCTATAAGATTAAGTATTTAAACAAGAGGTAAAACTTATCAAAAGCTTTGAACAATACTAACTAAGTTATTATTTTGTGTTTACAGTTGGGGAAGGTGTATAAGCGATACGAGGTGCTTCATGGGAACAAGTTTGAGTCCGACGATTGCTACCTCATCTTGCACGGCACTACCTATAATTACAACATCTATGGTTGAGTGTTTAAGTGAACCGTTATTATCTATTGTATTTCATTTCCTTCAATGTAACCCTATGAAAGATGTATGCCTTTTATGATTCAATGAAATGATCTTATGAAATCTAAAATCTTAAAAGAAAACACTAAGAGTCGTTAATATGTAACACTATCGGTGGCAACGACTCTAGTGATAAATGTTAATGGTTGGTTAAGGTCGTCAGTTTAGATGAATAAAGGTGTGATGACCATAAACCCAAAAAAAAAAAACAATTGGCCAGAGACATTGTGTTTAAGCGTCGTTGCAGTGTAAACAAAGTAAACAAACGACTCTTGTTGAAGTACCAAAGAGAGTCGTCAGTTTTTAGCACAACAAGCTGACGATTTTTCATAACCTGGAAAACTTGCAGGTTTGAGTCGTCAGATTTGGTGTAAATATACTGACGACTCTTTAGGAACGTTAGCGAATAAAAAAACCCGACACTAACGACCATCACTCTGAGTTGTTGCATGGTGTCCATGAATCGATCACTTGGAGTACCATTCATGCAATTTGAAGAGTATAGGAAGTTTACTCGATTGTTTTGAGCTTTGGGTTCCTCATTTTGATTGTTGGTTCCTTCATTTGGAGCAATAGGATCTTCATTTCCACCATTCACTACACCAAAACGGCCATTTATGGACGTTTATAAACGTTGTGCATAATTTGTGCAACGGAAATAAACGTTGGCAAAACGGCGTTGCGCATTGGTGTGCAACACGTATTATCCGTTGCACAAATTAATTTGTACAACGCTTATAAACGTTGCACAACCGTTGCACCTTTTCTTATTTGTGCAACGTATAAATAATTTGTGCAATGGATATTATTTATAGAATAACACTTTTGTCAACGTTTTATTTATTTGGTTATAGTTACATCCGTTGCTCATTTCCGGTAATTTGTGCAACGTATAATTGTACAACGTTTATATCCGTTGCAAATTAATTTTCTGGTTAAAAAAAAATTAACCACCGGCATATTTTTCGGCATATTTCTGCTCCTGAATTGCAATCGACCAAGAACAATTATTAATCATCACAATCCATCAAGAACGATTCATATATCAACAAATTAAGTAGCTAGATCTTGTTATATGATCTCACCAAAGAATCTTCTGATACACACTTTCAAACTGATGAGTGTTTTGTTAAAGAATCACTAGATTTAAACAGTTCAGTTTTTACTTGGTAAACTATACAGAAATTCACAACAACAAATATTCTAAAGGAACATGGCCTAAATTGCGTAAGTACGAGAAGTTTTTTCACAAAAAGTAAAACACAGGAACAATTCAAATAAACAGTCTAGCAGATATACCTGTTGATAACAACATCAACAATGATTTGGATAGGTTTAGCATCAGTCAAAAGATGAATGATGTCCATAGCATGCTCGAACATCCATAAGCTTATTTTCATTGTTATGGTCGTGCATCATGGGTGAGTTTGTCAATGTTTCAATAGTAGGACACTGAGCCTTACTGAACCTTTTAGCAGAAAGGTATGTAGCATGTCTAGATGCACTTACTCCAATGTAATATGCAAGTGATATGTCACTAACCTGAAAAATAAGAACAATCAACAACAAATCGTAAGAAAATGCCAAATCTAAAGAATACAAATGGATATAAGATTGTCAAAAAATAACCAGATTCAAAACAATCAAACGAAAAAAAAAATCAACTAAAACAGATAAAATCTAAATAGTTTAATGATTTTGTTGAGGGGTTACCTGGATATCATCGAAAGTCCATTTGTTGAAAAGCTTAACGTCAAGGTTTGGTGTTACATCTTGAGCTGCCAGTATTGCAGTGGGCTGTGATGGATATATTCTTCGAGTCAGTCAGCCTAGCTTGAATACGACTTGATCCATAAGAACCAATTGCTTTGTTTGAGGCAAAATCATCCTCAGGCATGGTTTCAACATCCACTATGTAACCCTGCAATTTTAATATACGAAGAAAAACAAATCCCTGTTATAATTTGAGAACTAAAGATATCAACTGCACTACATGTTGTTACATTCTGAGAAGTCTTTTTCATTCCAAACACTACCACAGGTGGAAGAACATTAACTATTCCTGCAGAGTAAAGGACAAAATTAGAATCCAATTCTGAACTCAAAGAAGTTACCACATATGTGAAGCATGTATGGCCAATTTTGGGAAAGAAAGAACAAGTGAAAGAATTTGGTGTAGAATTTTTTATACCTGTGGAGTCAATGTGATCGAATAAAATTCCTGGGTAGAATGCTATATTGCAAGAGCAACCCAAACATGATGAAGCTCTTCACTGCTAAATTCTTCGATGAACGGCTGCACGCAGATGACAACACTTGATCAAATTATAAAACACAGAAACACCAGGTTACATAAAAGTGATCGAGACTATTAGGATAATAGGTTCATGATTCTTATTATAACGAAATACAATATCACAAGGTCCACTGACAATCTAGGCTCGGAATTCTAGCATGCCAAGCCTATAAAATATTTACATGCCTTAACATAACTCAGAGGCAGAGGAGTTTTCATGCATAGTCTCAAGTGTCAACTCAAAAGAAACCCTATTCGGAATTTGTACCTTGATTCTCCACAAGTCGGACACTCTACCGCATTCTCATGTTCTTTACGGAAACAACACACAATGGTTAACACAAACATGTATATTTTCAGCCTTCATCCAAGATCCTGTAACATTTGTTTCATTACAGGGTATTTTGCAGGGAAAGTATTTTCTTCTGCAAACCATTTTCTGAGTAATCCCAACAGGTGAGTAACACTATTACCAGACCAGCCAAAAGTCTTCTTTAAATGATGCAGTTCGATGATGACAGAAAGTGTTGTCTCGCCATTCTCACATGTTGGATATATCTTCTCTTCTGCTAACTTTTTGTACTTATCGAGTTTGTTACCAAGGTTAGGATCTTGAGTAAATGGATGTTGAGAATTATCTACATTGACATGGTTCCCTTCAAAAATCCCGAATGCATTATCAACAAAATCGTTTAACCTGCACCCATTATCTCTTATGTCCACTTCAACGTGTTCCTCTACAAGCTCCACTGGTGTTTATTCTTGAACCAACTGCTCTACACTTGCGGCAACTACTTACGATCCTGGTGTAGACTTTTCTCCGTGCAGTGACCAAATAACATATGATTGAAGCATACCATTCACTTTCAAATCATGACTCATTAGTTCAAACTTCTTAGGTTTTGAATTCCGACAAACACGACAAGGACAGGGACAGTACATTGAATTTCCAAGTCTATTCTTATATGCAAATGCAATAAAAGCATCTACTCCTATTCTAAATGCATGACTAAACATGTCTTCATACATCCAACTTTCCCCAGACATTATACAACACTAATAAAACCATATTATAAAATACAATAGCAAACTGAATTCTAAGCAAACTGGCAAATTACAAATTCTAAGCAAACTGAACAAGTTACAGAATAGTACGTAGAAAACCTAACAAACCTATCTCTCCGAACGTAACAGTCGCGCTCAATACGTCGGTAGCTTATAAGTAAAAAGCCAACAAATAAGAAAAGTAAGAAGTTGAACAATTCAATACAAAGGATACAAAAAGCATACAAAATTTTGAGTACGACTAAGACAACTAGAAACAATAAATTCAAATTTATGTAGTCAACAAAACTCTTATCTATGATGGACAACAAACAAGCTTAATACTTCAACAACCCTACATCAATACACAAACACCATACTTCAGAAATAAAGCTTAATCATACTTTATAAATAAATCTTAAGCAAGCAATAAAAAAACCAGATGACAGAGTACAACTAGTCTAAAGCAAGCATAAGCAAACTAGTCTAAAGCAAGCAATAAGCAAACTAGTCTAAAGCAAGCAGAAGCAAATTAGTCTAAAGCAACCAAATAAGCAAACCATGGCAGAGTACAACTGGTCTAAAGCAAGCAATAAGCAAACCATGACAGAGTTGGTACCAATTTAACACAATTTCATAGATGATGTGTTGGTTAACTTTTATAAATCCCTACAAAATATGGATTGTGGGGATCCCAGAAACATTAACCACATAAATTCAACACCAAAGAAAACAAAAGAAAAAGATGACACAAAAAGAAATAACTCCCATAAATTAAACAGTGGGTTCAGTTCATGTTAGTAAGACATTTTGAATGTTAGCCCCATAGACCTACGTTAATGAGAGAAAATCAACTTAGATACATTCAACATTGTGGGTAAGACATATTTGAGGGATACACAAACTTAAAATCCTAAAATTTCCTACTATAACAACACCATAAAACCAATATTGATTCCTCGTTGCTGTAGGATCATGTTGCATAGGTATCACTCTAACAAGCACATCTGCATTACGATCTAATTTTACTCTAAACAGGGATAAGTCACATGAAAATGCACAATCAGGATGGTATGCTTCTCACTTAGATATGATACAATAATGCAGGCAGGCACGCAGGACAAGTTACATCAATGCCCGAATTTGATATAGCAACCCAAAATCGGTATCACGAGACTAGATTATGCGGTGAATCCTAGTTTACAACACATTAAACAAAATTGAAACCTAGAAGAAAAAAATCAACTCAGCGTACTCAGACATCAAACATAAGGAAGTAGCAGACCCCAATTTGGAAACTCTACAACACATTAAACAAAATTGATACTAATAGTGTGAGCTAATACCAAGTGATACACTTCTCGACAACAAGAACTACTCCTTCTTTAGTCTTTAATCCAATTGCAGTTGATCCAAGCTACAAACAAACAAACATACAAAAACCCAAAATTAGCCTACAAAATTTCATTAAAATACTCAAAATGTCAAGAATTAGGTTACAAACACGCAGTAGGCCTTCTTAGTTTTGTTGTTTACCTTAATTGCTTCAATAACCTACTCAACCTGAAAGTATTTACACCTCTATCATACTCAGTCCTGTATACAACATAAACACAAAAAACCCAACAAAATCAATGAGAAGAGCAATACTGAATTTTTTTGAGAAACAAAACAATGAAAATCAACAAGGTATCATGCACCATTATGACTAGAACTTAACAAACCAAGAAGGGTCTTCAGGAAAAACAAACAACAAACCTTAAATATGCACCTAAAAATTTCAAGTTCAGGAGTTCAATTTCAAAAAAACAGAAATCTCAAATTCCTACTAATCATTTTATCGAAGTAAAGAAACGTAATTCGAATTATCATTTTTTTCTGCTCGTCTGTGGGTGTAATCAATGTACAATAGTTTCATATGCATGCATAGTTTTATAGATGCTCTAAGGATAAGATGTCGGAGAATCCAAAGATCAGAAAATGGTTAGTGCTCATTGGAAGTCCTGTTCCAGCTACTTTCAGTTATATAGGCATGTATTCATCTCGATTTTTATGGTGTACACGTAAGGTATTCCTACCTAAGTGAAGATTTTTAGACTATGGAAACTAGTGTGTAGTTTCTACATTAGGTATTTATACAAAAGATATATGATTATAATGACAAAAGCTGAAAGGCGAAATCCGGCAGCTGGTAAATACACAAACTGAATGGCGAACAAAACCACAAGGAAACCTAGTTATAAAAAAATTGCAGACACTAAATGGAGAAAATGTTCCTGCCGGCGTCACTAATGCAACACCTCAAATTCATAGCCGCTAACTGACGGTTATTTATGCTCTCAAACACACATCAGAAACTCCACTAGGCCAATAAGAAAGCTAATTGAACAAAATCTACAAATCAAACTACAATGCGGAAGGCTTTCATATCAAACCAGCAAAATCCGCAGGTGTTACTGGCTCTTGTTTTTCCATGGTACCAAAATAGAAATTTAACATAATTGCAAGAAAATGTTTGAAAGTTCCGCTAAATTTTAAGCTAGGAGATGTGTTTTATATGTACTCCTCAATAAATTAAAGTGTAGAGGAAATTTGTTGTAGCTTAAATTAACATCTACCATGTAATTAATCACATTTGTACTCCATTCAAATAAGTAACATACATTTAATCTTCTATGGTCTATACTCATGAGTGATTCCAAACATGTTTGTTTTCAATGTTTACGATAAGGTTGGGTGATAATCACAAAATGAAAGAAAGAAAGAAAATTCGGAACTTGTTTTATTAGTATAAACACCACAACAAGAAAAAAAACACACACTTCCATTGCAATTACAAACTCAGAACTTGTTCTTTCGGGGTGGTCTCACATACACATTCAAGGTTTCAAACAATCCTCAGTTACCCCACCTAAGATAGAACCATTGAAACTAAAAACTCTGGATGGACGATGTGATCATATGAAATTTTCGGTTCAAAGCATAGCATGCCTTGACTTACCAGGTTGTTGGATTACAAAGCATTGCATTCCAAAAAGACAAACACAGACCCTACATTTCTACCCATAAGTAGCTAACTGCAGTCATCTCGTAATCAGTTTTACTGTCTAGAACGTAGCAGACAGTATGCAGTGATTTTCACAAACCCCTAACTCTTTCAGATAAAGAACCAAAAAACTTCAACTTCAACTAAATAGAAAGAAACCCAATTCTTCAATAGTATATATTACAAAATAAAGAACAATAAAATCAAAAACCCCTAACTCATTCATAGGGTAAGGTCAAAATCAAAAATCAAAAAAAAAATTTTGAAAATATTTCGATAAAAATAAAATTAAGAGGCAGTAGCAGTAGTTAAAGGATTATACCTGATGATAATCCAAAAACTGATGCTGATAATCCTATCGAATGACTTAATTTTAGATTTCAGAGAAAAAATTGATTTTCTAGAATTAGGGTTTATGAAGATTTAAACTAATGAATCGGATTTCTAGAACATGGGTTTTGATTTGTTAGAACGAAAACTAGAATTTCAGGGTAAACCTAGAATCTAAGCAGATTTGATGATGATGAACAAAAGAGAAAAGTTTTTCTCCTCTCCCGCTCTCGCTCTAAAAGTTATCGCCTGAAGTGAAAAAAAAATAGAAAGAGAGACTGGGATAGGTATGTTAAAGTTGTCTGAAAATATGGGGGTTTTTATTTCCCAAAATAATTAAGAAAAATAGGAAAAGTTGTCTGATTTTTTTTAGATGTGTATTTAATGTTCTTAGATGATGAAATTAGAGGGAAAAATGGGGGGAAGGTTTTTCTAATTTTAAGTTTGGGAGGGAGAATGAATTGGGTGAAAAATTGAGAGGGAAAAATTGAGGGAAACCAATTTTAATCCTTTTAAAAAAATTAAGAAAAAAAATTAGAAAATTAATAAAAAACTACTAATATTACAAAAAAACCACAGATTGTGCAACGATTATAAGGGTTGACATACGTTGCACCACTAATATAAATAAATGGAATATTAGTAAATGGAATATAAATATTATGTGCAACGGATATTCTGGTGTAGTGATTATTCATGGCTTCCTCCATCAACATCTCTTCATCAAACATCCAATCCATATCATTAGTTGACATAATCTTACCATCAACACAATCATGGTTGTTGTTTGAACCTTCACCAACCTCATTCCCTCCACTTGAATCACTCATTTCTAAACAACCCTAGTTTTTCCTCCCAAAACTCCTCTTATTCTTCTCAAAACAAAAATACCCAAAACAAAAATTTCCCCAAAACCTGATTTTAAACTAAACTAAATTAACACACTAATCTACTTCATTAACTCTTAATACTAATCACTCCAGGCTATTTTAGGCATTAATAAAAAAATTATAAGGGGTGACCCAAATTGCTATTGGGAGACCTGTTTTGTCTTCTAGTGCCTGGCCCCCATTTAATTTGAATGGCCCCTTATTAAACTAGGAAAAAAAACTCTAGATATGCCTCGGTAATTAAAGTGCGGCACGAATTTCACTCATTCATGGGTGATGTTTACTTTAGAGCTGCACATGGTCGGGCGGGTCAGGTTTCAGTAACATTTTCTGGTGATGAGAATTCGAAGAGAAATTTTCTCCATCTAAGGTTGTGTGATAACAGAGAAAGGAAACAATTCCATGAAAAGTGATTCCATGGATTTAGTTTCCCGGGGGAAGCAAGGAAGGACTTTCCATGGAATTAAGTTTAAAACATACTTTAGGCCACGCTTTTTTTACAATTCCATGGAAACAGAGTTTTTGACCAAACGACGGAATATACGTTATTTCCATGGAAAGATGACTATTTTCATGGAATTAACTCCTATCAAACACATCCTAAGAGAAATTTCTTGTTTGGTCCTAGCCCATATAGTTAGTTTTCCTAGGGTCCATCTATATTTTAAGTTTAGCCGGAGGTCCATTTTTGTTTAATTCAAGAAAATGACCAGAATAGTCATGCTGCCAAACACATGTGTTTGCACAGTCTCATCTGATATCACTTGATCTCTTTTTCTCTCCAGAAACAAATCAAACTCTAAAATCATCAACAAAAAATTAAAGAGATCATAATAAGAATTACTTTGTTCCCCCTTCTAAATAATCATAAAATTCCACCGAAAACCCTAGATTTTAAAAATAGTAAAAACAAGAAAAATCATCAGAATTCTATGAGAAGAAGAAGTAATTGAAGAAGTTTCTACTCTAACTAAGTAGAAGATGATTTCGAAGAATCACCAACAACGAAAAAGAAGAAATACATTATGAACAAATGAAATAGTAAGCAAATAGGTACATATGTGTTTTTCATCATTTTCTATTTTCCATTTTTGTTTTCCACGCTATGATCCAATAGTACACATCTCTTGTACTATGAAAACAACATAGTTTATGCTCGACTACCCATCACAAATAACACGCAGTTCAATTTTCACCTTATAATCCGATAGTGCAGGTTCACTATACTGAAAGAATCATAGGCTAATTAGACCTAGAAAGCATGATCCAAGGGTATAAAATATATATATACTAGTAAAACAAATATGTTTAGACTTGTATTTTAATTTTTAACAATGTGGGGTGTTAGTTTCAATAATGATATGATAGTGCAGATTCACTATACTGAAAAACTTAGGTTATTTGGACTAGCTATTTAAACATTGTACATTATGTACTATTTTGGCAGTGTAATCTTCTTATACTATTTTGATTGACAAAATTCTTATGTTCGAATGTTGTTTGTTTGGTTTTTGATACATGCAATTGAAGTTCCTTTTATGATCCTAGAGTGCAAATTTTCTATACTATTACATGATCTGGAATAGTATAGAGAGATTTATACCAACTGATTTTTCATAGGATTAATTATTGTTTATTTTTTGTTTCTGCTATGCAGGTGTTGTTTGTTTCCATTTTTGATATATGCAAATGAAGTTTCTTTTATGATCCTAGAGTACAGATATATAGCATATATTGTGACTATTATATACATTTTTATGTGATTCTTTTGCGTTTTCATCAGATATAGTTCACAAAAAAATAGTAATGAGAGTGCATAATGCATATACTGTCTTAATTTTTGAACTTATATGATATTTTAATAGCACAAATTACCTATATTGTGGTTATTTGTTTGATTTTTATACATGTGATAGAATAATATAAAGAGATTTATGCCAAAAAAAATTCTTCGAAGGACTAATAAAGAATATTCGCATTCTTAATCAATCTCGTTTCTGTTTTGCTATAGTTATGGTATGCTATGAATACTCATTACGTTAATCGCTGACATCACATAATGCTACGAGAAAGAGACAATTCGACAACAAGATAACTTGTGTGATTGAGTATGGATACAAGATCGAGAAATACAACAACGAAGTATGTTTACTTGATAAAAGGTTCGGAATTAACCAAACACAATAGGATTGTTATCAAGTAAATATGAATTAACGTTTGTTTATTTTACTTCTAATTATAATTGCGGAAATAGAAAAGTAAACGACACAGCAAGATTTTGTTAACGAGGAAACCGCAAATACAGAAAAACCCCGGGACCCTGTCCAGAATTGAATACTCTCTGGATTATGCCGCTATACAAAATCCAAACCAACTTCGTATAGTTGAGACCAAGCAACTATACCTATAGTTAACCTAGTTCCGTATGTATCCCTGAGCCTCCAACTTGCAGTAAGTCACACTCTTGTAACAATTCTTTAGGTTCGTATTCCAAACAGTAAAGGAATAACAAATCCGTTTGGTAACAACTCTTTTCAATCAAGTGACATGAGTTTGACAAAAGGCTCTTCCATTTATCCCAATAAACTCCTTTGTCAGGTCCTTAGATCTATCTAATAACAACTACCAAAGTAATTATCAAGATTTTGCAATCAATACTTTGAATCACAAAGAATTGTATTGATGCCGATCTACTCAAATAATCAATCAAATCTATGACAAAGATAAACCGATTATAGTTGGATCCTTTTCCAGTTGAAACAAGTATTGTGCACACCAAAGATTATCAACCCAAGAATCTTCTTTGTCTTCAAATCTTCTTACATCTTCAATAAACACCTGCACACAATCAACTTGAATCTCTTGTGATCATTCACACACAGAATGGAGTCTGTTAAAAATGACTTATCAAAAGATGTATTTAGATCTACAAATAGTCTAAAGATCCCCGTCGAAACTTCGATCTAGTTTGAGTGAATCTTATATCAGAAGAGAAGATTTTCAAGCATAAACAAACTAGGTGCAATCAAAGTTCAATAACCATTAGTCAATTAAATTGATAGAAAACTAATAATACACTGCAATTATCTAGTTTCCCACCAACAATACTAATAGAGCTTCTCAATCCCAAAGAAGTCTTTAAACTGAGCGGCCGTAAGAGATTTCGCCTAATTAGGTTAATTTCCTCTCCGAATAGGCGACTGCACCAGTAACAACACAACTAAATAGTTTTGCTGGCTCTGAGGATTAGTTTGCTTGAAATGCAAACTTCAATATTTATAGACCAAGGAATTTCCAAAACCGAAAATATTCTCAAGATATGCAATATATTACCAAATTCGGTTTCCATAATTCCTGGAAATTCTTTGTCCAAATATTGACCGAAATCTCAGTAGAAAATCTCCAATTAGTAATTGCACATTACCAATTTTTATTTTCTAAAGATATGCATTTTAATTGCTGGAAATTAAAACCATATAAAACTAAAAACCTTAATTAAAAGATTCTCAATTTATTTCGATCCGGGATTATCCTTTTGCTATTAAGGAATATCTTTGAACAATAAAAGATAAGAGTTAGTTACTGCACATGTTCAAAGTATGTCGACATCTTTACTTGTGTTGACACCTCAATTTCGCACCTTCCACATTAAATATCAATCTTATGCTTCGAAGCCAAATACAAGAGAAATTCTGTGTGGAAACCATTTGGGTTTTCATATCTTTTCCATCAAGCCCACAAGCTTTACCCAATAAAGCCCACAAGCTTTACCCAATCAAGCCCATAAGCTTTACCCAATCAAGCTCACAAGCATTACCCACTCGTACCCGTTTCATTATCCATTTGAGCCCGGTATCTCTTGCTATCACACTGAAGAGGAGGAAAATACAAAGTCACTGGTGAAAGAATGGAGTCGTTTCGAGTTCGTATGCAAAAGTTACGAGCAAAACGAGAACTCAGAAGACGATAAGGGGCGCCCACTTTTCACCCTCCCCTTATCCGCACCAAGACTTTAATTAGTAATTGTTTTCTTCAAGTGGAACTTACATATATTTGTTTTGAAGAGAATACGGGTGGAAGAGGAAGAAAAGAAGAAAAAAAGGGATTTTTTCTTAAATGCAAGTGGGACCCACACTTGTTTTATTAGGGAAAGAGAAAGGAGAAGAAAACAAAGGGGGGTCAAGTAGGGCCCACATTTGTTTTATTAGGAAAATAAGGGAAAAGGACGTGGGACCCACATGGTTTGAAAAGAAAAAAAAAATTCTTTGCGAAGGACATTTGAATGCGGAGAGATTAACGGAAGGCTGTCGGGTTTCATTCCTATAAATAGAGGTCGAAAACAATCCTCTCAAGACACCAATTTTCTCGACGAAAAAGTGGAGGGAAAGACAACAATACTTGTTCCTTTACTTCTTCCTTTACTTTAACAAGGTTTCCACCCAAACCACACAACAGCAAAGGTTTCCACCCAAACCACACCACAACTCAAGGTTTCTACCCAAACCACAACCCAAAAATCTAGGTTTCCACCCAAACCAAGAAGAATTATTGTTTCTCAAATAGAAAATATTTCTTCTCACATATTTCAAGTCTCCATGTATTGTGTCATTTAATCAAAGAGAAATCAAATTTTCTTCCTACACAATAGTTATCGTTGTCTTGTGCATTTATAGTTCATTTTGAGAAAACTTAAAAAATAAGAAGATTAAATCAAGTATTGTCTTTAAGTTTTTAAAAGATTAGCATTAAATTGCTAGTACTTTAACTACTTTCAGCATACTTAAGGGAAGCAAGCAACCATCGTAAGAATCCTTTCTAATTTAAATATTATATTTCAAGTATATTAATTACCTATCTCTTCGGTAAATTATGTAGTCATACGGGAACGGAATGGTATTCCATTTCGTAGTAACACCGCGACTACTCGTTTGCGTTACATAAAAAAATTATGTTTTATTATTAATTTTCTAAGTGGGATAAATCAAAGTGTGGGTATAAAGCGGAATTCCCTCCCACATTAGACCCATTGTCAAAAAATAAGGTTGGCATTAATCCTATTTTTATTGAGCTAATCTGCAGGTTAATTGTTTAATTTTGAAATTTCATTCAAATTTCTTCTCAATAAAACCAAGGTTTCCACCTAAACCACCAAACAAGGTTTTCCACCCAAAACCACCAGAAAAGAAGGTTTCCACCCAAACCATAACAAAAACAAGGTTTTCCACCCAAAACCACCACAAAACAAGGTTTCCACCCAAACCACAACAAAAATAAGGTTTTCCATCCAAAACCACCACAAAACAAGGTTTTCCACCCAAAACCACCATAAAACAAGGTTTCCACCCAAACCACAACAAAAATAAGGTTTTCCATCCAAGACCACCACAAAACAAGGTTTTCCACCCAAAACCACCATAAAATAAGGTTTCCACCCAAACCACAACAAAAATAAGGTTTTCCATCCAAAACCACCACAAAACAAGGTTTTCTACCCAAAACCACTATAAAACAAGGTTTCCACCCAAACCATCACAAAAGAAAAACCATCATAAAAGAAAGAAACCACATCTCCATAGTCGAAGTTCCACCCAACTTCTAACTATGTCTCTTTTCTAAAATAGCTCATGCATAAAAATCTATTCTCAATAAACCATAAACATTTCCCCTTTTAATCATGAAGTAGAGGCCAACCCTACGATTGGGCGGCTGATGGGTGCCTAACACCTTCCCATCCCGTACTAGAATCTCCTTACCCAGACTCTCTGATAGCAGACCATAAACATGAAAGTCATAACTAGGTTTTGTTTTCCTCAAAAGAATTCAAACTAGTTAAAAGGGTCCTGACTCCCCTTAGTCAGGTGGCGACTTCAAAACATCTATTTTCCTCTCTGCAGAGTTGGCCCTCTTACTAACAAACTAGTAAGAAATTATCTCTGCCAGACCCATGTGTACATTAAACATCCACGAATGGATGAGAACATGGACCTCGCCCCATAACAATTATGGACAAAGGAAATAGACCGGCACCTCGACCCGTGCATACCAACCCCCGATTTCTACAACTTGGAAAATCCTTTTTCATATTTACAATCTTGGAACCAATTTTCCACACTTCCAAACAAGTTTAGAATTGGTTCATCTGACTTCCAAGAACTATGTGATTGATTATCTTATCAAATCACCAATCATGGGTTTCAAGGTTCTACCAAAACAAGTTTCGGTTCTACCTCCATGTGGGTACTAGAATTAGTCACGCTAGTTACCAAAACTTGGTTGACTAGGTACTAGGATCGGTTCCCACATATATATGGTATCCAACTTGTATTTGTTACACATGTTCATAGGATCAGTTCCCAATAACTAAAAAACGTGTTGCACATGCTCATAGGATCGGTTCCCAATAAGTAAAAACTTGTTGAACATCTTACAAGGATCGATTCCCGTTTTGTGATCGGTTGCACCTCTTACTAGGATCGGTTCCCCAATGTCTAGAGTTGGTCATCCCAATTACAACAAATCGATCATACCATCTCAAGTGATTACTTAAGGTCGGTTTCACTTATTAAAGTCATACCAATACAAAAGTCAGGCCTTGTTAATAGTTTTACCAAGATACATAAACAAGTTATATGAGCGGTTATATTAAACACACATATTGGTAGTTCAAAAGATTTGCATTGAATAACAATACCAATAAGCCTAGCGATTTCCCTTTCGATTCATAAAACAAGATCATGAATTTACTTCCTTTAAATGAATGTAAAAAATTTATTCCTAGGAAGAAATCTTCACCCATACCCATACATAATCACAATAGCATTCATAGGATTATGTCGATGTCTTATATACGAAGTTCAAAAGATAAGCGTTATACTTCGTATTGTATTTCTTAATACTATATCTAACTAGAGTATAATCATCCACAGCTTTGCAGTTATGTTTTCAATATGCACGACTTGAAAGATACGTTAGGGAATGGAACCGTTTAAGTCAAATATTACTAACCTCAAGTGGAAGGATGATGTCATCGTTGTAGCTCCTCATTTCTTCACATTCTTCAAGTCTTCACGTAATAAGACAACCAAACTTGACATACTAACGCTTGGTGGGTTCAACCGAGCTATGCTCTAACAATCTCCCCCTTTGTCAATTTTAGTGACAAAACTCTTACATTATATGGATAAACAAATTACAAGAATTCATTATACATACGCTTGATTCCCAAATTCAACATCACAATAACATGTATGCATTCAATCTATAAATGCCGATGTTGACATTATAATAGAAAAGCTAATACTCCCCCTAAAGATAAGATATGTAGATTTTCAATCCGCACGTCTTTGTTATTTTCATCATCATATGATATGTTACTTCCCCTTAGTCTATGCTTTACTCTTTCGTTACATATAACGTTTAAGCACCATTGTCCTTTCCTTAGTGATACCAAATCAATATAAGTATCACTTGTTTACTCCATATATTTCTCCCCCTTTTTGTCACAAAATGACAAAGGTACGAGCAAATAAAAGACAAACTGAAAGGATCTTACAAATCCTACAAAGAGACTTGCAACCTATAAGAGTTAAGCAAGAGGGTTCCACACACCATTTTTTATAACAAAACCGAAACTACAAGTGATTTTGTTTTGATATGTTACCAAGGAAACAATTGCCCGAATAAAATTTCCCTAATAATTTAGTAAACCAAAAATTGACTAAGCACTTTAGTTCCTTTGTTAAATCGATTATACAAATACATTGCTTGTTCGATAAGACCAAAATAAAGAATAGAATTAACTTTATTTTTCTCATCAGGTTCTAATTATTTTCATCAATAACTTAGACCTTTCACTTTTAAACAAGACAAGTACTAGGTTAGTTAACTAACATTTCTTGTTAAGGCATTCGATTAGACTTGAATAACCGAAACCTCCACTTTGATAAGTCTAACTAAGATCAGAATTAACTTAGTTTCTCTTATCCGGAATCGAATTGGACTAAATAATTCATCCCGAAAACCTTTTCTTTTGTTAAGCTATAAACGATTCATAGAAACCAAATAAATCAACTTGCATAATTATTTACCTCAACCGGAAGCAATTGAAACAAACATAGACATTAAAGTACCGCAATTGCACCGAAATTTTGTAATCCTTTACAATTGATACCAAACAATAAAGCAAGATAACAATAGTTTTTCTTAACCGGAGACAATTGAATCACACATACATCCATACACAAACAAGGAATAAACATCAATTATACCGAAATTTTGTTAAGCAAAAGCAATAAATATATGCAATAAAATCAGGCTTTTCTTAAACAGGAAAATGATTAACTAACAAAGTCGTTACCTCAAGTTTCGCATCCTCTTCTCCTATTCCTTTGCATCTTTCCAGGGAGAATTGATACCAAAATACCACTATGTCATCATCCTCTTACAAGACAAAAGAACAACAACAAACACCAACCTTTACTATTGCAATGCAAAAGTTGAAACCCCGAAACACATATTCTTTTATGCTAAACCAAAATGATTCAACATATTGTGATTTTTTCACATATTATTTCAAACAGAACCCCTCATGATCCTTTAATAAAGCCTACCAACATGGGCTAGAACTTAATCCTGCTAAATCAAAAAGTCACCCAAACCAAAAGGGTTCACACATATGAGATCGAATATCAAGGTTATGAAAACCGAAATCAAACATCCCATAAACATACATAGCAATAATATAAAGCTTCAAGCACAGGCTATGTAATCGAAAACTATCACAAGAAAAAATTATAAACTAATAATTTTATTCATAAATAAGATAGTTTTATTCATAATATTGAAAAGAGCTCTGCGAATCGGCGAAAACTCGAGCGAAAAATCGGTTTGAGTCGTCTACATTAAATTCATTGATCTTATTAGATTAAACTTAGTTTCATCTTTAATTCAAGTGTTTTTTAATTCATCATTAATGATTAGTGTTAGAAATACATAGGTTCAGTATCATTAACTCAGGTTGGATGTCAGAATCACAAGGTCATAAATCAGGTGAGTTTTCTGGATCTTCGTCAAATCCAGATGAAATTTTAAAACCCAATGAGGATAACCAATATTGTTCTGAATTTGTTACTTACATATCGGATGCGGATATTGATGAAAGCTTGGACGAATGGAAATATAGTCTGATAGGGAGATTAGATCTGGTTCAGTTAAAATTTGGTGTTGCAGAATCATCTTTGAAGATACAATGGAAGCTATCAGGTAAAGTTCAATTAATACCTATTGGAAAAGGCTATTTTATAATCAAGCTAGAAAATGAAAATGATAAGAACTTAATTTGGAATGGGATATGGGAAGTTGAATCTCAGGAACTTAAAGTTAGGGTGTGGGAAAAAATTTCAACCCACAATCTCATAAAACCTCTCTGGCATATGTGTGGGTACATCTCCCTGGTTTAAGTATTGAATATTGGAAGGAGAAAATTTTTATGAACATTGGAAAATCATTGGGGAGGCCAATAAGAGTAGATGAGGCAACAATTAAGAAGAAAGCAGGATACTATGCTAGAGTTCAGGTGGAAGTGGATTTAGCTAAAGAAATTCCTAGTAAAATCTATGTTAAATCTAAGTATGGTGTCTTTGATCAAGAAGTTAATATCCCCAATTTGCCAAAATTCTGCTACAATTGTAAGATTGTTGGTCATCACACTGGAGAATGTAGAAAATCCAAAACGAAAGAGGATGTTCTAGTTAATGAAGGGATCAAAGCAACAGATAAAGTATGGAGAATTGTGAATAAGAAGAAGAATACACATAATGTTGGATTTGATATAGCTCCAGAACATTCATCCCCAACTATCCATTCAACAATATTGAATAATACTTCTGTGATTTTGGATACACCTTCAAGTCCTTCTGCATGAGTCTCAAAGCAAGTGGTTACACCTTCAACTACAATATCTAATAATCAAGGAAAATTTCAGCTACTGCATAATTTGAATAAAGAATTTTATAACTCTAATATTGAGTTTCCAGCTCTATCAGTGGAGAAAATGTTGAATGCTGTTGCTGGTGCCCCAGAATTAACAAAGAAAAGTACACTAATTCCACCAATTGGAAGGTCTATTATTGAGAAACCTAAAGTGAAGCAGAAACCAGTGGTAACTACAGGATAAGCTTCAAGCAGGGACTTGAGAAGTACTACTTCCCAATCCCACCCTTCCAAATGAGAATAACTTTTTGGAATCTCAGAGGCCTGAGAAGATTAGAGGCCAGAGATAATCTTAGGAATTTAGTTAAATCTTTTAATCCTTCAATTGTTATCATTGCAGAACCTAAAGTTCATTATTCTTCTGATTTTTTCAAAAAATTTAAAATTACAGGGTATTCATTTTGAAGCTATTCACAACTCAATTAATGGAGAGAAAGGAAATATATGGGTAATGTGGAGTTCTTACATTCAGATACCAAAGGTGGTGTTTTCCTCTGAACAAGCAATAACTGTGGAAGTTGGAGATACACTAATAACATGAATTCATGCTGCAACTTTAACAATAAAAAGGAGAAGCTTATGGGAAGATATGTCAACAATTAGCTGTTTGGATAAACCTTGGTTAGCCATTGGGGATTTCAATACTATTATGAGAGCTGAAGAGAAAAAAGCTGGTTCCAAACCAATGCTGATTTCCATGCTAGAATTCAATAATTGTCTTCACCAATGTGGTTTGATGTAAGCTCCAAAAAATGGTGTAAAGTACTCATGGAGCAACAATAGAGCTGGAAAAAGAAGAATTGTGTGTAATCTGGACAGAGCTGTTTTTAATGAGAAATGGCTTGAAATATTCTCTAGTTGGGGCTATAAGGTTGGAAATAGAGGCATATCTGATCATAGTGCACTGTATGGTGGTTCAGCTGATATCCCAAAACCAAAAAATACACCCTTTAGAGATTTAAAAACTTGGAAGTCACACCCTGAATTCTTGAGTACAATTTCTAAATCTTGGGATAAGTTTATTGAAGGTAACCCTACTTTTATTTTTATGAGTAAAATGAAAAGGATTAAAGTGGATCTGAAGGAGTGGAATTGGTCTGTTTTTGGTGATGTAAACAAAAATCTGAAGCAAGCAGATGAAGAAGTTATGGCAGCATCATTAATATTAGATGAAAATCCTTTAGATGTTTCTCTTTTGAATGATCTTGTTACCTTAAGGGGTAAACAAGAAGTCTTAATGTAGCAAAAAAGATAGATACTTCATCAAAAGTCAAGAGTCAACTGGTTGAAAGAAGCAACTTCTAATTCAAGATACTTTCATATTCAAATGAAGCTAAGGAAAGCTCATAGTATGGTTACTGAGCTGGAAACTGATGCAGGTAGAATAATAACAGACCAAAATGAGATTGCAGCTGAATTGGTTAAACATTATGAATCAAAATTCAGATATCAAGAGGTTAACATAGATGAGTCTATATTTTCTTGTGTTCCAAAGGTAATTACAAGTGAAGAGAATACAATGATAAATGAAATGCCTTCTGCTGAAGAAATTAAAATTGCAGTTTTTGCTTTAAACCCTGAAAGTGCACCAGGTCCAGATGGGTTTGCTAGGTGGTTTTATAGATATGCTTGGGAGGTTATTGGTCATGTTTTTATTAATGCAGTGCAATTCTGTTGGAGAGGAGGGTTTATCCCTACAGGGCTAAATGCTAATTTCTTGAAACTACTTCCAAAAGTAAGAAATTCAAAAACAAAAAAGCAGTATAGACCTATAGGTCTTATGAATTTTATCTTCAAGGTATTTACTAAAATTTTATCTTCTAGATTGGAGAAAGTTATTGACAAAATTGTATCTCCTCAACAAGGTGCATTTATTAAAGGGAGAACAATACAGGAGCAAATTGCTATGGCTTCTGAAATGATAAATGAAATTGAAACAAAGATAAGGGGGGGAATTTTGGTCTTAAACTGGACATTACACAAGCTTATGATTCACTCAGTTGGACTTTTTTATTGCAAACTTTGCATAGCTTTGGGTTATCTGACAAAAACTTACACTAGTTACAAGTGCTGCTACAATCTGTAAGAGTGTCTGTGCTAGTAAATGGTGGGCCTGAAGGGTATTTACAAGTTGGTAGAGGTTTGAGACAAGGAGACCCATTGTCTCCTATGCTTATCATAATATCTGAAGATATTTTGAGAAGAAATATTACAAGAATGATCCAAGATGGTAGCTTAAAGCAATGGTGGAGAGAGGTGGGGTAACACCTTCATATATACTATTTGCTGATGATATATTTCTGTTTTGCAATGGTGAAAAAATGAATGTGAGAAGATTAATGAGTTTACTAAATAAGTACCAAATTTCTTCTGGGCAACAAATAAATCTGGAAAAAAGCAAGTGTTTCATAGGTGGAACAAGTCAGAGTAGAAGGGTGCAAATCTCAAAAGAATACAGTGTAATGTTGGCAGATTTTCCAGATAAATATTTGGGGATAATGTTGTCTCAAGGAAGTGTTAGAACAAACCATGTGTGGCAAGTGGTGGATATGATGCAAGAGAGCTTAGCAGGTTGGATGGGTAAAGTTTTATCTTTCCAAGAAAGACTTATTCTAGTGAAACATGTTCTTGGTAGTTTTCCCATTTATTCAATGTCAGTGTATAAATAGCCTAAGAGGGTAATAAGGGAGTGTGAAAGAATTATGAGAAATTTTTTGTGGTCAGGTGACCCTTCTACAAGAAATACGATAACACTGCAGTGGAATAAAACATGCTCTCCAATACAGGAAGGTGGTCTTGGTCTGAGAAAAATTGAGATCATCAATAAAGCTCTTTTAATGAAGCTACTTTGGAGAATACAAAATGGTACAGATGAGTTCTCAAGATTCTTTCAAGGAAAGTACAAAAATAAAAAAAGGTGAATGGATAGCTTATTATAAGAAATCTTCAATTTGGCCTGGAATCAAATGGATAATTGATGCAGTTGAAGACCATACAAGATGGATTGTAGGGGATGGCAGTAATATTTCTGTGTGGAAAGATAGATGGATAAAAGACTTACCTCTACAGGTAATGTACCCTGATAATACATATTTGATGTAGTTTCCCAATATGAGGGTGGCAGATCTAATTCTTGATGGTGAATGGATAGTTCCAACAGAAATTATGGCAATGGTAAGCATCAGTGAATTACCAAATTTAAGTGGAGGAGTGGACTGAAGAGTGTGGGATGGTAAAACTACAGGTCAATTTACTGTGAGCTCAGCAGTGGAAATTTTGAGAGATAAATTCCCAGAAGTATATTGGACCAAAAAGGTATGGCACAATTCAGTTCACCCTTGTATTGCCAGTAATATATGGAAACTAAATAGAAATATTTGTGCAACTGATGAGAATATGCAAAGGAGAAATTCCAGCTTAGCTTCTAGATGCATTCTCTGCAAAAATAATGAAGAAACTAGAGAATACTTGCTTTGGTTCTGTGATTACAGTGAAATACTTTGGAAATGGTTGGGGGGTGTATTTAACTTTAAAAATCCAAGAAATTTTGAAGATATTTTTCACATAGCTAAAAACAAGAGTCCAACTATTCAAGAATTATGGATATTAGGTGTTTTCTGCACTATGAAGGAGCTCTGGTTTTTGAGGAATGATTGTACATATGGAAATTGAAAATGTAACTTTAATAGTTCTAAACTGAGAATCATGAAAATAATATATGACAGTGAAGCTAGAATGAAGACTCAAATGTGGAACAGTCATTATTATTTACAGGTTCTCAAGTTTTTTGGTTTGAAGACAAGAAGAGTGAAGTCTCCTACAATCAAAGAAGTGTATTTCCAGCTTCCAAGTCAAGGGAAAGTTTTGCTATGCTGTGATGGAGCATCTAGAGGTAATCCAGGGTTGGCAGGATATGGAGTGGTTGGGAGGAATCACAATGGAGATTTCTTGATTGCAATTTCAATGGGGATTGGGGTATCAACAAATTATTATGCAGAAGTGTTTGCTATACTTATTGCACGTGAATGGGCAGTGAGTAATGGTTTCAGGGAAATTATATTTAGAACAAAATCACAATCAGTCCAGTATGCCTTTCAGTACAACAAGATACCTTGGTTTGCTATATCAAGATGGGAAAAGATATCTAATGTTGTTCTATCCTGGAGCTTCACCCATAGTTACAGAGAATCTAATCCATCTGCTGACAAACTGGCCAAGAGGGGTGCTCTTTTGAACTGTGGAGAGAAGAGAATATATGAAGTAATACCATACTTTCTGGGCTGCCTTGAAAGCCCAGATCAAGTGTTCTTTAGATTTTGCTAAAAAAAATCATGGGCTTCTGTTTTAGTTATTCCTTGTTTACACTTCTTTGTTTTGTAATTTATTTAAACCCTTTTGTTTCTTAATAAAATTTTATTGTTTAGCAAAAAAAATATATTCATAATAGATCTTATACAATTTATTGAAAGAAATCAAAAACTGATGTCTATTTTATTTTGAAACTCTAATTTTATCCTTTTAGAGTTTCCTTCAAAGTTGAAGCCGGATGAGAAGATTTCAAAGGATTCTAATCATCTTCTATGATTACTAGTCTTGATTCAAGACTAATAACGTTGTCATTGACTTCCTTTATGTAGTTGTAGGAAATCCTACACTACACCCTTGATAAGATCTTACAGTAATTAACACGTATTTGATGATTAAAACTACACTTTATTATTTGATTTTTAAAAATGTTTACAAGTAAAGGAAGAAGATCAAGAATACAACTGCTCTCTTGAATTTTCTCTCTCCTCAAGACTTTCTCAACACTCAAAAAAATACATGTCTCTCTCTCTGGACATACTGGGTCTCTATATATAGGGTAGTTATATAATGGATGGCAGCTAAGCTCCCCTTTAATTTCGGATTTGATTTGCGATCTTATCGCAACAATTATAATATGAAATATCGCAAGTATTGTAACCATTGTGGATCAATCATGCTTTTCTCATGTCTCTTCAATCGTCAGCTATTACGTCATTCTTTGAATCATTCTTTAAGTTATTCTGTGATGCTCGCAAAGTGTTGTTGAAGAGTTCGCGGTGATGATCGCAGGAGTGTTGTTAATCTCGAAAGAATACTGTTGTAGCGATATTCTGGTCCTACATCTTGCCTCTTCTCATGTCTTCTTCGCGAAGTGGAGGGGATATGAGAATCTCCAACTCTTCATAATGCTCGCAGCCTCCTATCTTTCCATATTTTCTTCTCGACAAAACTGCGTGAATTTAGCTTAACCTCCTATACGTGTTGTAAATTCCTCTTTTTACCGGCACGTCACTCCTCAACAGGTCATCTCCTTTTGCTTATAAAAGGTAGAATTTGTTCACAGAACTAATTTTCTTCTTTCACTCTTCTATCTTCTTCGTTTCTTCATCCTCTTCAAATATTTCCGATCTACAATTTTTATTCTTCTTCGTATCTACCTGCTACTGTTTTAATGGAGTCTTCAAGGTATGTGTTTTTCTGATGTTACTAAATTTCGTTTTTCTCACTTGAATCATGTTTATTCATATTTTATTAATCTTTTCTATTTGATTCTTTATAATTCCTTTAATATATCTTCTCTTCAGCGAAACTCCCCATATCACCCAGTCTGCAACCCAAAACCCTAATCTTCTCAAAAAATTAGTGTAGGGACAGAATATCGCAAGATACTGAGTTACGAATATAGTAGCAAAGGCAGGAGGGAAGTGTCGTAAGAAAATATGATGATATAAGAAACAGGGTAAAAATGATAAGAGATTGCGAATATAGAATAAACTTACGAATAGAGGTCTCGATACTTCGCAAGCTATATACGGTTGTACAGATTTCACTATAAATAGTAGTTCAAATGTTAAATTGGAGAGGTTCTTTTAGTGAGTGTTAGAACAAGTCTTAGGAGAGAGAACAGAGAAAGTTGTAACTATTCTAATCTCCATTAACATATTTCTTTGTAATCAATTGAAAATAGTAATCAAGATTGTCATTTTTAATCAAGAACTTCTTAAAGTTTTACAAATTCTACTGAGTGTGTAGTTGTAGGATTTCCTGCAACTACATAATTGGCGCTAGAAACAGGGAGGGCAAACGTAACAGAGATAATTAAAGAATTTTGCATCAGAGAAATGGATAGAAGAAAAAATATATCAGAACCATTGACTGCAGTAAGAAGAAGTGTAAGACTCGCAGGTGGAGAGGCAAACATAATAGGAGAACCTAGTAGGGGAAGGAGTAATCGAAGAAATCAAACTCAACAAACAGTAACACAAAGAAGAGCAATAAATCAAGATCGAGTGAGTGTACACACTTGGAGAACTGATACACCAGTTGAAACATATAGAGAACTGCAAATCAGAGAAAATGGGAGATTGATGGGAGGAATAATTCATGAAAGAGAAATGGAGGCATTAGAAACATTGAGACAAGGAATTCAAGAAGAACGAAGGTTTGAAGCTGAAGAACGTGCGAATCTAACAAGACAGAATCAAGAATTGAGGAGGGAAAATGAGATGTTACAAAGAAGGAGATCTCAAAGTGCTACGAGATCAAGTGTTAGACCAGAGAGAGAAGAACGAAATTCACCAACAATCAATAGTGAAAGTGTTATGCAAGGACAAACACAGAATCTGGTTGGAAGAAATCGAGAGAATCGTTTCATTTTAGTACCGAACAACGAACAAAACATAGAAAATTTACGAACAGAACCATTTCCAAGGGAAAATAACCAGAATGGCGAAGAAAACCGAGAGGAAGAGTAGCAAATTACGGAAGAAATTGAGAGACAACAAGCAATACATCAAATCAATTACGAAGATGGAGTAAGAAGGCATGAACAGGCTCGCAACAATCACGATATTGAGTATGGTAGAATTCAGAGGAGAGTTGGAAATCAACAAACATAAATAGAAATAAATGAACCAAATTTTCAAAACAGAAGTCAGGCAAATCAGAGAGAGGTAAATCGCAGAAGGAGGAGAAATAAAGAAGAAGAAATTCCTGATATTCACATGAGAAGGATGAGGAGAATAGAAATGGAAGAACAAAAATTTCAAGACGCTATGCAACAAAATAATTGTGACAACATGGAAAGAAGATATTTTCAAAATTGTGCAAATGGAAACATTAATGAAGAGTATGATAGAATGCGAAGGATCGCAAGAGAAGAAATGCAAGAACGTAGAAGAAGAGAGGCTGCGCTGAAGAGACCAATGGATGAGAATTCTGAGGCAAATGAACGGATCTTTCGAGAATTAGCGGAAATGAGAGGAATGATAAATAGTAGAGGAGGAGGAGATAGAAGACAATTAGATGAAGCAATAGAAGAAGCTGCGAGGACTCCTTTCTCTAGAGAAGTACAATTGGGAGGGATTCCACCAAAATGCAATCTGCCTACATTAACCAGCATCTTTGACGGGACTTCATGTGCTATACAACACATTAAAGCGTATATAAGATGCATGTTATAATGGGAGAATCACGATGCTGTATTATAAAAGTATTTCGCGTCAAGCTTAATAGGAGAAGCTCTAAAATGGTTTGAAGGACTTCCAAAGAACACTATTACATCATTTAATCATCTACAAGTAACTTTCTTAGGAGCATATATCACGAATCATTCCTCGCGACTCGGTATTGAAGATGTGTTTGGTTTAAAACAAAGAGTTGGAGAAAGTTTGAAGCATTTGGTAAGAAGATGGAAAACTATGTGCAGTGATATGGCAGGGCATGTGGACGAAAGGTACCTGATTTTGTCTTTCGTAAATGCGATGTTCGCAACTGAGCAATTATATGTTCAAATCTTCAGAAGAAAGAATTCCATTATGATGACAGAGTTGCGAGAATTGCAAGAGGAGTACATTACATTAGAGGAAAAGCAAAACAATATGGAGTCATATCCAGCGACAAACACCAACACTCAAGATACATGAGCAAATTTACTTCCTAAAATAGTCAATATCGTAGCAGGTACCTCGCAGACATCCTCGCAAACATCTTCACAGATATCAGAAGAGAAGTAATTGGCAATGGTCAACCAAAAATGGTAGCAATGAGTAGCAAGGATCAAGAAGAATATGATAGAGAAAGGAATTTCTATAGCCGAGGAGTAAATAACCAGATCCCAAGATTAGATCAGCAACAGGAAAATTATGGAGGACAAAGGCAGAACTATTTTGGACAAGGGAATCATAGACAAAGCTATAACAATGGACAGGGAGGTCAAAGAATGATAAGAGAAGAAATAAAGATGCCACCTTTGAATACAAGTGTAGAAAAGATATGGAAAGCAATCATCTTGATAGAAAATATACCGACACCATGGAACATGGGAAAAGAACCACCAATGGGACCAAGAAGTCATGAATTTTGCTTGTACCATCATTTTCATGGACATTATACAAATAATTGCAATAATATCAAAAGGATTATTTTTCGAATGATCGAACAAGGTAAACTGGAACACTTTTTACTCAATCAAGCACAGTCGCAACAATTACCACAGGCTCCGGGGATAACTCGCATGGTGAACATAATACAAGAAAAGGGAAAGGAAATCTTACACATAGAAGTGGGACCAAAAGCAAGGAATGTTTTCTGCAATTCTATCGTTCACTCGTATAAAACCATAGAATATTTTCAATATAATGTGTAAAGCATGGTGTATGCGAGAGATGGTGAAGGAAGGGAAATAATGAACATCGCAAAAATCTCACGACTTGAAGATTGGCAGAAGCGTGAAATTTCTTTTGAAGCCACAGAAATTCCAGAAGGTTGCGAAGTACATGATAATCCATTGGTAGTGAGATTAGAAATTTGTCTGAATATGGGAGAAAGAGAAGATGATACAGACGAAGAATAATTTAGTCTTAATAGAATCTTAATTGATACGGGAAGTTCTGTCAATATTCTCTTCTATCCTGCTTACAAAACCATGGGGGAAAAAGACACAGATCTAATACCTTTTACCTAAAGGATTTATGGCTTTAATGGAACTGCTAATAAACCTAAAGGAGAAGTAAGCATGCGAATTCCCTTAAGTGGAATGCGAACTGAAATTTTATTTTGCGTTGTTGATGTCGAATCACCATACAATGCTTTGATAGGGAGACCTTGGCTTCATGGGATTCTAGGAGTAGCTTTAACTATTCATCAATGCATAAAATTTCCTCATCCAAAGGGTATTGGAGTTATCAAGGGTGATTGGGCAGAAGGGAAGAAATGTTACGATACAGAAGTAGAAGTTTTCGAAGGAAAAGCTGTTGAAAGGGAAAGTTGGAGAAAAAGAGCAAAGGCTGTGAAAAGAAGCGAGAATTTAATGACTGAGGACTAAGGCATGAAGGAGTACATGAAATTTACGATGATAGATGAAGAAAAAAAGATGAAGAAAAAAGGTAATGAAACAAAAAGGTAATTAGTATATTTGTTTGCAACATATAACAAAATGTTCGCAACGAATAATACATGAAAAAGAAATGAGGTATTTCACAACATGAAAAATTTGTGATGAGTTTTTACGAATAAAAATGACTTATTGTGATTAGATTTCATAAAAGAAAGACGCAAACTGTGATCAGCTTTCAAAAAAGAAAGAAAGTCGCAGTAATTTTACACAGGCAAAACTTTGTGGCGTACACCCTAGTTCGCGAAGCAACATTTCGCAAGAGGCAAAGTCCTAAAGTGTGTCATTTAAGGGGGTAGCTATAAGAATGGCTCAGGGGAAACGGAACACCACCACAGAACCTGAGTACATGGACATTACGGGGTACATAACCCAAAAGCGGGGTACCTATCCGAGTAAGACACCTTGGATTCTCAACCTAATCTTGCGATGTAACATGATTTAGGTTGAGCGACTAAGGCATACTGTCTTTCCCAAGAAGTGCAGAAAACGATCAAGGCGCCGAGGTACACAGTTGAGTCAAGAGTGCCGGATGGGTTTGAAGCACATCTTCCATTCTTGACAAGTCTTGGAAAATGATGCACTTGGCCCAAATATACCCCATAGGGTGCAACATCGTAACTATAAGCCCTATAGGCAAAAAGGATAAGAGGTTGCGAACAAAAGCTGGTTGTTGGTAAAACCGGATGGGAAGAGCTAACCTTGTATGGTCGATGTACGCTTCCTTGAAGGGGCAACCAAGGGGAAGATAAAGGGCAGCACCCTCCATTAGGGAGCTGATACGTGCTATAAGACGCAAATGTCATGAGGCTTTTTGTTCGCAAGAACATAATGGCTTGTCATATTTGTGAAACAATCGTATTTCTGCGAGTATAATATATATATATATATATATATATATATATACTCGCAGAATTAAATACAAAGAAGTTAAGATGATATCAATGGGTTATTACATGAAAGTGTGATAACGTCCTGCGATTTCATCGCAAGACGATAATGTCATAAGGTTGTATATTCACAAGTATATTCAGACTTGTCATATTATCGCAAACACAAAAATATTGTTAAGATAAGGTCAAGGGGTTGAGGCATGCGAATGCACCAACGTCCTGCGACTTTATCGCAAAAGAGGTGGCAAAGTAAGACCTTTACTTAGGAAGGCATGATAAGACCACAGAAACTAATGAAGTCAATTCCTTAAATATCATTGGAGATTCTTTATATTCTCAATAAGAATATATATTAAGAATTCCTACCAAAAGCGGCAATTTTAGTCGCAATCAAGGATGGGTATTTCATACTCATTAAAAAATTTCAAGGATTGAATACTTCTCATATTTCTTCAAGGATTGAATATTTCTCATATTTCCTTAAGGAATGAATACTTCTTATACTTCTTCAAGGATGTTTCATAATTCTTCAAGTGGGAGATTCCTTATTTACTTCGCAACAACCTGAAACTTCGCAACCTAAAATGAGGCATATATTCTAATACTTATAACAACAATTGATCACCTGAAGAGCAATAATAAGGGGAAAAGGAATACTAAGCTAGGTCTTCAAAATATATTATTTCTCTTCATATGATCAAGTTATGCAAAAAAGGAAAGCATTCAATTAAAGAAAGATCAACTCGTCATCGCAAAATTAAGACATCGGTACTAATTAAGTTGCGAAAAGAAAATTGCTGGTAGATTAAAAGTGCAGGAAAGAAGAAAATATTGTACTCAAACAGACAAGACAAAAAGAACTGAAGCAAATATACAGGAAGGAATAAAGCTACTCTGTGGGAGATTTATCTTCATCAAAATGATCTTCTCTTTCTTCTTTGGAGATATCATCTTCAGCTTCACTATCAGAGATATCCAAATCTGGGGTATCATCAGGGATTTCTTCAGAAAGGAGCGTTTGATACTTAGTAAGAGGAATTTGATTGTCTTCACAAATCTTACGAGTCATCATAGCTCGGAAGCGTTTGATGTTTAAGCCATGATTGTTTTGAGAAATTTGATGTTGAGACTTTAAATCAGAAATCTTATGATTACGCGCAACAAGAGTAGCTTCCAGCTCTTTAATCCTCTTCATATAATTTTCTTCAGTATTTACAAAGAAAAAGGAGAAGTAAGAGATAAGAAAACAAAGAATAAGAGAATAAATTAAGGAATTGATTAGAAAATTGTAGAGTTAAAGTGATCAAGATTTGCGAATTTACCTTCTAATTGCTTCTTATCATTAGGAAGAGAAGTGACTTCAAGCTCCAGTTGATTATTCTTCTCAAGGAGAGAAGAATTTTCAGTTGCGATGCTCGCAGATTGCGCATTATCTTCGCAACGGGATTTTAACTCTACATTATCAATATTCAAATCCTCTATTTTCTGGAGAAGTTTTGTATTCTCAACCTCCAATTTGTTACAACGACTTAAAGTTTTCTTCTCAGCAATTGCATGACGTCTTTCCAAATCTGAAGCAGCTGCACAGCTAACCCTTCCAACCTGAGCAAATAAAAAGGATTAGAAATCAATGAAGTAGGGTAAATTAACAAGGAATAGAAGAGAAACTTACCATACTCCCCAAAGATTATAATGTAATAGGAGAAATAAATCTTAAAATTCCATTAAGGGAATTATTGCTGATTACAGTGGGGACTTTGCAAGCCTTCGCAATATGCCTATGAGCATTCGCAGTAGGAGACTTTCCTAATCCACGAGAAGAGTTGAGAAAAGCTTCATACAATCGAGTCATTGCAGACTCAAAAGTTTCCATATTGCTATAATCTCCATCTTCTTCATCATCATCATCATCATTCCTCCTATCAGATTCAGTATCAGAATTAGAACTAAGATCCTTCCCAAAAAATCTATCATCTTTATCACTTTGTTCTTCGTCAACATCCTTGCTAGAGGAGATCACATTGGAGTAAGCACTGGGTGGGAGTCTCTTCCTCTTCCTCGCAGAAACAATATCCTCAAGTTTCCTTTTTCCTTTGCGAAGAGTATCTTCTTTATTACCAGAAATCTGGGAGTTCTTCGCAGAGCGAAGTGTTTTTTGTCTTGAAGTTAGCACTTTAGAAGAAGTTGAATTCTTATTCTCACTCACAACAGTCCCATGGAAGTCAGGAAGAACCTACAAATTGAAATAAGGATAAGAAACAGAGGCAACAATATATTGTTTAAAACACATATAAGGATGTTTCTTACCTCATTTGAAAACAATTGAAAAGCCTCGCGAGTGCTGGATTTCCCAGTTTTAAGATAACTCTCCTTAAGTTCATTCACCTGAAAAATATGGCAAAAGGATTAATAAAAGAGGAAAAATAACAAGAACAAAATAAGATGGAGATACATACATCTTTATCTCTATTAGGCCAAGAAAAGACCCAAGGTTGATAGTTACGATCACGAAGATTCGCAGGAAGATCTACTATCCTAGAGATATAAGAACCCGATAATGCTAGAGGATAATTATACCAATCTTCATCATGAGAATGGCGAGGAGTTCGATTATTTCCAGAAGCATAATCAATATCATGCATAAGAAGATCAGCTTCTGCGACATCAGTTTTACGATGAAGACGAACACCCCAACGCTTATCTTCCCTCTTCGCAGGAATTAATGTGTAATTTTTAAAGAAATTCTCGACTGTGTAATTTGCAGCGATAATCTCTACATCTCTAAATACAAATTTCCTAAGTTCAATTGGATATAAAGATTTTCCAGTAGCAGCACGGGTTGCGAACTCAACCAGAATGCGAATGCAATCCCCAGTCAATTGATAAATGGCTCGTGAGAAATTTGGGTGAGAGATAATCTCATAGAATAAAGGAAGATTGACATAATAAAGAGGAAGACCTGCGAGGATTTGGCCTCGTGAGACTAAAACTATCTGATCATCCCAATGGAGATCAGTAAAGAGTTCCATACAAAGATGGGATTTATTGGTATGACCAACAATCTCAGAAAGAACGAGATCTCTATCAGCAAGCTCTGCATTGATTTGTTCCACAGTTTTCTTCTTCGGAGCCATTAGATGAAGGATAGAAAACAGAGAAGAAAAGAAATACAAAAGGCAAGAAATAACAGTATAAGAAAGAATGAAGAAATTGCAGAAGCAAACGTAGTGAGGAAGATGAAAGAGATAAAAGAGTAAAAGGAGGAATTAAAGATAGTATTTATAAAGGAAAGAGTTTGATGAAGATAGAAATTCATTAATGCGATTATACGTGGGTGGTTAAGAAGGACGGTTACGAAAAAATGTGTCGAAAATTTAATGGAAGAGAAAACACGTGTTGCGAACATAATAGGTGATGATAACTATATTAAATTTGCGAGAATAATGATTCTCATGACATTTCTTCTTCGCAGAACTGACATGAGAAGAGGCAAGATATAGGGAAAGAATATCGCAAGATACTGAGTTACGAATATAGTAGCAAAGGAAGGAGGGAAGTGTCGTAAGAAAATATGATGATATAAGAAACACGGGAAAAATGATAAGAGATTGCGAATATAGAATAAACTTACGAATAGAGGTCTCGATACTTCGCAAGCTATATACGGTTGTACAGATTTCACTATAAATAGTAGTTCAAATGTTAAATTGGAGAGGTTCTTTTAGTGAGTGTTAGAACAAGTCTTAGGAGAGAGAACAGAGAAAGTTGTAACTATTCTAATTTCCATTAACATATTTCTTTGTAATCAATTGAAAATATTAATCAAGATTGTCATTTTTCATCAAGAACTTTTTAAAGTTTTACAAATTCTACTGAGTGTGTAGTTGTAGGATTTCCTGCAACTACATAATTGGCTCTAGAAACAGGGAGGGCAAACGTAACAGAGATAATTAAAGAGTTTTGCATCAGAGAAATGGATAGAAGAAGAAATATATCAGAACCATTGACTGCAGTAAGAAGAAGTGTAAGACTCGCAAGTGGAGAGGCAAACATAATAGGAGAACCTAGTAGGGGAAGGAGTAATCGAAGAAATCAAACTCAACAAACAGTAACACAAAGAAGAGCAATAAATCAAGATCGAGTGAGTGTACACACTTGGAGAACTGATACACCAGTTGAAACATATAGAGAACTGCAAATCAGATAAAATGGGAGATTGATGGGAGGAATAATTCATGAAAGAGAAATGGAGGCATTAGAAACATTGAGACAAGGAATTCAAGAAGAACGAAGGTTTGAAGCTGAAGAACGTGCGAATCTAACAAGACAGAATCAAGAATTGAGGAGGGAAAATAAGATGTTACAAAGAAGGAGATCTCAAAGTGCTACGAGATCATGTGTTAGACCAGAGAGAGAAGAACGAAATTCACCAACAATCAATAGTGAAAGTGTTATGCAAGGACAAACACAGAATCTGGTTGGAAGAAATCGAGAGAATCGTTTCATTTTAGTACCGAACAACGAACAAAACGTATAAAATTTACGAACAGAACCATTTCCAAGGGAAAATAACCAGAATGGCGAAGAAAACCGAGAGGAAGAGTAGCAACTTGCGGAAGAAATTGAGAGACAACAAGCAATACATCAAATCAATTACGAAGATGGAGTAAGAAGGCATGAATAGGCTCGCAACAATCAAGATATTGAGTATGGTAGAATTCAGAGGAGAGTTGGAAATCAACAAACATAAATAGCAATAAATGAACCAAATCTTCAAAACAGAAGTCAGGCAAATCAGAGAGAGGTAAATCGCAGAAGGAGGAGAAATAAAGAAGAAGAAATTCCTGATATTCACATGAGAAGGATGAGGAGAATAGAAATGGAAGAACAAGAATTTCAAGACGCTATGCAACAAAATAATTTCACTCTTCTATCTTCTTCGTTTCTTCATCCTCTGCAAATTTTTCCGATCTACAATTTTTATTCTTCTTCGTATCTACATGCTACTGTTTTAATGGAGTCTTCAAGGTATGTGTTTTTCTGATGTTACTAAATTTCGTTTTGCTCACTTGAATCATGTTTATTCATATTTTATTAATCTTTTATATTTGATTCTTTATAATTCCTTTAATATATCTTCTCTTCAGCGAAACTCCCCTATCACCCAGTCTGCAACCCAAAACCCTAATCTTCTCAAAATATTAGTGTAGGGACAGAATATCGCAAGATACTGAGTTACGAATATAGTAGCAAAGGCAGGAGGGAAGTGTCGTAAGAAAATATGATGATATAAGAAACACGGGAAAAATGATAAGAGATTGCGAATATAGAATAAACTTACGAATAGAGGTCTCGATACTTCGCAAGCTATATATGGTTGTACAGATTTCACTGTAAATAGTAGTTCAAATGTTAAATTGGAGAGGTTCTTTTAGTGAGTGTTAGAACAAGTCTTAGGAGAGAGAACAGAGAAAGTTATAACTATTCTAATCTCCATTAACATATTTATTTGTAATCAATTGAAAATATTAATCAAGATTGTCATTTTTCATCAAGAACTTCTTAAAGTTTTATAAATTCTACTGAGGGTGTAGTTGTAGGATTTCCTGCAACTACAATTAGCTCACAAGAGAAGGAATCCTGCGAGTCATAAGGTAGTAAGAAACATTTACTTCTTCTTAATAACAATATTGTTGCCTCTATTTCTTATCTAAGTTATTATTCGCAGGATGACGAAATTATTGCTAATCCTCGCAAACGATCTCGCCAAGTTAAAACTCTTGAGGCTAACATTACTATTCCCAAGCTGACATCTGCGAGAGTTATTCCCACAACCTTGCAAATGGAACCTCCCTTTTCTTTTTTCGAGACTATCGCCACTAATATCCCCGAAGTTGTTGTGAATGAAACTCCTTCCAGCCCTTTATTACCTTCAACTGTTACCTTTCCAAACACTCCTCCTTCTGACGATGCAATCATTGCGAATAATCAAAACCTCCAGCTTTCTACTGTCATTATTTTATCATCTGAACCTTCTTCTTCTTCTAAGGAAACTTTGATAGGAGTGGATGTTGCTTTTAAAGTCTTGTATGATGTTTTGGATGAGGCTAGGAGGTCTTCTACTGATCCTGTTAAACAGGACGTCTGTGAGGTTTTATGTAAGTATCTTGGTTCTAACCAAATGGCTTCACAATCAGATTTAGAAAGTGAAGTTGAATCGCTTAAAAGAAATCTCCAAGCTAAGACTTCAGAATGTGAAATTCTCTATCATAAGTTTCGCAATTCTTCACTTGACTGCGAGAATCTTCGCAGCAAGAATAATGAGTTAAAAGGTATAATTTTCCTGCCTCTGTCTCTGGTTTTTCTGTTCTAACAAATTTTCATTTTCTCTGTACTCAAACTTCCTTCTTAAATTCTTGGTTCATATATTTAGTTTTAAATCAGAATCGATTCATGGAGAGACTTAAATTTGAGTCTATCGCTGAAGAAGCTCGTGTTGAAAAAGATTCTTGGATGGACCAGTATAATAGATTAGATAACCTCTACACATATTCGATAGATCAAATAGATAATCTTACTAATGAGAATAATCAATTATCGCAAAGCCAAAATTTATTAAGTAGCAAGGTTACTCGCCTCTCATATTTGTTAATCAAGGCTAATTTGGCGACGAAATCTTTATCAGACGAAAATAGAACTTTATCTCAAGAAAAACATAGTTTTTCAAGCTTGATGGATATTTCCTCGCAACAATTGAGTAATCTTCAAAGAATATGTGATAATCAAGATCAATCTCTTCGTTCTCTTAAGGATGAGCTCAAGGAAGTAACTGAATCATCTGCCGCTGAGAAGGATAAACTTATCAAGGGTAGATTAACTCTTAGTTTAAAGGCCAGCAAGCTTCAAGATCAATACTCCCAATTAGAAGAATTTTATTCTTTATTAGCAAAGGAAAACTCGTATCTCCTCTCCAAAGAAGAAAATATAAAATCTCGCCTGAAGGGTATAGTTGGGGACAAATTTGACGATGCCATGAATCAATGGGAGAATTTGTTGCTTATCTTTAATTCAAAACTTAACTTCTCAAAAAGAAGGTAGTCATTTTGACTATCTTGACTGTTAATTTTTCTATTTAATTTCTCCACTATGTTTCTTGCGAGATTTTCATCTGAATATTTTCTTGTCATTTTTGTTTCTCTCAGAATCTGAAAGAAGCCTTCACTCTACCATTTCTGATCTGACTAATAAATTTGCTAAGGTTCACAAAGAAAATGGATCTCTCCTTTCTCGTTATGCTAAATCTCGCGATCGAGCAGAGAGAAGATATGACTATCTTGAGTATTTTAAGAACTTGGAGATTAGAAATCGCGATAAAGGTTTCCTTCGCAAAGTTCATCTTAGTGCTGAAGTCCTTGTGAATGATATTCTAATATTTCAGTCTCTTCCCCCTGTATATATTCCTCCTCTAGAAGTAGATGATGATGAAGTTACTCTTCCTATGTATAAGGATCTAGAATATGCAAGTGAGGAAGAAAATATTTCTCAAGAAGACCAAACAGAAGAAGAAAAAAGTCCTCCTAGAGAAGTAACCACTGGTGGTAAAGCAACTGTTGGCGAAGAAGAAGAATCTCGAATCAATCGCAATGAGAAGAATGTTGGTGAGGTTGATAACACAAAAAAAGATGATGAATCTGGCGATATCAATACTGAAGCCTGAGTTTTATATTTGTTTTCTCTCTATTTTCTCTTTTTTTCTCTTTCTTGCGAGTAATGTAACTTTATGCAACTTTTGAATTCAACTTTTACTTCTGTTATTTCGAATATTCTCAAGGAAGATAATGAATTTTATTTATCCACTCCCCTACTTGCCATTCATTATCTTACTTTTAATGGTCAATTATTTTCTGTATCTTCTTTTTGCGAGCTGTGTTGCTATATTTTTGCGAAATTAGAAATAGGTATGCGGTGTGATGAATACTACTTCGATATTTTCTTCTAATAATCCCGCTCTGCGATGTTGAATAATGTTTCTGAAGAACTCGGAAGAATTTTTGTTTCTCATCATTTCTCCTGCGATGAATAAATCTTTCCTGCACTCTTAAGAGAATATAGTTAATATTTGGGATTATTCTGTTGGTCTTATTTTGCCTTCCTAGTTAAAGGTCTTATTTTTCCAACTTTTCTATCTGCGATAAAATCGCAGGACGTCTTTACATTTGTTTGCAAAAACCCATTGATCTTTCCTTATCTGTATTTTATCAATTTCTCTGCGATAATATGACAAGTCTAAGTTCATCTTGTGAGAACAGAGCCTCATGACATTGCCGTCTTGCGATGAAATCGCAGGACGTCCTTATACTTTCATATAAAAACCCATTGATCTCATCTTAACTTTCTCTTATGGCTTGTTTCCTCTGTATAATATTTGTCACGCGACAATATGACAGGCCTAAATGCTCTTGCGAGCATAAATCCCCATGACATTGCCGTCTTTAGACACTTATCAACTCCCTAATGGAGGATGCCACCATTATCTCCCCCCTGGTTGCCCCTTCAAGGAGGGCACATCGGCCATACAAAACTAGATCCTCTCATCCGGATTTACCAACAACCAGTTGTTTTTTCAGCCTCTTGACCTTTATGCCTATATGGATTATAGTTACAAGACTGCAACCTAAGTGGGGTTTTCTTCAGGCTGAGCGCATCATATCCAAGACTTACCAAGAATGGACAAGGTAGGTTCGTTCGTCCCGGGCATCCTTGGCCCAACCGTGTACCTCGGCGCCTTGGTCATACTTTGCACTCCTTAGAAGAGACCCTCGGTCGTCCAACCAGGGTATAACCTTATATAGTTGGAAATCCAAAGTATCTCTCCTGGAAAGGTATCTCAAAGATATGGACCCCAGTCTCCGTGACTCAGGTTCCAGCAGCGGTATAACCTTATCCCTGAGCCACGCAAAGAGATACCCCTTTATATGACACACTTTAGGTCTTATATTTGACTCTTGCGAAATTGTATCCGCGAACTAGGGTGTACGCCATATAGGTTTGTCCTATTCTTATGTCTCTGCGAAATCTTATTCGCGTTTCTTGCGAGTGATGAAATTTCTTTTCTTGGATCTTATTTTCATTTTCATATCAACTTTTCAATTCTATCTTTTTCATTCAAATGAAATATTCTTTTGAAATATTTTATTCAACAAATCGTTCATAAACTTCTTAAATTTCTTCATTTTACCTTTCTACTTACTACTTTCTGCTTCTGCTCTTTTGCGTTTTGCATCTGCGATCTGCTCGCCATTCCCATACTCATGTTGATTTCGCAGTATTCTCTCCTCTCGCCGCTCTATTGTGTCAACCATCAGCTTATCACCTCTTTTTTTTTGCTTGATGCTTCGTTTCCAATCTCTATTCTTTGCTGCCCTTTCCTCGCAAGATTTCATGTCAATTTCATAGCATTTCTTCCCATCATCCCAGTCTCCCTTTATTATTCCAACACCATTAGGATGAGGAAATTTAATACATTGGTGAAAGGTTGACGCCACACCTAATATCCCATGTATCCAAGGTCAACCAATCAGGGCCTTATAAGGTGATTCAATATCCACAACGCAGAATAGAATCTTAGAAGATAACCCCTTTAATGGAATTCACATTGTAATTTCCCCTTTGGGCTTGTTGGCGATACCATTGAAACCATAGATTTTATAGGTGGATGGTATCAAATCTTCGTCTCTTCCACCCATGGTTCTGTAAGTATGATAAAATAATATATCAACTGAACTTCCCGTATCTATTAGAACTCTATTAATTTCCAAGGAATCTTCAGTTTCACCATTATCATTTTCTTCATTTTCTTCTTCTATTTGTTTTGGATTTATTTCTAACCTTACTACCAGTGGGTTGTCATGCATCTCGCCAGGCTCTAGTACTTCTTGCGCGGTGAAAGAAATAGTTTGCTTTTGCCACTCCTCTAATGGCGATACTCTCGTGATATTCATTATCTCTCTTCCATCTGCGTCTCTCGCAAAGACTCTGCTTAAAACATTGTCATGGAAATCCTCGATAGTTTTGTATGAATGTACGATGGAATTACAGAATAAATTCTTCGCCTTGGCTCCAACCTCTATCACAAATGTTTCTACTCCTTTTACAGTATTTACTCTGCGAGTATCTGGTGCTAGTGGTAGTTGCTGAGATTGCGGATGTCCTATTAGAAAATGATTTAACTTTCCTTGATCAATCATCCTCAAAATTATTATTTTTACATTCCTGCAATCGTTTATTGAATGACCATGAAAATGATGGTAAGGACAAAATTCTTGGTTTCGATTATTTTGATGTGGCTCTTTTCCCATGTTCCAAGGTGATGGTATATTCTCCATCAAAATGATAGCTTCCCAAATTTTTTCTATGCTGGCATTCAGGGGTGGCATCTTAATTTCTTCCCATATTACTCTTTGATTCCCTTGTCCTATGAAATTATTTCGTCTCTGACCACCTTAAGTCTCTTATGGCTGATCAAGTCTTTGAATTTTATTATTTCCACCGCGATTGTAATAATTCCTTTCTCTTTCATACTCTTCTTGATCTCGAGTTCCCATAGCTACTAATTTTTGCTGATTTTCAATCACTACTTTCTCTTGATGTGGCTGCGAGGTGCTCGCCACATTGTTGATTATTTTAGGAAGTAAACTCCCATTCTCCGCTATTGAGCTAGTGTTTGCGATTGGATATGATTCCATCTCATTTTGTTTTTCCTCCAAAGCAATGTATTCTTCTTGTATTTCTCGTAGCTCAATCATTGTGATGGTATTTTTGATTCTGAAAATTTGTATGTACATCAGATTGGTTGCGAACATTGCATTAATGAAATATAAAATGAGGTATCTCTCATCCACTCTTCCTGCCATTTCACTGCACATTGTCTTCCATCTTATGGTTAGGTGTTTCAAACTCTCGCCAACCCTCTGCTTTAACCCAAATACATCTTCAATGCCTGGCCGCGAAGAATTGTTGCTTATATATGCCCCAAGAAATGTAGATTGCAAATGGTCGAAAGAAGTTATTGTATTTTTAGGTAAGCCTTCGAACCATTTTAACGCCTCGCCAGTTAAACTAGATGCAAAGTACTTTCATAACACATCATTGTGGCTTTCCCATTGTATCATACACATAACATAAGCCTTAACATGTTGAACTGCACAGGTAGTCCCATCTAAGATACTGGTTAATGCTGGTAAATTGCATTTTGGGGGGATTCCTCTTAATTGTACTTCTTGAGTGAATGGAGTTCTCGCAGCTTCTTCAATGGCTTTATCAAGTTGTCTCTTGTCTCCTTCTCTTCTGTTATTCAACATTCCCCTCATTTCTGCTAATTCTCTGAAAATTTGTTCATTTCCAGCTGAATTTTTCTCCATCGATCTTTCAGTGCGGCTTCTCTTCTTCTACGTTCATGTCTTTCTTGTTTTGCGAGATTTTGTGTATCTTCATCTGCATCTTCATTATGCCTTCTCCTGAAATTTTCCACCTCATCTCCTTCTAGATTTCGCAACTGATTATGCCTCCCAATTTCTTCTCTACGAGTTTCTTCATTTCTCATTGCTTCTCTTCGTTGTCTTTCTATTCTTCTTTGTATTCTATCAAATTCTTCAATGATATTATGGTTATGGCGATTTTGTGTGCGTATTATTTCTCGATTATCATGATTATTCTACTGCATTGCTTCTTGAAACTCTTGTTCTTCAATTTCTGCTCTTAATCTTTCTCTTTCGCAAGCCAGACGTGCTTGTTCAGCATAATGTCTCTCAATTTCCTCCTCAATGATTCTTTGATTTCTTAGGATTTCTCTCCCATGTAATATTCTTTTTCCTTCTTCTCTATTTTCTTCACCATCTTGGTTATTTCCGCCCTCTTGATTTCTATTGTCACGTCTACCATTCACAGTTTCTCCGTGTGGAATGTAGCGATCACGAATCATATCCTCTTCTCTATGATGATGTTCTTCATTTGGATTTTGCATTTCCTCTCGGATATTTGCTCCAGCATTTCTCATAGGGGAATTTTGCCTTGGTTCTTCTCTAAATGATCTTAAATTTGACCTAGCAGTACTTCTTGATCTTCTGCTTTGTAATCTCAAATTTTCCATTCTCAACTCGTGATTTTATCTTGTTAGATTCGCACGTTCTTCCGCCTCTACTCTTCTTTCCTCATATATTCTCTGTCTTAAATCACCTATTGTTTCATTTTCGCCTTCTCCATGAATTAATCCTTCAACCACTCCTTGATCTTTTTCTTCTCTTCTTTCGTTTCTTAATTGTCGATCTTCTGCTTCTTCCATCGAATCCGATCGCCAAGTATGCACGCTAACTCTATCATAATCCACAACTCTATCTTGCATTGGTGTTTGCTGATTTGGTTGTTGAACTTGATTTTCTCCTTCAATCATTGTTCTATTTCTTCTTGTTCTTATTCTTGAAAATTCTCCCAATTTATTTGTTTCTCCTCCTGCAAGTCTTTTACTCCTCCTCACGGTTGTTGGTGGTTCTGATGTGTTTCTTCTTTTCGTTCCAAATTCCTTCCAATCACAATGTCAATTTTTATCTTTTTCTTCAAATAATCGTTGATTCTCCATGTTTCGGGCGCCAAAATGTTGTTGCAGGAAATCCTACACTACACCCTTGATAAGATCTTACAGTAATTAACACATATTTGATGATTAAAACTACACTTTATTATTTGATTTTGAATAATGTTTACAAGTAAAGGAAGAAGATCAAGAATACAACTGCTCTCTTGAATTTTCTCTCTCCTCAAGACTTTCTCAACACTCAAAAAAATACATCTCTCTCTCCCTGGACATACTGGGTCTCTATATATAGGTTAGTTATATAATGGATGACATCTAAGCTCCCCTTTAATTTTGGATTTGATTTGCGATCTTATCGCAACAGTTATAATATGAAATATCGCAAGTATTGTAACCATCGCAGATCAATCATGCTTTTCTCATGTCTCTTCAATCGTCAGCTATTACGTCATTCTTTGAATCATTATTTAAGTTATTCTGTGATGCTCACAAAGTGTTGTTGAAGAGTTTGCGGTGATGATTGCAGGAGTGTTGTTAATCTCGCAAGAATACTGGTATAGCGATATTCTAGTCCCACACTTTACTTTCTTTCGCAAATCCTTTTCCATGTTCCTTACTTCACATAAGATTATATCTAATTTTAGTGAAAGATTCTTGAGAAGATTATCATTGATCGAAGAGATTTCTTCATTAGGAACATCTTGCAGAAGTTCTGGAGATGAATCTGAATCACCATCAGAAGACTCAAGACGAAGTTTCTTGTTAAAGAATAATATAATCCAGACTTTTTCGGTTTTGCGAGAGTTGTAGCTAGAGGTAGACATTCTGTCAAATCTCTATAAAAATGAAGTAAGAGGTCTTCCCCTTTATAAGTTCGAGAACTTTTTCTCAAAATCTTTGAGAATATTATTTCAATTAAATTCTTGACTGAAAAATCCATTTTAGAAATATTTTTATCCAAATATTCACATATATATCCTTACTGTATATTTTTGAGGGTAACAAGTAAGGATCCATGATAACCAGTTAAGTCGTCATTTTTCGGTTGTTGAATTTTCTTCCCTTGAAGATTTCAACATTCTTACAGATTTGAGGAGACATTATGTTTGAACTTTTAGGCTCAACCCTTAATCTTGATGAAAGATCTTGATGTTCGAAAACTTTATTCTCCCTTTTAAAATAGATTTTTGATCTACACTTAGATCTTGAATTTTCGGTTTTATACAATCTCCCTCTCTGTTTAGTATCAGGACATTGCCTTTGATAATGCCCTATTTGCTTGCACTGAAAGTAAACACTAGAAGTATTACGGTTTATGGATGTAGATTCCACAAATTTATTTAGCTATGCCTCTTTGCCTTTTGATGTATTCATACCATGTGATGACTTTCCAAAGCAATTGAGTCTATCTCTCAGTTTCTGATTTTCCGCTTTTAACTTCCTTATCTCATCTTGACAAAATTTAGTTTCAAAAATGAGTTTAGATACTTGTACCTTTTCAGAACATTGAGAGACCTCAATTTTCTCCAATTGCTTGTTAAATTTTTCTTTATCATTCATAAAGCTCCATTTGAGTTGATCAAGCGACGATTTTATTCCAATGATGTCAAATTCAAGAAGGTGAGTTCTTTTATATTTACATGGAAATATTTCTTTGAAAATCGAAGGGGTAAACTCTTCTTAAGTATCTAGAGTTGGAAGAATTTCAGAGTCATAGACTTCTGCAATGGTTGCAACATGATCTATCACATCAACTTGATCATTATCATTAGGACAATAATCAAGTATGGCAGTGTAAGCATTTCTCTTCCACTGTGTATCCTTGGTTGTACAATCTGGAGAAATATGACCAAACCCTCTGCACTTGTAGCATTGAGGAATAACATCATTATCATCCCAAGTGTCTTTCACGCTTTTGTGTAGAAATGTGATTCCTTTTTGACACAGGAGATTCTCTTTTTTCCGTGTCGCAATAATTTCTTGAATCGTTGAGTAATAAGAGATAAAGGATGATTTAGCTCAGCTTCATCCTCAACATTTAGAACTTCCTGATCTTGGGAGTTTTTCGGACATAGAGTTGGAACCTTTTTACCAGCTTTATAGGCTAGATTGTCTTTTTGTTTAGACAAATATTCCTGATCAAATATCTTCAGTTTTTCAACAAGGGAACTTCTCGATAAGGAGGAAAGATCATTAGCTTCGATGATTGCATGCTTTTTCGAATCGTATCTAGATGGAAACGATCTGAGAATTTTGCATACTATATCTTTTTCAGAAATAGTCTTTCCAAGCGAGAAAGAAGCATTAATTATCTCAGAGAGTTTAATATGAAACTCTTCAAAAGTGTCGTTGTCATCCATTCGAAGGTTTTCCCAGTCAGACATAAGAGTTTGAAGTCTAGCTTCTTTCTCTGATGTATTCCCTTCAAATATGATTTGAAGATTACCCTAAGCTTCTTTCGAAGTTCGACATGTTGATACATGATGTTGTAGGTCACGACTTACAACATGTATAATAGCATTCAAATCATCTGAATTCTTCTTAGCAAAAGGCTTTTCTTCGTTTGAAAAATCCACTAAGTGTTTAAACTCAGTTTCCAAATTTTCTACCTTCGGGTAATTATAACCATCGATGACTAATAACCATGTATTAAAGTCTCGTGATTGAAAAAAAGATTTTATAGCAGATTTCCACCATAGATAGTTTGTTCCGTCAAATCTTGGCGGTAGGTTAATTGAAGTCGATTCATGAGAACTCGAATTCATTGCTTATAGGCTGGATCGCACCAAACACAGATTGTTAGATCTTTTCATGTTTGCCTGCTCTGATACCGATTGAAAAGACAAGGGCACCCAAATATACCTCAATTTAAAACTTTTCCACCTATAAGTCTTTTCTCCGGAAGTGATTGTCTATGGACTAAGTCTATACAATACCATTAATCGATTCACACTCCGAGTGATCGTATATAAATATGAGATCGAGAAAATACGACAACAAGATAACTTGGGTGATTGACTATGGATACAAGATCGAGACAATACAACAACGAAGTATGTTTACTTGATAAAAGGTTCAGACTTAACCAAATGCAATAGGATTTCTATCAAGTAAATAGAAATTAACGTTTATGTATTTTACTTCTAATTATAATAAAAAAATTATAATTGCGGAAATAGAAAAGTAAAAGACACATCAAGATTTTGTTAACGAGGAAACCGCAAATGCAGAAAAACCCCGGGACCCTGTCCGGAATTGAATACTCTCAGGATTAAGACGCTATATAAAATCTAAACCAACTTCGTATAGTTGATACCAAGTAACTAAACCTATAGTTTACCTAGTTCTGTCTGTATCCCTGCACCTCCAACTTGCAGTAAGTCGTACACTTCGAACAATTTCTTTGGTTTGTATTCCAAACAGTAAAGGAACAACAAATCTGTTCGGTAACAACTCTTTTTAATCAAGTGATATGAGTTTGACAAAAGATTCTTCCGTTTATCCCAATAAACTCCTTTGTCATGTCCTTAGATTTATCTAATAACAACTACCAAAGTAATTGTCAAGATTTTGCAATCAATATTTTGAATCACAAAAAATTGTATTGATGCCGATCTACTCAACTAATCAATCAAATCTATCACAAAGATAAACCGATTATAGTTGGATCCTTTTCCAACTGAAACAATTATTGTGCACACCAAAGATTATGAACCCAAGAATCTTCTTTGTCTTCAAATCTTCTTACATATTCAATAAACACATGCACACAATCAACTTGAATCTCTTGTGATCAATCATACACAGAACGGAGTCTGTTAACATGGATTATCACAAGATGTCTTTAGATCTACAAATAGTCTAAAGATCCCCGTTGAAACTTAGATCTAGTTTGAGTGAATCTTATATCAGAAGAGAAGATTCTCAAGCATAAAAAAACTAGGGGCAATCAAAGTTCAACAACCGTTAGTCAATCAAATCAATCAAAAGCTAATAATAAACTGCAATTATCTAGTTTCCCACAAATGGTACTAATAGAGCTTCTCAATCCCAAAGAAGTCTTTAAACTGAGCGGTCGTAAGAGATTTCGCCTAATTAGGTTACTTTCCTCTCCGAATAGGCGGCTCCACCAGTAACAACACAACTAGGTAGTTTTGCTGTCTCTGAGGATTAGTTTGCGTGAAATGCAAACTTCAATATTTATATACCAAGGAAGTTTGGACACCAAGGAATTTCCAAAACCGAAAATATTCTCAAGATATGCAATATATTACCAAATTCGGTTTCCATAATTCCTGGAAATGAAAATCTCCAATTAGTAAATGCACATTACCAATTTTGATTTTCTAAAGATATGCATTTTAATTGCTGGAAATTAAAAGCATATAAAACCTTAATTAAAAAATTCTCAATTTATTTCGATCCAGGATTCCCCTTTAGCTATTAAGGAATATCTTTGAACAATAAAAGATAAGAGTTACTGCACATGTTCAAAGCATGTCGACATCTTTACTTGGTAAATCCTTTTTCATATTTACCATCTTGGAACCGATTTTCCACACTTCCAAACAAGTTTAGAATTGGTTTATCTGACTTCCAATAACTATGTGATTGATTATCCTATCAAATCACCAATCATGGGTTTCACGGTTCTACCAAAACAAGTTTCGGTTCTTCCTCCATGTGGGTACTATAATTAGTCACGCTAGTTACCAAAACTATGGTATCTAACTTGTATTTATTGCACATGTTCATGGGATCGGTTCCCAATAACTAAAGAAAGTGTTGCACATGTTCATAGGATCGGTTCCCAATAACTAAAAACTTGTTGCACCTCTTACAAGGATCGATTCCCCTTTTGTGATCGGTTGTACCTCTTACTAGGATCGGTTCCCTAATGTCTAGAGTTGGTCATACCAATTACAATAAATCGATCATACCATCTTAGGTGATTACTTAAGATCGGTTTCACTAATAAAAGTCATATCAATACAAAAGTCAGGCCTTGTGAATAGTTTTACCAAGATACATAAACAAGTTATGAGCAGTTATACTAAACACACATATTGGTAGTTCAAAAGATTTGCAATGAATAACAATACCAATAAGCCTAGCGATTTCCCTTTCGATTCATAAAACAAGTTCATGAATTTACTTCCTTTAAACGAATGTAAAACATTGTTTCCTAGGACGAAATCTTCACCCATACCATACATACGATTATGTCAATGTCTTATATACGAAGTTCAAAAGATAAGCGTTATACTTCGTATTGTATTCCTTAATACTATGTCTAACTAGAGTATAATCATCCACAGCTTCGCAGTTATGTTTTCAATATGTACGACTTGAAAGATAAGTTAGGGAATGAATAAGTTCAAGTAAAATATTACTAACCTCAAGTGGAAGGATGATGTCGTCGTTGTAGCTCCTCACTTCTTCACATTCTTCAAGTCTTCACATAATACTTGTAATGTCTCATATCCTAATAATTTCAAGCTAACCTATACGAAGTTGACTTTAGTAAATAATCAAGCGACTCTTTGAAATCACTAAAATATGACAATCAAACTTGGCCTACCAACGCTTGGTGGGTTCAACCGAGCTATGCTCTAACACCGAGTATTCTTGATAATCCACTAGTGCAACATGTATACTGCTAAGATATTTTATTCTATCGTATTTTGTTATTTTGTATAGTGCAGATTCGATATATACCAGCCTTCAACCAACAAAAGTTTAGATACTAAACTACCTTGTTACTTTGTAACCCTCACATGTCTCGCATCTTATCTATTTGCTTGTTTATAAAGTTTGTAGTTGTATTTGTGACCTTTCTTTTGCTTGTATTATGCAGTTGAAAGATCTTTGATTTCATGTTGTGTCGCTTGCGTCTCAAAGGGTTATAGGTTTATCACACTTGCAGAAACTGTAAAAGAACTTGTCAATAATTTTCTCATATCTAAAGTAGGGCAATGACTTAGTAAGGTGGCTTGTTTGCCTATCTGGTTTCAGATGCAGAGTGCCTTTAATTTTCCAAGTTCCAGTGCATATCCCCCATACGTGACTAGAGTTGGTGAAAATCTGCTTTGTTCACCTCAACAGTTGGAACCACTTGCAAAAAAATTATATATAATTTGTTTTAATTTTATTTTTGTCTTCTATTGTTCATTTTTTTTTTTTGTAATCCTGTCCTGCTGGTGGATGAATATTTTTCCAAGTTCTTTGTGTTGTGGGGTATATTTTGAATGCAACTGTTGGTGTGACGAAATAAAGCTATTTTTTTATTATGCATTACCTTGTAGAAGAACACAAGTAATAAAATGATCATTTTTTTTTTGTAATTTTTTTTTTTGGTATAAAAACAAGAAAATTACAAGAAGCTAGTCGGCAACCTGGCTATAAGTTGTGCGCCGACCACTTTTTGGGTAACTAACCCAATTCTATGGAAAAGGTGGTTTCCTCCTTTAATATTGCTATCATGGTTGTTAACAATTTTTTTTATTCTCTTCAAGAACTCCACTCCGCTCCTAATTCTCCTAACGCCGTGAAGGCCAAGGTGTTAAAACCATACCGTGTTCGTTGCATTTTTCGAGATACTTGCTTCTCTTTCGAGACACCACGTTTGCCACTGCTTTCCCTGGTATGTATGTAGAAACACCACCCCCTGTAAAGGGTAATCAATGTATATAATTCTGAAAATTGACCGCACTAGTTTGAGACATGAGTACAGGTCCGCTGCACTGGTTACAAATTAAGTATAAGTCATCTCCACTGCGTAGAAATGAGTGCACGTTCCATACACTACCTAGAAATTGTATACAAATTATTTACAGTTGTTAGTAATCGAGTACAGATCCTATGCACTGCTTAAAAATATGAGTACGCGTCTCTGGTTGGAAATTAAGTATATGTCTTCTGCACTCTAGCCTGTTTCAGTAAGGTCCCCATCATAAGAGTGTAGACATGCTGAATACCAGAAACATAAATGTTAATATATCCCGTGAATGCATGCAAATTAAGAAGATAAACATGTTCATTTATAAATAAGACTTGAGGCCTTACCATATATTTCCTGGCTATTTTAATACGCCATCTCTCACCACTTGGAAGACCCATCATAAAATAATGCTCGTCACTCAGTTATTCGTCACAATTATCCAACGTCGTAGCATGGATGGCATCTTCCATTACGCCTCAAGTTGTAGAAGCGCCGAGTAGTATGCCATCTCTCATATAGTGGGGGAGCTAAATAATGTGGATCCCCTATCAACATATCCCTGGAAATTAACATAAAAGTCATTTTAAACACTTCTAAATTCTAGGAAAATACACTATGCATGAAAAACTAAAACACATGTTCAATCTACAATGACCACTAGCATTCCTTTCATTCTAACCATTTCAAAATAGGAAAAACTCAAAGATATAATCATTATAGCTTGACAAGAACCGAAAATGTAACATTTTTTCCTCACTTGTGATGGGTTCTTTGCTAGTACATTTTGAGATTAATTGACATATACCACCATAATCATAGCACAGACATTGAGTGATAGTAAGCCTAATATATCTTGGGATTGATCGATACACCGAAACATTGAGTAGTCAGCTACCAAACAACCACAATAACGTTGCATATCTTAACAAAGGTGATATAAATTAATTGATCAATTTAGATTTTCTTTCTTTACCCTTCATTGCGGGTTTGATATGTTATCGATAAAAAGTTGGAGGCTAACAACACCCATCATAAATATCTATGTTTTCAAATTATTTTCTAATGTAATTTCCAAAGTGTAAATCGAATACATACCGTTTGGCGCTTCTGAAAACAAGCCGCCATTTTTGTAGCTAGTGCTTAAAATGCAAAGCTATTTTGATATCTTCCTTTGTTAAAAATGAAATCACCAACACATATCAAGGAAATAGAATAACAACAATGAAATTTATACATAAATGTGAATATCTACTAAAGAGTATAGTGTATATGCACTGTTAGATGATATACAAAAAAAAAATAATAAAAAAAAAACAATACTTAACTTATATTGAAGAGTACAGTGTATATACATTGTAGGATCATGGACAAAAAATGAACGAAACAAAAATAATTATACGCAAAACTGAACTTCTATTAAAGAGTATAATGTATGTGCACAATTAGAAATTATACAAAAATGAAGAGAACATTATTGAACTTATACTCAAGAGTATAACATATTGGAACTGTAGGATCATGGGGAAAAAATGAACGATAAGAATTTTTTCGCATAATCGAACATCTGTTAAAGATTATATTATATATGCACTATTAAATCATATACCAAAAAGAATGAAATACAACACTGAACTCATATTGAAAAATTAATATAGCTTATATGCACTTTCAGATCATATACCAACACTAAAACTAGACCCGTATTGGATGGCAGCAAACATACATGCATATACTTTGACAAGTTGAAATCCACCTTTCCAAATCAACATAGAGAGACCTACATACAAAACATGAAAGCAACTTATTTCAATATAGCATATCTGCACTTGGAAAAAATTTCAAAAATGTATAACATATCTACAATGTTGGACCATGCACAAAAATACAATACTTAAACAATAAACTAGGAAATTGTGGTGTAAATATAGTATAATGTTGGATCATTCACAAAATCGTACTTAGTCTAATTCCTACATATTAGGATGCCATAGTACACCAAAATTGAGGAGTGCACATAAATAATGAATTACCTAACATATTAATCCACAATCGTAGCAACTAACCCGCATTTTTGAACGCGTATCATACAGTATAACATGTCTGCACTGTTGGATTATCCATAATTTAGTCACAATGTTAATCTCATATTGGATAGTATAGCCGGTATACACCGTTAGGTCATACACAGAGAGATATACAAAACATAAAAGCACATACTAAATAAACCAACATAGTTAATAGGTTGCGATGCTAAATTTTATATGCACTTTTAAATCACACACACAAAAAATAAATAATATTACAATAAGAATTCATATTAAATCAACAAATATAACGATTTTGTCGCATTACTGAGCTTATATTGAATAGTATAGTGTATATATGCAATGATAAATTGTAGACAAATATGAATGAAAATATTATTGAACTGACATTGAATGCACTGTTGAATCATAAATAAAAATGAAAGAAAGATAAGACAATTTAGTCGCATTGCTAAACTTATATTGAACAATATATAGTACATGCACTGTTGGATCATACAAAAATGAATGAAAATATTACTTAAGAGTGATAAGTAGAAAATATTACCAACATTCTTCAGTGTAGCGCATATGCACCGTTGGATCATACTAAAACTAACAACCAAAAGAATCTAATTAGGTCCAAAAAATCAAACTAGTTAATGTTCAACAAAAACTTGATGGGTAACGCAGATATAGGCTCTCTAATTACGAATCTCGAGTTATAATTTCGAATGGGATAAAGATTGGTAGATTAATCGATATTCAATCACGAACCCTAGAAAAAATTTCATCATTTTTCCTCGAAATCTTTAGCTCAAATAAATGAGAATGAAAAGATGATTACAGTTCTAAAAATGAATTGTGAATCTAATTAATAATCGAAGTGAACTTGAAGTTATTAGGTTTTTGAAACCATTAAATTGAATTACAACTAAATTAAAAGATTACTAAGAGATTAAACTTATCTTGTTTATTGAATTTGTTGATAAATCCTTCAATGATACTCGTTGATGATATTTCTTCGTCAACAAAAAAAATTCAAAACAAATTTCTTCGAATTCTTATCTCCATAGCCCGAGTTGTAGGAAGAGAAAATAAAAATGACGATATAGAAGAGAGTCTTTACATATACATCTAGGGTAATTTAGATATTTAAAAAATACATTTTATCAACCTCGCACGTGTCTGGACCCTGTAACAATTTTTTTGGTCCAAAAAACTAATTTTGGACCTCCGATTAAGCTGTGATTGATGAAAGGACCAGCCATTAAGCTATCCCACAAGGATAGGATCTACCGGCAATTCTCTTACTTCATCTAATACCAACTACCAACCCAATAGCGGGTTTTTATTTTCATAACCAATCCCGCGCGCGTAATTTTTGGTTCTGGTTTTAACCCGCCCGCTACGTGTCGTACGGTTTCGGGTTTAAACCCACATTAACATGGTTCATAACCTGGTTCAATTATAAGTTATTAGTGGTAGAGGTGTTTTGATTTAGGATAATGGTAATAAATATGGTGGTCAATGGGAAAATGGTGTTCGTAAAGGGAATTGTACTTTTACTTGGTGTTAGAGCATTGCTCGGTTGAACCCATCAAGCGTTGGTATGCCAAGTTTGGTTGTCATATTTTAGTGAAGCTCATTTAAGAGTCGTTTGATTTAAATGTACTAGAGTCAACTTCGTATAGGTTAGATTGAAAGTATTAGGATGAGACATTACAAGTATTGCGAAGACTTGAAGAAGTGAAGAAGAACGGAGCTACAATGACAACATAATCCTTCCACTTGAGGTTAGTGATATTTGACTTGAACTGTTTCATTCCCTAACGTATCTTTCAAGTCGTGCATATTGAAAACATAAAACTGCGAAGCATGAACACTCTATATAGACATAGTATTAAGGAATACAATATGAAGTTTCTTGCTTAACCATTAAACTTTGTATATAAGACATCAACATAATCGTATGAATGCTATTGTGATTATGTATGGGTATGAGGTGAGGATTTTATCCTAGGGAACAATGTTTACATGTGTTCTATGGAAGTAAGTTCATGATATGTGTTGTGAACCGAAAAGGAAATCGCCAGGCGTTATTGGGGCTGTTCTTCATTGCATATCTTATGAACGACCAATATGTGTGATTAGTATAACCGCTCACGACTTGTTTGTGTTCTTGGTAGAACTATTCACATGAGGCCTGACTTATATATTGGTATGACTTTTATTAGTGAAACCGATCTTAAGTAATCACCTGGGTTATGATCGGGTTGTGTATGTCTGAACTTATTACTGGGAAGAGGGGAACCGATCCTAGTAAGAGGTGCAATGCATCACAAGGGGAACCGATCCTTATATGAGGTGCAACAAGGTTTATGGAAGAAAGGGGAACCGATCCTATGAACATGTGCAACAATTTTTTGGGAAGGGGGAACCGATCCTATGGACATGTGCAGTGCATACAATTTAGATACCAAATATATGTGGGGAACCGATCCTAGTACCTAGTCAGCCGTATCTTTGGTAAGATAGTGTAACTATGCACAATACTCACATGGAGGTAGAACCTAAACTTGTTTTGGTAGAACCGTAAACCCATGAGTTGTGATTGAGTGGTACTTGATCAATCACATAGTTCTTGAAAGTCAGATGAACCAATTCTAAACTTGTTTGGAAGTGTGGTAAATCGGTTTCAAGTGAGCAAGCATGGTAAAGACTTGCAAGAGTAAGATGTCGACACTCTTTGAACACGGTGCATTAATGCTTATTCTATTTTGTTCAAAGATATTCCTTAACGGTTAAGAAGGAAGTAAATCCCAAGATCGAATTATATAAGTTAAGAATCTTTTTAACTGAGGGTTTTTAATTATAAATGGAAAATAAGAATTAGTACTGTGCATTTGCTAATTAAAGATTATCCAAGGAGATTTCGATCATTACTTTTGGATAGTTCATTCACAGGAATTATGAAAACTGAATTTGGTGGAGTAATGAAAATATCTTGAGAATATTTTCGGTTTTGGAAATTCCTTGGTGTCCAAACTTCCTTGTCTATAAATACTTTGAGTTTGAATTTCTAGCAAACTAATCATGCGTAACCTAGACTTAATCTTTTGTCTTTGTTACTAGTGAAGCCGCCTATCGGAGAGGAGAGTAATCTAATTAGGTGAAATCTCTTACGGCCGCTCAATTTAAATTCTTCTTTGGGATTGAAAAGCTCTAGCGCGACCCGTTGGTGGGAAACTAGATATTGCGGTTTATCTTTAGTTTTTGTATTGATTTGATTGACTAACGGTGGTTGAATCTTGATTGCACCTAGTTTGTTTATGCTTGAGAATCTTCTCTTCTGATATAAGATTCACTCAAACTAGTTCAAGGTTTCGACAGGGATCTTTAAACTGTTGTTAGATCTAAAGACGATCTTGTGATAATCCATTGTTAACAGACTCCGTTCTGTATGTGATTGATCACAAGAGATTCAAGTGATTGTGTGCAGGTATTTATTGAAGATTTAAAGATAAAGAAGGTATTGAAGATTTCTTACTTGGTGTTTTTATAATCTTTGGTGTGCACAATACTTGTTTGGGAAAAAGAGGATCCAATTAATAATCGATTTATCCTTGTGGTAGATTGGATTGATTAATTTAGGAAGAACGGCATCAACACATATCACTTGATTGAAGAGTATTGTTGGCTTAATCTTAGTGATTACCTTTGGGTGATTAAACGTAAGATAGATCTTGGAACCTGGCAAATAAGTTTATGTTAAGATAAACAAGGGAACCTTTGCGCAAATCATATCACTTTGTTGAAGAGAGTTGATACCAAACAGATTTGTTGTTCCTTTACTATTTGGAATACGAACCAAAGGAATTGGTCCAAGTACGTGACTTGTTTACAGGTTGGAGGCGTGGGAATACAAACAGAACTAGGTGAACTATAGGTTTAGTTGCTTGGTCTCAACTATACAAAGTTGTCTTATTTTGTATAGTGGCTTAATCATGAGAGTATTCAATTCTGGACTAGGTCCCGGGGTTTTTCTGCATTTGCTCTTTCCTCGTTAACAAAATCTTATTGTGTCATTTACTTTATATTTCCGCATTATAATTGTTTTATTATAATTAAAGTAAATTGCACAAATGTTAATTCCTATTTACTTGATACGTGAATCCTATTGAGGTTGGTTAAGTCCGAACCTTTGTATCAAGTAAACACACTTTGTTGTTGTATTGTCTAGATCTCGTATCCATAGATGATCACACAAAGTGTGAACCGATTTGTTCTATTGTCTCGACTCAGTCTATAGACAATCACTTTCAGGGAAAGGACTTATAGGAAGGAAAAGTTATAGCTTGAGGTATATTTGGGGTACCCTCCCCTTTGCACTTGTCTCGATGGGAGTTGTTATGTTGGTTATTAGAATAGAGATTCGAAGAATCAGTTGCTTAATAAAAATTTTTTATCCTGGTACTATTAATCCTTATGGTGATGCGGGTGATTATAAGGATTTAATCGGCTGTAATGGTGTTGTTAATAATCAGAGAATGTCATTGAGTGAAGAGAATTTTTGTTGAGTACCAATAGGAAGAGATCTTCTGTTGATGGAGGAAGTTTAGCTGAGAAGAATTTTCCTAGGATTTGTATTTGGGAATCAAATGAACATGTTGGCGATATTACTTGTGATATTCTTGATAATGTGGAAGCTTCCATTTTTTTATAGAGATGGACTAGGGACGGTGCTACACATATTAGAAGAAGTCCTATTTATATGCTTAAAGTTTCAATTAATTTGATGGCTAGGATTAGTTTATAAACTTTCTATCAACGCTCTGTATTTATCGGGTTTTTGGGTGGATTTTAAATCATAGCCAACTACCAAACCATCTATATCGGGTTTTTATATTCTTAACCAACTACCAACCCGCTACGGGTGGGTTCGGTTTAAAAACCCACTGGTTTATCGGGTATCGGCGGGTTCGGGTAAGTTGGACGGGTCTTGTGCAGCTCTAGACTGATGTTTGCAGGTTTTTTTTTCTTCTTTTTCTTCTTTCAGGGTTTTTCTCTCGTTTTATTTATTAAGGCAATTCAACCTCCAAAAGGGGAAATGAATAAAAAAAATTCAAATAGTGTCATCCCGGAGATATGGTCAAGTGATAGTCGACCCTAAAGTCAACCATAGTCAAACCTTGATTTCGATCCACTTTCTTGATCTGATCTGATCTTTTTTTTTCAATCTTTTGTTTTATACCTCTGTCATTATCCCTTGTAGCTTGATTTTTGTTTTAATTTTGATGTTTTTATATGTTTCCTCCTTTTTTATTTTGCCCTGGTTTTCAATTTTTCCTTTTCCTCTTTATATTTGTGAATCTCTGGTTCTAATTGGTTTGCTTATCCTTTAATGGCAGCTTAAATTCCTTTCTGCTTGTTGCCACGCATTGGTGTTGCAGTAATATCCCATCACATTATGAGGTATATTCACAGTTGGCGGTTTCCAAGTTGGCATAATCAAAGTTGGCTTTTTATTGCAGTGGTGCATCTGATTTTCATCCTTATCGGTTTCTTTCAAGCTTATCTGATCTGGGTTTATTATAATGGTTCTCCTGCTTCACTTTTATGGAAAAGTGTTCTTGCTGTTATTCTTATTTCTTCGAGAACTTTGATGTCTTCAAAAGTTAATATGCTTTCAAATTTTCTTAAACCTTTTACCCATACTTATCTAACTATCAAATTGACACCTCCTACAAATTTTTATTATAAATACTACATCAACTGATTTCAATTTAATTATACCCTTGTATGTTATTACACTCCCTTACTTTTGTTCATATTTACAACTATAACATCTATGAATAATATTTCTCAAGAAATTGAGAAAGTTTGAATCAGTGAAGAACCTATTAGAAGGAGGGTTGTTATACACTCAAATACTGCAATCTTAACTAGAATTCGATAATGGAGGTATTGTCTTGCTGGTAATCTTTACATCCCTGGTGTGATGATCTGACAAGATGCTGAATGGGATGATAAATTCATTTGGCCTCATCTAAGGAGACATAATCAATGGTTGGTTCAGGTGCATAGTTTGGAACCTAAAATTTTTGTTATCAAATTTCAAGCTAATGAAGATAAAAAAGAAATTTTGCTTGGTGGATCTTGGAATTTATGGTTATTTGATAGTTTTAATATTTCAAGTTAATGAATATGGACTATCATCAGTTAGATTTCTCAGTTTCTCCCTACTGGTTCGAATATAAATATTTGTTACCTGAATTCACTTATGTTTATATCCTGAGAATGATTGGTAATATCGTTGGTGAGGTTAGAGTTTTTGAACCTGATGGTGTTAATCCTCCTACTTCTTCAAAATACAGAGCTTTAGTTCTTATTAATGTCAACACTCCGCTTATTACTGGTATTACTACTGTAAATGTTGCTGGTTTCACTAGGTGGATTGTTTTTTTTTAAATGAAAAACATCCTTACAGAATATGTTTTGAATGTAAGGTACCTAATCATGAATAAAATAATTGTGCTAATATGACTAATCGAAGACATGAAATGGAAGAAACTATTAGAGGCTTTGGATTTGATGAACCAGTTTTTCCTCCTCAAAGAAATCCTCAGCAATAAGTTCAACTTTTTTTACAACATGGTACTCAAAATAGAAATAGACTGCGTCAACCCATTGCTACAGACCATCCTCGGCCTTTTGATGGTATGCGATTATCCATCTTCTCGGCTATCGATTCTGATGTTGCAGCCTCATCATCCTACAATAATCATTCATATCTTTTATCTTTAATAAAACTAACTTCTACGCTGACTAGTGATGGTCCTATTACTAGTGGTACTAAAAAGCGATATCATCGACCTCCAACCTTGGTTATAACTTCTGAGAATCAACTTGAAGATGATGAGTTTGATAGAGAAATTATTGTTGTTGGAGAAACAACTTCGATTCAATATGATAATGTTGTTATAGAAGAAAATAATTTTTGGGACATTGCTGCTGCAAATGCGATTATTGCGCATAACAACACCGATGCATGGCAACGGGTGTTTTTCTCAACTCATTTTTATTTATTGAATTTTCCCTCATTCCTTAATATTTTTTATTTTCGCTATCCTTTTTCTATATCTTTTTAATTCTTTACAACATGAAAATATTGTCTTGGAACTGTCAAAATATATGAAACTCACATACTAAAGACTATCTTAGTTCATGTTTAACCAATAATAACCCGGATATTTTTTTCTTTAGCGAAACCGAAGCTCAGGACAATAATATGAGACTCTATATTTCAAAAACTAAATACCCTAATACCCTAATTATTGGTTTGATCCATCTTTAGGCTTATTTGGTGGCATTCCATTGCTTGGAAATAAGGAATTGACCTAGAAATTATGCACACTAGTTCTGACATTATTCACGCCATTATTCATACTCATGATAACAATCTGGATTTTTTTATTACCTTTATGTATGGTGCCCATAATGTTATAGATTATCAAAATTAGTGGCAGTATCTTATTGATATGCATTCTTATGTTAATCTTCCTTGGGTGTCAATAGGGGATTTAAATTTTACAATGCATAATTCAGAGACTCATACTCATTGTACTTCTCATCCTCATCATACTAGACATACTGAAAATATTGTTCAACAAATTGGTCTTATTGATTTAGTATATTCGGGTGCTAACACAACTTGGTTCAATCATCGATCTGGTGATGATCATATTTCTGTTAGATTAGATAGAGCATTAGTGAACAAACTTTGGATATATCATTATACTCTTGCTCATCTTAAACACTTAATCCCAATTGCCTCAGATCATAGTCCCATTTTGTTGCATATTATTCATAGTTATAGTAAACATTCATCTTTTAAGCTCTACAAATGCTGGTTTCAATTGGATTCTTGCACTACCACTATCAGTCAAAGCTGGCAACAACATTTATTCGGATCTCCATCTTATTAGTTCTCTAGTAAATTAAATATCACCAAGACTCAACTGCAACTATGGAAGAGATTTCACTTTGGCAACATTGAAGCTAATTTGCATAATATACAGACTCATCTTCAATAGTATTACGACAATAACTTTTCTCCATTGTAGGATCAGAATATCGCTATAACGCTATTCCTGCGATATTAACAACGCTTCTGCGAGCATCACTACCAATTCTTTAACAACGTCTCACGAGCGTCACAGAATACTCAAAAGAAACTGACGATGAAAGAAGTAAAAGAAGAATACGTTGATCTTGCGATGGTCATCGTTCTTGCGATGGTCATCGTTCTTGCGATAAAGAATATTATAGTTATTGCGATGAGATCGCAGAATAGATCCGAAATAAGAGGAAAACTTAGATGTCATCCATTATGTAAATCCCTATATAAAGGGCTCGATAGATTCAAAAAGGATGATGTATTTTTGAGAGTTGAAAGAGTCTTGAAGAGAGAGAAACTCCAAGAGAATATTTGTAATCTTGATTTCTCTCAATTCTGTAAACATTTCGAGATTTGAATAGTAAAGTGTCGTTTAAATCTTTGAAGTTTAATTGATTTCCAATAGATTTCTATAGAATCTTAAAAAGGTGTAGTGTGGAATTCCTGCAACTACATTTTGGCGCCAGAAACAGGGAGAATCAAGCTAAGAAATCTCTAATTACAACTTGAAAACTTGAAGAAATTGTTAGAATTGAAGAAATGGCTAGAAGAAGAAGAAACACATCAGAACCACCAACAACTGTGAGGAGAAGTAAAAGACTTGCAGGTGAAGGAATAGGTGAATTAAAAGAATCTTTAAGGATAAGATCAGGAAGAAATAGAACAAGAAATGAAGCAGAAAGTTCAATTCAACAGCCGAATCAACAAGCACAAACGCAAGATAGGGATGTGGATTATGATAGAGTGAGTGTGCATAATTGGAGGTCAGATTCGATAGAAGAAGTAGAAAATCGACAATTGAGAAATGAAGAAGAAGGAGAAAGGAATCAAGAAATGGTTGGAGGATTAATTCATGAAGAACGTGAAATAGTAGATGATTTGAGACAAAGAATACAAGAAGAAAGAAGATTAGAGGCAGAAGAGCGTGCGAATTTAACAAGACAAAATCATGAGCTAAGAATGGAGAATTTGAGGTTACAAAGAAGGAGATCAAGAAGTACTGTTAGATCAAATTCAAGATCATTCAGAGAAGAACCAAGGCAAAATTTCCCTATAAGAAATGTTAGAGAAAATACTCGAGGAGAAGTGCAAAATAGAGAAGAAGAGATAATTGGTGATCGCTATAATCCGTGCGACAATAGAAATCAAGAGGGAAGAAACAATCAAATTGAAGAAGAAAATCCCGAAGAAGGTAGGAGGATATTACATGGGCGAGAGAATCAAAGAATAATTGAAGAAAAAATTGAGAATCATTACGCTGAACAAGCACGTCTAGCTCGCGAGAGAGAAAGATTAAGAGAAGAAGTAGAAGAACATGAATTTCGAGAAGCAGTGCGACAAAATAATCATGAAAATCGAGAAAGGAGACGTACGCAAAATCGCTACAATGGTAATATTCAGGAGGAATATGATAGGTTACAGAGGAGAATAGCAGTTACGATATCAAGAGGAAGATGAAAGAGAAAATCGCAGAGAAAGACGAAATGATGATGAAGAAGAAGATACACAAAATCTCGCAAGACAAGAAAGGCAAGAACGCAGAAGAAGGGAAACAGCATTAAAAAGGCCAATGGAACAAAACTCAGCTGAGAATGAGCAAATATTGAGAGAATTAGCAGAAATGCGAGGAATGATAAACAATATAAGAGAAGGAGGTAGAAGGCAACTTGATGAAGCTATTGAAGAAGCAGCGAGAACTCCATTTACCCAAGAAGTACAATTAAGAGGGATACCTCCAAAATGCAATTTACCAAAGATTAACCAAAGCATTTTTGATGGAACTACTTGTGATGTTCAACACGTCAAAGCTTATGTTAGATGTATGCTACAGTGGGAGAATCATGATGCTGTGCTATGCAAATATTTTGCATCCATCTTAACTGGCGAGGCGTTGAAATGGTTCGAAGGATTACCAAAAAATACCATAACTTCTTTTGATCATTTACAAGCTACATTTTTAGGAGCGTATATTAGCAACAATTCATCGCGGCCGGGTATTGAAGATGTGTTTGGGTTAAAACAGAGAGTTGGCGAGAGTCTGAAACATTTAACCATAATATGGAAGACAATGTACAGTGAGATGGCAGGAAGAGTTGACGAGAGATATCTTATCTTGTATTTTATCAATGTAATGTTCGCGACCAATCTACTGTACATACAAATTTTCAGATTCAAGAATACAATCACTATGACTGAACTGCGAGAATTACAGGAAGAATACATTGCTTTGGAGGAGAAACAAAATGAGATGGAATCATACCCAATCGCGAACACCAGCTCGCTAACGGCAAGTGGAAGTTTTCTCCCTAAAATGATAAATAATGTGGCGAGCACCTCGCAGCCACAACAAGAGAAGGTGGTAAGTGAAAACCAACAAAAATTGGTAGCAATGGGAAGTCGAGATCAAGAAGAATATGAAAGGGAGAATAATTATTACAATCGCGGTGGAAATAATAAGATTCAAAGACTTGATCAGCCGCAAGAAACTTATGGCAGACAAAGGCAGAATAACTTTAAAGGGCAAGGAAATCAAAAGATAATATGGGAAGAAATTAAGATGACACCTCTTAATGCTAGTATAGAAAAAATCTGGGAAGCTATCATTTTAATGAAAAATATACCATCCCCATGGAACATGGGAAAAGAACCACATCCTAACAATCGCAGTCAAGAATTTTGTCCTTACCATCATTTTCATGGCCACACAGTAAATGACTGCAGGAATGTAAAGAGAATAATTTTAAGGATGATCGAACAAGGAAAGCTAAATCACTTTTTAGTAGGACATCCACAATCTTAGCGATTGCCTCCAGCACCAGAAACTCGCAGAGTGAATGTTGTAAAAGGAGCAGAAACATTCGTGATAGAAGTTGGGGCTAAAGCAAAGAATTGTTTTGTAATTCCATAGTACATTCATACAGAACTATAGAAGATTTCCATGATAATGTTTTAAACAGAGTCTTCGCGAAAAATACAGATGGAAGAGAGATAATGAATATTGCGAGAGCCTCGCCATTAGAATAATGGCAAAAAAAAAAACTATATCTTTCAGTACACAAGATGTACCAGGGCTTGGCGAGCAGCATGATAACCCGTTGGTAGTAAGGCTAGAGATAAACCCAAAGCCAATACAAGAAGAAGATGAATAAAATGATGGTAAAATTGAAGACTCTTGGGCCATCAACAGAGTCTTAATAGACACTGAGAGTTCAGTTGATATCTTATTCTATCATACCTATAGAACCATGGGCGGAAGAGATGAAGATTTGATACCATCAACGTATAAAATCTATGGATTTAACGGTACAACTAACAAACTAAAGGGGGAAATTGAAATGCAGATACCGTTGAAAGGAATATCTTCGAAAATCTTATTTTGTGTTGTGGATATTGAATCACGTTATAATGATTTTATAGGACGACCTTGGTTACACGGGATATTGGGTGTAGCGTCTACTTATCACCAGTGTATCAAGTTCCCTCATCCTAAAGGTGTTGGAATTATTAAAGGAGATTGGGGAGAAAGCAGGAAATGTTATGAAATTGATATGAAGTCTTGCGAAGAAAGAGCTGAGAAGAATAGCAGTTGGAAGTACAAAATCAAAAAACAACAGAGATGTGAAAGGTTAATGATTGATACAATAGATCGAAAAGAGGATGTGAAAGATGATAGCGAGCGTCTCGCAGAAAAAGGAACAACAGCAAAACGTAGCAGAAAAACAGAATCAGAAAATAGTAAGTAGAGAGGTAAAATGATGAACTTTAGAGAACTCTATGAATGATTTGTTTGAAGAATATGTAATTAAACAGAATATTCTGCTTGAAAAAATCGAAAGATTTTACAGAAAGAAAGAAGATCAAGGTTATGAAATTCTATCAGAGTTACAATACTCGCGAGAAGCGCGAATAAAATCTCGCAGAGATTAAAGAATGGGACGAACCTTTATGGCGTGCACCCTAGTTCGCGAATAAAATTTCGCAAGAGGCAAATGTAAGACCTAATAGCACATCATAGGAGGGGGTATCTCTTGACATGATTCAGGGGTAAGGTTATACCGCTACTGGATCCTGAGTCATGCAGATGTTGGGGTTAAATAAAACCTATCCGGGAGAGAGATCTTGGATTTCCAACTATATATGGTTATACCCTGGTTGGACGACCGAGAATATCTTCCAAGAAGTGCAAAGTATGACCAAGGCGCCGAGGTACACGGTTGAGCCAAGGGTGCCAAGGGCGTACGAAACTCCCTTGCCATTCTTGGTAAGTCTTGGCTATGATGCACTTGGCCTGAAGAAAACCCCACTTAGGGTGCAGTCTTGTAACTATAAGCCATATAGGCATAAAGGACAAGAGGTTGCGAAAACAGCTAGTTGTTGGTAAATATGGATGGGAGGATCTAGTGTTGTATGGTCGATGTGCCCTCCTTGAAGGGGCAACCAGGGGGAAGATAAGGGCGGCACCCTCCATTAGGGAGCTGATAAGTGTCTTAAGACGGCAATGTCATGGGGCTTTATGATTGCAAGAACATTTAGGCATGTCATATTGTCGCGTGACGTAAATGATACAGAGGTAACAAGCCTAAAGATAAAAGTTAAGATGGGATCAATGGGTTTTTACATAAAAGTGTAAAGACGTCCTGCGATTTCATCGCAAGACGGCAATGTCACGATGCTTTGATTTCGCGAGAAAGATAAGACTTGTCATATTATCGCAATACAATCAAAAGAATACAGATAAGGCAAGATCAATGGGTCAATACATGCAAATGTAAAGACGTCCAACGATTTTGTCGCAGAAAGAAAGAGCGTGGCAAAATAAGACCTTTAATTAGGAAGGCATAATAAAACCACAAGATTACTGCGATAATACTCGCAGATATTATGAGAACTGCGATTTCACACAGTTATTGCTGGCGATAAAATCGCAAATATTAAGGCAAATTTTTACCACTAATGTCTAATCTTTAATCAATTTTTCATATTGCAGATGAATAATAGAGGCAAGTATGGGAATGCATGAGAATGATGAAATTATTATTCATCTATCATATAAAAAATTGCATAAGTGCACATAGATAATTAAAGGATAATAATTATATTGATTGATTGACTTGCAGAAAAAAAAACTGTTTTCTAATTCATATAGGTAGAAGCAAAAGAAATTCACAAAATTGGAGAAACTCATAGCAATGTTACAGAAAGAGGAAAATAAGTGTACAAAAAAGATAGAAGGAAAAAGAGGAACTAGCTGGACCCATCGCCACCCTCTTGATCAGACTTCTCTTCATCGCCAGATTTCTCCCTTTCATCATTATCATCATTATCTTCACTCTTATCAGATTCTTCTCCTCCACCAGATTTCTCTCCTTCATCATTATCATTATCATTATCATTTTCATCCTCGTCAGAATCTTCAGCTTCGCTATCAGAGATGTTAAGATTTGGGATTATTGCGGGGATTTCCTTTGCAAGATCATGATATATAGAAGGAGAAATTCCATGATCATTGCAGACCAACTCAACGGAATCATTATGAACAACAATGAGAGATCTATTGAAATTCGCGGTGGTAATGTCAAACTGCTCTTTCAATCGTGAATATTTATTATTGTGAGCAACAAGAGTATTCGCGATCTGATTCTTCTCGTTTTCAAGTTCCCCGATTCTTTCAAGATATCTTTTTTCAGCTCCTGCGAGAATATATGACAACAAGTTAGAAATTTTATAAAGAAGAGTAATAAAAACAAGAAAATAGCGAGAAGAAGAACATCAAAAAACCTTCTCTTTCAGAAATCATATCTCTAATTAAGGCCGCTTGTTCAACTTGAAGGCTAACATTTACACCTAAGTCATTCCTGGCATTGTCAAGAACCTTCGCAGCCCAAGCAAACTCATCATCGCTATTAATAAGGAGACGAGATCAAACTTGAGTCTCCCTCGCAAGAAGATCTTCATTCTCACGGATAAGTTTATCTTTGTCCATTTGAACGTCAAGGAGAGTTTTATGAAAGTCTGCTAGGGTATCGGATTCCTTCTTGATAGCAAGATCTTTCTCGTCAATGAGATCGCTATTTTTCTGTCTTAATCTATCTATTTCTTTCTTTGAATCAAGATAAAAGCGCTTATACTTGTCAGTCAAACCTAAATTGAATTTGTGTTCAATTTTTAAGATATTAAGCTTGGATCTAAGTTCATCTATGGAAAGGGATTTAATCTTATCATCTGAGAAATTACTTAAAGAATTATTAAGACAGACAAGAAGAGTATGATCATCTATAGGTTCAGGAAAAGATTGAAAGAGTATAGCCTCGTCAGTAAGACCATAAATATCTGCAAATTAAAAGTGGTCGCTTGAATAAGTTGCAATAGAGTAAAAAGAATTAAAAGAGAAAGGAAATCAGTCATACCATATAGTTGTTGGTTAGCTCTATCCAGATTAGAAATCTTTTGCTTATCAACTGAAGCTTCAGTCTCCAGCTATTTATTCTTATTGCGAAGCTCAATAACTTCAGATTCTAATTTCTCTTTATCTTGGCGAAGTTTAGCAGCTTTCTCTTCAGCATTGACACATCTTTTATCTAAATCAGAAGCAACAGCAAAAGAAGCTCTTCCAACCTGCGAAAGAAAAATATAAATTAAGATCTGCCGATAGAGAAAATATATAAACAAACTGAAAGAAATGAAAACATACCAAGGCACCAAGAGAATTCAAGAGACTAGGAGTCAGCGACCTTGAGATTCCTTGGAGAGAATCATTATCCACCAGAATAGGGGCATCGCAAACTTAAGCGAGATCTTGGGATGTTTTGTCAATAACTTCATCCTCGTCATTACAAGTTATACTGTGGGAAATATCGCTAAAAATTCTGGATAAATGAGTCATTCAAGAATCAGAAGAAGAAGTTATACTGTGGGAAATATCAGAAGAGAGAATCATTATCCACCAGAATAGGGGCATCGCAAACTTTAGCGAGAGCTTGGGATATTTTGTCAATAACTTCATCCTCTTCATTACAAGTTATACTGTGGGAAATATCGCTAAAAATTCTGGATAAATGAGTCATTCAAGAATCAGAAGAAGAAGAATTTTTTATTGAAGGAAAACCGCTAAAATCCTCATCATTATTATCCTTATTAAGATCAACACTAGGATTTTCTAGAATTAGTTGAGGAACTGAAGAAAAAGAAGATTGAGTTTTCCTTTTCTTTAATGAAGGATCGCTAGATTCTTCATTGCGTGGGCAGAAGGCTTTCCCTTGGGAGGAACAATAGATTTATCCTTTGAAGATTACCCAGATTTCTTCTCTTTTGCAGATTTATCCTTGGTTTTTGCGGGTATTAATGGTTCTAACTCTTCGATTACCTGCGAGCACAGATGAAGATAAGAAATAGGGGCAACAATATATTGTTAAAATTTATGAATAGATATTTCTTACTTCATCCGTGAAAGATTTCAGAGCCAAGAAAGTGATGGGTTTCCTAAGAGCTTGATAGCTGAGTTTCATTCTATCAATCTGAGAAAAAATCAAAATAGTTAGTGAGAATATAAAGAAGACAGTAAATGATAATAATGTAAAAAGTTGAGATAATATACTTCTTTAGATCTCTCAGGCGAATTAAAGACCCAAGGTTGATATTCTGCAAGACTCGCGGGAAGTTCACGAGAACCAGAAATATAAGGACCTTCAAGACACAACGGAAAGATAAACCATTTATCATCACTAGAATGGCAAGGACCATGGTTAGTTTTCATGTGAAAATCAATATCTAGCATGAGAGCTTCATCGACAGTGAGTTTCTTCAGGCGAACACCCCAGCAGGTGCTATCCCTCTTCATAGGGAGTATCTTGTAATTTTTGAAAAAAATTTCTATAGTATAATCTACAGAGTTAATTGGAATATGTTTGTAAAGAGGATTTTGAGCATCTTCAGAATAGCGCGATCCTTTGCCAGCACCACGAGAAGCATATTCAAGTAGCAACCTAATGAAATCTCCACCTAGTTGGTATATTGCTCGCGAGAACCTCTCGTCAGATATTATTTGGTAGAATAATGGAAGTTTTGGGTCATAGAGAGGAAGGGGAATACTAGATTCAAGTTTTCCTAGTGATACTATGATTTTTTCGCGAGAACATTGATCATCAGTAAATAATTTAAGAGAAAGTTCAGATCTAGAATCCTGATATGGAATTAAAGACAAATTAAAACCTTTGATTTTGAGTTTCTCGCGCATTTCATTAAAGGCCTTCAAGTTTTTAGTACCAGCAGCAACCATTTTTAAGTATGGGAATGAAAGAAAAGGTTGAAAAGAAGAAATAAATTACAACAGTAACAGAAGCGCAATTCGCGGAAGAATAGTAAAATTTGCAGAGAAGGAACGGAGAGAAAGAAGAAGAAAGTAAAAGAGAAGAAGGAAAGGAATGAGAAGAGTATTTATAGAAGAAGAAATTTCTCAAAGAAGATGAGGGCAATTAATGCAAAGAAAAGACGTGGGTGGTCAGATCGCAGCGGTTAGAGGAGACGTGTCAAAAATTTATTGGAAGAAAGAATTCGTGAAAACAGCTGGCGAAGGACATAGAAACGTGTCAGAACGGGGAAATTTGAAAAGATAAGCAGTTATGGAATTTTAAATTCTCATGATCTCCTCTTCTTCGCAGAAAAAACATGAGAAGAGGAAAGATGTAGGATCAGAATATCTCTACAACGCTATTCCTGCGATATTAACAACGCTTCTGCGAGCATCACTACCAATTTTTTAACAACGTCTCACGAGCGTCACAAAATACTTAAAAGAAACTGACGATGAAAGAAGTAAAAGAAGAATACGTTGATCTTGCGATGGTCATCGTTCTTGCGATAAATAATATTATAGTAATTGCGATGAGATCGCAGAATAGATCCGAAATAGGAGGAAAACTTAGCTGTCATCCATTATGTAAATCCCTATATAAAGGGCTCGATAGATCCAGAAAAGGATGATGTATTTTTGAGAGTTGAATGAGTCTTGAAGAGAGAGAAACTCCAAGAGAATATTTGTAATCTTGATTTCTCTCAATTCTGTAAACATTTCTGAGATTTGAATAGTAAAGTGTCATTTAAATCTTTGAAGTTTAATTGATTTCCAATAGATTTCTATAGAATCTTAACAAGGGTGTAGTGTGGGAATTCCTGCAAATACATCCATATCATCCTACAATCAAGCAGTTAAGTAATTCTTTACAACAATGGCTTTCTATCCAGAAAGAATTTTATATGCAATAGGATGGTGACAAAATCCTAGAAGCTGACCGAAATACGATTTATTTTCGTTCTATTGCTAATTTTCATTCTTGTAAGCACTTGTGGATATATCTACTACTTATAACCCTCAACCTAACCAGGATATTTTGCATCATTTTCCTCCATCTATTTCTCCAGCCCAGAATGATTCTCTTATCCAGATACCGGATGCTCAAGAAATTAATGATGCAGTTTTTCAGATCAGACCTTTGGCATCTCCGGGAAATGATGTATTTCATCTTTTTATCAGCAATGTTGGGATATTATTGACAATGAGGTAATTTCTATGGTTAGACACTTTCTTAGTCACAAACATATGCTCAAATCCATAAACCATACATATCAAGTTCTTATCCTCAAACACCATCAGATTATCGACCTATTAGCCTTTGTAATGTTAGCTATAAAATAATATCAAAAAATTTAGCTAAACGTTTGAAACCTCTTCTGTCTGATCTTATTTCAGCTACTCAAACTTCCTTTTTTTCTGGTAGATACATCCATGATAATATCATTATTGCTCATGAAATATTGCAGAGTATGAAACTTAAAAAGATTAATCAAGCTCTTGTAGGTTTGAAACTAAACATGTCGAAAGCTTTCAACAGGGTAGAATGGTGTTTTGTGCTTTCTATTTTTAGACAATTAGGTTTTCATAATGACTGGATTACTATGATTTATCAGTGTGTTTCTACAACCAATATTTCGATTCTTATCAATGGTAGTCTTAGTTCCACTTTTTTTCCGACTCGTGGCCTTCGTCAGGGAGACCCTTTGTCTCCGTATTTATTTCTGTTCATCATGGAAGATGTTTTAATACTTTTAATACTCTAGTGATGTGACATGGTCATATTTATATGATCATAGTATTATGGAATTAGACTACGAAGTATAACGCTTATCTTTTAAACTTCGTAGATATGACATCGACATAATCTTGTATATACTGCTATGATTATATGAACGGGTTATGGTGAAGATTTCATCCTAGGAAACAATGTTTTATATTTTTTTAAAGGAAGTCCATTCATGAACTTTTTTTATGAATCGAAAAAGAAATCATTAGGCTTATTGGTATGACTATTCATTGCAAATCTTTGGATTACCAATATGTGTGTGGATGTAGAACCGATTGTAACTATGTTATGTATCTTGGTATAACTAATCATAATGCCTGACTTATGATTTGGTATGACTAGTTTTTATTAATTGGGGTAACCAATCTTAAGTAATCACTATGAGATAGTATGATCGATATTTGTAATTGGTGTGACCGATCCAAGTAATTGGTGTGACTGATCACATAGTATTGTGTAATAGATCCTTGTAATTGGTAACCGGTCCTGGTAATTGGTGTAACCGATCCTGGTAATTGGTGTGACCGATTATAAGAAATACAATGGGAATATGGTAACCAGTCCTGGTAACTGATTTAACCGGTCCTGGTAACTTGTGTGACCGATCAAAAGTATTTTTATATTGAGGTTTAACTGATCCTAGTGATTGGTAGAACCGATTGAACCCATGTATGTGATTTGATATATGATCAATCATATAGTTAACTTGGAATACAGGTTCAACCAATTCTAAACTTGTTTGGAAGTGTGGTATAACCGATTCCAAGAATGTAAATCCATGTAAATATGAATAAGGATTTACAGTGGAAAGATGTCAACATACTTTGAACACGTACAATAACTCTTATCATTTATTGTTCAAAGATATTCATTAGTACTAAAGGAGATCATGTGCCGAAATAAATTGAGAATCTTTTAATTAAGGTTTTTGGTTTTATATGCTTTAATTACCAGCAATTAAATGCATATCTCTAGAGAATAAAAATTAGTAATGTGCATTTACTAATTGGATATTTTCTATTGAGAGATCTCGGAAATTTTGGGCAAGCATTTATTGGAATTAGGAAAACCGAATTTTGCTATTCATTGCATATCTTGAGAATATTTTCGGTTTTGGAAATTCTTTGGTGTCCAAACATCCTTGGTATATATCCAGGAAAACTTCAACTCTTGTTGTTTCTGGTGGAGCCGTCTATTTGGAGAGGAAAGTATCCTAATTAGGTGAAATCTCTTACGGCCGCTCGTTTAAAGACTTATGTGGGATCAAGAAGCTCTACGAGTACCATTCGTGGGAAACTAGATAGTTGCAGTGTTATTAGTTTTCGATTGATTTGATTGACTAACGGTTGTTCAAACTTTGATTGAACCTTGTTTGTTTATTCTTGAGAATCTTCACTTCTGATATAAGATTCACTCAAAATATATTGAAGTATCCGGGATCTTTAGAACTGTATGTAGATATAAAGATATCTTGTGATAGTCCATTGTTAACAGACTCCATTATGTGTGTGATTGATCACAAGAGATTCAAGTGGTGTTGTGCAGGTTTTTATTGAAGCTTAAAGAAGATTTAAAGACAAAGAATATTTCTCATTAGTTCTCATATCTTTGTGTGTGCACAAACCTTGATCGGCTGGGATCCAACTAGAATCGGATTATTAGATTGATTAGTTGCGTGAGATCAGCATTCTCAATATACATCTTTGAGATTTATTTTGATTGAGTGTGAATTTAAACACAACTGCTTTGGTAGTTATTAGATAGATTGATCTAACCATTCAAAGGAGTTTATTAGATTAAACGGAAGAGTCTTTGTGTATGACTTGAGATATCTTTATCTTGAAAGAATCAATAGAGTTGTTACCAAAAAAAATTTTTGTTCCTTTAATGTTTGGAATACGATCCAAAGGAATTATACCAATGCGCGACCTTCGAAGTCGAAAGTGCATGGATACTGAGAAAACTAAGTGAACTAGGGGTAGTTTCTTGGTCTCAACTATACGAAGTTGGTGTAGATTTTGTATACCGGCTTAGTTCTAAGAGTATTCAATTCTGGACTAGGTCCCATGGTTTTTCTACACTTGCAGTTTTCCTCGTTAACAAAATCTTGTTGTGTGATTTGCTTTTGTTTTCCGCAATTATATTTTTTTATATAATCTAAAGTAAATTACACAAACGTTAACTCACATTACTTGATAATGATCCTATAGAGTTTGGTTAAGTCCGAACCTATTATCAAGTAACATACTTCGTTGTTGTATTATCTCGATCTTGTATCTATTGTCAATCACACAAGTTATCTTGTTGTTTTATTGTCTCGATCTCGCATCCATAGACAATCACACGAAGTGTGAACCGATTAGTTGTATTGTCTCGACTATTTACATAGACGATCGTTTTCGGTAGAGGACTTATAAGAATAAATAAAAAGATTGTGGTGTATTTGGGTATCCTCGTCTTTTCAATTTCCCTTATAATGATCTCAGGTTTTTTCCTCCACCAGAAAACATTAAATCAAGTTGGATATGGTAGAGCATTTGTTTTGGTATTCAAATTATTATGCAGAATGCTAAATGGCAGGTTGGTAAAGATAACCACATCAACATATGGACAGCTAATTGAATTCAATCTTTGGAATCTTCAATTCAGATCTGGGATGACTTGAATGTTCATGATTATAAATGGGTTTCAAAACTCTTTGATACCGACTCTGGTCAGTGGAATGTATTACTTCTTAGACAACTTTTCTCTTCAGATCAGGTGAATTCCATCCTAACTATTCCTATTCAGTTAGAGGAAAAAGATAAATTAATGTGTCCATTTACTACAACTGTTATTTTTACCACCGCTTCAACCTTATAAAATACTATGTGAAAAAGATATGAAATCTGATATGTGAATGGGATTATCTCCTAGTTTTTGGTTATCCTTCTGGAAGATAAAAATTCCATACAAGTACCAAATTTTTATATGGAAAATTATCCATAATGCTGTTCCTGTCAAAGTTAGAATTTTTAAACACATGAATGTTGTTGATCAATACTGTGTGCTCTGCAATCTGAATGAAATTGAAGACTTGGATCACATGTTGCTTCACTGTTCTTTCTCTCAAGCTGTTTGGAAGATATTTTTTCCTCGTCACTTTTCTTCTGTTATGCAGCATTTTAGGATCCTTTCTTGGATTCACAGCTGGCAAAACAAGGAATCTGATATTTATATTTAGAAGACTCGAGCTTCTATTCACTTAGCAGCCTGCATTATGCATTCTATTTAGAAACATAGATGTAGAATTACCTTTAGTAGTATAACACCCAATCACAACTCTGTCATCCATCAAGTAAGATCCTATATTGCATATCATCATTTAGGTCATACATCTGATAATCATCATGTTTCCCTTAGAAATATTATCAATTTGAATCTTACTTGGAAACTGTCACCTTTACAGTTTCTGAAGATTAACATTGATGCTTATTTTAATCATAATGCCTTATTAGCTGGTATTGGGATTATAAAAAGAACTTCTGCATGAGCATATGTTATGGGAAGGGGATAGTAAGAAGATCCATAAATGTCTAACAAGATGAAGCTTTGGCAATATTGGAGTCTATGCAAGTGGCAACATCAAATGGGTGGACTTATGTTTATCTTTTAAACAAATAACCTTAGTAACAATTATGTTCTACAACAACAATCTACTCTTTCTCATTGGCAAAGTATGCCTCTTCTTAAGAAATGTATCAATATATGTAACATTAATCATGTTTGGTCATGTGTGTTTGTTCATAAAGATGGATATGCTCTTGCTAAAGCAGCTAGAAAACTTAATTTATGTGGGGAATGGTAGTATCAACCACCAGACTTGTTAATTCCCTTCATAAACTATGATGTAACAACTTTGCCTGTTTAATATATGTTTTTTCTTTGTTCGAAAAAAAAAAAAAAACCCTCCAAAAGGGTTGAGAACTTGAGATAATTTCGTGCATCAACAACATACCAGTTTAGTTTCATTGTCTTAAAAATGATAAAGTTGCTTTCTTTGTCACAGATAGTAACAATACAAGAAGAATGGGTTTTAATGCTTCAAAAAATAAGAAGGGGAGAATGTTAACCAACAATCATTGATATAGTATCAAACGAAAAACTAGCTATAGAGTGAGCATTTTCATTAGCATCTCTCTTAATAAAACTAAAAACCACATAATCTCGACTTTAAGTTTTTATCTGAAGAATAGTAGACCTGACTCCAAGGGGCATAAATCACCATATTGATCACCTTTTGAGCATCACTTTCAATGATAACGTCCTTCCAATTTTTATTTTTAGCTAACTCCATCGCAAGGAGCACAACAACAGCTTCAGCTTCTGTTGGATTTTTATACATAATCTCGCAAGTCCCTCCGCCTTTAAATTTGTCTCCAGAATTTCTGGCATCAACTGCACATGCTCTAACATTAGAATTGCAGGCAACATCCACATTTAGTTTAATCCAATTTTTATCAGAAGGTTGCTAGCATTCTCTAATAGAAGGACGTGATTAAGATACATAAGCGCATAAGTTTGGATCAAAGATCAAATATGTGATTGAAAACTACTACCAACCTCATACTATATGGCTTATCCACACACAAACCCCACTAAATGGATCCTTCATCCCTAACTCCATTCCTTTATATATTTGTTATTCCTAATCCCAAAACTTTATAATTTGTTTTTTTTTTAAACAAATTCACGAATAATGACGTCATCAAAATAATTCAAAAAGTTCAATACCAAAATTACCCTCCTTTATATATTTCATTCTGATTCGTAATATTTTTCCCTTATAACGCTCTAATGATCTTGTATTTTAGGTATTTTTCTTCTCCATCACATGCAATCACCTTTGAAACCAATTTATTTCTTCTGTAATCAACCGACCTAATCAATTTATCACTCATCAATCAATCACCGGAGCTAAAATCAATTGATTTTTTTTATACAAATCTGAGAAGAAAAAGAAGACACAACAATATAGGTATGTTTTAATTTGACGTTTTATTGATGTTTGTTTTATTTCGATTTGAATTTTGATTTCTGATTTCGATTTTATTTATATTTTGAGTTATGAAAAGAAGAAGAAGAAAAAGAAGAATAAAATCTAGGCATGTTTTGATCTTTAGTTGTTTTTTTTTATTTGTATTTCGATTTTGATTTAGTATTATCACATCTAATTTCCTACAAGAACCAATCACATGTCTGATTGATTTTATCTCCATTTTGAAGTTAGATTTTAATCGCATCATACTAGTTCAAGTATTCTTCATTATATTTCTCTTTTTTTCTTAGTTACTACCACATTCTGATTTGTGTTTTAGTTTTCTTATTGTAAAAGAAGACCAATGAGTTTATTTTATGAACCATTCATTTCATATTTTCGATTTTAATCACATTTTGGTTTCGTGTTTTTTTTGTTATTTTTAACTTCAATTTTGTTTAAATTGACAAATTTATTTTGATTGCATGTTTTGGATTATTTAATTTTTTCTTGTTTTTAAACTGTTTTTGATAATTAAATTTTTGTTTGTACATTTTGATCAGGTGTTTTTCAGTTGGAATGAGGAATATTGTCGGAATAGGTGAATTAAGATTTTATAAACCATGTATATATGAATAATTGGTTTCACTCCAATTTTTTGATGAATTGGCATGCTCGTGTTTGACTATTTCATGCTTACTTAGTCTGTAACTTTGAAGTACATGGTGTTTTTGAGATATGAATTGCATGATAATTTTTATGTAGTGCAAGATACACAAGCCATATATATCTATAATTGTAGGTATGCATTGTATTTACCTATGATTTTTGCAAGTTAGTAGTTGTATACTTGATAGGTACATAAGATATTGGTATGCGTAGATGCTAGGTACGCATTGCAAAAAAGAAAGGGCATAACTATACCACAAACTTTTTGGTTCGGAAACCTATAAGACAAAACCTAATACAATCAACAAGTATATCTATAGAAAATATCTTTGTACTTGATTATATATAAGGTTTCTCTCTTTCTCTCCCACAATCAATATGTCGAGATAAAAGGTCTGCGTACTTGTTTGTGTAAAAGAGTGTTTCTCAAAACTTAAAATCAAAGATCAATTTAGTACATACCCGAATTGTACAAGATCCAAATTCCAACAAGCATGAAACTTGTAATCTATATTTAAAGATACAAATTCAACAAGAACAAGTCATATAGGATCTCAATCAAATAGAACTTGAAAACTATCGTACTGCATATTATTCTTATTATAAAGATAAACTATAAATGCGGAAAGGGAGAAATAACACAAAACACCAGAAAGTTTATTAATAAGGAAAGTGAAAATGCGGGGGTCTAACAACCTCACCCAATATTTCAATTAGCAATCTGTATGCACAACTCCAAGTTGTTTTCTAGAGAATCAACAAGACTCAATCAATAGAAAATACTCAAGAAGTTATTATCTCAATCTCTCGATTTGATTTACTCAAGCAAATATAATTTGTGAGCCTAATCAAAGAAAGATAACTTGGATGGTACCAAAGACCAATATCCAAGTGTCAATCGATTTAAATCAACAACAAATAAGGTCGGATATTCTAATCAATTGAACAACGCACAACCTGTATTATTTCAATTATATAAAAATATAATAAGGAAAAGAAATACCACAGATACCAGAATTTTGTTAACGATGAAACCGCAAATGCAGAAAAACCCCGGGACCTAGTCCAGATTAAACATACACTATATTAAGCCGTTACAGACACTAGCATACTCCAAATTAACTTCGGTCTGGACTGTAGTTGAACCCCAACCAATCTCACACTGATCCAAGGTACAGCTTATGCTCCTACGCCTCGATTCCAAAGCAGATATCTTTAGACTTGACTCCCTAAGATGATCTCACCCACAACCAAGAGTTGCTACGACCCAAAGTCGAAGACTTTAGCAAACAAATTTGTCTCACACAGAAAAGTCTACAAGTAATAGATAAATTCGTCTCCCACGAATAAACCTATGAGTTTTGTTCCATATTTTGATAAATCAAGGTGAGCATAAACCAATCGATAAAACCAGACTTATATTCTCGAAGAACAGCTCAGTTTCATCAATCACCTCATAATAAACTTAATCGACGCAGCGAAGAAGATTATTGAGGAATCACAAACAATGAGACGAAGATGTTTGTGACTACTTTTATCTTGCCTATCGGAGATAGAAATCTCAAGCCAATTATTACAATTGTACTCGTACGATAGAAATAGCAAGATCAGATCATACAACTACAAGATAAGTAGTATCGGTCTGACTTCACAATCCCAATGAAGTCTTTAAGTCATTAACCTGGTTTTAGAAGAAGAAAACCAAAGGTTAAAGGAAAATCGACTCTAGATTTAGAAAACTAGTATCACACAGAATGTGTGGGGATTAGGTTTCCCAGTTGCTAGAGTTTTCCCTTATATAGTCTTTCAAATCAGGGTTTGCAATCAATGTTAGCTTAGTAACAAAGCATGCAATATTCACCGTTAGATGAAAACCTTATTAGATACAAGCTAATATCTCTGAACCGTTATATCGGAAACTTATCTTGTCATACACACATGTACTTGACGTTTTGAGTTTGTGTAACCGTACCCAAACATGTACAATGGTTGGTTCAATATTAGTCAACCCAATGGTTAGCCAAATGATAACTTTCATATCAACCATATTCTTCTTCACCATAACTAGTCCAAATGACTCAAATGAACTAGTTAGAGAGTTGTTCAATTGCTATGAGATCTCAAGTACTACAAGAGACACAATTGAATCAAAAATGATGTGATTTACTCGAATCATTAATCATGAACTATAAAACCACGGTTTGCAAAAGAATTCCTTAGTAATTTAGAATAAGTTCACGAACAACGTTTTCAGACATAGCCTCTTGAGTTCGCGGACTTAAGCTAACCGGTTGAAGTTAATAAACTCCAATAAAATTTCTCGGAATGAGAACTTCCGTCAGTTCGCGGACTGCACCTGAGCTTCAACTTCAGCAGATATTCTCAGGTTCGAGAACTTACGCCAGTTCGCGGACTGAGTTGCTTCTCGCGTTCCGGTTCTACTTGATCAACAAAATTCGCAAACTTCGGTTCAAGTGTTAAGGACTTATACATATATGTGTTGCCACAACAATGTTTATATCCCACAATGGTTATATAGTCTAAACTCTCATTTCAATCATTGAAACATTCTCAGAGGACGTCATATAGTTGTTTTCACGAACTAGTTTTTGTCAGAGCGATTTCCAAAGTAATTGAAACATAACATGACTTTCGTCACTAGGCAAAGATGAACTTGGCTAAAGAAAAAGCTTTACCAACACACATTTCGAGAAATAGATAAGCGAGATATACTCAACTCGAAATGTTACATGTGCATATTCTTAGTCTATATAGTAAAACGACTTTTGTCTCAAGATAGGAGATAGAGTAGATAGACTTTTGAGTGATAGATAAGTTTAAGTCTCCACGTACCTTTTAGTCGATGAAGATCCACTGGTTCCTTGAGTAGTCCTTTGTCTTATATGATGATCGCCATGGAGTTCTTGAACTCAACTACACTTTCTATCCTAGTCCAAGACCTTAGCTATAGTAGACTTGAAATCAAAAATATATAGTTTTGATCACTAAGATTGACAAACATGCTTGAGATAGCAACGCATCCGAGTTTGATCGAGCAGTGCTCTAACAATCTCCCCCTTTGTCAATTTTAGTGGCAAAACTATTGATACATATGGAATACAAAAATTATATAAATAAACTTTGTAGCTCCTATTCCACATGCCTAATCTTCAACAATACTCGAAATCTTCGTCACTTCCAAGTAGTCTAATGATCCCAAAGGTTGTAAGTTTAGTATCATCGTTGTTGAAAATCCGTAGCTATGACAATGAGAAAAGCATTGGTTCTTAATCATTGTTATACAGTCATAGTATTATTACACAACGTCAAAGTCCAATTGCATCACAACTTCAACAACAATACTATGGCGATACTTCACTCCCCCTTAGTCAATACTCCATCGCACATGGAAACCACTCCCCCTTACATAATGATCTGAAAACCATATATATTTGTAGTGTAAACTACAATTAATTCTCCCCCTTTTTGTCAATAAAATTGGCAAAGGTACAAGAACGGGATCCTAATGAAATTTCCGTAAGAGACATTTCATGACCAAAGGTAAATGTTCTATCATCTTGTTTAGATGCAATCATAAAGCCGAGGCTAAATGCATTCATCAAGGATTTTATAAAGATACAAGATAACCCCTAAAAATTCCACAGCCGCACTCCCCACAAAGATTTGGAAATTATGCGCAAGTTCAAAAGAACTCTCCCCCATAAGATGTCATTCCCTAAGGAACAACAAGAGCGACCTTAATTTCAAGATAAAAGAAGGATTTCTTTAGACTCAACAAATTGCATACAAGTATGAATTTGGAATCCAAAATATTCAATCATCTTGACCAAAGCGAATCATGATTAATTTTACTAAATATGCTCAACACAAGTAAACTTATGGAGACTTAATTCATCGATTAGATTATTCACAAGAAAACCCATAAATATTCTAACTGGATTACACAATTAAACTAATCACAAAGTAATCAATTCAATTTTTCACGCTCGACATGAGAAAAATCTATGGAGTGCTAACTGAATAATCACACAAGATGATTGATTTAGTTTATTTGGGCTCAACATAAGAGATTATGGAACCCCGACTAAGATTATCATAGAAAATGACAACCTTAACCGTACATGTACTCAACATGAGAGAACTCATGGAATACAAACTAAATAACCACACAAGTTGATTAATTTAGTTCTTAATGCTCAATATTTTGCATCTTTATGGAACAACCAACTATGCCAATAAGAAATCGACTTAGTCGTATCGTGCTCAACATAAGATACAAGATGGAACCTTCACGGTAACACATAATAATATGGAACAATTAAGCTCTATACCGTGGATAACAAAAACAAGGACCTATTCTATTTTTCCACCACAAAGTGACATAATAGACTTTATCCTTGTATCACAATTTTTTTTAACCTATCTTACATCAAAGATTGACAATATAGGCTTAACTTTTCTGATTTGCCAAAAGTCCATTCATTCCTTTATCAATATTTGCATACCAATACGTGAACGACTTTACTTTTGACAAAATATGGGATAATCAAGTTCACGGACGTAAACATACAAATCCCATCAAAATATTGCAATATATAAAACCATAAAGATTAATACTGCAACCATCATCTTCCAAACAACTTTAGAATTTAAACCAATGTTTATGGGTGAAAACTATTTCTGCTGGTTTTGGTAATTTGGGTGTGTGTGGATGAGAAATGAGTTTAAACCTTAAACAAATGCACTGCACGGGAGTGCTTTTGATTCGAGAGATCAATCTATATAATTCTGTCCTAAACCAAGAAATGACCGTTCCAGACTTGTTTCGGTCACAAAGTGAAGGATATGGGGTTGATCTTAGGGAGGGAAGCGAAGAAGGTGTTGAGATTGTGAAGGTGTAGGCTTGTTTATGACTTGTAATAGAAGGGTGAGCAGGCTTACGATTAATGCAAGCAGGATCTGGGTGTTTGAATATGCTTCTTATTAACACTTGGTTTCTGTCTTGTTCTCTGTTTTGGAACTAGGGAGGAGAACCTATTTATACAAGTCATTTGAGCCTTATTCACGTCTCTCGTAGGAAGCGGAGGAAGTGGAGTGATGGAGTAGTGGAATTTTGTGTTAGTGTCACACGATCAATCTTGCCCACTTCTCCTATCATCACTAACCGTCCATGTCTTCATGACACGTTCTTGTGATGGCGCGTTGCACGTTGTAAACCGCCAGACCAATACTCCAGTATGTATCCCCCAGTTTGTGACATGATTGATGTCTCGAGTGTGTGGATCGTGGGACCCACAGAAGGTAGCATGTAATGCTAGTTAAATAACTAAGTTATTTAGGAAGTCGATACGTGTAAAGTATCATGTGTATTCTATGCATGTTATGCATCGAATGTATTCGGCATATATGAAGCATCGTTGTTGATCATTATGCCCTGCCTACTTCACGTGAGGGTTTGGAGGATGCGCTAGCAAATCCTCCCTTGGCCGACCACATGGTGTGGCAGAGTGGCAGACGATGATCACGGTGATACCTCACTGGTCGCCTAACTCCTATCCTAGGCCGTTCGTCCAGGATGGCGAAGTTGGATGGACAAGATGACTTGCGACCCACATCTACGACCGTCGGATTAGGGTTTAGGAGGCGCGCGAGTGCACTCCTTCTACTTGGTCGAATCCAAGCCTGGGAAACATTTTATGGAGGACCAATCAGGCATGCGTGTAGACGGCATGCTGATGTCCATGTCCATGCTTCACTGTCCCACGAAGGTTTGATCTAGGCCACTCAAATTTATCGGTGAAGTTGAGTGGCTGAGATCGATTTGCAACAGAAATCCTATATCGCAAAGGATTCCTAAAGGGGCGCGTCATGCCACCTTCAAGGCGCGCGTTTCGAGACGACTAAGCTTGGTCTGGCTCTGCCGTTTGGTCCAGCGAATAGGTGGTAGGCTGATATTCACGCCTATACCTGACTGTCCCATGGAAACGTGATCTAAGCCACTCAATTTGTCTGGCAAAGTTGAGTGGTCGAGATCAGTTTGTGATTTGGGAAGCGTGACCACGCTAGTTTGGGCGTGCGATTTGGAAAAACCAGGCATGGTATGCCTTGTTCGGTCGGGTGAGGAGATAGATGGTTCCACGGTGATCATGTTAACGCTCACTGGACCTGCTCAATTGTCTCCTAAGCCCTTCATTCGATCAGGAGAAAACTGACGGTCGTGATCAATACAAACCCTAATTAGGGTTTTGGATGTTGTTTTGTGCGCACGAATTGGGACAACCAACCATGGTTGGTCCTGACCGACTGGTCATGTATGTAGACGGGCCTATGGTGATTGTGTTGACATGCTCCGGGCCCTTTGAATCTACATCTACACCCTCCATCTATGTATGCGAAGATGGTTGGTTGAGATCATTTTGCGACACATGTAATGTGCCTCAAACCCAAATTTAGGGTTTTTTGTCCATTCTGCTTGGTTTGGACGGTTTGGAAAGCTATGCCACCCCTTTTGGGGAGGCCGACCATGCGGGGCCCGTGTTGGGTCGACAGTGAATATTCCAATACCTGCTTGGGGGTATTGGATTCGATTTGGACCATACAATCATGCTGGTGAAGTTGGATGATTGTGATAGTTTCTAGACTGCTATGGACAGTCTAGACGCTCAATCGGGCTAGTATAACACACCGAGAGTTACATGCTTAATCGGGCTAGTATAACACACCGAGAGTTACAGCCTGTACGGGCATTTCGTGCATGCCTCACTGTTGGTACATGGATATTCATGCTACTCTGCTGCGAGTAACAATCAATCATCATGCCGCACCAACAATAAGAGTCTTGCTAGGAACAACACAGGAAATACCAGGCATTTTATGCATTAATCAATAATGCTAAAATTCACAGAATATTCGGGGGATTGTTGCTACATGCTCCATTCTAGGTGAATTAGTAAAGTGAATAAGTATTCATCACTTATAAAATAATCTCATCCTCTGCAGGATGGTTACACGCAAAATTGGTTTTACAACTTTAGCCCTGAACTAAAATCCACCATCAACAACCAATAAATCTAAAAACAAGAAGGGATTTTTACAAAAATAGGCCTGTTTTTTTAATGGTTTACAAAACTAGGCCAATTTTTTTATTTCTTACAAAATTAGGCAAGTTTTGACCATAAATGGTGGATGGAAAGTTAGACCAGTTAAGTGAAATTAAAATGACTGAATAGTCCTTTGAATCATTGAGTTATTCGGTTAGTGTGTATCCCACGATATCCCAACTGCTAATGAAGAAGTAATTTAAAATGAACTCACAAAGCAAAAGAAAAACAAAAATAGTAGAAGGTAGTACTAATGGCTTGGTAACAGTAGCATGAACACTACATAAGATGAAGAAGCAATCTAAAGTCCCGCTAATTGTGATCACAAAATTCATCCAATCCATCTTTTTTGCCTTCAAGAATCTCATCCCCCGTACGTGCATTTTTTGTCTCTTTAACCTACATAATACTATCTTTCTGTCTCTCTAGATCTCCACCATTTTTATTCACAACTCAGAATTATCCGTAACAATTGGAGACCTTCTTTTCTTAATGTGTCTCTCCTTCCTATGTCTAATTTTTCCCTACTTGTTTTCAGAAATCAAATTAACCAATACAAATTAGGCTTTTAAACCATTAAAACAATTATTATGTGATGTATGACAATCGTTGGCAACTAAGACGAATGCTATAAAGAGAACCCATATAATTATTATAAAAAAATGTAAATAAAAGGATAAGAACCTGTAATCCTTTGTCCCTTCTCTCAGGCTTTTTGTCAAACATATAAGGTGCAATTTTGTGGTGGTCCATGGACGTACATTCTTTCTATACCCTTTGAATCTGCAAACTTGAGTTCTTATACAACAAAAAAATTCTTGTCATTCACACAGACCTTAAGCAAGTATCAATATGTACCGTCCATCAACCAAAAAAAATGGCAAACAAGTCTCCTTGTTTGATGCATCAGAAATCTTGAAAGAAGATGTAACCTTAAACCGAGTTTTCTATTAGCAACAATTCTTCAATTGAACATTTTCTTGCAATTTGCTTTGATCCACCTCTCTCATTCAATACCATCAAATCTTCCTTAATCATTTACTTAATAAAAAACCAAAACCTAGATTAATAAAAAAATCCAAATAAATGAAAATCGATTAAAACAATACATAGTTGAAATTGAATTTTAATTTAAGCTGTGAAAAAAGTCAGGAACACCGACTATTGATGTTGGCTTTATGATGAATGCTATGGATTAATATTTTTGAATGAATGAAATTAATCAGATAAGGTTAATCATATACAAGTTTAATCATATTGGAGATTAAAATTACCTGAATCAGATATACAATCTCATAGATAACAACTACTTGAACATAGAACAACACCATACTAAACTGGCCATTTAGGCCTTTTCTCGAACTCGTCATATGCATTCCTCAATCTGGTGATGGAGAAACTCTGTTGGTTTAGTTTTCTGTTCTTATTAATTTTCCTTCCTTGCAAACTTGACCATCTCTGTCTTGAACTCGAAAACCACTTCTAACACTTTATTAATCTTTCAAAACTAACCAAAACCAACAGAAACCACGATAGAAACACTCGTTCCTTCGATTGTAACTTGAGCCATCTTCTGCTGTGTGTATTTCTCGATCAAGAACTTTCAATTATAACCAATTTCATCATAGCAAGTCCCCAAATACATTCCATTGTTGTTGCAAATTACTACATCTTTAGGGCTTTACTTTGTAGAATCGAATGAATTATTTGAAGATATCTTTTGGGGGTATAAAGGTAATCTCCGCCAGTCCTCGAGAAATCGTAATACGAGAATTTAACGATATATTGACCAGTCAGCACGAGAAATTGACTGAGATAAAGGATTTGGATGGAATCCGTTTGATTGGCCTTGATCTGTAAGAAATAAAAAAAGTGGCCTAGATTTGAAAATGAGGATCCAGAACAGACCTACTTCTGTATATATTCCAAACAAGAAGATGAAATCATTGGATATAGCTATGTGTAATCACAATCATCGCTATTCCAAAACACTAGTTATTCTTCTAAATAAAACAAAAAACATAGAAGATTTACTAGACATTCTAAATCCGATTTCCAACTAAAGTTTGAATAACAGTGAGTTCATCAGAAGCTTCCTTTAGTTCGTTCTTCAGGAACTCAAGATTTCTTATTTCTATCCCGAGCTGTTCACGAACAACTTCAAAATCACGAAGAAGATTTCCTACCAATTGTGAGGACATCTGAACTGGTAGGTTGTTTTCATGGTCAATAGCCTGATGACAGATTATAAAAACAGGGTCTTCATGAAACTCAATAGCCTTTTCCTCCATGATCACTTCCTTGTTACTTTTCTCCATTGTGCAAAGAATCCAGTAGAATCTTTTTATCCTTATAGAATATAGTATCTACTGACAACATATATAAGGGGGTTCATATATAATCCTAGACACAAGAACAACCGTGCGGCTTTAGTGGCCGTGCACAGGTGGTCAAAGCTGACCAAAACGTGGAGAACCAAACAAGAAGAGGAGAAAAAAAATTCAACAAGGAAATCGTTGACAAACACAATTGAACATACTTTGACGAAGACTCAAAAAAAAATCCTTAAGATAAGGAACAAAACATACACCTTTGCCAACTTTCTCAAGACACTTTTCTTGAGTGCACAGAGCATCCTTCTTATCTTAGAAGAAGGATGCTTCAAAAAAGCGGTCATGGTGTGGTAAGATGAGCACTTTTCCCATCATGGTTGACTTCTCCTTTAGAACAACATAGAGATGAGTTATTCAACAAAAGTGAAGAACTTATACTGGAAGTGGAACTAGGAGTACCTGAGTTAACAACTTTCCATGTTTTGGAGACGCCCCGTTTAAGTCTGCTTATAATTGTATTAAGTTCTGAGACTCGATTATTTATGTGAAAAAAATCTGGAATAGAAGTCTTGGATTCACAACTTTTCACAGAAGGAGACATGGAACTAGAACTCTTTTTCTTTCTCCTATGTCTTTTTCTCTTTTCAGGGTTGTTTGTTACACATTTGTTGTTCTTCCTTCTACCTTGATTCATATTTTGTATTCCAAAGTCATGGATACGAGACGACTTGTCAAGGTAGTTTTCTTGATTGTTGAATGTGCCTTTTACTCCAACAATATGAGAAACATGTTTAATTATTTCCTTAGATACCCATATAAGAACGTTGTGAAGTTTTTTATATTTCTTAACCGAAAACGACATTTTCGCTCAGGATGTCCTTTATTTCCGCAGTAATAGCAGTTGAAGGAATTATTCTTAATTGTTCTCTTGTGAGTGATTTTGGGAGACGCTCCTTCCTTAGGCACATTGCAGGCTGCAAACGTTTTCTCACATGAAGAATTGTCGACTGCTTTGACGAAATTGATCTAACTAGTTTTTGGAGTGTCTATTCCTTTATAGCCCAGACCACCTGTATCACGATGTTCTTTACATGCTCCAATCATATAAGTCAATTTCGTTGAGCTAGTGTTGAATCTTCTTAGACTCTTTTCGAGTGATTTTACCTTATCATGGACAGCTGCAAGATCAATTTCCAATGACTTTTCTTTAGTAAGAAGTCTGAGTTCTTTGTCACTAAAACATTTTTGCTGAGAGTCGTATCTTGCTTCAGTATCTGCAAGTCTTTCTTTCAACACAAAGAGATTTCGGAGAAAATTGTCACATTCAGACCTTTTTGTACGAACATCTTATTCATGATCTTTAACCATAGATTTTAGGAGATTGTACCCACCATCATATCCTTTAAATAGTTTTCTCAATTTTCTATTTTCTTGACAAAGAGGAGCCATATACTTACTCAGGAAGGCTGTTGACCTTTTTATCTTTAACACATGATCAAACAGCTTGATATATTGTGAGACTTCCTCATCAATACTCGGTCCTTCTTCTGAATCACTGTCATCTGAAAGGTCATCTAATTTCTCATCAAGAGATTTTTCCCAGTCAAATGTATATTCAGTCACAGAACAGTTGACAGAGTTTTTCTCAGAAGTTTCAAATCTTTGAACTTCACCTGAGTGCCTTTGTACTGGTGTTGCGTTATCAGAGATACTACTCTTATCCATAGAGTCAGATCGCTACAAACACAGACTTGTGAGGTCTTTAACGTGTTTGCCTACTCTGATACCAATTGAAAATGCGGGGGTCTAACAACCTCACCCAATATTTCCATTAGCAATCTGTATGGACAACTCCGAGTTGTTTTCTAGAGAATCAACAAGACTCAATCAATAGAAAATACTCAAGAAGTTATTGTCTCAATCTCTCGATTTGATTTACTCAAGCAAACATAATTCACGAGCCTAATCAAAGAGAGATAACTTGAATGGTACCAAAGACCGATATCCAAGTGTCAATCGATTTAAATCAACAACCAATAAGGTCAGATATTCTAATCGATTGAACAACGCACAACCTGTATTATTTCAATTATATAAAAATATACTGTGGAAAAGAAATAAAAAAGATACCAGAATTTTGTTAACGAGGAAACCACAAATGCAGAAAAACCCCGGGACCTAGTCAAGATTAAACATACATTGTATCAAGCCGCTACAAACACTAGCCTACTCCAAATTAACTTCGGTCTGGACTGTAGTTGAACCCCAACCAATCTCACACTGATCCAAGGTACAGTTATGCTCCTAAGCCTATGATCCCAGCAGGATACTGGGCACTTGATTCCCTTAGCTGATCTCACCCACCACCAAGAGTTCCTACAACCCAAAGTCGAATACTTTAGCAAACAAATCTGTCTCACACAGAAAAGTCTACAGGTAATAGATAAATTCGTCTCCCACGATTATACCTATGAGTTTTGTTCTGTCTTTTGATAAATCGAGGTAAACAGGAACCAATCGATAAAACCAGACTTATATTCCCGAAGAACAGCTCAGTTTCATCAATCACCTCACAATAAACTTAATCGACGCACCGAAGAAGATTATTGAGGAATCACAAAAAATGAGACGAAGATGTTTGTGACTACTTTTATCTTGACTATCGGAGATAGAAATCTCAAGCCAATTATTACAATTGTACTTGGACGATTGAAATAGAAAGATCAGATCACACAACTACAAGATAAGTAGTATCGTTCTGGCTTCACAATTCCAATAAAGTCTTCAAGTCGTTATCCTGGTTTTAGAAGAAGAAAACCAAAGGTTAAAGGAGACTCGACTCTAGCTTTAGCAAACTAGTATCACACAGAATGTGTGGGGATTAGGTTTCCCAGTTGCTAGAGTTCTCCCTTATATAGTCTTTCAAATCAGGGTTAGCAATCAATGTTAGCTTAGTAACAAAGCATTCAATATTCACCGTTATATGAAAACTTGATTAGATACAAGCTAATATCTCTCAACCGTTAGATCGAAAACTTAGCTTGTCATACACACATGTACTTGACGTTTTGAGTTCGTGTAACCGTACCCAAACGTGTACAATGGTTGGTTCAATATTAGTCAACCAAATGGTTAGCCAAATGATAACTTTCATATCAACCATATTCTTCTTCACCATAACTAGTCCAAATGACTCAAATGAACTAGTTAGAGAGTTGTTCAATTGCTATGAGATCTCAAGTACTACAAGACACATAATTGAATCAAAAAACGCTGTGATTCACTCGAATCATTAATCATGAACTATAAAGCCATGGTTTGCAAAAGCATTCCTTAGTAATTTAGAATAAGTTCACGAAAAACATTTTCAAACATAACCTCTTGAGTTCGCGAACTCAAGCTAACCGGTTGAAGTTAATAAACTCCATCAGAATTTCTCGGAATGAGAACTTCCGTCAGTTCGCGGATTGGGTTCGCGGACTGCACCTGAGCTTCAACTTCAGAAGATATTCTCGGGTTCGAGAACTTACGCCAGTTCGCGGATTGAGTTGCTTCTCACGTTCCAGTTCTACTTGATCAAAAAAGTTCGAAAACTTCGGTTCAAGTGTTAAGGACTTATACATATATGTGTTTCCACAACAATGTTTATGTCCCATAATGGTTATATAGTCTAAACTCTCATTTCAATCATTAAAATATTCTCAGAGGATGTCATATAGTTGTTTTCACGAACTAGTTTTCGTCAGAGTGATTTCCAAAGTGATTGAAACATAACATGACTTTCGTCACTAGGAAAATATGAACTTGGCTAAAGCGAAAGCTTTACCAACACACATTTCGAAAAATAGATAAGCGAGATATACTCATCTCGAAATGTCACATGTGCATATTCTTAGTCTATATAGTAATATGACTTTTGTCTCAAGATAAGAGATAGAGTAGATAGACTTTTGAGTGATAGATAAGTTCAAGTCTCCACATACCTTTTAGTCGATGAAGATCCACTGGTTCCTTGAGTAGTCCTTCATCTTGTATGATGATTGGCATGGAGTTCTTAAGCTCAACTACACTTTCTATCCTAGTCCGAGACCTTAGATATAATAGACTATAAATCAAGACTATATAGTTTTGATCACTAAGATTGACAAACATGCTTGAGATAGCAATGCATGCGAGTTTGACCGAGCAGTGCTCTAACAGAAAGTGCAATCTTGTAGAGAAACCCCAGGACCTAGTCCAGATTGGACACACACTAATTTAAGTTGTTACACCTCTTGCCTATTGGCTATTATCAAAGTTCGGGCTAGATATAGAGACAAAGTATACTCACGAAATTGCCCTACTTCAGTAGTATTCAAGTATCTGAAAAACTCCTAACAGAATCTCAATTCTCTTTAGAAGTTTCTCTTGATAATCTTCTAGCAGAATACCAGGACACTTAAAATGATGCACCACAATAGTTTGTGAAACTTTTGACACTTATTTGCCACTAACAAAAATCCTATTGATTTTCCTTTCAGATATATTTCAACCAAAGTTTAGAAATCTGTTTGCAGTAGAACGAGTCTAGCAAACCTCACGGATCCAGAAAACTTATACTCTTATCAAAGAGAATCCTAGATCACTTATCACATCACAAGAATAATATAATCAAATCAAAGAAGAGTTTAGATATGTATCTCGTGGAATCACAAAGTCTGAGACAAAGAGAACTTTGTGATTTATATTTATCTTGTTCCTCATCGAAAATTTATGAACTTCTATAACCAGTATAACAAGATCCGAATACAAGAACTATTTAGGTAAACGATAATTTGACTGGGATTAACGAATACCTAAGTGAACTCTTTAAAGTCATAACATAATACAGTTCTGTAAGAAAAACCCAGGTTATAAAGGGCGATTTAGCTATGCAACTAGCATATAAAAGTGCCATAAATTAAGAAATCCAACTGCAAGAGTCTCTCTATTTATATATTTTCAAGGTTGCAGGTAGCTTTAAATTCAAGCTAAAGTTTCTTACAATCCAAGCAGTAAATGGTTTTTTAGAACACTCAAGACTAAGTTAATAATCACAAGCCCAAAGAGAATTTTTGAATTAAAGTTATCTTAGAAGTGCTATGAGAGTTACAACAAAAGTGAACTTTAGCCTTTGACAAGGTATACATAAAAAGTATGCGTAACATTATGCAGTTCATGTACTTTTTACCTTTGAGTAAAAGATCCAGAACTCGGTCAGTTTGACTTTGTATGCGTACCCTTGGCAGTTCCGAAGTCAGGTCCACAAGGTTTTCATACCGGATATGCGTACCCTTTAGTGGTTCGTGAAGTCAGATTCCCAAGGTATGTATACTAGGTATGCGTACCCTTGTCAGTTCATGAAGTCAGGCCCAATAGGGGTATGCGTAATGTTTACAGTCCGTGAATTCAGATTGACTAAATATGCATACTAGGTATGCATACCTCCAAGCAATCCGTGTATTTTTAAATCTCTTATGTACAAGTTTGGAAACCTTCTCGATAGCCATAGTATACATACTAGGTATGCATACCTCTAAACAATTACTATACTGGTTAGCTTGGGCAAGTTTTCAAAGATCATTTAGACAAACATAGTTTGTGAACAATAAATTGTTGTAGTCTATGAATGCTTAAAGATCTATGAACTTTCTATTGCTTGAATAATATTTCAAGAGTTTAAACAAGACAAACTTGAACTCGAAATTTATTCTTTCTAATATTAAATATGCTAAAATCATATGACATAGTTTTGTAAGATAGAATAGTAAATCAGTTAGTCAACAGGATAAGTCAGTCTTCACACACCTCTTGTTGCTGAAATTCTTGCAAATGTCTTTGTTTGTTCTTTAGTTTCCAATCTTTGAGGGTATTCAGTGATATTTGATACTCAACTACCATGTTATAACCCTAGTACGAGACTTGAATTTATCAGACTAGAAATTATGATATTGTTTCATACATCTAATATTGGCAACAAGCTTGAGATAACAAAACTTGCGAGTTCGACCGTATAGTAACACTTCCATTATTGGTTATCTGAGATGGTGATTGATAGAAAATGGGCATGTGATGATGTTATAAGTATATCAATGGAATGTGTAGCTAAGTCTATGATGCTGGTATTGAAGAGAGGTTGTTGATGATGGACTCTGGTGAGAAGTATAGATGGGTTTAGGCGACAAAATGAAAGAATGGGTTGTTTCCATTGTTGATCAGAGTTTAGTGGCAGTAATGAATGATGTTGTTCAGTGATGGTGGTTGTTGCTGCCAACGATAGATGAAGATGGAACTCGAGCCCTAGTTGGACAAAGAAGTAAGATGTGAAGACACGCCTTTATTGATTGATCATGAAAGTTGTTGACCACGATGATGAAGATTGATTACTAGAAGTAATGATGGTGGTTGATTTATGACTGAAACTGTGATATGATGTGATAAGTGCTTAATTATTAAATATTTACTACTTAAATTTGCATTTATTTAGTTTTTAATATGATAATAAGATTCTTATAAAACCTTGGTTGGTAGCCTAGCAACAAGCTGAGCTCCAACATCTTTTTGAATAGCTACACCCAATCTATGAGAAATAAAACTACCTACACCACTACTAGCATCATTACAAACTAAATAATTCTTCAAACAATTTTTATTTTGTTCATATTTAATGGTTTTTGTTTAGTTTTGCAGTTTTTATAAAATAAAGCTTGATGGACTAAAATACGGAATCTGCGGGTAAAATGGAGGAAACAAAGTGATTTATGATTAAATGGGCTAAGCCCGAAAGGAAGAACATGGAGAATCATTTCATTAAGTTCAACTATTTGGATACGGGAGTGTGGCAAACATGTCAAGGTGTTCGATAAACATACCAAGGCGTGTGTATAAAGTGTGGTGCCAATTTATTCACACATATGGATAATTATGTCGACAACATTTGGAGGATTAATATAATATCTTCTACCTATGGAAACAAAGAAGAGATAATCTCATAAATCTTATCTTATATACTATACTAATATAAAGATAAGAGGTGTTTTTCAACCGTTCACAGTTAAATGACCACGTTACCCCTCCGTATTTTTTCTCTTCTTCTTTACTATTTCATGATTTCTTACCAACCCAAGGGGTATTTGGTTATTTTCTTTGTCTTTTATCCAGAAACCCATCGAAGAAAACAAGAACTCAGAACCCTCTACCCAATCTGCTGATTATCAAATTCTCTCTCAACCGATCGTAATCACATTGAACCACATAGTTTACACAAAATATCACTGTGATTCCCATGCTAGGTTGGAGAACAATCACTCGATTTCAGTAATATCTCAAACTAAATTGCAAAATCCCAAAATCGATTTGTCTCAAAAAATTGAAAACTTGGGGATTTTGAATTGAAGTTTGAGATTTCAATTGAAATCCAGAGTTGAATCAGGTTATTGGGTTGTTTGTTGGAGAACAATTACTCGATATCATTAGTAACTCAATTGCAAAACCCCAAATCGATTTGTCTGAAAAATTTGAAATCTCGAGCATTTTGAATTAAGGTTTGAGATATCGATTGAAATCCAGAGTTGAGTCGCACGATTGGTTTTTCCATTTACATAGGCTGGAGCACTTATGTTCGTCGGAAACTAAAATTAGAACTGGGAACTGTGAATTTTAGGAAAGGATTGCGTTGATCATATTTTATTTTCTATCTTTAATTTACTTAAACTGAAATCTTGATGGAAATTGGTGAAAGATTATTCCTGGGTCTGTAAATTTTTCAATTTTTTCCAGAATTCATATGCTTTGAGTTAATGTGTGTGTCTGTTTTTGCATGTTAGTGCGTTTGTTTTTGGTGGTGAGCTGTGGTGATGGTGGTGGTAAAGTAGGTAGAAACCAAGAGAGAATCAGAGATAGAAATGAAGGAAAGAAATATGTTTCAAATGCAGAACTTATTATGAGATTTCAATATTACATTATGTGTTTTATTTAACATCTAAAACTTCTACCAGAAAATATGCAGTTTTATAATGAGTTTATTATACAGGTACAAACAATTGACAGCATCTGAAGAAAGTAATCAGACAATAGAGAACTCATAACACAGTTCCTTCAATGGGATACGACAACGCCCCGATAAAAAGATCCCGTGAAAGTCCGGAAGATATTGATGCTTTAATGGAGCTCAACCCGGCCTCAAGCTCCAGACCCCGCAAAAGTCCAAGATTTTTGGAACATGCTCAACATCGAGCATTGATGCAAGCACAAAATCAAAAAGGTCAGTTGTCTTCGTTTTCCTATTTTCTTTTTCTTTTTCATCAAGTCCATATTATCGGTACCCTGTATTAGCTATCCGGATTCCAAATATATAACCTGTTAAAATGTAAAGCATCTGCAGATTGTTGAATAATTAAGGCAAGGAACAAGCATTAATTAACTTAGGAAGTGAAGAAATGTCTTCGAATATTTCGTACCAACTTAAACTCTCTACTTCCTCATCATATTTAAATTGGGTTGACTATGTGGTGTGGTTGTTTATAATGTTTGAATCCGGAGTACCGATTAGTTTAAAGAAATTCAATTTTATAATTCTTTAATCTGTTCGTAGTTACAATTGGGACCGATGAATCCAGCTCATATGTACATTTTACTGTCTTGCATAGTTTCATCGAGCTCATATGTACGCTTTACTGTCTTGCATATGTTGTTTTTCTTTTTGGATATCCAAAGTGGATCCATAACTTAAGGCACTGGGTAGTAACATTTCTTTTTTGACTTATATAACCGTGCCCTTATAGAGAAATTTTAAAATTTGGAACATTTTTTTTTTGTTCATTCACAACTTAACATGCAATTTGGGATGTTACTTGCATAGATTTTCGTCAATGCAGTCTACATCACATGTACCACTTTGACATAAGTGTTGATGGTGGATTTTCAACAAAGGTCAAAATCATAAAATCCTGATATTGCATGTTTCTGACTTCCGGAACGCATGTGAAGATTCATATTTTACGATCCGTAAACTATTTCACGATCTATAATCGAGTTCCTCTCAGAGCCATGATGAATATGATTCTCGAAAGCCCTCCCACTAGCTGAGTGTTTGATGCTGCGCATTTCATCATGATCTCTATGTAGAATAACATAATTGGGCGGTCCTCCTACATAATTATTTGTTGAGAGGGATTAATTCCTTCAGGACGTCGGCGATACTCGATGTTCCCTGACTACATAGAGAGACCCACCTCAACATAGAAGAATGATTGGGCGGTCCTCCTACATAATTGTTTGTTGAGAGGGCTTAACGCCTTCAGGATGTCGGCGACACTCGTTGTTCCCTGACAATGTAGAGAGACCGTGTATAGATTCAGGCGGCTCACCTACATAATTGTTTGTTGAGGGGGCTAAACGCCTTCAGGATATTAATAACGCTGCACGTTGTTCCCTGACTATGCACCTTTCAGAACGAGTATGATGCTTCAACTATCTCATATCTCGATTCTACAATAAATTAATTCTACCGTGACATTCCCCACTGAATTCCTAGAAAATAATCTATTATATCTCATTACTCTATTCCATGAATCCCCGACTTATTTCATGGATTAGTAATAGATAACCAATTCATCTCATTACTCCGTTTCCCCGAATTCCGCAACCAGATTCACAGATTAGTAATAGATGTACAATTCATGATTATTACTCCGTTTCATGAATAATTCTCCATTGAATTTTATGAATTAATAATAATTACTCAACAATCGGGCATCTGACTATCACCGAGTAAGCCCCAATAAAATGGTGCAAGTGTACTCAACAATGATGCACGAACGATCACCCAAATGCACGAACTAGCATTCGAAAATATGGAAAAATGAGGAATCCTACACAAAATAGGAGAGAAAAAAAAAAGGCGCCTAGGGACCGCCCTCCCGGCCGTCCGGCCATGCCTCCGTGGCCGGTCCCCCACGCCTCTTCCTCTTAGTTTTCTTATTTTATTTATTTTCATGAACTCATGAAAACTCCTTCATTCAAGCAACTTTCCATGTTTGAGAAAAACTCACGGTTTCTCCATATTTTCACGGTTTCATGAAAAAATAATAAAATAAGGAAGGTGTTGCGGGACCGGTGTTGATGGTGGATTTCAGTTCAGGGCTAAAGTTGTAAAACTATTTTTTTGTGTAACCATCCTGCAGAGGATGAGATTATTTTATAAGTGATGAATACTTCTCCACTTTATTAATTCACCTAGAATGGAGCATGTAGCAACAATCCCCCGAATATTCTGTGAATTTTAGCATTATTGATTAATGCATAAAACGCCTTGTATTTCCTGTGATGTTCCTAGCAGGACTCTTATTGTTGGTGCGGCATGATGAGTGATTGTTACTCGTAGCAGAGTAGCATGAATATCCAAGTACCAACAGTGAGGCATGCACGAAATGCCCGTACATGCCGTAACTCTCGGTGTGTTATACTAGCCCGATTGAGCATGTAACTCTCGGTGTGTTATACTAACCCGATTGAGCATCTAGACTGTCCATAGCAGTCTAGAAACTATCACGATCATACAACTTCACCAGCATGATTGGATGGTCCAGATCGAATCCAATACCCCCAAGCAGGTATTGGAATATTCATTGCCGACCCTATGCGGGCCCTGCATGGTCGGCCTCCCCAAAAGGGGGTGGCATAGCTTTCCAAACCGTCCAAACCAAGCAGAATGGACAAGAAACCCTAAATTAGGGTTTGCGGCACATTACATGTGTCGCAAAATGATCTTAACCATTTATCTTCGCAGGCATAGATAGAGGGTGTAGATATAGATTCAAAGGGCCTGGAGCATGTCAACACAATCACTGTGGGCCCGTCTACACACATGACCAGTCGGTCAAGACCAACCATGGTTGGTTGACCCAATTCGTGTGCACAAAACAAAGCATGACGCACGACCATCCAAAACCCTAATTAGGGTTTGTATTGATCACGAGCGTCCGTTTTCTCCTGATCGAATGAAGGTCTTAGGAGACAACTGAGCAGGTCCAGTGAGCATCAACATAATCACCATGGAACCATCTATCTCCTCATCCGACCGAACAAGGAATACCATGCCTGGTTTCTCCAAATTGCACGCCCAAACTAGCGTGGTCACACTTCCCAAATGACAAACTGATCTCGACCACTCAACTTCGCCGGACAAATTGAGTGGCTTAGATCACGTTTCCATGGGACAGTCAGGTATAGGCGTGAATATCAGCCACCACCTACACGCCGGACCAATCGGCCAAGACCGACCAAGCTTGGACGTCTCGAAACACGCGCCTTGAAGGTGGCATACCGCGCCCCTTTAGGAATTCTTTGCGGCATAGGATTTCCGTCGCATATCGATCTCAGCCACTCAACTTCACCGGTAAGTTTGAGTGGCCTAGATCAAACCTTCGTGGGACAGTGAAACATGGAAATGGACATCAGCATACATCTAAACGCATGCCTGATCGTCCCTCCAAGGCTTGGATTCGACCAAGCTGAAAGAGTGCACTCGCGCACTTCCTTAACCCTAATCCGATGGTCGCAGATGTGGGTCGAAATTCATCTCGTCCGTCCAACTTCGCCAGCCTGGACGGACTGCCTAGAATAGGAGTTAGGCGACCAGTGAGGTATCACCGTGATCACCGTCTGCCACTATACCACACCATGTGGCCGTCCAAGGGAAGACTTGCTAGCGCAGCCTCCAAACCATCACATGAAGTAGGCATGGCATAATGCTCAACACCGATGCTTTATACATGCTGAATACATTCGATGCAGCACCTTCATAGAATACACACGATACTTCACAAGTATAGACTTCCTAAATAACTTAGTTATTTAACCAAGCATTACATGCTACCTTCTGTGGGTCCCATGGTCCACACACTCGAGACATCAATCATGTCACAAACTGGGGGATACATACTGGGGTATTGGTCTGGCGGTTTACAGCGTGCAATGTGTCATCACAAGAACGTGTCAGGAAGACATGGATGGTTAGTGATGATAGGAGAGGTGGGCGAGATTTATTGTGTGACACTAACACACAACTCCACTACTCCATCACTCCACTTCCTCCACTTCCCATGAGAGACGTGAATAAGGCTCAAATGACTTGTATAAATAGGTTCTCCTCCCTATTTCCAAAAAACAGAACACAACACAGAAACCAAGTGTTAATAGGAAACGTATTCAAACACTCAGAGCCTGCTCAAATTTCTGTTACAAGTCATAAACAAGCCTACACCTTCACAATCTCAACACCTTCTTCGCTTCACTCCTTAATATCAACCCCATCTACTTCACTTTGTGACCGAAACAAGTCTGGAACGGCCATTTCTTGGTTTAGGCCAGAATTGTATAGATTGATCTATCAAATCAAAAGAACTCTCGTGCAGTGCATTTTTTTAGGGTTTAGATTCACTTCTCATCCAACAGATGTAGTTTTTACCCATAAACAATTGGCGACCACAGTGGGAGATTAATCTCTTGGTTGCAATATCAATTTCCAATTCCCAATTTCATCTTTCAATACCCGATTTAATTTTCGAAATTTCAAGGGGATAGATATTAGAACAAATTCAATCAGCAATTCATTTCAAGATGGTGGGACTCAGGACTGGATCAACAATCAATTCTGATGGAGCTAGTGTGGATAACACTCCCGGTGTCGATCGATGTACCTGTCAGTAGAGCTACCGTGGTAAATACATCTCGTGGATCTGTCACTTCTATCACCAACACTAGCGGAGCAGGAGATATTCCAGTAGCTGTAACGCCTCCCATCACCAGAGCCAGAGCAGTCGCGAATCCTGGCATATCCTCAAGTGTAATGCCTCCAGTAGTCACCAGAGCAATAACTTTCACTCCTTCATCAGGACGAGGAGCCGGAGGGACGAGAGGAGGACCATCTCCCATTACCATTGCAGACTTGATGGACAAGCAGGAAGTTCTTGCTAAGACTCAAACGGATATGGCCGCAACTCAGAAAGAGGTAATCACTTTTCTTAAGACATTAACTGATCAATTGCCACAAGAGCCGCGACAACCCCTGGAGCCAACAAGGAACACATTCAACGCACCGGAGAAGGTACTTCATCGGCGCGGACCTACATGGACCTGATTAAAGAAGCGACATCAGATATGAGCGGTCCTGTCTTGGAGATTCCTACACTGGGGACTGATCCTCATAACGATCTTCCTCAATTCAATAGTCTCACTATGAGCCAGAGGTCAATGGATTAGGAAGTGTTTTCTCTAGTGGAAAATTTATGCGAACTTTTACACCTCTCGAAGAATCAGCGGGCAAAGACGTTTTTGCTGCAATCAACCAGAGGAAGGTCACAACCGTGCCCTACATGTCACCGCACGCATTAAGGATTCAGAGTTCAAGACGGCCCTTATCGACGCTCCCCCGCAGAAATAATTAGAAAAGTTCGTTGCGTCGTATTCCCCACGTGGGCGTCAATTCAGGAAGAATACCGGCTTACATCATTGAGGGTTAAAACCCACGATGCATCTTTGCTGACGAAGCATTCTTATCCATCCTGTGAAGCCACGACCACGCTCACACGAAGAGGGAACGAACTTTTGTGACGAGTCGTGACCAAAAAGAAAAAACGATATACTGACGCTACCATTATTAATTAGCAGGGGAGACTGTTACCCAGTTTCTCCACCCAATGAAATGCTACAACAGCAACGAACCACAAGAACAAGTGCTAGATGCTCCACAACAGCTGCAAGATGGCACCAACTCTACAACTGATGAGATTGAAATCATTGCGGAATCTCTTAGGCCTATGTCCATCAGCTCAACCTTATGTACGGATAAACGCATGAAGCTCGTGGAACTTCTCAAAGAATACCAGGACATATTCGCTTGGAGATATGAAGAAATGCCGGATTTAGATGAAAATTGGTCACCCATCATCTACATGTCATACCAGGATCCAAGTCGGTTAAACAGTTACAGTTCAGACACGAGGAAAATGGATAGATCAGGTGCTGCATAAACTTCAGAGACTTGAACAGGTGATGCTCCAAAGACGATCCTCCTCTACCTAACATCGACATGTTAGTAGATGCAACCAGCGGACATGGCATGTTCTTCTCCATGGATGGATGTAGCGGCTACAACCAGATATGGATGTACGAGCATGACGCAAGTAAGATATCTTTTCGAACTCCTCTCGGAAATTTTTATTATACCCTATTGCCATTTGGTTTAAAGAATGCCGGTGCAATGTATCAACGCTCTATGGTGGCAATCTTCCACTGGAGCCGATACCTCAAGGGAGCAGCCTCAAGAAGATAATGATGTCCACGCGTCATTTTGAGCAAGATCCAGACGAATCACTCTGTCAGATAGTGGTGCACGTCTATCGTGCTATGTTGGAGAATCTGCACTTTTGGTCATCCTCTGGAGCTGTTGAACGCTCATCTACAACAACATCTGCCTTGTTAGAAAGAACCAGTTTCGCCGAAGCAGTAAGAGGAAAACCACCGAGACACAACATCCTGCGTGCCAACTCCAACTCCAGTACCGCATAAACGACTTCCACAATGATGAAACAACGTCCAAGATATTACATATCGGTATCGACAACAGAAACATTAATAGACGCTTTCATAATTTCGTCTCCCATAGAAGAAGTAGTTGCTTTACCAAAGGAGTGTGACTAGGGACTTCTTAACGCGTTGTCCATATCAAACATGGATGCAAGCACTCTATCATTATGATTCCAAGATGTTCAAATACGAGTATACACTCAAGAGAACAGACGTATTGTAAAATATCGGTAGTATTCCCGGATGTCTATGAAACGCAACATAGTAAAAACGGCCTCATGAAACCAGCGTAACAAAATCTATCAAGTCGGAGGCTCAGTGGATACTCATGGGGCAGGGGAATGTCTCCCTCTTTTTTATTCCAGGGGAAACATCAAGAAATCCATCGGCTCCGGTTTATCCCTCTAATAATGAGACGAGCTCTACCACTATATGAAGACTGCCAAGTTCGTGCCCGTAGCTATCACGCCTCTCCCTACCAGTCTCTTCTGATCACAGCTGCTCCCAGTAACTGTTGTTGCTTGTAGATTAATGCCATCCAGAGCTTCACCATATCAACAACCATTACGTACAAAAGACCCACTGGGCATACAAGATAGAGTCACGTAGACCATGCTTGGGGACTGAAGCTCAGCATGAAGTTCCTTCACCGTCAGGCAAGGACTTCTTCAACACGAGAGAGATGGTCAGTCAAGAAGCATGGAATTTGCAAGGGTAAATCGAACTGAAGAGGAATCCACTTCAACGCTCCCTCCAGTAGAAGTTGCTTCGATGGTCTATTCAAGAGCCGCCTCAACGCTCTTTCTGGGACCCATGTCTGCTTCAGAATCCTGTTTCAACACTCTCCCTAGGATCCACCTCAATATTCAGTAATTCATCGAATTGAGAAATACTTGCTCAGTTGCTCAAATATTGTTCCAACTATCAGTATTCAATAACTTATCAATATTCAGTAACTCGCCGAATTGGGCAACTCAAATATTTATCGCAACTCAACATTCAACAACTCATCGAGTTTACAATATTTGCTCAGACGAGCAATATTAACATAAGAATTGTACGCCTGACATGTTTAACTCATGAATCACTGAACATTCATCCCTCATGATTAATTCAACAAAATATAGACTCACTGTCTAAAAAGTCAATTGACTAATCAAATACAGGGTCTTCTCTGCAAACTCCACATTCGTGAGACATCAATCACGTCATATATGGGGGGATATCACTTAGGGATTTGGTCTGGCGGCCTACGGCATGTGTGTTCATCCACGACGATAAATGTGAGTAAGTCGTGCAAACGGTTGAAGGAGTTAGCAAAGTAGTGGGTGTACGATCGGTCAAGTCTCAACATGACATGGAACTGACTTTACCACGATCTCTCACTTTCCCACTCTTTCACTCAAGAAACCGTCACACTTACTGGGATCAATGTGTTCACTATTCTTGTAAGTACATATTTCCACCACTCGCCACGTGTCTTCGGATAAACACGTGGATGGCATGTGACGCGGGGCATCAAAAGATGATGCCACTTGGGTATAGCCAAGAGACGTGTACCAGCAGGAAGGGACCCTCATCTCACACATCCAAGGGCCACAAGTCAAGGGGCACCGAGATAAAGCATCACTGCGAAGGACCAGATACGCCCTCGGATATGATTTATCCAATCTCAAGAGAGACCGAAGGTCAACGGTCAGGGATCAACTAGCTGACACGGATGTGACAGGAACAAAAGACCGTGGTCTGGCGCGTGCAGAAGGCCCAACCACCCGCATTAAACACCTGAGACGGCACGAGTAAACCAACCAACGGAAGAGAAGACCATACCTCTTCGGAAATAACGAAGGGAACGATGGGGGCATCGTAGGAACCGAAGATGTCCGCGTATCGGCACAAAGCACAAGACGATAATATTTCAACGGCTGCCTCCGTGGACCCCACAACAGAACTCCTATAAATACCCCTCCTCCCTAAGAGAGAAAGGAAAGCCGACTCAAAACACCAAAGAGGAGAGAGAATTAGGAAGAGTAAGTAATCCCATAATCCCGAAGCCTCAGTGAGAACACTACAAAGTCATTTGACTTCATGTAATCAATCGATACATAATAAAACCCCTCTTTTACCCCGTGGATGTAGGCCTCAGTGCTGAACCACGTAATTACTTGTCTCATTTACATTATGCACTCTACATTCCGCACTTACATTATGCACTTTATGTTCCGTACTTACATTATGCACGTTATATACCATAATTATGTTACACGCTTTACTTTCCACCTTTATAGTCCATTCGATCCGTGGTTACTTTCATACAAATCCGCGGATTGTTATTCAAACCTTCAGTGGTACTATACGATAAGACAAGGACGAGTCCGAAGACTCTGAGTCAATGAATCGATAGATCTGCTACGTTTTACACACGTGGCCTCTAATTTATGAATTTCAGTATATAAAAAACCATGTTTGTGGACACGTAGGTGCCAGCGTAATTTACGTGTTCACAATATGGCGCTAGAAACATGGATTTTTCCCGGTAAAATATTTATCTTATCCTGTGATTTGAACAATCTGGCTGTTCCTAGCATTGCTACCTGATAATAGCGATGCTTGGAGCATTTTACGTGGACATATCCACGTATATTTCAGTAGATCTACATCTTCGAAATAGTTTTCAATATTTTATCTTTGAAAAATCAAGCATGTGGACGTATCCACGTGTATTTCAGTAGATCTACATCTTCGAAATAGTTTTCAAGTTTTTATCATTGAAAAATCAAGCCTGTGGACGTATCCACGTGTATTTGATCTTTGAAAAATCAAGCGTGTGGACATATCCACGTATATTTCAGTAGATCTATATCTTCGAAATAGTTTTCAAATTTTTATCTTTGAAAAATCAAGCGTGTGGACATATCCACGTATATTTCAGTAGATTTACATCTTCGAAATCGTTTTCAAATTTTTATCTTTGAAAAATCAAGCGTGTGGACATATCCACGTATATTTCAGTAGATCTACATCTTCGAAATAGTTTTCAAGTTTTTATCTTTGAAAAATCAAGCCTGTGGATGTATCCATGTATATTTCAGTAGATCTACATCTTCGAAATAGTTTTCAAGTTTTTATCTTTGAAAAATCAAGCCTGAGGACGTATCCGCGTTTATTTCAGTAGATCTACATCTTCGAAATAGATTTCAAGTTTTGATGTTTGAAAAATCAAACGTGTGGACATATCCGCGTATATTTCAATAGACATACCCTCGAAAATGTTTTAAACAAATAAGCCTATGCGCGGATATACTTTTTGGTCATATCTATGTTACTTTTAATTACACCTGCTCATAGTCTTATCTTGTGACACAAGCCGAAGGAATAAAGAGATCTGATACCCCTGAAAAGGGGAATCATAGCTGGATAATCTCTTCAAACCTCCAGAATCTGATTTCCCGGACCCTACTAACGGATTCCCCATGGATCATTCTTTTATTTTTTACATGGTAACTTTTTCAGAAAGATATCAAGAATGGAGAAGAACAAAGATGCAGGAAAGACGAAAGCCTCATCAAAAGATACCCCGCGGATAACACAAGTAATGACTAGGAGAAAGCAAAAGGGAAAAAAGCTTAAAGGCGCAGACAAAACGCGGAACGGAGCGAAAAGCTCGAGGCTTTTGGATGCAACCGCTATTGCAGTGGAATCCCTAGAGGCCGCGGCTGCCAAAGCCACATCATCAAAGAACGGGGTATCCAAAGGAGCGGCCTCCAAAGTAACCGCAGCCACCCGTCCGCACGAATCGCGTGAAGGAATGGCAGAGACAAGAGTACAACAGCCACTCTATGGGATGCCTCGCACCAATGAACAGAACTTACCCCTCCAAATGAACCAGCTGCTCCTAACAGCAAGCATACATGTCCCGCAGCCTGTGCAGCAGCTACACCCATAGCCAGATCAACCTGAGCCCCTGATTCAAATCATCGACAAAGATCAAAATATATCCGCGGAGGAGCAATTGCCGGGAGGGACTCCTAATCAGGAGTCGAACCAATCTGCCCAGATGAGGGCAGAATTAGAAGAATTGAGGAGAAATCAAAATACATACGCGGAGGCGGTAGCTCTGTTGGCACAGGAAAATCAGCAACTCAGAGCTACCCATAGTAAGGACACGGGAGTCCAGTGCGACGAGGCCAGCTCAATGGCGCCAAGACCAAATCAGGATCGAAGAATGGTGCTGGAAAACAACCCAGCCCTATTAAAACAAAGAGACACGATAGGAGGACGAAGATCTGACCCAGATTACAGCCCTCGTGACTCGGACTACTTTGACAGCTATCCCCCGCGTTCGGAGCAACCCTCTTCCAAGGAAGAACACCAGCGAGCGAAGGAAGATCTCCGCGCCGATATGATGGCGGAGATCAAACAACTAAAGACTAGGCAAGGAGGAGGAAGATTGGAGAAAATAATGAAGGAAGCAAGCACTACGCCCCTGACACCACACCTAGCCATGGCTCTCATTCCGCAGAAATGCCCAGTTCCGGCATTCGAATTCTACGACGGATCTAGCGACCCCGCCGCCCATCTTCGATATTATAATCGAATGATGGAACGATGGAATTATGATGAAGCCATACTGTGCAGATACTTCCCTTCAAGTTTAAAGGGATCCGCGCTCTCATGGTTCGACAACTTGCCACCAAACTCCATTAACTCGCATGATCAACTTACCGAGAAGTTCTTAACAACTTACATGTACAACAAGGTGGTAAACACCGGGATGGATAAGATTTTCTCACTAGTAGTCAGGTACAAGGAAACAATCATGGAATATACAGACAGGTGGCACAAGATTTGCCAAGCCATCGGAAATGTAGATCCAGTGGTCAGCGTCAACTGCTACAAGTGTGGGCTCGATAGGATGAGCCCACTGTTTGTCGAGATCCACAGAATCGTCCCTGCAACCGAAGGAGATCTCCGAGTGATCATAGAAAAGCATGCCAGGCTATAAGAAATACAACGATAGAACCCCAGATCTCAGACCCAGCGTCTACCGTGAACCACCTCTGCAGAACAATCCAGCAGACCTATGGGGGACAATTCAAGTGGAAGGCCCAGCGAAGATAGAGGAGAACGCAGGGATGATCGCCGAGGAGATGTTAGGAAATTTGCATATCAAGTCTACACGAAGATGAACACCAGTTACTCGCGTATCTTGAGAGAAATCAAGGGCCACGAGAAATTGGAGTGGCCATGGACTAAGGGGCAACAACCCCCTAGGTCACAACATGCTAAAGAATACTGTGAATACCAATGTTTCAACGGTCACTGGACAGAGAAGTGCAAAAATCTGAAGATAATGATTCAGAAGATGGTAGACGCGAGAGACCTCCAACAGTATGTACAAAATACGGGCGAGGAAGATAAAGATAAACGAAGCAAGCAAGTCCAATTACTTGAAGGCAACCGTACCCTTAACGTCATCTCCTCTTCCGAGTCCGTGGGACCCTCCCTAACGGCTCAGATAGGTAAGAGATTAAGGAAACAATTAAAAGATTGCTGCGAACTTTATAAAATCGACGGGGAAGAAGTGGACGAGCATGAACAATGGATGGACGCGCCCCTGGCTTTCGACACGAATGATATAGGCGAGGACATGGAAGATCACAACGATCCCCTTGTTCTCACACTACCAATTACAGGATGCAATATCAAGAAAATCCTCATCGACGGGGGAAGCTCTGTCAACGTTCTATTCTATGATACATTCAAACATATGGAACTTAATGATGAACAACTGTTATCTTCGTACTACACCATCTACAGATTCAACGGAGCAGCCACAAATCCCTTAGGGGACATTATCCTACAAGTTGACGCGGGACCAATGAAGGTCAACACCAGGTTCAGCGTGGTGGACGCACCCTCACCATACAATGCTATAATCAGACGAAGATGGGTACATAAACTCAAAGGGGTGGCCGCTACCTACCATTAGTACCTCAGGTTTCCAACCCCCTAGGGTTAATGGAGATAAAAGGCGATCAAGCCTTGGCACGAGAGTGTCAAACTCTACAAAACAAGATCAACAACGAACAAGACAAGCTGAGAAAGAGCCGAAGATCCCGAAACAAGGAAGACGCAAAGGAAAAAACCATCAATGCTTACCTAGAAGAGATCTCCGGGAAAAGCATTCCAAAGGGGAATACGACTGGGAACACGGAGGCAAGCGCCTCGGCCACCAAGGGAAGCAAGGAGTCTATCAAATAACAATTAAAGAAGGTTCCTCTCCTAGGGGAATCAAAGCCCACGTTTACACCTGTGGAAGCTGTGAAAGAGGTAAACGTAGGAACTGAAGAAGAACCGAGGATGATCAAGATTGGAACGCTGATGGATAAGGAGCGCGAGGCAGCCTTAATAGAGCTACTCACGGAGCACACGGACATCTTCGCATGGAAACTAGGAGACATGCCTGGAATCGACCCTAAGACTATCCAGCATGATCTTCGCATAAAGCAAGGCACACCACCTTTCAGGCAGAATGTACGAAAAGTCGCCTCAGAATACCACAAAGCCATCGAGACAGAGCTTTGTAAGCTGCTAGAAGCCGGATTTATAAAGGAAGTCAAATACCCAACATGGATCTCAAACATGGTCATCGTACCCAAAAAGAACGGCGGGGTGAGGATATGCATCGACTTCACCAACCTTAACAAAGCATGCCCCAAGGAAAGTTACCCTTTGCCAATCATCGATCAACTAGTGGAAGCGGTTGAAGGGTACGAAGAGATGTCATTTATGGACGGATACTCCGGGTACAACCAGGTGTTCCTATCAGAAGAAGACCAACAACATACATCATTATGCACACCGCATGGCCTCTACTGCTACGTGAGAATGCCCTTCGGACTTCGAAACGCAGGGGCAATGTACCAAAGTATGGTTGACGCCATTTTTAAGCCATGGATAGGAAATACTCTGGAGGTCTACGTAGATGATATGCTGGTTAAAAGTAAGCTGCGACAAGATCATCATCAAGATCTAAAAGATATCTTTCAGGAAATAAGGGAACATAACATGAAGGTAAATCCAGAAAAATGCACCTTCGGTGTTACTTCGGGGAAGTTCCTCGGATATCTGGTAACAAAGCGAGGCATCGAAGTAGACCCATCCAAAATTCAGGCTATTGCAGAAATGCCCTCTCCAAGGAACCTGAAAGAAGTCCAAAGGCTCAACGGCTCCCTAGCAGCACTAGGGAGATTCATATCCAGGTTCTCGGACAGATGCAAGCTCTTTTTCAACATCCTTAAAAAGGGGACCAAATTTCAATGGACGGCAGAGTGCGAGGAAGCATTCAAAGAAATCAAAAACTACCTTGCTAGAATACCGATCTTGCAAAAACCCGACCCTGATGAGGTCCTATCCCTATACATAGCAGCAACGAAGAATGCAGTAAGCGCGGTGTTAGTTAAAACCAACACGAAGATAGAGCAGCCCATCTACTACGTCAGCAAGACTCTCAACGCAGCGGAAAGAAACTACACAAAGATTGAACAGCTCATTCTGGCCTTAGTATGGGCTACCCAAAAGCTAAGAACATATTTCTTAACACACTACATTCGCGTTCCCTGCAAGGCCCCGCTAGAGGCTATCCTCAAAAGCGCGGGAAAGACGGGAAGAATCGCAAAATGGAACACCCATCTCGACCAGTACAACATCATACACGAGCTCCAGCACTCCCAGAAGTCACAAGTCTTAGCAGATTTCCTGGCATACCTACCACTGGACGACGATGAAGAAATCCTTATTGAAGGCCTCAACACGGCGGGATTACCATAAGGCAGCGGAAGCAAAGACCCCGTCGATATCCTCGAGCTGGGAAACCAAAGGCAATGGGAAATCTTTGTCGATGGATCAAGGAACAAAGAAGGAGCAGGCATTGGCATCGTAATTACTACCCCCACGGGAGAGAGAATCATCCATGCGTTCAGACTAGAGTTCAAGGAACACACCAATAACATCGTCGAGTACGAAGCTGTTGTACATGCCCTGCGTCTTATAATAGAAATGGGAATAACAAATGTGCGCTTGACCAGTGATTCAGAACTGGTCATCAGGCAAATAAAGCTGGAATATAATGTATATGACGAAACCTTGTCGGCATACATGACACTAGTCCTGACACTAGCACATCAAATACCAAACATTACATTCCGACACTTAAGCAGAAAAGAGCTCAGGCACGTGGATGCCTTGGCATACATCTCATCTATGTTGAAAAACAAAGATGTAGAAGCAATTAAAATCTCCAGGGTTTACGAGCCATCTATCCCTCCCCCAGAGACATGCGCCGCAAGCAAGAAGCATAGCGCGGAAGGAGGCATGACATACGACGATGTGGGAGAACACATCGCGGACGATTTCCAAGAGGATGACATCATGACAAGAGCGGATGAAGACGAAGACTTCAGCAAAGAAGAAGACTGGAGGAGGGGCATCCACCAATTTCTCAAGGAAGGAACATTACCCCAAGACCTAAAGCCTGCCAGAAAGATATAATCAAAAGCGGGAAGGTACAATTTAAGGGGAGAGATTTTGTACAGAAAATCTTTCCTCAGACCTTTGTTACGATGCTTGTCCAGATCAGAAGGCCACCTAGTACTAAAAGATATCCATCGAGGGGACGCGGGGAACCACAGTGGGATGAGATCCTTAGCGGACAAGGAAAACACCCAAGGGTACTATTGGCCAACAATGATACGAGATGCTTCAAGAATGTCAACAAGGTGCGAAGAATGTCAGCTGTTCGCCAGACGAATCCATGCTCCAGCAACGATGCTAAACTTAGTAGATAGTCCTTGGCCATTTTCAAAATGGGGCATAGACATCGTAGGACCCCTGATCGAAGGGTCAGGGAAAAGAATATTTTTGATAGTGGCCACGGACTATTTCAGTAAATGGGTAGAAGCTAAAGCTTTGGCAAGAATCCGTGACTCAGATGTCTTCACATTCATCTTTCAGAACATAATCTGCCGGTTTGGAATCCCGGCAGAAATTGTCTCTGAAAACGGTAACCAATTACAAGGTAAAAACATCGATTTACTATTTGATACCTTCAAAATCTGAACAAACAAGTCGACACCAATATACCCTCAAAGAAATGGCCAAGCAGAAGCTACATACAAGAACCTCGCCCTTATTCTCAAAAAGCAATTAGACGAGCACAAAGGACGATGGTGTGAGCAACTACATAATGTCTTATGGGCATATCGAACAACCCGAAGATCAGCCACAAGTGAATCCCCTTTCTTGCTGACATACGGAGCAGAAGCTGTCATCCCCACGGAAATCATCATGCCAACCACGAAGACAGAAGCATGGGAAAAGAACCTCACAATAGACATGATGCTAGAAAGACTCGATGATATCGAAGAAATAAGAGAAGCAGTGCTACAAAAGATGGAGAATTACCAAAGAAGATTAGCAAGGGAGTACAATAAAAAGGTTAAACTTAGGAATTTCGTAGAATAACAGTATGTGCTGAGAACCATACCTCAATACCAAAGAGAAAAGAAGTGGGGCAAGCTGGCACCAACATGGGGTGGACCTTTTGTCATACAAGATATAGCAGGGAATGGATCCTATTACCTGCACAACGTAAAAGGGGAAGTCCTCTGCCATCCGTGGAACGCCAAATATCTCAATCCATGTTTGTTCTTGAGGGTATATTGGTGTCGACTTATTTGTTTGAGGGTAAAAGGGGAAGTCCTCTGCCATAATCTGCCTTCTTCTTCTTCTGGTATATACCTTCGACATCGCATTAGGTCAACGGGTCGACGGAATGAGGTACATGTACATAGTGACACCCCATATCCTAGAACGTTGCACCACCCCCACCGACTGGGAATCCTCTGGCCAAGGATTAGCCAGTGGGGTAACATATCTAAAGATGTTCACGAAGGTACAACCTTCGGCATCATACTCAAAATAAATTCAGCGGGTCGACGGAATGAGGGACATGTACATAAGTAACACCCCATATCCTAGAACGCTGACCCAACCCCCACCGTATGGGAATCTCCTTACTAAGGGATCAGCCAGGGGGAGATAGGTCTCGATATGTTCACAGAGCTACCCAACAAACGATGATCCATTCCATAAAAGTTGATTACAAGCTCGACAAAGTAAAAACAAAAGAAGTTCGAACAAACAAAGAAAAAGAAAAGCAAAGAAGTCTGACAGATGCAGCAAAAACTATGTAATAAACAAGGATCAACTCTCTATAACTAGCAGAAGAAACTACTTATACGATTCAGTGCCATCAGTATGACCTTCCCTCGGAAGCGAAGGAACGCTCCCACCCGAAGAGGGACCCGAAGAGACATACGGGGCTGAAGGTTTAGGACGACGAGGATAATGCTTTTCAATACCATGCTCGGTCAGGAGGTCATGCTCTATTCTGGCCAACACCTTGTTCGTCTCTTCTGACAACTGACAACGAGCCTTGAACGTGATAGCAGCATTCCGCATCTTCGCCTGGGACAACAGGGTAGTCAAACGATTCACTTCCGAAGAGGCCAAGCGAGCAGCTTGTTCATGAGACGTAGCCAAGCCTCTGAAATACGAGGTCTGACCCTCCTGTTGCACGAAGGCAGTCTGAGATTGCTCTAATTTAGATTGAGCCTTGTCAAGTTTTTCATTTGCAGCGTGAAGCTGTCCCTGGAGCTCTGAAAAATAAAAACGAAGAGTTAGGTCCACGAATAACCACAATCACACCTGGCAAAGCAAATATATACCTTCGACCCTAGCAGAAGCTATTTCATATTCGTTAACAACCGCATCACGAGCCTCGTCAAGAAAGTCATACTCATCGAATATTTTCTTATAATCCTTTTGAAGAAGGGAAAGATCGAATTGAATCTCGTCTAACTCTACCTGCTTCATTGAATCCAAATGACGAAGATGATTGACTATGGGTATTCGTCGAAGAACCCTCGCGACCAGCCAACACATCGTAATAGAAAGAATCACCCGACTTATACAAAGGAATCATAAGACCCGCTTCGAAGGCCCCCACAGTAGTCAACAAGTGACGGTCATCAAACTGATACCCCGAGATGAGATCATAAGTAAGGTCATCATCAGGGGCATAAAAGCGGACCTCAAAAGCTTGAAGTTCATGCTTCTCCTTGAACGGCTCCAGGTCAATATGTTTGAAGGTAACTTTCTTCTTACCAACCGGAACGCTTCAGATAACCAATGCAGCGTCTTCATCAAGAGGGTCCTGCGCAGAGTCTTTTGAAGGGCTCGTATCCAGGGCTTTCCTTTTCAGGGGAACATTCTTGGATAGTTCATCCTTCGAAGCAGTACCCCTAACAGATTTTCCTCTAGAAAGGATCGCCGGAGGACCAAGTAGTGGATTCTGCGGAGTTACCAAAGGAACCGAAGAACGAAGGGGAGTAGCGTCCAGAACTTCGCTCCTATGATCATCACGCGGACTTCTGTGTTCATCACGCGAACGGGATGATGTGCGGGTAGTAACATACCTAGAGCCGGGGGGGATCGCGCGGAGGATCTTCTCTCCTGGAAGAATGTCTATGACCGGAAGAAGAAGAAACCCTTTGCAGACGAAGGTCTACCTGCGGAGCTCGAGAACCTGCTGAAGGAGTTATATCCGTGTCTCTACGCGGAGGAGATCTAGGAGGGCTAGGCGGCGGAGTCTTGTAAGGAACCCGCGGATGATCAACCATACCTACACAAACAAGTTTTGGATCCCGAAGAATCACAACTGAAGATCAAAAAGCTGAACTTTCTGAAATTTCAACAAAAAACAGACAAAAACCCTAGCCGACTTACGGCGCAGGGAGAAACTCTCCGGCTAGCTGTCCAACTATGAACTCGTAACCCTTGCGATAAAGAACATGGGCAAGTATATATACTTTGTATATGTGTTCTTCACCGCAAGGGTAACGGAACATCAACAGAAGATGAACAATTAGCAAGAACAAGACCAAAGGTTAAAAGCTTACCTGTATCAGGAGTAAAAACGTGGCCAACAAAGAACGAGCAATAGAAGCAGATGAACACAAGGAATCAAGGACGGGTCGAATTTAAGACAGAAGCAGCTAGAAATAGTAGCAGCAGCAGTTAATGGCGTCCAAACAAAAAGGAAGAATTTTCAGGAGGAAAGAAGGACCGACAGAAGAGAATAAAAGTTATTTCACATTCTATCCCTCCTTATAAACATCCAAGGAATCTGAAACCGCCCCTTCTCCCAATGAGAAGTTATTGAAATAAGTTAATGCGTAGTGGGAAACGCGCCCTAAAATCAAGGGGAAGTTATTGGGCGAGTGGGGAATATGTAACGGTTTTCCTATCACTTCAACTGACATTAAGTCAGAAGAAAAGCGGCAAATTGTAAGTACATATTTCCACCACTCGCCACGTGTTTTTGGATAAACATGTGGATGGCATGTGACGCGGGGCATCAAAAGATGATGCCACTTGGGTATAGCCAAGAGATGTGTACCAGCAGGAAGGGACCCTCATCTCACACATCCAAGGGCCACAAGTCAAGGGGCACCGAGATAAAGCATCACTGCGAAGGACCAGATACGCCCCCAGATCTGCTTTATCCCATCTCAAGAGAGACCGAAGATCAATGGTCAGGTATCAACTAGATGACACGGACGTGACAGGAATAGAAGATCGTGGTCTGGCGCGTGCAGAAGGCCCAACCATCCGCATTAAATACTTGAGACGACACGTGTCAACCAACCAACGAAAGAGAAGACCCTACCTCTTCGGCAATAACGAAGGGATCGATGGTGGCATCGTAGGAACCGAAGATGTCCGCGTATCGTCATAAAGCACAAGACGATAAAATTTTAACGGCTCCCTCCGTGGACCCCACAACAAAACTCCTATAAATACCCCTCCTCCCTAAGAGAGAAAGGAAAGCCAACTCAAAACACCAAAGAGGAGAGAGAATTAGGAAGAGTAAGTAATCCCCTAATCCCGAAGCCTCAGTGAGAACACTACAAAGTCATTTGACTTCATGTAATCAATCGATACATAATAAAACCCCTCTTTTACCCCGTGGATGTAGGCCTCAGTGTTGAACCACGTAATTACTTGTCTCATTTACATTATGCACTCTACATTCCGCACTTACATTATGCACTTTATGTTCCGTACTTACATTATGCACGTTATATACCGTAATTACGTTCCACGCTTTACTTTCCACCTTTATAGTCCATTCGATCCGTGGTTACTTTCATACAAATCCGCGGATTGTTATCTATGTTGTTATTCAAACCTTCAGTGGTACTATACGATAAGACAATGACGATTCCGAAGACTCTGAGTCAATGAATCGATAGATCTTCTACGTTTTACACACGTGGCCTCTAATTTATGAATTTCAGTATATAAAAAACCCTGTTTGTGGACACGTAGGTGCCATCGTAATTTACGTGTTCACAATTCAGACAATATAAATAATTCTCGGAATTCATGATTGAGATATACGAAAAAACACACAAAAAATCCATGAGATACAGATAGACAATCCATCATCTAACCAAGAATCATCATGTGAGAAACACTCTCTCAATTATTCGAAACTTATTTACACATATTTGCAGAAACCTTTAACACATCCACAATCCTTGATCATCATTGATCCCATAATTCTCATCTTCCCTCCTACAGATCAACCCATCTCCCTCTTTGTGACCAAATTGACTCTGGAATGACCATTGACTTGGTTTAGGCCGGAGTCCTACATATTGATCTCTCGAACTCAAAGCACTCCCGTGCAGTTATCTATTTGAGGTTAAGCAGTTTGCTCGGTTGAGGAGTCTTGTCCGCACAGTCGTCTCTTTATCCTAAAAAACCAGTAAATTGTTTTTCCCATCTACAGATTGGCGACCACAGTGGGAGATTAATCTCTCAGTTGCATTCTCAACTTTCACAAAATGGTTGATCTTAGGTCAGGTTCAGTTAAAAATCCTAACACAAACAACGCTAGCACTAGAAATAACGGTGGTACTCCAGAAACTACTCCTACTTCCAACACTGGTGTTGTTGATACCACTCCTCCACAAACCAACATTGGATACAATCCTCTCTTCGGTCGGTCTCCCGAAGAAATCAGACAAAACCCACCTACCATATGTGATATCATGAAGGTGCAAGAAACTCTTGCCAAGAATCAGATTGACATGGCTAACACTCAGAAGGAGTTGTGCAATTATCTCAAAACTCTCACTGACAAGATGTCAGATAAAGCTCAAAAGAAATGAAAAGCCAAAGAAACATCTCCGGCTGCTGATCCTGAAGCCACTCCGATCCATGTAGTAGATGGTGATGATGAGGTGCACAAAGCTGCAGATAACCCACCAACAAGGAACCTGCAGGCTTCATCATCTGTTCACCTTCATCAACCTCCATATCCTGTTGCTACACAAAGAATTCCTCTCCCGAAGGGCTACACCTCCCCAACGTCCACACTGTAAAATGGAACAGGGAACGCTCGAGAACATGTTTCTCGATTCCTGGAGGCACTAGGTGAGTACGAACACAACCATGTCATTCGTCTGAAGGAATTCTCGAAATCCCTGATAGGTCGAGCATACACATGGTAAAACAACATTGCACCAGGGAGCATCGCTAGTTGGGGAGAGATAGTTAATGCTTTCTACTAGAAATACTTTTTCATCTCAGAGAAGATTACTCTTTCTGATTTAGGAAGAACTCCTCAGAAGAACAATAAACATCCGAACGACTATGTGAAGAGGTTCAGAGTCCAAGCTTTGGATTGTCATGGCCCGAATGTCACTGAACAATAAATGATGGACTTGTGCATCAACAAAATGATCCCAGTCTATAAAGACTTGCTGGAAAATCTCCGGTTCCAGACCTTCTCAGAACTTCATGAAGCAGCCAAACGATCAACAACTATTTCTCCGGCCTTACTGGAAAAAACATGAGCTATAAAAGTCGAGGAACCACGAGAAACTCAAGGCAGTGCCATACGCCTGATCAAAAAACAGTACAATCTCCAACCTTCCATGAATTTTGCTGAAGGAAGAAAAAAGAAAGCCGAAGGGAAGCAGCATTAGAGTGTTTCTCCAACATCCCAGGCTCCTCTGAAGGCGCAAAGAAAATATAACCAATCCTGAAATGCACAAACCTCGGCCCGGCATCAACGAACGGGAAATGATCAAACTAGGACTCAAACTTACCTCTTTCCATTGAAGAAGTGATCATGTTGCTGGAAGTATGGGTTCAAGATGATACAATCAAATTGTTGTTCATTAGGAGAAAGCTGAAGAAAAATGGATAATCCCAGGTACTGTCACCTTCATAGATTCATCAATCATCCAACAAGTAACTGCAATATTTTGAAGCACATCTTCAAAGAAAAGGTTAATCCACAATAGTTTCAATTGGGGACTGAAGGAGTACACAAGAATCCTCTCCCAGTCAGAACCTTTACACTCTCTCAATAACCAGTCAAAGAAGCAGTTCAACCGTTGATCGAGCATATCTGTGAAATTTCTCTATCTGTCTAAGACACAAAGGAAAGACATGTTCACAACACTGAATTACATTATGTCAGATGTCTGTCCATCCCGAAAATACTCCTCGAGCCTTCATCCATAGACAAGGAGATGCACAACTGGGGACTGTTTACCACAGTTCATCTCAAAGGAAATGAATTTGAAAGAATGTTGATCGATGCTGACACCGCCATTGACAATATTCCACTGAAAACCCTCAGATCCATAGGCATCACTCGACAAGAATATACTTGTGATCCCATCTCAATCAGATACCTTGAAGGAGCGCTTGAAAATACTTATGGCTATATCACTTTCAAAGTGAACATAAGTTTAACCTGGTCAGAAACCAAATTTCACGAAGATCCAGGATATGACATGTTCTTCAGATGAGCGTAGATTCAAGCTGAAAATATGGGTACTGACAAAGCACCTTTGGTTGCACATCTCTCTAACAAAGAAAGTTCTGATCCAGAAGATTTAGCAGACATTCCATCATCAAAGCACTTGGAGGAATTTCGAACTTTGACGAGGTTGAAGCAAGAACCTGCAAAAGATGCATAGACATTCATCAAGGTTTCGCACTCAGGAAAGTATTATTCCTTCCATGTCTATGTCATTATTTCCTCACATGCTATCCTAGCATGGTGTAGTTGCAGGATTTCCTACACTACACCCTTGTCAAGAATCTATGAAAACTAAGCCATAATTGTGGATGAACAACAACACTTTTATTAATTCACTTTCAGGAAGATTTATAAGAAAGATCAAAACTCAGAAGTACAACTTTCTTTTTGGAGTTTCTCTCTCCTCAAAATTCTCTCATCTCTCAAAAATACATCATCCTTTTCTGGATCTATCGTGCTCTTTATATAGGAAAACATATAATGGAAGACAGCTAAGATTTCCCCTTAATTCGGATCTACTCTGCAATCTTATCGTGATCGTTACAATATTCCATATCGCAAGAATGATGGATATCGCAGAATCAACACATTCTTCTTTTACTTCTTCCATCGTCAGTTTCTTTTAATTGTTCTACAACGCTCGTGAAGCGTTGTTGAAGAATCGTCAGTAACGCTCGCAGAAACGTTGTTAATATCGCAGAAATAATGTTGTAGCGATATTCTGGTACTACATCTTGCCTCTTCTCATGTCTTTTCTGCGAAGAAGAGAAGATCATGTGAATTAAGAATGCCATAATCGCTTATCTTTTCTGCTTTCCCATTCTGACACGTTTCTATGTCCTTCGCCAGCTATTTTCACGAGTTTCTTTCTACTAATAAATTTTTGACACTTCTTCTGTAACCACTGCGATCTGACCATCCACGTCTTTCCTTTGCATTAATTTCCTTCATCCTTTTCGAGAATTTTCTTCTTCTATAAATACTCTTCTCATTCCTCTTCTTTTCTCTTTTACTTTCTTCTTCCTTCTCTCCATATTCTCTCTGCGATTTTTACCGTTCTTCCGCAAATTGCGCTTCTATAACCGCTGTGATTTATTTCTTCTTTTCAACTTTTTCCTTCATTCCCATACTCAAAATGGTTGCTGCTGGTGCTAAAAATTTGAAGGCCTTCAATAAAATGTGCGAGAGACTTAGAACTAAAGGTTTTAATTTGTCTTTAATTCCAGATCAAGATTCTAAATCAGATCTTTCCCTTAAACTGTTCACTGATGATCAATGTTCTCGCGAAAAAATCGTAGTATCGCTAGGATAACTTGAGGCTGGTCTTCCCATCCCTCTTTATGATCCTGAGCTCCCGCTGTTTTATCAAATAATCTCTGACGAGAGATTCTCACGAGCAATATACCAATTTGGTGGGGATTACATCAGATTACTACTTGAATATGCTTCTTGTGGCTCTGGTAAAGGAACTCGCTACCCCAAGGCTCCAAAGAATCCTTTGTTCACAGATGTCCCCATTGTTTCTTGCGATTATACTGTGGACAACGTTTTTGTAAACTATAGAATTGTCCCTATGAAGAGGGATAGTACATGTTGGGGTGTTCGTTTGAAGAAAGAGAAGGTCACTGGTGACAATGCTCTTATGATGGATATTGACTTTCATACATCTACTAACTAAGGTCCTCGTCATTCTAGCGACGATAAGTGGTTCATCTTCCCATTAAGTCTTGAAGGTCCTCATATATCTGGTTCTCGCGAACTTCCCGAAAATCTCGCTGAATATCAACCCTGGGTCTTCAACTGGCCTGAGAGAACTAAAGAAGTATATTCTCTCAATTTTTCATATTATTAACGTTTATCATCTGCTTTATATTCTCGCCAATGTCTTCTTTATATTCTCGCTAACTATTTTGGTTTTTCTCATATTGATAGGATGAAACTCAGTTATAAAGCTCTTAGGAAACCCAGCATTCACCTGGCTTTGATGTCTTTCACAGATGAAGTAAGAAATATTTCTTTATAAGTTTTTTACAATATATTATTGCCCCTATTTCTTATCTTCATCTGTGCTCGCAGGAAATCGAAGAGTTAGAACCATTGCCTCCTGCAAACATCATGGATAATTCTTCAAAGGAACCATCTGGGAAATCTGTAAAGGAGAAATCTACTACTTCTTCTAGGGGAAGATCTTATGCCCCTCGCAATGATGAATCTAGCGATCCTCTGCTAAAGAAAAGAAAAACTCAACCTTCTTCTTCTTTAACTCCTCAATCAATTCTGGAGAATCCAAGTGCTGGTTTTGATGAGGATTTTAATGCTGGTGGTTTTCCTTCAATAAGAAATTCTTTTTCTTCTGATTCCTCAATGACTCATCTGTCCAGAATTTTTAGCGATATTTCCCATAGCATGACCTCTAATGGCGAGGATGAAGTTATTTAAAAGACATCCCAAGCTCTCGCTAAAGTTTGTGATGCTCCTATCTTAGTAGATAATGATTCTCTCCAAGGAATCTCAAGATCATTGACTCCCAGTCTCTTGAATTCTCTTGGTGCTTTGGTATGTTTTCATTTCTTCAATTTGTTCATATTTTATTTATCGCTAGATTTTAATTTATTTATTTTCTTCGCAGGTTGGAAGAGCTTCTTTTGCTGTTACTTCTGACTTAGATAAAAGATGTGTCAATGCTGAAGAAAAAGCAGCTGAAGTTCGCCAAGATAAGGAAAAACTAGAGTCTGAAGTTATTGAACTTCGCAAGAAGAATAAGCAGATGGAGACGAAAGCTTCTGTTGATAAGCAAAAGATCGCTAATCTCGATAAAGCTAACCAACAACTTTATGGTATGACTGATTTCCCTTCTCTCTTGATTCCTTTTATTCTATCGCAACTTATTCAAGCAATCACTTTTAACTTGCAGATATTTATGGTCTTACTGATGAGGCTATAATCTTTCAAACTTTCCCTGAACCCGTAGATGATCATACTCTTCTCGCTAGTCTTAATAATTCCTTGAGTAACTTCTCAGATGATAAGATTAACTCCCTCTCCATAGATGAACTTAGATCCAAGTTTAATCTCTTAAAACTTGAACACAGATTTAATTTAGGCTTGACTGACAAATATATACGCCTTTATTTTGATTCAAAGAAAGAAATAGATAAATTAAGGCAGAAGAATAGCGATCTTATTGACGAGAAGGATCTCGCCATAAAAAAGGGAGCTAAAACCTTAGCAGATTTTCATAAAACTCTCCTTGAAGTTCAAAAGGTTAGAGATAAACTTATCCGCGAGAATGAAGATCTTCTTGCGAGGGAGACTCAAATTCGATCTCGTCTCCTTATTAATAATGATGACGAGTTTTCCTGGGCTTCGAAGGTTCTTGACAATGCCAGAAAGGATTTAGGTGTAAATGTTATCCTTCAAGTCGAACAGGCGACTTTAATTAGAGATATGATTTCTAACAGAGAAGGTTATTGGCTACTCTTCTTCTCGCTAATTTCTTGTTTTCATTATTCTCTTTTATAAAATTTCTAACTTGTTGTTATATTCTTGTAGAAGCTGAAAAAGGTTATCTTGAAAGGATCAAGGAGCTTGAACAAGAGAAGGATCATCTCGCGAATACCCTTGCTGCTCGAAATTACAAATATTCACAACTGAAGAAGCAGTTTGGCATCACCAACGCGAACTTCAATAGATCTCTCATTGTCGTTCGCAATGATTCTGTTAAATTGGTCTGCGATGACCATGGAATTTCTCCTTCTGTATACCCTGATCTTGCGAAAGAAGTACCCGTAGTGATTTCAAGTCTTGACATTTCTGACAGTGAGGCTGAAAATTCTGATGAGGATGAAAATGATAGTGATGATGAAGGTGAAAAGTCTGGTGGAGAAGAAAATAATGATGATATGATAAAGGGGAAGAATCTGGCGATGAAGAGAAGTCTGATAAGGAGGATCGTGATGGATCTAACTAGTTCTTCTTTTTCTTTCTCCTTTTTCTGTAATATTGCCGTTAATTTGTAAAAAAAATTTGCCTCTTTTGTTTCTACCTGTAAGAATCAGAAAACAGTTCTTTTTCTGCAAGTTAATCAATCAATAAAACTATTATTCTTTTAATTATCTGCGTGCTTGTATCTATGCAATTTTTATATGATAGATGAATAATAATTTCATCATTCTCATGCATTCCCATACTTGCCTCTATTATTTATCTACAATATAAAAATTGGTTAAAGATTAAATAAAAATCAAAATTTTACCTTAATATTGGCGATCTTACCGTCAAATAATAGTTGCGTGAAATCGCAATTCTTATAACGTCTGCGAGTATTATCGCAGTAACCTTGTGGTCTTATTGTGCCTTCCTAATTAAAGGTATTATTTTGCCACGCTTCTTCTTTCTGCGACAAAATCGCAGGACGTCTTTACATTTGCATGTATTGACCCATTGATCTTGCCTTAACTTTCTTCTTTGATTATATTGCGATAATATGACAAGTCTAAGTTCTCTCGCAAGATCAAAGCCTCGTGATATTATCGTCTTGCGATGAAATCGCAGGACGTCTTTACACTTTCATGTAAAAACCCATTGATCTCATCTTAACATTTTTCTCGTGGCTTGTTGCCTCTGCATCATTTACGTTACGCGAAAATATGACATGCCTAAATGTTCTTGAGATCATAAAGCCCCATGACATTGCCGTCTTAAGACACTTATCAGCTCCCTAATGGAGGGTGCCGCCCTTATCTTCCCCCTGGTTGCCCCTTCAAGGAGGGAACATCGGCCATACAAGACTAGCTCCCCCCATCCGGATTTTCCAACAACTAGTTGTGTTCGCAGCCTTTTGTCCTTTATGCCTATATGGATTATAGTTACAAGATTGCACCCTAAGTGGGGTTTTCTTCAGGCCAAGTGCATTGTATCCAAGACTTACCAATGATGGCAAGAGAGTTTTGTACGCTCCGGGCACCCTTGGCTCAACCGTGTACCTCAGCGCCTTGGTCATACTCTGCACTTCTTGGAAGAGATTCTCAGTCGTCCAACCAGGGTATAACCATATATAGTTGGAAATCCAAGACCTCTCTCCCGGATAGGTTTTCTTTAACCCCATCGTCTGCATGACTCAGGTTCCAGCAGCGGTATAACCTTATCGCTGAGTCATGTCCAGAGATACCCCTTTTATGACGCGCTATTAGGTCTTACATTTTCCTCTTGCGAAATTTTATACGCGAACTAGGGTGCACGCCATGAAAGTTCGTCCCATTATTATGTCTCTGCGAAATTTAATTCGCGTTTCTTGCGAATATTGTAACTCTGATAGAATTTCATAACTTTAATCATATCTGGTAAAATTTTGCGATTCTTTCAAGCATAATATCTTGTTCAATTACATATTTTTCAAACAAATTATTCGCAGAGTTCTCTGAAGTTCATCATTTTACCTCTTTACTTACTATTTTCTGATTCTGTTTTTCTGCTACGTTTTGTTGTTGTATCCTTTTCTGCGAGACGCTCGTCATCAGCTTTCACATCTTCTTTTCGTTCTATTGCATCAATCATTAACCTTTCACATTTCTGTCGTTGCTTAATTTTTCACTTCCAATTGCCATTCTTTTCAGCTCTTTCTTCGCAAGACTTCATATCGATTTCATAACATTTCTTGCTTTCTCCCCAATCTCCTTTAATAACTCCGACACCTTTTGGATGAGGAAATTTGATACACTGGTGATAAGTAGATGCTACACCCAATATCCCGTGTAACCAGGGTCGTCTATCAAGGCATTGTAAGGAGATTCGATGTCCACAACACAGAATAAGATTCTTGAAGATATTCCTTTTAACGGTATCTGCATTTCAATTTCCCCCTTTGGTTTGTTAGCTGTGCCATTAAAACCATAGATTTTGTATGTTGATGGAATTAGATCTTCGTCTCTTCCTCCCATGGTTTTAAAGGTATGATAAAATAAGATATCAACAGAACTCCCTGTATCTATTAAGACTCTGTTGATGGCCCAAGAATCTTCAATTTTACTATCATTCTCTTCATCTTCTTCTTGCATTTGTTTTGGATTAATCTCTAATCGTACGACCAGTGGATTATCGTGCTTCTCGCCAACCTCAGGTACATATTGCGCAGTGAAATATAGAGTTTGCTTCTGCTACTCCTCTAATGGCGAGGATCTCGCGATATTCAATATCTCTCTTCCATCTGTGTCTCTCGTGAAGACCCCTGCTTAAGATATTGTCATGGAAGTCCTCTATAGTTCTACGTGAATGTACAATAGAATTACAAAACAAATTCTTTGATTTGGCTCCAACTTCTATTACAAATGTTTCCGCTCCTTTTACAACATTCACTCTGCGAGTTTCTGGTGCTGGCGGTAATTGCTGAGATTGTGGATGTCCTACTAGAAAATGATTTAACTTTCCCTGATCAATCATCCTCAAGATTATTCTCTTCACATTCCTACAATCGTTTACTGTGTGACCATGAAAATGATGATAAGGACAGAATTCTTGACTTCGATTGTTTGGATGGGGTTCTTTTCCCATGTTCCACGGAGAGGGTATATTTTCCATTAAAATTATAGCTTCCCAAATATTTTCTATGCTAGTATTGAGAGCAGGCATCTTAATTTCTTCCTAGATTATCCTCTGATTACCTTGTCCCTTAAAATTATTCTGCCTTTTTCCACCATAAGTCTCTTGAGGTTGATTGAGTCTTTGAATCTTATTATTACCACCGCGATTATAATAATTCTTCTCCCTTTCATACTCTTCCTGATCTCGACTGCCCATTGCTACTAATTTTTGTTGGTTATCAATGACCACTTTCTCCTGTTGTGGTTGCGAGGTGCTCGCTACATTATTTATCATTTTAGGGAGCAAACTTTCATTTGCCGGTAGCGAGCTGGTGTTCACAATTGGATATGATTCCATCTCATTTTGTTTATCCTCCAAAGCAATATATTCTTCCTGTAGCTCTCGTAATTCTGTCATGGTAATTGTATTTTTGATTCTGAAAATTTGAATGTACAGCAAATTAGTCGCAAACATTGCATTAATGAAGGATAAGATCAGGTATATTTCATCCACTCTTCCAGCCATTTCGCTACATATTGATTTCCATCTTATAGTTAAGTGCTTCAGACTCTCGCCAACTCTCTGTTTTAGCCCAAACACATCTTCAATGCCCGGCCGCGATGAATTATTGCTGATATACGCTCCTAAGAATGTATCTTGTAAATGATCAAAAGAAGTTATAGTATTCTTTGGTAACCCCTCAAACCATTTCAACGCCTCGCCAGTTAAGCTAGATGCAAAATACTTGCATAATACAGCATCATGATTCTCCCACTGTAGCATACATCTAACATAAGCTTTAACATGTTGAACGGCACAAGTAGTTCCATCAAAAATGCTGGTTAATGCTGGTAAATTTCATTTTGGAGGTATTCCTCTTAACTGTACTTCTTAAGTAAATGGAGTTCTCGCAGCTTCTTCAATAGCTTCATCAAGTTGACTTCTACCTCCTTCTCTTCTATTGATTATCATTCCTCGCATTTCTGCTAATTCTCTCAAAATTTTCTCATTCTCAGCTGAGTTTTGTTCCATTGGACTTTTTAATGCAGCTTCCCTTCTTCTGCGTTCTTGTCTTGCGAGATTTTGCGTATCTCCCTCTTCATCATCATCCTGTCTTTCTCTGCGATTTTCTCTTTCACCATCCTCTTGAAATCGCAGTTGCCTATCTTCTTCTCTGCGAATTTCTTCATTTCTCCTCATTTCTCTTCGTTGTCTCTCTATTCTTCTTTGTATCCTATCATACTCCTCTTGAATATTATCATTATAGCGATTTTGTGTACGTCTTCTTTCTCGATTTTCATGGTTATTTTGTCGTACTGCCTCTCAAAATTCTTGCTCTTATACTTCTGCTCTTAATCTTTATCTCTCGCAAGCCAGGCGTGCTTGTTCAGTATAGTATCTTTCAATTTCTTCTTCAATTATTCTTTGATTCCTTTGATTCTCTCACCCATGCAATATCCTCCTACCTTCCTATGGATTCTCTTCTTCAATTTGGTTGTTTCTTCCCTCTTAATTTCTATTGTCACGCAGATTATAACGATCGCCAATTATCTCTTCCTCTCTATGACGTTGCTCTCCATTTAAATTTTGCACTTCTTCTCTAACATTTCTCATTGGGGAATTTCGCCTTGGCTTTTCCCTAAATGATCTTGAATTTGATCTTACAGTACTTCTTGACCTCCTTCTTTGTAACCTAAAATTCTCCATTCTTAGCTCATGATTTTGTCTTGTTAGATTCGCACATTCCTCCGCCTCTAATCTCCTTTCTTCATGTGTTCTTTGCCTCAGATCATCTACTGTCCCATTTTCACGACCCATGTGAACTAATTCTCCATCCATTCTTTGATTTCTTTCTCATTCTTCTCCATTTCTTAATTGTCGATTTTCTGCTTCTTCCATTGAATCTGACCTCCTAGTGTGTACGCTCACTCTATCATAATCCACATCCCTATTTTGCGATTGTGCTTGTTGATTCGGCTGTTGATTTGAATTTTCTACTTCATTTCTTGTTCTATTTCTTCCTGATCTTATTCTTAAAGATTCTTCTAATTCACTTGTTCCTTCACCTGCAAGTCTTTTGCTCCTCCTCACAGTTGTTGGTGGTTCTGATGTATTTCTTCTCCTTCTAGCCATTTCTCCAATTCTAACAATTTTTTCAAATCTTCAAGTTGCAATTTGAGATTTCTTAGATTGATTATCCCTGTTTCTGGACGCCAAAATGTAGTTGCAGGATTTCCTACACTACACCCTTGTCAAGAATCTATGAAAACTAAGCCATAATTGTGGATGAACAACAATACTTTTATTAATTCACTTTCAGGAAGATTTACAAGAAAGATCAAAACTCAGAAGTACAACTTTCTTTCTGGAGTTTTTCTCTCCTCAAAATTCTCTCAGCTCTCAAAAATACATCATCCTTTTCTGGATCTATCGTGCTCTTTATATAGGAAAACATATATTGGAAGACAACTAAGATTTCCCCTTAATTTGGATCTACTCTGCAATCTTATCGCGATCGTTACAATATTCCCTATCGCAAGAATGATGGCCATTGCAGAATCAACACATTATTCTTTTACTTCTTCCATCGTCAGTTTCTTTTAATTGTTCTGCAACGCTCGTGAAGCGTTGTTGAAGAATCGTCAGTAACGCTCGCAGAAACGTTGTTAATATCGCAGGAATAATGTTGTAGAGATATTCTGGTACTACACATGGGGACTCAATTATGCTAGAAACTCTGCAAGATGTTATGAATGGTAGCTTCACCGTATTAGTATTTTACCAAGTGGTTGAGTCTGAAATTTCTCTGAATCGAGCACTGATATGTTCATTAATGATATGATGTCCAAGTATGGAAAGAAACACTTTGGACGTTTATCCATAGCCTTGCAGGAGTTTCCATGTATGCCACAAAATCATAAAGCTCTGATGTCCGCACAAGTGTTGAATCCCACTACCGCAACGAAAGGAATGCTGAATCAACAGAAGATACTCAGGGACGAGATGATCAAACCTAAGACACTTAAGGGATATGTCGCTTCAACGCTCAAGCATCTAAGAAGCCTTAAAATTGTACTCCCAATCAAAGAGTACACCTTCTAAAATGGCGCCTCTAGCTTCAGCACAAATATCTCGAAGATGATACACTGATTCTATACCAAGATGATCAAAGTTTAACTGAACTACAACCGTTAAGTATTCACTATCTCCATGGCCAGACTTCTGAAGCAAATGCAACTTCATTCATCCATGGATGGCACAAACTCCTTCAACATACACTGGGACTTGATCTTATTGGAAAGATCGATTCAAATTTATTTATTGCAACCTGATATGATTCCATGAAACTTCATCAACGTGAAATCTCTACATTACAAACCCCTGCACGACTGAAAATCTTCCTGTCTTCACCGATTGCATTCAGAATGAAGACTGTTGTTGCTATCTGTCGCAATAACATTAATTCCATGACAAAACCACTTCACTGTAAAGTCATAATGTTCATGAGAATTTGGGTTGAACTCCTAGTACACCTTCATCTTAAGAATTCTCAACCCATCAACTAGTTCGTGAATGTAAAGGCTCACTGGATGGATGAGCAAAGACAATATCGATAATCATGGTTCTTGCCTTTTTGGTCTCTGGCACAACTCCAACCATAGTATCGCCATTAACAAGTATATGTGGAGGAGATCCATTCTTTGTATAAGCATCAACAAGAATTTCTGGAGAGAATTCAATCGTGATCTCAGTATCAACAACGGTCGCAGGCGCAACATCCGACTTCATCAACTGTCTATTCTCTGAAGCGTTACTCGATGAATTGTATTTCTTCAAGCCCTAATGATTCATATCAAGATGTGTATACATGAAAAAATGTTAACATGAACATCTTCCCAAAGCTTGCACAATAGACTGGCACGAGCCAAAGTCTTCTACAAGATGGTTTCATCGCCTTTACAAAGGGGATACAACATATTTTAGGCCATGGGTTTACAAAAAAATACCAATGGGTGAGGAATGGGACAATGCTTCCTCAACAAAATATGTTCTCCTATATCTCTTATACAACATACCAAAATGGCGCATAAATCGGATATACGAGCTGAAAGATATGGTATTTACCGTAAGGTCTACAAAATCTGAAAATTTTGTACGGGATTACAAATTACAAATGTGCACGCTTCATTGGCTGACCTCTGCAACTCCAATTGAGTGATTCTTTTCTCATGTGATAACTCAATCTCTTAGCTTCAAAATTTGGGGTCAAGCATCGAATTACGACGTCGTATGAGGTTCCCACAGCTTCCAGAGCATACAACATGTAAGCAGCAATTCTTATACGGGATTCATAACTTCCAAAGTCGATCGGTGTCCACCAGGACTTTCCACTAAGTCCTTAATCAAGGTACCTCCAACTTTGACCACCTAGGTCTTTACATAAATTTTTCTACCTGGGTCCTCTATCTAGGTCTTACCAGAAGAAGGGAAAACGAAAAGGAGAGATTACTGGGGACTGACGGTCCACTGAACATGGAGATCAGTTTCATAGTCCAAGACCCGTGGAACTAGACTCTTATGTGTTGATAATTTATCATAAAATTAATGCTACCACCGGGACATGCAACCATGGTCATTACATCACCCTCTTTTGAGAGCAACCTCAGTTATGGTCCCGTGACCATTCAGAAGTGATGTTTCTACGGCTGACAGAAACAAGATGGCACTACAAGCACCATGCTCATGTATCAATCAAGGGATCCTGATCTCAAATGAATCAAAGACATTAAAATCCTTCACCAACCGTTCAAGACACAAACGAATGGTCTAAAGGCACAACAAGAGTGTTTTACAACAAGCTCGTCTGAGATGATTTTACACTGTCCCGTACAAAGCAACGATCTGGGAGAAATTGGTGAATAATATAGGGATGGGTCATATATCATTCTCTTCGTATGGATGTCCTCTACAACATATCCAAAATTCACAGCAATTAGATGAACAAGCAAAACGATGTAACCAAAACTTTGGACTACATGACAGCTGAAAATTTTCTGAAAACCTCCTGGAAGTTTAATGATTCATCGATTTCGGCCCTTAAATGTGTTCAAAAGCCGAAAAGCTTCATTGCTAAAGCTTGGAAATTTTCTGAGGGTGAAGAAACATGCGTAGATCATAAAATTCCGACATCAGATGAAGATTCTACATCATTTTCAATGAAGACCTAACTTCTGAATTTTCTGATGACGAATTATGACGAAATTATTCATTCATACACGTCAAGAGCTACACCGTCAACGCAAGGCTACACTTCATCTTCAGCTGATAGTCTCACTTGCTGAAGTCGACAGTGTTTATGCTGATGAGATATGAGCTTTTCATCTCCGGATCTTTTCTTCTGTGATATTTCATCACGTTCCTGCTTTCCCTCCGCATCTTCTAGTACCAAGAAAGAATATATTCACCACGGTATGAGCATCTGCAGAAGTCTTCATCTTTGATTTGATATTCTTGGAGCGTTCCCCGGAAGAGCCAGAAAAGTGGTTGTAACCAAAAGTCACCACTATCTGAGGCGAAAGACATGGAGTCATGGATATACCAATAACAAATGCGTAACAAAAATTGTAACAATCCAACTCTTACCTATTCACAATTTCACTAGATGTAGTGATTATAACGTCAGAATTTCGAAAACTTGCTCGTTTCCTCAAACCTGTAAAGACGAGAAAAATTCATTATTCAAAATCATGACATGATTTTCATAAAACCGTGAGAGATTTACGAAACTACTATCATGTGAGTAATTCACAAAATTTTCCACCATATGAGCGACTCCCATCGAGTGAACACTCATTGGTTTTACGCATACACTATCAGATCACAAAATCCATACAAACAATATTTTATCAAAAATTGTTTACTTCCAGCAATTGCTGAAAAATTTGATTTCACATAAATTTTCATTGTGTGAACATTCACTGGTTTTACAAAAATTAGACAGACGTCCATTCTACTATTGTGAAAACTCACATACAGACATTATTTCACCGTGAATAATTTTCTACTTTCAACAGTTGTTCAAAATCAAAACATTGATTTTACAAAAATATATATTTTAACGTGAAACTCACGTAACTTTGAAAATATATGTATTTTTTTTTGCTCCCTCGCGCGAACATTCGTCTTTGAAACGAGAGTATATTTTCAAATATTTTTGAAAGATCGAAGATAAATTTATTTTCATGAAACATCATAAACAATTTTTTTATTACTAACATACACACGTCTATTCAAAAAAAAAAAAAAAACTTTTCTCTCGTACGAGCATCCACCTTTGAAACGAGAGTTTATTCAATTTTGTGAAGTCCCACATATTTAGAAAATAAAAAAAATTGGTTTTCGTGAAAACTCATAGACAATTTTTATCATTAGACTCAGGTCTTTTTTTTAAAAAAAAACTAACAAACAAATGAACTTCTGTTCCTAAAACAAGGATTTCCTTTTTGGGCTCGAACCCGCAAACATTAAACCGACCAAAACCGAATGTCTGATCATCCAAATCAGCAGTGCTTCATCTCCCCGTGCTCATGAGATAACACTCTATCTTACTATCAGGGTCCTTACCAGAGCATTTGCTTGTATATGATACCATTGGATAAATCGAGGATTCTGAAAATACCTTTGTACGACCCAGTTCAACTGCATATCTCGTCGGCTGGAAAATCACCATCTAATGCTTACTGCGGAACATGACTGTCCCTCACTAAGAAGGGGACTTAATGTTGATGGCGAATTTTCAACAAAGGTCAAAATTATAAAATCATGATACTGCATGTTTCTGACCCGGTTTCAGGAACGCATGTGACGATTCCTATTTTACGATCCGTGAACCGTTTCACGATCTCTGATCGAGTTCCTCTCAGAGCCATGATGAATATGATTCTCGAAAGGCCTCTCACTAACTGAGTGTGCGATGATGAGCATTTCATCATGACCTCTATGTAGAATAACATAATTGGGCGGTCCTCCTACATAATTGTTTGTTGAGAGGGATTAAAGCCTTCAAGACGTCGACGATACTCGTTGTTCCATGACTACATAGAGAGACCCACCTCTACATAGAAAAATGATTGGGCAGTCCTCATACATAATTGTTTGTTAAGAGGGCTTAACGCCTTTAGGACATCGGCGACACTCGATGTTCCCTGATTATGTAGAGAGACCGCGTATAGATTCAGGCGGCTCTCCTACATAATTGTTTGTTGAGGGGGCTAAACGCCTTCAGGACGTTAATAACGCTGCACATTATTCCCTGACTATGTACCTTTTAGAATGAGCATGATGCGTCAACTATCTCATATCTCGATTCTACAATATATTAATTCTATCGTGACATTCGCCACTGAATTCCTAGAAAATAATCTATTATATCTCATTACTCCGTTCCATGAATCCCCGACTGATTTCATCGATTAGTAATAGATACCCAACTCATCTCATTATTCCATTTCCCTAAATTCCCCGACCGGATTCACGGATTAGTAATAGATGCACAATTTATGATTATTACTCTATTTCATGAATAATTCTCCATTGAATTTCATGAATTAGTAATAATTACTCAACAATCGAGCATCTGACTATCATCGAGTAAGCCCCAATAAGATGGTGCAAGTGTACTCAACAATGATGCACGAACGATCACCCAAATGCACGAACGAGCATTCAAAAATATGGACAAATGAGGAATCCTACACAAAATAGGAGAGTAAAAATAATAATAAAAAATAGAAAAGAGGCGCATATGGACCGGGCCCACCGGTCGGTCGGCCATGCCGCCGTGGCCTGTCCCCCACGCCTCTTCCTTTTATTTTATTTATTTTCATGAACTTATAAAAACTCCTTCATTCAAGCAACTTTCCTTGTTTGAGCAAAACTCGCGGTTTCTCCATATTTTCATGATTTCATGAAAAAATAATAAAATAGGGAAGGTGTTGCGGGACCGGGATTACTAGCCAGCCAGCATACCCTAGCCGTGGCCGGTCCCACACCTTGCAATCCCTTATTTTCATAATTATTATTTCCCTCTTCTCATGAAACTCTTCCATTTGAGCAAAAATCATGGTTTCTTCATATTTTCTCACATATTGCCCAAACCATGAAAAAGCCAAAAAGTCAAATGGTCACATGACCGACTAGGCTACTCACGCCAAATAATAAAATATTATTATTTTAATATTTTCCAAATTTTGATCAAACGAGCAAAGTTCTACTTGCTCATTCGAGCAAAATCAAGAATTTCAGTCAAAGATCGAACTCTTCTGAAAATCCAAGATATTGCTCAAACGCACATCAAAAAGTGCCAAAACTCTCAGGATTGAGACACAGACATAATGGTGACACGTGGATGCTTCCTTGACCGACCAATTCCGTTCCTAATGCTTGCAAAGATCCGGTCCCAACATTCTTATAATTTTGACCTAATTTGCTCAATTGCTCATATTGGGTCCAAACTCTTTCCAACCAACTTGGAATTTTCTAAATCGACCATCAGATGGTCCCACGACCACTAAGGGATGGTTTCATGCCCTCTTGGTTGGTCCCTCACTTCTCCATAAATTAGGTTTTATTACCTAATGCTCAGATGGGCATTATTTAAATAAAAGATGAAACCGGCATTTTATCATCATTCTTTCACCAACCGGTCAACTAAGGATCTTGGTGCACGCTCACTCAATCACCTGGGTACCACATGGTCATCCATCATCCCATGTGGTTGGACCCTCCCTCACTCATGATCTATTTTCATCAATTGACGAACAATTGATAAAAATTAGGGTTTCAAACAAACGCTCCACAAATCATCATTCTGAGCAAGTTCAAACACTAATAAATTTATGTTGATCTAGAAATTAGCATCTGGATTAATGATATAATTTTTGGTAGTTTACTAATATTTTAATTAATATTTTTTGGGTCACGTCACCAATAAATAATTCGTCGAATCGAGCAATGCTTGCTCAGTTGTTCGAATATTGATCCAACTATCAATATTCAGTAATTCGTCGAATTAAGCAATACTTGCTCAATTGCTTGAATATTGATCCAACTATCAATATTCAGTAACTTATCAATATTCAGTAACTCGCTGAATTGGGCAACTCGAATATTGATCGCAACTCAATATTCAACAACTCATCGAATTTACAATATTTGCTCAGACGAGCAATATTAACATAAGAACTATACGTCTGACATGTCCAGTTCATGAATCACTGAGCATTCGTCACTCATGCTTTATTCAACGAAATTTAGACTCACTGTCTAAAAATTCAATTGACTAATCAAATATATGTCTGCTCTGCAGATTCCACGTTCGTGAGACATCAATCACCTCACATATGGGGGATATCACTTAGGGTTTTGTTATGGCGTCCTACGACACGTGTGTTCATCCACGACAAGAAATGTGAGTGTTTATAGGTGAAAATTATTTCTGATAGTTTTGGTAAACTTGGGTGTGTGTGGATGAGAAACGAATCTAAACCCTAAACAAATGCACTGCATAGGAATGCTTTTGATTCGAGAGATCATTCTATAAAATTCTGGACTAAACCAATAAATGGTCGTTCCATACTTGCATCGGTCACAAATAGAAGGGGATGGGGTTGATCTTAGGGAGGGAAGCGAAGAAGGTGTTGAGATAATGAAGGTGTTGGATGTTTATGACTTGTATCAGAATGATGAACTAGCTTGCACCATGAAAGCTATCAGTATTGGTTGTTTTCTGGATACTGATGACAACACTTGGTTCTTTTTTTTTCTTAAAATAGGCGAAGGACCTATTTATACAATTCATTGAGAGCAACCCTCATCTCGTAGGAAGTGGAGGAAGTTGAGTGATGGAGTAGTGGGGTCGTGTTGGTGATTATTACACAATCACGCCTTTGCCCACTTCCATCATCATCGTTAACCGTCCATGCCTCCTGATACGTTATCGTAATGGGCGTGTTGCATGTCGCACAATGTAAACCGCCAGACCAATACCCCAGTAAGTATCCCCCAGTTTGTGACATGTTTGATGTCTCGAATGAGTGGGTCGAGTCGTGGAACCCGCTGCAGGAAATATCATATGGTGCTATTAGGTTAAATAACTAAGTTATTCAATAAGTTGATATTTGTGAAATATCATCTATGCCCGATGCATGTAATGCATCGTTTTAAAGCAAGCAGCCCAAAACAATCGATATGCACAAAGCATCGCTGTTTTAAAGCTTGATCGAGTAAGTCGCGGATTAAGCGTCTTAAAATGATAGCATGTCCAACCATCTTCGAGTGATCGTTTGGAGGCCGCGTTGGCGGGCCACCATCTGGTCGATCATTTCCTGTGGCAAAGTAGCAGACGGTAATCATTGAGACGCTTCATTGATCGCCTAACTTTTAATCTAAACCGTCCGACCGAGCTGGAAAAGTTGGACAGATGAGATGATTTACGGCATATATTTGTTGTCATTGATGGATTTTAGGATTTTTCAGAGGTGCGCAACGTCTCCTCTTTGGCCTAATCGAATCATAGCACGACGTTACTTTTTGGAGAAACCGACCAGGCGTGCGTGGAGATGGCCCGTCAGCGAGCATGTCTATGTCTCTCGGTTTTACAATGATTCGATCTAAGCCACTAAATTTGACTGGAAAAGATGAGTGGTCGTGATTGATTTACGACAGAACCCCATTTTCGCAAAGGATTAGAAGGCCGTGTGGCATGCCACCTTTGGGCGTGCGTTTCGAAGCGCCGAACCCTAGTATGCCTCGGCCGGATAGTCACACACAAATGTGGGCCCACGGTGATCACATTGACATCCTTGGGACCTCTTGAGTCTATATATACACCCTCCGTTTAGGCTGGCGAAGATGGATAGTCGCTATCAAACTACGACAGATGTGCATCGCCGCAAACCCTAATTAGGGTTTTGAAATAGTCATGCACTTGTGACTTTGGACAATCGGTTTGGCAAGCCGTGATCCTCTTTGGGGGAGATCTATCACATGGTCCCCATGTTGGGATGATGGTGAACATATGCGCACCTTCCCAATAGTCCAAAATGTGATCTAAGCCATCCAAATATGCTAGCTAAGTGGGATGGTTGTGATCGATTTAAGACATTAGTGGAATTTCCGCGATACTTAGGAGCATCACGCCTGCCATGGTTTGAGCAATTATTTCATTGCTCCATATCCTTGCCATGAAAAAACCGATCGGGTGGGAGAAAAGTGGGCCCGCCAATGTGTGCGTTAGCATTTCCTTAATCATTCACGGGATGATCTAATCCGTCCAACCAAGCTGGCGAAGTTGGACGATTATGATGGCTTTAAGACTGCCCTGAACAATCTATGCTCGTCGAGCTTGTCCCAAAAAAGCGCGGTCAATCGACTTTGGGTCGGCGTTTGATGGCCCTGGGGAAGTATGGCATGGTGTTCGACCGGCTGGGGCATAAGTTGGCTCGCCGGTGGTCATCACGGTGATCCCTTGCTCCTTCTAGGGTTTGGCTAGGCTAGTTAAATCATGCGGCCAAATTGCGTGGCCGTGATCATTTTTGAGACTGTTATGGAAAGTCCAAATTTCCCTTAAGGAAATTAAGTATGCTCGATCGGGCTGAAAGTGCGTCGATTCGAAATTCTCTTTGTCAGAGAGTGATGCAGTCTGTGCGGGTATTTCATGCATATCTCAAAATTGGTACTTGGAGATTCATGTTACTCTACTGAGAGTGAACACTCAGTTGTCATGTCATGCTAGTAATGAGAGTTCGGATAGGAACATCACAGGAAATACTAGGCAAATTATGTATTAATTAATAATGCTAAAACTCACAGAATAATTGGGATTGTTGCTTCATGCACCATTCTGGGTGAATTGTGTGTATTTATTGAATTACTTCGAATAAATAAAGTGAAGAGGTACTCATCACTTATCGAATAGCTTTATCCTTTGCAAGATGTTAGCGTATCAAATTTGGTTTTACAATTTTATCCATGAACTAAAATCCACCATCAACATTAAGTCCCCTGCCTAGCACGTAATAGTTGCACTATTTCGGGGTAGGCATTAGATGGTGACAATAAAAAAAAATTCAACAGAAAGTTTTTGGCGTGTGTTACCAGGATGGAGTCCGACTCATTCCTTGGGCGTTTTTTCTTATTGCACGGTAGCTTCCCTCAAATATTCAGATCGATAAGCATCCGCTGATTGCTATCCCGCATCTGTAGCCTTTGTAGACGACAAATGGAGACTTCTTTTAATCCCAGGATCCTGTTAACTTATGAAATATAAATAAGACTCTGAGACTTCTCCCATCGCATAATTGTTTCCTTCTCTATTCCAGGTATTGCTTTATGCTTATTACACAACTCGATCTTCTGATCAATCAGGATTTTTCCTTTCTTTATATGTTGATATAATCATAACCTCTTCCTGCAAAATTTCATGGAGGCTGCTGGTGAAGACTACTCTGGTACCTTTCCGGAAAGAATCTTTGAAGTCAACAAACCTGAGGCTGATGCGTTTGAGGAGGTGATGGTTAAAATTAATCTTCCACTTCGTGAGGCTGTATAGGGCATGTCCATTCTGCATCTGCACATCGCTCGAAAACGCACTCAAACTCTTTTGGCTTCAATCGACAAGGAGGAAAAACAGAGGCATGATAAAGCGTCGCAATCACCGATGAGCGTGAGAGCCGAGAGGTTTGCGACACAGAAAAAGAGGCAAAGGATTGAACATGAACGGCCTCCGAGTGAAGATAAGCGTGATTATATGATCTAAGATGGCGTGATAATCCTCGAATCTGATACGAAAGTTGTTCCTACTGAGGATGTTGAAGCGAAGAACGTTGCTGACGTCGCAGAAATATCCGAAAGGAAAGTCGAGGCAAACCCAAAGGAAGAAGCAGTGGCGGCCTATGACAACGGTGTTGAAGCAGACTCCGACAATGGTGAAGGCACGGTTAATCTCATTGATGACTAAATCTCCCTGTTCCCTTTTATTATTATTTTGGACGAGTATTTTCTCGTAATTTGTGATAACTTTTGCCTTGTACTCAGTGACGGCTGATTAAGGTCTTCTTCGCTTTCACTTGCTTGTTAAATAAAGTTTTATTTTACATAGCTTTGAGACAAGTCTTCCATTAAGACTATATTAGAATCTTTTTTGTGCATATAGGAAGTGATGCATCTTCATGTGATTGCACGTTATTCTTGTGATGAAAAATTAATGCTATAATGAGACACCACAAACCTGTCTACCTTCCTGATATGAAGTCCTCATGATTCCTATTGGAATAGAGCGCTCAAGGCGCTTTCCCTTATTTCTCCGCACACATTCCATTCCTCCAATGTTTCCCGAAAGATGTGAAATGTTTTTTTTTAGGGTTTTCTTTCTGGTTTAATCTGGTGGGTAATGATGATGATTTAGGCTGACTCAGAATTTTGTGTCATGCTCAAGGGGTGAAGAAATTTCTAAAAGAAAATAACACTTCGATTAATTAAAAAATTGGAACCCTTATAATCATGAATGCAAGTAGTGCAATCATTTTGGAGGAATTACAAACATTGCATGAAAAGGGAAATTATTAAAGGAACCATTACGGAGAATGCTGAAAGAAAAGAGTAGCACAACGCTTTTAGGTATTGTAGGGTTTAAGCCATCGTGAGTGAATCGTCACGCCCTCAAGCTTTTCATTGTTGATGATCTTGCAATAGCCGCCTAGGATGACATCTCCCACCAGGTACGGTTCATCCTCCTCTTATGTTGGAAAATCAGATTGAGCAGTTATCTGCACCGCTAGGTTTCCAACTTGAAAGGAGGTCACCTTCACCACCATATCTCCAATTCGAAATGGGTTTGAGCTTGGCACAACTTCTTGATTCTGGGATGTGTTGTCTCCGACTGAAATAGCCTTTAAGATTTTGGAAAAATACTTGAAAGGACCGGAACCCCACTCACATCTCTTAGTGGAGGTCAGGTTATTGATTGAAATGATTCCCCAAGCCTTAGCTGGGAGATAAGTGACTTTTTGCAAAAAGGGTTGTTCAATGAGACTTACTTGAGCTCAGAACCTTTTAAGGTATGCTGACGGGATTTCTCCAGGAAGTTGCGTCACATCTGCAAGATGTTGATACTGCAACAAGTAATCTTCGTGATTGGATGGATTATTGGAGATCCTTTCATGTATTGAAACCGGTAAAGAACATATTCATAGCTTTGCCTTGTTGTCGTGTGTCCACGAGCGTCCCAAGATCATATAATAATTCAGATAATCCTTGACTATGTAAAATTTAGCATGTGTCAGAGCATCACCCATCTTAACTTCGAGATTGATGTACCCATAAGCGTTCATGAACTCCCCTCCTGAATTCTTGATTACGGTGGGGCTGCGAATAACTTCCTGTTTTGAAATCTTTGCGGCTTTCAGAGTCTTGACAGTGATGATATTGAATTCGGAGGCTGCATCAATCAATGTGCTATCGAACTCGACATTCTTCAAACAAATGACAGTCAAGAGTTCCCAGTTTCCCTAGCTAGTTGTATCTTCCAGGAAAGACCGAAGTTCTAAAATTTTTTCCCTTTCCGGATACAAACGTCTTCCTGACACAATGCAGTTGAGGGATGCAAATATATCTTGACGCTGTTCCTTGGAGAAATACAGGATTTCACATAAATGCTCAATCGTAGACTGTACAGTCTTGCGAACAGAATCCCCGAAAATCATGCAGCTCCTAATAGGAAGAGGATCCCTATGAACACCTTCGTTTCCTAACTGAAGTTCTCTTGCCTCTACCTTTTCTATGAAAATATACTTCAATTTATCCTTGGTCGGGTGATGGACGAACCTATGGTAACAACAATATTTTGGATTTGCCATCTCTTCCTCGGTCGGCAAACGTATGATAGGGGGTAGCTTTATCGCGTTATCTTGAATCCATGCCTCCAAGAGTTCTATGACTTCATTCATGGGAAATGGGAAGTCCGGAACTGTATCTCCAGTTTCTTGTACATGAGTTTTTCCCGCTCCCTTTCGAGATGAAGTTGTCTGCGCCAGAGCTGTACGCTTGGGTTACTGTTTTATTGATGAATTTTTCCTTTTTCCTCATTCACCCACCATGCTCACAGACGGACCAGTATTATATTGCTTGTTAATGAGACACCTATTTCCTCGACTCTCACGTGTATCTTCGTTTCGAACAATCTTGGTTCTTTCCAACAATGCTGGGGCTATTGTGGCCGAACTCTTAGCGGCTTCATGGAGCTCAGAAAATGTTTGAAAGACCAGATTCTCTAACAAAGCAGGGTATATGGGAACTATTCCGTTAATGCATAACTACACTAACTTGCGTTCGGTGACATTCATATCATGACAATCCAACGCTTGAATCCTGAATCTCTTAATGAATTCGTTTGGATGCTCATTGTTTTGTTGAAAGATTCTCCCCAAGTCTGAAAAGGTGATATGCTCAGACACGAAGAAATACTTCCGGTAGAAGTTACTGACTATCTTACTCCAATTGGGTATGCTTCTAGGTAAGATGTTATTGTACCAGGTGTATGCACTTCCAGTAAGTGACTTTGAGAACTCTTTCAGGCGGAGAACATGATTATATTCATGTTCTCCTAAAGATTCTAAAAATCGAGAGATATGTTCACGAGCATTACCAGTTGCATCATAAAGGGAGAATTGAGGAGAGGTGTAGCCTCTTGGAAGGGGAATCCTTTGCACATCTTGAGCGTATGGAGGTTGATGCTGGTACATGTCCATTGAATTTCCTTTTCCCCGGCTTTGGAGAAGTCGCTCCAGGTCCTCTCGAGTAATGAAGTCGAATGACTGGTCCCTTTACCTTAGGCATTCATGAGAAACACGAGTTTCTTCATCCATGTAGGCATGCGCCATTGAAGTGTCTGCTCCGAGTGTATTGACTGCGCTCCTTATTGGATCTGGGGGATATCGCGACTCTTGTGGCAATCGCTCACTTAATGTATTCAGATGAGTGAGTACTTCTTTCTGAGTTATATACATGTCCATTTGGGCTCTAGCAAGAACTTCTTGTCTTTCCATCAAACCCACCATGGTAATAGTGAGTTGTCCTCCTCTGGCTCCTCCAGCCCCTCGTCCTGATGGAGGAGTGACAATTTCTCTGGTGACGACTGAAGGTATTACACTTGAAGAAATACCGGGGTTTGCAGCTGCTTTGTCTCTGGTGATAGGAGGTATCACGCCCACTGGAATATCTCCCGCTCCGTTGGTGTTGGTGGTGGAGGACGTAATTCCATAAGATGCATTGATCATATTGACATGATGTACGGTAACACCACTGGCTAGGATATCAACGCCGAGAGTGTTGTCAGCGCTAGTTCCATCGGGATTAGTTGCTGATCCAGACCTAAGATCCACCATTTTGAAATCAGTAAAATTGAATTGGGTTTTGAATAAATTGACTTCATGACCGAGAGATTAACCTCCCACTGTGGTCGCCAATTGTTTATGGGTGAAAACTGTTTCTGCTGGTTTTAGTAAACTTGGGTGTGTGTGGATGAGAAACGAATCTAAACCCTAAACAAATGCACTGCACGGTAGTGCTTCTGATTTGAGAGATCAATCTATGCAATTCTATCCTAACACAAGAAATGGTCGTTCCAGACTTGCTTCATTCACAAAGTGAAGGAGATGGGGTTGATCTTAGGGAGGGAAGCGAAGAAGGTGTTGAGATTATGAAGGTGTTGGCTATTTATGACTCATATAAGAATGATGAACTGACTTGCACAATGAAAGCTATAAGTTCTGTGTATTTTCTGGATACTAATGACAATACTTGGTTCTTCTGTATTATGTTAAAATAGGTGAATGACCTATTTATACAAGTCATTGAGCGCAAACCTCATCTCGTATGAAGTGGAGGAAGTTGAGTGATGGAGTAGTGAGGTCGTGTAGGTGATTGTCACACGATCACGCCATTTCCCACTTCCCTCATCATCGTTAACCGTCCATGCTTCCTGACACGTTCTCGTAATGGGCGCGTTGCACGTCGCACGTCGCACGCAGTAAACCGCCAGACCAATACCCCAGTTTGTGACATGTTTGACGTCTCGAATGAGTGGTCGAGTCATGGGACCCGTCGTAGGAAATAGCATATGGTGCTATTAGGTTAAATAACTAGGTTATTTAAGGAGTTGATATTTGTGAAATATCGTGTATGCTCGATGCATGTAATGCATCGTTTTAAAGCAAGCATCTCAAAACAAACGATATGCACAAATCATCGTTGTTTTAAATCTTGATCGAGTAAGTCATGGATTAAGTGTCTTAAAATGACAGCATGTCCAACTATCTTCGAGTGATCGTTTGGAGGCCGTGTTGGCGGGCCACCATCTGGTCGATTACATCCTGTGGTAGAGTGGCGGACGGTAATTATTGAGACTACTTCATTGATCGCCTAACTTTTAATCCAAGCCGTTTGACCAATCTGGAAAAGTTGGAAGGACGAGATGATTTACGACACATATTTGCTGCCATTGATGGATTTTAGTGTTTTACAGAGGTGTGCAACGTCTCCTCTTTGGCTTAATCGAATCCTAGCACGACGCTACTTTTTGGAGAGACCGACCAGGCATGCGTGGAGATGGCCCATCAGCGAGCATGTCTACATCTTTCGGTTTCACAAAGATTCGATCTAAGACACTTAATTTGGCCGGCAAAGATGAGTGGTCATGATCGATTTACGACAGAACCCCATTTTCGCAAAGGATTAAAAGGTCGTGTGGCATGCCACCTTTGGGCATGCATTTCGAAGCGCCGAACCCTAGTCTTCCTAGGCCGACTAGTCACATGCAAAGGCGGGCCCATGGCGATCGCATTGACATTCTTGGGACCTCTTGAGTATATATCTACACCCTCCGTTTAGGCTGGAAAAGATGGATGGTTACGATCAAACTATGCACTCGTGACCTTGGCCCATCGGTTTGGCTAGCTGTGATCCTCCTTTGGGGAAATCGATCATGTGGGTCCCATGTTGGGATGACAGACCCAATGGTCCTAAATGTGATCTAAGCCATCCAAATAGGCAGGCTAAGTTGGATGGTTGTGATCGATTTAAGACATCAGTGGAATTTCCGTGACCCTTAAGAGCATCACGCCTGCCATGGTTTGAGCAATCGTTTCATTACTCCATAGCCTTGCCGTGAGAAAACCGATCAGGTGAGAGAGAAGTGGGCCTGCCAATATGTGCGTTAGCACTTCCTTGATCATTCACAGGATGATCTAATCCGTCCAACCAGACTGGCGAAGTTGGACGGTTGTGATGGTTTTAAGATTTCCCTAAACAGTCTATGCTCGTCGAGCTTCTCCCAAAACAACGCGGTCAATCGACTTTGGGTCGGCGTTTGATGGCGCTGGGGAAGTATGGCATGGTGTTCGATCGGATGGGGCATAAGTTGGCCCGCCGGTGGTCATCACGGTGATCGCCTGCTCCTGCTAGGGTTTGGATTGGCTAGTTAAATCATGCGGCCAACTTGCGTGGCCGTGATCATTTCTGAGACTGATACAGATAGTCTAGATTTCCCTTAAGGAAATTAAGCATGCTCGATCGGGCTGAAAGCGCGTCGATTCAAAATTCTCTTTGTTAGAGAGTGATGCAGCCTATACGGGTATTTCATACATATCTCAAAATTGGCACTTGTAGTTTCATATTACTCTGCTGAAAGTGAACACTCAGTCATCATGTCATGCTAGTAATGAGAGTTCGGCTAGGAACAACACAGGAAACACTAGGCAAATTATGCATTAATTAATAATGCTAAAATTCATAGAATTATTGGGATTGTTGCTGCATGCACCATTCTGGGTGAATTTGTTGTATCACGGTATATGAGAGAGGGTTCCCATATCAGGTTACTGTCAGTCTTTAGTAGTATTTATGTGTAGTAGTAGTTAGTGTAAGAGTGAGTTCCCTTATCAATGTAAGAGAGGGTTAGTTGAGAACCACCTGGCTAAGTGCTGGCCGTTGGATTAGTTAGGAAACTTAGCCTTATAAGGTCTGGGTCAGTCTGTATTGGAATCTAATCGAATATCAATTATCAAATAGAACTTTGTTCTTCATGGATGTGTTCCCATTGAACTCAGATTTGGCCTGAATCTATTGATTTAGGAGGTGTTTAACACCAATTCTATACATCTGTTTGTCTAACTGTTGTAGTAATACAACAATTGGCATCAGAGCCGTTCAATTTTTTTTTTCCAATGAGTCTCAAAGAAATTAAAGAGGGTATTGCCCGAACCACAGCTGAAATCAATCTACTCAGATCAGAAATCGCTGCGTTCTCAACATCTTTCTCATCTAAGTTGGATTCACTTGTGATGGATCTTCGTACTCAGTTGAGTGAACAATTTCTTGAGCTTAGTCAGATTATAGCTGATGTAGGAAATCACCAGAAAAGTTCAAGAGCAACTCCAGGATCAATTGTGAATCAAGGGGCTTGCACTGAATTGGTTTCGACTGTTGGTGCTCAAGAAATTTCTACAAAATCAGGAGTAACCAAGTCAAGCTCTCTTGCTATTGATGAAGTAGTTGATTATGATGTTGATGAAGAAGAATATGAATCCGCAGATGAATCTCTTGATTGCAAGTTGATTCCGCCGTTCTGCTTTGAAGAAGATGTAGATTCACTTAATGATGTGAGTTTACAACTTGAAGATATTTCAAAATCGGTGATAAATGATTTTAACAGAGCGAATTGCGTCAATTTTTTTTCACAAACCCTTGAAAATGTTGAATGTTGGCACGATTTTTTCTTTCTCCACAGTAAAATTCAAGGTATGCCTTGTTTTCACTTCAAACTTGATGATTCTCGGTTGTTATTCGATCGAGGTAAACGTGCTGGTAGATTGATTCTTCAATTACTTATTAGCTTTGGGTATACCTCAGATTTTTCATCCAGGCAATCAGTTCATCTCTTATGTGTTAATGATATTGAAGTTTATGATGAGTGGCAGCTGTTTGTTAAAATACCAGATAGAAATAGCATTTTTCCACTTGTTTTTAGATGGACGTTTATACATGGGGAGGCACAAGAATTGTGTGTTAATATGCCTGAGAGTGTCGATTGTAAATTTCTTATTGGAAGAGATTCTACAGGTTGGATATACGATCGTGGCAAAGGGTATTTTTATTTTGTTGACACTTATAAATTTGGTGTTGATGCTAATACTTCTTGTGAGATAGTTCTTGTTGGTTCGATTACACAAAACGAATGGTTGTTCCAGGTCATGAGTATCTTGTATGTGAAGAGGAGAGCTAAAAGAGCAAAACCTTTGTGTTATCGCTATTTGCAATTTTCAATCGACAGGTTCCCCGTGTACGGCCATACTCATTCAGTACTTCAACGACCTTCTCACATGGTTTACGTCAAATGCACCTTTGTATTCATCTCCTGAACCAATTTTCAAGCTCTACAATGTTTTACAACAACCAGTTTGGAACAGGAAATTTTTTCTTTTAGATACCAGATAAGTTACCTTCCCACCTGCTTCAGGTATTGAATTCTGCCACTTCTCTTGAATATTACCGTTGTATTCAATTATGGAGTTTGAATAGGGGAGAAAACGATATCCTCTTGTATGTTTTTGCAAAAAAAAATCATGTGAAATTACTCATAGTTATAGTTGATAGACAAGCCGGTGATGTGCTCCAGATTTTACATTCCACTTGGATTTATTTGCACTCATTTTACTGGGATATACATCTTACTTCATGCTGCCATCAATTACTGGAGATATACACATGCAATTTAACCCAATATCCTCATTGGTGTTACTCGTATCTGGGGGAATTTGCTTGTCCTGTTCTAATTAATGCTGCACCAGTTCCCTATGGTGAATGGTTCAAAGCTAGTGTTGGTATACATAAATAGGAAGAGGTCTTACTCATTGTGATTCAAAGTCTAAATGTCTTGTTGGGAATTGACTTCTTGCGGTGGAAATACAAGTTGTTCTCAACTGGTTGGTGTCATAATACATTCTGTGAAGCTGGGATTCGTCATCAAATAGTTGCTAATTGTGTCGCCAAGCTCATTTATGTATTGTCGGGAAGGCTTGAACAGTTTGAAATTTTCTTCTTTGATAACTTAGCTGGGAGTGTAAGGTGGAGACGGACTTATGGTGATGCTGATATTATATTGCAGCCTCAAATTGTTTTACATACTACTACACAAGAGTCCTACAATATTATTCAAGCTCTTGTTCGACAGCCATTTCCTATAGTTGTTCCAACTCAGTGGTATTTTTGGCGGATTATTCATTTTCAGCGTCCACAATTGTTTACATTTGGCGAATTCTGGAAGTTTCTGCTACAGGACAGAGTTCTGCTGATAGTTTGGCACTCAGAATCTCCTATAAAGATGATGGAAATCCCATTCTGGATCACAGTGATTTCACATGGGTCGAAAATGGAACAACTACTTGGAATTCAGTCATTGCTAATGGCAATTAAGGTTACACACGAGTTGGTAATGGTAGAGTACTTAATATTTAAATTCAGATTCCATTACTAAATTATGATGATTTTATCGTTCCTTAGGAGTTGTTTCAAGTTCTTAAACAAGGGTTTCTTTCTGCACTATCTATTCCGTGCATCTGTTATCTATAGAGCTCACACAATCCACACAACAGTTCACATAGTATATCCAAACTATGTTGTGATTGTTTATCTCTTTTTGTGTTATGCTAAACTCGAGTGTTTCTACTGCTACCAACTGTGGTGTCTGGGGTTTCAACCAGTTAAGGGTTATATCAAGTCGGAGTTTGACAGAGGGTTGATGGTTCCCTTGTGGGGAAGATACACAGAAAACTGGGATGCTATGCTCATCAATTACGTAATGGTGGGAATGCCTAATCATGTTTATACAGAAATTTTTGAGCATAATAAGTTTGACTTCTGGCTTCTAGCCAAGTATTTAATGCCTTGTCAACTTATGAAAGCTAAAGTAAGAGAAAGAGATGTTATGAAGCAAAGAACAGTGTACACGCTTACCAATCTGGCATCTATTGACGGTTTCAGGACATCAGCTGTTCTGTTTACCACAATACCTGCATCTCGCTTCGAACAACTGGCTTCCCAGCTCGATGAGTTATTCGTGGAGAGTCACAGAGAGATTTCAATGTTCAGTGATTCCACACCAAGGCCCATGCTTTCTAGAGTTGTTTTCTTACTATTACACATCTCTCAAGCTGGTGATAATCATGATAAAGCTCATGTTTACCCTGGGGAATTGTACACATGAATGCCAGCTCAAATATTTCCCAGGGAAATTCAACTTCTACATGTGTGGATATGGATAGATTATTTGAAGTAGAAATTAAAATTATCTTCCACTAGTTTGTGGAGAATGGGACTCAGTATGGGTGCAACTACTGAGAGAGTTGTTTTGGGGGTTTGGTTGTGTACATACTACGACTTGCGTGGTCACCTGAAACTTGAAGCTAGAAGTGGGGTTGATTGGATTACTTCAGATGAGTATATTACTGGGTATTTCCAACACCTCTTGGAGCAACTGAATGTTTCCGAAAAATGTGGCACAATAGTACAAGTGAAAGATGAAGCTGTCAGCACAATGTGGCACAATATTACAGAGCTATTTTTGAAGTTAGTGTCAGACCACATTTCTTACTATGTTCGACGATTACTTCTTCTTTGCATTCCTAATCGAACACTTTTTTAACTATAAGACAACCTTCCTATTACATTCTTCATCCTTGAGGACAAGGATGTTTTCAAGGAGGGTGGAATGTTGTATCACGGTATATGAGAGAGGGTTCCCATATCAGGTTACTGTCAGTCTTTAGTAGTAGTTATGTGTAGTAGTAGTTAGTGTAAGAGTGAGTGCCCTTATCAATGTAAGAAAGGGTTAGTTGAGAACCACCTGGATAAGTGTTGGACGTTGGATTAGTTAGGAAACTTAGCCTTATAAGGTCTGGGTCAGTCTGTATTGGAATCTAATCGAATATCAATTATCAAATAGAACTTTGTTCTTCATGGCTGTGTTCCTATTGAACTCAGATTTGGCCTGAATCTATTAATTTAGGAGGTGTTTAACACCAATTCTATCCATCTGTTTGTCTAACTGTTATAGTAATACAACAGAATTTTGTGTATTTATTGAATTGCTTCGAATAAATAAAGTGAAGAGGTACTCATCACTTATCGAATGGCTTTATCCTTTGCAGGATGTCATCGCATTAAATTTGGTTTTACAATTTTAGCCTTGATCTAAAATCCACCATCAATAGTGAGTAAGTCGTACAAACGGTTGACGGAGTTAGCAAAGTAGTTGGTGCACGATCAGTCCAGTCTCCACACGACATGGAACTGACTTTACCACGATCTCTCACTTTCCCACTCTTTCACTCAATAAACCGTCATACTTACTGGGATCAATATGTTCACTATTCTAACAATATAAATAAGTCTCGTAATTGACGATTGATATATACGAAAAAAAACACACAGAAAATCCACGAGATATAAACAGATAATCCATCGTTTAACCAAGAATCACCATGTGAGCAACACTCTCTCAATCATTCGAAATTATTTACACATATTTGCAGAAACCTTCAACACATCCACACTCCTTGATCATCATTGATCCCACAATTCTCAGCTTCCCTCCTACAGATCAACCCATCTCCCTCTTTGTGACCGAATTGACTCTGAACGGCCATTGACTTAGTTTAGGCCGGAGTCCTACATATTGATCTCTCGAACTCAAAGCACTCCCGTGCAGTGCATCTGTTTGAGGTTAAGCAGTTTGCTCGGTTGAGAAGTCTCATTCGCACGGTCGTCTCTTAACTTTCCTAAAAAACTAGTAAATCGTTTTTCCCCATCTACAATAAGCTTCTATGTACTGCGTGTAAAATGTGCAAGATTTTTTAATCCTCCAAATCAGTTCTTAGGGACCTAAATCAAATACAAGAGCATGATTCCAGTAGATCTGTAATGTCCATTTTGATTATTGTTTAGGACCTAATGGATTCAAAATTCATTTTCCTTTCCAGTTTAAATGATAGGTATTCTTAGATGCCAATACTCAAGTTAATTCATTCACAAACACACAGTTTCTAAAATAATATGCAACTGTCTATCAAATTTAAACTATGAATACAAATTTAAAGTGTTAGCTGCAGGTCAGTTATGCAGTCCATTGTAATCCAAATTTCACCAAGATAGGACACTATTGGGTAGGCATTCACGCTTGAACAGACTGATCATCATCAGTTGATTTACCAAGATATTTACTTTCTATCACTAGTTGTACACAGATGCATATGTTTTCCTTTTGTGATCGATGAATCCAGCTCATATGTACGTTTTACTATCTTGTATAGTTTATAGAGATCATATGTACATTTTACTGTTTTGCATAGTTTTATCGATCTCATATGTACACTTTACCGATATGCATAATTTCTTTGTTACTCTTTCTGAATTACTTTGTGCAACTACATATGTAGAAGCAAAGGGGAAACATGACTCTTAATTCGGCCTCCGTAAAAGCCCAAGGCTCATTGATCACACTCAGCGTAAATAACTAGAACATTCAGAAGACGGAATAAAAGGGCAACAACGAAACATCGTATTTATGAAAGCATACAGAACACCTTTATGTCAGAGAATGATTAGGGTATCAAAATTATGGAACGAACGGAACAGCAGGCGCATCGCGCATGCGTGTTATACTAGTAAATAAGAAAATAAATACATTAATTGGAAATCCAGATATATCACATAAATTTTACTATACCAAATTAAAAGAGAAAATTTAGGTAGAAGGAAATGGAAAAGGGGGAGTTCAATTTTTTTAGACGGCCAAGAGCCGAGAGCCAAAAATAGTTTTTAGATTTTATTTATTCTCTTATTTTTATTTTTGTAATAATGGAGAGCTAACCCTCTTCGCCGGGGTTGATGAAACCAATTATGTATGTAAGATACTCAAATACTCTCTTTAATAAAGTATTCTTTTGGGTTTAATTGATTATTAATTTCTCTTCTAAAAAACTTTGTTCTTTAAACTTTTTTGAATAATCTTCGATTATTGATCTTTTATAAGCGAAGGAAGTTATATCTTTTTGGTCAACAACAAAAGTTGTATATTTATTTTAAACGCAACATTTTTACGACACATGAGATTGGGTTTGATATTATCTTGAGTTACAATATGAATATTTTTAGAGATTACATGAGTATTTTATACAATTAATTGGTGGGATCCGAAATCCTGGTCTTTCTCTTAGTTTCTTCTGCATTTATATTTTATTATTGTTAATTAATATTTTTTATTTTTTATTTTTAGATTATAATTTAATTGTAAACTAAAAGTAGCAATTTGTTGGTCCCAATTGATTGACTCGTACTTGTATACTATCCAATAGACAGTCATGCTCTTGCGGTATAATTTTTAGAACTCATCATGATGATGTTTATGTTGACTGTGATACCGAAAAAGGTGAGCTCATCGGTGATTGAGAAGGAAAATGAGTTATTGATGGAGTGATGAGTATCGAAAGAGTTACTGTTGTGATGATTATTGAGATGAAAATGGTGATTTTCATTTATTCATGGTTGTCGAAGTAGTATTGCGCTCTAGTTTGTAATCGATGATTGATGGAAAGAAAAGAGAGCTCGAATAGGAGGGTTTGTTGTGGATTATCGAAAAAGAAAAGCAAGATCGTGAGAAGTTGTGATAACTGGCGAGTCATAGAATTTTTACTCACTTCTACTACATTTAGTGTATAACTAAAGTAACACTCAGTTCTGAAATCATAATTTTATATCCCGGGTAAATAAGGGACCATCAACTTTCATAACTTACAAAACTTCATATAAACCTTGTGGTCTTTCACAGTTTCCTCTATTATTTCAGCATCGTTTTGAATGATGAATAAAATTGGAATAGCCATTCAGATATCCTAAAACATTATTGTTAGAACATAGCTCGGTTGAACCCACCAAGCGTTGGTATGTCAAGTTTGGTTATCATATTTTAGTGAACCAAAACTCATTTGAGAGTCGCTTGATGTAAATGTACTAGAGTCAACTTCGTATAGGTTAGCTTGAAAGTATTAGGATGAGACATTACAAGTATTGCGAAGACTTGAAGAAGTGAAGAAGTACGGATCTACAACCGCAACATCATCCTTACACTTGAGGTTAGCGATATTTGATTTGAACTGTTTCATTCCCTAACGTATCTTTCAAGTCGTGCATATTGAAAACATAAAACTACGAATCATGAACACTCTAGATGGACATAATATTAAGGAATACAATATGAAGTTTCTTGCTTAACCATTAAACTTTGTATATAAGACATCAACATAATCATATGCATGCTATTGTGATTATGCATGGGTATGAGGTGAGTATTTCATCCTAGGAAATAATTTTTTTACATGTTTTTTAAGAATGTAAGTTCATGATATGTGTTGTGAACCGAAAAGGAAATCGCCAGGCGTTATTGGGATTATTCTTCATTGCAAATCTTATGAACGACCAATATGTGTGATTAGTATAACCGCTCATGACTTTTTTGTGTTCTTGGTAAAACTATTCAAATGAGGCCTGATTATGTATTGGTATGACTTTTATTAATGAAACCGATCTTAAGTAATCACCTGGGGTATGATCGGGTATGTATGCTTCTGACCAAATTTGGGAGAGGGGAACCGATCCTAGTAAGAGGTGCAGTACATCACAAGGGGAACCGATCCTTGTATGAGATGCAGGAAGGTTTACAGAAGAAAGGGGAACCGATCCTATGAACATGTGCAATATTTTTTAGGAAAGGGGGGAACCGATCCTATGGACATGTGATGTGCATACAAGTTAGATACCAAATATATGTGGGGAACCGATCCTATTACCTAGTCAGCCGAATTTAGGTAAGCTAGTGTGACTATGCACAGTACTCACATGGAGGTAGAACCGAAACTTTTTTTGGTAGAACCGTTACACCCATGGTTTGTGATTGAGTGTTACTTGATCAATCACATAGTTCTTGAAGTCAGATGAACCAATTCTAAACTTGTTTGGAAGTGTGGTAAATCGGTTTCAAGTGAGTAAGTATGAAAAATTACTTGCAAGAGAAAGATGCCAACACACTTTGAAGATGCGCATTAATATGTATTCTTTTATTGTTCAAAGATATTACTTAACAGCTAAGAAGGAAGTAAATCCCAAGATCAAATTTAAATAAGTTAAGAATCTTTTAATTAAGGTTTTTAATTATATATGGAAAATAAGAATTACTAATGTGCATTTGCTAGTTAAACATTTTCCAAGGAGATTTCGATCATTATTTTGGACAGTGCATTCACAGGGTTATGAAAACCGAATTTGGGATAATATATGGAAAAATATCTTGAGAATATTTTCGGTTTTGGAAATTCCTTGGTGTCCAAACTTCCTTGTCTATAAATACTTTGAGTTTGCATTTCTAGCAAACTAATCCGTCGTGACAGTTGATGCGTGTCATATGCGTCAAAAATAATTCACTTCCTCACTTTACTAATTATAAATATAGTATTCGATAAGAAAGAGTTCGTATCCACAGAGAGGCAATTGTTGTTATGCAATTTTCAGATTCTTAAGTAACCAATTAACCCAAGGTGTGTTTTTGTTTTTATCAAAGTAATAAAACTAAATAAAGCAAAGTAAATAGTTGGAATAATCAATAAGGAGAAGATATTGGTTAAGGGATAATATCATTCATAAACATGTATTTTTCATCTATGATTAGAATTGGTATTTAATCTCTCAATTATCAAAAGTCCTAGGATATCTTGATCGCAAGAGTATCCCGTTTATTTCCTGATTTTATCACAAACAACATTAAAAGATGTTATTGTGAAATCTTCTTAAAAAGAAACCTAAAGTGTAAAAGCACAATTAGATTTAACTCCCTAAGAGCAATAAGTTCTATGAAATAAGACTAATCGATGCAAACAAACGTGTAAAAGCACTAATTCGTTTTAACAAAGGTTATGATTCATATGCGATTAAAAAGATGTATCACTACAAGTATTAACCACAAGATGCTACTAGAAATCAGAGATAACAACTTTTACGTATTGAAAACCCTAATATAGCTTTAGAGATGAAAACAAATCCAATTGATTCGGACTCAACCAAACTAGCATTCAAATCATATGATAATAAAACAATGAATCATAAACGATAAAATTGAGACAAAACTAATTCATAGAATCAAATAACATGCTTGAAGAAATCAACTTTTTATCCCATAACCAATTATTGTATTTAGCTACTCATATTCATGGAGTTTATCATCATAATATTCAAAGAAAATAGATGAAACATAAAAGAAAGCAAACCCTAGAAGTAGTTCTCTGCAAAAGCTCCAAGAATAGAATAAAACGTTGTCTCCAAATTGTGTAGAAAACTTCCTTTTTATAGCTTTTTCTCCTTCCAAAAATAGGTTTTGTCTTCAAAGTCCATTAGTTGGAAATCCACCAAGCCCACGTGCGAGAGAAACCCATGTAGAAAATCTGTCCCAAAAACGCTCGCCGAAAAGTTGGGTTTTTTGGACGGAATCCGGTACCGGAAAGTCGCCGTCGGTTGTCTGAAAATTCACTGCCGTCGAAGGAATATTCCATCAGATTCCGTTATCTTTGACTGTTGACTAACGGTTGACCAGGTCAAATTCTGAATCACTGAGTTAGAATCGAGTCAGCAGCTAACTCAGCTGACTATGCCACTGCACATACCAGGACTGTTCACGGCCAAGATGGCCCTGTCTGTGCACCTTCTGTCACTTCCCATGCACTTCATTCCCAGCCATGAGGGCTATTCCAATGCCTCTATCACACTTTCAACTGCAACTACAACTCAGTAGCAACCCTGGATTCAAACTCCTATGCATCACAGTTGCAACACAAATCTATAACAACAGCTCCTTCCTTGACCTCCATCTGCAGCTGCTTTATTCCCAACTGCTACACCTGTAACCTCGCAAGCCTCCAACACCACAACCAAACTCCAGTCCATTACAACCACCATTTCCATTGCCACCAGAACCACATGCTCAAATCCACCACCTAAGCTTCACTCCAACTGCTATTCATTCATGCAGCAGCCTATCTTGAACACAAACCATCACCATCACCTGTAATACACTGCACCCACTTCACAGCTCCATTCTCAGGCCACCTAACCACTCTTCATAACAGCATCATTGCTTCTGCGACAATAGCTTTACTGCTTCCACTGCCTTCCAGTCCAACTACTGCTAAAAAGAAACCCTTGTACACAGTCCATAAGCCATCCTACAAGAACTGCACCTGAATTTTGAATTACACAGCACAACTGCAGCTTTATCCCCCACATAAGCTAACACTACCACCACAAGATCTCTACCACCTGCAACTGCAACTTGGTAGCAACACATAATCACCAGCACCAACTCATCTTCTTTACTCAACCAACTGCAGTTCAATTCTCCAATCTCAGTAGCAAGCAATCAACACAATTTGCAATATAACTTCCACCATCTCCAGAACTGTCTCATATCATCTCCTCAATATGTTCTTTCAACCCTAGATCCACACCAGAAATACAGTAGCATCAACTCCATTGTGGTTACAGCTGCACTGCAAGCACCCATGTAAACCACCAGTAATTCTAGCCCTTCTCATCACCTCCTTGAAATTCACAACCACTACACATGCCTCTCTGCCACATCTGCACAGTCCATACTTTCTTCTTTCATTGAGCTTAACTGCATTACAGCCACCACCTGAAATGCACAACACAAACTCCAGCTGCACTTTACCTACTGCAATTCAGCTCAAGCATCTGTTACAAGACTCAATTGCAGCTTCATAACCATCCATTCTAAATCATCAACAGTTGCACCTTCAATTTCTCCTCATCAATTCAGTCAAAACCCATTGCTCCATAACAGCCATGGTCACAACATCGATCACAGAGCATCACCAATCGAACCGAATCTCTCAATTCGACCTCATTCTTCTCCATGAGTTCTTCTCCATTCTGTTGATCTTTAATCTTCAATTTATTGCCAGATTCAAGCCATAACCTCTCATCAACTTCACCAGCAAATCGAAACCCCAGTTCTGCTTTCATCCACTCAAACCCAAGGAAATCATCATCACCATTCATAATTTCACAGTTCAAACCCACATCTGATTTTGTCTCAACCCCTTCTTTTTTTTTTCATTCTGAAGCTCACAGAAACAACACCTTCCTTCAATTCCATCTCCTCAATCTGTTCTTGCTTCATCACCAACACGAACCCCTTCTCAGATCCATACAGATAGCATCCATCCCATAATTGCAATTCCGATTGTTCTTGGCAACATCAACGAGATTCTAAGATGCGCCTCTCTTTCAGTAGCAAATGAATGAGAAATGAGAGTGTTTCTCGATTTAGGTTTAGGTATCGGGTAGGACGGTACACCCCAGGGATAACAACCACCCCAAACTGGGGTGCCTATAATAATTGGTCATTTTCGATAAAGGATAACCAAGATTCCCAGCCCCTTAACGTTGACTGCGCTCCAGATAGCGTTTGCCTGTGAAATGACTTTTCCGCTCCAACTTGACACCTGAGAGTGATGCTTTTTCCCTTCTCGAATTCTGTCGCCAACGATATCGTCTCTTACTTCTCATATTCACCTCTTCCCTTCAATGTCTTTTCATCACTAAAGTTGTTATGCTTTTCAGACAGAATTTGCATCACTAAAGCCGACAAACTTTTCAGACAGAGATGAAGAAATAAAAGCAAATAATGAGACACAATCCGCCTCCAACGCTTTTTCCATGTTTCCTCTTCTTTTGTTCCAAATGACTCCAATGTACCTAAATACTCAAAAACAAAACATAAGATACATAATTCACATGAAAAATAGCAAAGAAAGCATAAATACTAGATAGTAAATACGGTGTATTCTACACCTATCAAATTCCCCCATACTTAGACTTTGCTAGTCCTCGAGCAAATCAAACAAGAATAATTATAAAGCATACATACAACTCCGTATCGTCGAGGCTACGGTCACTTTAAGCATAAATAACAAGCCTTTAAACCCCTAGGTGTCCCTAGTGGACGAGTTTTAGTCTCGTGAAGGTTTACAAGAGGTATGCCTACAAAACCTATATTTCCAACTCCGTCTATTTGTGACAAATCAATGAATGAATCCAAAATGACTACAGGAGGAGGTACCTTGCACAAATTCAATTCATATATTAGTAAAGCTTTAATTAGATAGTCGAACAAGCCACAATACTCGGAAACTAACAAACCACAATCACAATGAAAAGATAAAGAAGATGGATATAAATGTAGATGTTGGCGAATGTTCACAAGTGATCGATGTTTCCCATATCTGTCTGAAGGTCACTGCCAAGATGAACCTATTCCTATTGGATTGAGCTACTTGGATGAATTCTACATCAACTCACTAGCATATACAAGGGAACCAGGAGTGACTTTATTCAACCAATATAATACTTTTTTTCTTTTCTTTTCACTTTTTCACTTTTTTTTTTAGACAACATGATTGGATCAAACTGGATCCAAGCGCATGATTCTTGTCAGCAAGTACATGATAGTTGCCTTGGATCCTGCATTCCACGCTTTTTTAGGCGACGGAGACAGGGACTACGTTTCACACATACTACTATTCCCAAGTGTCATTTTATTCCGTTTTGGTCTAATTGGTCGGTCACTTTTTTTTCTTCTTTTTTTTAATATGTTTTTTTCTTTTTTTTTTTGTTTTTCTAGTAACTCAATCACTCTATTTCATCCTAGCAGTAATAACACGTCGATGTTTAGTGACCCACCAAAGCACTTAGAGAACAATAGATAAATATGGAAAAATAAAAATAGAATGCGATATGGTGATATTCCGAGATATGGTAACAACTATCATGTTAATTGTGATTTCGAGCTATGTTCATCCCTTTTAGTTAATTGGTTCCTCAACTCCTGCATTCAAAATGGTTCCATCCACTAATGGTGTCATCCTAAAGGCACAAGTTTCTAGATTTCGGAGTTCAAAAAGCACGCATTTTTTCTTGGTTTTTCTATTTTTCTGATTTTTGTTTTTTTCAAGGCATAAAACACACTAAAACACACTATACAAACATATAAATGCTCCCCCACACTTAAACTTTACATTGTCCTCAATGTAAAATTGAATCGTCCAAAGAAAGTTCAAGGTGGGAAATTCCGCAAATGATATGCAAAAATAAGAAAAATAAAGAGAAAAGTAAATGCATAAAACTAAAAAGATTAGGGTAAAGATACAAAACCGGTGGGTTTCCTCCCACTTAGCGCTTGGTTTAAAGTCGTCAGCCCGACGTGCTCCTTGTTTGCTAAGAATCCTCCAGCGAGAATGCCTCCACAAAGTTCACAACTTCGGAAGTAAAGTTCTCATAATATGGTTTCAACCGGTGTCCATTCACTTTAAACTCCTTACCTGTAGCTATGCTACGAATTTCTACTGCACCATGAGAAAACACATTAGTAACAATAAAAGGTCTGATCCAACGTGACCTCAATTTACCCGGAAATAATTGCAAGCGAGAATTAAACAAAAGCACTTTCTTCCCAACACAAAATTATTTTCTAGAAATCATAGAATCATGAAATGCCTTAGTTTTCTCCTTGTAAATGCGCGAGCTTTCAAATGCATCATTGCATAACTCTTCTAGCTCTTGGAGTTGCAACTTCCTTTGCTTTCCATCCCCATCCATCTCCATATTGCATTGCTTAATAGCCCAAAATGCCTTATGTTCAATCTCAACGGGTAGGTGAAAAGGTTTACCGTACACAATCCTAAAAGGAGACATCCTAATAGGTGTTTTGTATGCGGTTCTATAAGCCCACAAAGCATCATTAAGTCGCATGCTCCAATCTTTCCTTGTTGGATTTACCGTCTTCTCTAGAATGGATTTCACCTCTCGGTTCGACACCTCGGCTTGTCCATTGGTTTGGGGATGATATGGTGTTGCAATCTTGTGCGACACATTGAACTTCTTCAATAATCCTTGTAAGAACTTGTTTTTGAAGTGAGAACCCCCATCGCTAATTATGGATCTTGGAATTCCAAACCTTGCAAAAATGTTAGCTTGCATAAAATCTGAAACCACTTTAGAATCATTAGTTGGGGTGGCCTTAGCTTCCACCCATTTCGAGACATAATCAACAGCAAGTAAGATATAAAAATTCCCATGAGAGTTGACAAAAGGACCCATAAAATCAATACCCCATACATCAAAAACTTCAATAAATTGAATAAAAGTTTGTGGCATTTGATTTCGGGCACCTAGATTGCCTGTTCTTTGGCACCTATCACAAGTTGTGCAAAATATGTGTGCATCCTTAAATAAGGTTGGCCAATAAAAACCGCTTTCAAGTACCTTGTGATCTGTTCTTTTACTCCCAAAATGTCCTCCGCAAGCATAGGAGTGACAAAAATACAAGATAGAGTTAAATTCAGATTCGGGAACGCACATTCGTATGACTTGGTCGCTGCCATGTTTCCATAAGTATGGATCATCCCATATATATATTGGTTCCTTAACCTCTTAAGTTTGTCCCTCTCAGCACGAAACAAGTTCTTTGGGATTTGTTTAGACACCAAGTAGTTCACAATATCCGCATACCATGGTTCCGCAAATACAATTGAGAATAGTTGCTCATCCGGGAAACTTTCACACAACGGGATAGCTTCCTTGTCCACAGCAAGACGGCTCAAATGATCCGCAACGGTGTTCTCAATTCCTTTCTTGTCCTTGATTTCAATATCAAACTCTTGGAAGAGTAAAATCCATCGTATGAGCCTCGGTTTCGCCTCTTTATTTGTAAGCAAGTACCTAAGTGCCGCATGATCTGAAAAGACAACAACTTTTGTACCAATTAGATAAGAGCGAAACTTTTCCAAAGCAAAAACAATAGCTAATAACTCTTTTTCAGTGGTAGTGTAGTTTTGTTAGGCCTCATTTAACGTTCTAGAAGCATAATAAATAGCATGAGGTATCTTCCCCACACGCTGCCCAAGTACCGCACCAACCGCATAGTCAATTGCATCACACATGAGCTCAAAAGGCTTGCTCCAATCCGGTGGTTTAATGATAGGGGCTGAAATCAAAAGTTCTTTCAAACGATTGAATGCCGCCACATACTTTTAGTCAAAGTTAAAAACCACATCTTTTTGCAATAAGGTACAAAGTGGTGATGCTATCTTGGAAAAATCCTTGATGAATCTATGATAGAAACCTGCATGACCAAGAAAAGAGCGTATCTCCCTCACCGTAGTGGGAGGGGTTAGAGCACGAATAAGGTCTATCTTAGATTTATCAACTTCCAAGCCTTTAGAAGATACTATATGGCCCAAAACTATGCCATGAGTTACCATGAAATGGAACTTCTCCCAATTAAGCACAAGATTTTTTTCAACACATCGTTCAAGGATTAGTGAAAAATTGTTCAAACAAAGGTCAAATGAATCACCAAAGACACTAAAGTCGTCCATGAACACTTCGATTATGTTTTCAACATATTCTGAAAATATACTTACCATACACCTTTGAAAAGTAGCTGGAGCATTGCACAAGCCAAAAGGCATCCTTCGATAAGCAAAAGTACCAAAAGGACAAGTGAAAGTGGTTTTCTCTTGATCCTCCGGCGCTATCACAATCTGATTATAACCTGAATAGCCATCAAGAAAGCAATAATAAGAGTGTCCAGCTAAACGTTCAAGCATTTGATCAATAAAAGGTAATGGAAAGTGATCTTTTCTAGTAGTGGCATTCAATTTCCTATAATCAATACAAACCCTCCAACCGGTTTGCAAACGAGTTGGGACAAGTTCATTCTCATCATTCTCCACCACGGTCACACCTGATTTCTTTGGTATAACTTGTACCGGGCTCACCCACTTTCTATCGGATATGGGGTAGATAACACCCACTTCCAAAAGCTTGAGTATCTCCTTTTTCACAACTTCCATCATAGGGGGGTTCAAACGACGCTAGCTTCCCTTTGTAGGCTTTGCATCGTCCTCCAAACGAATCTTATGCATGCAAACGGCAGGGCTTATACCCTTGATATCGGCAATTGTCCATCCTATGGCCGTCTTGTGCTTCCTTAGCACCCTTAGAAGTTTTTTCTCCTGTAATTCACTAAGCTCGTTAGAAACAATCACAGGTAACTCTTCATTGTCACCCAAGTACAAGTATTTTAGGTGACTAGGAAGAGGTTTCAATTCTAACTTTGGAGATTTAACAATTGAAGGTAAAAGTTTTTCATCACTGCATGGTAAAGAAATAAAAGAGATATTATGAGTTTCCGGGCATCCTTGTAGTGAGTTGAGATCACCAAGGGCTTTTTTAACCTCAATACCACACTCTACACCATTATCAATAGATGTAGTTAGAACTGTTTTCAAAGCATCTTCACCATTCAATTCAAACATTTATTGTGCCAATGTATCCATAATATCAACGGAGAAGCAAGAGTGGACATCACTAGGATATCGCATCGTCTCGAAAATGTTGAAACATATTACTTCTCCATCAAAATCCATAGTTAGCGTTCCCTTATCCACATTAATAATGGTTTTCTCCATTTTCATGAAGGGACGCCCAAGTAGCAATGGAAGAGACGAGTCCGGTGAACCTTCATCCATCTCTAAGACACAAAAATTTGCTGGAAATACTAGTTGATTAACCTGCACAAGAACATCCTCAATAATACCCATTGGGTAGACATTAGAGCGATCGGATAATTTCAACACAATTTCAGCCTTTTTGAGAGGACCTAAATCAAGTGACTTATATATAGATGCAGGCATAACATTAACGGATGCACCTAAGTCTAACATTTATTTGTTAAATGTAGTGGTACCAATTGTGACGGGGATGTCAAAGCTTCCCGGGTCTTTGCATTTCAGTGGGAGTTTGTGTTGTAATATTTCCGAAGCATTCTCCCCCACACTAAGCACTTCATTACCTTTGAGCCTTTGCTTATTGGTACACAAGTCCTTCAACACTTTTGCATACTTTGGAACTTGCTTAATAGCATCAATGAGTGGTATGTTCACATGAATCTTCTTAAGAACATCTAAAATATCCTTTTCTAGTGCCTCCTTCTTAGAATTTGCAAATCTGCGAGGAAAAGGTAAAGGAGAAACATAAGTAGGAATATGAGTTTTAGAATTAGGAATAGGTACCTCAGAAGTTTGGGGAGAATCCTCGTTCTTCTCCTCCAAAACAGGTTCCTTTGGTGTTTCCACCTTGCCCGAATCAGCAACTTCGGGTTGCACAAGTTGTGTACCACTTCTCAATGTAATTGCATTCACATCTCCTTTTGGGTTGATAGGTTGAGAAGGGAGTTTCCCACTATTTTGTGCCTTCATTTGGTTCAACTCAAGAGCCATAGAACCAACTTGAGTTTGTAACTCTTTCATCGTGTCCTCCGTTCTTTGCATAAAAGATTTCATCAACTCTTCCATACTCGACCCCTGATTTTGAGATTGTTGTTGTTGTTGTTGAAATTGTTGACGCGGCTGGAATTGTTGTTGTTGATATCCACCTGAATTGTTGAACGTAGGTTGTTGAATCGCTCCTTGCTTGTTCGCATAGCTAAAATTGGGGTGATCTCTCCATCCCAGATTGTAAGTATCGGAATAAGGATCATACCGTCTTGGATGATTTGGAAAAACCGCATTAGCTTGCTCATTGACGTCTTCATACCCATGAGAATTTGGTATCACCGCGGCTGAAACTTGTTGTAGCATTGCTGTGATGTTTCCCATTTTTTGACGAAGTTCCTCCACCTCGCTCACTTCATTGACTCACCGAAGAAGCACATCCGAACCATGACTCAAGAATTGTTGAGAGTTTGCGGCCATGTTTTCAATCAACTCTCTAGCTTGTGCCACCGTCTTGCTCACTAGTGCACCACCACCCGCTGCGTCGATAAGATTCTTATCACTTGATTGGAGTCCTTCATAGAAGTATTGGATGATCATGGCGTCACTAAATTGGTGATGAGGACAACTTGCCACCAACCTCTTGTATCGTTCCCAACAATCATATAACGATTCTCCGAAATTTTGCTTCATTCCGAAAATCTCCTTGCGAATTTGAGTAGCCTTAGATGCAGGAAAATATCTCTCTAGAAAGAGTTTCTTGAGCCCATTCCAAGTTGTAACACTCCCGGAAGGCAAGTAGTATAACCAATCCTTAGCATTACCTTCCAATGAGAATCGAAAAACCTTCAACATAGCACCATCCGCCTCCATATTTGCTGGGAGCATAGCCATGACAATGGTGTGGAAATCCATAAGATGCTTGTTTGGATCTTCATTCACCAAACCATGGAACTTTGGTAATTCTCTAAAAGTCTCGGCTTGATTTCAAAAGTGGAGTCGGTTTGAATGCAACCCTGCTGTATATCCATCTTGTGAGAATCTAAGTCTTTAAGTGAACGATTTGCAGGGTCACCCATTGCTTCTTCTCCTTCTCCTTCTTCTTCAAAAGGAATATCGTGTTCTACTTCCTCTCCTTCTTGCCGAAGAGCTTCGTGTTCTACTTCCAAGTTGTGTTCTTCCGTTGTGCCTTGCCTTGGTTGGAGTATTGTTCCTTTTCGAGTAGCTATCCCGCACCTTGGATAATTCCAATCTTTAGAAGCCAGAGATTAGGTACCTGAAAAACAATTCTCGCAAACAAGTGAGAAACAAGACAAAAAAAAACGAAACACAAGTATGCAAGCAGAAAAATAATAAAAAGAAACTAAAAACTAGATAACAAGCCGAATGCCTCCCCGGCAACGGCGCCAAAATTTGATGCGTGTCGTATGCGTCAAAAATAATTCACTTCCTCACTTTACTAATTATAAATATAGTATTCGATAAGAAAGAGTTCGTATCCACAGAGAGGCAATTGTTGTTATGCAATTTTCAGATTCTTGAGTAACCAATTAACCCAAGGTGTGTTTTTGTTTTTATCAAAGTAATAAAAATAAATAAAGCAAAGTAAATAGTTGGAATAATCAATAAGGAGAAGATATTGGTTAAGGGGTAGTATCATTCATAAACATGTATTTTTCATCTATTATTAGAATTGGTATTTAATCTCTCAATTATCAAAATTCCTAGGATATCTTGATCGCAAGAGTATCCCGTTTATTTCCTGATTTTATCACAAACAACATTAAAAGATGCTATTGTGAAATCTTCTTAAAAAGCAACCTAAAGTGTAAAAGCACAATTAGATTTAACTCCCTAAGAGCAATAAGTTCTATGAAATAAGACTAATCGATGCAAACAAACGTGTAAAAGCACTAATTCGTTTTAACAAAGTTTATGATTCATATGCGATTAAAAAGATGTATCACTACAAGTATTAACCACAAGATGCTACTAGAAATCAGAGATAACAACTTTTACGTATTGAAAACCCTAATATAGCTTTAGAGATGAAAACAAATCCAATTGATTCCGGACTCAACCAAACTAGCATTTAAATCATATGATAATAAAACAATGAATCATAAACGATAAAATTGAGACAAAACTAATTCATAGAATCAAATAACATGCTTGAAGAAATCAACTTTTTATCCCATAACAAATTATTGTATTTAGCTACTCATATTCATGGAGTTCATCATCATGATATTCAAAGAAAATAGATGAAACATAAAAGAAAGCAAACCATAGAAGTAGTTCTCTGCAAAAGCTCTAAGAATAGAATAAAACGTTGTCTCCAAATTGTGTAGAAAACTTCCTTTGTATAGCTTTTTCTCCTTCCAAAAATAGGTTTTGTCTTCAAAGTCCATTAGTTGGAAATCCACCAAGCCCACGTGCGAGAGAAACCCATGTAGAAAATATGTCCCAAAAACGCTCACCGGAAAGTTGGGTTTTTTGGCGGAAATTGGCCGGAATCCGGTACCGGAAAGTCGTCGTCGGTCGCCTGAAAATTCACTGTCGTCGAAGGAATATTCCGTCAGATTCCGTTATCTTTGACTGTTGACTAACGGTTGACTGGGTCAAGTTCTGAATCACTGAGTTAGAATCGAGTCAGTAGCTAACTCTGCTGACTATGCCACTGCACATACCAGGACTGTTCACGGCCAAGATGGCCCTGTCTGTGCACCTTCTGTCACTTCCTCTGCACTTCATTCCCAGCCATGAGGGCTATTCCATTGCCTCTATCACACTTGCAACTGCAACTGCAACTCAGTAGCAACCCTGGCTTCAAACTCCTATGCATTACCGTTGCAACACAAATATATAACAGCAGCTCCTTCCTTGACCTCCATCTGCAACTGCTTTATTCCCAACTGCTACACCTGTAACCTCGCAAGCCTCCAACACCATAGACAAACTCCAGTCCATTATAACCACCATTTCCATTGCCACCAGAATCACATGCTCAAATCCACCACCTAAGCTTCACTCCAACTGCTATTCATTCCTGCAGTAGCCTATCTTGAACACAAACCATCACCATCACCTGTAATACACTGCACCCACTTCACAGCTCCATTCTTAGGCCACCTAACCACTCTTCATAACAGCATCATTGCTTCTGCGGCAATATCTCAACTGCTTCCACTGCCTTCCAGTCCAACTACTGCCAAAAAGAAACCCTTGTACACAGTCCATAAGCCAACCTATAAGAACTGCACCTGAATTTTGAATTACACAGCACAACTGCAGCTTTATCCCCCACATAAGCTAACACTACCTCCACAATATCTCTACCACCTGCAACTGTAACTTGGTAGCAAAACAGAATCACCAGCACCAACTCATCTTCTTTACTCAACCAACTGCAGTTCCATTCTCCAATCTCAGTAGCAAGCAATCAACACAATTTGCAATATAACTTCCACTATCTCCAGAACTGTCTCATATCATCTCCTCAATCTGTTCTTTCAACCCTAGATCCACACCAAAAATATAGTAGCATCAACTCCATTGTGGTTACAGCTGCACTGCAAGCACCCATGTAAACCACCAGTAATTCTAGCCCTTCTCATCACCTCCTTGAACTTCACAGCCACTGCACGTGCCTCTCTGCCACATCTCCACAGTCCATACTTCCTTCTTTCATTGAGCTTAACTGCATTACAGCCACCACCTGAAATGCACAGCACAAACTCCAGCTGCACTTTACCTACTGCAATTCAGCTCAAGCATCTGTTACAAGACTCAATTGCAGCTTCATAACCATCCATTCTAAATCATCAACAGTTGCACCTTCAATTTCTCCTCATCAATTCAGTCAAAACCCATTGCTCCATAACAGCCATGGTCACAACATCGATCACAGGGCATCACCAATCGAACCCAATCTCTCAATTCGAACTCATTCTTCTCCCTGAGTTCTTCTCCATTCTGTTGATCTTTAATCTTCAATTTTTTGCCAGATTCAAGCCATAACCTCTCATCAACTTCACCAGCAAATCGAAACCCCATTTCTTCTTTCATCCACTCAAACCCAAGGAAATCATCATCACCATCCCTAATTTCACAGTTCAAACCCACATCTGATTTTGTCTCAACCCCCCATTTTTTTTTCTTCATTCTGAAGCTCACAGAAACAACACCTTCCTTCAATTCCATCTCCTCAATCTGTTCTTGCTTCATCACCAACACGAACCCCTTCTCAGATCCATACAGATAGCATCCATCCCATAATTGCAATTCCGATTATTCTTGACAACAGCAACGAGATTCTAAGCTTCGCCTCTCTTTCAGTAGCAAATGATTGAGAAATAAGAGTGTTTCTCGATTTAGGTTTAGGTATCGGGTAGGACGGTACACCCAGGGATAACAACCACCCCAAACTGGGGTGCCTATAATAGTTGGTCATTTTCGATAAGGGATAACCAAGATTCCCAGCCCCTTAACGTTGACTGCGCTCCAGATAGCGCTTGCATGTGAAATGACTTTTCCGCTCCAACTTGACGCCTGAGAATGACGCTTTTTCCCTTCTAGAATTCTGTCGCCAACGATATCTTCTCTTACTTCTCATATTCACCTCTTCCCTTCAATATCTTTTCAGCACTAAAGTTGTTATGCTTTTCAGACAGAATTTGCATCACTAAAGCCGACAAACTTTTCAGACAGGGATGAAGAAATAAAAGCAAATAATGAGACACAATCCGCCTCCAACGCTTTTGCCATGTTTCCTCTTCTTTTGTTCCAAATGACTCCAAAGTACCTAAATACTCAAAAACAAAACATAAGATACATAATTCACACGAAAAATAGCAAAGAAAGCATAAATACTAGATAGTAAATACGGTGTATTCTACACCTATCAACTAGTAAACTTCTTATGTTGTACTATTACTGGTGAAGCCGCCTATCGGTGAATATAGTAATCTAATTGGGTGAAATCTCTTATGGCTGCTCAGTTTAAAATCTTCTTTGGGATTGAGAATCTCTAGTGCGTACCATTGGTGGGAAACTATATATTGTGGTTTATCTTTAGTTTTCTTATTGATTTGATTGACTAACGGTGGTTGAACTTTGATTGCACCTAGTTTGTTTCTGCTTGAGAATCTTCTCTTCTGATATAAGATTCACTCGAACTAGTTCAAGGTTTCGACAGGGATCTTTAGACTGTTGTTAGATCTAAAGACGATCTTGTGATAATCCATTATTAACAGACTCCGTTCTGTATGTGATTATCACAAGAGATTCAAGTAGTTGTGTGCAGGTGTTTATTGAAGATCTAAGAATATTTGAAGACAAATAAGAGATAGAAGATTTATGACTTGGTTTTATAATATTTGGTGTGCACAATACTTGTTTTGTTAAAAGAGGATCCAATTAATAATCGGTTTATTTTTGTGGTATATTGGATTGATTAATAGAGAAGATCGACATCAAAACAGTTCTTTGGATTAAGAGTGTTGATTGGCTTAATCTTAACGATTACCTTTTGGTGATTGAACATAAGATAGATCTTGGAACCGAGTTTATGCTAAGATAAATAGAAGAGCCTTTGTGCAACTCATATCACTTAGTTGAAGAAAGTTGATACCAAACAAATTTGTTGTCCCTTTACTGTTTGGAATACGAACCAAGGGAATTGGTCCAAGTACATGACTTGTTTATAGGTTGGAGGCGTAGGAATACAGATGGAACTAGGTGAACTATAGGTTTAGTTGCTTGGTCTCAACTATACGAAGTTGGTTTATTTTGTATAGCGGCTTAATACTGAGAGTATTCAATTCTGGATAAGGTCCCGGGGTTTTTCTGCATTTGCGGTTTTCTCGTTAACAAAATCTTGCTGTGTCATTTACTTTATATTTCCGCATTATAATTATTTTATTATAATTAAAGTAAATTGCACAAATGTTAATTCCTATTTACTTGATACGTGAATCCTATGGAGTTTGGTTAAGTCTGAACCTTTGTATCAAGTAAATATACTTCGTTGTTGTATTGTCTCGATATTATATCCATAGACGATCACACAAAGTGTGAACCTATTAGTTGCATTGTATTGACTTAGTCCATAGACAATCACTTTCGGAGAAAGTACTTATAAGAAGCAAATGTTTTAGCTTGAGGTATATTTGGGTACCTCGCCTTTTCAATTGGTATCAGAGCAGGAAAACACGAAAAGATCTAATAATCTATGTTTGGTGCGATCCATCCTATAAGAATGAACTCGAATTCTCATGAATTGACTTCAATTAACGTACCGCCAAGTTTTTACGGAACAAACAATCTATGGTGGAAATCTGCTATGCAATATTTTCTTCAATCACAAGACTTTTATACTTAGATATTAGTCGTCGATAGTTATATTCTTCCAAAAATAGAAAATTCGGATACTGAGCTTAAACGCCTTGTAGATTTTTCAAACGAAGAAAAGGCACTAGCTAAGCAGAATTCGGATGGTTTGAATGCTATAATACATGCTGTAAGCCGTGATCTACAACATCATGTGTCAACATGTCAAACTTCGAAAGAAGCTTGGGATAATCTTCAAATCGTGTTCGAATGAAACACATCAGAGAAAGAAGATAGACTTCAAACTCTTACATCTAATTGGGAAAACCTTTGAATGGATGACAACGACACTTTTGAAGAGTTTCATCTTAAACTCTCTGAAATAATCAATGCCTCTTTCTCTCTTGAAAGGACTATTTCTGAAAAGGATATAGTGTGCAAAATTCTCATATCGTTGCCTCCAAGATACGATTCTAAGAAGCATGCAATTATAGAAGCTTATGATCTTTCTTTTCTCTCTAGAAATTCTCTAGTAGGAAAACTAAAGATTTTTGATCAAGAGAACGTGTCTAAACAAAGATACAATTTGGCCTATTAAATGGGTTTCAACCCAATATTCAGAAATATCCGAAGATCAGGAAGATCAAACTACAGAAGATGAAGCAGAGATAAATCATCACTTGTCTCTTCTTACTCAACGATTCAAAAAACTATTGAGACATCGAAAAAGAGAGTTACCTGTGTCAAAAAGGAAAAATATTTCTTCACAAAAACGTGAAGACACCTGGGATGATAATGATAATTTTCCTCGGTGCTACAAATGTAGAGGTTTCGGTCATATCTCTCCAGATTTTCCAACTAAGGATAAACAATGGAAAAGAAAAGCTTATACTTCTACACTTGATTATTTTCCTAATGAGAATGATTAAAGTGATGAGGTGGATCATGTTGGAACCATTGCAGAAGTCTATGAATCTGAAAGTGTTCCAAATCTAGATACTCAAGAGGAGTTTAACCCTTTAATTTTCAAAGAAATATTTCCATATAAAGATAAGAGAACTCATCTTCTTTAATATGACATCATTGAAATAAAATCATTACTTGCTCAACTCAATCAGAGTTTTCAGAATGATAAATAAAAATTTAATAAGCGAGTGAAGACAATCGAGTCTACTCAATACTCTGAAAAGGTTGAAGTATCTAAACTCATTCTTGATATCAAATGTTGTCAAGATGAGATAAGGAAGCTAAGAGAAGAAAATCAGAAACTGAAAGATAGACTCAATTGTGTTGAAAAATCATCAAGTGACATAGGGATAAGATGAAATATATTGATGAAATCTAAATCTAGGAAATGTAACAAGTCCGATGGTTGCTTCATGTGAAAACAAAGAGGGCATTATTAAAGGGAACGCCTTGATACAAAAGAGATAGAGAGACTGTATAAAACCGAAAATTTAAGATCTAAATATAGATCGAATATCTCTTCTCACAAGAGAAATCAGTTTCTTAGATGTCAAGATCATTCATCAGAAGTCAATGTTGAAATCTTCAAAAGAAGAAAATCCAACAACCAAAAGGTGAAACCTGACCGGTTATCATAGATTCTTACTTATTACAGTAAGGATGTGGATGTAAATATTTTAGTAAAAGTATTTCTAAAAATTAATTTTCGGTTAAGAATTTAATTGAAATAATATTCTCAAGATTTTTGATGAAGTTCTAGGACTTATAAGAAGAAAGATCTCTTATTTCTTTTTCATAAAGGTTGACAGAATGTCTACCTCTAGTTGCAACTCTCGCAAATCCGAAAAGGTCTGGACTATTTTGTTTCCCAACAAGAAACTTCATCTCGAGTCTAATGACGACGATTCTGATTCCTCTAAAGAACTTCAACAAGATGTTTCCAATGGAGAAATCTCCTCTCTCGATGATAATCTTCTCAAAAATCTTTCACTAAAATTAAATCTAATTTTGTGTGAATTAAAGAACATGGAAAAGGATTTGCGAAAGGAAATTAAAGAAGTTAATGACAAATGCACTGCATAGGAATGCTTTTGATTCGAGAGATCATTCTATAAAATTCTGGACTAAACCAATAAATGGTCGTTCCAAACTTGCATCGGTCACAAATAGAAGGGGATGGTGTTGATCTTAGGGAGGGAAGCGAAGAAGGTGTTGAGATAATGAAGGTGTTGGCTGTTTATGACTTGTATCAGAATGATGAACTGGCTTGTACCATGAAAGCTATCAGTATTGGTTGTTTTCTGGATACTGATGACAACACTTGGTTCTTCTGTGTTTTGTTAAAATAGGTGAAGGACCTATTTATACAAGTCATTGAGCGCAACCCTCATCTAGTAGGAAGTGGAGGAAGTTGAGTGATGGAGTAGTGGGGTCGTGTTGGTGATCATTACACAATCACGCCTTTGCCCACTTCCATCATAATCGTTAACTGTCCATGCCTCCTTATACGTTCTCGTAATGGGCGCGTTGCATGTCGCACAATGTAAACCGCCAGACCAATACCCCAGTAAGTATCCCCCAGTTTATGACATGTTTGATGTCTCGAATGAGTGGGTAGAGTCGTGGGACCCGCTGCAGGAAATAGCATATGGTGCTATTAGTTTAAATAACTAAGTTATTTAATAAGTTGATATTTGTGAAATATCATCTATGCTCGATGCATGTAATGCATCATTTTAAAGCAAGCAGCTCAAAACAATCGATATGCACAAAGCATCGTTGTTTTAAAGCTTGATCGAGTAAGTCGCGGATTAAGCGTCTTAAAATGACAGCATGTCCAACCATCTTTGAGTGATCGTTTGGAGGCCACATTGGCGGGCCACCATCTGGTCGATCATTTCCTGTGGCAAAGTAGCGGACGGTAATCATTGAGACGCTTCATTGATTGCCTAACTTTTAATCTAAACCGTCCGACCGAGCTGGCAAAGTTGGACCGATGAGATGATTTACGGCACATATTTGTTGTCATTGATGGATTTTAGGATTTTTCAGAGGTGCGCAACGTCTCCTCTTTGGCCTAATCAAATCTTAGCATGGCGTTACTTTTTGGAGAAACCGACCAGGCGTGCGTGGAGATGGCCCGTCAGCGAGCATGTCTATGTCTCTCGGTTTTACAAAGATTCGATCTAAGCCACTAAATTTGACTGGCAAAGATGAGTGGTCATGATCGATTTACGACAGAACCCCATTTTCGCAAAGGATTAGAAGGCCGTGTGGCATGCCACCTTTGGGCGTGCGTTCCGAAGCGCCGAACCCTAGAATGCCTCGGCCGAATAGTCACACACAAAGGTGGGCCCACATTGTTCACATTGACATCCTTGGGACCTCTTGAGTCTATATATACACCCTCCGTTTAGGCTGGCGAAGATGGATAGTCGCTATCAAACTACGACAGATGTGCATCGCCGCAAACCCTAATTAGGGTTTTAAAATAGTCATGCACTTTTGACTTTGGCCAATCGGTTTGGAAAGCCGTGATCCTCTTTGGGGGAGATCTATCACGTGTGCCCCATGTTGGGATGACGGTGAACATATGAGCACCTTCCCAATAGTCCAAAATGCGATCTAAGCCATCCAAATATGCTGGCTAAGTTGGATGGTTGTGATCGATTTAAGACATTAGTGGAATTTCCGCGACCCTTAGGAGCATCACGCCTGTCATGGTTTGAGCAATTATTTCATTGCTCCATATCCTTGCCGTGAAAAAACCGATCGGGTGAGAGAAAAGTGGGCCCGCCAATGTGTGTGTTAGCATTTCCTTAATCATTCACGGGATGATCTAATCCGTCCAACCAAGCTGGCGAAGTTGGATGATTATGATGGCTTTAAGACTGCCCTGAACAATCTATGCTCGTCGAGCTTTTCCCAAAAAAGCGCGGTCAATCGACTTTGGGTCGGCGTTTGATGGCGCTGGGGAAGTATGGCATGGTGTTCGATCAGCTGGGGCATAAGTTGGCCCGTTGGTGGTCATCACGGTGATCCCTTGCTCCTGCTAGGGTTTGGCTAGGCTGGTTAAATCATGCGTCCAAATTGCGTGGCCATGATCATTTTTGAGACTGTTACGGACAGTCCAAATTTCCTTAAGGAAATTAAGTATGCTCGATCGGGCTGAAAGCGCGTCGATTCGAAATTCTCTTTGTCAGAGAGTGATGCAGCCTGTGCGGGTATTTCGTGCATATCTCAAAATTGGTACTTGGAGATTCATGTTACTCTACTGCGATTGAAAACTCAGTTGTCATGTCATGCTAGTAATGAGAGTTCGGCTAGGAACATCACAGGAAATACTAGGCAAATTATTTATTAATTAATAATGCTAAAACTCACAGAATAATTGGGATTGTTGCTTCATGCACCATTCTGGGTGAATTTTGTGTATTTATTGAATTGCTTCGAATAAATAAAATGAAGAGGTATTCATCACTTATCGAATAGCTTTATCCTTTGCAAGATGTCAGTGTATCAAATTTGGTTTTACAATTTTATCCATGAACTAAAATCCACCATCAACATTAAGTCCCCTGCCTAGCACGTAATAGTTGCACTATTTCGGGGTAGGCATTAGATGGTGACAATAAAAAAAAAAATCAACAGAAAGTTTTTGGCGTGTGTTACCAGGATGGAGTCCGACTCATTCCTTGGGCGTTTTTTCTTATTGCACGGTAGCTGCCCTCAAATATTCAGATCGATAAGCATCCGCTGATTGCTATCCCGCATCTGTAGCCTTTGTAGACGACAAATGGAGACTTCTTTTAATCCCAGGATCCTATTAACTTATGAAATATAAATAAGACTCTGAGACTTCTCCCATCGAATAATTATTTCCTTCTCTATTCCAGGTATTGCTTTATGCTTATTACACAACTCGATCTTCTGATCAATCATGATTTTTTTTTCTTTATATGTTAATATAATCATAACCTCTTCCTGCAGAATTTCATGGAGGCTGCTGGTGATGACTACTCTGGTACCTCTCCGGAAAGAAGCTTTGAAGTCAACAAACCTGAGGATGATGCGTTTGAGGAGGTGATAGTTAAAATTAATCTTCCACTTCGCGAGGCTATATAGGGCATGTCCATTCTGTATCTGCGCATCACTCGAAAACGCACTCAAACTCTTTTGGCTTCAATCGACAAGGAGGAAAAACAGAGGCATGATGAAGCGTTGCAATCACCGGTGAGCGTGAGAGCCGAGAGGTTTGCGACACAGCTAAAGAGGCAAAGGTTTGAATATGAACGGCCTCCGAGTGAATATAAGCGTGATTATATGATCTAAGATGGCGTGATAATCCTCGAATCTGATACGAAAGTTGTTCCTACTGAGGATGTTGAAGCGAAGAACGTTGCTGACATCGCAGAAATATCCGAAAGGAAAGTCGAGGCAGACCCAAAGGAAGAAGCAGTGGCGGCCTATGACAACGGTGTTGAAGCATACTCCGACAATGGTGAAGGCACGGTTAATCTCATTGATGACTAAATCTTCATGTTCCCTTTTATTATTATTTTGGACGAGTATTTTCTCGTAATTTGTGATAACTTTTGCGTTGTACTCAGTGACGGCTGATTAAGGTCTTCTTCGCTTTCACTTGCTTGTTAAATAAAGTTTTATTTTACATAGCTTTGAGACAAGTCTTCCATTAAGACTATATTAGAATCTTTTTTGTGCATGTAGGAAATGATGCATCTTCATGTGATTGCACATTATTCTTGTGATGAAAAATTAATGCTATAATGAGACACCACAAACCTGTCTATCTTCCTGATACGAAGTCCGCATGATTCCTATTGGAATAGAGCGCTCAAGGCGCTTTCTCTTATTTCTCCGCACACATTCCATTCCTCCAATGTTTCCCGAAAGATGTGAAATGTTTTTTTAAGGGTTTTCTTTCTGGTTTACTCTGGTGGGTAATGATGATGATTTAGGCTGACTCAGAATTTTGTGTCATGCTCAAGGGGTGAAGAAATTTCTAAAAGAAAATAACACTTCGATTAATTAAAAAATTGGAACCCTAATAATTATGAATGCAAGTAGTGCAATCATTTTGGAGGAATTACAAACATTGCATGAAAAGGGAGATTATTAGAGGAACCATTATGGAGAATGCTGAAAGAAAAAAGTAGCACATCGCTTTTAGGTATTGTAGGGTTTAAGCCATCATGAGTGAATATTCACGCCCTCAAGCTTGTCAGTGTTGATGATCTTGCAATAGCCGCCTAGGATGACATCTCCCACCAGGTACTGTTCATCCTCCTCTTATGTTGGCAAATTAGATTGAGCAGTTATCTGCTCCGCTACGTTTCCAACTTGAAAGGAGGTCACCTTCACCACCATATCTCCAATTCGAAACGGGTTTAAGCTTGGCACAACTTCTTGATTCTGGGATGTGTTGTCTCCGACTGAAATAACCTTTAAGATTTTGGAAAAATACTTGAAAGGACCGGAACCCCACTCACATCTCTTAGTGGAGGTCAGGTTGTTGATTGAAATGAGTCCCCAAGCCTTAGCTGGGAGAGGAGTGATTGTTTGCAAAAAAGGGTTGTTCAATGAGACTTACTTGAGCTCGGAACCTTTTAAGGTATGCTGACGGGATTTCTCTAGGAAGTTGCGTCACATCTGCAAGATGTTGATACTGCAACAAGTAATCTTCCTGATTGGATGGCTTGTTGGAGATCCTTTCATGTATTGAAACCGGCAAAGAACATATTCCTAGCTTTGCCTTGTTGTCGTGTATCCACGAGCATCCCAAGATCATATAATAATTCGGATAATCCTTGACTATGTAAAATTTAGCATGTGTCATAGCATCACCTATCTTAACTTCGAGATTGATGTACCCATAAGCGTCCATGAACTCCCCTCCTGAATTCTTGATTACGGTGGGGCTGCGAATAACAACCTGTTTTGAAATCTTTGCGGCTTTCAGAGTCTTGACAGTGTTGATGTTGAATTCGGAGGTTGCATCAATCAATGTGCTATCGAACTCGACATTCTTCAAACAAATAACAGTCAAGAGTCCCTAGTTTCCCTAGCTAGTTGTATCTTCCATGAAAGACCGAGGTTCTAAAATTGTTTCCCTTTCTGGATACAAACGTCTTCCTGACACAATGCAGTTGAGGGATGCAAATATATCTTGACGCTGTTCCTTGGAGAAATACAGGATTTCACATAAATACTCTATCGTAGACTGTACAGTCTTGCGAACAGAATCCCTGAAAATCATGCAGCTCCTAATAGGAAGAGGATCCCTATGAACACCTTCATTTCCTAACTGAAGTTCTCTTGCCTCTACCTTTTCTCTGAAAATATACTTCAATTTGTTGCAATCCTTGGTCGGGTGATGGAAGAATCTATGGTAACAACAATATTTTGGATTTTCCATCTCTTCTTCGGTCGGCGAACGTCCGATATGGGGTAGCTTTATCGCGTTATCTTGAATCCATGCCTCCAAGAGTTCTATGACTTCATTCATGGGAAATGGGAAGTCCGGAACTGTATCTCCAGTTTCTTGTACATGAGTTTTTCCCGCTCCCTTTCGAGATGAAGTTGTCTGCGCCAGAGCTGTACGCTTGGCTTGCTGTTTTATTTCTGAGGCTTTCCTTTTTCCTCCTTCACCCACCATGCTCACATACGGACCAATATTATATTGCTTGTTAATGAGACACCTATTTCCTCGACTCTCACGTGTATCTTCGTTTCGAACAATCTTGGTTCTTTCCAACAATGCTGGGGTTGTTGTGTCCGAACGCTTAGAGGCTTCATGGAGCTCAGAAAATGTTTGAAAGACCAGATTCTCTAACAAAGCACGGTATATGGGCACCATTCCGTTAATGCATAACTACACTAACTTGCGTTCGGTGACATTCAGATCATGACAATCCAACGCTTGAATCCTGAATCTCTTAATGAATTCATTTGGATGCTCATTGTTTCGTTGAAAGATTCTCCCCAAGTCTGAAAAGGTGATATGCTCAGACACGAAGAAATACTTCATGTAGAAGGAACTGACTATCTTACTCCAATTGGGTATGCTTCTAGGTGCGATGTTTTTGTACCAGGTGTATGCACTTCCAGTAAGTGACTTTGAGAACTCTTTCAGGCGGAGAACATGATTATATTCATTTTCTCCTAAAGATTCCAAAAATCGAGAGATATGTTCACGAGCATTACCAGTACCATCATAAAGGGAGAATTGAGGAGAGGTGTAGCCTCTTGGAAGGGGAATCCTTTGCATGTATTGAGCGTATGGAGGTTGATGCTGGTACATGTCCATTGAATTTCATTTGCCCCGGCTTTGGAGAAGTCGCTCCAGGTCCTCTCGAGTAATGAAGTCGGATGACTGGTCCCTTTCCCTTAGGATTTCATGAGCAACATGAGTTTCTTCATCCATGTAGGCATGTGCCGTTGAAGTGTCTGCTCCGAGTGTATTGACTGCACTCCTTATTAGCTCTGGGGGATATCGCGACTCTTGTGGCAATCGCTCACTTAATGTCTTCAGATGAGTGAGTACTTCTTTCCGAGTTATATACATGTCCGTTTGGGCTCTAGCAAGAACTTCTTGTATTTCCATCAAACCCACCATGGTAATAGTGGGTTGTCCTCATCTGGCTCCTCCATCCCCTCGTCCTGATGGAGGAGTGGAAATTTCTCTGGTGACGACTGGAGGTATTACACTTGAAGAAATTCCGGGGTTTGCAGCTGCTTTGGCTCTGGTGATAGGAGGTATCACTCCCACTGGAATATCTCCCACTCTGTTGGTGTTGGTGGTGGAGGACGTAATTCCACAAGATGCATTGATCGTATTGACAGGATGTACGGTAACGCCATTGGCTAGGATATCAACGCCGAGAGTGTTGTCAGCGCTAGTTCCGTCGGGATTAGTTGCTGATCCAGACCTAAGATCCACCATTTTGAAATCAGTAAAATTGAATTGGGTTTTGAATAAATTGACTTCATGACCGAGAGATTAACCTCCCACTGTGGTCGCCAATTTTTTATGGGTGAAAATTGTTTCTGCTGGTTTTAGTAAACTTGGGTGTGTGTGGATGAGAAACGAATCTAAACCCTAAACAAATTCACTGCACGGGAGTGCTTATGATTCGAGAGATCAATCTATGCAATTCTGTCCTAAACCAAGAAATGGTCGTTCCAGACTTGCTTCATTCACAAAGTGAAGGAGATGGGGTTGATCTTAGGGAGGGAAGCGAAGAAGGTTTTGAGATTATGAAGGTGTTGGCTATTTATGACTCATATAAGAATGATGAACTGGCTTTCACAATGAAAGCTATAAGTTCTATGTATTTTCTGGATACTAATGACAATACTTGGTTCTTCTGTGTTATGTTAAAATAGGTGAATGACCTATTTATACAAGTCATTGAGCGCAACCCTCATCTCGTATGAAGTGGAGGGACTTGAGTGATGGAGTAGTGGGGTCGTGTAGGTGATTGTCACACGATCATGCCATTTCCCACTTTCCTCATCATCGTTAACCGTCCATGCTTCCTGACACGTTCTCGTAATGGGCGCGTTGCACGTCGCACGCAGTAAACCGCCAGACCAATACCCCAGTTTGTGACATGTTTGACGTCTCGAATGAGTGGTCGAGTCGTGGGACCCGTCGTAGGAAATAGCATATGGTGCTATTAGGTTAAATAACTAAGTTATTTAAGGAGTTGATATTTGTGAAATATCGTGTATGCTCGATGCATGTAATGCATCGTTTTAAAGCAAGCAACTCAAAACAATCGATATGCACAAAGCATCGTTGTTTTAAAGCTTGATCGAGTAAGTCATGGATTAAGCGTCTTAAAATGACAGCATGTCCAACCATCTTCGAGTGATCATTTGGAGGCCGTGTTGGCAGGCCACCATCTGGTCGTTCACTTCTTGTGGTAGAGTGGAGGACGGTAATCATTGATACTACTTCATTGATCGCCTAACTTTTAATCAAAACCGTCTGACCAAGCTGGAAAAGTTGGAAGGACGAGATGATTTAAGACACATATTTGCTGCCATTGATGGATTTTAGTGTTTTTCAGAGGTGTGCAATGTCTCCTCTTTGGCTTAATCGAATCCTAGCATGGCGCTACTTTTTGGAGAGACCGACCAGGCATGCGTGGAGATGTCCCGTCAGCGAGCATGTCTACGTCTCTCGGTTTCACAAAGATTCGATCTAAGCCACTCAATTTGACCGGCAAAGATGAGTGGTCGTGATCGATTTACGACAGAACCCCATTTCCGCAAAGGATTAGAAGGTCGTGTGGCATGCCACCTTTGGGCGTGCATTTCGAAGCGCCGAACCCTAGTCTTCCTAGGCCGACTAGTCACATGCAAAGGCGGTCCCATGGCGATCGCATTGACATTCTTGGGACCTCTTGAGTATATATCTACACCCTCCGTTTAGGCTGGCAAAGATGGATGGTCGCGATCAAACTACGCACTCGTGACCTTGGCCCATCGGTTTGGCCAGCTGTGATCCTCCTTTAGGTAAATCGATCATGTGGGTCCCATGTTGGGCTGACAGACCCAATGGTCCTAAATGTGATCTAAGCCATCCAAATAGGCAGGCTAAGTTGGATGGTTGTGATCGATTTAAGACATCAATGGAATTTCCGCGACCCTTAAGAGCATCACGCCTACCATGGTTTGAGCAATCGTTTCATTTCTCCATAGCCTTGTCGTGAGAAAACCGATCGGGTGAGAGAGAAGTGGGCCTGCCAATATGTTCGTTAGCACTTCCTTGATCATTCACAGGATGATCTAATCCATCCAACCAGACTGGCGAAGTTGGACGGTTGTGATGGTTTTAAGATTACCCTGAACAGTCTATGCTCGTCGAGCTTCTCCCAAAACAGCGCGGTCAATCGACTTTGGGTCGGCATTTTATGGCGCTGGGGAAGTATGGCATGGTGTTCGATTGGCTGGGGCATAAGTTGGCCCGCCGGTGGTTATCACGGTGATCGCATGCTCCTTCTAGGGTTTGACTAGGCTAGTTAAATCATGCGGCCAACTTGCGTGGCCGTGATCGTTTCTGAGACTGATACAGATAGTCCAGATTTCCCTTAAGGAAATTAAGCATGCTCGATCGGGCTGAAAGCGCGTCGATTCAAAATTTTCTTTGTTAGAGAGTGATGCAGCCTGTACGGGTATTTCATACATATCTCAAAATTGGCACTTGGAGTTTCATGTTACTCTGCTGAGAGTGAACACTCAGTCATCATGTCATGCTAGTAATGAGAGTTCGGCTAGGAACAACATAGGAAACACTAGGCAAATTATGCATTAATTAATAATGCTAAAATTCACAGAATTATTGGGATTGTTGCTGCATGCACCATTCTGGGTGAATTTTGTGTATTTATTGAATTGCTTCGAATAAATAAAGTGAAGAGGTAATCATTACTTATCGAATGGCTTTATCCTTTGCAAGATGTCATCGTATTAACTTTGGTTTTACAATTTTAGCCTTGATCTAAAATCCACCATCAACAGTGAGTAAGTCGTACAAACGGTTGACGGAGTTAGCAAAGTAGTTGGTGCACGATCAGTCCAGTCTCCACACGACATGGAACTGACTTCATTACGATCTCTCACTTTCCCACTCTTTCACTCAATAAACCTTCACACTTACTGGGATCAATATGTTCACTATTCTGACAATATAAATAAGTCTCGTAATTCACAATTGAGATATACGAAAAAACACACAGAAAATCCACGAGATATAAACAGATAATCCATCGTTTAACCAAGAATCACCATGTGAGCAACACTCTCTCAATCATTCAAAATTATTTACACATATTTGCAGAAACCTTCAACACATCCACACTCCTTAGTCATCATTGATCCCATAATTCTCAGCTTCCCTCCTACAGATTAACCCATCACCCTCTTTGTGACCGAATTGACTCTGAACGGCCATTGACTTGGTTTAGGCCGGAGTCCTACATATTGATCTCTCGAACTCAAAGCACTCCCGTGAAGTGCATATGTTTGAGGTTAAGCAGTTTGCTCAGTTGAGAAGTCTCATCCGCACGGTCGTCTCTTAACTTTCCTAAAAAACTAGTAAATCGTTTTTCACCATCTACAATAAGCTTTTATGTACTGCATGTAAAATGTGCAAGATTTTTTAATCCTCCAAATCAGTTCTTAGGGACCTAAATCAAATACAAGAGCATGTTTCCAGTAGATCTGTAATGTCCATTTTGATTATTATTTAGGACCTAATGGATTCAAAATTCATTTTCCTTTACAGTTTAAATGATAGGTATTCTTAGATGCCAATACTCAAGTTAATTCATTCAAAAACACACAGTTTCTAAAATAATATGCAACTGTCTGTCAAATTTAAACTATGAATACAAATTTAAAGTGTTGGCTGCAGGTCAGTTATGCAGTCCATTGTAATCCAAATTTCACCAAGACAGGACACCATTGGGTAGGCATTCACGCTTGAACAGACTGATCATCATCAGTTGATTTACCAAGATATTTACTTTCTATCACTAGATGTACACAGATGCATATGTTTTCCTTTTGTGATCGATGAATCCAGCTCATATGTACGTTTTACTGTCTTGCATAGTTTATAGAGCTCATATGTACATTTTACTGTTTTGCATAGTTTCATCGATCTCATATGTACACTTTACCGATATGCATCATTTCGTTGTTACTCTTTCTGAATTACTTTGTGCAACTACATATGTAGAAGCAAAGGGTAAACATGACTCTTAATTCGGCCTCCGTAGAAGCCCAAGGCTCATTGATCACACTCAGCGTAAATAACTAGAACATTCAGAAGACGGAATAAAAGGGCAACAACGGAACATCGTATTTATGAAAGCATACAGAACACCTTTATGTCAGAGAATGATTAGGGTATCAAAATTATGGAACGAACGGAACAGCAGGCGCATCGCGCATGCGTGTTATACTAGTAAAGAAGAAAATAAAGACATTAATTGGAAATCCAGATATATCACATAAATTTTACTATACCAATTAAAAGAGAAAATTGTGGTAGAAGGAAATGGAAAAGGGGGAGTTCAATTTTTTTAGACGGCCAAGAGCCGAGAGCCAAAAATAGTTTTTAGATTTTATTTATTCTCTTATTTTTATTTTTGTAATAATGGAGAGCTAACCCTCTTCACCGGGGTTGATGAAACCAATTATGTTATGTAAGATACTCAAATACTCTCTTTAATAAAGTATTCTTTTGGGTTTAATTGATTATTAATTTCTCTTCTAAAAAACTTTGTTCTTTAAACTTTTTTGAATAATCTTCGATTATTGATCTTTTATAAGCGAAGGTAGTTATATCTTTTTGATCAACAACAAGAGTTGTATATTTATTTTAAACGCAACATTTTTACGACACATGAGATTGGGTTTGATATTATCTTGAGTTACAATATGAATATTTTTAGAGATTACATGAGTATTTTATACAATTAATTGGTGGGATCCAAAATCCTGGTCTTTATCTTAGTTTCTTCTGCATTTATATTTTATCATTGTTAATTAATATTTTTTTTATTTTTTATTTCTAGATTATAATTTAATTGTAAACTAAAAGTAGCAATTTGTTGGTCCCAGTGGATTGACCCGTACTTGTATACTATCCAATAGACAACCATGCTCTTGCGGTATAATTTTTAGAACTCATCATGATGATGTTTATGTTGACCGTGATACCGAAAAAGGTGAGCTCATCGGTGATTGAGAAGGAAGATGAGTTATTGATGGAGTGATGAGTATCGAAAGAGTTACTGTTGTGATGATTATTGAGATGACAATGGTGATTTTCATTTATTCATGGTTGTCGAAGTAGTATTGCGCTCGAGTTTGTAATTGATGATTGATGGAAAGAAAAGAGAGCTCGAATAGGAGGGTTTGTTGTGGATTATCGAAAAAGAAAAGCAAGGTCTGTGAGAAGTTGTGATAACTGGCGAGTCATAGAATTTTTACTCACTTCCACTACATTTAGTGTATAACTAAAGTAACACTCAGTTCTGAAATCATAATCTTATATCCCGGGTAAATAAGGGACCATCAACTTTCATAACTTACAAAACTTCATATAAACCTTGTGGTCTTTCACAGTTTCCTCTATTATTTCAGTATTGTTTTGAATGATGAATAAAATTGGAATAGCCATTCAGATATCCTAAAACCTTACTGTTAGAGCATAGCTCGGTTGAACCCACCAAGCGTTGGTATGTCAAGTTTGGTTATCATATTTTAGTGAACCAAAACTCATTTAAGAGTCGCTTGATGTAAATGTACTAGAGTCAACTTCGTATAGGTTAGCTTGAAAGTATTACGATGAGACATTACAAGTATTGCGAAGACTTGAAGACGTACGGAGCTACAACCGCAACATCATCCTTACACTTGAGGTTAGCGATATTTGACTTGAACTGTTTCATTCCCTAACGTATCTTTCAAGTCGTGCATATTGAAAACATAAAACTACGAAGCATGAACACTCTAGATGGACATAGTATTAAGGAATACAATATGAAGTTTCTTGGTTAACCATTAAACTTTGTATATAAGACATCAACATAATCATATGAATGCTATTGTGATTATGCATGGGTATGAGGTGAGTATTTCATCCTAGGAAATAATTTTTTTACATGTGTTTTAAGAATGTAAGTTCATGATATGTGTTGTGAACCTAAAAGGAAATCGCCAGGCGTTATTGGGATTATTCTTCATTGCAAATCTTATGAACGACCAATATGTGTGATTAGTATAACCGCTCATGACTTGTTTGTGTTCTTGGTAAAACTATTCAAATGAGGCCTGATTATGTATTGGTATGACTTTTATTAATGAAACCGATCTTAAGTAATCACCTGGGGTATGATCGGGTTTGTATGTTTCTGACCAAATTTGGGAGAGGGGAACCGATCCTAGTAAGAGGTGAAGTACATCACAAGGGGAACCGATCCTTGTATGAGATGTAGCAAGGTTTACAGAAGAAAGGGGAACCGATCCTATGAACATGTGCAACATTTTTTAGGCAAGGGGGAACCGATCCTATGGACATGTGATGTGCATACAAGTTAGATACCAAATATATGTGGGGAAACGATCCTATTACCTAGTCAGCCGAATTTTGGTAAGCTAGTGTGACTATGCACAGTACTCACATGGAGGTAGAACCGAAACTTTTTTTGGTAGAACCGTTACACCCATGGTTTGTGATTGAGTGTTACTTGATCAATCACATAGTTCTTGAAGTCAGATGAACCAATTCTAAACTTGTTTGGAAGTGTGGTAAATAGGTTTCAAGTGAGTAAGTATGAAAAAGGACTTGCAAGAGAAAGATGTCAACACACTTTGAAGATGCGCATTAATATGTATTCTTATATTGTTCAAAGATATTACTTAACAGCTAAGAAGGAAGTAAATCCCAAGATCAAATTTAAATAAGTTAAGAATATTTTAATTAAGGTTTTTAATTATATATGGAAAATAAGAATTAGTAATGTGCATTTGCTAGTTATACATTTTCCAAGGAGATTTCGATCATTATTTTGGACAGTGCATTCACAGGGTTATGAAAACCGAATTTGGGTTAATATATGGAAAAATATCTTGAGAATATTTTCGGTTTTGGAAATTCCTTGGTGTCCAAACTTCCTTGTCTATAAATACTTTGAGTTTGCATTTCTAGCAAACTAATCCGTCGTGACAGTAAACTTCTTATGTTGTACTATTACTAGTGAAGCCGCCTATCGGAGAAGAAAGTAATCTAATTAGGTGAAATCTCTTACTGCTGCTCAGTTTAAAGTCTTCTTTGGGATTGAGAATCTCTAGTGCGTACCATTGGTGGGAAACTAGATATTGTGGTTTATCTTTAGTTTTCTTATTGATTTGATTGACTAACGATGGTTGAACTTTGATTGCACCTAGTTTGTTTATGCTTGAGAATCTTCTCTTCTGATATAAGATTCACTCAAACTAGTTCAAAATTCGACAGGGATCTTTAGACTGTTGTTAGATCTAAAGATGATCTTGTGATAATCCATTATTAACAGACTCCGTTCTGTATGTGATTATCACAAGAGATTCAAGTAGTTGTGTGCAGGTGTTTATTGAAGATCTAAGAATATTTGAAGACAAATAAGAGATAGAAGATTTATGACTTGGTTTTATAATATTTGGTGTGCACAATACTTGTTTTGTTAAAAGAGGATCCAATTAATAATCGGTTTATTTTTGTGGTATATTGGATTGATTAATAGAGAAGATCGACATCAAAACAGTTCTTTGGATTAAGAGTGTTGATTGGCTTAATCTTAACGATTACCTTTTGGTGATTGAACATAAGATAGATCTTGGAACCGAGTTTATGTTAAGATAAACAGAAGAGCCTTTGTGCAACTCATTTCACTTAGTTGAAGAGAGTTGATACCAAACAAATTTCTTATCCCTTTACTGTTTGGAATACGAACCAAGGGAATTGGTCCAAGTACATGACTTGTTTATAGGTTAGAGGCCTAGGAATACAGATGGAACTAGGTGAACTATAGGTTTAGTTGCTTGGTCTCAACTATACGAAGTTGGTTTATTTTGTATAGCGGCTTAATCCTGAGAGTATTCAATTCTGGATAAGGTCCCGGGGTTTTTCTGCATTTTCGGTTTCCTCGTTAACAAAATATTGCTGTGTCATTTACTTTATATTTCCGCATTATAATTAAAGTAAATTGCACAAATTTTAATTCCTATTTACTTGATACGTGAATCCTATTGAGTTTGGTTAAGTCCGAACCTTTGTATCAGGTAAATATACTTCGTTGTTGTATTGTCTCGATATTGTATCCATAGACGATCACACGAAGTGTGAACCGATTAGTTGCATTGTATTGACTTAGTCCATAGACAATCACTTTCGGAGAAAGTACTTATAGGAAGCAAATGCTTTAGCTTGAGGTATATTTGGGTACCCTTGCCTTTTCAATTGGTATCAGAGCAGGCAAACACGAAAATATCTAATAATCTGTGTTTGGTGCGATCAATCCTATAAGAATGAACTCGAATTCTCATGAATCGACTTCAATTAACGTACCGCCAAGTTTTGACAGAACAAACAATCTATGGTGGAAATATGCTATGCAATATTTTCTTCAATCACGAGACTTTAATACTTAGCTATTAGTCGTCGATGGTTATATTCTTCCAAAAATAGAAAATTCGGATACTGAGCTTAAACGCCTTGTAGATTTTTCAAACGAAGAAAAGGCACTAGCTAAGCAGAATTCAGATGGTTTGAATGCTATAATACATGCTGTAAGCCGTGATCTACAACATCATGTGTCAACATATCAAACTTCAAAAGAAACTTGGGATAATCTTCAAATCGTGTTCGAATGAAACACATCAGAGAAAGAAGATAGACTTCAAACTCTTACATCTGATTGGGAAAACCTTTGAATGGATGACAACGACACTTTTGAAGATTTTCATCTTAAACTCTCTGAAATAATCAATGCCTCTTTCTCTCTTGAAAACACTATTTCTGAAAAGGATATAGTGTGCAAAATTCTCATATCGTTGCCTCCAAGATACGATTCTAAGAAGCATGCAATTATAGAAGCTTATGATCTTTCTTTTCTCTCTAGAAATTCTCTAGTAGGAAAACTAAAGATTTTTGATCAAGAGAACGTGTCTAAACAAAGAGACAATTTGGCCTACAAAGCCATAAAATGGGTTTCAACCCAATATTCAGAAATATCCGAAGATCAGGAAGATCAAACTACAGAAGATGAAGCAGAGATAAATCATCACTTGTCTCTTCTTACTCAACGATTCAAAAAACTGTTGAGACATCGAAAAAGAGAGTTACCTGTGTCAAAAAGGAAAAATATTTCTTCACAAAAACGTGAAGACACCTGGGATGATAATGATAATGTTCCTCGGTGCTACAAATGTAGAGGTTTCGGTCATATCTCTCCAGATTTTCCAACTAAGGATAAACAATGGAAAAGAAAAGCTTATACTTCTACACTTGATTATTTTCCTAATGAGAATGATTAAAGTGATGAGGTGGATCATGTTGGAACCATTGCAGAAGTCTATGAATCTGAAAGTGTTCCAAATCTAGATACTCAAGAGGAGTTTAACCCTTTAATTTTCAAAGAAATATTTCCATATAAAGATAAGAGAACTCATCTTCTTTAATATGACATCATTGAAATAAAATCATTACTTGCTCAACTCAATCAGAGTTTTCAGAATGATAAATAAAAATTTAATAAGCGAGTGAAGAAAATCGAGTCTACTCAATACTCTGAAAAGGTTGAAGTATCTAAACTCATTCTTGATATCAAATGTTGTCAAGATGAGATAAGGAAGCTAAGAGAAGAAAATCAGAAACTGAGAGATAGACTCAATTGTGTTGAAAAATCATCAAGTGACATAGGGATAAGATGAAATATATTGATGAAATCTAAATCTAGGAAATGTAACAAGTCCGATGGTTGCTTCATGTGAAAACAAAGAGGGCATTATTAAAGGGAACGCCCTGATACAAAACAGAGAGAGACTGTATAAAACCGAAAATTTAAGATCTAAATAAAGATCGAATATCTCTTCTAACAAGAGAAATCAGTTTCTTACATGTCAAGATCTTGCATCAGAAGTCAATGTTGAAATCTTCAAAATAAGAAAATCCAACAACCAAAAGGTGAAACCTGACCGGTTATCATAGATTCTTACTTATTACAGTAAGGATGTGGATGTAAATATTTTAGTAAAAGTGTAGTTGCAGGATTTCCCACAACACACCCCTTGTAATATCTTGATAATAATCTCTTAATCTAAATTAATTTGATATTTAAAATTCTAAAAATTGTAAATAGACACACGGATTTTTACATGGTTCGATCAATTTGATCTACATCCATGATTCTCTACTATGATTGTTAAAGTTTACATTTGATTTTACATTTGATAATCTCCATTAATGGAGTTCTAAATCTAGTTTTGGGGAAGAAGATGATAAAGAAAAATACATTTTCTCTCTCTAAAAATCTCTCTGAAAAATATCTCTCTCTCCTCAAGACTCTCTCAACCCTCAAAAATACATCCTCCCCTTCTCAATCTATTAGATCTCTATTTATAGGAAATTACATAATGGGTGACAACTAAGTTGTCCTCTAATTTCGGATCTATCTTGCGAACCTCTCGTGAACTTTGTAACCATCGTGAAACACACACATTCTTCTCATGTTTCTTCAGTCGTCAACTTCGTCATTCTTTGAATTATTTTGTGACGCTCGTGAAATGTTGTTGAAGAGTTTTCAAAGGACGCTTCAAGAAGTGTCATTAATCTCTCGTGAACATAATTGTGGCGATATTCTGGTCCTACATCTTGCTTCTTTTTTCTTGAATATTGCTTGAAAAGTAATCTTTAAGAAAAAATATGTTGTTGTAGTAGTCTTTGATTTTTGTTGATGAAGGAATGAGCGAAAGAATACTGGATTTGAAAAGTATATACTTGCCTATATTCTTTTGCGAAGTTCCACATCTTTGTTAAATAAATAAGAAGTATTAACTCTTGAAGTGCTCGTGAAGTATGAAGTATCCCTGAAGAAATATAAGAAGTACTCAATCTTCAAGAAGTATCCGTCCTTTAATGAAAATCATAAGTCTTGCCTCTGTTCTCGTGAAATAATTACTTCATTTTTGGTGAAAATCCTAGTCCATTCTGGAAATGATTCTTGCGAGAAGATAAAGAACATAAAACATTTTCTTGATAATCCATAGTTGCCTCTGTTCTTTTATCTATGAAGGAAGAATCCCTGAGAAAATGTTAAATGAACGAATTGCCTTTGCCTCATTTGATAAAATGGTCATATTCTGCGAAATAATCATTTCTTCTGCGAAATTCTGGAATAATCTGCAATATGCTGAATTAGTCTGAAAATGTATGAATATTTCTGCGAATTTCTGAACGTTTCTGCGAGTTGCTGATTTTTTCTGTGAATTTTTGAATGTTTCTGCGAGATTCTGAAATAATGCTTTGAATAGTGGCGATGAATAGTGACGATGAATAGTGGCGAGATTGTAGATATTCCTCTTGATAGACTCTGAATAATACTTCTGAGAAACTCTTAATAGTATTTCTGAGAGATTCTAAATAGTACTTGCTTTCTTTCTTGCGATGAGCAAATCTTTCCTGCATTCTTACAAGAAAATAATTAATGTTTGAGATTATTCTATTGGTCTTATTTTGCCTTCCTTGTTAAAGGTCTTATTTCGCCAAGTTTTCTCTCTGCGACAAAATCGCAGGACGTCTTTACATTTGCATGTATTGACCCATTGATCTTGCCTTATCTTTTCTCTTAAGGCTTTTTGGCCTGTTATGCGACAATATGACAAGTCTAAGTTCTCTCGCGAGATCAAAGTCTCATGACATTGCCGTCTTGCGATGAAATCGCAGGACGTCTTTACATTTTCATGCAAAAACCCATTGATCTCATCTTAACTTTTTCTCTTTTGGATTTTTTCCTCTGTATAATTTTCGTCACGCGACAATATGACAGGCCTAAATGATCTTGCGATCATAAAGCCCCATGACATTGCCGTCTTAAGACACTTATCAGCTCCCTAATGAAGGGTGCCGCCCTTATCTTCCCCCTGGTTTCCCCTTCAAGGAGGGCACATCGTCCATACAAGACTAGCTCCTCCCATCCAGATTTACCAACAACCAGTTGTTTTCGTAGCCTCTTGTCCTTTATGCCTATATGGCTTATAGTTACAAGACTACACCCTAGGTGGGGTTTTCTTCAGGCCAAGTGCATCATAGCCAAGACTTACCAAAGATGGCCAGGGTAGGTTCGTCCGTCCCGGGCACCCTTGGCTAAACCGTGTACCTCGGCGCCTTGGTCATACTCTGCACTTCTTGGAAGAGATCCTCGGTCGTCCAACCAGGGTATAACCTTATAAAGCTGGAAATCCAAGATCTCTCTTCTGGATAGGTTTTCTTTAACCCCAACATCTGCATGACTCAGGTTCCAGCAGCGGTATAACCTTATCGCTGAATCATGTAAAGAGATACCCCCCGTATAACGTGCTTGTAGGTCTTACATTTTCCTCTTACGAAATTGTATTCTCGAACTAGGGTGCACGCCATAAAGGTTTGTCCCATTCTTTAAATTTCTGCGAAATTATATTCACGTTTCTCGCGATATTTTCGCGTTTTTTTCATTCTTTCACTTCTGTCAATTCTTTATATAATCTTGAATAATCTCGCGATTACACTCGCAGCTCTGATAAAAATTTGTTTTGCACATTTCTGTGAGTTGAAATATTCTTTAAAATCTTTTGAAATCTTAGAAATAAACTTTGAAATTTTGCGATTGTATCGCGTATTTTGGAAATTTGAAATCTTAGAAATTTTGGCGATAATTTCGTTTTTTGTAACCTTAGAAATCTTTGAAATTTTTTGCGATAATTCCATTTTCTATAATCTTTTGAAATCTTTGTAATCTTGCAAGGGTATCGCTGTTTTGGAAAGGAAATCAAATTTTTTTGAAATCTTTTGAAATATTATAAATCTTAGAAATGTTCTTTGAAATCTGGCGATAATATAAATCAAAAAATTTCATTTTCTGTAAGCAAAATATTCAAGGAAGTGGTACTTAGCTTTTTGGCGATTTGCTGTTGCTACCAATTCTCGCGAAGTATTTGATTTGCTCGTGAAATTAGAAGTAATAAGATATGAACTCTTGACCTGCTTCTTGTATACTCTCGCCACATACCGATTGTTCTAACCCTTATCTTGTGAATTTTACTTGCAAAATAATCAAATTTCTGACGAAGTAATAAAATACCAAATTCCTGCCTCTGACCAATTTGGCGAAGTAATGAAATAATCCTCTCGTGGAAAGTAGATGTATCATGCCAAAATTAGACTTCATTTTCTCGCTAGCCAATTCTTTGCGTTAAATAGCTTGGTGTACTTTAGCCATGTGACCCAAAGATCTCATGTTCGAATCTCACTATAGCTCGTCACACTATAGCTGCCTCGTCATTTCTGACGAAATGGGTGTAGCAGATCCAACAGTAGAATCTCTATTCTTTTGCGAAGTGGTATCACCGGCTCCCACTAATCTAAAAAGATGACGAGTATCATCTAATAATCGTAATTAGAATGATTAGAACCTGACGAAATGATTAGAATTTTTCGTGAATGATTAGAATTTTTCGTCATTGTGGCATAGGCAACTAAATGGACTGACGAAATGGGTGTAGGATTACTTCTCACGAGTAATTTATTTAATTGTGTGTAGCTTCTCACGTGATACTTAAATGGGATGTCCACGCATCCTGTCCACTTAATACTTTCCCCTCGAGATCTTGAGCAGCCTTCTTAAACTTCTCAATACCCTTAAGTAATGTCCACGAGTATGCAGCTCACGAGCACTTCAAATGTAATAACATACCCATTTTTCACGAGCACTAACTACTATGACGAGATGGGTGTAGGACCACGAGTATGCAGCTCGTAATTATATCCATGAGATGTAGTACCACTTCCTCTCGTCATTTGAATTAATATAACATACCCAACTCGTAAACATGCTACTTCGCCAAACAAATCTAAGTATGCAGCTTCGGCAATTCATCCATCTATCACCACGAGTTCAAGTATCATGAGAAACACCACTAAAAGGAGTACCTGAATTATTATTTTTTTCCTTCACATTTTTTATGCAACACCTGGACACATGTCTTTTCTCCATGTTGTTCGCAATGGATTGAGAGATATCATGAGAATCCATGTTCTTATTTACTGACTTTCACCTGCCACTATTTTCCTAGGACAATACTCTGTCTTCTTTCTTGAACAATATATTGTTGCCTCAGTTTTTAAGTTACATTTTGATTCGTAGGCTGGTGAAAAACCCAATCCCAACAAGAGATCTCGAGTGATTAAACCTACACCCATAATTTCAATTGATGACTTCCTTCCTGAGATGGATAAGGAATTTCCCTCTCCTCCTCGTGAAAATACTTCTTCGCAAACTCCTGCCTCTACTCCATTACCCAGTTTTCAATCTCCCACCAATGTCAATTTATCAACACTTCTTCAAGATCAACCCTCGCAAAATACTTCTTCAACATCTTCTCTTGAAAAGCCTATCTTGACTCCTAATCCTTTGAGTGCTATTGCTCCAGACAATTTACAACTTGCTCTTATTTCTTCAAATTCTTCTCCTCTTCCTCAAGAAATTCGAGATGGAATTTATTCAACTTTTCGAATGTTATCTGAGGTTTTGAATAATACTGCGAAGTCTACTATTGTTCGTTCGCAATATGAGTTTTGCGAAGCACTAAATAATTTCATCAATCCTGATATTTCTACTTCACACCAATCCTTAGAAAAAGAAGTTGAATTGCTTCGCCAATCCATGAAGTCTTCAAGAGCAGAATGTGAGAATCTCCGCAAAGAGAATTATCAGCTTCAGAATGATTCTCTTGATTGTGTGATCCTTCGCAAAAGGAATGATGAATTGAAAGGTATGACTACTATCTTCATATTTTCCCCTTTTGTTTACTTTTGTTCTTCATATGTTTGAAACACCCATTAAAACCCATTCCCCTTTATAGAATCCATCCAGAAATGTAGAAGATTGGTACTTCGCCATGAATCAGATGCAACAGAATATCAAGCCAAGCATGAAAGCCTCTTGAACCAATTCTCCCATTTATTTAATCTTTATTCGTGTGCTCTTGATAATTTTGATGCCCTTTTTCAAGAGAATACCCAACTGATTTACGACCGAAAATTTTTAAATGATGACATATCTCAACTTACTTCTTCTTTAACTAAAGCCGGCTTGAGAGTAGAAACCTTATTAGAAGAGAACAAAACCTTATCAGAAGAGAAATGCTCGTATTTGAATACAATAATCGTTTCTTCGCAAAAATTAGATACTCTTCAGAATAAATGTTGCGATCAAGAAAATCTTCTTTCTTTGTTAAAAGGTGAACTTGAGGAATTAAAGAAGTCTTCAGCTGCAGAGAGAAGCTCTTTTGCCGTTGAGAAGAAATCCCTTATTAATAAGAGTATAATCTTAAGTACTAAGAAGAATCAACTTGAAGAATATTATTCTGAACTAAAAAGTCTTAATACCAAACTTGCGAAGGATAAAAATTTTCTTCTTTCTAAAGATCAGAAGCTTCAATATAGACTTAAAGGATTAGTTGGTGATGGTTTTGATAATGAGATGGATCATATGAAGAATTGTTGTCTATCTTTAGCTCAATCTCTTATTTCTCAAAGAGAAGGTAGTCATTAAAATTTGACTGCCTCTGATGTATCTTTAAATTTTGTTATATTCGCAAATTTGACCCTTTAAATTTTGTTTTACTCGCAGATCCGAGAACAACCTTCGCAATGCTAAGGCCGGATTAGAAGCCTCCTGTTCTGAGCTTCGTAAGAAAAATGCTTTGCTTTCTACTCGCTTAATCAACTCTCGTGATCGTGCTACTCGGAGATTCAACTATCTTGCTTATTCCAAAGATATCGAGGATACCAACCATCAGAAAGCTATACTTCGTGAAAGTCATCTGAAATCTCAAGTCTTTGCGAATAACATTCTCTTATCAAGAGCCTTGCCTCCTGTGAAAATTACTCCTCTGAAAATATCTGACGATGAAGTTGTTCATGAGCCTAATAGTGATTTTGATTATGAGAGTGATGATGAAGGACTTGATGATGAAAAGGAATCTATTCCTCAAGGAGATGTTCCTGTTGCAGATTCTTCAAAGGATGATATTTCGCAAAAATCGAAAGTTGCTAATGACCCTGCTCATCTTAAAGATCCAGCACAGAGTGTTGATGAAGCATAATAATATTCTTTCTCAAATTATCATTTATTCTCTTGTTCTCCTTTCTTTTGAACTCCTTCTCTCAGCTACTGTTGGTTTTCTTTTTGCAATTAATTATGCCTACTATTTTTGTTCTTTTAAGAAGTACATTTGATATTTTGCGAAGGTGATTTGACCTTTCTTAAATTGAATGCTTTCCTTATCTGCATTATTTGATCATATGAAGAGAAATAATATAACTCAAAGAATATAGTTTAGTATCTCCTTTCCCCCTATTATTGCTCTTCAGATGATTAAACATTGTTGGAAGTATTCGAATATCTGCCATAATTCAACTTACGAAGCTTCAGCTTGTTGCGATTGTGAACAAGAAATCCTCCCTTTGAAGTATAAGAAATACGAGGTATGAAATATCCTTAAGAAGTATAAGAAGTATAAAATATCTTTAAAGAAGTATTAGAAGTATTCAATCCGTAAAGAATTATCCAATGTATGAAGAAGTATAAGAATTATTCAATCTATGAAGAATTACTCAATGTATGAAGAAGTATAATAAGTACTTACCTTCACAAAATGAAGTATCCGTTGAAGAAGTATAATAAATATGAGACGTTCTTGAAGAATTATAAGAAGTATTCAAGTTGTGGAGAAATATTCAGTATATGAAGAAGTATAAGAAGTATGTAATTCTCGTAAAATTTAATGAATACGAACTATCTGTTTTTGATTGCGAGCAAAATCGCATCTTTTGTTATATCTTCATGAAAATTCTTCAATAGGGCTATCTTATTTTTTAGGACTTCATGATTTATATTCTTGTAAAAATTATTCAATGATATTGACGGAGCTGTCTTCTTTGTCAGAACTTCATGATATATATACTCTTGTAAAAATTCTCCAATGATATCGATGTAATAATTTTCATTAATTTTTGTGGTCTTATCATGCCTTCCTAAGTAAAGGTCTTATTTTGCCACCTCTTTTGTGATACTATTTTTGTATTTGCGATAATATGACAAGTTTGAACATTCTTGCGAATATACAATCTCGTGACATTGTCGTCTTGCGATGAAATCGCAGGACGTTTTTACACTTTCATGTAATAACTCATTGATCTCATCTTAACTTGTTTGTTATGTTCTGCGAGTTCTCTTTGTATGTTTTGTTTATCTCTTAGAATGCTCGCAGAAATTCAATTGTTGCACAAATATGACAAGCCTTTATGTTTTTGCAAACAAGAAGCCTCGTGACATTTGCGTCTTATAGCACGTATCAGCTCCCTAATGGAGGGTGCTGCCCTTTATCTTCCCCTTGGTTGCCCCTTCAAGGAAGCGTACATCGACCATACAAGGTTAGCTCTTCCCATCCGGTTATGCAAACAACCAACTTTTGATCGCAACCTCTTATCCTTTTTGCCTATAGGGCTTATAGTTACGAGGTTGCACCCTATGGGGTATCTTTGGGCCAAGTGCATCATTTGCCAAGACTTGTCAAAAATGGCAGATGTGCTTCAAGCTCACCCATCACTCTTGACTCAACCGTGTACCTCGGCGCCTTGATCGTTTTCTGCACTTCTTGGGAAAGACAGTATGCCTTAGTCTCCCAACCTAAATCATGTTACACCGCATAATATTTCATAATGTCGCAAGATTAGGTGAGAATCCAAGGTGTCTAACCCGGATAGGTACCCCGTTATTGGGTTGTACCCCGTAAAGTTCCATGTACTTAGGTGCCTTGGTGGTGTTCCGGTGTCCCTGAGCCATGCTTATAGGTACCCCCTTAAATGACGTACTTTAGGACTTTGCCTCTTACGAAATGTTGCTTCGCGAACTAGGTTGTACGCCACAAAGGTTTTCCTGTGTAATATTTCTGCGGCTTTCTTTCTTTTTTGAAAGCTGATCACAGATTGCGGTCTTTTATTCGCAAATTTCGGTCTTTTCTTCGCAAGTTAATGTGTGCGTCTTTCTTTAATGAAAGTTAATCACAATAAAAATTTTGAAATTCGTAATTTTTGCATATTTCCTGCGAGCAAACAATATTCGTAAAATTTATCATGAGTTTTATGGATAATACCTTTTCAAATACAGTCTATTCCAAGGTCTACCAAGTCTCAAACCCATGTCTCTCCCTTCTGGATCCATCAGCCGATAAGCTCCGCTTCCCACAACCTCTTTGATAGCATATGGTCCATCCCATTTTGGTGCTAATTTTCCTCCATTTTCTTTCTGATATGGAGGTGTTTCTCGCATGAACAAATCACCTGGTTGATATTCACGTTCAATGAATCTCTTGTTGTACTCTCGAGCTAATCGTTCCTGATAAATCTTCATATGGTGCAACACCTTTTCTCTTTTTTCTTCCAAATCATCCAATTCACTTAATATTACCCCTGCACTTAAATTTCTTTCCCAAGCTTCTTTCTTTGTTGTCGGAATTACAACCTCTGTTGGTATCATTCTTCTACTCCATATGTTAAGCAATAAGGAAACATTCCAGTTACCTCTCTTCTAGTTGTATTGTATGCCCAGACTGCACTAGGTACTTTCTCGCACCACCCTTTGAGATGTCCTTCTAATTTCTTTTTGATTGTATCTGCGATTGTTTTATTTGTTGCCTCTGCCTGTCCATTAGCTTGTGGATATAACGGAGTTGATTTCCCACATTTTATCCTAAAAGCACTTAGTAACATCTCTATATTCTGCCCTTCAAATTGTTTTCCATTATCAGATACTAACTGTGCTGGAACTCCATATCTGCAAATGATGTTCTCAAATATGAACGTAAAAACATCTTTATCACGAATATGTTGTACTGCTTTTACTTTTGCGAGCTTCATGAAATAATCTGTTGCGACTATCAAATATCGCCTTTGTCCGGATCCAGGCATAAATGGTCCAACAATATCCAACCCCCATTTCCCAAAAGGCCAGCAGCTTGTGGAAGAAGTTAATGTTGCCCCTGGTGCATGAATTCTTTTACCATGTCGTTGACATTCCTTGCATCTTCGTACGAACAATTTTGCGTCTGTATGCATATAAGGCCAGTAATATCCTTGTATCTTTGCTCTGTACGCTAGAGATATTCCCCCACTATGATAGCCAGCTTCTCCTCCATGTAATATCTTTAATATTTTTTCTCCTTCTTCACGAGTTAAGCACCTGAGAGGTGGTCCACTGAAAGATTTTCTGTATAAAATTCCTTCTCGTAGCTCATAGTTTGTTGCACGACTCTTTAATTTATGTGCTTCTAGTCTGTTCCTGGATACTTCTCCTGTTGCGAGATATGCATGAATTTCTTTTCTCCAATCTGCGATGTTATTTGGTAATTCTCTTTCTACTTCCATCGCAACTACCTCTTCAATTTCTTCTTCTTTGTTCACCGATGGGTGTTGAATCGTCTGAATTTTTATATTTCTTGTATTAGGATTTGTCATCATACTTGGAATGAATGCAAAAGCATCTGCGAGTCGATTGTATTTCCTTGTTATATGCCTCCACTTTAATTTTGGTATCTTCGCAGATAATTCAGTAACAAGTTTCTTGTATTTCTTCAAGGAAGACTCATTTGTGGTATATTCCCCTTTAACTTGACAAATTACCAGCTGCGAATCACTTGTTATCCTTATACTTTCAAGCTTCTTTTCTATTGCGATCTTCAATGCGTGCACTACAGCTTCGTACTCTGTTTCATTGTTCGTGGATGCAAATTCTAGTCTGGACGAGAATGTTGTTCTTTCTCCTTCTGGTGAGATCAACACAACTCCAATTCCATTCCCCTCACTGTTGGATGATCCGTCTACTAAAATTTCCCATCTATTTGGTTCTGTTAACAAGTCTTTTGGATTCCCAAACTCTTCTTCAACATCCATCATTTCTTCTACTGCTTCATCTTCTTCCAAAGGAAATTCTGCCAAGAAATCCGCGACGACTTGTGACTTTTGCGATGATAATACTTCGTATTTTATCTTGTAATGGTTTACTTGTGCATTCCACCTTTCTATTCTCCCTGACCTTTTGGTGTTCTTCATAACTGATTCAATTGGCACCTTGGTTACCACTTTTATCACATGTGCTTGGAAGTATATTCATAACTTGAATGATGCATAAACCAGGGCTAAGATTAACTTCTCCATTTTAGAATAATTTCTCTCTGCTGCGTTAAAAGTTTTACTGATGTAGTAAATGGGCCTTTCTATTCTCAAGCGTCTGTTCGCAATAACCGCACTTAGAGCATATGGAATTGTTACGAGGTATACCAATAATTCTTCGTTTTTCTCTGGTTTCGTAATATGGATGTATTTGTGAGATATTCTTTGATTCCTTGAAAAGATTTTTCACATTCATCACCCACTTGAATTTTGCTCCCTTCTTAAGTATGTTGAAAAATGTTTGCACTTATCCTCACATTCGCGAAATAAATCTTCCAGTGAAGCCAAGAGTCCATTTAGCTTTTGTACTTCCTTTATCACAGGTGTTGGCATGTCACGAACTCGCTTGTACTTTTTCTCGGATCAACTTGTATTCCCTCTTTTGATACTATATATCCCAAGAATTTTCCAGACGCAACTCCAATTATACATTTCTCAGGATTTAATTTGATGTTGAACTTTCTCATTTGTTCAAATATTTCCTTCAAATCTTGCACATGATCTTTGGCTTCTTTGCTTTTTATCAACATATCATCTACATATACTTCCAAAGTTTTATGTATCCACTTTGCGAACACTTTTTCAACCATTCGTTGATATGTAGCACCCGCATTTCGCAAACCAAATGGAATCTTCACATAACAATACAAACCTCTTGGAGAAAAAAAGGCAGTATGTTCTTGATCTTCCTCTGCGAGTGATATTTGATTATACCCTTTATAACCATCAAGTGAAGTGACTCTATCATGTCCTGCAGTTGATTCCACCATTTGTGGTATGTCTGGTAATGGAAAGCTATCTTTGGGGCAGGCTTTGTTTAGATCAGTGAAATCTATACAAATTCTTATCCCTTTATTCTTTTTCTAACAATGACCATATTCGCAATCCATTCTCGGGTATTTTTCTTCCCTTATGATTCCTGCATCCAGCATCTTTTGTAATTCTTCTTGTATCTGTGCATGATAACTTTGTGATATCTTCCTTATTCTTTGTTTGAATGGTCTTACGTTTTTATCGATGTTCAATCTATGACACGCCACTGATGGATCAATTCCTAGTATCTCATCTACACTTCCTGCGAATATATCTTTATATTCTCGTAAGAGATCAATAGTTCTCTTTTCTTCTTCTTCATCCATCTTAGTTCCAATTCGCAAGAATAAAGGCTCCTCTTTACTTCCAATATTTACTTCTTTAGTTGGTTCAGCTGCAACATAGCTTGGATTTTTCTCCCCCATAGGTGTTGGTTCTTTGATTATTTTTGCTGGTTCCCCTTCTTTTTCTGGAATCTCACTTGGTATTCCTCTCCCTTTCTTTGCTCTTATTGTATACACTCTGAATTCTTCTTCCTTTTTTACCTCCTTCGCAAGTTTTCTACGAAACTGTTTCTTTCTTGCTCTCCCCCCATACTGTTTTACTTCTATCTGATAACAAAATTTTGCACTATCAAGATCTCCTTTTATTTCATGTATTCCATTTGGTGTAGGAAATTTGATTTTCTGATGTAATGTTGAAGCAACAGCTTTGATCGCATGAATCCACGACCTTCCTATAAGCATATTATATGGAGATTCCATATCTATCACACATAAGACTATATGTGTTTCGATTTCTCCTAGCAATATTCGCAGTGCTATTTCCCCCTTAGATTTTGTTGTAGATTTTCCTAATCCATGAATAAGACATTTTGAATTTGTGATTTCTTCATCTTTAATTCCCATCCCTTTAAGTGCATGATAGAATATGATATTAACAGAACTCCCTGTATCAACCAAGATTCGGTTTAATTTCCATTTTTCTATAGCTTTCTTCTCTTCTCGCATGACTGGAACTGTGATCACCAATGGTGAAGTGTGGTTCAAGTCTTCATTTGGGATTTCTGCTATTGAAAATGTGATTTTCTGTTTTTCACATTCTTCTAAAGTTGTTATTTTCTCCTCCTCCATGATCTTTCTTCCTCTACAATCTCGCTTGTATATCTTTCCCTTCATGTTATTATGAAATTCATCAATCATTGTCTTTGTGATCATATTACATTCTTCTTTTTTGCAATCTCCATCCACTGACTCCATTTGATCTTCAAATTTTCCACAATTCCTTCAAATTTTGGCTATCACAATCCTCAAGTCCCTGTTTCTAGCGCCAATTATGTAGTTGCAGAATAACCTACAACTACACCCTCAGTAGAATTAGTAAAACTTGAGAAGTTCTTGATGTTGAATGAAAACTTTTTTATTAATTCTCTCAATTGATTACAAAGAAATATCTAAATGGAACTAGAATAGTTACAACTTTCTCTATTCTCTTTCCTAAGATAATTTCTAATACTCACCAAAAGAACCTCCCAAATTTTACATTTGAACTCCTATTTATAATGAACTTTGTACAGCTGTATATGTGTTGTGAAGTATCGCAACACATATTCGTACGATTATTCCATATTCGCAAATCTTCATACTTCCCTGTGCTTCCTCTATCTTCGTATTGTTTTGTAACTCTTTCCTCTTATATTTGTCACGATGTTCGTAAGTTAATGCCTTGTGATATTCGGTACCTACATTCCGGTTGAGGTGAATAATTATGCAAGTTGATTTATTGGTTTGTATGAATTATTTATGGCTTTACATATGAATATATTGATGGGATGAGTTGTTTAGTCCAATTCGATTCCGGATAAGATAAACTAAGTTAATTCTGATCTTAGTTAGACTTATCAAAATGGAGGTTTCGGTTATTCAAGTCTAACCGAATGCCTAAACAAGGAAATGCTAGTTAACTAACCTAGTATTTGGCTTGTTTAAAATCTAAAGGTCCAAGTTATATGGATAATTAGAACCTGATGAGAAAAATGGAGTTTATCTTTGTTTTGGTCTTATCGAATGAAGCGGTTGTATTTATACAATCGGTTTAGCAAATGAACTAAGTTGCTTAGTTGATTTTGGGTTTGCTAAACTAGTTGGGAAAATTGCTTCGGGAAATTATTTCCATGATAACATATCAAAACATAATTACTTTGTAGTTTCGGTTTTGATATTGGTTATCAAAAATGGTATGTGGAACCCTCGTTCTTGACTCAACAGGTTGCAAGTCTATTTTGAGATTTGTAAGATCCTTTTCGTGTTGTCCTTTATTTTTTTCGTTTCTTTGTCATTTTTGTGACAAAAAAGGGGAGAAATATATGGAGTAAACAAGTGATGTTGGTATCAATTTTATATTAATTGGTGTCACTAGGGAAGAGGACAATGGTTCTTGAACGTTTATCTAACGAAAGAGGAAAAGCACAGACTAAGGGGGAGTAACATATCATATGATTGGTATAACAAAGACGCGCGGATTGAAAATCTACCTATCTCACCTTTAGAGGGAGTATGAGCTTTGTTATTATAATGTCAACAACGACATTTTTAAGTATTAAATGAATGCCGGTTATGTGTTGTTGAATTATGGAATCAAGCGATCATGTGTAATGAATTATTGTAATTTGTTTATCCATATGATTATAAGAGTTTTGTCACTAAAATTGACAAAGGGGCAGATTTTTAGAGCATAGATCGGTTGAACCCACCAAGTGTTGGTATGTCAAGTTTGGTTATCATATTTTAGTGAGACAAAACTCATTTAAGAGTCGCTTGATTTAAATGTACTAGAGTCAACTTTGTATAGGTTAGCTTGAAAATATTAGGATAAGACATTACAAGTATTGCGAAGACTTGAAGAAGTGAAGAAGTACGGAGCTACAACCACAACGTCATCCTTCCACTTGAGGTTAGTGATATTTGACTTGAACTGTTTCATTCCCTAACATATCTTTCAAGTCATGCGTATTGAAAACATAAAATTGTGAAGCATGAGCACTCTAGATAGATATAGTATTAAGGAATACAATGAGGTTTAATGCTTAACCATTAAACTTTGTATATAAGACATCAACATAATCATATGAATGCTATTGTGATTATGTATGGGTATGAGGTGAGGATTTCATCCTAGGAAACAATGTTTTTACATGTGTTTTAAGGAAGTAAGTTCATGATATGTGTAGTGAACCGAAAAGTAAATCGCCAGGCATTATTGGGGCTATTCTTCATTGCAAATCTTATGAACGACCAATATGTGTGATTAGTATAACCGCTCATGACTTGTTTGTGTTCTTGGTAAAAATATTCACATGAGGCCTGACTTATGTATTGGTATGACTTTTATTAGTGAAACCGATCTTAAGTAATCACCTGGGGTATGATCGGGTTTGTGTGTGTCTTACCAAATTTGGGAGAGGGGAACCGATCCTATGGACATGTGCAGTGCATACAAGTTAGATACCAAATATATGTGGGGAACAGATCCTAGTACCAGGTCAGCCAAATTTTGGTAAGCTAGTGTGATTATGCACAGTACTCACATGGAGGTAGAACTGAAATTTGTTTTGGTAGAACCGTTACACCCATGGTTTATGATTGAGTGTTACTTGATCAATCACATAGTTCTTGAAAGTCAGATGAACCAATTCTAATCTTTTTTGGAAGTGTGGTAAATTGGTTTCAAGTGAGTAAGTATGAAAAAGGACTTGCAAGAGAAAGATGTCGACACACTTTGAACATGCGCATTAATGTGTATTCTTTTATTGTTCAAAGATATTCCTTAACAGCTAAGAAGGAAGTAAATCCCAAGATCAAATTTAAATAAGTTAAGAATCTTTTAATTAAGGTTTTTAATTATATATGGAAAACTAGTGGATTGCCCGTGCCATAATGGCACGGGGCGGAAGGGGGCTGTCTATGATTAAAAATAAGATACATGTTGAATTGTAAATTTTCTTCCAACTCCTTCCATGGTCTCTATGATTATTGACAAAGAATAACAATCTTGTCAATTACAATTAAACATCAAATTAGCCAAGAATAGACACCACTAATAAGAGCAGTAGAATCAAATTTTGTAGACAAATCTATGATAGGACTTCTGGATACACAACATTTTTTGTTTCGTGTCTAGTACTGTTCTTTGGGAGTAGCACATGGATCTTCCCGGCACTTGTGCATCTGGACAGTGCAACATAGAGCTTCCCATGGCTGAATACGGGGCTCCTCAAATCTACCCCCACATATTTCAGCGATTGACCCTGAGATTTGTTAATGGTCATCGCATAATCCAACCTGATTGGGAACTGTCTCCTAGTCATTCGAATGAGGACGTGTGATGAAGATGGTGTTAGTGATATGCGCGGAATAAAAACCACTTCCCTAGCCTTATATCCTATTAAAATTGTAGCCACAATAACATGTTGTTCGCAAATCTCTACCCTCAACCTGATAACACAACAAATCATGGAACAATTAAATAATCATCGAAGCAATTCTAAGGTTCTAAATTTAAGAAACACAATGAGAATAAATGAGGTGAATCATATGACATGTCATGATCTGGATAGAGCACATACCTAGTACCATTGCATAGTCCACTTCTAGGAGCTAGATTACGCAACAACATAATTGGACAACCGACTTTAAGATCTAATTTGAATGGCGGCAATCCCGATAGATTTTGTTGGTTTAATGTTTCACTCGTATAGGTTGTACCTGTTGATGATTCACCGTTAACCTACTCTTGTTTATCTGCTGCGATAAACGTGTGAGATTCACCATTGTACATCTCCAACACGATTTTATTTATTTCTGAAACCTCGTCGTTCCTAGGAGACAATATTGTTCTCTTGGTCATATATTCTGCAGTGGGCATGCGCATTCCTTCAATTCCCGGATATATCTTTGAAATCAACTCATGTAGATTGGCAGATTTTTAAATGGCAGATGGCAAGTTAACTTTAGGCTCTGGATTTTCCCCCACCTGCAAAATGGCATCAGTATATCGAAGGAATTAATATCTAGTGTGGCAGATGCAGTGGCTAAGTATACAAGGAGAAACAATTTAACTAAGTGCCCGTAAACGGACTCCCTAAAATGCTTAATGAGCCGTGAGTCTTAGCTTTCCATTATGTAATGTAATTATGCAGTTTCATTAAGTTTTTTCTATCAATATAGCAATCACCTAAGAAAGTATGTACCACTGGACTTAATGTTCAAAACAATAAACATTACAGTTAAAAAAAAATTGTAGTTCAAATGCAAGATACATTGCATAAATGTTACCCAATTTGATTGTAAGTGGCATTGTAGGATCAGAATATTGTCACAACAATATTCTTGCGAAATAAACAACAGTTCTGCGATACATCAATAATATTCTGCGACACATTTCAAAGTGACGTAAGGAATGACATATCAGATGAAAACGACAGAAACATGAGAAAAGTGTAACATTTCTGCGATGGATCAATAAAACCTACGAATGATTAAGGCGGTGCTAACTGCGATTTATCGCAAGAACTCAGATCCGAAACTAAAGGGGATCATAGCTTTAAATGAGCTGTCATGAGCTGTAATCCACTATGTAAATGCCTATATAAAGGAAATGAATAGTTCCAGAGGGGGGATGAATTTTTGAGTGCTAGGAAAGTTTTTAGGAGATAGAAAATCTTATTAAGTGAATTGTATTCTTGATTACTGTAATTCTTTTAAGATCATATCAATAAAAAAGGTTCTTAATCTTAAAATTGTGTCATAAATTCTTGAGTTGGGTGTAGTGTGGGAATTCCTGCAACTACATTTTGGCGCCCAGAAACAGGGAAGAATAGTTGAAAATCATAGCAAAAATTAGATAAAGGAAAGAAGTTATTCAAGAATTAGAAGAATATCAAGAAAATTGGTGGAAGAAAAGATAATCAAAGATAATCAAAAGAAGTTGGAGTGTGGTGTAGTAATAAAGATGATGATAGATAAGTTCCATGGAGATATCAGAGGAAGGTTACATAAGCGAGATTTTGAAGGAAAGAAAATCATAACGGTTGATGAGACATCACCGCTAAAAGATTGGGAAAACAGAAGATCACATTCACGACAACAGAAATTCCGAAAGAGAATTTAAGTCATACATCTCCATTGGTGATTACAGTGTCTGTTGTACCAACAAGAAAAGAGAAATCAGTAAGATCTACAGAAGAGTGGGCAGTGAATAGGACTTTGGTGGACGCATGAAGTTCTGTGGATATAATGTTTTACCACACATTCAAGAAAATATGATACAAAGATGAAGAAATGATTAGTCCAACATATCATATCCATGGATTTGGAAAATCTCTAACCAAACCTAAAGGTAAAATTGTAGTGCGAATTCCGTTAGGGGAAATAGAGACGCAGATAACTTTGTGCGTGGTGGATGTGAAATCACCATATAATATATTGTTGGGAAGACCATGGATACATGCAATCAAGGATGTGTCATCAACTCTACATCAGTGCATAAAGTTTCCTATGCCTAGCGGAATTGGCGAGATCAGAGGAGATGCAGATTATGCAGCATTATGTTTCCAGAATGAAGTAAGGAATTGTGAAAATCAAATTCAATTGCGAAAACAGCGCAGAAAAATGAGGAGAAAAGAAAAGAAAGAAGAAGAATTCAAGATTTACATGATAAGATCAGAAGAAGGAAAAGGAATATTTGGCGATTTATCGCAAGAAAGTGATGAACCAGCGGAGGCAATAAAAATGCCAACACCAATGGGAGAACATGAAGCCAGTTATACTGCAGCAGAACCAACAAAAGAAGTAAATGTTTGAAGTAAAGAAGACCCAAAAATGCTGAAAATTGGAACTAAGATGGGTGTGGAGGAAGAAGAACAAACTGTAAACCTTCTACGAGAATACATAGACATTTTTGCGTGGAATATGGATGAGATGCCTGGAATAGATCCATCTGTTGCGTGCCATAGATTGGATATTAACAAAAATGTGAGACCATTCAAACAAAGAATAAGAAAGATTGCGACCACTTATCATGCCAATATATAAGAAGAATTGCAGAAGATGCTTGATGCAGGAATTATAAGGCAAGCAAAATATCCAGAATGGATCGCCAATATGGTAGTAGTTCCCAAGAAAAATAAGGGGACAAGAATTTGCATTGATTTTACTGATCTAAATAAAGCATATCCCAAAGATAGTTTTCCCTTTCCAAATATTCCGCAGCTGGTGGACTCTGCCGCAGGAAATGATCGAATATCTTCGTTAGATGGATACAAGGGATATAATCAAATCCCGCTTGCGGAAGAAGATCAAGAACATACTGCATTCTTTGCTCCCAGAGGATTATATTGCTACAAAAAGATGCCTTTTGGGTTGCGAAATGCAGGAGCAACTTACCAAAGAATGGTGGAAAAGGTGTTCGCAAAATGGATACATAAAACTTTAGAGGTATATGTGGATGATATGTTGGTAAAAAGCAAAGAAGCTAAAAATCATGTGCAGGATTTAAAGGAAATTTTTGATCAGATGCGGCTTTTTAATATCAAGGTAAATCCTGAGAAATGTACTTTCGGAGTATCATCTGGGAGATTCTTGGGGTATATTGTATCAAAGGAAGGAATACAAGTTGATCCTGAAAAGGTGCAAGCAGTTCGAGATATGCCAACTCCAGCAACAATAAAAGATGTGCAAAAATTGAATGGACTTTTATCATCATTAGGCAGATTCATTTCGCGGTCATCAGATAAATGCAAGCATTTCTTCAACAAACTAAAGAAGGGAACAAAATTTAAATGGACAGATGAATGTGAGAAAGCTTTTCAAGGAATTAAGGAATATTTGATGAATATATCCATTTTACAGAAGGCTGAACCAGGAGAAGAATTGTTGATGTACCTTGCGACAACTCAACATGCTTTAAGCGCAGATACTTTTTGCGAAATGACGCAGAGTTGAAAAACCAATTTACTACATCAAGAAAATATTCAATGCTCATGAGAAAAACTATTCAAAGATTGAAAAGCTAATTCTGGCGTTAGTTTATGCGACATCTAAACTTCGGATATATTTCCAAGCACATAAAATCAAAGTACTAACAAAAGTACCAATTGAGTCAGTAATGAAAAATTCAAAAAGATCAGGCAGAGTTGAAAGATGGAACGCACAAGTGGGGCATTTTGAGATCCAATACGCAATTTTATCCTCACCAAAATCTCAAATTGTCGCAGATTTTCTCGCAGAATTTCCTTTGGAGGATGATGAAGTTGTAGAAGACATGATGGATATAGAAGAAGAATACGGGGATCCAAGAGATCTTTTAACAGAACCAAATAGGTGGGATATATTAGTAGATGGATCATCCAACGGAGAAGGAAATGGAGTGGGAGTCGTTTTTATTTAACCAGAAGGTGCAAAAATTGCATTTGCATTCCGATTAGAATTTGAATCTACAAATAATGAAACAGAATATGAGGCTGTAGTGCATGCTCTAAGATTTTCAATAGAGATGAAGGTAGAGAATGCAAGAATTACCAGTGATTCTCAATTGATTATTCGCCAAATCGAAGGAGAATACACAACTAATGATATAACTTTGAAAAAATATAAGAAACTTGTTGAAGAATTATCTACGAAAATTCCAAAACTCAAGTGGAGGCATATTTCAAGAAGAGATAATAGGCTCGCAGATGCTTTTACGTTTATATCAAGTATGATGGTAGACCCAACTGCGAGAAATATAAAAACACAAACACTCATAGCACCTTCAATTAATAAAGAAGAGGAAGAGGAAGCCGAGGCAATGGTAGTAGAAAATAATGGCGAAGAATCAAGTCGAATTATCGAAGATTGGCGTGCGGAAATTCACACATATCTAGCAAGGGGAGAGGTACCAAGAAACAGATTAGAAGCACACAAATTAAAAAGTATAGCAACAAATTATGAGTTAAGAGATGGGATATTATATCGAAAATCATTAAATGGGCCTTCCCTCAGATGTTTGACACAAGATGAAGGAAAACAAATACTAAAAATGTTACATAGTGGGGATGCTGGTAATCACAGCGGCGGAAGATCTTTAGCATACATAACTAAAATGCAAGGTTATTATTGGCCATATATGCATGAAGATGCAAAAAATTTATCAAGAAGTTGCGAGGAATGTCAGCGATTTGCAAAAAGAATACATGCACCCGGAGAAACATTAACATCCTCAAAAAATGTTTGGCCATTTGGAAAGTGGGGTTTAGATATTGTGGGACCATTTGTACCAGGAACAGGGCAAAAGAGATATTTAATTGTCGCAACAGATTATTTCACAAAATGGGCAGAAGTTAAAGCAAAGACAAAGATATTCGTGATAAGGACATTTTCACATTTATATTTGAAAACATCATTTGCATATTCGGGATTCCTGCGCAGTTGGTGTCAGATAATGGAAAACAATTTGAAGGACAAAATATAGAGATGTTACTTAATGCATTCAAGATAAAGTGCGGAAAATCGACTCCTTTATACCCACAGGCTAATGGTCAAGCTGAAGCAACTAACAAAACAATCGCAGATATCCTCAAAAAGAAGTTAGAAGGGCATCATAGAACATGGTTTCAACAAGTTCATAATGCAGTTTGGTCTTATAATACAACACGGAGAGAAGGAACTGGGGTATCACCTTTTTTTTTAACATATGGAGTTGAGGCGGTATTACCAACAGAAGTTGCTATTCCTACAACAAAAAGAGAAGCTTGGGAAAAGAATCTTAGTGCTAGTATGATTCTAGACAAACTTGATGAGGTAGAAGAGAGGAGAGAAAAAGCATTAAACATATGGAGAACTACCATCGCAGATTAGCTCGCGAATATAATAAGCGAGTAAAAAAACGTGAATTCCAAGTTGGAGATTTAGTTCTGCGAGAAACCCCAGAATATCAGCGAGAAAATGGAGGAAAACTAGCGAAAAAATGGGACGGGCCATATATTATCAAAGAGATAATTGGAACCGGAGCATATAAGTTAATGGATCCAGAAGGAAGAGACATGGGTCAAAGACTTGGCAGACCATGGAATAGACAATATCTAAGAAAATATTATCAATAAAGGTTTGAAAGACTAAGATGATCGGATTATACGCAAGCAATTGCGAGAGAATAAAAGAGATGATTCGCAAGAACAAAATTGGCAAAATACAAAGCAATTTTTCGCAATAATTTGCGAGATAATTAAGAATTTTAAATGCAAATGCATAAGATAGGCGCAAATCGCCTAAAAACATATAAGAATGGGACGATCCTTTGTGGCGTACACCTTAGTTCGCGGATTCTATTCCGTAAGAGGCAATGTCCTTAAAGTATGTCATAAGGGGGGTATCTCTTTGCATGACTATGGGAAAGGCTATACTGTTGCTGGAACCTAGTCATGGAGATTTGGGATTATAGAAAATCCATCCGGGAGAGATAACTTGGATTCCCAACTATATAAGGTTATACCCTGGTTGGGCGCCCGAGAGTTTCTCCTAAGGAATGCAAAGTATGATCAAGGTGCCGAGGTACACGGTTGAGCTGTGGGTGCCCGGGACGGATGAACCTACCCTGGCCATCCATGGCAAGTCTTGACTTACGATGTGTTCGGCCCGAAGAAAACCCCACTAGGGTGTAGTCTCGTAACTATAATCCATATAGGCATAAAGGATAAGAGGCTACGAAAACAACTGGTTGTTTCTAGAACCGGATAGGAGGAGCTAGTCTTGTATGGCAGAAGTACGTCTCCTTTAAGGGGCAACCAGGGGGAGAGATAAGGGCGATACCCTCCATTAGGGACCTGTGTATCAAAAAAGACGGCAATGTCATGGGACTTTATATTCGCAAGAATATTTAGGCCCGTCGTATTATCGCGTGACAAAGACAGCAATGTCATGGAACTTTATATTCGCAAGAATATTTAGGCTCGTCATATTGCCGCACGACAGGACAAAAATCCTAAAGAAAAGTGTTAAGATGAGATCAATGGGTTTTTGCGATAAGATTAAAAATATGAGATAAATGAAATTAATGATAAGAGGATATAATTCACAAAAGACGCCAATATCATAAGTCTTAAAAAGCAAAGAGAGATTAATCTCACAAGATGGCTTAGACTTATCGTATTGTCACAGAGATAAAAATAAATGATAAGACAAGATCAATGGATTATTACATGAAAAAGTAAGAATGTCATGCGATCTTGTCGCATAAAAGTGGCATAATAAGACCTTTAACTAGGAAGGCGAAATAAGACCACAAGAGAGATTATTATCTGCGAAGCATATAACAAATTTTTCGCAGCATTATTCGCGATAATTCATTTATCATATTGCAGATTAATAACAAGAGGCAAGCATATGGGATATCTTACAATGGTAATATATTACATACTTCACAAGGAAGATTATGAGGGGCAAATATGGGGATTATAAAACAATATTTCATTATCTTCCTTGAGAAGAATCAAGATAGTAAAAAGAAGATAATCAAGTTACAAGAATTTGTGAAGATTAGATTCAGATTAATAAAAATATATAATCAGAAGAAGATGATGGAGTTACAAAAACGCAATGTTTTAAAAGAAACAGGAAAAAGAAAGATTCGAAATTACAATCATTCGCAGGACAAGGAAAAAACAAGATATTTCGCAATAAATATCTTGAATAAAAAATCTTATTTATCATTCTTGTTCGCTACTATTATCTTCACCAAACATCTTTTTCGGTTTGGGTTTCTCCATCACCAACGATTGTTTTTTGAGAGGATTATGTTCTTCTTCTTTCTTTATGAGGATTTTCTTCCTATTCTCCATCATTAGCGATGGCCTTTTGAGAAGGATTTTGTTCTTCTGCTTCATCGAGAGGGTTTTCTTCTTCTTCTATTTCTTTAGGTGGGTTTTGTTCATCCTCAGAAAAATCTTCTTCATTACTTGAATAATTTAGATCTTCATCTATGAGACGAGGAACTTCGTTATTATCTATCTCCAAGGGTTTGACCTTCATAGGAGGTAAAGAATGAGAGAATAGAACATTGTTTACGAGAACCTCTCGCGCCTAAATGAGCCTTACGAGGCAATTCTTTTCCGATTTCGATCTCTATATCTTTGAAGTATTCAAGATAGTCAAATCTTCTTAATGCTCTGTTGCGAGAGTTAGAAAGCGCGGTATTCTTTTTCCGAAGTTTGGCCAACCTCATAGACAGATCAGAGATTGAAGTTTGAAGATGCTTCTCAGATTCTGTAGAAGAAAAATTGCATATTAGATGGAATTCTCGCAAGAAATAAGATGGGAAAATACAATGAAACAATTAATAGACGAGGCAGTCAAAATGACTACCTTTCTTTTGCGAGGATAAAGTTTGAATTATGTTAAGGAAGCAACTCTTCCATTGATTCATGGTATCATCGAAAGTATCACCAACTTTACCTTTCAAACGAGATTTTATACTTTTCTCTTTAGAAAGAAGATAAGCATTTTCTTCTTTTAAGGAGGAATGAGATTTCTTCAGTAGAGCATAGTCATCTTTGAGACTGTTGACTTTTACGCTTAGAGCTAATCTACCTTTTATAAGTTTCTCTTGTTCAGTGGCAGATGATTCGGTTATCTTTTTAAGCTCATCTTTCAATACACGAAGAGATTGCTTTTGGTTGTCACACAACTTTTGAAGATTACTCAATTGCTTCGAATAAACCATTGTTTTACTCACAAAGCTACGTTTCTCTTGAGATAAGGTTTTGTTTTCATCTAATAAATATTCCACCTTCAAATTAGTCTGATTTAGCGAATATAAAAGTTGAGTGGCTTCATTACTTAGGCGATCTCGTTCACAAATTAGCTGATTATTCTCATTCTTAAGATTATTTATCTCGTCAATTGAATATGTGTGAAGAGTATTCAATCTATAAAATTGATTCTTCCAAGACTCTTTCCCAATGCGGGCCTCATCAGCGATTGTTTCCCATTCAAGTATCTTCATTAATTGGTTATGTTTTGAAGCTAAATATGCGTCAACAAATAAATAAAGAAAAATTGAGTACATAGAAAACAAAGAATTACCGAGGCAAAAACAGAGGCAAGAAAGTTATACATTTCAGATCATCATTTCTCACTGCGAAAATCTTCGCAGTCCAATTCAGAATTGCGAAGCTTATGATCGAGAAGTTCACATTCTAAAGTTTTTGCTTGAAGATTCTTCTTCAAGGTTTCAATTTCACTTTCTAAAGCAGTTATCTTAGATGAAGAACCGCATGATCTGAGATGCTTGCTTAGAATCATATAAATATCCTGTCTCGCAGGATCTGTAGAAGATTTCATAGCATCGTTCAAAACTTCAGATAATATTTGAAAAGCAGCTTCAACCCCTGTTGCTATTTCTTGGGAAGAAGGAAGAGAAGTAGAGGAAGAGGTTTTGGCGACAGTAACTTGAAGATTAGAATCATTCGCGGTAGTAGGAGTGAAAGAAAGAACTTGATTAGTCGCGATTCTGATCTCATTCATCGCAACATCATTCATCGCAACTTCATTCACCACAACTTCATTCACCACGGATTCATTCACCGCAGCTCCCTTAACCGCAGTTTCATTTACCGTAGTTTCATTCACCACAGTTTCATTAATCGCTGGTTTATTTGCTGCTAATTCATTCACCTTAGTTCCATCCATCAAAGATTCATCCATCGCAACTTTTAAAATATTGATGGAAATATTAGCATCAATAACTTCACTTGGAATTGATGAAGAAGTAGTATTGGTGTTAACATTGAAATTTACGCGAGGAGAAGGAGAAGATTTATCTTGCGGTGGAACAGGGTCTGCAGGCAAAAAATCAAGAATATCCACTTTATCTGAAAGAGCTTTAACTTGACGAGAACGCTTAAGAGGTCTAGAAATATTTTCTTCACCCTGCGAATAATAATGTAGATAATAAACAGAGGCAACAATATTGTTATTTCAAAGAAATAGGTGTTTATTACTACCTTATCATTCTCAGATCTTTTCGCCTTTCCAACACGCTTTTTCTGAGGACCCTTAGGGTTTTTGACAGTAATCTTAGTCTGAGAAGTAGTGTTACTGAAAAGGATATTATAAAATATGGGGATTATAAAGAAAATCAGGCGATAGAGATGATGAAACATGAACAAAATAAGGTTCAAGATAAGAACATACCTTTGAGTCTTCATTAGAGCAGCAGCAGGAAATATATTAGGAAAGAAAAAGTTGCAGACGAAAAAGAAAGAAATTGAAGAAAAAAGAGAAGGTGAAAGAAAACCTTTCCTCGAGTGGGACATCTATTTATAGATAAAGGATGGGTAACCGGGTTAATCGGTAAAAAAGTAAGGATTGACACGTGCCAACGGAAAAGCGTAAAACAGGGAACTTTGTCGGGTAAAAAATAAGGAGTTGCGGCAAATCAAGAAACTTAAATTCTCATGATATTTATCTTCTTCGCAGAAAAGATATGAGAAGAGGCAAGATGGAGGATCATAATATTGTCACAACAAAATTCTTGCGAAATAAACAACAGTTCTGCGATACATCAATAATATTCTGCGACACATCTCAAAGTGTCGTAAGGAATGACATATCAGATGAAAACGACAGAAACATGAGAAAAGTGTGACATTTCTGCGATGGATCAATAAAACTTGCGAATGATTAAGGAGGTGCTAACTGCGATTTATCGCAAGAACTCAGATCCGAAACTAAAGGGGATCATAGCTGTAAATGAGCTGTCATGAGCTGTAATCCACTATGTAAATGCCTATATAAAGGAAATGAATAGTTCCAGAGGGGGGGGTGAATTTTTGAGTGCTAGGAAAGTTTTTAGGAGAGAGAAAATCTTATTAAGTGAATTGTATTCTTGATTACTGTAATTCTTTTAAGATCATATCAATAAAAAAGGTTCTTAATCTTAAAATTGTGTCATAAATTCTTGAGTTGGGTGTAGTGTGGGAATTCCTGCAACTACAGGCATAATGGGCCGACTTGTAGTTAACACAACACACAATTTCCACTTCCTTTAGGCTGTGTAGTTTGGCATCTCTTTGTTTCAGGGGATAAGCTAGTGACTTGCATTATACACAGTAAATAGGAAGTTACTGCCTAAATAGGAAACTATACGTTGTACCTAAAGCCTCCTCTATTAATTCTAGGAGGAAGAAGCAATCTACAGAAAAGTACAATTGACAACAATATTGAACTTCTTGATAAACATACCAATACACAAAAGGACTCCACAAACACAGAAACATTGCATTGCGTTTCATAAGCATAAAATTCAGAATAACAATGGATAATGGTAAGAGAAGAATTTCATGTATAGAAAAAGTACCTGAAGAAAATACTCAGCGAATGCAATGCTGTCAGGATCTTGACTCTCAAGCCTCATGTTTTGTGTTAGCTTAAGCACATTCACGTCTCTCCATAAAACAGAGCTTCTAATCGAGGCGTCTATTGTAGCGCCCCCTAAGCTAGCAGCTGACTAATCCAATTAATTAACTAAATAAAGAGGCACTAAAATCTAAAACATACACTTAAGCATTCAATTAAGAAATCTGCTACAAAAACTTAACCCAAAACTAACCCGCTCAGAAATATATATATACAAGAAATCCTCTCCAATGATATATATAAAATAGTCATTTGGTTTACAATTAAAATATACAACATAATAAATATAACAGAAGTTAATCAACTAACGAAGTCAACCCGTGAGGCTTTTGCTGTGCAACCCTGATCTGTCACAGAAACTGAAGTGGGAATAATTAACATTTAACCTTCTAAGTAATCATATGCAAGATTTGGAAAACAATAATGTTTTTCCGAAAACAATAATGTTTTTCCGAAAACATTAAACAGTGACTAAGTCACTGAAATAATCAGACATGTATATGGACAAACTCCTTATTCAAACAATGTATAATATGGTTGTAAATCCCTACCCGGCAATTCACACCTATTTAGATATGGATGCCACCAAGACCATGGTGACCAATACTCTAAACAATAAAAGATGAATTAAAGTAGGTATAAATATGAAGGAGCGTATCCTACATACCACAAGTGGAAATTCTCATTTCCCATAACAATTCATATTGATAACAAAACAATACAAGTCATTTCCACATCGTGGAAAGATTCAAATTTTTTTTTCATAATCGAAAATTTTCGAAAAATTGATACATGATTATCATAATGCATTTTAAACAAAACATGGAATGCCATTTTTTAGTTGATTTTAGCGCGTATAGACAATGCATGAGTTTGTTAAGCATAAAATTTTATAAAAGCAACAATAATGAATACAAAGAGTCAAATGCATTCCCACACCTTTTTGAAGACATAGCCATTTCAGTCCACGCCAATAACTTAATCATAACTCAATTTCAAAACACCCTTACAACCTCAAATTTCAAAGACTACCTCATAACGAGATCCACGATCCAATTTCAGATTTTTATCCATTGGTTCATCCTTTGAATTGATCGTTGTTAATACTAACTTGTAGTTGTGGTTTTTCGAGAAGGATCTTTGGAACTAATTCTTATTAATCACACAAGAAGTCTAAGAAACTAGCCAAAATGGCTCATACAAGAATCATACAAATTTATCTAATGGTTCTAAGCCCATTTATGACTTTACCCCTTTTCATTCTCTCACTTTAGAGTAACTAAGAGTTTACTAATCCAATTTATGTTTATTCTATAGTCCATAGATAAGTCTCATGAATATCTACAACTTTGTAGAAGAAGTCAAAGGTCAATTCGGACCATAAGTGGTCCAAAACATCAATATAAGATAACTAGTCTAAAGCCCAAGCCCACTTAAACAAACCCATTAGTAAGGGCCTGGCCCAACTGGGTCAATCTAACGGTCACTAACGGTTGAACTAACAGTCAAGAGTCAAATAACAATCAACGGCAGTCAAAGGTCAAAGTCCAGGGTCAATGGTCAAATATGAATCGGTCAACTGATTCAACTCAGTCAAGAGTCACTGAGTCAGGTTTGGTCAAACCGATTCAAGGCTGGGTTAACTCAGTCACTAAGACTGATTAAGTTAAGTCAGATTCACTCTTGACTCAGTCACAAACACCAAGTCATGTAAGTTATCTAGACTGACTGGGATGTCTAACAGGCCTAAGTCTCAAATATAGAAGTTCAAAATAACCACTATACATTTCATTCAATCAAAAACAACTTTACAGATCAATTTCTAATACAAAATTTATTACCTTAATCTGCAGTTGCAGGCTTCATTAAGGCTACTGCCAACAGCATTATAATCAACTTCTGTTCTACACAACACAAGCACACTCAAGTTCAGTTCAACACAACCAAATCAAACATAGAACCACTATGAGCTCTTCCTTGGCTTACACTTCCAACTCCATTACAAGTCCGTTACTACAATCCTACAATCAGATTTATCTCCATGGTTCTTCACTACAAATTCACACCAAACTCTGTAAGGCAATATAAACTCCAGAAAATTCACTACCTTTAATTCAATCCTACTGCCACTTCAATTGAGATCACCTTCAATCCAATAACCACAGTTAGTCATACCCATCTCTTGAAATCACAAGTTCATACAAACTATTATAACAACAACAACACCCATACACATTTCATTATCACCTGTAATACCATTTCTAATTCTCAACTTCATCAACAATCATATAAAACTAGTAATAGAAACATAACTCTATAAGTTCCAACTTAAAAAGAACACTTACCTCTGGATGGAGTCAATCAAGCACCCAAAACTGAATTCTTCTTTACTTGTCTCAAATTAGTTACATCATCTCAAAACCACCACCACCTCAACAGTTCAACTTAAGTCAACACCAATACACATCTCTTCCCATGTACCCTCCACTCTAATCTAAACTACACCCACAGCTTCATTATAAATTCATCTCAACTCAGAAATTCATTAACATACCAACCTAAACTATACACAGCACACCCAACCATGTAACTTTAATCCTAAGCTCAAATACACACAACTTGAGAATAAATGAATTATGAAATCTTAACTTCAATTTACCCTTTCATCTGAGTCGTCCATGAAGATCGAATCCGCACCCATGACAATCTCATCACTGTTTTACAAGCATAATCGAACCTTAATTCTTCAATTCTCAATTTCTGTTCTTGTTTGAAATCAAATCTTCAAATTAAAATTGTAACTTTTAACTTCACTTCATGTTCTTCAACACCCATCATTTAATTTAATCCCCTAAATCGATAACTTCATCTGTTGATTCTTCTTTGAACTTCTTATAAACCCTAATTCAATTTCTGAGAAACCCTAACTCTGATTATTCATCAAAACAACTTCATATCACTCAATTAAACATAAACCCATCTCAATTCCTTCTCTTAGAACACCAATTTCATTATCTATAGTCTCCCGAAATTATTCTCAAAAACCCTAATTATTTTGATTCTTCACAGAGAACTGAAATCAGTTGATAAATCTTCTTCCTTGCTCACGATTCACAAAAACCATCACCAACTACCTAATTTCATTCTCAATACCCCATAAATCCCTAATAAACTCCATCTCTCAGAAACCCTAGTTTCTAAAATTCTTCTTCACAACAATTCCCTAATATCAAATCAACAATAACCCATTTATCTTTCATCGATTAGCAACTCGAATAGCTTCTCAATTCCATATAACTCAAAATTACACTTGTAAACCCTAATTTGATTCACAACAGCGTCAAATTCTTCTTTTCTCGAACTCAAACAACCACAGCACCACCACCTTCCCTTCCGATATAACAACAACAAACTATCTATGAATAATCTACACAAGGTCTAAGCTCAAATATGAGGATTTGAGGTCGACAGGAAAAGATGAAGAAGACCAGAGAAAGGAGAGAAGAAAAATAAGAAGAAAAAAGAAGAAGAACGAAAAGATAAGAAGAAACGTTTTTTCTTCGATCTGGTTCTGGTAGATAAGACCAACGGGAAACACTAAACACACACTATTCACGATAAGGGAAGCCCGATCGGTCCAAAACAAAATTACTATTTTGCCATTCATACTCCTCCAACGATATCTTCTTCATCTGGTATCCGATTGGTACGTTCGAGTAGTCCATCCCGTGTAACTTTTAGAGATCTATCTAACAATACTAGTTTTGTAACTATATCGTTGTTAGATTAATTTCTATAATTAACGTTCGTGTTAAACTAATTAAGCTATTATCGACTAATTCGTCTCTTGACTAGTCTAATAGCGTTGACGAGCTCGAGAGTCCTTACATTCTCCCCACCTTATAACATTTTCGTCCTCGAAAATTGAACCATCCTTCTGGTATTCATATACTCCCCACCTTATTTCTATTTCCCATTTCTTGTCTAAGCGCAATCAACATAAAATAAATCAAAACCTATGTGGCTTTCAACAACTAAAATCTAAAATTTGCAGCTCTAAGTTCAACTACACTGATTTAGATTCTATCGAATAAGGAAGTATAAGTTTCTTACATGAAAATTTTCTACACTAATTTTTTTAAGTCAATAACTTACTGGTCTCAAGTACTTTGAAGATATTCCATAATAAAGTTTCTCATTAAAATTTGGGATCTATTAGTTCACTATCAGAAGCAAGTCTCCCTTCAATGCCTAGTGATACAAGAATGCAGTTGCCATGTCTAGGTTCGCGACGCCTGACAATGCCTACTACCTAACAAGTATCACCCGAACACATCAGAATTACCAACCTCACTATTCCCCAGTGCTGGATTAACTATGTATTAATTCTAATTAATCCTTAACTTTTATCTTAACTTGTGCAACTCTGACAATTTACTTCATAAAATATATATATAAATAATTTACATCATTTTAAGTAATTTATTCATCAAAATTTAATTAATTAAATACTAACTTCTTATGACTAATCAATCTCTAAATTCATTGTAACTAATTTAGCTTAAAATTTCTACTTCATAAATTATATAAATAGGTCACATCATTTTAAACAATTTAATCATCAAAATTTATTTTATTTTATTTTATTTTATTTGTATTTATCATTATTATTATTTATTTATTCTATCATAATAATTAATACAATTTCGATCTCACGTCAATTTATGATATCCAATATTTTTAGCTTTGCTGTAATACCATATATATATATATATATATATATATTTTAAATTCATTTACTATTTAAGAATAACTCATAATGTTATAACCATTTACAATATATCTATCTGTTTATTTCATTACACGACTTAATATGAGTAAATAACTGCTAACAATTTTTCATAGTTGTTTGGTATTAATATTTTATTATTATTCTTACATTTATTTCTTATTTCTTAGACCGATAAAAGTTAATCTCAATTAATCATAATGGCAAGTTTAAATTTTATTATTAGCACTAGATTTGATTTGATCAATCTTTATTTTCTTAAATTTATATTATTGTTAAATAATCCTTAAGTCATACTATTAATAAAAAATACATTTTCCTGTTACTATCCAATAATTATTATCCAAATGACATTTACAATAACTCTAAATTTTATATATAATAATTAGCATTATATAATATTATTATTTGCTTATCTTATCAAAAATTATTGTCTTAGTTATATTATCAATTTCATTATTGTTTTTACTCGCGTAACGAAAACACGGCCAGAATAACTACTTAGTACTGATACTTAGTTTAATTTTATTAAGCCTGAATCTTGTAAATACAATTTTACTTTCACGAAAGATGGTTAGAACGGATTTTATTTATTCAGATTGAATCTGTACACTATATCTTGTTAATTATTGGTGTTGGTAATTTAATTTGATTTAAATTTGAGTCTGCATAAAATTTCAATATGTCTTAATAGTCTTTAGATTTTGGTATTAATAATAAGTATTTTATTCATAAGCAAATTTATCCTCCTTTAAATCTAATTTTGTACTAAGCAAGTACTATAAAATGTGTATAATTTAGTGATTTAATGAATCATTTATTCTACTATAAATAATTTAGGTATAAGATCGTTCACATGTTTAGTCTTTATGTTGTGCCTTATATAACCTCACGTTATTTTATTCCTAATATATCTTATATTAATTATTTGGTTTAAACATATAACATATAATTCTAATTTATTATTAGTTAACTTTGCAGAACCTAACCGTAGATAAGCACTAATAATTTCCATTGCTATTTAATTCTAATCATTATTTTATCGCTATATATTTGCTATTGAGATTTTAATTTAAGTTATGCTTAATATAATATTAATTTAAATTCTAACAGTTTAAGTTTGTTATACTAGTTTTCCATTTCAAAAGATGATTAAATTTATTTACGAAAAGGGATCCTAACAATATACTAATTTATTTTCTTTTAAATTCTAGTATTACAATAAACAACCGAATACTATTATTACTATTTCACGTATACTTGTTTCATTTTAAAGATTTATTGGATCATTTGTTAGCCTAAACATAATTTTTCCACAAGATTTCTAACAAATTAAGTCTTTTATTTTTATATATTATTATATTCTCGTTTTCTTAAGTCTAACGCCTAATAAGCATTACATTAGTTATCTAGTTTAGATGTAAAACATATATTTATAATTTGTAATTAGTTTAATTTACAAACTTAACCGTACACAAGCATTATTAATTTTTCATAACTAGTTAATTAATCATAATTATTATTTTTATCGTTATATATCCTTATTGAGATTTTAGTTAAGTTTGATATGGTACTTATTGATAAATGCTAACATTATTTTATTAAAATTATTATTACTTTTATGAAAGAATGCCACCACGACTTTTATTGAAAAAACAACAAGTGAAATATTATTCTAACAACTATAGTGAATTATTATCCTAACAACAAGTTACTTTTATTATCATCTATCTATAGTTACTATTATAACATTTTATTGAATTATTATTCTAACACTCTTACAAATATTATTGAGTCCCAAAATATTATTAACATTTATGTGATTATAAACCATTGATTTTACGTATAACTCAAGGTGCTTAATATTTATATATGTGACTTCCAAGATTTATCAAGACTACTAATCTCATTATTTTTATTATTGAATTGTGCATGTGTTCAAAATTTGAAATCATTTGTTATCTATTCTCCACTAGATTAATTATTGGTGTACCCTAAAATTTTTACTTCATTAAATAAACAAACAACCAAACAAGCAATTCAATCAATCAAATAATTCTTTTAATTATTGATAGCTTTTAGTTATTAAGATTCATCTCACAACCCAACCCAGTTTTAAACTAATCTAGTGTAGGGACAGAATATCATAAGATTTAAGGTTACGAACATAGTATTAAATACAAGAGAAAAGTGTCGCAAGATAATGCGATAGTAGAAGAAACATGGGAGAAGTGTGAAGGGTTTACGAATATAGAATAAGTATGCGATCAAAGGTCACGATGATGCAAACTATATATAGCTATACAGATCTCACTATATGTAGTAGTTCAAATGTAAAATTGAAGAGGTTCTTTTAGTGAGTGTTAGAACAAGTCTTAGGAGAGAGAATAGAGAAAGTTGTAACTATTCTAATCTCCATTAACATATTTCTTTGTAATCAATTAAAAAGATTAATCAAGATTGTCTTTTTTCATCAAGAACTTCTTAAAGTTTTACAAATTCTACTGAGGGTGTAGTTGTAGGATTTCCTGCAACTACATAATTGGCGCTAGAAACAGGGAAGACCAGAAAGAGAAGAACGAAATTCACCAACAATCAATAGTGAAAGTGTTATGCAAGGACAAGCACAGAATTTGGTTGAAATAAATCGAGAGAATCGTTTCATTTTAGTACCGAACAACGAACAAAACGTGGAAAACTTACGAACAGAACAATTTCCAAGGGAAAATAACCAGAATGGCGAAGAAAATCAAGAGGAAGAGAAGAAACTTGCGGAATAAATTGAGAGGCAACAAGCAATGCATCAAAACAATTACGAAGATGGAATAAGAAGACATGAACAGGCTCGCAACAATCAAGATCTTGAGAATGGTAGAATTCAGAGGAGAGTTGGAAACCAACGAACAGAAATAACAAGGAATGAACCAAATCTTCAAAACGGAATTCAATAAAATCAGAGAGAGGTAAATCGCAGAAGGAGGAGCAATGAAGAAGAAGAAACTCCTGATATTCACATGAAAAGGATGAGGAGAATAGAAATGGAAGAAAAATAATTTCAAGATGCCTTACAACAAAACAATTGTGACAATCTGGAAAGAAGATATTTGCAAAATTGTGCAAATGGAAACATTAGTGAAGAATATGATAGAATGCGAAGGATCGCAAGAGAAGAAATGCAAGAACGTAGAAGAAGAGAGGCTGCGTTGAAAAGACCAATGAATGAGAATTTTGAGGAAAATGAACGAATTTTTCGAGAATTAGCGGAAATGAGAGGAATGATAAACAGTAGAGGGGGAGGAGATAGAAGGCAATTAGATGAAGCAATAGAAGAAGCTGCGAGAACTCCCTTCTCTAGAGAAGTACGATTGGGGGGATTCCACCAAAATGCAATCTGCCTACATTAACCAGCATCTTTGACGGGACTTCATGTGCTATACAACACATTAAATCATATGTAAGATGCATGTTACAATGGGAGAATCACGATGTTGTATTATGCAAGTATTTCGCATCAAGATTAACAGGAGAAGCTCTAAAATGGTTTGAAGGACTTCCAAAAAACACTATTACATCATTTAACCATCTACAAGTAACTTTCTTAGGAGCATATATCACGAATCATTCCTCACGACTTGGTATTGAAGATGTGTTTGGTTTAAAACAAAGAATTGGCGAAATTTTGAAACATCTGGTAAGAAGATGGAAAACTATGTGCAGTGATATGGCAGGGTGTGTAGACGAGAGGTACTTGATTTTGTCTTTCGTAAACGCGATGTTCGCAACTGAGCAATTATATGTTCAAATCTTCAGAAGAAAGAATTCAATTATGATGACAGAGTTGCGAGAATTGCAAGAGGAGTACATTACCTTAGAGGAAAAGCAAAACAATATGGAGTCATACCCAGTGACAAACCCTAACACTCAAGATACAGGAGCAAATTTACTTCCTAAAATAGTCAATGTCGTGGCAGGTACCTCGCAGACATCTTCGCAGATATCAGAACAGAAGAAAATTGGCAATGGTCAACCAAAAATGGTAGCAATGGGTAGCAAGGATCAAGAAGAATATGACAGAGAAAGGGATTTCTATAGCCGAGGAGGAAATAACCAGATCCCAAGATTAGATCAGCAACAGGAAAATTATGGAGGACAAAGGCAGAACTATTTTGGACAAGGGAATCATAGACAAAGTTATAACAATGGACAGGGAGCTCAAAGAATGATAAGAGAAGAAATAAAGATGCCACCTTTGAATACAAGTGTAGAAAAGATATGGCAAGCAATCATCTTGATGGAAAATATACCTACACCATGGAATATGGGCAAAGAACCACCAATGGGTCCAAGAAGTCATGAATTTTGCTCGTACCATCACTTTCATGGACATTCTACAAATAATTGCAATAATATCAAAAGGATTATCTTGCGAATGATCGAACAGGGTAAACTAAACCACTTTTTACTCAAGCAAGTACAGTCACAACAATTACCACAAGCTTCAGTGATAACTCGCATGGTGAACACAATACAAGAAAAGGGAAAGGAAATCTTACACATAGAAGTGGGGCAAAAAGCAAGGAATGTTTTCTGCAATTCTATTGTTCACTCGTATAAAACCATAGAAGATTTTCATGATAATGTGTTAAGCAGGGTATATGCGAGAGATGGTGAAGGAAGGGAAATAATGGACATCGCAAAAATTTCACGACATGGAGATTGGCTGAAGCGTGAAATTTCTTTTGAAGCCACAGAAATTCCAAAAGGTTGTGAAATACATGATAATCCATTGGTAGTAAGATTAAAAATTTGTCTGAATATGGAAGAAAGCGAAGATGATACAGATGAAGAATTATTTGGTCTTAATAGAATCTTAATTGATACGGGAAGTTCTGTCAATATTCTCTTCTATCCTACTTACAAAACCATGGGGGGAAAAGATGCAGATCTAATACCTTCTACCTATAGTATTTATGGCTTTAATGGAACGGCTAATAAACCTAAAGGAGAAGTAAGCATGCGAATTCCCTTAAGTGGAATGCGAACTGAAATTCTATTCTACGTTGTTGATATCGAATCACCATACAATGCTTTGATAGGGAGACCTTGGCTTCATGGGATTTTAGGCGTATCTTCAACTCTTCATCAATGCATAAAGTTTCCTCATCCAAAGGGTATTGGAGTTATCAAGGGTGATTGGGCAGAAGGGAAGAAATATTACGATATAGAAGTAGAAGTTTGCGAAGAAAAAACTGTTGAAAAGGAAAGCTGGAGAAAAAGAGCAAAGGCTGCGAAAAGAAGCAAAAATTTTAATAGCTGAGGACTAAGGAATGAAGGAATAAAGTTACAATGTTTAGCATACAAGAAATTTATGATGATAGAAGAGAGATATGATTTGTGAAGAAAAGAGAATGCAGAAGAAAGCTAATGAAACAAAAAGATAATCAGTATATTTGTTCGCAACGTATAACAAAATGTATTTTGAAAAACGAAAAAATGAAACGAGGTATTTCGCAACATGAAATATTTGCAATGGGTTTTTACGAATGATTTATTGCGAACAGCTTTCATAAAAGAAAGACGCAAACTGTGATCAGCTTTCAAAAAAGAAAGAAATCCGCAGAAATTTTACACAGGCAAACCTTTGTGGCGTACACCCTAGTTCGCGAAGCAACATTTCGCAAGAGGCAAAGTTCTAAAGTGCGTCATTTAAGGGGGTACCTATAAGCATGGCTCATGGGAAACGGAACACCACCACGGAACCTGAGTACATGAACCTTACGGGGTACATAACCCAAAAGCGGGGTACCTATCCGGGTAAGACACCTTGGATTCTCAACCTAATCTTGTGATGTAACATGATTTAGGTTGGGCGACTAAGGCATACTGTCTTTCCCAAGAAGTGCAGAAAACGATCAAGGCGCCGAGGTAGACGGTTGAGTCAAGAGTGTCGGATGGGTTTGAAGCACATCTGCCATTCTTGACAAGTCTTGGCAAATGATGCACTTGGCCCAAAGATACCCCATAGGGTGTAACCTCGTAAATATAATCCCTATAGGAAAAAAGGATAATAGGTTGCGAACAAAAGCTGGTTGTTGGCAAAACCGGATGGGAAGATCTAACCTTGTATGGTCGATGTACGCTTCCTTAAAGGGGAAACCAATGGGAAGATAAAGGGCAGCACCCTCCATTAGGGAGCTGATACGTGCTATAAGACGCAAATGTCACGAGGCTATTTGTTCGCAAGAATATAAAGGCTTGTCTTATTTGTCCAACAATCGTATTTCTGCGAGTAAAAATATATATATATATATATATATACACTCGCAGATTTAAATACAAAGAAGTTAAGATGAGATCAATGGGTTATTACATGAAAGTGTGATAACGTCCTGCGATTTCATCGCAAGAAGATAATGTCATAAGACTGTATATCCACAAGAATATTCAGACTTGTCATATTATCGCAAACACAAAAATATTGTTAAGATAAGGTCAAGGGGTTGAGGCATGCGAATGCACCAACGTCCTGCGACTTTATCGCAAAAGAGGTGGCAAAGTAAGACCTTTACTTAGGAAGGCATGATAAGACCACAGAAACTAATGGAGTCAATTCCGTCAATATCATTGGAGATTCTTTCTAAGAATATATTTTAGTCGCAATCAAGGATGGGTATTTCATACTCATTAAAAAAATTCAAGGATTGAATACTTCTCATATTTCTTCAAGGATTGAATACTTCTCATATTTCTTCAAGGATTGAATATTTCTCATATTTCTTTAAGGATTGAATACTTCTTATACTTCTTCAAGGGTGTTTTATAATTCTTCAAAGGGGAGATTTCTTTTTACTTCGCAACAACCTGAAGCTTCGTAACTTGAACTGAGGCAGATATTCTAATACTTATAACAACAATTGATCACCTGAAGAGCAATAATAAGGGGAAAAGGAATACTAAGCTAGGCCTTCAAAATATATTATTTCTCTTCATATGATCAAGTTATGCAAGAAAGGAAAGCATTCAATTAAAGAAAGATCAACTCGTCATCGCAAAATTAAGACATTGGTACTAATTAAGTTGCGAAAAGAAAATTGCTAGTAGATTAAAAATGCAGGAAAGAAGAAAATATTGTATTCAAACAGACAAGAAAAAAAGAACTAAAGCAAATATACAGGAAGGAATAAAGCTACTCTGTGGGAGATTTATCTTCATCAAAATGATCTTCTCTTTCTTCTTCAGAGATATCATCTTCAGTTTCACTATCAGAGATATCCAAATCTGGAGTATCATCATGGATTTCTTCATAAAGGAGCGTTTGATACTTAGTAAGAGGAATTTGATTGTCTTCACAAATCTTGCGAGTCATCATAGCTCGGAAGCGCTTGATGTTTAAGCCATGATTGTTTTGAGAAATTTGATGTTGAGACTTTAAATTGGAAATCTTCTGATTACGCGCAACAAGAGCAGCTTACAAAGAAAAAGGATAAGTAAGAGATAAGAGAACAAAGAATAAGAGGATAAATTAAGGAATTGATTAGCGAATTGAAGAGTTAAAGTGATCAAGATTTGCGAATTTACCTTCTAATTGCTTCTTATCATTATGAAGAGAAGTGACTTCAAGCTCTAGCTGTTTATTCTTCTCTAAGAGAGAAGAATTTTCAGTTGCGATTCTCGCAGATTGTGCATTATCTTCGCAACAGGATTTTAACTCTGCATTATCAATATTCAAATCCTCTATCCTCTGAAGAAGTTTTGCATTCTCAACCTCCAGCTTGTTATAACGACTTAAAGTTTTCTTCTCAGCAATTGCGTGACGTCTTTCCCAATCTGAAGCAGCTGCACAGCTAACCCTTCCAACCTGAGCAAATAAAAAAGATTAGAAATCAATGAAGTAGGGGAAATTAACAAGGAATAGAAGAATAACTTACCATGCTCCCCAAAGAGTATAATGAAACAAGAGAAACAAACCTTGAAATTCCATTAAGGGAATTATTGTTGATTACAGTGGGGACTTTGCAAGCCTTCGAAATATTCCTATGAGCATTCGCAGTGGGAGACTTTCCTAATCTACGAGAGGAGTTAAGAAAAGCTTCAGACAATCGAGACATTGCAGACTCAAAAGTTTCCATATTGTTGTAATCTCCATCTTATTCATCATCATCATCATCATCCCTCCTATCAGATTCAGTATCAGAATTAGAACTGACATCATTCCTAAAAAATCTATCATCTTTATCACTTTGTTCTTCGTCAACATCCTTGCTAAAGGAGATTATATTGGAGTAAGCACTGGGTGGAAGCTTCTTCCTCTTCATCGCAGAAACAATATCCTCAAGTTTCCTTTTTCCTTTGCGGAGAGCATCCTCTTTATTACCAGAAATCTGGGTGTTCTTCGCAGAGCGAAGTGTTTTTTGTCTTGAAGTTAGCGCCTCAGAAGAAGTTGAATTCTTATTCTCACTCACAACAGTCCCAGGGAAGTCAGGAAAAACCTATAAATTCAAATAAGGATAAGAAACAGAGGCAACAATATATTGTTTAAAACACATATAAGGATGTTTCTTACCTCATTTGAAAACAATTGAAAAGCCTCGCAAGTCGGATTTCCAGTTTTAAGGTAACTCTCCTTAAGTTCATTCACCTGATAAATATGGCAAAAGAATTAATAAAGAGGAAAAATGACAAGAAGATAAGAAAATGGAGATACATACATCTTTATCTCTATTAGGCCAAGAAAAGACCCAAGGTTGATAGTTACGATCACGAAGATTTGCAGGAAGATCTACTATCCCAGAGATGTAAGAACCCGATAGTGCCAGAGGATAATTGTACCAATCTTCATCATGAGAATGGCGAGGTGTTTGATTATTTCCAGAAGCATAATCAATATCGTGCATAAGAAGATCCGTTTCTGCGACATCAGTTTTGCAATGAAGACGAACACCCCAACGCTTATCTTCTCTTTTCGCAGAAATCAATGTGTAATTTTTGAAGAAATTCTCGACCGTATAGTCTCCAGCGATAATTTCTACATTTCTAAAATTAGGTTTCCTAAGTTCAACTAGGTATAAAGATTTTCTAGTAGCAGAACGGGTTGCGAACTCAACTAGAATGCGAATACAATCTCCCGTCAATTGATAAATAGCTCGTGAGAAATTTGGGTGAGAAATAATCTCATAGAATAAAGGAAGATTGACATCATAAAGAGGAAGAGGAAGACCTGCGAGGATTTGGCCTCTTGAGACCAAAATTATTTGATCATCCCAATGGAGATCAGTAAAGAGTTCCATACAGAGATGGGTTTTATTGGTATGACCATCAATCTCAGAAAGAATGAGATCTCTATCAGCAAGCTCTGCGTTAAGTTGTTCTACAGTTTTCTTCTTTGGAGCCATTAGATGAAGGATAGAAAACAGAGAAGAAAAGAAATAAAAAGACGAGAAATAGTGGTATAAGAAAGAATGAAAAGATTGCAGAAGAAGACGTAATGAGGAAGATGAAAAGATAAAAGAATAGAAAGAGGAATTAAATATAGTATTTATAATAATTAAAAAAAAGAGTTTGATGAAGATGGAAGTTCATCAATGCAATTAGACGTGAACGGTTGAGAAGGGCGGTTACGAAAAGACGTGTCAAAGATTAAATGGAAGAAAAAACACGTATTGCAAACATAACAGATGACGGTAACTATATTAAATTTGCGAGGATAATGATTCTCACGATATTTCTTCTTCGCAGAAATGACATGATAAGAGGCAAGATGTAGGGGCAGAATATCATAAGATATAAGGTTACGAACATAGTAGTAAATACGAGAGAAAAGTGTCGCAAGATAATGCGATAGTAGAAGAAACATGGGAGAAGTGTGAAGGGTTTACGAATATAGAATAAGTATGCGATCAAAGGTCACGATGCTTCGCAAACTATATATAGCTATACAGATCTCACTATATATAGTAGTTCAAATGTAAAATTGAAGAGGTTCTTTTAGTGAGTGTTAGAACAAGTCTTAGGAGAGAGAATAGAGAAAGTTGTAACTATTCTAATCTCCATTAACATATTTCTTTGTAATCAATTAAAAAGATTAATCAAGATTGTCTTTTTTCATCAAGAACTTCTTAAAGTTTTACAAATTCTACTGAGGGTGTAGTTGTAGGATTTCCTGCAACTATATCTAGTTTACTAACTGGCACTGGCTATTCCTATTGTCTACCATATAAGATCTAATAGTGAGCTCTGATACCAACTATTGTAGCGCCCCCCTAAGCTAGCAGCTGACTAATCCAATTAATTAACTAAATAAAGAGGCATTAAAATCTAAAACATACACTTAAGCATTCAATTAAGAAATCTGCTACAAAAACTTAACCCAAAACTAACCCGCTCAGAAATATATATACAAGAAATCCTCTCCAATGATACATATAAAATAGTCATTTGGTTTACAATTAAAATATACAACATAATAAATATAACAGAAGTTAATCAACTAACGAAGTCAACCCGTGAGGCTTTTGCAGTGCAACCCTGATCTGTCACAGAAACTGAAGTGAGAATAATTAACATTTAACCTTCTAAGTAATCATATGCAAGATTTGGAAAACAATAATGTTTTTCCGAAAACATTAAACAGTGACTAAGTCACTGAAATAATCATACATGTATATGGACAAACTCCTTCTTCAAACAATGTATAATATGGTTGTAAATCCCTACTCGGCAATTCACACCTATTTAGATATGGATGCCACCAAGACCATGGTGACCAATATTCTAAACAATAAAAGCTGAATTAAAGTAGGTATAAATGTGAAGGAGCGTATCCTATATACCACAAGTGCAAATTCTCATTTCCCATAACAATTCATATTGACAACAAAACAATACAAGTCCTTTCCACATCGTGGAAAGATTCACCGAATCGACAAGATTATCATAATGCATTTTAAACAAAACATGGAATGCAGAAATAGACAATGCATGAGTTTGTTAAGCATAAAATTTTATAAAAGCAACAATAATGAATACAAAGAGTCAAATGCATTCCCACACCTTTTTGAAGACAGGCCACGCCTACCTCGAGATCCACGATCCACTGGTTCATCCTTTGAATCGATCGTTGTTAATACTAACTGTTAATCACACAAGAAGTCTAAGAAACTAGCCAAAATGGCTCATACAAGAATCATACAAGTTTATCTAATGGTTGTAAGCCCATTTATGACTTTACCCCTTTTCATTCTCTCACTTTAGAGTAACTAAGAGTTTACTAATCCAATTTATGTTGATTCTATAGTCCATAGCTAAGTCTCATGAATATCTACAACTTTGTAGAAGAATTCAAAGGTCAATTCGGACCATAAGTGGTCCAAAACATCAATATAAGATAACTAGTCTAAAGCCCAAGCCCACTTAAACAAACCCATTAGTAAAGGCCTGGCCCAACTGGGTCAATCTAACGGTCACTAACGGTTGAACTAACAGTCAAGAGTCAACTAACAGTCAATGTCAGTCAAAGGTCAAAGTCCAGGGTCAATGGTCAAATATGAATCGGTCAACTGATTCAACTCAGTCAAGAGTCACTGAGTCAGGTTTGGTCAAACCAATTCAAGGCTGGGTTAACTCAGTCACTAAGACTGATTAAGTTAAGTCAGATTCACTCTTGACTCAGTCAGATACACTAAGTCAGGTAAGTCAGCTAGACTGACTGGGATGTCTAACAGGCCTAAGTCTCAAATATAGAAGTTCAAAATAACCACTATACATTTCATTCAATCAAAAACAACTTTACAGATCAATTTCTAATACAAAATCTATTACCTTAATCTGCAGTTGCAGGCTTCATTAAGGCTACTGCCAACAGCATTATAATCAACTTCTGTTCTAGACAACACAAGCACACTCAAGTTCAGTTCAACACAACCAAATCAAACATAGAACCACTATGAGCTCTTCCTTGGCTTACACTTCCAACTCCATTCCAAGTCCGTTACTACAATCCTACAATCAGATTTATCTCCATGGTTCTTCACTACAAATTCACACCAAACTCTGTAGGGAAATCCAAACTCCAGACAATTCACTACCTGTAATTCAATCCTACTGCCACTTCAATTGAGATCACCTTCAATCCAATAACCACAGTTACTCATACCCATCTCTTGAAATCACAAGTTCATACAAACTATAACAACAACAGCAATACCCATACACATTTCATTATCACCTGTAATACCATATCAATTATCAACTTCATCAACAATCATATAAAACCAGTAATATAAACATAACTCTATAAGTTCCAACTTAAAAAGAACATTTACCTCTGGATGGAGTCAATCAAGCACCCAAAACTGAATTCTTCTTTACTTGTCTCAAATTCATTACATCATCTCAAAACCAACACCACCTCAACAGTTCAACTTAAGTCAACACCAATACACATCTCTTCCCATGTACCCTCCACTCTAATCTAAACTACACCCACAGCTTCATTATAAATTCATCTCAACTCAGAAATTTATTAACAGACCAACCTAAACTATACACAGCAGACCCAACCATGTAACTTCAATCCTAAGCTCAAATATACACAAATTGAGAATAAATGAATTATGAAATCTTAACTTCAACTTACCCTTTCATCTGAGTCGTCCATGAAGATCGAATCAACACCCATGACAATCTCATCACTGTTTTACAAGCATAATCGAACCTTAATTATTCAATTCTCAATTTCTGTTCTTGCTTGAAATCAAATCTTCAAATTAAAATTGTAACTTTTAACTTCACTTCATGTTCTTCAACACCCATCATTTAATTTAATCCCCTAAATCGATAACTTCATCTGTTGATTCTTCTTTGAACTTCTTACAAACCCTAATTCAATTTCGGAGAAACCCTAACTCTGATTATTCATCAAAAAAACTTCATATCACTCAATTAAACATAAACCCATCTCAATTCCTTCTCTTAGAACACCAATTTCATTATCTACAGTCTCCCGAAATTATTCTCAAGAACCCTAATTATTTTGATTCTTCACAGAGAAATGGAATCAGTTGATAAATCTTCTTCCTTGCTCATGATTCACAAAAGCCATCACCAACTACCTAATTTCATTCTCAATACCCCATAAATCCCTAATAAACTCCATCTCTCAGAAACCCAAATTTCTAAAATTCTTCTTCACAATAATTCCCTAATATCAAATCAACAATAACCTCTTTATCTTTCATCGATTAGCAACTCGAATAGCTTCTCAATTCCATATAACTCAAAATTACACTTGTAAACCCTAATTTGATTCACAACAGCGTCAACTTCTTCTTTTCTCGAACTTAAACAACCACAGCACCACCACCTTCCCTTCCGATATAACAACAACAAACTATCTATGAATAATCTACACAAGGTCTAAGCTCAAATATGAGGATTTGAGGTCGACAGGAAAAGATGAAGAAGAACAGAGAAAGGAGAGAAGAAAAATAAGAAGAAAAAAGAAGAATAACGAAAAGATAAGAAGAAACGTTTTTCTTCGATCTGGTTCTGGTAGATAAGACCAACGGGAAACACTAAACATACACTATTCACGATAAGGGAAGCCCGATCGGTCCAAAACAAAATTACTATTTTGCAATTCATACTCATCCAACGATATCTTCTTCATCTGGTATCCGATTGGCACGTTCGAGTAGTCCATCCCGTGTAACTTTTCAAGATCTATCTAACAATACTAGTTTTGTAACTATATCGTTGTTAGATTAATTTCTATAATTAACGTTCGTGTTAAACTAATTAAGTTATTATCGACTAATTCGTCTCTTGACTAGTCTAATAGCGTTGACGAGCTCGAGAGTCCTTACATCTATGATTTGTTCTCTACATCCCTTTTGTTCCACTGGAAAAGTTTGCTTAAAGTCTCCTCCAAGCACGACGGTGATCCCTCCGAATGGTTCGTCACTTGATCTCACATCTCTTAGAGTACGATCTACCGCTTCAATACAAAATCGGTGTTGCATTGCCACCTCATCCCATATGATCAATTTGGTAGCTCGAAACAATTCCGCCTCAATCGAATCAAAATCAACATTACACTTGGAATTAAATTGCAGCTCGAAAGGTATCTTAAAGGTAGAATGTGTTGTCCTTCCACCGGTTAGAAGCAATGCAGAGACGTCGCAAGAAGAGACTGTTAAAACAACGTCACCTTTGCTTCTACGTGTTGTTGCCAATGTGTTATACACAAAAGTCTTCCCCGTCCCAGCACTACCATTTAAGAAGAACGTTCTACCAAGATTATTCACTACAAAATTTGTAATTGTCTCAAACGCATTTCTTTGTTCTGTATTGAATTTATCCACATTCGAATCCACCACTGATTCTTGAATCTCAAACTGCAGTTCTCTTTGCTCCCACAGTAATCGATTTCCAACAATTCGAATCCAATCACCGGTATGTTGAGGCATTCCAAGATCCTTCATTTCCTTCCCTTCCTCCTGAACTATTTTCTCCATGAGGTAAAGACCATAATCAAGAACCTGCTCTTCCGTTGGATTTTGAATTCCGTATTGACTTTTGATCCTAAATGGTAAATCATCACATATATCATTCCCATACCTCTCCCATAGAACTTATGGCCGTATAGGACTGCACTTGGTTAGTATTATACCAAACAGTTGTCGTAGCTGATGTCCAGTTTTGATCACGACGGATTCTTTCAAGCATTTATCACATTCTCCATCATCTTCCAACAGATTTAGTGCAATACATGCAGACTTGAAAGTCCGGTGGACCTCTTGGACACCACTCTTCATCGTAGTTCTCAGATGATTGAACGATCTTGCCCATGCTACTACCGTAAGCAATAACCTCAGATAATACAATTCGCCACTGTTTGGAGCGACAAAATACATTCTCCCAATAGCAAAACCTTTCTTTCGAGGAGACCACTTCTTATATAACAAAATAACATGAACATAATTCAGATGTTTAATTTCAGTAACTTAATTCAATTACATATTCAGAACATGTAAATAAGCACTCGTAACAACGACCATTTTAGTAACTACTACCGGAATCAGACAATTACCACAATCGTCTCGGTAACTAATGTGTTTCAGTAACTAATAGCTATGTACACTAAAGAAGTAAATGGACACACCGAGGATCGTATCTCACCTGACCATACAAACTTTTGTGGAAAGTCATGGTAGGTATATGCATCATCTTCTGGATTTAACCTGTAGTATTCATAAACTTTAGAATATGTCCCCTTGCTATCTATAATAACAATGAAACATTCAATAGACTAAATTGTAATTTTCTTCTCGATTTACCTTCTCATCATATCATCACAAAGGCCACCAATGCAACAGTAAATGCACAAAAATTATATTTGTTGGATTCAGCGGTGATTTGAAAGATGCGACCTTGATTAACATAATATAGAAGATTTAAACTCTAAAACCACCTACACAACGTCCTTTATTTGGGGACCTAAATTTCAGAATGACTACTAAAGATAGATAACAATATACTTCTGAGAATGAATTCTACTTTAGGAACCAAACGGGTTTCCTATGCCAGAATACTTAACTACCATGAGCACTTTGTGCAAGAACTGAAACAACAGAGAACAAAATGTAAAAATCAGGCAGAGATTGTAGTTGCAGGACAAAGTCGAAATAAGCACTAACCTGTTGTAGTCAAAATACCCCATCAAAGTGGTTACTACATTTCCTTCCTTGTCCTGAATTACTTCAACCGGATCATCTGGATCGTAAATAACTCGCTGCTTGCCCGGAAGATGTACCACTAACCGTTGTACTTTGGCCTTCTCTTTGTGTAGACGGTTTCCAAGTAATCTCCAAGCTGCCTCAGGTGCTCCGATATACCTTGCATTCAAATATTGAAGAATCTCGTTGGGGCCACCACCAGCAACCATAATCGTCAAGTCATATCCCTTGTAGATATACTTATGTATATACTTCACGGCTCGGACGTTGGAGCAGACCTCGATATTGATATGGCATTCAAACATCCTGGTAAGATGTGGATTGTAAGGGACCACATCCATATTAGTGTATGACTGGTTGCGATACTGGAAAACCCGACCATCATTGCGTCGGCGGTAGACTGGATACCCATCCTCGCGTATTGAAGTTGACTCTGCATACTGTTTCGGATAGGCTTTGGTGCACCTGCCACCATCCATGTAACTTGCATTTGGTTTCCTATCACCACATGGTCCATGCACCATGCATCTTTGTATTGTCTGAAAAAGTTCTGGATCATTTTTTTCATCTGGGAACTCGGCACATACCATGTCATCCACTTGCTCCGGAGTGTGTATTTTGTCTTCCTTGTCCAAAAAAATCAACATGTGCATATGCGGTAAACCCCTCTTCTGAAACTCTATGGTGTAAACATATCCAACCACCCTTCCAAACACTTTCTTATCTTCTATTTCTTTAATTAGCGCCTTACGTTTGAGCTCAAACACTCTTGCCACGAAATCAGGCCTATCGTGCGGTTGTTGGTTCTCAAACAGAGCACTTGTAATCTCTTCCCATCGCGGATTTGCCGTCATTGTGAGGAAGATATCCGGATGATGGTTATACCTTAGCAAGAAACGGAAAGTTTTATTAGCAGTTTTTAACATCCGATTTCTATTTAGATTTGAAAAAATAGCATCAATGATCCATAAGCCTCAAGCACAATAATGCAGATACATTAAAAACTAACTCAATATGGTCTTACTCAAGCAATACTAAGGCTAGAACATCAAAGAAATACTGCGCAAGAAAATTCTACAACCATATTTCATATTAACTACTCGTTATCGACATGATAAGAATTTGAAGCCATTTTCTCGGCCAAGTTAACAATTAATTAACAATTGGCTCAGAATGCAAACACAAAAAACGAACCAAGTTATGAAATGAAACTACTTTCTACCATGACTAACTGATTACTTGATTACTTGGTTTGTCGTGTATTTATATGCCTGGAGTTCATCACTCACTGAAGTTCATCTAAAAGTGATCTATGTCCGTCTATCATGACATTTTACTTGGTTCTCACTGTTCATACAATATTTAAGATCGCAATATAAATACAACTAAATTTAAAGACATCGAATTCAAAGAATTAAAAAAAAACAAAAGGGATTCTAACTGGTGATAGCCATTGAGTCTTGATATATCTCGTACATGTGCCGAGGACCGCCTATAAATGTGGATGGGAGTATGATAGGTTGACCACATTCTGCCGCTTTGTTGCCTGAAACCCCAAGGTCAGCAAGCCCTTTATAGTTCTGAACTCTTAACTTGGGTTGATTTTTCCTAATCCACCGAAGGCGATTCTGTTCAGTTGCTGCCAAAGCATCGACTATGAATTCCTGAAAGAGCATACCTGCTCTTAGTATCATCGAGTACTCACCTCGTCTCTGAAATAACCTATAACTGTATTATTCCATTTGCGTGAGCCGTGTATCTGTAGCCTTATCTAGATCGACATTCCAATGTACCATCCCAGGTTCCCATCCCAATTCACCATATGGGAACAAAAGAACATAATGAAGAGGCAAATACGCTGGATGACATTCATTAATTCTCTGCAAAGCACGACTTCCTTTCAGATGAAGTATTATGTCACGCGCTCCAGAATTGATGGTTTGTCCGTCTTCAGGAAATATAACATCTATCTCATATGCTGTGGGTAGATTATAACGTCTCGGATCTGATACTTTTTCGTATTGGAGAGAAACATGAACGTCATGGCCCCTCCACTTATTTCTTTTTAATAATTCAAAAGCCTGCTTGTATTTCTTCACGAAGGTATTGTTGTCATGTAGAACCTGTTGTATGATCTCAAGCACCCTAACGTTTAACCTTGGGTTTAGCTCAAGGCGTTTTGATAATGCGGCTGTAGGATCGTAAATGTACAGCTGTGAGTATGTGCCGAATGCCTAAACAAGGAAATGTTAGTTAACTAACCTAGTATTTGGCTTGTTTAAAATCTAAAGGTCTAAGTTATATGGATAATTAGAACCTGATGAGAAAACTGGAGTTTATCTTTGTTTTGGTCTTATCGAATGAAGCGGTTGTATTTATACAATCGGTTTAGCAAATGAACTAAGTTGCTTAGTTGATTTTGGGTTTGCTAAACTAGTTGGGAAAATTGCTTCGGGAAATTATTTCCATGATAACATATCAAAACATAAATACTTTGTAGTTTCGGTTTTGATATTGGTTATCAAAAATGGTATGTGGAACCCTCGTGCTTGACTCAACAGGTTGCAAGTCTATTTTGAGATTTGTAAGATCCTTTTCGTGTTGTCCTTTATTTTTTTCGTTTCTTTGTCATTTTTGTGACAAAAAAGGGGAGAAATATATGGAGTAAACAAGTGATGTTGGTATCAATTTTATATTAATTGGTGTCACTAGGGAAGAGGACAATGGTGCTTGAACGTTTATCTAACGAAAGAGGAAAAGCACAGACTAAGGGGGAGTAACATATCATATGATTGGTATAACAAAGACGCGCGGATTGAAAATCTACCTATTTCACCTTTAGGGGGAGTATGAGCTTTGTTATTATAATGTCAACAACGACATTTTTAAGGATTAAATGAATGTCGGTTATGTGTTGTTGAATTCTGGAATCAAGCGATCATGGGTAATGAATTATTGTAATTTGTTTATCCATATGATTATAAGAGTTTTGTCACTAAAATTGACAAAGGGGCAGATTGTTAGATCATAGCTCGGTTGAACCCACCAAGTGTTGGTATGTCAAGTTTGGTTATCATATTTTAGTGAGCCAAAACTCATTTAAGAGTCGCTTGATTTAAATGTACTAGAGTCAACTTTGTATAGGTTAGCTTGAAAGTATTAGGATAAGACATTACAAGTATTGCGAAGACTCGAAGAAGTGAAGAAGTACGGAGCTAAAATCACAACGTCATCCTTCCACTTGAGGTTAGTGATATTTTACTTGAACTGTTTCATTCCCTAACATATCTTTCAAGTCATGCGTATTGAAAACATAAAATTGTGAAGCATGAACACTCTAGATAGACATAGTATTAAGGAATACAATGAGGTTTATTGCTTAACCATTAAACTTTGTATATAAGACATCAACATAATCATATGAATGCTATTGTGATTATGTATGGGTATGAGGTGAGGATTTTATCCTAGGAAATAATGTTTTTACATGTGTTTTAAGGAAGTAAGTTCATGATATGTGTAGTGAACCGAAAAGGAAATCGCCAGGCATTATTAGGGTTGTTCTTCATTGCAAATCTTATGAACGACCAATATGTGTGATTAGTATAACCGCTCATGACTTGTTTGTGTTCTTGGTAAAAATATTCACATGAGGCTTGACTTATGTATTGGTATGACTTTTATTAGTGAAACCGATCTTAAGTAATCACCTGGGGTATGATCGGGTTTGTGTGTGTCTGACCAAATTTGGGAGAGGGGAACCGATCCTATGGACATGTGCAGTGCATACAAGTTAGATACCAAATATATGTGGGGAACAGATCCTAGTACCAGGTCAGCCGAATTTTGGTAAGCTAGTGTGACTATGCACAATACTCACATGGAGGTAGAACTGAAATTTGTTTTGGTAGAACCGTTACACCCATGGTTTATGATTGAGTGTTACTTGATCAATCACATAGTTCTTGAAAGTCAGATGAACCAATTCTAAACTTGTTTGGAAGTGTGGTAAATCGGTTTCAAGTGAGTAAGTATGAAAAAGGACTTGCAAGAGAAAGATGTCGACACACTTTGAACATGCGCATTAATGTGTATTCTTTTATTATTCAAAGATGTTCCTTAACAGCTAAGAAGGAAGTAAATCCCAAGATCAAATTTAAATAAGTTAAGAATATTTTAATTAAGGTTGTAGTTGCAGGAATTCCCACACTACACCCTATTCAAGAATCTATCAATATTTATGACATAATTTGAAGATTAAGAACACTTTTTCATTAATATGATCTTATGGAATTATAGAAATCAAGAACACAAAACACTTAACAAAGATTTTCTCTCTCCTAAAAAACTTTCCTAACACTCAAAAATCCATCCCCTCTCTGGAACTACTCATCTCCTTTATATAGGTATTTACATAGTGGATTATAGCTCATGACAGCTCATTTACAGCTAAGATTCCCTTCAACTTCGGATCTGAGTTCTTGCGATAAATCGCAAAGAGCACCGCCTTTATCTTTCGCAGGTTTTATTGATATATCGCAAACATGTCACACTTTCTTCGTGTTTCTGTCATTACGTCATTGTTTAAGTCATCTTTAGATGTGTCGCAGGGTAATTCGTTTATTATCGATATATCGCAGAACAGTCGTTTATTTCTCAGGAATATTGTTGTGACAATATTCTGATCCTACATCTTGCCTCTTCTCATATCTTTTCTGCGAAGAAGATAAAGATCATGAGAATCTATAATTTCTTGATTTGCCGCAACTCATGTTTTTCAAGAATATTAATACATCTTGTCTTTTCATATTTCCTTTATTCTGACACGTCTCTATATCCATCTCTAAATATTCTACACATGTTTTTTCCTCTATTTATCCCTTGACACGTATTCTTCCAACCGTTGAGTTCTGACCATTCACGTCCTTTCTTCATTGAATGCACATTGATATTCTCGATAATTTTCTTCTCTTATAAATATCATCTTTGTTAATCCCTCTTCTTCTTTTTACTTTCACTTTTCTTCTCTGCAACTTCACTATTCATCGTCTCCTTCCGCAAATTCCGGATCTCAATTATTCTTTCAGTTTTTCTTATTTTCTCTTATTTGTTTTAATCATCGTTCCCATACGAAGAAATGGCTCCTGCTAAAAAATTAGGTCAATCCACTTTGAAAAAACACCAGCAGAAGCTTCAATCCTTAGGTTTCACACTTTCTGAGATCCCTGATCAATCTTCAGACTCTGATCTCTATATTGATCTTGTTTCAAGATTTCCTTCTTCTAATGAGAAAATCCTTGTTTCGCTAGGTCAATTAGAAGCTGGCCTTCCTATTCCTCTTTATAACCCATATCTCCCTCTTTTTTATGAGATTATTTCTCATGCTAAACTTTCGCGAGCAATTTGCCAACTAAGTGGAGATTGTATTCGCCTCATTCTTGAATATGCTTCCCGTGGAGCTGGTAAAGGATCCCTTTATCCTGATGATGCGAAACATCCTGATTTTAAAGATATCCCAATTATTCCAGCGAAATATACCGTGGAGAACTTCTTTGCGAATTATCAAGTGATTCCAATGAAGAAAGAAAGCACGTGTTGGGCTATTCGTTTGAATAGGGATAAAAAAAGTTGCGAAAGATAAAATCCTTATGCAAGATATAGACTATCATTCCACAAGAAACAATATTCCACGCTTCTCCAAAGATTATAAATGGTGTAAATTTTCTCTCCTCCTTGAAGGTCCATATATTTCTGGTACTCTTAACCTTCCTGCGAATCCTGCATATCTTGCGGCTTATCATCCTTGGATTTTTAATTGGCCTGAAAAGAATTCTGAGGTATATCTCGCGAAATTAATCATTATTCGCAAACTTAGATAAATATACTATTCTTACTAGTTATTGAATTATTTTTTATCAGATTGGAAAAATGAAGGCTAGCTACACCAGTACTGGGAATCCCAATCTCCTAAATTTTTTGAAAACCTTCACAGATGAAGTAAGAAACATTCTCTTATAACTCTTAACAATATATTGTTGCCCCCGTTTCTTATCTTCATATGTGGTTATTTTCTAGGAAATACCATTTGTCGCCGTAGTTGAAGCCAAGGATAAAGGCAAAAAAGTAATAACTCAAAATGAGAGTTCTGGCACTTCTCCTCATCGCAATGAGAATCAAACTGCTGAGAGTCCCCCAAAAAAGAGGAGAAAAACTCAACCACTTAAAGTAATTTCTTTTGTCGCTGAAAAAGATAATGAGGTTGAAGAGAGCGGAAGAATTAATAATGATGCTACCATGGGCACCTCTTCATTATGTTTTTCCTCCGCAAGAGTTAGATCTGCGATGGGTCTTTCTCAACCTGAGACTCCTATGGATAAATTGTCAAATATCTTTAGAAATCCCATGCAAGGTATTGGTGATGACGATATTGCTCACGCTTGCAATTATCTCTCAAAAATCTGTGATGCTTCCATCTTAACCAATAATAAAGATCTTAAAGGAGTCTCGAGATTTATCAATCCAGATTTTCTTCATGCACTAGCTTCATTGGTATGCCCCTTTACACTTGTCATGAATTTCGAAGATCTTCTTTTTATCCTTACTTATTTTCTCTTATCTGCCACAGAATGCTAGAGCTTCTTTTTCTGTTGCTTCGGAATTAGAAAATAGATTATCATTATCGCAAAGAAGGCTTACTGATTCACAATCTGAGTCTGCGAAATTTCACGAAAATAATAAGCAATACGGAGATGAAATATCCATTCTTTGCGAAAAATGTAAACAATTGGAAGTATCTGGGAATATTAAGCTCCTTAACAAGAATAAATCGCTTGAAATAGATGTTGAAGTTCTTCAACAAAAACTAGCTGACAAGGAGAAGTTCTTCAAACAAATTATTGGTATGATTTATTTTATTTTATTTTTACTTTCTTCTTTCTTGCTATTTTAGCTTATTTAAACAATCATTTTGCAGATGCCTATAACCTTACTGATGAAGCTCTTATTCTTAATTATTTTGATGAACCCATAGATGAATCCACTCTTCTTCAGCGTCTTAATGACGCTTTAAATAATTATTCCGATGAAAAAATTAATGCTCTATCTATCGATGAACTTAGATTTCACATTTCCCTTATAAGAATGGATTATAGATCTACTTTGAGTATATCCAATAGTTTTAAGACTTGTAGAGATGAATTTGGAAAAAGAATCAAAACCTTGAAAGCCCAAAAGAAGGAACTTGAGAAGGAGAAAGAACGCATTACTCTTCAAGGCGCTGAAGCTCTATCAAAGTTCTGCAATGCCCTTATTGACACTGAACTTGAGAGAGATAGACTTAAGGATGAAAATATTGAACTTCTTAAAAGAGAAAAACAGATCCGTTCCCATCTTCTCATTCAAAATGATGATGAATTCGCATGGGCTGCGACAATTCTCGATAATGCTAGGAAAAACTTAGCAATAGATGTCAGTCTTCACACCGAACAGGCAACCTTGATACAAGAAATGATTAATGAAAGAGAAGGTTATTTATTACTCCTCTAACATCTTTATATTTTTTGTAAATTCTTGATAAATTTCTAACTTGTTATTGTGTTCTCGCAGAATCTGAAGAAAAACATGCTAGAAGGATCGCAGAACTTGAAGAAGAAAAAAGTGGTCTTGCGAATAATCTTGCTTCCCGCAATGATAAGATCACTAGACTGCGAAAGAAGATAAAAATATCTAACTCCAATTTGCGTAGTAATCTTCTCATTATTCGCAATAACGCTATTGAGAAAGTCTGCAATGATAATAACCTCTCTCTTAGCCTATATCCCTGCCTCTTGGAAAATATCCCAGCCAGATCTGAAGTACCAGTTATTTCTGACAGTGAGGCTGATATAGATGAGAATGAAAGCGAAGATGATGAAGATAATGAAGACAAAGATGAAGATAATGGTGAAGATAAATATCAATAATTTTGCTTCTTCTTTTTGATCTTCGTCTGTATTTTTCTCTTCCTTTCTTGCGATAATTATCTTTGGCAAATTGTATCATCCTTTCCACAAGATACTTGTAACTCCTGATGTTCTTCAATATATATAAATTCCCTTTTTGCTTCTATCCATCCGTTACTTATATGAATTTATCATATAATGATGAATAACAATATTTATCATTCTTATACATCGTTCCCATACTTGCCTCTTGTTATTAATCTGCAATATGATAAATGAATTATCGCAAATATTTCTGCGAACAATTTATTATATGTTTCGCAGACATATCTTTTCTTGTGGTCTTATTTCGCCTTCCTAGTTAAAGGTCTTATTATGCCACCTTTATGCGACAAGATCCCAGGATATTCTTACCTTATATGTAATAATCCATTGATCTTGCCTTATCATTATTTTATTTTCTGCGACAACATGATAAATCTAAGCCATCTTGTGAGAGATTAATTCTCTCTTTGCTTTTTAAGATTTATGACATTGTCGTCTTTGCGATTTATATCCTCTTATTATTGATTTCATTTATCTCATCTTTTGATCTTATCGCAAAAACCCATTGACCTCATCTTAACATTTCTCTTTAGGCTTTTTGGCCAGTCGTGCGGAAATATGACGAGCCTAAATATTCTTGCGAATATAAAGTCCCATGACATTGTTGTCTCTGTCACGCGACAATATGACGTGCCTAAACATTCTTGCGAATATAAAGCCCCATGACATTGCCGTCTTTTCTGATACACATATCCCTAATGGAGGGTATCGCCCTTATCTCTCCCCCAGGTTGCCCCTTCAAGGATTATACATCGGCCATACAAGACTAGCACTTTCCCATCCGGTTCTGCCAACAACCAGTTGTTTTCGCAGCCTTGTCCTTTATGCCTTATATGGCTTATAGTTACAAGACTGCTCCCTAAGTGGGGTTTTCTTCGGGACGAACACATCGTAAGCCAAGACTTTCCATGGATGGCCAGGGTAGGTTCATCCATCCCGGGCACCCACAGCTCAACCGTGTACCTCGGAGCCTTGATCATACGTTGCATTCCTTAGGAGAAACTCTCGGGCGCCCAACCATGGTATAACCTTATATAGTTTGGAATCCAAGTTATCTCTCCTGGATGGATTTTCTATAATCCCAATCTCCATGACTAGGTTCCAGCAGCGGTATAGCCTTTCCCATAGCCATGCAAAGAGATACCCCCCTTATGACGCACTTTAAGGACATTGCCTCTTACGGAATAGAATCCGCGAACTAAGGTGTACGCCATAAAAGTTCATCCCGTTCTTATGATAATTGAAAGTAAATAAGATACCCCCTTATGACGCACTTTAAGGACATTGCCTCTTACGGAATAGAATCCGCGAACTAAGGTGTACGCCATAAAAGTTCGTCCCGTTCTTATATGTTTTTAGGCGATTTGCGCCCGTCTTATGCATTTGCATTAAAAATTCTTATATGATTAGAAATCACCATCTCTTTCTTTTTAATAGAAAAATTTCTCATTTTTGAGCATAATTATTCTTTTAATATTCGAAATCATCTTTTTTTTTAATTGTTCGCAAAATGATATTGCTGTACTTCTTTTCTTCTGTGATGAATGATTACTCGCAACTTCATCTTTTTGTTCTCCTGCGAAAAATGAATATTTCAACTTTTCCCCATTTTTGTATGATTAATCGCCATTGAATGTTTTGAGACAAACTATTCTTGAAGTATACCCTTTCCCCGCAATTCTATATTGTCCACCATCAATTTCTCAGCTCTCTGATTTTGCTTCCTGTTATGTTTCCAATTACGATTTCGAGCATTCCTTTCTTCGCAAGTATTAATGTCAACTTCATAACACTTTTTGCCTTCAAACCAATCACCTTTAATTATTCCAATACCATGAGGATGTGGAAATTTTATGCATTGATGATATGTTGATGCTATTCCCAAGATCCCATGAAGCCATGGCCTTCCAATTAAGGAATTGTAAGGAGATTCTATATCCACTACACAAAACTTGATTTTTGAAGATATCTTGTTCAATGGAATTTCCATAGTAATTTCTCCTTTTGGCTTGTTTGCGGTGCCATTAAAACCATAGATCTTGTAAGTTGAAGGGATTAGCTCATCATCTCTTCCACCCATTGTGCGATAAGTATGATAAAACAAAATGTCCACCGAGCTACCAGTGTCAATTAGAACTTTATCTATTTCCCAGGAATCACTTTCTGCATCATCATCTTCATCTTCTTCTTCTCCTCTATATTTTGGATTTATCTCTAATTTCACCACCAATGGATTGTCATGCATCTTCCCAGGCTCTGGTATCTCTTCTGCAGTAAAAGAGATAACTTGTTTCTGCCATATTCTTCTAACGGAGAAATCTTCGCAATATTCATCACCTCTCTTCCCTCTATATCCCTTGCAAATACTCTGCTTAGCACATTATCATGGAAATCCTCTATCGTTTTTTGTGAATGTACAATTGAATTGCAAAATAGATTTTTTGTTGTAGCTCCTACTTCAATAACAAATGTTTCTGCTTCTTTCGCAACATTAACTCTGCGAATTTCTGGTGCTTGCGGCAATTGATGCGGTTGTAAATATCTTGCTAAAAATGATTTAATTTTCCTTTTTCGATCATTCGCAAAATGATTCTTTTCACATTCCTACAATTATTCACAGAATGACCATGAAAATGATGATAAGGACAAAATTCTTGATTGTGATTGTTGGGATGTGGTTCCTTCCCCATGTTCCAGGGTGAGGGTATGTTCTCCATTAAAATAATCGCTTCCCAAATCTTATCTATACCAGTATTTAAAGGCGGCAATTTGATATCTTCCCACATATTCCTCTGACCTCTTTGCTCTCTTGAATAATTCTTCCTCATCCACCATAAGTTTCCTGCGGTTGATCAAACCGTGGGACCTTATTATTGTTATTGCGATTATAAAAATTTCTCTCTTTTTCTAATTCCTCTTGATCTCTACTCCCCATTGCTACTATCTTAAGTTGATTATCAGTCTCCATTTTCTCTCGCGGATTTTGGGAAGTACTTGCTACTGTATTAATCATCCTTGGTAACAAACTTCCATTTGTTGCGGCTAAACTTGTGCCTACAAGAGTTGGATAAGATTCCATTTCATTTTGTTTTTCCTCTAAATAAATATATTCCTCTTGCAATTCTCGCAACTCTGTCATAGTGATTGTGTTTTTGACTCTGAAGACCTGGATGTATAATAGATTTGTCACAAACATAACATTTATGAAGGACAAAATGAGATATCTTTCATCTACTCTTCCTTCCATTTCACTACACATTGTCCTCCACCTTATGGTTAAGTGCTTCAAACTCTCACCAACTCTCTGTTTTAATCCAAACACATCTTCAATTCCAGGTCACGCAGAATTATTGCTGATGTAGGCTCCTAAGAAAGTGGTTTGCAAGTGCATAAATGAAGTTATTGTATTCTTGGGAAGACTTTCGAACCACTTCAATGCTTCGCCAGTTAAACTTGACGCAAAATATTTGCACAAAACGACATAATGGTTCTCCCATTGTAGCATACATCGAATATAAGCTTTGATATGTTGGACATCACACGTAGTTCCATCAAATATACTGGTCAACACTGGTAAATTACATTTTGGAGGTATCCCTCCTAATTGTACCTCTTGAGTAAATGGAGTTTTCGCAGCCTCTTCGATTGCCTCATCAAGTTGTCTTCTTCCTCCTTCTCTTCTGTTATTTATTATTCCTCTCATTTCTGCCAATTCTCGCAAGATTTGTTCATTCCTATCAGAATTTTGCTCAATTGGTCTTTTCAACGCAGCTTCTCTTCGTCTGCGTTCATGCCTTTCTCGTCTTGCCATATTTCTCGCTTCTTCCTCAACATCTTGGTTTTGCCTTCTTCTGCGACTTTCTTCTTCTTGCAAGTTAATTTGTCTTTCATTCTCTTTTCCATGAATTTCCTCATCCCTTATCGTTTCTCTTCGTTGCCTTTCTATGTCTCTGCGAATTCTCTCATATTCCTCATTGAGATTATCATTATTACGATTTTGCGCACGTCGTCTTTCTCGATTGTCATGATTATTCTGACGCAACGCTGCTTGAATTTCTTGCTCTTCTACTTCTGCTTGCAACCTCTCTCTTTTTCCTGCTAAACGTACTTTCTCAATATAATGTCTCTCAATATCATCTTCGATAATCCTGCGATTTCTTCGAATCTCTTCATCACGTAACATTCTCCTTCTCTCTTCTTGATTTTCTCCTTCTATCTGATTATGTCTAATGTCTAAAGTTTCATCGCGTGGAGCATAACGATCATTTATCAAATTTTCCTCAATATTTTGTATAGGAAGATTTTGCCTTGCTTCTTATCTATATGATCTTGAATTTGATCTCATGCTGCTTCTTGATATTCTGTTTTGTAACCTCAAATTTTCCATTCTTAATTCATGATTTTGTCTTGTAAGATTAGCACGTTCTTCTGCCTCTAATATTCTTTCTTCCTGTATCCTTTGTCTCAAATCATCTTCCACTTCACGTCCTTCATGAATTAATCCTCCCTCCATTTCTTGATTTCTTTCCTCTTCTTGACTTTCCGCCTCTTCTATCGAATCCGACCTCCAAGTATGCACACTTACTCTATCATGATCCATATTTCTATCTTGTGCTCGTATTTGTTGATTTGGTGGTTGGATTGAATTTTCTGCTCCATTTCTCATTCTACTTCTTCTTGATCTGTTCCTTAAAGATCCTTCCAATTCACCTGTTCCTTCCCCTGCAATTCTTTTACTTCTTCTCACCGTTGTTGGTGGTTCTGATGTATTTCTCCTCCTTCTAGCCATTTCTCTTCAATTCTAATAATTTCTTCAAATCTTCAAACTGCAATTTGAAATTTCTCAAGCTTGATTGTCCCTGTTTCTAGCACCAAAATGTAATTGCAGGAATTCCCACACTACACCCTATTCAAGAATCTATCAATATTTATGACATAATTTGAAGATTAAGAACACTTTTTCATTAATATGATCTTATGGAATTACAGAAATCAAGAACACAAAACACTTAACAAAGATTTTCTCTCTCCTAAAAAACTTTCCTAACACTCAAAAATCCATCCCCTCTCTGGAACTACTCATCTCCTTTATATAGGTATTTACATAGTGGATTACAGCCCATGACAGCTCATTTACAGCTAAGATTCCCTTCAACTTCGGATCTGAGTTCTTGCGATAAATCGCAGCAGGCACCGCCTTTATCTTTCGCAGGTTTTATTGATATATCGCAAACATGTCACACATTCTTCGTGTTTCTGTCATTACGTCATTGTTTAAGTCATCTTTAGATGTGTCGCAGAATATTACTGATGTGTCGCAGGGTAATTCGTTTATTATCGATATATCGCAGAACATTCGTTTATTTCTCAGGAATATTGTTGTGACAATATTCTGATCCTACAAAGGTTTTTAATTATATATGGAAAATAAGAATTAGTAATGTGCATTTGCTAGTTAAAGATTTTCCAAGGAGATTTCGATCATTATTTTGTACAGTGCATTCACATGAATTATGAAAACCGAATTTGGGTTAATATGGAAAAATATCTTGAGAATATTTTCGGTTTTGGAAATTCATTGGTGTCCAAACTTCCTTGTCTATAAATACTTTGAGTTTTCATTTCTAGCAAACTAATCCTTCGTGACAGTAAACTTCCTCTGTTGTACTGTTACTGGTGAAGCCGCCTATCGGAGAAAAGAGTAATCTAATTAGGTGAAATCTCTTATGGCCTCTCAGTTTAAAGTCTTCTTTGGGATTGCGAAGCTCTAGTGCGAACCGTTGGTGGGAAACTAGATATTGCGGTTTATCTTTAGTTTTCTTATTGATTTGATTGACTAACGGTGGTTGAACTTTGATTGCACCTAATTTGTTTATGCTTGAGAATCTTTTCTTCTGATATAAATTTCACTCAAACTAGTTCAAGGTTTCGACAGGGATCTTTAGACTGTTATTATATCTAAAGACGATCTTGTGATACTCCATTGTTAACAGACTCCATTCTGTGTGTGATTGATCACAAAAGATTCAACTAGTTGTGTGCAGGTGTTTATTGAAGATCTAAGAAGATTTGAAGACAAATCAGAGATAGAAGATTTCTGACTTGGTTTTGTCATCTTTGGTGTGCACAATACGTGTTTTGGTAAAAGAGGATCCAATTAATAATCGGTTTATCTTTTTCGTAGATTGGATTGATTAATTGAGAAGATCGACATAAGCACAGTTCTTTGGATTCAGAGTGTTGATTGGCTTAATCTTAACGATTACCTTTGTTTATGGGTAAAAACTATCTCTGCTGGTTTTGGTAATTTGGGGTGTGTGGATGAAAATGAATCTAAACCCTAAACAAATGCACTGCACGTGAGTGATTTTAACTCGAGAGATCAATCTATACAATTCTGGCCTAAACCAAGAAATGGCCGTTCCAGACTTGTTTCGGTCACAAAGTGAAGGAGATGGGAATGATATTAGGGAGGGAAGCGAATAATGTGTTGAGATTGCGAAGGTGTAGGTTGTTTATGACTTGTAATAGAAAGGTGAGCAGACATACGATTAATGCAAGCAGGCTCTGGGTATTTGAATACGTTTAGTATTAACACTTGGTTTCTGTGTTGTCCTTTGGAAATAGGGAGGAGAACCTATTTATACAAGTCATTTGAGCCTTATTCACGTCTCTCATGGGAAGTGGAGGAAGTGGAGTGATGAAGTAGTGGAATTGTGTATTAGTGTCACACGATCAGTGTTGCCCACTTCTCCCATTATCACTAACCATCCATGTCTTCCTAACACATTTTTATGATTGCGCGTTGCACGCTGTAAACTGCCAGTATGTATCCCCCGGTTTGTGATATGATTGATGTCTCGAGTGTGTGGATCGTGGGATCCACAGAAATTAACATGTAAAGTTAGATTAAATAACTAAGTTATTTAGGAAGTCGATACTTATGAAGTATGTTGTGTATTCTATGTAGGTACTGCATCGAATATATTCAGCATGTACGATGCATCGCTGTTTGAGCGTCTTAAAATAGCTTCATGTCAAACCTACTTTGAGTGATCGTTTGGAGGCTATACAAGCAACCTATGACTTGGTCGATCACTTCATGTGGAAGAGTGGTGGACGGTGATTGTGGTGATGCCTCATTGATAGCCTAACTCCTGTCTTAGGCTATCCGTCCAAGCTGGCGAAGTTGGACGGATGAGATGACTTGCGACCCTCATCTGCGACCGTCGGATTAGGGTTTAGCAGGTACGCAAGTTCCTTTTTTCAGCTTGGTCGAATCCAAGCATGGGAAGTGTCTTATAGAGGACCGATCAGGCATGTGTGTAGACGACATGCTGGTGTCTATGTCCATACATCACTATCCCACGAAGGGGCGATCTAGGACACTCAAGTTTATCGGTAAATAAGATTCGCTGAGATTGATTTGCATCAGGAATCCTGTGCCGCAAAGGATTCTTAATGGGGCATGGCATGCCACCTTCAGGGTGCGCAAACCGATGCGTCATGTCATGGTTTGTCTTGGTCGGTCGGGCATGGAGATAGATGGGTCCACATTGATCATGTTGATACTCTCCGGATCTGCTTAGTCTATTCCTAGACCCTTCATCCAAGCTAGCGAAAACGGACACTCATGATCGATTAGCAACACATGTAATATGCCGATGTTGATGGTGGATTTCTATTTAAGGGCTAAAATTGTAAAAGACAAATTCTAAACTGACGTCCTGCAAGGGATAAATCCTTCATGCGGTGAATATTCTCACCATATTAATTCATTGGAGCATGTGCAACCATCCCTGAGAATTAAAACCTACCCAGAGCGGAGCATGTAGCAACCATCCCGATTTTCTGTAGGTTTTCAGCGTTATAATTAATGCCCTACTCAAAGCCTTGTGTTCGACATGCAAACACCCGTAGGCTACCTGACGGCGGGTTATATTAGCCCCGTTGAACGCATGCAAGACTACCCATGTTAGTCTCACCTGCTGAAAACAAACAAAAAAATTGATCTCATCCGTCCAACTCCGCAGGCATGGTTGGACGGCCTAGATCACTCGCGGGACCGAGTGCTCACCGCCGGTCTACCTTCCTAATAGTGCAAACGGCTTCACCATATGATCCATGGGCGTCGAGATGCGCTAGCATGAAGCTGCGACTCACAAACCCTAAAATTAGGGTTTGCTTACAGGTTGCTACCAAGCAACTTTGGGCATGCGCGCACTAATGATTTAGAAGCACAACTGCTGGCCGACGATGCCTGTGTACTCACCATGGTACCGGCTACACGACCAGCCAATCGTCCATGGTCGGTTGCATACCATCCATCTCGAAATTCGTGCCCAAAGGCAGCATGCGAGATCCCTTCTAATCTCGGACATCCGTCATCGCAGGCTAGAACGGGCGACCCAGATTGCTCCGATTGACTTCCAGCTGGTGTGGACGTGTAGAGTACCGTCCCTCCTACATGCAGGGACAATCGGCCACTCCATGCACGCCTCCCATGGCATAAAACCGTTAGGGTGAAAGAGGAAGCTCACAAGCTTTCCAAACCCTAATCCAACGGTTATTCCTCCATCAATCTCGTCCGTACAAGTTCGCATGCTTGGATGAATAGCCTAGGAAGGGAGTTAGGTGGAAAACAAGGTATCATCGTGATCACCATCCTCCACACTTCCCCATGACATCACCGGCCAAGGTGGGTCCCGCTCATGCGACCTCCGAACAACGCCTGAACATAGCTAGTTGAGTCACTTCAACTTGCAATCTTTTCATCAAGGTTGTGTAGGCTTCAAATATATTAAGCATATTTAATGCACCACATGCATACAATATGTGCCTACAAACAACTTGATTATTTTACCTAGAACCGTTTGCTACCTTATGTGGGTCCCACGACTCACTCGAGACGTTAATCACGTCACAATTGGGGGATACAAACTGGGGTATTGGTCTGGCGGTTTACAGCGTGCAGCGTGCAACACGCCATCACAAGATCGTGTCAGGGAAACATGGGCGGTTAGCGATGATAGGAGAAGTGGGCAAGCAACCGTGTGATACTAACACACAACTCCACTTCCTCCATCACTCCACTTCCTCCACTTTCCCACGAGAGACGTGATGAAGGCTTATCGACTTGTATAAATAGGTTCTCCTCCCTATTTCCAACAACACAGAAAAAACCAAGTGTTAATACCATCGTATTCAACACCCAGAGCTTGCCTGCAATATTTGCTAGCCTGCTCAACCTTATGTTAACAAGTCATCAAATAGCCTTCACCTTCATACTCTCAACACCTTCTTCGCTTACCTCCCTAATATCAACCTCACATCCTTCACCTGTGACCGAAACAAATCTGGAACGGCCGTGTCTTCGGTTTAGGCCAGAATTGTACAGATTATCTCTCGAATCAAAAGTGCTCATCGTGCAGCACATTTGTTGAAGGTTTAAATTCACTTCTCATCCACACACACCCAAAATTACCTAAACATGCGGAAGTAGTTTTCTCCCACAAACAATTGGCGACCAAAGTGGGAGGTTAATCTCTCGGTTGTGAAGTCGATTTCTTCGATACCTAACCCTATTTAGTTGATTTCAAGATAGTCGGTCTTAGGAATACCTCGACAGCCTCAGATCATGATCAAGTTCCCTCCGACGGCACACCTAATGGTCTGGCTGAAAGAATCCCGACGTTGATCGAGTTAGCACGAATACAGGAGGTTCACACGAGAAACATGGACCTGATCAAAGAAGCAATCAACAACATACTCGACCTCCTCATCAAGATGACGTCATAGATGGGCGGCCCTGTCATGGAGGTCCCGACACTGGGGACTGAACGCCCCCAAATCAACAGTTTCACTACAGGCCAAAGACATGTGGATCAGGAAGCCGCTTCTTTAGTGGGAAGTTTATGTGAACTCCTACACCTCTCAAAAGAGCAGCGAACACAAACGTTTGCAGCCGTCAACCGGATAGCCTTGGATGTACAGTTAACTCCCTTGTGCCCAGAAGTTTCAAGCACGATGGAGGCATCTGTAAACAATGTTACTTTTACAGAGGAAGACATGATGGCAGAAGAGGGCCACAATCGGGCCCTACATGTAACCGCACGCATCAAAGATTCAGAATTCAGGCGGGCCCTCATCGACACAGGAGCATCCTCAAATGTGATTACCCTCAAGACACTCAAGGAGGCTAAGGTTCGCCCAAAAAAGATTGTGCGTAGGTCTACCACTATGGCGGACTTTGAAGGGAACCAAACCAACACATATGGGTATGTCAATCTGAACTTATCCGTAGGTCCTGTTCAATCAAAAGTGAAATTCGAAGTCATAGAGAAGGAACCGTACTACCACATGATACTGGGTAGGCCATGGCTCCATGAGAATAGGATTGTTCCTTCAACCTATCACCAGTGCCTGAAAACTACGCTGAACAATGAAGTCATTCGTATACCTGCATCGTTGTCTCCATACGCACCCATATGCGGAGTAGAATTGTTCAAACCGAAGGAAGCTCTGCAGGAAGAGCCAGGCGAAGCACATTGTACCCCACTTCCCACGTGGGCGTCAATCCAGGAGGAAGATCGTCTTGCGTCATTAAAACTCAGACATGATGCATCCCAACTGACGAGGAACTCCCCTTCACCCAGCGGGGCGGGAAACCAAATTACCAAGAGAGGACGAACCTTTGTGGCAACTCAAGATCAGAAAGGAAAGAATGTCTACCGCCGCCGTTGTTAGAAATTAGAAGGAGAGACTAATGCTCGGTCTCTCCGCCTAATATAATGTTGTCAAAACGGAGACCCACAGGAAGAGGTGTTAGACGCCCCCAGCCAGCTGCAAGACGGTACCACCTCTACAACTGACGAGCTCGAAACTATTAACATCGGAAGTGAAGAGTCTCCCAGGCCCATTTCCATTAGTTCCACTCTGTCCAAGGATGAGCGGACGAATCTTGTGCAACTCCTCAAAGAATACCAAGATATATTCGCCTGGACGTACGATGAAATGCCTGGTCTAGATAAAAAGTTGGTTACTCATCACCTGCACATCAAGCCTGGATCCAAGCCTATCAAACAGTCTCCAAGACAATTCAGACATGAGGTGGAAGATCAGATTAAATCTGAAATTCAGAAATTACTAGCTTCCGGCTTCATCAAGCCCATCCACCATCCAACCTGGCTAGCTAACGTGGTTCCAGTAAAGAAAAAGAATGGGCAGATCCGATGATGTGTAGATTTCAGAGATTTAAATAAATGCTTCCCCAAGGACGACTTTACTCTACCTAACATCGACATGTTGGTAGACGCCACAAGCGGGCATGGCATGTTATCCTTCATGGATGGATACAGCGGATACAACCAGATAAGGATGTACGAGCGTGATGCAAGTAAGACTGCTTTTCGAACTCCTCTCAGAAATTTTTACTATACAGTTATGCCTTTCGGTTTGAAGAATGCCGGCGCGACATATCAACGCGCCATGACAGCAATTTTTCACGACATGATGCATAAACAAGTTAAAGATTACGTAGATGACATAGTAGTAAAATCGAAAGCCCAGACGGAACACACAGGAGTCTTGCGACAAGTATTCGAGAGGTTCCGTGAGTACAAGTTGAGAATGAATCCTTTGAAATGTGCCTTTGGTGTCTCCTCTGGAAAGTTTCTGGGATTCCAAGTGACTACTGAGGGAATCAAGGTGGACCCATCTAAAACTCAAGCCATCCTCACTATGCCGCCACCTTGAACCGTGAAGGAACTGCAAAGTTTTATGGGAAAGGTGAATTACATTCGACGTTTTATACCTGTTCTGGCTCAACTCGTTGCTTCCTTCACCCCCTGCTGAAGAAAGGAGCGGATTTTAACTGGACCAACGTCCAACAGGAAGCATTTCGGAAAATTTATCACATATTGTCGTCTCCAGCCATCATGAAGTCTCATGTTCAAGGGAGACCGTTATATCTCTACACCGCCTTCAGTGACACTGCCGTTGGAGCCTTGCTGGCTCAATAGGATGATGAGGGAGTCGAACATCCTATATACTACTTCAGTCGAATATTGAGGGACGCTGAACTCAGATACCCGAGAGCAGAGAAAGCATGCCTAGCATTGATACATTCCATCCAGAAGTTCAGGCATTACCTACTATCCAACAAGGTAACGCTCATATATAAATCAGACCCTGCGAAGTTCTTACTGTCAAAACCAGTTCTAATGGGAAGGGCTGCCAAGTGTCTCCTTCAAATGTCAGAGCTAGACATAACGTGTACTCTGCCCAGAGCTGTTAAGGGTCAGGCTGTCGCGGATTTACTAGAAGCTTTCCCTGGAGAAGGTACCACAGCATTGCATGAAGACCTGCCTGGAGAGTTTCCAGACATCTCTGTTGTCGAAGAGGAAGCTTGGCTGTTATATTTTGACGGATCCGCTACTCCCAGCAACAACACTGGAGGAGCAGGCATAGTCCTAGTATCTCCAACTGGTGAAGTCTTTTCACACTCCTTCAAGTTAGATTTTCAATGCACTAACAATTCAGCGGAGTATGAAGCCTTCCTTATAGGACTGCTATTATCCAAGCAGGTGGGAGCCACAAGTTTGGAAATAAGAGGCGATTCCAAGTTATTGGTTGATCAGATGAATGGGGTGTATGCACTAAAAAAGATGAATCTAGCTCCGTACCGGTCCGAAGCTCAGAGACTGCTGAACTACTTCGCTGACGCAACCATAACTCATGTCAGCCGCAACAATAACAGGCATGCTGATTTCCTGGAAACGTTAGCTTCTAAATTGCAGTTCGAAGGCATAGAAGAAACCCTGACGGTGAAAAGAAGGACAGTGGAATCAACATGGCTCTCAAAATGCAAGGATGCTGAAACCTATGACTGCCGGACTACGATCATTCAGGAGCTTAGCAGTTCACTTTCTCAAGAAAAGGTCAGCCTTAAAGCCTTACAAAACTTCTTTATGCTCCACGGCATGTTATACTACCGAAACCCGGATAGTTCCTTATCAAGATGTCTCGTAAAGGAAGAAGCATAGCTGCAACTTGACCGTGTTCACAAAGAGATTTGTGGAAAAACATTGGTGGTGACACTCTATCGACGCCTCCAATGTTTAGGCTATTACTGGACATAAATGGAGACACAGTCTCGAGCGCTCCAACAATCTTGCTCAAACTTCCAGGCACCACCTCATCAACTAGAAGTACTCAACATAAATCACACCGGGGATTGGAGGCAGCCATATGTTAACTACCTTCGTGATGGCATAGTTCCTGCTAACCCAAAAGAGGCAGTCAAAATGAAACAGAGAGTGAAACATTTCGTGTTCCACGAGGGGATTTTGTACCGGAAAAGATTTGGAGGTGATCTGCTACGGTGCCTGGCTGGAGGAGAAATCTCAATAATTTTGAAAGAGATGCATGAAGGAGAACATCAAGGAAAGAAGAAATTGTTTCTCCAGATACACGAGAAATATTATTGGCCATCCATGAAAGATGATGCAGCTGCCTTCGTTCAAAGCTGCCACAAATTCCAGATTCACGGGAACCTCGTCCATGCACCTTCCACTCCCCTACATTCGATAAGTAGCCCGTTGCCATTCTATAGCTGGGGACTTGATATTGTTGGAAAGATCAACCCGCCATCATCAAAGCAGCATGAATATATTATAACCGCAACTGAATACTTCACAAAATGGGTCGAAGCTATTCCTCTGCGTGGAACTACAGGAGCAACGATTGCAGCGTTTATTAAAGAGCATATCATCTGCCGCTTTGGAGTACCTAAAAATATCATTACCGATAACGGCACTCCATTCGCCAACAAGCAAGTACGAGAGTTGCTTGAAGGATATGGAATTAAACAAGTCTTCTCCACCATCTACTACCCTCAAGGGAATGGGAAGGCTGAGAGCACCAACAAAACATTAATCCGGATTCTCAGTCGGACAGTACATGACAATCCCAGAGAGTGGCATGAACGACTACCGATGGCGCTATGGGCATACCGAACGGCACCTAGGAGCTCCATTGGAGTTTCTCCATACACACTTGTTTATGGGGCTGATGTTGTTCTCCTGGCTGAAATCAAAATCCCATCAGCCAGGATTGCAGCAGCAAGTGGAGTCTACTGGAACGAAGTTGAGGCGTCTAACTGCAGGATTGCTGAGATGGATACGCTAGACCACAGAAGAAGCAAGGCAGAGGAACACACTCAGGTGTATAGAAACATAATCTCCAGGGCTTACGACAAAGCAGTAAGGCCACGAAGTTTTAAGGTAGGAGACCTAGTTTTGAAGACAGCCAAACACATCCAACAAGACACGTCTGCGCCCAAGTTCTCTCCAAAATGGGAAGGTCCTTACGTGATTACCAAGGCGTATGACACTGGATACCACAAAATCATTAAGGCGGATAGAGGCAAGTTAGAAGCGGTCATCAATGGAAAATGGCTCAAGACATATCACGCCTGATCATTGTCCCGTACCTGTCCCACGACATGACAATACATGCATTCTCGTTTCATGTCTAACTTGTTAATTTATTCAGAAATTAATGAAAAGTTTTTCCATCCATCTACAAAAATAAATCTCGCATCTCTCAATGGTGTGCAGAATAAGAAAAAAAAAAGATGGAAGGAAATCTCTCAACGCAGCTCAGAAGAGGTCGTCCAACAGGTTGTAATCCCTGGAAAACATCATCTTCAACCTTGCCTGGTACCTCTCTGTTCGGGCCTTCAAGATTTGGATCGCCTGCTCCACCTTTTCTGACTCAGCAGCCAGAGCCTTCTCTTCCTCCAAGATAGCCTTCGCAGCAGGAACTACATTCACCAGGATACCAGCTCGATCGACCTTGATGATGTCAAGACGCTGCCGCAGCCAACTCACGTTGAACTCCATGAACTCGCAGGTAGAGAGCATTTTTTCCCACTTCTCGAGATTTGATTCAGCTACATTGCGGATAGAGACACCTTCCATCTCAGCAATCATGAGAAGCAAGCAGTTTACCATAGTAACTAAAGCAGACGAGCAATGCCGAATTACGTTCCTGGTCGCGATATGGCCATACTTTCTCCATATCTTTGTGTATATGGAGACGAACTCCTTTCATACTAAAAAACCACTAACAGTCTTGTAGCTAGAAGACAAGCATTTCATACCAATATCGAACGAAAGGCCGGCATTGGGGTATTCATAGGATGAAATGCCCAGATCAGCATTCTCGAGGTCGTTCGGTGAAGGTGTAGCTGAATTTGAAGAAAGTGGACTATTCAAGTCATCGTCATCAATGACTGTTACACATGTTCCAGGTGGACATCTCTGCAAAAGAGAAGATTATTCACCTGATCAGGAAATAAGGGTGACTACTCGGAAAAGAAAAGGGAAAAGAACAAACCGGTATGACCCGCTTAACTCTACGCACACGAGCTGGAGGATTGTCACGAGTTTCAGAAGCGCACTGAAATGCAGAGCGAGTACGCTTGACAGACGAACCTGGGTGATATGAAGAAGACGACTTGCTGTTGCCTGACATGATGGAACTCTGCAGAGAAGAAATTCTATCCCAAGATGTAGAAGAGGATTCATGTGAATACGTATATATACACGCCAAGGGAAACCCTAGAAGCAGCTGTCTCGGAGTACGTCCGGCCGGCAAGGGGTCAACACCAACCAATTCGAGCTAGCTTCAGAAACCTAGCTCAAATCGGAGAAAAATTCGTTGAGGGGGAACAACTCCACCAGCGCTATAGGGAATTCGGCACGAGCGCCCTCCCCATGTGGTAAAAGTACGTTTACCCTAGCCTTAGTTATTTTTGTGCAAACTGTCACCATCTCATGCCTACCCTACAATAGTGTAACCATTGCATACTAGGCAGGGGACTTAATGTTGATGGTGGATTTCTATTTAAGGGCTAAAATTGTAAAACACAAATTCTAAGATGACGTCCTGCAAGGGATAAAGCCTTCATGCGGTGAATATTCTCACCATATTAATTCATTGGAGCATGTGCAACCATCCCTGAGAATTAAAACCTACCCAAAGCGGAGCATGTATCAACCATCCCGATTTTCTGTAGGTTTGCAGCGTTACAATTAATGCCCTACTCAAAGCCTTGTGTTCGACATGCAAACACCCATAGGCTACCTGACGGCGGGTTATATTAGCCCCGTTGAACGCATGCAAGACTACCCATGTTAGTCTCACCTACTGAAAACAAACTCAAAAATAGATCTCATCCGTCCAACTCCGCAGGCATGGTTGGACGGCCTAGATCACTCGCGGGACCGAGTGCTCACCGTCGGTCTACCTTCCTAATAGTGCAAACGGATTCACCATAGGATCCATGGGCGTCGAGATGCGCTAGCATGAAGTTGCGGCTCACAAACCCTGAAATTAGGGTTTGCTTACAGGTTGCGACCAAGCAACTTTGGGCATACGCGCACTAACGATTTCGAAGCACAAATGATGGCCGACGACGCCTGTGTAATCACCATGGGACTGGCTACACGACCAGCCAATCGGCCACGGTCGGTTGCAGACCAGCCATCTCGAAATTCATGCCCAAAGGCAGCATGCGAGATCCCTTCTAATCTCGGCCATCCGTCATCGCAGGCTAGAACGGGCGACCCAGATTGCTCCGATTGACTTCCAGCTGGCGTGGACGTGTAGAGTAGCGTCCCTCCTACATGCAGGGACAACCGGACACTCCATGCACGCCTCCCAAGGCATAAAACCGTTAGGGTGAAAGAGGAAGCTCGCAAGCCTTCCAAACCCTAATCCAACGGTTATTCCTCCATCAATCTCGTCCGTCCAAGTTCGCATGCTTGGATGAATAGCCTAGGAAGGGAGTTAGGTGGAAAACAAGGTATCACCGTGATCACCATCCTCCACACTTCCCCATGACATAACCGGCCAAGGTGGGTCCCACTCATGCGACCTCCGAACAACGCCTGAACATAGCTAGTTGAGTCACTTCAACTTGCAATCTTTTCATCAAGGTTGTGTAGGCTTCAAGTATGTTAAGCATATTTAATGCACCGCATGCATACAATATGCGCCTACAAACAACTTGATTATTTTACCTAACACCGTTTGTTACCTTATGTGGGTCCCAAGACTCACTCGAGATGTTAATCACGTCACAACTGGGGGATACAAACTGGGGTATTGGTCTGGCGATTCACAGCATGCAACACGCCATCACAAGATCGTGTCAGGGAAACATGGGCGGTTAGCGATGATAGGAGAAGTGGGCAAGCAACCGTGTGAAACTAACACACAACTCCACTTCCTCCATCACTCCACTTCTTCCACTTTCCCACGAGAGACGTGATGAAGGCTTATCGACTTGTATAAATAGGCTCTCCTCCCTATTTCCAACAACACAGAAAAAACCAAGTGTTAATACCATCGTATTCAACACCCAGAGCCTGCCTGCAACATTTTCTATCCTTCTCAACCTTCTGTTAACAAGTCATCAAATAGCCTTCACCTTCATACTCTCAACACCTTCTTCGCTTCCCTCCCTAAGATCAACCTCACATCCTTCACCTGTGACCGAAACAAATCTGGAACGGCCGTGTCTTCGGTTTAGGCCAGAATTGTCTAGATTATCTCTTGAATCAAAAGTGCTCATCGTGCATCACATTTGTTGAAGGTTTAAATTCACTTCTCATCCACACACACCCAAAATTACCTAAACCTGCTGAAGTAGTTTTCTCCCACAAACAGCCGCAAACCCTAATTAGGGTTTGGGATTGGTCGTGTGTACACAAATTCAACCTAACGATTTGGTATGTTATGTTCCTCTTTTGGGGAGGACGACTATGTGGGACCCACATTGGGACCGTGGTGATCATGGTGATACCTAACTGACGGTTATGGGTTTGATCTAGGCCATCCAAACATGCCGGAGAAGTTGGATGGTCGTGATCAATTTGAGACCCTTAGCGACCCTTAAAGCATCACGCCGGCCGAACTATGGGTGAACGTATGCTCCTCCCTGGATAGGTCGTGAGATGGTCGGCTATGCGGGTAAACAAGGGGCCCACCGTTGTGCACAGAGGTGCTTGCGTGACCAGGAATGGGACGTTCCATGCCGTCCAATTATGCCGGCAAAGATGATCTGCCGTGATGGGTTTGAGACTGCCGTAGGCAGTCTTGGCCCGTAAGAGTTCTTCCAAGACGCTTTGTACCAGCACGGACGTCCAACTTTAGTCTGGCGTTTGGTGATTATTTGACGGGCGTGACTTTTACCTGACCGGTCATGGCGTAAATAGGCCCGTTGGTAGTAATTGTAGTGATAACCTGCTCTTGCTAAGGTTTGTCTAGGCTAGTTAAATCGTGCTGCCAACTTGCGTGGTCGTGATTATTTTTGAGACTGCTATGGACAATGTAGATTCAATTATGCTCGATCGGGCTAGTATAACACACCAAGAGATGATTCTCTTTGTTAGAGAATAGTGTATCCCTTACGGGTACTTCGTGCATGCCTCACTGTTGATACTTGGATATTTATGTTGCTCTGATGGGAGTAACAATCATCCATCATGCCGCAGCAACCATGAGAGTTCTGCTGAGAACAACACAGGAAATATGAGGCGATTCATGCATTAATAATGCTAAAATTCATAGAATACTTAGGGATTGTTGCTACATGCTCCATTCTAGATGAATTATAAAGCGAAGAAGTATTCATCACTTATCAAATAGCCTTATCCTTTGCAGGACAACTGTACAAAATTTGGTTCTACAATTTTAGCCCTGAACTAAATTCCACTATCAACATTAAGTCCCCTGCCTAGCATATGATGGTTACACCATTGTGGGGTAGGCATTAGATGGTGATATATGCAACATAAGAAAATGATATGAAGGAAGTCTACCTGGAAGGACTCTGACCAATCGTGGGCAAAACTCCATGTATGCGTGACCATGGGACTTGGTGGGACCGGCTTCCTCCCTTAGGCGTTTAAGTCAGGAATGGAATTCTTCTTCTACTGGGATTCCCCGGCGTGGGTGTTTACACACTGTTGGCCAAATCGTTTGTATCCAGCTTCTCTCCCAATCTTTGATTAGGGTTTGAAAGAAGGTATGACTTGGTCGGTGTTGATTCCTCATATATCGGGTAGGCTTCGCCGTAAATGCTTTACTCCTCCCTTAGGGTTTCCTCAGTATATATGCGTGTGTAGAGGTTTTAAACCACTTTTTACAATTTTACAATAGGGTTCTCTGGCAGAAACTCTGTTTCCTCATCATGTCGGACAACAGTGGATCATCTTCTTCATACCGTCCAGGGTATTCTGTTAAGTGCACACGATATGCGTCTGGGCCTCATGAAGAATCCCCTGCTCGTGTTCTCCGAGTCAAGAAGGTCATACCGTTTTGTCTTTCTTTCCCTTTTGTTTTCCGAACAATTGTTCGTTATTCATGATGATCAGGTGAATGATCATTTCTTTTTACAGAGATACCCCACTGGAACATGTGTGACAGTTATCGACGATGAGGACTTAACCAGTCCTCTTACTTTGAACTCGAACACGCCTGTCGATGCGTACCTTGAAGATGATGATCTGGGTATCTCATCTTACGAATACCCCAATGCGGGAATTTCATTCGATGTACACATGAAATGAATATCTTCCAGCTACCGAGATGTCAGTGGATTCTTAGTGCGGAAGGAGTTTGTGCCTTTGTACACAAATTTGTGGAGAAAGTATGGCCATATCGCAACCAGGAATGTAGTTCGATATTGTTCATCTGCTCTGGTCACTACGGTAAACTGTCTTCTTCCCATGATTGATCAGATGGAGAATATTTCCATCCGCAACGTCGCTGAATCAAATCTCGTAGAGTGGGAGAACATGGTATCTACCTGCGAATCCATGGAGTTCAACATAGGCTGGTTGCGGTAGCGTCTTGACATCATCAAGGTTGATCGAGATGGTATCCACGTGAATGTTGTTCCTTCTGCAAAAGCTATCTGGGAGGAGGAGAAGGCTCTGGCTGCGGAATCAGAGAAGGTGGAGCAGGCAGTACAAAACTTGAAGGATATGACGGAGAGATACCAAACCAGGCTGAAGATGATACTCTCCAGGAACTACAACCTACTAGATGGCCTATTCTAATCCACATTTCTTTATTGTTGATTTCCCTTCTGAACTTTATCAATAAATGAATTGCATTGATTTTTGATAGATGGATGAAGCTATTTTTTTTTATTATCATTTTTTTGTTTGTTTTTTTTTGTTTGTTTGAATAAACCGATAATTCAAAACGCGTAATGAAAATGCCTGCATTGTCATGTCATGGGATAATGGCGGGACAATGATCAAGCATGATATGCCTTGAGCCATTTTCCGTTAAGGACTGCTTTTAACTTGCCTCCATCCATCTTAATGACTTTGTAGTAGCCGGTACTGTAAGCCTTGGTAATCACATAGGGACCTTCCCACTTCAGAGCGAACTTTGGTGCGGACATGTCTTTCTGAATGTGCTTCGCTCTCTTCAAGACCAAATATCCTACTTTAAAAACACGTGGCTTCACAGTCTTGTCATATGCCCTGGAGATCATGTTCATGTACATCTGAACGCGCTCCTATGCCTTGCTTTTTCTGGAATCCAGAGTGTCTAACTCAGCGATTCTCGAGTTAGATGCTTCAGCCTCTCTCCAGTGGACCCCGCTTGCTGCTGCAATCCTGGCTGACGGAATCCTTATTTCTGTCGGGAGGACTTCGTCTGCACCATAAACAAGTAAATATGGAGACACCCCAATGGATCTTCTAGGTGCCATCCGATACGCCCATAGCGCCATAGGCAGCTATTCGTGCCAGTCCCTGGGATTGTCATGCACTGTTCGACTGAGGATCCGGATCAGCGTCTTGTTGGTGCTCTCAACTTGTCTGTTTCCTTGAGGATAGTAAATGGTGGGGAAGACCTGTTTAATCCCATATTCTTCAAGCAGCTCCGGTACCTGTTTGTTTGCAAAGGGAGTTCCATTGTCGGTGATGATATGCTTGGGCACACCAAACCGGTAAATGATGTATTCTTTGATGAAGGCGGCAATTGTTGCTCCTATAGTTCCCCGTAGAGGGATGGCTTCAACCCACTTGGTAAAATACTCTGTCGCAGTATGATATACTCGTGCTACATTGACGATGACGGATTAATCCTCCCAATAATGTCAAGTCCCCAGCTATAAAAGGGCCATGGACTGCTTATCGAGTGTAAAGGAGTGGAAGGTGCGTGAATGAGGTTTCTGTGAACTTGACACTCATGATAGTGTTGAACGAATGAAGATACATCATCCTCCATGGTCAGCAAATAGTATTTCTCGTGTATCTGGAGCAATAGTTTCCTCTTACCTTGATGTTCCCCTTCATGTATTCCTTTCAACATAGTCGAAATCTCTTCCTTGGCCAGACACCGTAATAGACCTCCTCCAAGGTTTTACGATATAAGATCCCTTCGTGAAATACGAATCGCTTCGCCTTTCGTTTCATCTTGACACCATCCCTTTAATTGGAAGGAGTTACTCCATCGCGGAGATAGCTAATGTATGGTTCTCTCCAGTCCCCAGCATGGCTTATGTTGATAACCTCCAATTGATGTGGTGGAACTTGGAAATTGGTGCAATACTTTGGGACTAAACGAGATTGAGCTTCCATTTATGGCCATAAATATCCCAGGCGTTGAAGACGACGGTGGAGCATTACCACCAACGTTTTTCCACGGGTTTTAGTATGAACGCGGTTAAGCTGCAACTGCGCCTCTTCATCTCCGAGACATTTCGATAGGGAACCATCCGGGTTTCAACGATATAACATACCATGAAGCATGAAATATCTCTACAGAGTTTTGAGAAAGCAAGTTGTTGAGTTCTTGAATGATAGGAGTTCGCCAATCACAGGTCCCCATGTCTTCGCATTGTGAGAGCCATGTTGATTCCACTGTCCTCCTTCTTACCGTCAGAGTCTCTTCCAAACCTTCAAACTGCAATTTGGATGCCATTTTGGCTAAACAATCGGCATGTATGTTGTTTCTGCGACCAACATGGGTTATGGTTGCATATGCAAAGTAGTTCAACAACCTTTGTGCTTCTGATCGGTATGGGGTCAGCGTTGCCTCCTTTAATGCATATACTCCGTTCACCTGATTAACCAGTAATTTAGAGTGACCTCTTATCTCAAGGTGAGTGGTCCATGCTTGCTTGGCTAGTGACAGTCCTATGAGAAAGGATTCATACTCCGCTGAGTTGTTGGTGCACTGAAAGTCCAACTTGAAATAATATAAAAAGACTTCGCCAGTTAGAGATACTAGGACCACGCCTGCTCCTCCAGTGTTATTTCTAGGAGTGGCAGAGCCATCGAAATACAATAACCACGCCTCTCTTTCGACAACGGAGATCTTTGTAAATTCTCCGGGAAGATCCTCGTGCAATTTAGTAGTGCCTTCTCCAGGGAATGCTGCTAGTAAATCAGCAACGGCTTTTCCTTTGATAGCTCTTGGTGATGTGCACGTTATGTCTAGATCCGACATTTGAAGAAGCCACTTGGCCGCCCTTCCCATCAAGGTCGGCTTTGAAAGTAAAAACTTTACATGGTATGATTTAGATATGAGTACTACCTTGTTGGACAGCAGGTAGTGTCTGAACTTCTGGATGGAATGAATCAGGGCTATACACGCTTTCTATGCTTTGGGATATCTGAGTTCAGCATCTCTTAATACTCGACTGAAATAGTATATGGGATGTTCGACTCCTTCATCATCCTCCTGCGCGAGCAAATCCCCTATGGCAGTATCGCTAAAAGCGGAGTATAGACACAGTGGTCTCCCTTGGATAGGGGACTTCATGATCGCTGGAGATGATAATATCTGTTGAATCTTCTGGAACACTTCCTGTTGTAGTGTAGTCTAGATGAAGCTTGCTCCCTTCTTCAGCAAGGGAGTGAATGAAGCAACAAGCTGAGCCAAGCTGGGTATAAAACGTCGAATGTAATTTACCTTGACCATGAAGCTTTGGATCTCCTTCATAGTTCTTGGCGGTATCATCGTGAGGATAGATTGAGTCTTGGATGGGTCTACCTCGATTCCCTTAGCGGTTACCTGGAATCCCAAAAATTTGCCTAAATAAACACCGAAAGCGCATTTCAATGGATTCATCCTCAATTTGTACTCCAGGCATCTTTCGAACACTTGTCGTAGGATTCCTGTGTGATCCGACCAAGCCTTCGATTTTACTACTATATCATCCACGTATTCTTCAACTTGCTTATGCATCATGTCGTGGAAGATTGTCGTCATAGCGCGTTGATAGGTCGCACCGGCATTCTTCAAACCGAATGGCATTACTGTATAATAAAAATTTCTGAGAGGAGTTCGAAAATATGTCTTACTTGCGTCATGTTCATACATCCTTATTTGATTTTACCCACTATATCCGTCCATGAAGGAGAACATGTCGTGCCCACTAGTTGCATCTACTAACATATCGATGTTAGGCATAGGAAAATCATCTTTGGGGAAGCATCTGTTCAAGTTCCTGAAATCCACGCAACACCTGATCTGCCCGTTTTTCTTTTTTACTGGAACCAAATTAGCCAACCAGGTCGGGTGATGAATAGGTTTAATGAATCCAGCAGCTAGCAGCTTCTATATCTCAGTCTTGATATGCTCTTCCACTTCGTGCCTGAATTTCCTTGGAGAGTGTTTGATCGGCTTGGATCCGGGTACGACATGTATGTGATGGGTGACCAACTTTTCATCTAAACCGGGCATTTCTTCATACGTCCAAGCGAATATATCTTGGTGTTTCTTGAGAAGTTGTACATGTTTCGTGCGTTCATCTGTGGACAGTGTTAAGATGATGGAGATAATCCTGGGGAATTCTTCACTCCAGATATTAACAACTTCGAGCTCGTCGGTCGTGGAGCATCCAATACCTCTTCCTGTAGATCTTCGTTGTTGTAGCATTCCATTGGGCGGATAGGCTGGGTAGTAGCCTCCCCTGCTAATTACTAACAGCGGCGTCGGTATATGGTCTTTCCCTTCTGATCACGACTTGCCATAAATGTCCGTTCTCTTTTAGTATGAACATGAGTTGTAGCTTCACCAGACGAAGAAGGATGTTCTGACACATCGTGGGGCTTAGACTTCAATGATGCAAGTCGGTCCTCATCTCGGATTAATGCCCACGTGGGGAGTGGGATGCAATGAACTTTCCCTGATTCTTCCCATGGAGCCTCTTTCGGCTCGAACAACTCTACACCACAGATCGGTGCGTAAGGATAGAAAGATGCAGGGATGCGAACGACCTCCTTATTCAGCATAGTCTTCAAGCACTAGTGATATGTTGAAGGAACAATTCTGTTGTCATTAATCCACGGTCTCCATAATATCATGTGGTAGTCCGGATCATTTTCTATGACTTCAAATTTCACTTTATACTGGACGAGCCCCACGGATAAAGTCAGATTGACATACCCATACGTGTTGGTTTGGTTTCCTTTAAAGTATGTCATCGTGGTAGGCTACCATACAATCTTTCTCGAGCGAATCTTGGCCGCCCTGAGTGTCTTGAGGGTAATCACATTTGAATACGCTCCCGTGTCGATGAGGGCCCTCTTGAACTCTAAATCCTTGATGCGCGCAGTAGCATGTAGGGCCCGATTGTGACCTTCTTCCGCTATCATGTATTCTTCTGTAAATGTAACATTATTTAGAGACATATCCGGTGCTTTGGAGGTTTCTGGACGCAGAGGAGTAGATATACGTCCAAGGATATCTGGTTGATTGAAGCGAACGTCTCCGTCCGCTGATTCTTCGAGAGGTGTAAAAGTTCGCACAATCTTTATACTAGAGAAGCAGCCTCCTGGTCCACCGGCCTCCGATTTATGGTGAAACTGTTGACTTGAGGAGGATCGTTGTGAGGATCCTTCCTCAGTGTAGAAATCTCCGTGACAGGGAGGCTTATCATACCTGATGTCATCTTGAGGAGGATATCGAGTATGCCATTTATTGTTTCTTTGATTAGGTCCATGTTCTTTGTGTGAATCTCCTGCACCCGTGCTAACTCGATCAATATTGGGATTCTTCCGGTTACGCCATTAGATACACCATTGGGAGGAGCTTCGATCAGAACTTGAAATTGTTGGGGGAGTCCTAAGACCAACCATTTTTAAATCAGCCAAATAAGATTGGGCATTGAAGAAACTGACTTCACAACCGAGAGATTAATCTCCCACTGTGGTCGCAAATTGTTTATGGGTAAAAACTATCTCTGCTGGTTTTGGTAATTTGGGGTGTGTGGATGAGAAATGAATCTAAACCCTAAACAAATGCACTGCACGGGATTGCTTTGGATTCGAGAGATCAATCTATACAATTCTGGCCTAAACCAAGAAATGGCCGTTCCAGACTTGTTTCAGTTACAAAGTGAAGGATATGGGGTTGATCTTAGGGAGGGAAGCGAAGAAGGTGTTGAGATTGTGAAGGTGTAGGCTCTTTATGACTTGTAACAGAAAGGTGACCAGGCCTACGATTAATGCAAGCAGGCTCTGGGTGTTTGAATACGTTTTGTATTAACACTTGGTTTCTATGTTGTCCTTTGGAAATAGGGAGGAGAACCTATTTATACAAGTCATTTGAGCCTTATTCACGTCTCTCATGGGAAGTGAAGGAAGTGGAGTGATTGAGTAGTGGAATTGTGTATTAGTGTCACACGATCAGTCTTTCCCACTTCTCACATCATCACTAACCGTCCATGTCTTCCTGACACGTTCTTGTGATGGCGCGTTGCATGCTATAAACCCCCAGACCTATACCCAAGTATGTATCCCCCAGTTTGTGACATGATTGATGTCTCGAGTGTGTGGATCGTGGGACCCACAAAAAGTAGCATGTAATGCTTGATTAAATAACTAAGTTATTTAGGAAGTCGACACTTATGAAGTATCGTGTGTATTCTATGTAGGTACTGCATCGAATATATTCAGCATGTACGAAGCATCGCTGTTTGAGCGTCTTAAAATAGCTTCATGTCCAGCCTACTTCGAGTGATCGTTTGGAGGATATACAAGCAACCTCTGACTTGGTAGATCACTTCATATGGAAGAGTGATGGACGGTGATTGTGGTGATGCCTCATTGATAGCCTAACTAATATCTTAGGCTGTCCGTCCAAGATGGCGAAGTTGGACGGACGAGATAACTTGTGACCCTCATTTGCGACTGTCGGATTAGGGTTTAGGAGGTACGCAAGTTCCTTCTTTCAGCTTGGTCGAATCCAAGAATGGGAAGTGCTTTATAGAGGACCGATCAGGCATGTGTGTAGACGACATGCTGGTGTCCATGTCCATACTTCACTATCCCACGAAGGTGCGATCTAGGCCACTCAAGTTTACCAGTAAAGAAGAGTGGTTAAGATTGATTTGCGACATGAATATTGTGCCGCAAAGGATTCCTAAAGGGGCTTGGCATGCCACCTTCAGGGCGCGCAAACCGATGCATCATGTCATGGTTTGTCTTGGTCGGTCGTACATGGATATAAATGGGCCCACATTTGATCATGTTGATACTCTTTGGACATGCTTAGTCTATTCCTGGACCCTTCATCCAAGCTAGCGAAAACGGACACTCATGATCGATTAGCGACACATGTAATATGCCGCAAACCCTAATTAGGGTTTTGGATCGGTCGTGTGTACACAACTTCAACCTAACGATTTGGTAGGCTATGCTCCCCTTTTAGGGAGGCCGACTATGTGGGACCCACATTGGGACCGGATGATCATGGTGATACCTGACTGATGGTCATGGGTTTGATCTAGGCCAACCAAACATGCCGGCGAAGTTGGATGGTCGTGATCAATCTGAGACCCTTAGAGACCCTTAAAGCATCACGCCGGCCGAACTATGGGTGAACGTTTTTATTCTCCCTGGCTAGGTCGTGAGATGGTCGGATATGCGGGTAAACAGGGGGCCCGCCGGTGTTCACAGTGGTGCTTGTGTGACCAGGAATGGGACGCTCTGTGTCGTCCAATTATGCCAGCGAAGATGATCGGCCTTGATGGGTTTGAGACTGTCGTAGGAAGTCTTGGCCAGTAAGATTTCTTCTAAGCCACTTCATACCAGCATGGACGTCCAAATATAGGATTGTGTTTGGTGGCTATTTGACGGGCGTGACTTGTACCTGACTGGTCATGGCGTAAATAGGCTCGTTGGTGGTCATTGCAGTGATAGCTTGCTCCTTCTAGGGTTCGTCTAGGCTAGTTAAATCGTGCGTCTAATTTGCGTGGTCGTGATTGTTTCTGAGACTGCTATGGACAGTCCAGATTTAATTATGCTCAATCGGTCTAGTATAACACACCGAGAGATGATCCTCTTTGTTAGAGAATATTATATCTTGTACGGGTACTTCGTGCATGCCTCACTGTTGATACTTGGATATTAATTTTACTCTGCTGAATGTAACAATTAGTCATCATGCCGCACCAACCATGAGAGTTCTGATGAGAACAACACATGAAATACGAGGCGATTCATGAATTAATAATGCTAAAATTCACATAATACTTAGGGATTGTTGCTGCATGCTCCATTCTAGGTGAATTATAAAGCGAAGAAGTATTCATCACTTATCAAATAGCCTTATCCTTTGCAGGACGGCTGTACAAAATTTGGTTTTACAATTTCAGCCCTGAACTAAAATCCACCATCAACAACCTTTTGGTGATTGAACATAAGATAGTTCTTGGAACCTGGCAAATGAGTCTATGTTAAGATAAACAGAAGAACCTTTGTGCAACTCATATCACTTGGTTGAAGAGAGTTGATACCAAACAGATTTGTTGTTCCTATACTGTTTGGAATACGAACCAAAGGAATTGGTCCAAGTACGTGACTTGTTTACAGGTTGGAGGCGTGGGAATACAGACGGAACTATGTGAACTATAGGTTTAGTTGCTTGGTCTCAACTATACGAAGTTGGTTTATTTTGTATAGAGGCTTAATCCTGAGAGTATTCAATTCTGGATAAGGTCCCGGGGTTTTTCTGCATTTGTAGTTTCCTGATAGACACATTTTTGTGTCTAAATTGTCCTCAGTGTCTCTATTGTTGGAACTCGATTTTTGCACTAATATTGTGTTTTTATGTATTTTTAGGAAATAAATATTTTTGGAAAATTCGGCTCGAAAAGTTGCTCGGAGCACCCCCGGAGGACATTTGCTATACGGACCCCAGATTTGGCTAAGGGGCACCCACGGATATATATATCCCATTTATCCATCGCACCCATCTTCATTATTTCAAATTTGTTTTTGGCGGGAAAATCTGGTTTCAAAGAACCAGAATTAGGGTTGCTGATTTGGGCATGTTTTAGGGCGATTCAATGGCTGATGGTTCGACTTGATTCATCATCACATGAATGGTATGGTCGATGGTTTCGACTGAATTTGGCTGGAAAAACCGAGACAAAAAATTAGAGCAACATGAACACGTACACGGGTTTGCACAAGTTGTGAGGAATTTAAACGTGGACTGCATGTTCTTGGAAGACTTAATCAATATTCTGGAGCGTAGAGAACGTATAGAAGGAAAGAAATACAGCTACAGATGCGTGAGAAGGAAAGAAAGGGAAGAAAATATTCCCGAGAAGATTTTATTCACTGTCGAGTAATGAGAGAATTAGGAGGAGTTATTGTCGAGATTTCTTGCGCCTGTCGAGTATTTAAAGGGTGCTGAGGGTTATGAGAAGAGGACGGAGAGTTGGGGAGAAGAACAGAGTATTAGAAATCAAGTTGGAAAATTCTTTTCTGCTGCTGCATTTCTGAAGAACACGAAGAACAGACCAGCCAAGACAATCGTTCTTCAACAGTGTTTGTGACACAAACGTGAGGGTCGTAACGCTACAGTGACAGTGACGCTACACTTTTATCGTTCTTTGTAACACTGATTTGCAACAATTATAACAGTTACAAAAATCCGGTTTTAATCATTTTCTCTCATTTTTCATCATTTGTAACCACTTTTGAGCATAAATGAAATCAACTTTTGAGTGTGTTTCCAACATGATGATGAGCTAATTCTTCCACAACCAAGGAAATGAGAAAGCTATTCACGCATGGATAATTGATAACTATTTTATTATCTCTAATTTATATTTGATAATTCACTCAATCACTGCTTTTGCAGAGTTTTAAATTGTTTGCGTAATTTTCTTCATTAGTTGTGATTCAATTAGATAGGTTATGCTTTGTTTAGATAATCTATGCTTAATGGATACAATTAATTTTTGAGAATTTGCCTGATTATTTGTGAATTAAGAAACAAGGGATTTAAAAGATAATTAGAGTTTTGGGTTATTTACCAGTATTCATTCATGTGTAATAGTGGAATCAGTGTCTTGGTTATTCCTCATATCTTGAAATCAATTTTGAGTTAAGTTTTCTTTACTTTTAAGTTTTATTAAGTCTAAAATCTTTAGCTTTCACAAGTCTCACGAACCTTTTTACTACAACATTATTGATTCACATCAATTTTTGGCGTCGTCGACATGGAGATGGTCTTTAGGCTAGAGTTTTTAGATTTTTATTCTTTTTTTTAGGTTTTTATTTGTTTATATTTTATTTGTTCTTCTTTACGTTTTTGTTTTTGTCTTTTTACTACAGATTTTGGAATTTGGAGCGAAAGAAAAATTTGCCAAAGCTTTTGGTGAATACTTAAAGATTTGGAGTTAAAGACAAAACGAAAGGAACGAAAGAAGAAGATTTTTTTATTATAAAAAGAGAGGAAAAAAAAGAGTTTATTTTTTTTAGATTGTATTAGGATTTCTCTATTCTTGTAATTTTCTTTTTCTTTTGCACTTTACTTTTTGGACTTTGGACTTGGACATTCTTTTATTTTTAAACCCTACGGAAGGGTTGTTTAAATATTAAACTGTTTGCAGATAAGGACGGTGATTACGATATCACCTCGGCCCCTCGGGTTCGTACATGACATAGGAGTCGTGGCCCGAGTCGACTACAACAGTTCATCCCACGTCTGGTATGGGAGGTAAGTTTGTCGAAACACTCGCGAATTCCCTGTTAGCGAGTTATTGTATTCCTTCGTTTGCATATATGTCGAGGAACTGAAAACGCCTGTTCTAATTCCTAGTAAAGGGCAAGGACTGGCCATACAAGATAAGGGTTCGGATTTCATCGTCGTTCCCTTCTTTCCCGCCTTAGGAAAATGATACCAAACGCTAACCTAAGCTTTAAAATTTGGAATAGAACGAGACCTATAGGGTAACGAGCTTAGTAGGAAAGTCGTTCGAAAAATATTGGTTACCCTTTAAGCATACTTCGAAGTTCATGATGGTTTCTGTGAGTTGAATACGTGACTGCGCCGCCTTGTAATGAGGTGAGGCATTGGGTATCAAAGCTCCATTAGCTTCTCTCGCCTCTATTTAACTTTCCTAAAATCGGATTGATTCCAGAGGGGTTTGCTCAGATTGTAACGAATTCTCTTTCGAAGGATTAGAAGCTGGTCTAGAAAACAATCTAAGTGGAGCCAACATGCTTTTTTGTTTGCTAAAAATCAGTAGGTTTGTTTTGGTCGAGTCAGCCTTGTTTGTGCTTATGTAGAATTCTCTTGCAGTTAGGATGTCGAACTGGTATTACAATAGCCAGTACAACGAATATACGACTAATTTTCAAAATGGACATTACTTTGACCATAGTGTGAATAGTGGTTGGGAATGCCAATCTTTTGAAGGTTATGGCCCATACCATGGTGAGCCCAATTACTATCCACATGACCATCGGTCATATGAGTAAAATTCCTATAATTAATCTCCTCTAGATGAAGCACGTAAGATACTTGAGTCAACGCGTAAGTTACTTGAGTCGACACATAAGTTAGAAGACACAAATGACTCAGTTATGGATGGAAGAACTGTAACAATGAGTGGAACTTCTTTAGAATATAACCTTAGGAAGTTATCTGAGTCAACATGTAAGTTAACTGAGTGAACACGTGAGTTTGCTGATTCAACACGTAAGTTAAAGTTAGAGACGAAAGAAAGAATTGATCGAATTACTATTGATTGCCAATACATTCTTTCCTATATCACCCATGAAAATGAGGACAATTTTTGTAATCAGGATGACGAGGATAGAATTGGTAACACTACTTTTGTAGATGAGGTTCAACCATTTTCATGTTATTATGAGGACAGTCTTAATGAAGAATCTGAAGCTTTTAGGCATAGTGATCAGGAATTTGTTACTCCAATTGATCTTTATAATGATAGTAATATTTCTGGTTTAAATCCAAATAATTTTCATAATTATTCACCTATTCAAAAGGATGAGTATTTGACTAGAGATACCATTGTTTTAGACAATGTAGTATTCCCTTTTAATTACGAAGCCAGTGATGGTTTAGAGGAACAAGTATATTTTGAGTCTAGCAATTTACAAAAAATAGACTTAGAAAAATAAAATGAACTCGTAGAGATGAGTGAGGATGTACCTGACTTAGAAAAATCAATTAACCATTTTCAGGAATCAGATGACCTTGAAATTAGGGAAGTTGTGACTAGTCTTTATAGAGACACTGAAAACTCTAAGTTTGGGGGTGATTATCATTCTCCATATCCCTAACTTGGGACTTGACATATGTGCCTCAACCATTTTAAAATATTATCTTCATACACTTTTTCCTGAACCTATCTGTGTCCATAAAGAAGTTTAGTTGATAGAAACCCATCCTCTGGTTGATGTGGTTAACCCAGGATATGATACCATGATTGACTTTGTTTTCCCACCAAAAACCTTCCTTCCAATTGTGGGAACGTGTAAGTTTCAGATGTGTCAATTATTAAGTGTTGAGACTAAACCTAATTACTTTAGGAGATTAGGGTCGACACATTTGCTTAAGAATGACCACTACTGTGGTCAACTGTGTGAGTCAAGTCTGATTGACTTAGAGGATCCCCAGTTATTCAGGTTATTGTTATGTGCTTCTAAGTTCTTAATTGATTATTTCCAGAATCTAGAATATGATCTTCAGGATCCTACCTTTGAGGAAATCCATCCGATGAAAACTTTTTATCTAGACCCTTTTATAGAACCCGAACCCGAACCACAACTAGATATAGTTGTCTTAAACAAATTTTTTTATAAGGGTGTGTTGGATATCTTCTTGGTCTGTCGTAGTCTCCTCTTCTTGTGGGTAACACTTTTTGATCCAAATGACCCACAGTTATTCCGGCTACTGCTTTATGATTCTTCGAGGTGACTAATCTCTTCCATTGTCTGGATTAAGACTTTAAACTTAGCACTTCTTGGGAGGTAACCCAATATTCAAGCAACACGGTAATATCTTTCCTTAGATCTCTTCTTCAAGTGGTAACAGTTTCTCCTTGTTCATGCTTTTAATTTCATCTTTAGAACATTGAGGACAATGTTAGATTTAAGTTTGGGGGTGGGGAAGAAACTTTTTGTTAGCTTTTAGTTGCAATAAATAAACTCCAGAGCCTAGAAATTTATGCTTATTAAGGTCGACACTAACCAATCTAAGTGGATGGAAATATTTCGGTTGTAGGAGTTGAGGAACCAATCTGATTAGATGGAAACATCTAGAAGAGTCTATTCATAAAATTACAGAGCTCAAGTGTTAGAAAAACAAAACATGGTAGTTTCGCCATATCCTCTTGATGGAAACATCGAAAGAATCCTGATCACTTCTTTTATTTTTATTTTTACCATTGCTAAGATGAAATAGAGTGACTGAGATACCAAAAAAAATATAAAAAAATTGAGACCAGACCACTAGACCTACCGGAATAAATACAATAAAGTCGACCACTGGTACCCTTGCATATGCCAGCTGAGTTGACCTAGAGTTAGGATTATCGACCACTGGTTACCTTGTATATGCCAGTGTGTTGATATTAGTCCAGACTAGTATCTCAGTCCATAAGTATAGGTTCACCTTAGTCAACATCATCCACGTTTTTCTCTTCTTAATCTATCCATGTGATTGGTTGACTCCGGTTTATGATGTCTAGAAACTATCTGAGTAGAGCTCTGTCACTTTATATGAATTTTAGTATGCTTGAGTGCGAACTCGTGTACATCAATTGGAATTTCGCATCAGGGTACTTCCTCCTGTAGTCAATAAGTATGCCAACCAAAGAGATTCTTTAGTGCCTTCCAAGGTTTTCGCGTAGATAGCTAGGGTCTGGAGTGAAGGTTTTGTGGGTACACCTCTGGTAAACCCTCCGGAGACAACACTCTGCCAATAGGGCCACCTAGCGGTTTAACGGCTTGTTGCATGTGCTAAGTGTAGTATTTTCATTTTATTTTATTAATTTTTCTCGAGGACTAGCAAATAATAGGTTTGGGGGTATTTGATAGACACATTTTTGTGTCTAAATTGTCTTCAGTGTCTCTATTGTTGGAACTCGATTTTTGCACTAATATTGTGTTTTTATATATTTTTAGGAAATAAATATTGTTGGAAAATTCGGCTCGAAAAGTTATTCGGAGCACCCCCGGAGGATATTTTCTATACGGACCCCAAATTTGGATAAGGGGCACCCATGACTATATATAGCCCATTTATCCATCGCACCCATCTTTATTATTTCAAATTTGTTTTTGGCGGGAAAATCTGGTTTCAAAGAACCAGAATTAGGGTTGCTGATTTGGGCGTGTTTTAGGGCGATTCAATGGCTGAAACTTCATGGTTCGACTTGATTCATCATCACATGAATGGTATGGTCGATGGTTTCGACTGAATTTGGCTGGAAAAACCGAGACAAAAAATCAGAGCAACATGTACACGGGTTTGCACGAGTTGTGAAGAATTTAAACGTGGACTGCATGTTTTTGGAAGACTTAATCAATATTCTGGAGCGTGAAGAACGTATAGAAGGAAAGAAATACAACTGCAGATGCATGAGAAGGCAAGAAAGGGAAGAAAATATTCCCGAGAAGATTTTATTCACTGTCGAGTAATGAGAAAATTAGGAGGAGTTATTGTCGAAATTTCTTGCGCCTGTCGAGTATTTAAAGGGTGTTGAAGGTTATGAGAAGAGGACGGAGAGTTGGGGAGAAGAACAGAGTATTAGAAATCAAGTTGGAAAATTCTTTTTTGCTGCTGCATTTCTGAAGAACATGAAGTACAGACCAGCCAAGACAATCGTTCTTCAACAGTGTTTGCGACACAAATGTGAGGGTCGTAACGCTACAGTGACAGTGACGCTACACTTTTATCGTTCTTTGTAACACTGATTTGCAACAATTATAACAGTTACAAAAATCCGGTTTTAATCATTTTCTCTCATTTTTCATCATTTGTAACCACTTTTGAGCATAAATGAAATCAACTTTTGAGTGTGTTTCCAACATGATGATGAGCTAATTCTTCCACAACCAAGGAAATGAGAAAGCTATTCACGCATGGATAATTGATAACTATTTTATTATCTCTAATTTATATTTGATAATTCACTCAATCACTTTGCTTTTGCGAGTTTTAAATTGTTTGCGTAATTTTCTTCATTAGTTGTGATTCAATTAGATAGGTTATGCTTTGTTTAGATAATCTATGCTTAATGGATACAATTAATTTTTGAGAATTTGCCTGATTATTTGTGAATTAAGAAACAAGGGATTTAAAAGATAATTAGAGTTTTGGGTTATTTACCAGTATTCATTCATGTGTAATAGTGGAATCAGTGTCTTGGTTATTCCTCATATCTTGAAATCAATTTTGAGTTAAGTTTTCTTTACTTTTAGTAATTGAGGGGCCACTTCATCTTTGAAGCAGGCAGCACTTTAGGGTACAAAAGGCGCTTGCCTTAAAAATATCATACCGATCGATAATTTCTTTACCTTTTTGTTTCTTCACGCACTCTCATTTTCAATGTTTCTTGAAAAGATATGAGATGTCCTTTTAGGGTTTTGTTTTTCTGGTTTGAACTGACGGGTAATGATGAGGGTTTAAGCTTGCTCAAAACTTTGGGTCATGATTCAGGAGTAAAGAGATTTCTAAAAGGAAATAATATTTTGATTAACTGACAAATTGAAACCCTAATTATGAATGCAAGCAGTGCAATCATTTTGGAGGAATTACAAATATTGCATGAAAAGGGAAATTGCGGGAGGAAATACTAAAAAGAACGCTGGAGGAAAAGGTAGCACAATGTTTTAGGTATTGAAAGGCTTGAGCCATCGTGAGTGAACTGTCACGCCTTCCACTTTGTCGGCATTAATGAGCTTGCAGTAACCACCTAAGATAACATCTGCCACCTGGTATGGCTTGTCTTCCCTTTCTGTAAGTAAATCAAGTTGGGCGATCACCTTCACTATCACATCTCCAACTTGAAACGCGGTCACCTTTAATACTTTGTCTCCAACTTAAAATGGGTTTGGGTGTTATACAACTACTTGATTCTTAGACTCGTTGTCTTTTACTAAGACAACTTTTAAATTTTTGATAAAGTGTTTGAAAGGACCAGTATCCCATTCACATCTCCTAGTAACGGCTGGGTTGATAATAGGATCTAGTCCCCAAGTTTTGATGCGAGGAGAAGTGACTGGTTGTAGAAAAGGTTATTCAATAAGACTTACTTATGCTCGAAATCTGCGGAGGAAAGTCGTCGGGCACTCTCCAGGAAGTTGTGTCAGGTTGTCGATATGACAATAGATAATCTTCAGGGTTGGATGGATTGTTAGTTATCCTCTCAGGTATAGACACTGGTAAAGGACATACTCCCAGTGTTTCTTTGTTGTCGTGCACCCACGAGAGCCCCAAAACCATGTCATAATTTGAGCATTCTTTGACAATATGAAATTTGGCGTACATTAGAGCATCTCCCACCTTGATTTCGAGATTGATGTATCCGTAGGCATCCTTTGGTTCTCCTTCTATGCTTTTAATCATAGTTGGGCAGTGAACAACTTCCTGCTTTGAAATCTTTGCAGCTCTCAGAGTCTTGACAGTGACAATATTAAAATCAGATGATGCATCAATCAATATGTTGTCGAAATCGACATCCCTTAAGTGCACGGTGATTAGGAGTCCCAAGTTGCATTTATTAGTCGCGCTTCCCAGGAAAGATTGGGGTTTGGGAGAGGCTTCCCTGACTGGAAACAGACGTTTTCCTGATACGACACGGTTGAGGGCTCCGAACATGTCTTGACGTTACGCCTTGGAGAAATACAATATTTCAAATAATGTTCCATCATAGACTGCACAGTTTTGTGGACGGAGTCCCCAGAAATCATGTAGCTCCTGATAGGATTAGGGTCTCTATGAACTCCTTTGTTTCCTAATTGAAAATGCGCTTCAACTTGTTGCATTCGCTGGTCGGATGATTGACGAACCTATGGTAACGACAATACTTGGTATTTTTCATCTCTTCTTCTGTCGTCTATCGCCTGAGAGGAGGTAGTTTGATGGAATCATCTTGAATCCATGATTCCAGGAGTTCTATGACTTCGTTCATTGGAAATGGGAAATCTGGAGCAACATCCCCAGTTTCTTGCACAGGAGTCTTAGTCGCGGATATCCGGGATGGAGTTTTCTGTGCTGGTGATGCACGCTTGGATTGTTGCTCCGCTGCCGAAGCTTTCCTTTTCCCTCCTTCACCTGCTACGCTTACAGAAGGACCGGTGTTATATTTTTGGTTGATGAGGCATCTGTTTCCTCGAGTTTCGCGTGTATCTTCAACCTTGGATAGTCTGGCTCTTTCTAACAGCGATGGTGCATTTGTAGCCGACCGCTTAACAGCTTCATGGAGTTCGGAGAATGTCTGGAAACACAAGTTTTCCAGCCAATCATGATAGATGGGAACCATACCATTGATGCATGACTCCACCAACTGTTGCTAGGTCACATTTGGGTCGTGACAATCTAAAGCTTGAATTCGGAATCGCTTAACCTAATAGTTTGGATGCTTGCTGTTTCGTTGAAACATTCTTCCTAAATCTGAGAAAGTGATTTGCTCGGATACAAAAAAATATTTCTTATAGAAAGCCTCATCTCACACTAGTTGGATATGTTGTTTGGTGCAATGTTGTTGTACCAAGTATACGTTCTTCCAGTAAGCGACTTTGAAAACTCTTTCAAGCGGAGGACATGATTATATTCGTGTTCTCCCAATGATTCAAAAAAATGAGAGATGTGTTCGCGAGCATTACCAGTACCATCATAGAGAGAAAATTAAGGAGATGAGTATCCTCTCGGGAGAGAAATTCTTTGCACATCGGGGGTATAAGGAGGTTGGTGCTGGTGCAGGTACACTGGGTTTTCTTTTCCTCGATTTTGGAGAAAGCGCTTCATATCCTCACGTGTGATGAAGTTGGACGGATGATTCCTTTCTCCTGAGCAGCGTTCAGGGGATACACGAACTTCCTCATCTATGAAGGCACGCTCTGTTAAAGCACTCGCACCATGAGTGTTAAAAGTACTCCTTATTGTCTTCATGGGTTGACGCGGCTCTTGTGGCAGTCACTCCATCAGTGTCTTGAGGAAAGTGAGTACCCCTTTCTGAGTTGTTGTCATGTCCGTCTAAGATTTAGCAATAACTTCTTATTTTTCCATTAAATCGACAATGGTGATAGGAGGTTGGCTTCCTATGACTCCTCCAGCCTCTCGTCCCGATGAAGAAATGGTGGCAGCCATGGTGATGATTGGAGGTGTCACGCTCGAAGGAATATTAGGAGTAGCAGCGGCTCTAGCTATGGTAATTGGAGGAGTCGCGCCGGAGGGAATGCTTCCAGCATTACTAGTGTTGGTGCTAGAGGATGTATCACCATGCGATGTGTTAACTGTGTTAGAAGGAGGTATATTGGTGTTAACGGCTTGGATACTGGCACCAGGAGTGCTATCAGCGCCTGCAGTATCAGGATTGGTAATTGTCCCAGACTTAAGATCTACCATCTTGAATTTGAGAAAATTGAAATGAGATTAAAAATTGATCTTGCAACCGAGAGATTAATCTCCCACTATGGTCGCCAGTTGATTGAGGGTAAAAACTGGTTCTACTATTTTTGGTGAAATTGGGTATGTTAGTGAGAAATGAATTAATACCCTAAACAAATGCACTACACGGGAGTACTTTTAGATTCGAGAGATCAATCTGTAATACTCTGGCCTAAACCAAGAAATGTCTGTTCCAGATTCAATTCGGTCACAAAGTGAAGGAGAAGGGTTGATCTTAGGGAGGGAAGCGAAGAAGGTGTTTGAGATCAGAATGTTGAATTATGAAGGTTTGGTTGTTTTATATGAATTGTATCAGAATGTGGTTTCTGAATACTTTTGTTGATAACACTTGTGTTGTTATTGTCGAAATAGATTGACAACTGTTGATGGTGGATTTTAGTTTAGGGATAAAATTGTAAAACCAAATTTAATATGTTGCCACCCTGCAAAGGATGAAGCTAATTTAATAGGCTGACATCCTGCAAAGAATAAAACCATTCAAGTGACGAATACTTCTCACTTTATTAATTCACCAAAGCATGTGCAACCATCCTGTGAATTTAATATACCCAGAACGGAGCATGTAGCAACCATCCCGACGGAGCATGTGGAAACCATCCTGGTTTTCTGTAGGTATACAGCATTACTATTAATGCTTTAATTAAAGCCTTGTGTTCGACATGCAAACACCCGTAGGCTACCTGACGGCGGGTTATATTAGCCCCGTTGAACGCATGCAAGACTACCCATGTTAGTCTCACCTGCTGAAAACAAACTCAAAAATAGATCTCATCTGTCCAACTTCGCAGGCATAGTCGGACGGCCTAGATCGCACGCGGGACCGAGTAGCATGCATGCGCATGATCACCGCAAGCCTACCTTCCTCCTGGGTTGATTGGTTTCCCCAAGGGGTCCGTAGAAACCACAAAATCGTTAGAGAGAAGTGGTGGACCCACAAACCCTAAAATTAGGGTTTTTCTAAACAAGTTGCGACCAAACAACTTGCAACCATCGTACACGAACGGATTGGTGTCCCAACCACTGGACGGCAACACCTGCATGCTCACCGTGGGCCTGGATACACGGCCAACCAATCGTCCATGGTTGGTTGCAGCCGGCCGTCTCGAAAATCGTTCCCAAAGGTAGCATGCAAGGCCACTTCTAATCTCGTCCATCCGTCATCGCAGGCGTGTTTGGATGGCTTAGATCGCGCCTATGGTCGCAAACTAAGCATGCACATGCTCACCACCAACCCACCTCCCTGCTGGTATGATCGACTTGCCTGTGGGAGTCACGGACGTTGGGAAACGTTAGCTTGAAGGTTGGGCCCGCAAACCCTAAAATTAGGGTTTTCCGACAAGTTGCGACCACGCAACTTTGGGAGGGTTTGTACGAACGACCAGGAGGCGGAATTGCTGGCCGACGGTGTCTACATGCTCACCATGGGCCCACCTCCACGGTGAACTAATCGTCCAGCTCCCCTGACTTCCATGTGTCTCGATTTGCGTGCACAAAGGTGGCATGTAAGGACACTTCTAATCTCGACCATCCGTCATCACAGGCCAGAACGGGCGACCCAGATCGCTCCAATGAGATTCAACTCTACATGGGCGTGTAGATTGGCATCCTGCCTGCCTGCAGGACTGATCGGTCCTCCCTTGCACGCCTCCCAAGGCATAAAACCGTTAGGGTGAAGAAGGAAGCTCGCAAGCCTTCCATACCCTAATCCAACGGTTATTTCTCCATCAATCTCGTCCGTCCAAGTTCGCATGCTTGGATGAATAGCCTAGGGAGGGAGTTAGGTGGCAAACAAGGTATCACCGTGATCACCATCCTCCACTCTACCACACCATGTGGTCGGTCAAGGAAGGGTTTGCATGCGCAACTTCCAAACCATGCTGGATATACTCAATGCAGTACCTGCATAGTATACACATGATACTTCACAAGTATCAATTTCCTTCCTGGGTTTTGCTTTCGGGCTGTTTTATTCTCCCGAACGAGGTTAAAACCTAAATATTCCCGCGTTGGGAGATAGGAAATTCTTTTCCATATGGAATGGAGGGGCGGACCATCAAAATCCGAGTCCATACTAGAATTCTACAACGATTCTAGTAAGGGGCGTTAATTAGGGTTTCTAGTGCCACAATCAACGGTTACCCCTCCTCTCAAGATGCAAAATCTCGACCGTCGAAGGTCACCAAGCTAGCAAGTTTCCCGAGCCTGACTTGCCAAGCCACAACAACATGCAACATGTTTTCCAAAAACATTCGAGACATCAATCATGTCACAAACTGGGGGATACATACTGGGGTATTGGTCTGGCGGTTTACAGCGTGCAGCGCACAACGCGCAATCACAAGAACGTGTCAGGAAGTCATGGATGGTTAGTGATGATGGGAGAAGTGGGCAAGCCTGGTAGTGTGACACCAACACACTACTCCACTACTTCATCACTCCACTTTCTCCACTTCCCACGAGATACGAAGGTTAGGCTAAAGGACTTGTATAAATAGGTTCTCCGCCCTATTTTCAACAACAACACAGAAAAACCAAGTGTTAATACCATCATATTCAACACCCAGAGCATGCCTGCAACATTTGCTATCCTGCTCAACCTTCTGTTAACAAGTCATTAAATGGCCTTCACCTTCATACTCTCAACACCTTCTTCGCTTCCCTCCCTAAGATCAACCTCACATCCTTCACCTGTGACCGAAACAAATATGGAACGGCCGTGTCTTCGGTTTAGGCCAGAATTGTACATATTATCTCTCGAATCAAAAGTGCTCATCGTGCAGCACATTTGTTGAAGGTTTAAATTCACTTCTCATCCACACACACCCAAAATTACATAAACCTGCAGAAGTAGTTTTCTCCCACAAACAACAACCTATTTATATAAGTCATTGAGCGCACCCTGATCTCATAAGAAGTGGAGGAAGTTAAGTAATGGAGAAGTGGAGTTGAGCGGAAGGTGATGATCATCGTGTTTCCGTTATGAGGGAAGACTGATCACACGTTCACCCACTACTCTTATTACTGTTAACCGTCCATCTTTTCTGACAATTTCTCGTAATAGGGGCGTTGTACGCCGCACGCTGTAAACCGCCAGACCAATAGCCTAATGAGCATCCCCAAGTTTGTGACATGTTTGATATCTCGAGTGAATGGGTCAAGTCATGTGACTTGCCGCTAAAATCAGCACATAGTGCTTTTAGGTTAAATGATAAGTTATTCGTAAAGCATTGCTTATAATCGATGTGTATAAAGCATCGCTTTCGTATAAGCAGATGAAAATATTCGATGCGCTAGAAGCATCGTTGTTTTTGAGCTCGATCGAAATAGTCACGGATTGAGCGTCTTAAAAGTAGCACGACCGGCCATCTTTGAGTGATCGTTTGAGTGCCTTATGGGTCAGCTATCACTTGGTTGATCGCTCCATGTGGAGGAGTGATGGCCGGTGGTCACAATGCTACCTTGTTGGTTTTCTGAGAATAAATCTACACCATCCAACTAGGCTAGAGAAGTTGGATGGACGAGATGATTTGCGGCAATTGGTTATTGTCGTTGATGATATTTTAGGGTTTAGGGGCCATGCGGCCAACCCTAGTTTGGCTAAACGATTTGAAGTGCTATGCGCTAGTTCAAGCAGGTCGATTGGCCCTATGCAAAGATGGGGCACCAGTAAGCGCACTGACCTCTCTTGGTCTGCCTGGAATTGAATCTAAGCCACTTACTTTGGCTGGAAAATATGGACGATCGTGATCGTTTTGGGGCAGTAACATACTGCCGCAAACACCAATTAGGTTTTCAAAGCAGCGTGTTCACCCTACTTTGGGTAAACGATTCCATATGCTCTTGGCTTGCCGTGAGCAAGTCGATCACCCACGGGTGTAGCTGGATCGCCGGTGGACACACAAGCGCTTCTTTGATCATTTAAGATGCGATCTAAACCGTCCAACAAGGCCGGCTAAGTTGGACGGATAAGATGGATTTTGATACCGTTTTTGCCGGTCTTAGCTCGTTTGAGCTATTTTCAGTCAGCGTGATCATCCACGCTGTGGTGAACATTCAAGGAGGTAGCAGACGAGCTAAATTAATTTCGACCGGCCGGGAAGCTAGTGGGCCCACCGGTGCTTATCATGAAGATTGCCTAGTTCCGTTAGGAGTAGGCTAGGCTTATTAAATTGTGTGGCCAAATCATGTGGTCGTGATCATTTCTTAAGACTGATATGGATAGTCTATACTTCCCTTAAGGAAATTAAACACGTTCGATCGCGCTAACTTTCAATTAAAAGGCGTTTAAACATGCTGATTTGTTTGGCATAGGGTGGTGTAGCCTATATGAGTGTTTTCATGCAGGTCTCAATACTGACACTTTGGGAGATTTATGCTACTCCGCTGTGAGTGAACATTAATCGTCATGTCATGCCAATATTGAGAGTTCGGCTGGGAACATAGCAGGAAAATACTAGGCAAGTCATGCATTAGTGAATAATGCTGGTAGAAAATGGAATTCACAGAATATTTGGGATTGCTGATACACGCACCATTCTGAGTGAATTTCATACATATATTGAATTGATCAATGATCAAAGAGGTTTTTTGCACTCATCACTTTTAAATGGCTTTATCCCCTTGCAGGGCGACAACATATTAAATACAGGGTTTTACAATTTTAGCCCTGAACTAAAATCTACCATCAACACTCATATATACCCAGAAGTTAAATCTATTATGTCTTCTATAAACTGAAAATATAACAAACTTTTTGAGAAATATTTCGCAATATCGATCTACTCGTGATCATACTTCCGTGTTATTACTGCACTATAGACTCCGTAAGATTTTCTTACGTTGAGTCATACCAATTGAAATTGGATCTTTGTTCGTAATTTCCATTGGGATTAATTTTAGTCGATATTCAGGATATAAGTCCATGTAATTTGTTAATGTCCGACAAAATCCTTTTTTTTCATTAAAGTAAGGTCACTCATGTTGCTCTCTTGGGAATGACATCGAATGGGGGAGAGTTCTTAAATGAACTTGTGCTTAATTGTTATATCTTTGAGGGTTGTGTGGATGTGGAATTTACAGGGGATGATTGTATCTTAAATCTCCTAGATGAGTGCTAAGTATTTTCTTACTATGTTTATATTTAATCTCTTTAAGTCTTGAAGTATCTTTTGGTTGTACTCATTACGATCACATGATGTTCGTACCTTTTGCCAATTTTATTGATAAAAGGGGGAGAATTAATTAGTAGTTTCGCACTACATACATATGTTTTACGGATCATTATGTTAGGAGGAGTGAATCAATAATATATAGGTTTCACCTATTATGCAAAAGATGTAAGTATTGATTAAGGGGGATAAACATATCACCGTAGTATTACTTCAAAGTTGTGATACAATTGAACTTTAGAGAATATAATAATACTATGTTTCTGTATAACGACAATTGAGAATATTTGTTTTCAAAGTTATTATCGCTACGGATCTTCAACAAAAACGAGGCTGAGTTGAACACGTTCAGAATCATTGCAACTTGAAGTAACAAAGAATTCAAGGAGTTAAAGAAACCAAGGAAATCAAGCATTTGGATGAGAAGCTACAAAGTTAATTTATTTTGTAATCCATATGTATTGATAGTTTTGTCACTAAAATTGACAAAGGAGGAGATTGTTAGAGTATTGCTCGGTCGAACTCACAAGTGTTGCTATCTCAAGCTTGTTGTCAAATTTAGTTGTCAAAACTATATCTTTATTTCTAGTCTACAGTTAGTTAAGTCTCGGATTAGGATAGAAGTATGTAGTTGAGAATCGTAAATCACCGTGTTCTACCATTTGAAGTCGAAGATCAACCGAAGATTTTGGAGAACTTCTTCAACAAAAGGTAAGTGAAGGCTGAACCACAAATTTCTCAAGTTATATTCATCCTTTTATCTATGATACGTTGTCGCATAACTTATTAGACTATGGCAAGCATATCAAGAATTTCGAGTCAAGTTTATCTTGGTAATCAGTTCTCGCAATATATATGACTAAGCTTAATGAACATTTGTTCATACTTGATGAATTTCGGTTAAGAACAATTTATTCTTCATAATATAAATTTTGTTTCAATATTATCATTCAAAAATAGCCAAGAACAATGATACATGTCATTGATGTTATTCGGGAATGTTTCGGATTAATTTGGAGAGAAATAAAGAACAACTATAAATATGGATACAAGACAGTATGCATACCAATTTCACAAGCTGGGAAAACTGTTATAGGTCCGGAACCGTAGTACATGTACTCAGTACACGTACCGGAGTAGCTATATGTCGAAAGTGACTTAGTGGTATGCATACCCGGTATCCATACCACAAAAAGTCTGTGAACTCGTGAACCTGGATTGGTACGCATACATGTGTGGTATTCATACTCGATATGCAAGCAAGAAAAGTTATGTAAGTTCGGGAACTTATATTTGTCTAAAGGGTACACATACCTGATACATGTACCATGACAAATATAGTCACGAACAAGGTTGAGTACATGTACCTAGTACACATACTTTCCCTGTCGAATATTTTCAGATGAACATAAAATTATTTCTGTGAGATAATTAGGATTTGAAAAATCTTTAAGAACATTATATATACATGATTGATCACATTATAACCTATGATTGTGACTCAAACTTAAAATCTTAAGTATTATATGAAAATGATTAAGCTTATAGTTCAATCGGCTAGTTTTAGCTAACCGTCCATAAACAATGTGTTTATACACGGTTCGGTTACAGTTCATCCTAACTAGAGTGTATATCTTGATATGTAAATCACATTCAAAGATTCATCTAACGGTGGATATTTTTCTCTTGGTTCCAAATTTGTCTTAGCTTAAACCTAAAGCAACATACGCTTTGAAAGTCTGTGTAAGGGAAACCTCAAGCAACTGGGATCTTTGAATCCCGACACTACTCTTTGTGTGTCCTAGTTGTCAACTAGAGTCGTCATCTTCCTAAAAATCTTATACGGTTTAGCGACTAAAAAGACTTCATAGGGATTCGTGAAGCCAGGTCCAACTATCTTTTTTCTTGATAGTTCTTGTATCCTGATCATGTTCGATTGTTTAGCTGCTCACTCGAACAAGATAGATAGAAATCGCAAAGTTCTCTTCGTCTCAGACTTTGTGATTCCATAGGTTTAATACTTGTGAGGTGAATAATAATCTAGGTTGCTCTTCGGGAAGCATAAGTCCGGATTTGAGGTTAGATAGACTTCGTCTATTGCTATTGCTATCGAATTCCAGTCTTACCTTGATCCATTGATCAAAAAGGAAATCACACATATAGGCTTATCTGTGGGAGGCAGATTGGTTTAAAGTCTTCAATTGAGTTAAAGCAACTCTTAGGATGTAAATGACGTCAGCTAAGGGAATCATTTGCGCAGAGTCCTACTGGTATTCAAGAGGCATAAGGAGCGCGACTCTAATTGAATTGATATGAGGGTTCAATTCGGTCTCAACTACATTCCAGCCCTAAGTTAATTGGTAGTAGGCTAGTGTATGTAGCGGTTTAATACAGTTTTTTGTTCAAATCTGGACTGGGTCTCGGGGTTTTTCTGCACTTGCGGTTTCCTCGTTAACAAAATTTATGGTGTCTGTGTTATTTATTTTTCCGCATTATATTGTTTATCTTTATACTTGAAATATCACAGGTTGTACCTAAATCAATCAAAGTAGATACATCCATCCTTGTTTGTTGGATACGACTTGATTGATTCTTGGATATTTATTTTTTGAGATCTTCCAAGAACTCTCACACGTAAATCAGGTTCACGGATCTGGTTCTGTCAACTTTCTGTTTGTGAGAGAAAGAGGTATAACTCTTGAATATTATTCCTCGATTGAGATTCGTTAAGTTAAACTCTCAGAATTGTATTTAGGTTTTGTCTATACAGGTTGCTTAAGAAAAAGTTACTGGTGTATCTTGGTACCCCATGTATTCACTTTACTTATCAATGGTAGCCCAAAATTTAGTTTTTCTCTAAATAGAGGTATTCGTCAATGCGACCTTTATCCCCTTATTTGTTGTTCATCATAGAACCTTTTTCAAGACTTTTGCAAAAAAATGTTGATTTTTGTCACCTTAAAAGAATTAAGATTAATAATCATTGTCTTGCTATCAATCATCTGTTTTTTTGCAGATGATTGCTTATTGTTTTTCAAGCTAACTCTTCTAGTATGAGGCATCTTCAACACTTACTTTATATCTTTCAATAAGCTTCAGGACATGTGATAAACATGCAAAAATCTACTTTATTTTTTGGTAATCATACTTCTCATGCTCACAAGTCTAGTATATCTGGTATTCTTGATATGAAAATGATGGGTCTTGGGGGAAAATACTTTGGGATTCCTCATTTGATGCATAGATCAAGACAACAAAATTGTCAAGGAATTCTTGGTAATATGACTCACAGGCTGCAAGGTTGGCAGAGTAAAATAGTTAATCAAGCAGGTAGAACAACTCAAGTGAATGATGTTCTGGGCGTAATGGGAATGTACCAAATGTAGGTGTTTAAATTGCCAGAATCTACTATCAATTAAATGGACAAAGTTCAAAAATGTTGTTGGTGGAACAATTACAACAATCAACATCCTCAACATCTTATTTCTTGGACTAAGGTACGCTTGCCTAAAAGCATGGTGGTTAAGGTATTAAAAACTTAAATAACTACAATGCTGCCTTTCATGCTAAATTGTCTCGGAATTTAATTCACAGTTAAGATGCTATATAGGGAAAGTTTTTGAAAGGTAAATATTTTCCACATAATGATCTACAATCTTCCCCCACCATCAAATACTAACTATAGTTGGTTGTGGTGAAGTATCTTCTTTGGTCTTGAAATAATACTGAAAAATGCTAAATAACAATTCTTCCATGGATAACTTCTATGAAATCTAAAATTCAAGATGGGAGTGATCTGAATATTAGTGATTATTAATGGGTTTCTGAACTCATTTATCCTCATAGTGAGCAGTGGAATATTTATCTTCTTCGACAATTATTTTCTCCGGATCATATGAACTTCGTTCTTACAATACCAATTCAGTTAGATCAAGAAGATAGATTAATCTAGCCTTTTAATGCTACTGGGGTTTTTACAACTGCTTCAACCTACAAAATGCTTTGTGAAAAAGATTTGAGCTAGTTATATTTTGAATCTTAAACAAAACCTTCTCTGTATTTTTTGAAAATCAATATTGATACTTCTTATAACTCTAATTCTTTATTAGCTGGCTATATTTTGAATCCTAAAATGGGAACCTCTTCCTATGCATTTTTTGAAAATAAATATTGATGCTTCTTACAACTCTAATTCCATATTATCCGGTATTCGAATTATAATAAGAAACTCCACTGGAACATATATTATGTGAAAGGGACCGACTGAACGTATATTATGAAATGCCCGAACTCTTTTAGTTCTGGCTCAACCACTGGGAATTACGACTGCTTTAACTTCGGAAACCTGGGCGATGCTCTTAGCTACAAGAATAGCAGAAGAAAGGCGATGGCCAAAAGTTATATTTGAAACCGACTCTGAAAACCTTCTGCGTTTCATAACTTCATCTACCCCTCCACCATGTCACATAGCAGAAATGATTGAAGAAATAAAAATGAGATTCCAACGGATCCCACAGGAGGCTATCCAACACAACTACATAGAAGGAAACCAGGCAGCCGACGGATTGGCCAATCACGCGGCAGATGGAATTCAAACAGGAAACGCATCAACCAAAATATGGGACCAGGCAATCCCATCTTTCATTTCTCAAATATTATTCTCAGACTCAGTGGGTATCACATACCCACGACAAATTGTAAACTAATTTCTCTTAATAAATTACATGCTTCAAAAAAAAAATGTGAAAGGGACCACTTAAAAGAGTTAAAAGAGCTATAAATGTTCATCAAGCTAAATCTTGGGCTATGGAGACGACAACAGTGAACGGTTGGTCTCATGTCATCTTTGAAACAGATACCTTTGGTATCAGTTCTTACTTGAAGCAGCAACCTATCCTTTCTCAGTGGCAAAGTTTATCTTCTCTCAGAAAATGTATGAATATATATAATATTAATCCGGTGTGGTGTCGTGAGTTTGTTTACAGAGGTTGTAATAAAGTTGCACATGCTTCAGCTAGGCAGCCACAAAACATAATCTATGTGGGGAATGGTGGTATCACCACCTAACTTGTTTAGGAAGTTTTATTTTTTATAGACTAGGTATTGCTATTCAAAAAGGTGTTGGAACTCAGCAGGCAATCAAAAATCAGTACGAGTCATGATGTATTCTTTAACGTGATTGCCAAAAAAGAAGAAGACGACGACCACGACGAAAATGATATAGATTCATAGAATCACCGTAAGATTGATACTCCCTCCGTTCCACTTTAGATAAGTGTTTAGGGTTATTTTTTTGTTCCACATTACTTTATAGTTTTCATATTTTTCCCACAAAACTACCAACAATGCCCTCACAATTTGTCTTGGAACCATAAGTTTATTTTTAAATACACTAATAATAATTAATGTTTGAAGACTTTTCTCAGGAGCATAGATAGAATTTTTTTATATCTCTCTCAATTTCTTAATCTACGTGAAAACTCCTAAAATATCATCTAAATTGTAACGAAGGGAGTACGAGTAAAAGTTGAAAACAAATCAGAAAATAAAGAAACGGAGAGTGACCAGCATTAAATTTCTTGAAAGCAGTGCTTATTGAAAGCATTCCTGCCAAGCATTGAGCCTGTAATTTATTTCCAAAATGATTTAATATAATTAGCATTAAAGCAGAAAGCTGTAGTAAGATCTATTCACTTAGAGCAACTGCAGTCATACGACTATAACCAAAGAGTAAAGACCAAAAAAATTTGAAAATTTTGGGTTTACTCCATGTGCGACACTACGGGTGGGAAGACCAAATTTGGTCAGGCGCAACTTATGATTGCGCCTGAATGGGGCGCAACTAATACTTGCGCCCCAACTTTTTTTTTTTTTTAATTTTTTTTTGGGCGGAACTAATGAGTTCCGCCCCATTTCAAGTTTTTTTTATGGCGTAACTTTGAGTTACACCCCATTCGGGCGTAACTGTGAATCGCGTCCCAATTTTTTTTTTTGTTTTTTTTTTTGATCGGGCGTAACTTGAACTTGCGCCCCATCAGGCGTAACTGGAATCTACGCCCGACTAAAGACTAGACTAAAGACCAAATTTGGTCTGGTATTTGGTCTTTGGTTTGATCTTTAGTCGCTCGATAGTGTCTGCTCTTTCGATAGTATTTGGTCTTTAGTCCCATGACTGTGGTTGCTCTTAGCCCCTTATAAGTCATTTAATGATGAAAAAACACTACATTCATACCAGTGACCAACTTTTAGTTATTTGGCATTTGGTAAACAATTCATAAATCTTTCAAAATAAATTTAGTGATAACAGAACATTTCATTCATATCCTAACAGAAGATACCTCTCCCTGTAACCAGAAGTTAGATAGGGAAGGGAATAAATATACAGCACAGTGGAACAGGCTTAGTTTTCTTTGAATGGTCACTGTTAAAGACTACAAACTACTTAACTATACATTAATTTTAGCGTAATGCTCAACTCAGTCATACCTAAAGCCGGCTAATTAGCCCAGAAGGATTTGTAATAATTGTTCTTACATGCTGAATTGATTTATACTGCAACACCTTAAAAAAAATCAGGTAGGAGTGGCATATGGAACAAAATGCACGCCTACAGTATATATTTCCATTACCCGAGGTAAAATTAAAAAAAGGTATGGGTATTTCAATTCCTTGAACATCTAAATTTCAACCAAATAGTTACTGAAGTACTTAATAACATCGTTCACTTTTTCCTATCTTCCTGCAAGTCACGAAAAGAAGCAAACAGAGACCTCCAACAGAAACAAGCATAAGGAATACTAAACTTGCCACCAACTGAGGAACATTCTACTATAGTCGCAGAATTTCAATACTACCAACACAATTTCACAAGCATTATTCTGCCTATCACTATCCCCGTCAATCTCTTTCAAATCCAGTAGGTTCATTCTAAACGAGTTTCACATCAAAAAGTTAGATGCCAACACAAGGTTAGAGGCAAAGGTTATTTTTCTAAGTTAAAATATCCACCATACATAAAGGTTTTGACGAGCGCTAATACCATGTCATTTTGTTGCTCTCTCTACAAATCCTTTTCCATACCATGTCATGTTGTTGCATTCTCTTTAAAAGATTTCTAAGCATGAATGAATTTTTTGTGCGTTCTTAGGGCAACACCTTTCATTTCTTTAAATACATCAGCTAACTAATGGCATTGGAGCAACTAGACATGCCCTCTGCATTTTACCTTCTACTTTATTAGGTTTTACCACAATACTTACAATATTCACTCGTAATGTGCGCCAAGTATAAGCAATTCCATACAATCATAAAAGAGGATCACAGAGCGAAAAAGTACGCCAACCAATAAATTGTCTAACCATAAAAACAGCACTTTTGAAGAGCCAAAACTATAAGCAATATAGAGATGCCTGGTGAATAAAAGCTGAAAATCTGGAGTCTACTAGACAGTGCAAGACTGCTGAATATTGTTACTTGTCATGTCCAACACAATAAACTGGAGCTTAACTACGAACGAAGACTAACAATAATTCAATGACACAAACAGTGGACATTCTTTAACCAAACTCCAAAAAGAAAAAGCGAAATGAAAGCTAACTAATTAGGCACACCAAACTTACTAATCAAAAACTCATGTTGTTCAGAGCCATGTTCTCAACTTTCTTACCTTAACCTGACCATACCAAAGTAATCAGTGCTCGAAAAAGAACCTTCTGCACGACTGCAACAACATATCACCCTTCTTTGAAACCAGCCTCCTGAACTTCGTGGCCCATGTAGTAAAAGCACAGGATCCAGAACCAATGACTGAACATTTGCATGTTCTACCTAACCATAATAATATCATCAATCTTCAGAATCATCCTGACACATTCCGTGGCCAATGTAATTGCACTAGTACTGACAAGCAATGGCTGTACAACATTCTCCTCCAAGATGTTGGTAATTTTCCCTTTCCTCACATTGATCCCAGCATTAATCTCACCCTGTGCATGTCGGTTACGAAGTTCAGTAACAATAGCTATTGGGTTCAATCCTGCATTCTCAGCCAGAGTGTAAGGAATAACTTCGAGGGCCTCAGCAAACGAACGCACACAGTAACTTTCCATCCCGTGCAAGACCTTCGACCAAGCACCAAGTTGCCTTGATAACTCTATTTCAGGTGCACCTCCACCGGCAATCAGAAACCTTTTGTTGACCAAACACCTGATCACACATAATGCATCATGCAAACTCCTCTCGGCCTCGTCAAGAACCAACTGGTTTGAACCACGAACAAGCACATTAGTTGTCCTTCCCATATCCTGAATACCAGTAATCTTCACAATCTTCCCACCATCCCCTAGAGGAACCTCCTCAACAAGATCAGCACGCCCTAATTTCTCCTCACGGAAATGCTCAATATTAGCAATTGGCAAGCAATTTAAAGTCTTGGTAATGAATTCAATCTCATCACGCTCAACATCCCTAACCACCAAAATCTTCGCTTTAGCAAGATAATGCAATGAAAGATCAGTAACTGCATCCCTCAATATACTCTTCTGAATCAACAAAACATTACAACCAGTTGCTTTGATTTTCTTAATCATACTAAGAATGTAATTCCTCTCCTCTTTCAAAATCCTATCCATCTGTGTATAATCAGATACGACTATACTCTGTTCAATATCAGTTTTTGGAGGTGAAATCTGAAATTGAATAACAGCAATTTTAGCATTCTCAACACGAGTTGGACCACCAGCAGAGTGACTAACTTTCTTATCGAATACCAAACCCTTAACAAGCTCAGTATCATCAACAGTACCACCAAGCTTTTTCACAATTTTAACATCGCGAAGATCAATAAGATTAGGTTTAGATGGATCTAAAACTGAAAGTACGGCATCAACAGCAAGTGGAGCTAGAAGAGTAGAATACTGACTAACAACTTTACTGTTAAGAGAAGTACTAGCAGATTTCATGAGCGAATCACGATCAGATAGCTCAACAGGAACAGCCATAGCAGTTAAAATATCAACAGATTTTTCGGAAACTTTGTGAAGCGATTCAGATATAACAGTAGGATGAATACCATTATTGAGTAGAGTAAGACACTGTTTAAGAAGAGCACCAGCAATAACAACAACAGTAGTAGTACCATCACCAGCAACGATATCTTGAGATTTGGAAAGTTCAACAAGCATTTTTGCAGCAGGTTGAAGAACTTCCATCTTCATCAAGATTGTAGCACCATCATTAGTAATGATTACTTCACCGTTTCCATTTTGAATCATTTTATCCATACCTTTTGGACCTAAACTAGTTCGAACTGCATCTGCTACTGTTCGACCTGCGATGATATTGCTTTGACGAACATCATCCTTGCGTTTGTTATCAACATAACTTTCTGTTTTCGAGGATCTGGGTACAGCGGCCTCCATTAGAATAGCTGATCTACAATGATAAACCCTAGTTTTGGTTCTCTTTTGCAGAGTAAATAAAATGAAGAAGAGGGAGAAGAAGAAACCCTTGGAATCGAGATCAAGGAGTTTCTCGAATATAGGTTTTCAAACTTATATGCGGGTTAAAGTTTGGATACCGTATATTACCCGTAACAATTACCGGTTACCCGTACATCTACAAATTCATGGGTTACCCCCGACTCTCTCCTCAAAGTTATTTTTCATGTAGGAATTATTGGCTAGTCCTGCTATGAGAAGACCCGTCTGATGACTAGTCTAGTCATAAAATGTTTTTAATCGCTGTGGACCCTAGTTAGCAATTCGTAATACGGGATATGTTCGGAACGGGATACGTACGAGTATTATACAGATTCGTAAAAGTTAAATTTGGTCAAAAATCCGGTCAACGATTCGTGATTCGGCAGTAATACAGAACGGCATAAGTATATGTATAATTCGTTTTAGAGATATGCATTCGCCGTACAAAATTCGGCATATATGAACCTGTTAAAAAATCATCTTTAATATAATCTCTCCTAAAATACTATAGTTTAATACTTGTCATGAACTATACATATGATATGTGCATCACAATCAGCAAATAACATGAACGTTGATGGTATTGGAATCAGATTAGTGTATGTAAAATTTTAAAATTCAAAAATATAATAAATAATGATTATTTAGTGATGATATGGCAAAGTATTATACGGGGTGTATGATTCAGTTATTCGTAAATATGCGTATAATTCGATTTAAGCTGGAAATTTGCGAATCTAAGTCGGAGTTACAGTTTTACGGTCGATACGGACGGATTCGCGAATTATACGAGTATTATTCGCGAACTTACTAACTAGTCTGTGGACCAGAAATTTTATCTCATAATCCATCCCACCCACGTGCGAGTAAAATGATGCCTAGCTTTTATATTCCGAAAATATCCTTTCTGCAATGAACATACAAGAATAGACGATAAGAAAGTATTTTTTTCCTTCTTTTCCTTTTTTTTTCCCAACAGCTCAGATCCAGTTTTTTCTCTCTGCTTCAGTTGGTTTTCTTCAATTTTAGATTATCGATCTCAAATCTCCAAGTAATTTCTATAGACCTCTTCTTCATTCTTTAATATTTGTTATGCTTTTTTAATTTATGTTTGTTTTTTCAAATGAAATCATGATGAGCAGCTCGATTTCATGATTTGGTTGGTTTTTTTTCATTGTTTTCTTTCTAGATCTAGTAATTGTTATCATTTTTCGATGATGTACACTGTTCAATTGCATGATTTAATCCCATTTTTGTTCGTATTTAGTATTTTTATGTTGATTTTTTAATCTGATGTTGAACTCGTGTTACTCTGTTGATTAGATCATCTTATTCTTTTGTTAACATGTCATTTTGATGATATGTTTGATTTCCGTTCTTTCTGGATTTACATAAAATCACAATTTCAATTATTTTTCTAGATTTTATGATCCTGCAGTACATATAAATATGTACTGTGTTTAGTATGGTTTTTTGTGAAATTTGAAAAAAATATGGGATTTGTGTTTGATGGATGGGAAATTTAGGAATTTGTTTGGTTTTTGAAATTATTAAATTTAGAGCGAAATTTGTAAGAAAATTGAGAGTAATGGTGTGTCATCCTTTGATTAGTGAAAATGGGGTTGCTCCTAACCGTACATTAGATCCAGTAGTTCGTTCCCACCTTAAACAGTATCTTATAATGACAGGTACACATTCTGATTGTGTCACATTGTTTTATGGGGTCGAGGGGTAGCGCCCCCTCGTAATCATTTGTTTCTCAGTAACTTTGAGACTATTATTTTTTGATAAATTTTCCTCTGTTTATTTGTCTGTTGAATCCCTTTAATATACACCGTTAGAATAATACATTAATGAGTACATATTGATATCCGTTGTTGGAATCATACACAATGATGAGTACATATCAATATGTACCTTGTATTGATCATCCTACCCCAAGTATTTCTTTTGTGAATAGATGAGTGTATATCAAAATGTACTGTCAAAAAGATGAGTGTATATTCCAATGTACTGTGAACTTGATGAATGAGGTTTTAGAGTAGAGTAATAAAGAAACTTAAACACATTTTCAATTTATTTGATTTGCTTCTCTATGATGTTTACCTAATATTGCATAATGGTGTCTGCATGAGTTGGCGCCATCAAATTGATCATCAAACAAGGAGACAATATCAAATGTGTGATATCTACTAAGTTTTCACTCAATACATATGAATATGTACTGGGTTTTTATTCGGTACATATCAATATATATTAGGTTTTAACTCTATACATATTTATATAGTCTGTAATTGTGTGCTCGGTTCATTATAATTGTGGTATGTTTGTAATTGTGTGCTCTTTATTCTTTTTGCCAACTAGTTTTTGGGAGGAATATCAGTTAGATCTTGTACTTATTTGTAGCGATTTTGCAGTACATATTTGTATGCACTGATTTCACAGTACACATATGCATGTAGTGATTTCACAGAACATGTTTGTCTATAGTGTTTCACAATACATATTTGCTTGTACTGATTACCGCAGCACATAATTTCTCATAATTTTCATAAAATCTCAGTGGATGGTGCCTGATATTGAGTTGTTGGAGTCGTTGAGATGGAAATTTGCACAAGTCTTGTTATTTGCATATGGATATTTCATAAGACGTTTAGGGTGATGTTGCAACTTCATCTGTTTTTTATATGTTCACTTGCTTGAAACCCAGAATAGTTTATGGATATAAGTGGAGCTTCTTATTATTTTGCTTCAACAAATATATATGTATATGTATACGTACTATGCTATATATTTGTTGCAGCTACCTCGGCTATTAAGCTGGGGGAAGCTCTTTTATTACATGGACGAATACTTCAAAGTTAGTTGTTATAGCCCAACTAATAGCTATTAGACATGTTCCTACTACATATTGATATGTATTTTAGGTAGGATCATATAATACAAGGGTTTTTAAGTAGTACATATCAACCATGAACTAGGATTTTCAGTAGTACATATTAATATGTAGCGTAGGATATAATAGAAAAAACAACACAAGCATATACTATGTACATATTCATATGTACTGTTTTTTAGCAATAAATATTGATTTGTAACATAGGATAAATCAACAAAAACAGTACAAGCATATACTATGTACATAATGATACGTATTGTTTATGATTTTACAGTCCCGATGAGTATAAAGATGATGATATCATCTTCCACCAGTTGTATATTAATATGTACATAATGATATGTATTGTTTATGATTTTACAGGCCCGACGAGTATAACGATGATGACATCATTCTTCCACCAGCTGTTATTTAGGTCCACCAGGAAGAAGAATAAAGAATGGTAAAAATCTTGTTCGATGTTCAAAGTTTAATTTGAAAGCTCATCAAAACAAGGCCATATAATGTACTGTCATTCATATATTTTTAGGTTTCTCTTAAAGTACATTTATGTGAATACTATTTGTTTGAGATATTTAAGTTTTTTTTCTTTTTTCAGAACTTCTTTTTTGTTCCCGAACTGAATTATGTTCCGAATGACAAAATGAGGACTAGATTGCTCTCTCTATGAAGATGTATGGATATGTGGTTGAGTCTTATTGACCAGTTACAGGGATCGACAAGGCATCACCCCCTCGTTATTTGTAATTTTTTTGTCACATATACCTTGTGTTTTTTATATGTACTGTCATATGAAGTCTATGGGTGTGGTACATACATGAAATTTATAGTTTCAAAAAAGGCGTACATTTTTGGATAACACAATCTGGTATTCAATCAATGGAAATCAGTTTTCTCTGACATTTTTTAAGAATAATGACATCACAGTACATATCAATATGATCCTTTTTTTCTTCCCTTATGGACCTTCATTCTCAATTGCTCTTAATCTCCCACATGTTTCCCCTCGTGATCAATTTTTGACTTCCTTTTCATAAAATGCATTACATAAAATAAACGATCCGGCGATGTCCCTTGTTGAGGTGTTCCACACTAGGTGAATGTTGATTTCTTCAATGTTTACTTGTTTTTCTCCATCTCCCTGATAGGTTTAAGAATGGAAGTCTCATGTCCTCCAGTGAAGTATTATGGGTGGTCGACATGATACTGAAAACATGTAAACAAGTCATTCACCTAGTACATATCAATATCCACTGATAATAGTGTTGTTTTTCAAACAGTACATACCATAATTGAAAGTAAACCAAAATCAAAAATAAAATAGCGTCCACAAAATTAACTAGGCTCTTTTGTACTGTCAACTAAGAATAAACATTCTTTTCTCCTACATTTTTACATCAATATATTGTCAAAAAACTAGTTCCTAGCATTACATATCAATATGTACTAGATGAATAACTATGTATTTGTTTGATTTAAATACTGGGTTTATTAGTACATATTAGTATGTACATTTTTACACTTTGCAGGGCAGTACATATAACTATGTACCTACTAGATATCCAAATACACACCAATATGTACCAAAATCTCTCAAGTTCCTACACCACATATCAATATGTCCTACTAGATATCCAACAATACATGTCAGTACCTAATCTTTCAAATCCTATCAATATGTCCTACTAGATATCCAACAATATATGTCAGCAATGTAATCCCAAACTCTTCTTAAAGAAAATACAGAATATATATACTCAAATGATGAGAAATATGCACAAGTACATATTTGTTTTTATGCTCGAAATGATATGTACTGCAACTACAAATCTAAGTGTTGTTATAACTATCCAGCAGTACATATTGATATGTAATGTTTCTTTTAGGCTTGAATAAGCATAATAACATGTATTGCATCTATAAATGATGTACATATTCATAACCTATGTGGCTTATATGGTACATAATGATATGTACATCATCAAATTTCCTGTTTAGTCCACAACTAATATGTATGATACTCCACAAGCAACACCATACCAGTAATTCCTAGACAATATATAATATCAATAGTTGTAAATATTGTTATACACAACTAATAGTAATTCCATTACAACACTCAGTTTATACATGCCAATATGTAGGCATAAAAACAACAAGGTTTTACCTTTTTTCGGTGTTGCTGGTGGAGTAACAGCTTTAGTCGTACTCCTTTTTGTTGGTGAATCAGCAGCAGGTTTTTGTTTGGTTTTTGCTGTTGGTGAATCATCAACAGTTTCTCTTCTACTTTTTGATGGTGAAACACTTTTTTCTGTAATTTCTTCGGTAATTGTTCGTTTAATTTTTCGATTAGTAACCATTTTTCACTTCAACAAAAACAGATATGGGTTTTGTTTTGTTTTAATTTTGTTTTTCGATTTTGGTTTTGGTTTTGGTTTTGATTTTGTTTTCGATTTGACCTAGATTTTGATTTAGTTTTTTGATCTGGTTTTGTGGATTTTGTTTTCTCTGAAGAAGATTGAAAAACTAAAGAAGAAGATAAGATTGAAAAAGTGTAGGAGCAGCAGAAAATAGTTTTGTCGATGAAAACAAGAAGAAAACTGAACGTGGTTTCTTCTCTGCTTTTTTTTTTCCCGTGACTCTGACACTCTTGTTGTTAGGGTTAGCTTAGTAATTTTAGCTTGTTCAAATATTTTTTGGACTAGCTATTAAATGTATTCTCCCGCTGGAGTAAACAGGAAATTTCTCATTTTTCATTGTAGAAAGAAAAATAAAATTTAGGCTAAGGCCTGACCCATGGGTAACCCATAATATGAGGCCCTTAATTAAAAAAAGTTTAAATCTAGGCCCCGAGTTATTAAAAGACATCAATACCCTTTTATATATTGTCAAGCCCCAAATTAAATTAAATTTAAATTTAAGCCCAAAATTATTAAAGTATAGCGTGAATGTGTAAACAGAAGTTACACATGCATATGGCATGTGTATCCAGAAGTTATACATCCTTATGACATGTGTAATGCAAAGTTACACTTGTATATATATGTATGGACTCACACATGTGTATGGCAAGAAACGGTTACACATTTTTTATCATACACATGTGTACCCAAAAGTTACACATGTGTATGGCATGTGTATCTACAAGTTACACATCCATATGCATGTGTAACTTTTTATTACACATGATATATGTATGTGTATCTACAAGTTACTCATCAGTTATACGTCAAAACTACACATACGGAAAATATGTGTATTACTATTATTTTCATTTACATTACTTCGACCGTTTATCAATTACAGTGATTGGTTGTTATTGAACACAATAAACGAATTAAAACACGAGATATGTAAAGCGAAATCCTATAAATAATCCACTATATACACTAGTACAATAATGGCTTTCATCACGGTTTCCCTAGTCATGATAGTTACTAGGAACGAGACTAAAGTTTTGTTTGTCTCGGTTAAGTTTTGTTTATCCCGAATAAAATTGTAATCGGGACCATTTTGTATCTCTTTGGACACGGGTATGCACGGCGTGAGTCCAATCTACGTCGATCCACATTATCTTATCTTTTTTTACACACGAATACACGATCAGAAGTTAGAACTACTTGGGTTTCTTAACCCCCATTCTACTTTCTCCCACGACCTACCTACAACTTCACTTACAGTTTATCCTACTGAACTTCAGAGCAATCTTCTTCTCTCTGTCGTTCATAATCAAATGAAACCCTTATTTTATCTATATTGCATTCCCGATCTAATTTCGTTTTTTTTTTCCGAATACAATTCGGAAGTTCCAATCAGACAACCAATGCTGCTTTTGTCCGTCTGTAGATCAAAATTACCTAGTTATCGTTAAAATTAGAGGAAAACGCAATAAATAATGAGGCTTGCTCTTTCATTGTTTCAAGGTAACACGTCTCGTAATTTTCTCTTGGTGTTTTATTGGATCTACACCAACTTTTTATGATTGCTGCTATTTTGGGTTTTTTTTATTGTCGCACAATTAGGTTCTCTGTGAAAACTAACTTTTTATTTGTGAAAAAGTTATTGTCGCGCAATTATCTATTTTCTTATGGAATCAGGGAAAACAATTTTGTTGTGTCCGATTAAGTTCAAGCGGATTGATTTTTTTTCCTGGTAAGAGTCTGTAATCGTTATCAAGTTTTTGGTTAATAGATATAATATTATACTCAAGTATAAAATTAATCAGGGATTCATTGTATTCCATAGTTCTTATTTGAAATCAAGGTGAATTATTTCTGCAATTTTGATTATATATATATGGAATTTAAAAGTAGGTACCCTCGGATAAGCATTGCCAGAGTGGGAGATCCATGCCTTTTCTTTTTATGTGAAAGGTAAGTTTGTTTCTTCCTTGGCATCATATTTTGTGTTAATACCTATTTTAAAGATGAATTGGCTTTCCATGTTGCTTTGAAAGTGAACCGAAAGATCATAATGGCAACTAATCCAGTCGAGACCATAGATTCTCACACTTATAAGGCCTTGCATTCGATAATGTGGCAGTATATATGAACTCACTTCAAGTGGACGATTATTCTGACACTTCTTATTTTCGCGATGGTGGTTAGAGGATATACATTGATCCCAGCTTTGAACAATAAGATGTAGTGACCGCTGGTCAGAGACCCACCGGTATCAGTATGTTAACTGGACAAGTACACTTTCACAAGTAGAAGCCAGATTTATTTTCAGTTTGTAATTTCACAAGCCGGTAATGTACCCAGATTTGATTATCTTTTATCCATGCCTTATTGTTCTAGGTAACTCCCGCTGCTTATTATTCTCGAGGAAGGGAGGATGGATTTTGTCTATCGTTGTCGTGCTACGGTAGATTCGAAATTGTTTTCCATTTCTGCACATATAATCAAGTTAATATCATGTTTTACTTGTTTAGCAAGAGGTGCCAATTACACATCCTTAGTTATGTGGAAGTATTCTTTAGTTGGCGTTTTCTTTTTCTTTTTTAATTTTCTATTCATACCTGAGTGGTGTTACTTCTACGGAATGTTAACGACTGTTATCTATGTATCTGCAGTATGTTATTGACTATGTTATGTTATCAGTTGTAGGTACGCAGTAGCACTCTTTCTTCTAAGTTTGTGGTTTTAGTCATTAACTTTTGATTTCTGTATTCTCCACAAGGCGCACACACACTTCCAACCATTTTCATGGATGAAGTTAGCAGTACTGGATCTGCTCGTATGTAATTTGGATATCTTAATGGTGATAGTGGTCTGCGAAGTTATCAGATGGGCCGTTAACCACCGATACACAGTGCATAGATGCCTTTATATGGATACCATGTTGCTAGGTAAGATCAGACTCCATGGTGCTGGTACTATATTCTAAAATCAATCTGATATCTGTCTATATAATGGCACGTTATGGACATGTGATGTTGACCTTTACTTTCTGCAAGGTACATAAGCATCAAGAATCAAGAGAAATGAAGATCATGTGCTAGTAAGCCAGCTGGGGGTATACCAACCCCTGGTAAGTCCTTTTTTCTTTTCTTTTACCTATCCATTGTCTATGTTGGATATATATATTCATGTATGGCTCTGCGATTAAATTTTTAAAATCCTCCAGAAAACAAGTTAACCAAATTAAATTACTTTGTGCGAGGTAAAGAAAAGCAACGTATATCTTTTCAGTTAACGACAAGTTTTGTACGGTTTTAAGTGTCTTGGAAAATATTGTGCTTAACATTTGATGCTTCTTCGGTTAATATTAACCACCGTCTAAGGTCAGTTTATTTTATACTTCTAGAAACTTATCAAGATGTGGAGAAATACTCATGTCTCGTGATTTAGAATTTTGCACCTCTGAATTTAGGATCTTCAAAGATATGGCAGTTTCATAACCACTGCGCCAACTGATTATCATTCAAACAAATTGTTTCCTTCATTTTGTCGTGGATATATCAGACCAATAACTTCAGCTGTAGTATTTGATCTAATTAAAGAATTGAAAAACAGTGACACCAATTCGGCTACATTTCAGGAACTTCAGGAAAAGTGTATGCAGAGAGGCAATATGCCATTCAATTTCAGGCACATCAAGTTGCTAATACAGACAGATGCCACACATGTGATGTCATAGACTTAAATGCACTAAGAGACTTGCGCACTAAGTATATTCGCATAAAGGAATTTCATTAATCTATTCCTATGAATCTATGATCTCAATGAGTTTCTGTTTGGATAAAGAAACCACACTTGTGAAGCTGTGATCACTTCAATGAATGCTCTCAGTAAGACCCACATGGAAGTGCCAGGCATTTTGTTGGGAGTGAATATGTGCACAATTATCATCACTTCCGTGATTAGATTTATGTTGGATAATAGTCATTACAAGTACTCAGTATTGTAAATAGGATTTCATCATTTCTTTGTTGTTCAGTCTTTGTTAACAGTGAGCTATATTGTTTATGGAATTTCTTGTCAAGGATGATGATGTTTGATTTATACGTAAGAAAAATTCAATTTATTGTTAGTTCTTTGAAGATTTTTCTGGGAACAATATTAAACTCAAAAACTGTGCACAGTATCTTATTATCCCTACATGGAGATGCTTGGTGACCATCATACAAATTGGTCCCGGAGCTAAATGTACTCCGAGACCAATGAGCAAGTTTGGAAACAGTGAATCTAAATATTCTGTGTCTAAAACACAAACTTGTCACGGGTGTATTAAAGTTACGCGACTAAAGATTTAAAGGGGTCACGGTGAAATACCGTGACCAAATGGTATTCTTTTGGCCTCGCAGCCTTTGGACACGGTTACTCAGAAAATGAAATACCGTGACCATAGACGTTTGGTCACGGTAAGTTACCGTGACGAAACCTCATTTTTGTACTAGTGATAATTTAAATGTTTCCTTTCTTTTTTGTCTTTCTCGATTCCAATATACTTGCACATCTGTAAACAAAAATACACATCCATGGGATTAGGTTGGATGGATAAAAAATAAAGAACCAAAATTATTATAGAATAATTGCAAGGAAAAATTATAGAACAAAGAACACATAAAAGGCACATGATAACTAATCTTAGCATGTGTGATTAGGAGTTACACATGCATCTGTCTAGTGTAACTAGGAATTACATACGTATCTGTCTATTTTAATTGACAGTTACACATGCATATGAGTTAGATACCTATCATGTGTAACAAGAAGTTACACAAGCATCTAACTTGTGTAACTAGAAGTTACACATTCATCTGTCTAATGTAAAGAGAAGTTACACATGAATATAGAATATGTAACTAGGAGTTACACATACATATGACATGTGTACTCAGCAATTATTGAGTCTAATTATGTATCTCTAGCAAAAAAAATCCATCAGAGCATCAAAGTAACATGGTTCAAAGACCTTAGTGTTTATAATTCAAAGTTTATATGTTTGGATATATATATAAACTAATGTGCGGATGCAATAATGCAAAGAAATGTCTAAGAATGTAATGTCTTACACCTAACTCGTAAGCAACAGTAGCACTACAAAACTTGTGTCGTATACAGTTGATCGATTAATCATACATTGAACATAGCTAGTGCCTCTAAGGAACATTGCATAAGGATATTTCAATATATTCACTAAGCAATTGTCCATTATATGATCCGGTAGTTTCCTAAATGTATGATCCATTAGAGCAACATCACTGGTGTCAACCTCCATGAATCAAATTAAAGTATTTTTCTACTTTTTAGTGAAAATTAAGAGTCAAAACAAGAAATTGCAAGGAACAATACTGTGAAACTCATCAAACAAACACGATGATGAAGACAAATTGTAAGAGAGATCAATACCTGAAAGCTTTCTCCTATTTACCTGCAATATTGCTTTCTCCTCTTTACCTATTAACTGCAATCATTAATTAAAAAACTAGCTGCAACTTTCTTCTCTTTACCTGCAACATTGATTCCAATCCACAATAGCACCACCACATCTCCATCTATAACTCACGCAAACATAGCCATTCGCATCCAATGCTAGCCTTCATTTACATCTCAGTCACCAACACATTTCCACTATTTTCTTCTGCGAATTCCATCAACATCACACCTCCTTGTTTTATCTCCAACAATTTAGTTCGAAAATCAACCTACAATTTCAGTTCCAAAACCATATAATTAGCATATGTAACTAGTTCAGGAATATATGCAACCAATAAACTGAATTAATTATCATTTCTGGTTTACTCAAACTTTAACACATATAATTAGCATATGTAACTAGTAGTTACACATTAAAAAGAACAATACACACAACAATGTATTACCATTTTTACATGCACTTGACTAGTGTAAATAAGAGTTACACATGTATATGACTAGTGTAACTGGGAGTTACAGATGCATCTGAATTGTGTTTACACATGCAATTCGGATGTGTAGACGCAAGTTACACATGTTGTGCATAATCATCAAAATGAGAAAATTGAAGCACAATGAACAACTCTCTAGCTTCAGTACCACTACCAGCATCACCACCTGCTCCAACTTTCACCATCACAAGCTTTGAACTGAAAATTGAAGAACATCAAATCTTAATAAACCAATTCAAAAAAAAAAAACTTAAAATGATTGTTTTCCTTTAATCTTACTTGAGAGAACGAGCTACGAGATTAACAAATCCAGATTTCTCATTCTCACTACAAAACAAATAAAAATGTTAACAAAAAACAACAACACATATCTATATAATCATAAATCTAGAAAAACTAGATCAATCCAATTAATAAATAAAACACTGAAATCGAATATAATGAGATCAATAATCAAATCCGATCTGATCGAATCCAGCAAAAAATGAAGATTGGAGATTTTTTCAGTCTCAATTGTCACTTTTCTGTTACAACTACTACAATTGCTCCTTATTGATAGAGACATACACAAAATAGATCCAACTCAAAATTGATCTATCATACAATAGATATACAACAACATAAACAAACCAAAAATAAATATAGATCTAAAGTAAAAACAGTTCAAATCTTGATTAAAAATAATGAAGTCTTACTCAAAAATCGAGCGAGAAAAATCCGAGATATAACATCAACTTGAAGAACAAAAACTAAAATAGAACAACGTCGATCGATTAGATATCACGATATGAGGGTTTCAAACCTCGTTGAATATTTTGTTGTAGTTTGAATCTAGGCCCCAATTTATTAAAAGACATCTGTACCCTTTTATATATTATCAAGCCCCAAATTAAATAAAATTTAAATTTAAGACCAAAATTATTAAATCCTAGGCCCAAAATTATTAAAGTATAGTGTGAATGTGTAAACAGAAGTTACACATGCATATGACATGTGTATCCAAAAGTTACACATCCTTATGACATGTGTAATGCAAAGTTACACTTGTATATATATGTATGGACTCACACATGCGTATGGCAAGAAACGGTTACACATGTACCCAGAAGTTACACATGTGTATGGCATGTGTATCTACAAGTTACGCATCCATATGCATGTGTAACTTTTTATTACACATGATATATTATGTATGTGTATCTACAAGTTACTCATCAGTTATACATCAAAACTACACATACAGAAAATATGTGTATTACTATTATTTTCATTTACAGTAATTCGACCGTTTATCAATTACAGTGATTGGTTGTTATTAAACGCAATAAACGAATTAAAACACGAGATATGTAAAGCAAAATCCTAGAAATAATCCACTATATAATTTAAATTTTTCCTTCCTTTTTTGTCTTTCTCGATTCCAATATACTTGCACATCTGTAAAAAAAAATACACATCCATGGGATTAGGTTGGATAGACAAAAAATAAAGAACCAAAATTATTATAGAATAATTGCAAGGCAAAATTATAGAACAAAGAACACATAAAAGGCACATGATAACTAAACTTAGCATATGTGATTAGGGGTTACACATGCATCTGTCTAGTGTAACTAGGAATTACATACGTATCTGTCTATTTTAATTGACATTTACACATGCATATGAGTTAGATACCTATCATGTGTAACAAGGAGTTACACAAGATTCTAAATTGTGTAACTAGAAGTTACACATGCATCTGTCTAGTGTAAAGAGAAGTTACACATGAATATAGAATATGTAACTAGGAGTTACACATACATATGGCATGTTTACTCAGCAATTACTAAGTCTAATTATGTATCTCTAGCAAACAAATCTATCAGAGCATCAAAGTAACATGGTTCAAAGACCTCAGTGTTTATAATTAAAATTTTATATGTTTGGATATATATAAACTAATGTGCGGATGCAATAATGCAAAGAAATGTCTAAGAATGTAATGTCTTACACCTAACTCGTAAGAAACAGTAGCACTACAAAACTTGTGTCGTAGACAATTGATCGACCAATCATACATTGAACATTGCTAGTGCCTCTAAGGAACATTACATAAGATTATTTCAATATATTCACTAAGCAATTATCCATTAGATGATCTGGTAGTTTCCTAAATGTATGATCCATTATAGCAACATCACTGGTGTCAACCTCCATGAATCAAATTAAAGTATTTTTCTACTTTTCAGTGAAAATTAAGAATCAAAACAAGAAATTACAAGGAACAATACTGTGAAACTCATCAAACAAACACGATGATGAAGACAAATTGTAAGAGAGATCAATACATGAAAGCTTTCTCCTATTTACCTGCAATATTGCTTTCTACTCTTTACTTATTAACTGTAGTCATTAATTAAAAAACTCAGCTGCATCTTTCTTCTCTTTACCTGCAACATTGCTTCCAATCCACAATAGCACCACCATATCTCCATCTATAACTCACACAAACATAGCCATTCACATCCAATGCTAGCCTGCATTTACATCTCAGTCACCAACACATTTCCACTATTTTCTTCTGCGAATTACATCAACATCACACCTCCTTGTTTCATCTCCAACAATTTAGTTCAAAAATCAACCTGCAATTTCAGTTCCAAAACCATATAATTAGCATATGTAACTAGTTCAGGCATATATGCAACCAATAAACTGAATTAATTATCATTTCGGGTTTACTCAAACTTTAACACATATAATTAGCATATGTAACTAGCATTTACACATTAAAAAGAACAATACACACAACAATGTATTACCATTTTTACATGCACTTGACTAGTGTAAATAAGAGTTACACATGTATATGACTAGTGTAACTGGGAGTTACAGATGCATCCGAATAGTGTAATTAAGAGTTACACATGCAATTCATATGTGTAGATGCAAGTTACATATGTTGTGCATAATCATCAAAATGAGAAAATTGAAGCACAATGAACAACTTTCTAGCTTCAGTACCACTACCAGCATCACCACCTGCTCCAACTTTCACCATCACAAGCTATGAACTGAAAATTGAAGAACATCAAATCTTAATAAACCAATTCAAAAAAAACTTAAAATGATTGTTTTCCTTTAATCTTACTTGAGATAACTAGCTACGAGATTAAAAAATGCAGATTTCTCATTCTCACTGCAAAACAAATAAAAATGTTAACAAAAAACAACAACACAGATCTATATAATCGTAAATGCAGAAACACTAGATCAATCCAATTAATAAATAAAATACTGAAATCGAATATAATAAGATCAGTAATCAAATCCGGTCTGATCGAATCCAGCAAAAAATGAATATTGGTGATTCTTTCAGTCTCAATTGTCACTTTTCTGTTACAACTACTACAACTGCTCCTTATTGAGAGAGACATACACAAAATAGATCTAACGCAAAATCGATCTATCATACAATAGATATACAACAACAGAAATAAACCAAAAATAAATATAGATCTAAATTAAAAATAGTTCAAATATTGATTAAAAATAATGAAATCTTACTCAAAAATCGAGCGAGAAAAATCCGAGATATAACATCAACTTGAAGAACAAAAACTAAAACAAAAACAGAACAACGTCGATCGATTAGATACCACGATCTGAGGGTTTCAAACCTCGTTTGTTGTAGTTTGATGTAACTTCGATTGTATCTATATCCTTGACAACAACAAAATAAAATCTAATCAGATCTCGGATCAACTATGAAGAACCCTAGAATTTATTTTCGTTTGAGAAAGAGAGAATAAAATGGAGAAGAGAGGGAAAATGAATAGAGAAATGAAAATATATTCTGATATTCCTCTTGTATATATACTAAAAGGTAGTGATGTCATTATTAAAATTCGTAATAATTAATTATGGGCCATATCTGAAGAAAATTTGATTTTTTGGGCCTAGCAATATCATTTTCCTAAAGTATGGAGTTGACAATGAATGATCCATTTAACGGGGCTTCTATATGTTGAACCCATATAGTAGGGTGGTTATAGTATTTTTCACTTACCAATAGATACTATATAGCGGTCTTAGTTAGTGGAAGGTCTACACATTAAGAGCCCAATAACTGGAGGTCCATAATTAAACGAAAGAAGAAAAATGGACCCAATCTTTTATCACTTGGTCATGTACACGTGCGAAACTAGGAAGATATTTTCGGTAAATGTATGGATTACTCTTCATACATAATAATGATAAGAGTAAATCAGTCACAGTCACAGAATTTTCATTTTTATTTTCATTTTCTCTTTCCACGACTCGAACTCTGCGTTGAAGATCGAAGAAACTCCATTTGAAAGCATCACCGACGAGTTTTATTGAATGAATAATTAATAAAATCCAACAAACAAGATAAGTTTCATCTCTTTTGATTGTTTAATTCGGTCATAATCCTTGATTTATCAGTTTGGATAAGAATTTACAGAAAAATCTATGGTTTCAAAAACCCTGATAGCACTAAATTCACTTTGAATTCCTGACTTGATTCACAATCAGTTTTTAGATCTGTAATCTCATTTCCATTCTCGGTGATTTTAATTAAAGATTGGTAGTATAGATTTGAGTTGTTGATGTTTGATTATAGATATGTGATTGCACGATCCGGTAGTACATATATGTCGTACTGATGGTATTATAATTGTTGTATATGAATAAGATATGAAAAATTCATCTCTTTGTTTTGAATTTTTCTTGTTTATGAATCTGTTTTTGTAATTGATATTAGTTTTATTGGGTGGATTATCATTTTGAAATTATTTTACGTTTTCGGTAGATTATTTTTTTGTTTCAGTTAAAATCATACTTTTCTTGTTGTTTTAATTGCATAATCAGGAGTACATATGTGATGTACTGAATATAATACGGTCGTTGTCTGCCTATAAAATGTGTAACATCTAGATTTTGTGTATATGTGTGTTTGCTTTGTATAAAAAAATAAGTATTAGTTTGATATTCTAATGAATCAGCATTGGTATATGTCTTTCTTTTAATTTGGTGCAGGCCTTTTGGATTCATGCCCTGTTCTTATTCGGATCTAGAGACTAACATAATTTCAGGTAGGTAGCTCTTAAGTTTTTTATTTTAATTATTCTTTTATAATTGATTATATTTTCAGCTGTTTTTCAGTGTGATCCAACAGTGTATATATGATGTATTGTTCATATCAGTATGCCATATATGTACTGCTGGAAAAGAATCCAGCAGTGCATATATGGCGTACTGAAAAATAATTGTTTTGATTTTGTTATATTCATTACTTATTTTGATATGCAGGTGACTTTTAGTTTTTGAATCCGTCTGTTGGATATAGGTCGAAGAAGATCGATCTATCTGTTGGCAGTTTAGTTTGGGTTAGGCGTAGGAATGGACAGTGGTGGCCGGGGTGTATAATGGGATTGCATGAATTGCCCGATGGTTATGTTTTTTCTCTGAAGGATCAAACTGCGGTGAAGTTCTTGGGACGATATAATGCAAACATGTAAGTGTTTCAATATTCTTGTTTATGTACTCTTATTTAGTATGAAGTGTGTTTTAATGGGGGTGCATAATGTATGTACTGCATTCTCATGCATTTTTAGTGTGTTTTGATGAGAGTGTGTAATGCATGTACTTTATTCTCATGTATTTTTAGTGAGTTTGATGGAGTCCATAATGAATGTAATGTATTCTTATGTTTTTTATTTTTTTATGTATTATGATGTAATGAACCGATACTAAATTTTCGTGACAACAATAAGTGCTATAGTGCATTAGAAGTAGAGTAGCATTAGTAATTATGGATCAGTGAACATTTTTATTTTGATTAGATTGATAAGAACGTGCCATCTATAAAATGTATCAATTTATGTAACCACTGGTGGAATTTTATTTATTTTTATGCATATAACTATTTCAGTAAAATGGCTGAACTTATTTCCAAGATATATGGATTACCATCAGTTGTTGGATGAAATCGGTCGTTCACACATAGAATACATAACATTTATACTGGATTTTTTGAGTAGTGTATAAAAACTGTACTGGATTTTTTTGGTAGAAGTAATTATTTTTCTTCTCACTGCATACCCATCTCGATGTTACTACCCAATGCAGTATGTTCGATACTTAAATTAAACATACAGTACATATCAACAGTACTTGATTATTTTTTTTGAGGCAATGCATAACAATTATATTAGATTTTTTTATAGAATAATAAGATGTTTACTGATAAATTGTGGCATAAGGCACTGGATCAGTAGACATATAATGATTTTTTTATGGAAAGTATATACATATAGTTATTTTTTACAAACCTTAGTTGTTTAATTGGTTTCTGGTCTGTTTTTCTTTTTCAAACCATGCCTGACTCCCTGTTTGACATCGTATTCAGCAAGAGATTATCAATATTTAATGCTATCTATATCTATATTGATGTACTCAATGATTAAAATGTGGTGTGATTATAAAGCAAGATGGTGACTTATGGAAGTTATTCTATTTCAGGTTGTAGTTGACAAAATAAGGCTTTATGAAGCGTTTTGATTTGTATCATCAAATTCTGCGGATGTCTTTTTACATGTAAGGAAGTTTATTTTTCAAAAGATCAACAAGGACCATAAATACTGCAAGAATAGACAAACAACTACATAGGCCAGATTAGTATGATCCAGTGGATACTATTTTTCCACCTCATCCACGAGTTCCACCAGGGAGGACAAAGGGAAATCATATCAGGAATGCATGGAAGAAGAGTAGGAAACCCGTCAGATGTTCGAACTGTCATTTGAAAGCTCATCACAACAAGGCCACATCCACTTTCATTCCTTCTTACCCATGAGTTTTAAATTTCAATTCTCCTTTACTACTTCTATTTGGTCATAATGAAAATTATGTTAGCCTTTTATAGTACTGCAATTATGTATTGTTCTATATCTTTCGAGGACAGAGTACTTTGTGCTCATTTAATATCCTGAGATTATTTTCAAGCATTATTGAGTTTTAGTATGATTGGTTTTCAGGTTGCTTTATAAGTTTTTTTAGATTTTCAGTATATTGTTATCTACTCTATAGTCAACAAGTACCTGCATAATGAGTACAATCATTATGTACTCAGGTGAATGGACTACATAAATGTTACATATATCACCCCTATGTACATAATCATATATGGACACATAAAGAATCTTTGGCAGTCATTATGTACAGTCATTATGACTGTCAAAGGTCGTTTGCCTTCATAAGCACCGAGTACCAAGATAATTTTTTGAGTACAGTCATTATGTACTCTACATTTTTTTCAGGTGACAACAACTGTCACAGAGAACACACCAAACACACAGATGCACTCTACATATTTTGGTCGTTTACCATCCAATAATACGTCAAGACTTTTATAAATGGAAGGGAAACAACTACACATAGATTAAAAACAAACACCATAGATTCGAAAATAGTTATTATCCAAACACTAGTAAACTTAGAATATATCAAAACAACAAGTAAACTTAGAATATATTCTAGGGTAATTTTTAGTAGGTACGTACTCCTAATTCAAGATAAAACCCAAGTTTTCAGTATTTCATACATCTCCTAATTCAAAAAAAAAACCAAGGTTTTCAGTGTTTCATATATGTATTGTCAGATTACAACCATTAAATTGGTGTCATCAGTTCTTCTTCCAGCAATTCTTGGCATCCAAAAGATGACAACCACTTTTTATGGTGATGATGTGAGAACGTGTGTTTCTCCTCTTCTAACAAACTCAAATGTGAGTTCATTCTTGACTCGACCACTTTTGTAACATTGTAACATCTTCTTAACAACACTTTTCACAGTGATTTTCCGTGTACTTAATGTACCAGAACATTAAGAGTACCTATCCATAAGAAGATTCACCTATATTTTCTAAGGGCTTCACTCAAAGTATATCCACTCGACTTCATTTTGGAAACCAGACTATGTAGCACTGTGAAACCAGATACATACATCTTCCTACTTTACTTTGTCACCACCCCTACAAAATTTAATCTGTCTTGTCTCAATATAGCATTTATGCACATCAAAATTCATAATGCCTGAAACGCACACAACCATATATGGATGCATAAACAATGTTACATAATCAGTATTGGCCTTATGTACTGCATACCCAAGATCATTATCTCATAAAGAAAATATAGGTGAAGTATATATGATTGTTTTGTGTCACAAACATTCATGTATGGAAGCATGATTTACAATATAATGTTTTCAGAGTATATAAACATTGTTATATCTCAGTATTGCATATATGCACCTTTGTATCTATGTGTCAGAAACGTTGTTATTCAATAGTTTTTTATGTATGCACTGGCAACCTAGGTGCCAGAATCACACACAATCATATATGGACACATAAACAATGTTATTTAATTAGTATCAGCCTTATGTACCGGTTAAAACACCCAAAATCACATTTGAAAGGATAATAATGGTTATTATTCAGTATGTGGGTTATGTACTTGATGTTCATAGTGCCTAAATCCTATGAAAGCATAAAAATCCCTATCTCATAAGTACTAGGGATATATACTGGTGGATCGTTATCTCATAAAACCAAAAATAAACAACATAATGATTTTTGAGTACACAAACATTTTTTTTACCTCGGTATTGCATATATGTACTGGTAGATCCATGTGTCAGAAAAAAATACAAAAAAAGAACACTGCATGTCACTTTTAATTGTTATTCAACAGTTTTGAAGTTGTGTACTAGCAAATCTATGTGCCAAAAACACAAATTGCATACTACGTGTAATTTATGATAGGTATCCAACCATTTTTCATCAGTATTGCACATATGTACTGGTGGATCTATGTCCCATAAACAGAAAAAAATAAAAGGAAAGTGTTAGAAATGGTACCTTTCTTCGATGACGATACCTTTTTACTCTTTTTAGTTGTGACTACTCATTTTCCCGTAGTCTACGTGATGTATACAGTTCTAAGGATCGTATGCTAAGTAGTATCGATACCTCTGTTGAACTGACGATGCTAAGTAGTAAAATATATGTAAGATCAAAATAATAAAGAAGAACACAAATATAACATAAAAGCTTCTAAGTTATCATGAGACACATGAGATTTACGTGGTTCGACATTTGTCTACGTCCACGGGGTAATGAATGATTGTTTTGTATTAAGTTGTTGTGGTTACAAAGATCTTAAATGCTTCCCAAAGTATAAAGAGAAATCAAGTTGAAGTAAATACTTAAGTTCTAAACATTAAAGAGGTATAAGCTTAAGACTAGATCTTCTCCTTCTAGGTATTGAATGCCTTTAGTTTGTTGGTGAGGCTTGATATTTATAGCCCTTTCTGCTCCTGGTATATCTTTGCTGCCTCGGAGTCCATCGTCTGCTGACATACCTTTAGTACCAATGGTACATTCGTCCACCGCGTACCTTCTCCAATAGTATTCTGCCATCTCAGCTGACCCACGTTCCTTCGAGAACTACCCAACCTAGGTGTAGGTTGTATCTGTGTTCTCCGCCAACTTCTACCAATCAGGTTCTGCCACGCTTCGTCTCTCCACGTGTCTTGATTTATGCATGTAGATAAGAGATTTATGCATTTAATGCTGATTAGATGTGTCATCTACCTATGTCCCCTCGCCAGCTGCCTTCTTGTAGACTAGGCTTTTACTCTTCTTATCTCCATCGTCGAGGTCTTCTTTCTTGGGGCGAGATAAAGTAGATATGCGGAGGTATCCTTTACTGCTAAGGTTTCCTTGTCCAGCGAAGGTTACACAGTTGGATTTACGTGCGGCCACCAAGATCGTGACACGTGTCCCCAAAATATTGGTATTCACAGTTTGCCCCTTTTCTTTCATATTCTACTATTTGGAAGAAGTGGAAAAAAACTTCAGATACGCCGCCATTTCTGCACGTACCGATTGGGTGGTCCCTACATGTCCTTTCATGCAATAACTTCCCCTTGAATTTCGGGACTTCCAAATTTTTGGATTCTCCTAGCCGCCTATAAGAGGGGTGTAGTTGTAGGAAATCCCACACTACACCCCTCACAAAAATTCATTCAATTAAGTCATTTTTAGATCATCAAACACAAATTTTATTGATTAACATCACAAATTTTACAAGATAAAAAGGAAATAAAGCTAAGAAATTAACAACCGCTCTAGACTTTCTCTCTCCTAATGACTTGCTCAACACTCGAAAAAAATATCCCATTCCTTACGCCTATTCAACTCTTTATATAGGGATTTACATAGTGGATGACAGCTAATCAACCCTTTAATTTCGGATCTGACTTGCGATATTCTCGCAAGAGTTATATTGTTAATCTTCGCAAATATTCTGAACCTCGCAGAGTCATCACACTTTACTCATGTTTCTGATATCATCATTTATCACGTCGTTCTTCAAATCATTCTGCGACGCTCGTAAAGTGTTGTTGATAAAACTTCGCAGATGTGTCTTTCTTGCGAAATTCTGATCTTACATCTTGCCTCTTCTCATGTCTTCTCTGCGAATGAGAGAATGTCATGAGAAATTATTTTTTTCAAAATGCCGCAACTGTTTATCTTTTCATATTCCTATGCACTGACATAATTCTGTATTTTACGTGAATTTTGTTACACGTATCTTTTCTTCCATCCATCTCTTGACACGTCTTTTTCAACCGCTGTTTTTTAACCGCCCACGTCTTCTCTTTAAATGCACTTATCCTCTCGAGAACTTCTACTCTCTATAAATATTCTCCTTATTCTTCTCTTCTATTCTTTTTAATTTCTTCTTTACTTCTCTGCAATTTTACTGTTCTTCCGTAAATTTCGCTCCTGCTACTGTAATTCTTCGTGATTCTCCTTCTTTTGATTTTTACTTCCTTCCTCCATTCACATACTAAAAATGCCTCCATCTGGTCGTAAAAAAGAGATTGTTTTTAAATAAATTCAAAAGAAACTTCAAACCAGAGTTTGTGATTTATCTCCCATTCCTAGTTAAGACCCTAAATCTGAGCTTTCTATTAATCTATTTTCTGATCATCCTTGCAATCATGAGGAGGTCATAATCTCGTTAGGTCAGCTTCTCGCTGGCCTTCCCATTCCCCTTTATGATCCTGAACTTCCCTTATTTTATGAAATACTTTCTCATGCGAAATTCTCGCGAGCTGTATATCAATTAAGTGGGGATTGCATTCGTCTAATGCTTGAATTCGCCAATCGTTGTGCTTGTAAGGGATCTCTTTATCTTGATGAAGCTTAAAATCCTAGGTTCGCTGACATTGCGATTGTTCCTGCGAACTATACCATAGAAAATTTCTTTGCGAATTATGAGATAATTCTTATGAAGAAAGATAGTACTTGCTGGGGCGTTCGTTTGAAGAAGAAGGATGATGTTGCTGATGACAAGATACTTATGCAAGACATTGATTTGCATCCTGGAAAAAATATATCCCCGCGTTATTCCAATGATGATAAGTGGTGTATCTTCCCTTTAATCCTAAAGGGTCCATACATCTCTGGATCTCATGTTTTACCTATGAATCTACCCTGGGTATTCAGCTGGCCGGAAAGGGAATCAGAGGTATATTTCCACACTATGATTGCTTGAATTGTTGTTCTTTTTATTCTTATATAAAATTTTATTGACCACTCCAATGTTTTCACTTGCAAAATTATCAGATTGAAAGGTTGAAAGTAAGTTATAGCAAGACGGGGAAAGTTAACACTTTATCAGCTCTTCGATCATTCACAGATGAAGTAAGAAATATATTGTTGCCTCTATTTCTTATCTTTATCTGTGAATGTAGGTTATCGTTGAAGTGGAAAAACCTGTCAAAGTTGCGAAGACAGGAGGTAAAGGAAAGAGTATTTCTCGCAAAGACAAATCCACTACCCCTTCTTCAAATAGACGAAGAGTCCAATCTAGTGAGAGTTCTAGCGATCATAACGATGATGATGATGATGTTTCTTCTGCGACGGAAACTTCTCAACCTAAGTCTTCTATGGCGCAACTATCTGGCATCTTCTCTAGTACTATACAGGGAATTGGTGATACTCCTGTCACTAGTGCCTGCCAATCCATAGCTGCTATTTGTGATCCTCCCCTCTTAGAGAATAATGAATCTCTTCGCGGGGTCTCAAGATCCATATCTCCAAGTTTCTTACATTCACTCAATAGTTTGGTAAATCTTCATACTTATATCTGTCTCCTTTTTATTTTTTGTCTTGAGTTCTTAATTTATTCTGAAAATTCGCTGTATTATTTCGCAGGTTGGGAAAGCTTCTTATGCAGTTACCGCAGATTTGGAAAAAAGACGTGCGGCCTTTGAAAAGAAGTATCTTGAACTTCGCAAGAAGAATGAGAAATTGGAGGCTGAAACTAACGGTCTTCGCGAGAAGAATAATCAATTGGAATTTAAAACTGCTGATCTTCGCAAAGAGAATAACCAGCTAGAATCTGAGACTGTTGTCCAAAAGAATAAAATTTCTAGTCTTCAAGATGCCAATAAGCAACTATATGGTATTTATTTTTTTCTTTCTTTTTGTTCATTTCGTTTTCTCATTACTCGTTCTTATATGGTTCACCATTTCGCAGACGTTCCTGGTCTTTCTGATGAGGATATTCTTGTTCATACATTTCCCAATCTTTTGGATGATGACCCCTTCTTAAACACCTTAACGATTCTTTAAATGACTTTCTAAATAATGAAATCAACTCTCTTTCCATAGATGAACTTAGATCCAAAATCCATCTCTTAAAAATTGATCATAGATCCAATTTGGGATTAGCTAATAAGTTTAAACGTTTTTATGTCGACTCAAAAATTAGAAAATTAAGAACTAAGATCAGTATTCTTATAGATGATAAAGACCGTATCACTAAGCAAGGTGCTCAATCTTTGGCGGATTTCTACAAGACTCTTCTTGAAGTTCAAGTTGAAAGAGATAGACTTATCCTCGAAAATGCTACTCTTATTGAGAGGGAAAATCAAGTTCACTCCCGCCTTCTTATAAATCATGATGATGAATTTGCTTGGGCTACGAGAGTTCTAGATAACACCAGGAATAATTTAGGTGTAGATGTTAGTCTCCAAGCTGAGCAAATGTCTTTGATTAGAGATATGATTTCTAACAGAGAAGGCCGTTAACTGTTCTTCCTTATTCAACTGTTTGTTCTTCATACTCCAACTTGTTGATTTACTGTTATATTTTTGTAGAAGCCGAAGATAGATATCGCAAGAGGATTGAAGAGCTTGAGAATGAGAAAGCGAAGCTCGCGAAAGATTTATCTTCTCGCAATGAGAAATGTTCAAGATTGAAGAATCAAATGAAGATCACTATTTAGAATTTTGGGAATGATGCAATTTCTTTCCGTAATGACACCATCAAGGAGATCTGTGATGACAACCAGATTCCTTACTCCAAGTATCCTTGCCTCTTAGAAAAAGTTCCATAGAATTCTCCTAATTTGGTCATCTCTAATAGTGAAGATGATGAAGAGACGGAGTCTGAAGAAATTGAAGAGGAGAAGTCTGATGGAGAAGAAAATTCTGGCGAAGAATTTGATGATGAAAATTGAGAATCAAGAAAAAAATAGTTTTTGCTTCCTTGTGCTTTTTTGTTCAATTTCTTGCAAAACTTGTATATTTTCTCTTGATCTTTTATTCTTGTAAACTTGTAATCTATCACTGCGAATTTCTCCATTCTTCAATACAAGCTCTATCTCCTTTGTTCTTTCCTGCATGTGTTAGAAATTTTTTCTCTCTTGCAATATAACTACCCAAAATACAATTAACTTTTTATGCGTAAATCTATCATGTGAAAACAAATAACATTTTAATTTATTCTATGAATTCCCATACTTGCCTCTGTTATATGTATTCAGATGAGTGATTGAGCATGTTACCTTTGCTTAGTAAAATACTTTGCGATAAAATCGCAATTTCCTATGCATAATCTCGCAATCATAGATTGTAGGATTGCATTCTTTCTTGTATTCTGATGTGGTCTTATCTTGCCTTCCTAAGTAAAGGTCTTATTTTGCCATCTTTTTTCATTGCGACAAAATCGCAGGACGTCTCCACACTTTCAGGTAGAAACCCATTGATCTTGCCTTAACTTTTTGTTCTTTTGTAATTTTTGCTGCGACAATATGACAGGCCTAGATTGTCTTGCGAAATTAAAGCCCCATGACATTGCCGTCTTGCGACGAAATCGCATGATATTTCTACACTTTCATGTAGAAACCCATTGATATCGTCTTAACTTCTCTTTTGTATTATTGCCTCTTCAGGACTGTTGGACAAATATGACAAGTCTTAATACTCCCGCGAGTAAGAAGCCTCACGACATTTGCGTCTTAAGACACTTATCAGCTCCCTAATGGAGGGTGCCGCCCTTATCTTCCCCCTGGTTGCCCTTTCAAGGAGACGTACTTCTGCCATATAAGACTAGCTCATCCCATCCAGTATTAACAACAACCAGTTGTGTTCGCAGCCTCTTATCCCTTTTGCCTATATGGCTTATGGTTACGAGACTGCACCCTAAGTGGGGTTTTCTTTGGGCCGAGTGCATCATAGCCAAGACTTGCCAAGAATGTCCAGGGTAGTTTCATACGCCCCGGGCAGCCTTAGATCAACCGTGTACCTCGGAGCCTTGGTCATATTCTACACCCCTTAGGAGAGCTCTTATTACCTTAGCCGCCCAACTCAAGTCATATGCTCAAGTTGAGAATCCAAGGTGTCTCTCCTGGATGGGCTTTCATTGACCCCAAATCTCCATGACTCAGGTTCCAGCAGCAGTGTAACCTTATCGCTGAGTCATGCAATAGATACCCCCTTCTATGACGTACTTTAGGTCTAACATTTTCCTCTTGCAAATTTTTTTTCGCGAACTAGGGTGTACGCCATAAAGGTTCGTCCCATTCTAAGGATTATTCTTTTGCATTTCAGCTCTGTTGTAATTTCTCAATCTCATTTTTATCATTAAGTAAAATATGTTTTTGAAATTTTCGCAACAAATCAGTCATACATCTCTTTTTCTTTTCTCAATATTTCTTTCATTTCACAATTTAAATTTTTTACCTTTACTGTTCTCTGCCTCTGCGAGATTTTCTCCGCTTGTTGTTTTCAGCAAGTTCTGACTTCGCAATATCCCTTCTACTCTTTACTCTATTGTGTCAACCATCAATCTCTCACGTCTTTGTCCTTGATTAATGTTATATTTCCAATTCTCCTTCTTGGAAGGTATTTCCTCGCAGGATTGTACATCGATTTCATAACACTTCTTTCCTTCATTCCAATCTCCCTTTATGATTCCAATGCCACTGGGATGAGGAAATTTGATGCATTGGTGGAAAGTTAATGCTACACCTAGAATCCCATGTAGCCAAGGTCGGCCAATCAAAGCGTTGTAAGGCGATTCTACATCAACTACACAAAATAGGATCTTAGAGGATATCCCCTTTAATGGAATTCCCATAGTGATTTCCCCTTTAGGATTATTGGCAGTACCATTAAAACCATAGATTTTATAAGTTGAAGGTATTAGATCCTCATCTCTACCTCACATAGTCTTATAGGTATGATAGAATAAGATATCCACAGAACTTCCCGTGTCAATTAAGACTCTATTAATTGCCCATGTATCTTCAGCTTCATCCTCATCATCATCTTCATCCCCCTCTACATCTTCTTTTGGTGTCGGTTTTATCTCTAATCTTACCACTAATGGGTTGTCATGTGTTTCTCCTCCTGCGGGAGCTTCTTCTGCGGTGAAAGAGATAGTCTGCTTTTGCCATTCTTTTAGTGACGATATTTTCGCAATGTTCATTATCTATCTTCCATCAACATATCTTGCGAAAACCCTGCTTAGAATATTGTCATGAAAGTCTTCAATTGTTTTGTATGAATGTACAATAGAATTATAAAACAGATTCTTCGCCTTTGCTCCAACTTCTATGACAAATGTTTCTCCTTCTTTTGTCGTATTAACTCTGCTAATTTTTGGTGGTGGTGGTAAGAGTTGAGATTGTGGGTGCCCCATTAGAAAATGATTTAGATTTCTCTGGTCTATCATTCTGAGAGTGATTCTCTTTATGTTTATGCAGTTATTTGTAGAATGTCCATGAAAGTGATGATAAGAGCAAAATTCTTGACTTCTGTTATTTGGAAGCGGTTCTTTTCCCATGTCCCAAGGTGTTGGTATATTTTCCATTAAAATTATTGCTTCCCAAATTTTTTCCACACTAGTGTTCAAAGGAGGCATCTTGATCTCTTCCCATATCATTTTTTGACTTCCTGATCCTCTCTGATAATTTTGTCTTTGTCCTCCATAATTTTCCTGCGGCTGATCAAGTCTTTGAATTTTGTTGTTTCCACCTCGACTATAAAAATTTCTTTCTCTTTCGAATTCTTCTTGATCTATGCTTCCCATAGCTACCAGCTTCTGTTGATTATCATTCTTTTCTTCTTGTTGCACCTGCAAAGTGCTCGCCACTGTGTTTATCAATTTAGGCAATAAGCTTGCATTTGCTGTGTTTTAACTTGTATTCGCAACAGGATACGATTCCATTTCATTCTGTTTTTCTTAAAGGGAAATGTACTCTTCTTGTATCTCCCGTAATTTAGTCATTGTGATTGTATTCTTGATTCTAAAAATTTGAATGTATAGTAGATTGGTTGCGAACATTGCATTGATGAATGATAAAATGAGATATCTCTTATCCACATGTCTAGCCATCTCACTGCACATTGTCTTCCACCTTATGGTTAGATGCTTCAAACTTTCTCCAATTCTCTGCTTTAATCCAAATACATCTTTTATTCCTGGTCAAGAGGAATCGTTAGTTATATACGCCCCTAAAAATGTAGTCTGCAAATGGTTGAAAGATGTTATAGTATTCCTAGGTAGACCTTCGAACCACTTTAGCGCCTCTCCTGTTAGACTTGATGCGAAATACTTGCACAACACAGCATCATGATTCTCCCACTATAACATACATCTCACATAAGCTTTTATGTGTTGAATTGCACAAGTTGTTCCATCAAATATGCTAGTTAATGCAAGAAAACAGCACTTTGGCGGTATTCCTCCTAATTGTACTTCTTGTGTGAATGGAGTTTTCACAGCTTCTTCAATTGCCTCATCTAATTGCATTCTGCCTCCCTCTCTCCTATTATTCATCATTCCTCTCATTTCTGGCAGTTCTCTTAAGATTTGTTCATTTACCCCGGACGCTGATCCCATTGGTTTCTTTAATTCTGCTTCTCTTCCCCTGCGTTCTTGCATGTTTTGTGTTGCGAGAATTTGATTTTATTCCCTATAATTTTCTTCTTGTCTTTATCTGCGATCTTCTCTTTCATTTCATTCATAAATTCTCACACCATTATATCTCTCATTTTCTTTTCTGCGATTTTGCTCACTCCTTATCAACTTTCTTTGTTGTTTTTCGATTCTCCTTTGTATTCTATCATATTTTTCATTGATATTACCATTGTTGCGGTTTTGATCACGTCTTCTTTATCGATTATCATGATTGTTCTGACGTATTGCTTCTTGGAGTTCTCTCTCCTCCATTTCTGCTCTCAATCTCTCTCTCTCGCAGGCTAAACGTGCTTGTTCAGCATAATGTCTCTCGATTTCTTCTTTAATTACTTGCTCATTCCTGCGATTTTATCTCCCATGTAATATTCTTCTTCCTTCTTCTTGGTTTTCTTCATCACCTTGGTTATTTTTTTCTTAACGCTGCCTGTTTTGAGGAATTTCGCCATGTAGAATATATCGATCTTCAATCATTTCTCTATTTTCGCGACGTTCTTCATCTGGATTTTGCACCTCCTGCCGAATATTTCCATTAACATTTTCTACAAGTGAGTTTCGTTTTTCTTCCCTTCTGATTGATCTTGAACTTGATCTTGTAGTGCTTCTTGACCTTCTATTTTGTAATCTCATATTCTCCATTCTCAACTCATGATTCTGCCTTGTCAAATTAGCACGTTCTTCTGCTTCTATTCTCCTTTCTTCGTGTATTATTTCTCTCAATGCTTCTAATGCTTCAATCTCTTCATTTTTATGAGTTATACCTCCAACTACTTCTTGATCCTCCTCTACTCGTCTTTCGTTTCTCAACTGTCGTTCTTCCTCTGTTTCCTCTGCTGAATCTAACTGTCAGGTGTGTATACTCACTCTATCATAATCCATAGCTCTGTTTTGCGCTGGTGTATGCTGAATTGGTTGCTGAATTTAATTTTCTCCATCATTTTTTGTATTCATTCTTGATGGTTCTCCAGTTTTGTTTCTTCTTTCTTTAACAAGTCTCTTAATCCTTCTCACAGTATTTGGTTGTCTTGAAGCATTTCTTCTTCTATCCATCCCTTTAATGAATTGTTGAAAATTATATGAAACTTTTCACCAACTACTCCAAATTCTTTCAAATCACAATATTAATCTTCACACTATCAACAAGGATGTCCCTGTTTCTAGCGCCAATATGTAGTTGCAAGAAATCCCACACTACACCCCTCACAAGAATTCATTCAATTAAGTCATTTTTAGATCATCAAACACAAATTTTATTGATTAAACTCACAAATTTTACAAGATAGAAAGGAAATAAAGCTAAGAAATTAACAACCGCTCTAGACTTTCTCTCTCCTAATGACTTGTTCAACATTCGAAAAAAATTTCTCCTTCATTACGCATATTCAACTCTTTATATAGGGATTTACATAGTGGATGACAGCTAATTTGTCCTTTAATTTCGGATCTGACTTGCGATATTCTCGCAAGAGTTATATTGTTAATCTTTGTAAATATTCCGAACCTCGCAGAGTCATCACACTTTACTCATGTTTCTGCTATCGTCATTTATCACGTCGTTCTTCAAATCATTCTGCGACGCTCGCAAAGTGTTGTTGATAAAACTTCGCAGATGTGTCTTTCTTGCGATATTCTGATCTTACAAGGGGAATAAAGAGAAGGAATTTTCCTTAACTCCCATTCTTCTTCTTCGAACTGTCGCTCTCCATCTCTTTCCTTGATATTCTTCTTCCACCGCAAACTGCTCCCTTTGATTATTCGAGAGATTTTTCTTCACGGTTGATTATACAAGTAAGTAATACTCGTCTTGGTCTAGATTCTCTCCATGTTTGGTTCTGTGTCTTCTTCTTCGACTAGGATGTTCACTGTTGTTGATGTTTGCACTTGCATGTGAGAACTTTTATTCTTTTTACTTGCTTGCATTGTATGAGAACTTGGGTTTCGCTCCATTTTGATCCTTGATGTCGATTTTTCCATGATCAATACTTGCCTATAATTTTGCTTTCCGTGATTATGATGCTTGCTTGCATTGTATGCTTGCTCACCGCTATGTTGGTGTTGACGAAGATGTCCTCGGACTGTAATTTTATTCTGCCATTATTGATGGAGAAATTCTTCCTGTTGGTGTCAGGAATTATGAGGCTCCCGAAGAAGCCTACGCGCAAAGGTCCGAGGAAATCTTCGTCGAATGATCCCCCTCCGCGAATAGATCATTCTGATGCTACGCCCTCTCTTCCTCCTGAGGACTTTAAGGTGCCTGCTGGGACTGAGATGGCTACGGTTCCTGAGGGTGTTGTGGACCCTGAGGTTGAAGAGGTTGCTGTTGGAGACGTTCCACCTCCTACTTTGTATTATGAGCTTCAGAGGCTTCAAATTCGTGAAAAAGACAGCTATGCTCATTTGTCTATTGCTGAGATTACTAAGTCTTTCCGTCTTCACAAATTCGAGGTTTCCTTCGTTAATGGCCCTCACGTTCTTACTGAGTCTCTCATCCGGGATTTTCCTTATGACGAGAATAACCTTCTTATTAGCGTTGGCCAATTTTCCGCGGGTATGCTCCTCCATTTGTTTAGTAGAAAGGATCCCTTCTACTATGATATTTTGTCTTCGATGGATGATCCAGCAAACAAGACTCAAGTTAGAGGAGTTATGAAATATACTAGTAATTTCTGGCATGCGCTTCATGAGAGAAGGTACCGTATCAAGGGCAAAACAACTTTGGAGTCTTATGACCCCTTTGCTGAGGGAAGATCTAAGCAGGATGATTATACCCCTGCCAATTTCAATGCTACGTATGCTGATGCTATTCAGAAGACTAATATTCTTCCTTGGAGTGTTGGTCCTCGTCATATCCATGTTACTTCTAGGAAAATAAGGGAGGGTAATAGCCTTCGTTTGTTGGAGGAGATTGATAAGACTGGTTTGACTACCATCCCTTATTTTGCTAGGATGCCTTTGCCGAAGAATGACCGCATCCGTCTTGATCATGATGATTGCTGGGCTCGTACTCATGTTCGTGTGGTTGGTCCTTGGGCCTATGGTTTCACCACTGCGGACCATTCTATCCCTCGTTCAACTTATTCTTTGCCCGAGAAGTATGATGAGTACCGGCCTTGGATATTTAATCCTGCTGCTTCTCATGAGTTACCTTTGTATTCATCATCTTCATTTGCTTTGACCTCTTCGTGAGTTTTAATATCTTTGTTTGCTTTAATGTCTTCGTCTGCTTTAGTATATTTGCTTACTCTTTTGACGATGTAGCCTGCTCTTTCTTCTTCTGCTGTGGATGCTTTGGGCTCTGCTGGTAACTCCGTAGCTACAAGGACTAAGAAGAGAAAATCTTTGGTTGAAACACCTGCGGAGGTAAGAATCATTATCATACCTTTATGTTTGTAAGGTCCTTAGTGCCTTGCCCCTGATTCTTAGCTGATGCATGTGTTTCTTTATAGTCTTCCCAGAGGAAGGGAAAATTGAAGACTGTTATCGATTTTGATGCTTTGGATGAGGATCCTAAGGATGCTGGTAAAGTACCATGTGACGAGGACGTGGAGGATATCGAGGATACTGGCCTCATCCCTCATTTGATTGATATTTAGGAGGATTTTTCTAAGGGTATCCCTAGCCCCGTTCGAGCTATTTCTAACTTTTTTTGTTGGTTCTGGTGCCTAGTTGGTTGAGCATGTTAGTGTTCAAGCCCCTGCTCCTACATTGTCTTTGAAGATGCCTTCATTTTCTGCTCCTAGCGTATCTTTTCCTGCTACTTCCGCTGCTGCGGGAGCTGCTGTCGTGGCTTCTAAGAGTCTTCCTTCATCTCCTGCCGCCTCTCTTCAATCGAGTGGTTCCTTTGCCAAGGCTGTTATCCCTACGGTGAGGGATGACAGCTCAGATTCGCAGTCGAAGAAGAAGGTTGTGATTTCACTAGATAGCTTCTCCTTCAGCGTTGCTCTTGCTTCACTAGGGAGTGCTCAGTCTGTTTTTACTGCCCATGTCAGCAAAGTTGTTGGACCCCCCCCTTCGTCACTAGATTGGACCATACTGGGTAATGTTCCTTCTACTGGTGACATGGGTCTTGAGGGTCCTCGAGGCCTTCCTTCTGTTCCCAGCTCATCCACCACGCCATTACTTCATCGTGGTGAGGGTTCGGCAGTCGTAACTCATGTTGGTGCTGAATCAAGCCAAGGTAATCTGTTGGAGAGTTTGAGATTAGGTAGCTCTGATGATGCTATTCTCGAAGCCGTCCTGCGGGATTCTAAGGGTCCTTTTTCTGTCGGAGTTGATCATCATCACCTTGATAGTTCAATCAAGGTAGCTTCGCAGTTGGATGTGTTATCTGCACAGTACCGTGCAGCTAAAGACTTGTTCTTTGACCCGGACTGTCTACGCTCTAGTCAGAGCTTTGGTGAGATCTACAGGGGTAGCATCCAAGAGATGGAGGCTTTCATGGATACCTACGCCACTTTTCTTCCTTTTCTTTCTGCATTCTCAGTATGTGCTTCTTACCTGAGTGTCTTTTTCCTTAATTCAACTCTTCGTCCGCTCTTATGCTCCTTTTTTTGCAGCATTGTAAGCAGATCGATGTTAGCTATACCTTATTCAAGGTTTACAGGTCTAAGTGTACTCATTTGAGTGCCATGCTGGAACGTTCTTGTCAAGAATATGCCCTTGCCTTTGCACAACATCATTCGTCAAGTGACGCAGCTTCTGTTGCTAGGATATCTTCATTGGAGGACAATATGAGGAAGACTCATAGGTCCTTGGAAGATTTTTTGTTGGCTCTTGGGAGGGATAATAACGCTGCCAAGGTTGCTGAGGACGGTCGCAAAGCTGCTGATGCTGCTTTAGCCGCTGAGTCCTCCAAATCCATAGGTTTGTTCCTTCTTTTCCTTAGCTTCTTCTTTTATTTTGTTGGTTTCGTAGTCCTGAGACAACCTTCGTATGCTAGTCGGTGGCTCTAGTGAACTTATATATCTCCAAGATCAAGTGGCCAAGTTAACTTCCGATGTTTGGTATTACCAAAAGAAGTCTGATAGGCTGATGAATGTAACTGTCCATAATGAGGCTCAGCTTTCCCTTGAGTTTGCTCACAATACGGATTTAGTAACGCAGATGGCTTTGCTTCGTAAGGAGTATGACAAAGCCCTTGGTTGGAAGGAAAGTCTCATTCTAAAACAAAAGAAGGATATTTCCTTTGTCGAGAAACGTCTCTCAGCCCAAGATATTATTCGGAAGAAATATCATGCCGATTTTGAAGATGTTTGTGCTTCCTTAGCTAAGGTTATTGCAGAGCGCAATGTATTGGCTTCTGAGGTTCGTTCTCTTAAGAACAAACTTGTCGATGCTGGCTCCGCGTCTTCTTCCATGTCTCATGTATCCTTAGTAAAAAGTATTGCAGAGTTAGAAAGTGTGTACCAAGCTTTGTCCTCTGAGAATGCTTTGCTTCGGATAGATGTTGATGATCTTAGGACGGAAAAGGATACCCTTGTGGAATACCTTGAGGCAGAAGAGGTGGATCTTGCTGAAGCTCATCATAGTCTAGAAGAATTCCTTAGCCATGTCATAGGTAGCTTAGGATGTTGGTTTTTTCGTAGCATCCCTTGTGTCTTTATCCGCATGTTCTTGTTGCTGATACCCTTTGTATCCGCAGGTCTCCAGGAGCAGTTGGTAGGTGCAAATGCCAAGATAAGCCGTCTTAAGGGCCAGATATATGCGTTGGAAATATCTCGCCAGTTTGATGCTGCAGCTAAGCCCAAAGATGAGTCACTTCAGCAAGCTAATGATCATCTTAGTGCTCAGGTCGAGGAGCTTTGTCAAAAGTAATATTCGGACTTGGAGGCTCAAGCTTCTCGGATGAAGGCACAATTTGAGTATTCCGTCATTGATTATATCAACAATACTTTTGTTGAGGCTGAGCGTCAAGCTGAGGGAGTCGTCTTTCCCCGTCTTTCTTACCCATGATTGTGTTATTTATGCTTTATTTTCAATTGAACTCTTTTATTGTATTATGCCCCCAGCTGAGGGGCATTTGATGTCTTCTTTCTTTAAAACACCCTTTGCTACGTTCTGAACCTTTGTCATCTGCAACTTTTAAGACGTATTAATCGTATTTTGGTAACACCATCGTGGTACTTTTTAATGATCGTAAGTTGACGTATTGTGTCTAGTTATTCGCACATTCTTGTCATCACAAGGTGCTAAGGTATGTTTAACCTTGGTGGAACATTCAACGTCCTACCAGGATATCCTTTGTCCAGAAGGTACAGTGGCGGCGAGGGTTCCTACGTGGGCAATAATTTTCCTGTAACCCTATGTGTTCAGCGATGTCTACTTTACTTTCGACAATGTTTCTATCTTCATTGGATATATTTCTTACTATCTTCCTTTTAGAGGGATTCATTCTCCCTTAGGATCCGAGATTGACATATGTGCAGTTATGCCGTGCCTTGCCTCATCGTCAATTCTGACGGAGGGTGTAATTTCTAACCCAATCTGTATGTAATCAACATATACTTTTTCTTAGCAAAAAGTTTATTTCATTAGTTAGACTTGTAATACCTTTGATCAGGGATAGAACATGGTGGGACATCGCCCCTTACCTTCTTCTCCTGAGCGATAACCATTCACTTACGGGTAGTAATTCTTTAGGTACATTGCATTCCAAGGGTGTTGCAATACTTCTCCTTTGAGGTTCTTCAGGTAGTATGAACCCTTCCTGTCAATATCATGTATGATGTAGGGTCCGTCCCACATTGGAGCTAGTTTTCCCCATTCCTTGTTCTTTTGATATGGTGGTATTTGACGTAGTACGTATTCTTCAACCACAAAGTTTCTAGGAATTACCTATTTGTTGTATTCACGAGCCAGCCTTCGTTTGTAGTTCACCATCTTTTTCAAGGTCATTTCCCGCCTTTCTTCGAGATCATCCAGCTTTTCTAGCATAAGATTCGTTGTTAGGTTCTTTTCCCATGCCTCTGTTTTTGTCGTTGGCAGCATTATCTCCGTTGGGATGACTGCTTCGTCTTCGTAGGTTAATAAGACGGAGTTTCTCCCGTGGCCGCCCTCCTTGTGGTACGGTAGGCCCATATGACGTTGTACAGCTGCTCGCACCATCTTTTCTTGTATGCCCCTAACTTATTTTTCAAGTTCATTGATATCGTCTTGTTAGTGGACTCCTCTTTCCCAATGATCTTAGGATATATCGGTGTAGACTTGTTTTCCTGATTGTTGAAGGCGTTAAACATCATGTTTATGTTCTTCCCTTCCAGCTGTTTGCCATTGTCAGAGACTATGGCGGAAGGTATCCCGAACTTGCAGATGATTTGCTCAAACAATAATTTAAAGACATGTGTCCTTAATTCTTGCCAAAGCCCTTGCTTCCACCCATTTGGTGAAATAGTCAGTAGCTACTATGAGGTATCTTCTTTTCGATATCCCTTCTATCAAGGGTCCAAAAATGTCAACTCCCCATTTGGAAAATGGCCATGGGATGATGACCGAGTTAAGCTCCGTTGCTGGTGCTTTAATCTTCCTGGCAAAGCGTTGGCATCTTTCGCAATGCCTTGCTACATTCTTTGCATCTTCATCCATGCTTAGCCAATAGTATCCTTGGATTTTGGCTTTGATTTCCAGAGATATTCTTCCGCTGTGTATATCGTGTATAATTTTTCTACCTTCGGTTTATGAGAGGCACCACATCAGAGGTCCGAGAAATGACCTTCTATACAGTATTTCATCCCGTAGGCTGTACATTGCTGCCTTTGATTCAATTTTTCAAGCTTTTTTGACATCTGCGGGTAGGGTACCTTTTTCAAGGTACCGGTGGATTGGGATTCTCCAATCGTCTTCCGCTTCGCCTTCGTTTCTTTCGTCTGACATGGATTGATCTTCGTCAAACTCGTCGGCTTTGTTGTCTGGTTCTTCCGCAACCTCTTTCTCTTTTTCTGCTTCTTTCATGTCCCTGGTCTGGACGACCATGGTTTCCTATGCTGAGGTCAGTCCTTTTATCGAAGGTTCATAAATTCTCCCAATTTGGGCAGAGGTGGTGTTTTTTTCCCTCAGCATTGATGATATAAATGCTAAGGCATCTGCGTGTCTGTTATCTTTCCGAAAGACATGTCTGAACGTGACCTTGTTGATCTTTGATGCATGCTCATGTGCTAGCTTTAGGTACGAAGATAATATTGGATCTATTGTTTGGTATTTGAGCTCTATTTTTCTAATAAACAATTGCAAGTCACTAGTCAAACGAACGTCTAATAGGCCCAGCTCTTGAGCTAGGCGTAGGCCGTGTATGACTGCATCATACTCCATGATGTTGTTAGTGTATTGTTTGAATTCTAACCTAAATGCATAGATGAGTCTGTCTCCGGTGGGGGTTGTTATCACAATCCCTATGCCTGCTCCTTCTCCGTTGAAGGAGTCATCTACGAATATCTCCCACCTTCGTGAGCTTTGCGGTTCTAAGAGGTCTCCTGGGTATGACTTTTCTTCCTCTATTCCTGGGATGTCGGATACCTCTACTTCGTCATTCATAGGTAGGTCCGCTAAGAAGTTTGCTAAGATCTTTGACTTTTCCACTTTTATGGTTTCGAAGATTATGTGAAACTGCTTGATCATGGCATTCCATTTTGCCACTCTTCCAATTTTCTCCGTGCTGTCGAGAATTTGACTTATCTGAGCCTTTGTAAAGACTCGGATAGTGTGTGCATCAAAATATATTCTTAGATTTTGTATTTCCACTACTAAGGCATATATGAGTTGCTCCACTTTGGTGTAATTACGCTCCGCTGAACTGAGTGTCTTGCTGATGTAGTACATGGGCTGTTCTCCCTGCCCTTGGTCTCGTACCAATACTTCACTCATAGCGTAGCTTGTTTCTACTAGATATAAGGTGAGTATCTCACCTGGATCTGGCTTCTGTACAATAGGTACGGATGCTATGTATTCTTTGATCTTGTGAAAGGCTTGTTTGCACTCCGCGGTCCATATGAACCTGTTTCCTTTCCTTAGCATATCAAAAAATGCTTTGCATTTATCTGACGATCTTGCTATGAATCTTCCCATGGAAGCTAGAATTCCATTCAGCTTTTGTACTCCTTTCAGAGTTTGCGGAGATGGCATCTCCATTATAGCTCTGACCCTTTCAGGATCTACTTCAATTCCTCGATGAGTTACCATATATCCCAGGAATTTTACCGAGGTAACTCCGAACGTGCATTTCTCTGGGTTCAGCTTCATGTGAAAGCTCCTCATGACTTTGAATATCTCCCTTAGGTGTGAGAGATGGTCTTTTGCTTCTTTTCTTTTGACGAGCATGTCGTATACATAGACTCCAGTATTTTGCCTATCCAGGGTTTGAATATTTTGTCTACTAATCGTTGGTATGTTGCCCCCGCTTTCTTTAGTCCAAAAGGAATCCTTTTATAGAAATACATGCCTCGTGGGGTAAAGAACGCAATATGCTCCTAGTCTTCTTATGCAATAACTATTTGGTTGTAGCCTGAGTATCCATCCATGAAGGATAGTCTTTGATGACCTTCGGTTGCATTGACCATTTGGTCAATGTTTGGCAGTAGGTAGCTATCTTTGGGGCATGCTTTGTTGAGATTGCTAAAGTCGATGCAAATGCGCACGCCTCCGTTCTTTTTAGGAACAATTACCATGTTGGATATCCATGTGGGATATTTGACCTCTCGTATGAATCCTGTTGTAAGTAGCTTTTGCAACTCCTTTTCTACCCCTTCGTGGTAGATGTCCGCCACTTTTCGTATGCGCTGTTTGAACGGTGGTATCTCCGGTCTGAGCCGAAGGTGGTGTGAGATCAAATTCGGGTCAATTCCTGGCATGTCTCCATTGACCATGCAAAGACATCTGCATACTCTTTTAGCAATTTCTATAGTTGCACCTCCTCTTCCTCTTCAAGTAAAGTTCCGATGTTAAGCATCTTTGGCTCTGCCTTTGTCCCGATATTGATCCTCTTCATTGGTTCTACCGGTGAGCAGATTTGTTGCTAAGGCCGTTGAGGAGTACTTTTCTGTAATTGTCATTTGGCGGAGATATCCGCGGTTATAGTGGCAGAGGTACCTACTTCAGGTGTTAAGGCGACTTTGGGTACCAAGGAGGCTACGTCCTGTACTTTCTTGTTGCTTGATTTGCGTATCTTTCTATCTTGCTGCTAAGACGCGGATTTCTCTTCGTTTAGTCTTATTTCTGCTAGGTTGCATAGCCTCACATCTTGCTGGTCGCCTTTGATTTCCATTTCACCCATAGGTGTAGGAAAGCGTAGGTATTGGTGATATGTCTAAGCTGTTCCCCATAACCTATGGACCCAAAGTCTTCCCATGATGATATTAGGGCGAAGGTGCCTCTACCACATAGAAGCGTGTGTTTGTTACTAAGGGTCTTGCGTGTACCTGCAAGACAATTTCTCCTTTTGGTCTAGAGACCGCTCCACTAAAGCCGTATATTGTGCAAGTAGAAGAATCCATCTGCCCTGCTGTCAAACCCATGCGTAGGTAGGGTTCATAAAATAACACATTTAACGAACTACCCCATCCACGAGGACCTTCGTAACATTCCATCCATGTATTAGAAGAGTGATGACCAATGGATCATTATGCATTTCAACCTCCTGGTTAACCAAGGGGTTCCATTTATGCGTCAGCCCACCGCTCCAGAAGAATTGTTACCAGCTGCTCTTGACGCCAGTGTTCTTGCGCCGGGTAAATCCCTTAATTTCTTGCTCCTGGAACGAAAACCTGTGATGACTCCCAAATATAACCTCTTCTGGCATGACGAGTTTCTCGCCATTCATCAGTTCATGCATAACGTTGTGACAAATCCACGCGGAAAACCTTCTTCCGCGGTTCTAGCAAAGCATAAGTTGTTGAAATAGCTTCCCTCGGGCAAGCGAAAATCCTCTAGCTCGGATGCAGAAATTCCCCAGGAAAAGGAGCGAAGGTCAAAAAATCGTGCAGGTGGCTTCCGATCGGATTCAGTTCCAACGGCTCTTGTGACTTTCAGTTCTTCCAACATGCAAGTATGTATGATTTTTCTTCCCGATTTGGCCGTATTGCATAAATTTCCTGAATTATCGCCAGTAAAGATCTTTTCCCCTTCTTTTTTTGTTTGAGTCAGGGTATTGTCAAGACAAACGCCTTTGCCAGACTTGCACATGGCCAGGAAATGACACTTTCTGAAGAAAAATTCGTCGATACTGAGCCTCTTGTTAGTGAAAAGGAAGGCGAAGAAGAGGAAAGTTCAGGATCCGACAGCGAAGGGCGAAGTACTTCAGAGCGTAGCGGCGAGTCTTCTTTTAGTGGGGCCCATGAATGATTCGGTGAGTTTCCGCACGTTTTTCCCTGGGCTATTTTTGTTTATGTAGAATAAATATTTAATTGGTGATATTTTACTGGAAGAGTCCGCTTCTGAAGATGACCCCGAGATAGGAATTCATGGCGATGAAGACGCAACCGTGTCTCCAATCATGGAATACCGTGCAGGCTAATAATCTGGAGATGGAGGTTGATCGTCGTGAGGATGTTGTTGTATCTCCAATAGCGGAGAACAACGCCATGGTGGCAGGCGTGATTGTTCCCAAAAAATCTTTGCTGGTCGCGGAATCGATAGCAAGTATAGGTGGCAATCAAGCCGAAACCCGCGGATAAACCCGTACCCGGCCCGTGAAAACCCGAACCCGGCTTGACTTGGTTATAAACAAGCGAGGTTCGGGTTAGAAAAATGGTGGCCCATGAGAAAATGGGTTAACCCGTGCCCGTCCCGTGAACCCGCGGGTAATTCGGTAAACCCGTGTAAAATAATACTACCTTTAATACTCACCGTTGGATTATCTAGGGTTAATCCTATCCCTACGTTTAAGGTATAAAAACATCAAAAAACCTAGCAGAGAGATATGTTTTCATTTCTTCTTATTCCTCTTTCTTTTCTTTCTTCTCCCCATATTGTCTTCTTCTACGGCTGCGCCTACTATCATTTCTTCTCCCCATATTCTTCCTCACCACCTCCATCATTTCTCGCGGCTACAGCTACTATCATTAGGGAGGATTAATTTAATTTTGGATCTCTTTTAATTTGGCGGATGTAATTTGGATCTTTTTTAATCTCGCGGCTACAACTACATGTTTAATTTGATGATGAAGTAGTCCACCATTTTCTGTTCGTTCTTTGTTTTTCTAACTTAGGCGCGAGTTAATTTGACAGATCTTGCTCCCATTAATGATTCTTTTCTTTTGTTTGTAATTTGTGATTTGGATTGGGTTAATCCGGCCGTTGCTTGAAAACAGGAACCTTTGTGGGTTCATGTCCAGATCTTGCTCCCACTAGCTCAACATAAGACCTAATTAATCGTTTCAAATATGTATCCAACCCATTATTCAACAAATTAAGTGGGATGCAAGTTATTAATGTACTAATTTTTCAATTTTGTTGAACTTTTGTTGATTGATGTGAATCTGTATTAAATGAATTAGATGAATGTTATGTTAGGGCATAGAAGGAGCTTTAAATGGCCTGAAATATGGCTGAAAATAGACCAGAAATCCAAGGAAACTCTTGTCAAATTTAGAGTTGATAAACGGGCGGATAACCCGTGAACCCGCAAGTTTAACCCGTTACGGGCACGGGTTGAAAAAATGACAACCCGTGAAGAATATCAACCCGTGGGTTTTCACCCGTGTAACCCGCTATGGGCAAGCCCCGACTCGCCCGATTGCCAGCTCTAATAGCAGGCGCCACTTTCAACCCTCCATTATTGATTCCACATGAAGATCATGTGTTAATTGGAGGCTTCAGTGTACCGGCTAAGCATGAGGAGTTGTATACCAGAATATGGAAGAGACATTGACACATCGCAACATCCAAGAATACCACTAGCCGGTTCACGATGGTTAAGCGAGTGGAAGAAATATTATCTCCAATTTGTGATATGCGCAAGGCAACTGGCCACACCGTTTCTGGAGATGTAATCTCAATCTGGAAGTTCCACCGGGATATGTGTGTAAACTTTGAGTTTAACGCTTCCTGGTTCTGTGAAGGATTTTCCGAGATCCAAAGGCTGCAGGATGAAATGGTTGATGGCCCTTTCGTAGATTTAATTAATCAACAGGAGGTAGAAGTCGAGAAGTTGTCCCAAGAATTGAAGCTGAAGCAGGATGCTCTTCAAAGCATGAAAGACATTTTCTCCAAAAAGAATGAGTCGTTGTTAGGCAATTTTCCTTGAATACTTTTGTTTTTTGAACTTCTTTTCTTAGGTTTTTTTTAAAGGCAGAAGGAACGCCTAGTCTGTGGTTTTGATTTCCTGGATTTCTTGGGTTGATAGACAAATGTTATCTCGATGATTTTGGATTATTCTTTTGGAATGATTTGTTTAGGAAATGATGTTGTCTTGGTTACGATTGAAAGTGACGCAGACATCCCAGGATAACCATGGAACCGCGTGTTGGTAGATGACATGGGGTGAAACATAACACGGTTATTGGTTTTACTATTCTCGTGAAAATTTGAAATAACAAACCATGTATCTTGTCTAGGCAGGACTTACTCGGTTTCTCAAGTCTCTTGATGAAAAGGGAACCTTCCGGGTATACTATTGAGTTTTATGGGAAGCGCCACCATGATTGTGGAAAGTCCCCAGTCGTCTCATCCGATAATAGATTTGTCGATACTTTTAATCTCTAGGCAGTCCCCAGTCATCCCTTATCGTGTCAAGACTGATAATCAGGTAGTCTGGTAACTAAATTGTCGATCCCTGAGTGGAGCGCCTGCTTCTACCATCTTGATGTATGGGTCGAAGCATGAAATTGATGGTCAAATATTGATATTGTAACCGAAAGATCAATCTCTCACTGTGGTCGCCAATTATTTGAGGGTGAAAATGGTTTCTGCTGAATTCGGTGATTTCGGGTATATGGGTGAGAAACGAATTTAAAACCTAAACAATGTACCGCAAGGGAGTATTTTACATTCGAGAGATCAATCTGTACAAGTCCGGCCTAAACCAAGAAATGTCCGTTCCAGACTTGCCTCGGTCACAAAGTGAAGGAGAATGGGTTGGCTTTGGGGACGGAAGCAAGGAAAGTGATGAGACCCGAATAGTTTATTTCTGGAAGAGTAGTTGTTTTCTACGACTTGTATCAGAAAGTGGGAAGCTAACAAATGGAATGCTAGCAAATGTTTTCTGAGTGTTGCATGCTACTGACTGAACTTGTTGTTCGGTGGAAATAGGTAAGACCTATTTATACAAGTCGAAGTGAAACGTACTCTGGTCTCATTAAGGAATGGAAAAATAGGTGAGTAAATGAGAGGAGGTGGTAACCGTTAACGCATGGAATTGATGATCCATAAAAAAAAAGCGATTCACCAGTAACTCCCTGTATTTACTAACCGCCTCATCCTTATGATACTTCCTTATGACGGGCGTAATGTACGACGCACGCTGTAAACCGCCAAACCAATAACCAAAGAGGATCCCCCATTTTGTGATAGGTGTTGATATCTTGAATATTTTGTGGAAAACATGTAGCATATTTTTGTTGCCTGGAAAGTCGAACTTGGGAGACTTCCTAGCTTGGTGACCTTCGACGGTCGAGATTTTGCATCTTAAGAGGAAAGGTAGTCGTTGATCGTCGCATACTTTCGTTTTTGGTGGTCGCATAGGGAAGGCCAGCATGGTGGTGCAACTAGGTTGGCATGATATTGGCAATACATGCCTTGGCGCGGTTTGGCATGGCCAAACTAGGGTTTTGGGCCAAAGGTTACCATGCGTTGCCTGGTAACCTTGGACGGATAGGATTTTCTCCTGGGATTGAATGACGACCGTTGATTATCGCACGCCTTCAATTTGGTAGCCGTATAGGTAAGTCCAGCATGGTGGTGCAGCTAGGTTGGCATGGGGCCATGACAAGGTGCGTTTGGCATGGCACGGTGAGGCCAAGGGCTTGGTGCGTTTGGATTGGCATGGTGGGGCCAAGGGTTTGGAATGTCGTTGGCACATGGTGCGGCTAGCATGGCTAGGGCCAAGGCAAGGTGCGTTTGGATTGGCATGGACGGTTTGGCTTGGCATGGCGGGGCTTGGCATGGTTGGGCCAAGGGTTTGGCATGCCATTGGCACATGGTGCGGCTATCATGGTTGGCATGCCTTGGCGCGGTAAATGTGGCTGGCATGGTTTTACATTGGCACGGTGGTGCGACTAGCATGGTTGGCATGCCTTGGCACGGTAGATGTAGCTGGCACGGTTTGCCATTGGCATGGTGGTGCGGCTAGCATGGTTGGCATGCCTTGGCGCGGTGGATGTGGATGGCACGGTTTGCCATTGGCACAGTGGTGCGGCAAGCATGGTTTGCATGCCTTGGCGCGGTAGATGTGGCTGGCATGGTTTTCCATTGGCACGGTGGTGCGGCTAGCATGGTTGGCATGCCTTGGCGCGGTAGATGTGGCTGGCACGGTGGTGCGGCTATCATGGTTGGCATGCCTTGGCGCGGTGGATGTGGCTGGCACGGTTTGCCATTGGCACAGTGGTGCGGCTAGCATGGTGCCTTGGCGCGGTGATGTGGCTGGCACGGCATTCTATTGGCACATGTGGTGTGGGAATTAAGGTTTGGCATGTCGAAACCCTAATTAGTATTAAAAAAAAGGTACCCTGGTAATTTTCTTGCATACATATTAAAGGGTTCAATAAATGCACTCAGTGGAGACATTATTACTCAAATTCTGTGACGTCACTATCCGACTAGGTTTTTATAATTTTAACCCTAAGCTAAAAACCACCATCAACACTTACCTATCAGAGATAAATCTCGAGCAAATCTTAGAGAAGATAATACTCAATATGATAGAACAAGTAAGATCAGAATACACATCTACAGAGAAAATAGTTGGATCTGGCTTCATGAATCCCAAATGAAGTCTTCAAGTTGTTAACCTATAATGGTTTTGGAAAAACCTATGTTAAAGGAGAATCGACTCTAGTCGCAACTAGGACACATAAAAGTACCGGGATTAGGTTTTTTAGTTTCTAGAGTTCTCACTTATATAGTCTTTCAAATCAGGGTTTGCTTATAATCAAAGCTAAGATATCTTAGTAACAAAGCATTCAATATTCACCGTTAGATGAAATCCAGATTTAATATTCGAGCTAAGTCTGCTTAAAACCAAAGCAATATCTCTCCACCGTTATATGGTTTTAGCTTGTTACACACAAATGAAATATACCTTCATTTAGATATGGGTAACCGTACCTAAACGTATATATTAAGTTGGCTCAATAACAGTTAACTAAAGTTAGCCACATGAACACTTTTAACTTAACCACATTCATCTAACACATCTAGATCAACTATGATGATCAATCAATCATGAAAGATAATCAAATGAATCTAATTATGTTTCACATATAGTTGTTCAATTGTCCACTATCTCATAAAAATATATATATGAACCAATTAAAATAAAATCGGATTTATTCGTAATTGTTCAAAGTACATACACAAGAATCAATTCATGAACATTAAGCCAAAGTTAGCAAAGATTGCATTTATTAATTCATAAATGTATTTGTTCATGAGTATGAAAAACATACTTGAAAAAGCGGGGGTCTAACAACCTTACCCAATATTTCGATTAGAAATATGTATGGACAAACTCCGAGTTACTTTCTAGAGAATCAACTAGACAGTCACACTCAATCAATATAAAATATCTCAATTTGATCTTTACTCAAGCAAATAGAATCTGCGAGTCTTTATCAAAGAGAGATAACTTGGATGGTAACAAAGACCAATATCCAAGTCTCAATCAATTTAAATCAATAACCAAAATGGTCGGATATTCTAATTGATTTAACAACGCACAGCCTGTATTATTTCAATTATATAACAAAATATAATGCAGAAAAAAAATAACACAGACACCAGAATTTTGTTAACGAGGAAACAGCAAATGCAGAAAAACCCCGGGAACTAGTCCAGATTAAACATATATTGTATTAAGCCGATACATACACTATCCTACTCCAAGCTAACTTCGGTCTGGACTATAGTTGAACCCTAATCAATCTCACACTGATCCAATGTATAGTTATCTTCCTACGCCTCTGATCCCAGTAGGATAGTGCACACTTGATTCCCTTAGTTGATCTCACCCACAACCAAGAGTTGCTACGACCCAAAGTCGAAGACTTTAATAAACAAATCTGTATCACACAGAAAAGTCTACAGTAATAGATAAATTCGTCTCCCACGAATAAACCTACAAGTTTTTGTTCCGTCATTTGATAAATCAAGGTGAACATGAACTAATTGATAAAACTAGAATTATATTACCGAAGAACAACTCAACTTTATCAATCACCTCACAATAGTCTTAATCGACGCAACGAAAAAAGATATTGTGGAATCACAAACGATGAGATGAAGTGTTTGTGACTACTTTTATATCTTGCCTATCGGAGATAGAAATCTTAAGCCAATTATTATAATTGTACTCGTACGATAGAAAAAACAAGATCAGATCACACAACCACAAGAAAAGTAGTATCGGTCTGGCTTCACAATCCCAATGAAGTCTTTAAGTCATTAACCTGGTTTTAGAAGAAGAAAACCAAAGGTTAAAGGATAAACGACTCTAGCTTAGCAAACTAGTATCACACATAATGTGTGGGGATTAGGTTTCCCAGTTGCTAGAGTTCTCCCTTATATAGTCTCTCAAATCAGGGTTTGCAATCAATGTTAGCTTAGTAACAAAGCATTCAATATTCACCGTTAGATGAAAACCTGATTAGATTCAAGCTAATATTTATCAACCATTAGATCGAAAACATAGCTTGTTACAAATACATGAAATGCACGTTTGTAGGCTTGTGAAAACTGTACCCAAACTTGTACATTAGTTGGTTTAACAATAATTAACCAAATGATTAGACATATGATAACTTTCATATCAACCATATTCTTCTTCACCATAAATAGTCCAAATGACTCAAATGAACTAGTTAGAGAGTTGTTCAATTGCTTAGATCTTTATGTACTACACAAGACACAATTGAAGCAAAAACGATGTGATTCACTCGAATCGATTCATGAACGAGTATCCATCACTTGTTAATGGCCTTATCTTTTACAAGATGTTGGCACATATTTTTTAGGTTTTACAATCTTAACCTTAAACAAAAATCCACCATCAACAACGGGTTTTCATGAGAACAAGATCGGACTTAACCTTTTTCAAATAAGTTCTTACCACATCAAGACACTTCATTGTATCAACAAGTTGCTGCTTTGCCTCCTCGAATTTAATTAAGAAGTCTAGAACTACATCTGATGAAATCTCTTCAATCTCTTCTATATTTGAAAGGGAATCAGGAGATTGAGGAAGGGAATCTTCAACTTCAAACGTTCCCTTCTCTTTATCGAGTTTGAAATATACCGCATTATCAACAAAATCTTTAGGCAAGTCCCATGAGTAGTAAGAAGAAGCCATTGATAATATGAAACCTAGAGTAAGAAGATTCAACTCAATAGGATAGGTATATATATACAAACCTCATGAGATTTAGGGTTTACAAGTAACCACTGAAACCGTACGTGTACCCGTAAGATAAGAGTTCACAAGGCTCTGCACGGAAGAGTCCATGTTTTTACATTTTAAAAGCAAGTTTAGTCAAAGAAAAACCAAAACAACAACAACAAAAGAAACTAATGTAACGATGTTTGAACGTAGTTTTTCTTTTCTCTTCTGTCTTTGACATGTGCTCATTCCTGAAAAGTGAGACACTGCTTGATTGGCAAATTTTTCAGAATGACTAAGCCGAGGACCTCTTGCAATTGGTTCCCGAGGATCAGTATAGTTAGGGATCCATTTTCTAGACTTAGATTTACCAGAAACATTCTTATAAGTACAGGGAATTCTTTCTTTAAAAACACAAGAATTTATGCCATAATGCATTTGAGCCCTGTGATGATTTATAGAATGGTGATCATTCTCATAAGGTTTCTGGTTCCTTGTGGGCATGCGATTCACTGCATTAGTCGACTGACTATTTGTTCCATTGACAGTGAAGAGAAGTAAATTATGAAGCTTAGAAATTTGTTTCCTTCTTGAAAAACAATGGATAGCATAGTGATTCTTTTTCCCACAAAAAGTACAGGTTTGTGGAGGAGAATCAATAATTGGCACCTATCTTAGCTTCATAGCCATATGAGAAGATTTCAAGTTGTGTAAACCTATCTTAACGCAATCTTCTTCTGGAGAACGTTTTTTCTTGTACAGAACATCACGAGAGTTAGTTTGTACAGAGGATTTTCTCCTTAAGACAGAGTTTTCCTTTTCCAAGGATTTGCACTGTTCATGGGCTAGAGTAAGAGATGCACTTAGTTTTTCGACACGAAGTCTGTTAAGATCTGATGAATGAGTCTCAATCAAACGTGTTTCCCTAATTGAGTCTCCCTTAATAATATCTTCAAGAGCACTAATCTTTTCACGTTGAAGAGTATTTTGTTGGAGCAGTTTATCAATATTCTTAGAGAAAGACTCAATGATGCTGTAGAGATCACGTTCTCGATCAAGAGACTTTTCAAATTCATCAATAAGCTGATCATAATCCTCAAAATCAACAATCTCTGCTGTATTTTTTGAAATTCTTGTGAGCTCCTTTTCAGCGTTTGCCAGAGTGTCACAAGCCTCATGAGAGGAAAAGATGTCAACACCTGTTGAAACAATCTTTTTACCTCGGGATTCGGAAGAATCAACTAAGGAGCAATCCTTTAAGGTATTTCCAAGACACTTGGCTTAATCAAAATCTTTAGGAGATATCCTGGTAGGCGTCAATGAGATTTTTTCCTCATACTCAGATTTCCACAAACACAGACTTGTAAGGTCGTGAACGTGTTTTCCTGCTCTGATACCAATTTAAAAAGCGGGGGTCTAACAACCTCACCCAATATTTCGATTAGAAATCTGTATGGACAAACTCCGAGTTACTTTCTAGAGAATCAACTAGACAAATCAATAGAAAATATCTCAAGCAGTTATTATCTCAATCTCTCAAATTTGATCTTTACTCAAGCAAATAGAATCTGCGAGTCTTTATCAAAGAGAGATAACTTGGATGGTACCAAAGACCAATATCCAAGTCTCAATCAATTTAAATCAACAACCAAAATGGTCAGATATTCTAATTGATTGAACAACGCATAACCTATATTATTTTAATTATATTACAAAATATAATGAGGAAAAGAAATAACACAGACACCAAAATTTTGTTAACGAGGAAACCGCAAATGCAGGAAAACCCCGGGACCTAGTCCATATTAAACATATACTGTATTAAGACGCTACAGACACTAGCCTACTCCAATCTAACTTAGGCCTAGTCTATAGTTGAACCCCAATCACTCTCACACTGATCCAAGGTACAGTTATGCTCCTATGCCTCTGTTCCAGCAGGATACTGTGTACTTGATTCCCTTAGCTAATATCACCCACAACCAAGATTTTCTACGACCCAAAGTCGAAGACTTTAATAAACAAATCTGAACTGCACAGAATAGTCTACAATAATAGATAAATTCATCTCCCACGAATAAACCTACAAGTTTTTGTTCAGTATTTTGATAAATCAAGGTGAACAGGAACAAATTGATAAAACCAGACTTATATTCCCGAAGAACAGCTTAGCTTTATCAATCACCTCACAATAGTCTTAATCGACGCAGCAAAAAGATATTGTGGAATTACAAACGATGAGACAAAGTGTTTGTGACTACTTTTATATCTTGCCTATCGGAGATAAAAATCTCAAGCTAATTATTACAATTGTACTCGTACGATAGAAACAGAAAGATCAGATCACATAACTACAAGAAAAGTAGTATCAGCCTGGCTTCACAATCCCAATGAAGTCCTTAAGTCGTTAACCTGGTTTTAGAAGAAGAAAACCAAAGGTTAAAGGAGAAACGACTCTAGATTAGCAAACTAGTATCACACATAATGTGTGGGGATCAGGTTTCCCAGTTGCTAGAGTTCTCCGTTATATAGTCTCTCAAATCAAGGTTTGCAATGAATGTTAGCTTAGTAACAAAGCATTCAATATTCACCGTTAGATGAGTACCTGATTAGATTCAAACTAATATTTATCAAACGTTAGATCGAAAACATAGCTTTTTACACACACATGAAATGCACGTTTGTAGGCTTGTGAAAACCGTACCCAAACTTGTACATTAGTTGGTTCAACAATAGTTAACCAAATGGTTAGCCATATGATAACTTTCATATCAACCATATTCTTTTTCACCATAACTAGTTCAAATGAACTAGTTAGAGAGTTGTTCAATTGCTTAGATCTTTATGTACTACACAAGACACAATTGAAGCAAAAACGATGTGATTCACTCGAATCGATTCATGAACTATAAATCCACGGTTTCCAATAGAATTCCTTAGTTTATTAAGATAAGTTCACAAATATCATTTTTAGACTTAACCTACTCAAGTTCGCGGAATGGGTTCGCGGACTTAAGTTCGCGGAATGGGTTCGCGGACTTAAGTTCCCGGATGGAGTTCACAAACTCCAGCAGAAATTCTCGGGTTCGAGAACTACTCCAGTTCACGGACTGGGTTGGCGGACTGAGTTTGTATGCTGAGTTCGCGGACTGAAGCTTACGCACTACTCCGGTTTCACTTGATCAACAAAGTACGCAAACTTCGGTTCAAGCAATAATGACTTATATATATGTGTTTCCACAACAATTCTTATATCCTCTAATGGTTATATTGTCTAAACTCTCATTTCAATCATTAAAACATTCTCAGAGGGCGTTATATAGTTGTTATTCACAAACTATTTTTCGTCAGAGCGATTTTCAAAATGATTGAAACATAACATGACTTTCATCACTAGGAAAAGATGAACTTGGCTAAATCAAAAGCTTTACCAACACATATTTCGAGAAATAGATAAGCGAGATATACTCAGATCGAAATATCACATGTGTATAATCTTAGTCTATATAGTAATATGACTTTTGTCTCAAGATAGGAGATAGAGTAGGTAGACTTTTGAGTGATAGATAAGTTCAAGTCTCCACATACCTTTTAGTCGATGAAGATCCACTGGTTCCTTGAGTAGTCCTTCATCTTGTATGATGATTGCCATGGACGTCTTGAGATCAACTACACTTTCTATCCTAGTCCGAGACCTTAGCTATAGTAGACTAGAAATCAAGACTTTATAGTTTTGATCACTAACATTGACAAACATGCTTGAGATAGGAACGCATGCGATTTCGACCGAGCAATGATCTAACAATACTTAACCGATTTTAGAACTTCAATCACTAAGTTTGCAAATAGGTACGCAAACTATAGTTTCTGGAATTTGGTCTTCTCCAGCCGTTTTCAAACGGGTACGCAAACAGCTATCCTGGACCTAACTCAGGTAGAACCATTCGCATACTAGTATGCATAATGTGTTGTATCCAGACAAGGGTTTATGATTCTAAACTGCCATTTCAATCATTGAAACATCCTTAGAAGACGACAATGGCTGTCTCACACAAACCATTAGCTTATACGTAATTTTCGAGTGATCGAATGATCAATACGAAACTTTCCAATTTGGCATCAAATGATAGTCTCACATAAATCATGTAAGATGTTTCAAGGCAATTTCCACATGATCATCTTTTGACTTATTATTTAGTTTCCAACAAATAAATTGTTTCCAACTAAACTCGTCAAGAATAATGATGAACGTAACTAAAACAAAAAGATTTCAACTCGTATTTGGAGAAATATATAAGCGAGATAAACTCGCCTCAAAATATCAAATGTGTATAATATAAAAGTCTATATTTATACAACTTAGTCTCATTAGTATATAAAATAAAATAGACTTCTGAGTGATAAATAAGTTTTAGTCTCCATATACCTTTTGTTGATGAAGTTCCTCCAAGCTCTCCTCAGTAGATCTTCGTCTTCAATCGATGAACGTCGTGAAGTCTATATCTCAACTACACATTTTATCCTAATCCGCAACATAGCTATAAGTAGAGTAAAAATCAGGACTTATAGTTTTGATCAACTAAACTTGACAAACAAGCTTGAGATAAAAACCCTTGCGAGTTTGACCGAGCAGTGCTCTAATAATATGGAAAATAAAAAACACAAGACTACTGAAGTTTTGTTAAAAAGGAAAAATGCACATGCAGAAAAACCTTGGGACCTCGTCCAGCTTTGAACACAAAACTGTATTAAACCGCTACAGACACTAGCCTACTATCAGACTTCATATAGGAATTTAGTTGAGACTGAATTAATCCTCCAAGCAATTCAGCTATAGTCGTGATCCTTACGTTTTTTGAACTTTGCAAGGCTTTATGCGATTGATTCCTTTAGTCGACGTCATTTACAGCCTAAGAGATACTTTAACCTAAGTGAAGACTTTTGATACCAATCTTCCTTTAACATATAATCTTATTTGATTTTCCTTTTGATATAGGTTTGGATATCTATTTGCAATTGACAAAGTCCAGCAAACCTCATGAATTCGGAACACTTATACTCAGTTAGCTGAGAAGCCTAGATTATTAACCACCTCTCAAGATCAATTCAAACAAATCAAAGAAGAGTTTAGATATCTATTTCTAGGAATTACAAAGTCTGAAACAACGAAAACTTTATGATTTCTATATATCTCGTTCTTGATATGAGATAACAAGAACTTTGCAGATAAATAAGAATAATATCAGAATACACGAACTTTCAGGTAAAAGATAGTAGGACATGGCTTCACAAATCCGTAAATGAAGTCTTTAAGTTGTAATCTAATTATGTTTCTCACAGGATACCTAGGTTTCTATGGAACAATTATAGTAGGAAACTAGGACACAAAAGTGCAGGGGATTAACAAATCATGCTGCATGAGTCTACCAATTTATAGAAATCAATGCTCTAGGTAGATTTGGATTCAAGCTAAGGTAACTTAAGATTTAAGCAAACACTTTCTCAATTTAAATGAAATTATTATTAGGCACTCATATAAGCATGTTAAAAGTTTGCCTTGAAATATTACAGAAGAATATACACTATGGTTCAGGGTTCTTGAACCATGTGCAATGATAGTTCATTAATAATCAAGACTTATACCATAATTCACAAACAAAAAGTAATATAGTGCACAAAGTTGTCTTATAAGTGTTTATGAGAGTTGTAGCAATGCCAGAGGTATTTTTGAAAATAATTTATGATCATATGCTTATGTACCTGTCTGTGAACTCATGTTGTTGGGGTACGCATACTGGGTATGTGGACCGATAGACATTCACGAACTCAGGCCCCAGGGGTACACGTACTGTGTATGCGTACCTCCCTCTCAAAACCTTAGGGTACGCGTATTGGGTATACGTACTTACCCTATGTCCATAATTTCAGTAAGTTCTTAAAACCCTCTTTAAACAATTCGAAATATTCTCAATTACGATATATAGAGAAAAAATACATGCTAAAGTACGAAGGGATGAATTTATACTCACAATTAAGTTGGCAATTATATGAATTTCTATTAATAATTTTATGATTTTTCGTAGGTGGTCCAAATTGCAAAACCGTTAGCAAACTTGTCTACCATGCAAGGTGGTCATGTAATTTGGTGGTTATCATATTATCCTCAGTTTCCATCTCTTCAGAAGATTGCGGTAAACGTACTAAGCCAGACAAACATATTACCCTAATTTGAGACGAATTGGTGTGTGTTTGAAAGAATCAACACCAAACTACACAAATGTTTAGTTTCATCAAGAACAAACGATCTGGCATATGTTCAATACAATTTGAGATTGGAGCAACAAAAGCAAAGCGACATAACATGGATTTCCACGATGTTCATAGTCTACTATCACGTCTAAAAACCCAAAATAACGTGTTTTTGGATGTTGTAGATGGGGAAAAACGATTCGCAGGTTTTTACGGAATTGAGGAGATGACCGTGCGGAGGAGACTCCTTTAATCGAGCGAAATATTCAACCTCACACAGATGCACCGCTGCAAAGGGGGTGATTTGAATCCGAGAGATCAATCTGTAGTACTCCGGCCTAAACCAAGACATTGGTAGTTCCAGAGTCAATTCGGTCACAAGAGAGGATGGGTTGATCTGTAGGAGGGAAGCTAAGAAATGTATGAAATCAATGGTAATCAAAGATTGTAGGTGTGTTGTGAACTCTGAATACAATAAGTTCTGAATGATTGAAATTGCTTAGTTGAGAGTAATTGCTCAATTGATGAGTTATTGATCTCGGTGAGACGTGAGATTCTCGTCGTTGTTGACGTTATTGTTCTCGTTGTTTCAATCATGATTCAGAGACTTATTTATATTACAGGAATTTAAGACACCATGATCCCATAAAGTGTGATAGTTGATGGAATCAAAGAGTAGAGAGATGGAAATAGTATTTGAAACCAGTTGTTCATCGTGCAGAGACTTGGTTGATTTTCCACCCACTACTTTGTTAACTCCTTCAACTGATTACACAACTTGCTCATATTCTATCATGTGTTTGAACACACGTGCCGTAGACTGCCAGACCAAAACCCTAGTTGATATCCACCCAAGTGACACGATTGACATCTCGTGGTTAGTTTACTCAGTTGCTGACTTCGTGATATCATGGGATGATGAGTCCATGTATTTACTGAGTTGAACATGATTTTATAAAATGTTCTGAAACTCATGGATTGAACGTGGGCATGATCCTCACGTTGATAGTTGAGGCGAGAAAGTATTGCTCATTCGATGATTTGCTGAATATTTATAGTTGAACCAATATTATCTGATTTGAGCAAGTATTGCTTATCTGAGCAAGTGTTGCTCATCTGATAAATTATTGGCAGCGTGACCAAAATAAAATATTAATTAAAATATTGGTAGTTGAACCAATTATAATTAATAAGAATATTGATCATGAGATCGTCATAAATTTATTAGTGTTTGAATATGGAATTATAATCCTTGGACTCAGAAACCCTAATTTGATCAATTGATGACCACTTCTTGGTTTGTTAGGAATTGAACCATGGAACGAAGGAAGGATTGGTTTCATGAGACCATGGGTCAATCATGTAACACCCATATGTTCACGTGAGAAAACACTAAGACCTATTGAAGAGTTGGTGACTTGTTGATGAAAAAATGATTAAATGCTGGTTTAATAATTTATTCGAATTACTGCTGGGTTCAGTATTAGGTGATAAAACTTAATTAAATATGAAGAGGTGGAGGACCGACCAATGGGTCATGAAACAGGTCCTGGGTGGTCACGGGATAAAGTGTTGATCGTTCCATGAAGTTCCAAGTCGTTTGGAAGAGTTTTGGACCTAATACGTGCAATTGCGCAAATTAGGTCAAATTGTGAACATATGTAAGACCAGCTCATTGAGAGACAAAAATCCAACCTTGGTCTGTCAAGGTAACATTCTCATGTCCCCAAAGTGTTCGTATATCATTTTTGAAAATTTTGATATTTTCGGATGTGCGTTTGAGCAATCATTTTAGAAAATATGAAGAAACCAAGGCTTTTTGATAAAACCGTCAAAACTTCATGAGATGAAGGAAAAATAATGAAAAAGTGAAAGAATTATGAAGTGTGGGACAACCATGGCCAAGGGGCCAATCCAATTCGTTTTTCCAAAATTTTCATAATATTTTCATGATTTTAGGGAAATATGATAAAATCAAGGAGTTTTTCTAAAATTAAAGAGTTTTGTTCAAATCAAGGAGTTTCCATGAGATGAGGGAAACATAAAAAATAATAATAATAAAATAAGGGACGTGTGGGCGCGTGGGACAGGCTTAGAGTATGGTTGGCCGGCCAGGGCCCGGTCCCGTGCGTTTTCCCTAATTTAATGTATTATTTCACAATTTAAAGGAAATTTCATAATTTGAAGGAAATATCATGAAATCAAGGAATTTCATGGGATTATGAAAACATGAAAAATATAATAATAATAAAAAGGGACGTGTGAGGCCATCTAGGGTTTGGCCGATCGGCTATGACCCGTGCACACGGGTTTTCCTAATTTTATATTATTTTTCACGGGACCGAGAAAATATAATGAGATTAAGGAGTTTTTCACGAAATTAGGGAAATAATAATATAATAATGAGGAACCATAAGGTGTGGGGCCGGCTGGGACCAAGGCATGGCCGGTTGGCCAATGGTCACGCCCCACAATATTCTTCCCTAATTTTATATTATTTCTTTGGTGTGAAAGAAACACCATGAAACTGAGGAGTTTCCTCAAAACGAAGGATATTTGTTCAAATGAAAGAATTTTCATGAACTCAAGGAAAATAACAAAAAATATGATACAAATATGAAACTGGCGTGGGATTGACCACGGCACGGTCGATCGGTCAGTGGGCCCATGCTCCTAGCGCCTTGGTCAATTTTTAATTATTTATTATTTTCTTTCCTATTTTGCATAGGTTCATCGTCTCGTCGTATTTTGAAATACTCGTTCGTGCGGTGATTGTTAGTGCATCGTCGTTGAGTACACTTTCACCATTTAAATCGGGTCTTACTCAGAGGTAGCTCAGACACCCGTGCGTTGAATATTTATTACTAACCCATGGATTTCTGCTGGGAAGAACCATGGTTTGCACTAATGAAATATCTGCGAAAATATTTGAATATTTTCTAAAATTCTGTGGATGAATCCAAGAATTTAGTAATAATTAACTTATGGCTCTATACTAGCAGAGCAAGCTATGCAGGAGCATTAATTATTACGATATGAGCTTGATGGAGCTTCATATCCTTTATATAGTCAGGGTAAACTCGTTGTTTATATCCTGAAGACGTTATCACTCTATACTAGCAGAGCAAGCTGTCTAGGAGCGTCCATCTCGTGATACTATATAGAAATAATTACTGAAGTGTTCAATATTCATGAGACATGCTGTTGTCTACCGTGAGACCACATATCTACATGTACTCTGAGAGAAAGTATTCTCAATTAGAGGATTCGATGAGAGACCCGTGTCTCAGTACTCACGTCTGATTGCTGGATCAGAGGTTCGTATAATGGGTTTATGATTTTAGCCTTTGTCAAAAATCCACCATCTACATTAAGTCCCCTGCTTAGTGAGGAAAGCCGTGTTCCTCAGTCAGCATTGAATGGTGATTTTCCGGTCATAAAAAATATAAGTAATTGAACGTAGTCGTATGTTAAGATGTTACCGGATTTCGATAGTACAAGTATACCATGACTTGAATGAAGATCCCAGTGGCATGATAGAGTGTCGTTTGATGAGTATAGATTGGTGTTGAACCGCTCATCTTGATGACGAGACCTTGGTCATTTAGGATTCGCGGGCCGGGCCTAAAAAAGAGATCCTTAGTTTAGGAATAAACGCTCGTTTGTTCATTAGTTTAAGGAACAAACAAAATAAACCCGAGTCTAATGATATAAAATTTTGTCTATGAGCTTTCACGAAAACCAAAATTTTATCTTTGTGAGATCTCACAAAATGGAATAAACTCTCATTCCAAAGGTGAATGCTCGTACGAGAGAAAAGTTTTTTTTTTAAAAGACGTGCGTCTGTTAATAAATTTTTTGTCTATAAGCTTTCATGAATTTTTTTATTTTCGATATGTGAGCGTTCACAAAATTTTGAAAATATACTATCGCTTCAAAGACAGATGCTCGTGCGAGGGAGCAAAATATATAAATATATTTTTAAATTTACGTGAGTTTCACGTTAAATATATATATTTTGTAAAATCAATGTTTTGATTTTGAACAACTGTTGAAAGTAGACAATTATACATGGTGAAATAATGTCTGTATGTGAGTTTTCACAATTGTAAAATGGACGTCTATCCAATTTTTGAAAAACCAGTGGATGTTAAAATTCACGTGGGTTGTTCACGGTTTGATGAAAAATCAAGTCATGATTTTGAATGATGAATTTTGCTCGTCTTTGCAGGTTTGAAGGAACGAGAAAGTTTTCGAAAATTTGACGTTATAATCACTACAACTATTGAAAATGTAAATAGGAAAGAGTTGGATTGTTACCGATTCAGCGCGCGCTTGTTGTTGGTATATCCATGACTCCATGTATTTCGCCTCAGATAGTGGTGACTTCTAGTTACAACCACCCTTCTAGATCTTCCGGCGAACGCTCCATAAATATCAAGTCAAACATGAAGACTTTTGCATATGTTCATCCTGAGATGAATCAACCTTTCAGAGACGCTGGAAAGATGGTACTTTGTATGTCTCTCGATCATCTGTGAGTCGTCCCTTGTCAGTAGAAGCACCACCGACTTCAACAAATGAGACTATCGGCTGACGATGAAGGCATGATTTGCGTTGATGGTGTAGATCCTGATTCAGATGTGGATGAACGAAGAATTTTTTCATAATTCGTCATCAGAAAATTCAAAAGTTAAGTCTTCATTGAAATTGTTGTAGAATCTTCGTCCGATGTCAGATATTCGCGGTCTACCCATGTATCCTCATGCCCATGAAATTTCCAAACTTTAATATAAAATCTTTTTGGGTTCCGAACATGTTGAGGATCCGAAATTGACGAAACAGTAAACTTCCAGGAGATCTTCAGAAAAGTTTCAGCTGGCATGCGGTCCAATGTTTTGGCCAAAACTCTTCGCTCGTTTCTCTAATTGCTGTGAATTTTGGATATTTTGTAGAAGACATCCATTCGAAGAGAATTGTGTATGACACATCCCAAAATTCTTCACCAATTGCTCCCATCTCATCGGTTTGTATAGGACAGTGTAAAATCATCTCAGACGAGCTTGCTGTAAAACACTCATGTTGTGTCTTTAGACCATTTGCTTGTGTCTTGAACAGTTGGTGAAGGATTTTAATGTCATTGATTCATTTGAGATCAGGACCCCTTGATTGATACATGAGTATGGTGCTTACAGTGCCATCTTGCTTCTGTCAGTCATAGAAACATCACTTCTGAAACCCTGGTCACGGGACCATAGTTGAGGCTGATCTCGAGATGGGATGATGTAATGACCATGGTTTCATGTCCCGGTGGTAGAAATACTCTTATGATGAATAATTAGCACATGAGAGTCTGGTGCCATGAGTCTTGGACTGTGAAACTGATCGTCATGATCAGTGGACCGTCAGTCCCTAGTATTTTGTTAAATGTCTCCTTTTCGTTTTTTCTTATTCTGGTAAGACTTAGATAGAGGACCCGAGTGGAAAATTGATGTAAATACCCAGGTTTTAGAAGTTGGAGGTACCTTGATGAAGGACTTAGCGAAAAGACCTGGTGGACATCGATCGACTGTAGAGGTTATGAATCCCGTCCACGAATTTCTGCTTGCATGTTGTATGCTCTAGAAGCTGTAGGAACCTCACACGACGTCGAAATTCGATGATTGACCCCAACCTTTGAAGCTAATAGACTGAGTTATTATATGATATATGAATCACTCAATTTGGAGTTGTATAGGTCCGCCAACGAAGCATGCACATTTGCAATTTGTAATCCCGTACAAATTTTTTAGGTTTCGTAGACCTGACGGTAGAGGCCATATCTTTCAGCTCGTATGTCCGATTAATGCGTCCTTTTGGTATGTTGTAGAAGAGACATAGAAGAATAGATTTAGTTGAGGAAGAGTTGTCCCATTACTCACCCATGTTTTTCAAACCCATGACCTGGAGTGTGTTGTATCTCATTTGTAGAGGTGATGAGAACATCTTGTAGAAGACTTTGGATTATGCCCACCAGTCGTGCCATCTTTGGGAAGACTTTCATGTGAGCATGTTATCAGGTCTACACATCTTGATATGAATCATTGGTTCTTAGAGAAATCCGCTTCATGTGTAACACTTCAGAGAATGATTAGTTGATGAAGCCCTGAGGATGTTGCTCCTGGGACCGTCGTTGGTGCTGAGATTATGAATGATCACGCTCCAGAGATGCTTGTTGATGTTGAGATCATGGATGGTGTTCTTCTAGAGATTATTGTTGATGCTGATGCCATGGTTGAAGTTGCTCCAAAGAACTAAAAGGCTAGAACCATGATTATAAATATAATCCTTGCTCCTTCATCCAGTGAGCCTTTTACATTCACGAACTAGTTGATGAGTTGAGCGTCCCTAAGATGAAGGTGTACTGAGATTTCAACCTGAATGCTCCTAAAAGTATAACTTTAGCATGAACTGGCTTTGTCAGTGAGTCGATGTTTTTGCGATAGATAGCATCAACAGTTTTCATACTGGATGTGATTGGTGAAGAGAGAAAGTTCCTCAATCATGTAGGGGATTGTGATGTAGAGAAATCATGTTGATGAAGTTTTATGGAATCACCTCATGTTTCCAGTATATGTTGAAGGAGTTAGTGGCATCCATGTACAAATGATGTTGCATCTGCTTCAGAAGTCTTATCATGGGATAATGAAGACTTATCGATTGTAGTTTAGTAACACTTTAATCGTGCTAGTGTTGAATCAATATGTCATCGTCGAGATATTTGTGCTGAAGCTGTACTCTTTGATTAGGAGTACAATTTTATGGCTTCTTAGATGCTTTAGCGTTGAATCTTATATTCCTTAAGAATCGAATGTCTTAGGGGTTTGATTATCTCGTCTCTGGAGTTTCTTATGTTGATTAAGCATCCCTTTCGTTGCGGTAGTAGGATTCGACACTTGTGCAGACCTCAGAGCTTTCTTATTTTTTGAAATACATGGACTTGTAGGAGAAACGCCAAAGTGTTCTTTGCCATGTTTGCACATCATCTTAGTAATGAATGTTTCAGTGCTTGATTCGATGAAGCTACCATTCATAACGTCTTGCATAGTTGCTAGCAGAATTGAGTCCTCGTGCTAGGATAGCATGTGAGGAAATAAATGACATAGACATGGAATGAGACTTGCCTGAGTGCGGAACCTCTTGATGAATGTATATGCATCTTTTGTTCTTGCTTCAACCTCGTCAAAGTTTGAAGTTCCTCCAAGTACTCTGCTGATGGAATGTCCGTCAAATCTTCTGGATCAAAACTTTATTCGTTGGAGAGATGTGCAACCAAATGCGCTTTGTAAATACCCATCTTTTTAGCGTGGATCCATGATTATATGAAGAACATGTCATATCTTGGATCTTTTTGATTATGTGAAACTTGGTTTTTGTCCAGGTTGAACTTATGTTCACTTTGAGAGTGATATAGCCATAAGTATTTCTGAACGTTTCTTCAAGGTCTCTGATTGAGATGGGATCACGAGTAGCTTCTTGACTGTGGATCTGAGGGTTTTCAGTGGAATTTTGTTGGTGGCGGTGTCAGCATCGATCAACATTCTTCCAAATTCATTTCTTCTGAGATGGACTGTGGTAAGCAGTCCCCAGTCGTGCATTTCATTGTTTGTGGATGAAGGTTCAAGGAGTATTTCCGGGATGGAAAGACGTCTGACACAATGTAATTTGGTGTTGTGAACATGTCCTTTCTTCGTGTCTTAGACAGATAGAGCAATTTCATATATACTTGATCAACAATTGAACTTCTTCTTTGACTTGTTGTTCAGAGAGTGTAAAGGTTCTGACTGGGAGAAGACTCCTGTGTACTCCTTCAGTCCCCAGTTGAAGCTGGATCAACCTTCTCTTTGAAGATGTGCTTCAAATTATTATAGTTACTTGTTGGATGATCGATTCACCTATGAAAGCGACAGTACCTGGGATTCTATATTTCTCCTTCAGTTGGCTCTCTCCTGATGAATGAAAATTTGATTGCACCATCTTGAACCCAGAATTACAGTAACCCGATCACTCATTCATGAGAAGAGAGAAGTTTGAGTCTGTCTGATCATTTCCCCGTTTGTTGATGCTAGGTCGAGGTTTGTGCATTTCAGGATAGGTTATACTTTATTTAAGCTTTCGGAGGAGCCTGAGAGATCAAAAGAGCATTCTTGTGCTGTGGTATGTATGGAAACTCATGCAGAGGAGAGTATTTGAGATATTGTTTGTCATGCTTGGCTATGTCTTTAGCGATAAACTTTTTCATAGTATGTTCAATTTGAAGAAGCTCTGAACTTAACCATTTGGTGAAATATTGCCGAGGCGAGGTTATCCATTCATAGAATTTTGCAATTGCCAAGTTATTGGTGGAGTAGAGCCCTCGAATTAAAGATGCATGTTTGAAAACTGATGATTTGGACACATGAGGATGAATAAGACTTGCCTGATCATGAAACTTTTTGATGAAAGCATTTGAATTTTCTTCAGTCTTTTGCGTTAGCTCTGTCAAGGCTTTGACTTCCTTCAGATACTCAAATAGAGTATTCTCTATTTCTTCCTCTGAATCAGAACATTTCTCAACGGAGGAATGTGCAACTGAAGTTGAAGGTGTTGGGGTTACCTTTCCATTATGAACCCATGTACGTCCAAGGATCATGTCATATTCTGTATCTTCTCAGATTATGTAAAACTTGGTTTCTGTCCAAGTTGATTCCACCTTCATCCTGAGAATGATGTAACCATAAGCGTCTGGGATTTCCTTCATGATCTATGATTGAGACCGGATCATGAATGGCTTCTTGTCATGTGATACCAGAAGCTCTGAGAGTTTTCAGAGGGATAATATTGACAGCAGTGCCAACATCAATCAATGCTCGTTTGAACTCATTTCCTTTGAGATAGACTGTGGTGAGAAGTCCCCAGTTGTACATTTCTCTGTCCGTTTCTCAAGGCTCAGGAAATGTCTCTTGAATCGACAAACGGTTTCCTGACACGATGTGGTTCAATGCGGTAAACATGTCCTTCCTTTGAGCTCTTGATAAGTACAACAATTCAGAGACATGTTCAATTAAAGATTGAACAGTTTCTTTGACAGGTGGTTGAGATATAGTGAAGGTTATGACAGGGAGAGGATCTATGTGCACTACTTCAGTCCGCAAGTCGAGTTTTCCTGATTTGATATTTTCCTTAAATATGTGCTTCAAGGTTATGCAATCACTTGTGGGATGGTTAACGAACCTATGGAAGCGACAGTAACGAGGATTTTCCATGGCCTCTTCAGTTGGTTCTTTCTTGACATATGGAAGTTTGATTTGCCCATCTTGAACCTGGGAATCTAGAAGTTCAATAACTTCCTCAATAGAGCAGGGGAAATCAGGCACCTATGATCAACTTCTGTGTGTTGAGAAGAAACTTGTGTATCATCCTTCCTTTGTATCTTTGAAGGAGTTGAGAAAGTATGTTTGCGCTGTGGTTCAGCCTTTCATTTGATCCCTTCTGCAACAACATTTGTGGAAGGTTATAGGTGGTACTATTTGTTGATCAAATGTCTGCTAATTCGAGTTTCTCGTGGCTCTTTAGCTTTTGTAGCCTTAGGCCTCTCCAATAAAGCAGGTGCAGTAGTTGCTGATCTCTTGGCCGCTTCATGAAGTTCTGAGAAAGTTTGGAACCTGAGATTTTCCAATAAAGCTCTGTAGACTGGAATCATTCCGTTGATGCACAAGTCTAGGAGTTGTTGCTCTATGATGTTCGGATCATGGCAATCTAAGGCTTGAACTCTGAACCTTTTCACATAATTATTAGGATGTTCGTTTCTCCTTTGAAACATCCTTCCTAGATCAGAGAGATTGATTTGCTCTTACACGAAGAAGTATTTTCTGTAGAAAGTATTAATCATCTCTCTCCAATTGGTGATACTTCCCGGTGCGATGTTGTTGTACCAGGTGTATGCTCTGCCTCTGCCTGTCAGAGACTTTGAAAATTCCTTCAGACGGACGACATGTTGTGCTCGTGTTCGCCCAATAATTCCAAAAACAGAGAAATATGTTTTTGAGTATTGCATGTTCCATCATAAAGAATGAATGTTGGAGCGGTATAACCTTTGGAAGAGGAATCTTATGTATGTAAGCATGATATGAAGGTTAGTGATGATGGATAAATGATTCCTTGTCTTTTCCCCGATCCTCAAAAAGTGCTCTAGGTCTTCACGAGTGATGAAACTTGCGGGTTCCATTACTGGAGAGTCATCTGCATCTTTGCTGAATTCTTCATCATGTACAACATGTATTGGAGAGATTTCAGGATCAGCAGTTGAAGATGTTTCTTTAGCTTTTCCTTTCTCGCGTTGAGGCTGAGTTCGTTCAGACGCAAGCTTGTCTGTGAGAGTTTTGAGATAAGCACACAACTCTTTCTGTGCTGCATCTATGTCAGTCTAAACCTTCATGAGATCAACTATGGTAGGATGATTTCCTCTGGTTTCTTCAGTAGATCAACCGAAGAGTGGATTGTTGATGGCTCCAGTGCCATCACTTGCAAGGGTGATCACTGGAGCATCAGTGCTTGGAGGAGTGGCGTTAGCAGTACCACTAGAGCTTGCGATATTAGGATCGGGTTTTGAACCCGGATTGGTAGACCTAAGACCGACCATATTTGTGAGAATTGAGATTGTAACCGAGAGAATGATCTCCCACTGTGGTCGCCAATCTGTAGATGGGGAAAAACGATTCGCTGGTTTTTACGGAATTGAGGAGATGACCGTGTGGAAGAGACTCCTTGAATCGAGCAAAATGTTCAACCTCACACAAATGCATCGCTGCAAAGGGGGTGCTTTGAGATCAATCTGTAGTACTCCGGCCTAAACTAAGACAATGGCCGTTCCAGAGTAAATTCAGTCACAAGAGAGGATGGTTTGATCTGTAGGACGGAAGCTAAGAAATGTGTGGAATCAATGGTAATCAAAGATTGTAGGTATGTTGTGAACTCTGAATACAATAAGTTCTGAATGATTGAAATTGCTTAGTTGAGAGTAATTGCTCAATTGATGAGTTATTGATCTCGGTGAGATGTGAGATTCTCGTCGTTGTTGACGTTGTTGTTCTCGTTGTTTCAATCATGATTCAGAGACTTATTTATATTGCTGGAATTGTAGACACCATGATCCCATGAAGTGTGACAGTTGATGGAATCAAAGAGTGGAGAGATGGAAATAGTGTTTGAAACCAGTTGCTCATCGTGCGGAGACTTGGTTGATTTTCCACCCACTACTTTGTTAACTCCTTTAACTGATTGCACTACTTGCTCATATTCCATCGTGTTTTTGAACACACGTGCCGTAGACCGCCAGACCAAAACCCTAGTTGATATCCCCCCAAGTGACACGATTGACGTCTCGTGGTTAGTTTAGTCAGTTGCTTACTTCGTGATATCATGGGACGATGAGTCCATGTATTTACTGAGTTGAACATGATTTTGTAAAATGTTCTGAAACTCATGGATTGAACGTGGGCATGATCCTCGCATTGATAGTTGAGGAGAGCAAGTATTGCTCATTCGATGATTTGCTGAATATTGATAGTTGAACCAATATTCTAAGATTTGAGCAAGTATTACTTATCTGAGCAAGTATTGCTCATCTGATGAATTATTAGCAGCGTGACCAAAATAAAATATCAATTAAAATACTGGTAGTTGAACTGAGTATAATTAATAAGAATATTGATCATGAGATCGTCATAAATTTATTAGTGTTTGAATATGGAATTATAATCCTTCGACTCAGAAACCCTAATTTGATCAATTGATGACCACTTCATGGTTTGTTAGGAATTGAACCCTGGAACGAAGGAAGGATTTGTTTTATGAGACCGTGGGTCAATCATGTAACACCCATATGCTCACGTGATAAAACACTAAGACCTCTTGAAGAGTTGGTGACTTGTTGATGAAAGAATGATTAAATGCTAGTTTAATCATTTATTCGAATTACTGATGGGTTCAGTATTAGGTGATAAAACCTAATTAATTATGAAGAGTTGGAGGACCGACCAAGTGGTCATGAAACCGGACCTGGGTGGTCACGAGATCAAGTGTTGATCGTTCCATGAAGTTCCAAGTCGTTTGGAAGAGTTTTGGACCTAATACGTGCAATTGCGCAAATTAGGTAAAATTGTGAACATATGTAAGGCCGGCTCATTGAGAGCCAAAGATCCAACCTTGGTCGGTCAAGGTAACATGCTCATGTCCCCAAAGTGTTCGTATATCAGTTCTGAGAATTTTGATATTTTCGGATGTGCGTTTGAGCAATCATTTTAGAAAATATGAAGAAACCAAGGTTTTTTGATAAAACCGTCAAAACTTCATGAGATGAAGGAAAAATAATGAAAAAGTGAAAGAATTATGAAGTGTGGGACATCCATGGCCAAGGGGCCAATCCCACACGTTTTTCCAAAATTTTCATAATAGTTTTATAAAATTAAAGAGTTTTGTTAAAATCAAGGAGTTTCCATGAGATGAGGGAAACATAAAAAATAATAATAATAAAATAAGAGACATGTGGGCGTGTGGGACCGGCTTGGAGCATGGTTGTCCGTCCAGGGCCCGGTCCCGTGCGTTTTCCCTAATTTTATGTATTATTTCACAATTTAAAGGAAATTTCATAATTTGAAGGAAGTATCATGAAATCAAGGAATTTCATGGGATTATGAAAACATGAAAAATATAATAATAATAATAAAAAGGGATGTGTGAGGCCATCTAGGGTTTGGCCGATCGGCTATGGCCCGTGCACATGGGTTTTCCTAATTTTATATTATTTTTCATGGGACCGAGAAAATATCATGAGATTAAAGAGTTTTTCATGAAATTAGGGAAATAATAATAAAATAATGAGGAACCATGAGGTATGGGTCCGGCTGGGACCAAGGCATGGCCGGTTGGCCAATGGTCACTCCCCACAATATTCTTCCCTAATTTTATATTATTTCTTTGGTGTGAAAGAAACACCATGAAACTGAGGAGTTTCCTCAAAACGAAGGATATTTGTTCAAATGAAAGAATTTTCATGAACTCAAGGAAAATAACAAAAAATATGATAAAAATATGAAACTGGCGTGGGATTGACCACGACACGGTCGTCTGGTCAGTGGGCCCATGCTCCTAGCGCCTTGGTTAATTTTTAATTATTTATTATTTTCTTTCCTATTTTGCATAGGTTCATCGTCTCGTCGTATTTTGAAATACTCGTTCTTGCGGTGATTGTTAGTGCATCGTCGTTGAGTACACTTTCACCATTTAAATCGGGGCTTACTCAGAGGTAGCTCAGACGCCCGTGCGTTGAATCTTTATTACTAACCCATGGATTTCTGCTGGGAAGAACCATGGTTTGCAGTAATGAAATATCTGCGAAAATATTTGAATATTTTCGGAAATTCTGTGGATGAATCCAAGAATTTAGGAATAATTAACTTATGTCTCTATACTAGTAGATCAAGCTGTCTAGGAGCATTAATTATTCCGATATGAGCTTGCTGGAGCTTCATATCCTTTATATAGTCAGGGTAAACTCGTTGTTTATATCTTGAAGACGTTATCGCTCTATACAAGCAGAGCAAGCTGTCTAGGAGGTCGTCCATCTCGTGATACTATATAGAAATAATTACTGAAGTGTTCAGCAATCATGAGACATGATGTTGTTTGCCGTGAGACCACATATCTACATGTACTCTGAGAGAAAGTATTCTCAATCAGAGGATTCGATAAGAGACCCGTGTCTCAATACTCACGTCTAATTGCTGGATCAGAGGTTCGTATAATTATGGGTTTACGATTTTAGCCTTTGTCTAAAATCCACCATCTTCAGCTGTAAACGTGCTCACGCCTGTCACGTGTTATAACAATCACGACCATAACCTGTTTTTTCGTTCCCTCCAAAGCGAGCTCGATTGTACGCTGTTGCTTAAATTGGATTTCAATAAATTGTCGCTATGATCTGTTCATTTCCAAATATCCATTGGATTTCAGTAAATTGCTGCTACGGTCTTTTCATCTCCAAATATCCCCTTCTCTCTATGTGCATTTGGAGAGTCCTAGCTAAAATCTTCTTACGCTCGTAAACCACTTCCCAAATTGGGTAGAATTAGATGTGTTGCTACTTTATTTCAGATGTATTCATCTTGTGGGGTTATTTTTGAAGCTCTATTGTTGTCTAACAATATTTATTTTAGGCTTCTCTTAAATATAACCCACACATTTATTAACCATAGCCAAAAAAGTTTAAGTTAAAATGAAAAGTCAAAAGTTAAAATGAAAAACCAAACAAGTTTTAATTTCAGCATTAATTTTTCATTAACAATTAAACTTAAATCCCTTTTACTCAAAAAAAAAAAAAACCCTTGTTGTAGGGCTTTAGCCGATGGATGTGCGGGCCAATATATTATATAAGGTCTTATTTCTATTGTATATAAAGGAATATATCTATGTAACATTGACTCTCTCTAATGAATGAAATCTCCTTCTCTGCTTGCCTTTTTATCTTTTCCATCCACTATAATACGTTATCACCACGAGATCTAACCCTGCGACAATGGATTCTGATTTTTTTTAATTATTTTTGGGTTGCTATCAAATACACTACGTTGGTATCGATGGAATCGTTATCTTCCAATCAGATAAGTTTGATCAATTTTATCTTTTTTTTTCTTCCCTTCCCCCTTTTTTTTGATATTGACATATCTAAATTAATTGGGTTTATTAAATTTATGTTGGAAATGGACTGATTGATTGGGTTTATTATATCTGGGTAAAAATTGATTTGATCAGGAATTAGGAATTGTTTTGTTTAATCGCTTGTAATGGGATATTTTGATTAATGATGGGAAGATATATTTTGGTCATGGGAAGCGATGGATTTATACTAGAGGTCCTTGTATTTTGATTAATCACATGGAAGATGGATGGATTTAGATTAAAAAGGTCCATGTAATTTGATTAATCACATGGTAATTCGTTTCCAGGGGTGCGGGATCTGGGTTTTCTTTGCAGCTTGTGAAGAATAAAATAGGAAGAGGAAATCCCGTCCCAGGCTGCAGCTTTTCCGACCCTATCCTGTTCCATTCCGGTTCGGTCCAACCTAATCCGGTCCAGTCCAACTCAAATCGGTCCGGTCCAACTCAAACATGTCCTGTTCCAAAAAAAAAAAAATTGGGCGGTGCGCGACGATGTCCATTCCGGTTTTATGTATATGTAGTGGGAACCGATTTTGAGGTATATAATGAATCTGTGTGTTCACATTTGATTTTTTGTTGGGCTTAATATTTTTTTTTTTTAGAACATGCCTAGTTCTGTGTTTTTCTCTTAAGATGCCTAGTTCTGTGTTTTTTAGATCATGCCTAGTTCTGTGTTTTTCACATTTGATTTCTTTCTACCATTAAGAATTTTGGTTTTATTGTTATCTTGTTCTCTTGAATATTATATTGGCTATAGTTGAATGATGCTTTTTTTTAGTTCAATTGGTTGTACCAACTCGATTCCAATGTATTCATTTGGGGCTTAGAAGTACTTGAGCACCATTATTGGATACTTGATATTTTCCCAAATTTTTTAAATGTTTCGTGGAATGTATACACTTGCTCGACTATTAATCTGTAAATAGTTTCAAAACATATGTTCAAATAAAATCACATGTGTTCCAATTTTTTTTTTTTGGAAGAACTCACAAAAGATGATATGAGTCATAATTTTTTTATTTCTCTACTTCATCCATAATACTAACGAACGGTATATGTTGAAGTATGACAACAAAAGAATTATCTTTAGTAATATATTCAACCTAAAGTAAGTGGTTGACATGTGTAGTGAGATTCTATTGGCCTATTGAGATAAAGAAATTTCTCAAATTAAGCTAAATGTAGCAAAATTGAAAATGGAAAGAACCCCTACGTAATGAGGGTTAGACGTACCGACTCGTATAAAGCATGTGAAAAGAGACATATATCATGGAAAAAATATTATTATTTTTTTCCCAGCAGTAATGACACCAAATTATAGGTATCAATTGAACATGGGATCAGATAAAATGTAATTCTAGCTCCCATCATAAATAAAAGAGTTGGAAATGCACCTTGGTCATAGGTGTTGGTATATACAATATAATGTGTATGTATATCATAGTAACAACCAATTTTCACATCAAATTTAATGGCAACAAGAACTTTGCCTGGCCAATTGACTATCTTATCGAGCGCAGTACTGCTCATTTTTTTTTCAAGATAGAACAAAGACGGAGCAAAATCTCTAGATTTACTAAGAGATAATCACACCTTGTTAAATTCCCAATAACCAGTGCAAATGGGTATCATGTGGAACATTAAAATGATGAGAATGTAATTGATTGCATCTTTTATAGTCTCTAATATATTTGGAAGGAAATATATTTTCGAGAAACTAATGAGTCAATCTAGTGCAATGTAATTCACTATAATATTTGGTTTATTGAATCACATTGACTCCGACGATGAAATGTTAACTGACTCATACATGCTTTGGGCATAACCATAAAGAAACTTTGGTTGTGACATGATGATTGTTTTGAAAGAACTCATACAAATATCACTTTATTTGAGGAACGAAAATGGGAAAAATATTGACAGAATGCAAAGTGACGACATATCTCTCAATAAGTGTTTTCTAAAGTACCAGATGCACAACCCCCTCCTCCCTCCCATTATGCTTTTAAGTAAGAGAGCATATCACTCATTTAACAAAGTCTTCAGTAAAACAGGATCGAGACCATCCTAAGATGCAAATGGTAAACAATCCATATTACAAAGATAACAAGGTGAAATTTAGAAAAATATTCATACAGAATGCGGACCATTAAAGTGACTGATGGATCTGGTGAATGTTTTGACATTTTGGACTAGTTATAGTCCCCAAGAAATTTGCGCTTGAAAACTCCTAGCATATACTACACAATGCAAAGTGTAAAGGCTAACCAAGCTTGTTAATGCTAGAGAATTTACATCAAAAGGACTTGATGAATATTGCATGTTTAATAGGATCAATATAGAGAATCTTGTACACAATGGTCTCGCAGAGGCTACCATCAAAGGTTACAGATGGTGTCTAAGGAATAGGTTATGCGTACCAACCTACCTTTTATTTCTTTGGGGATATGCAATATTACGCGCATCTTTACTTAATTTTTGTAGAAATCAATATTAGTCAACCTTTTCTGCGCTCTAGTTAGTAACTGAATTTAAGCCTAGCATTTGTGTTCTTACGCATTTTTGGTTGCACTATATATGTGCCATTACGAGTCCACATCGTACTATGATGGGTCACGAAAATGATTAAGTAATTTTGTTGGATATTTAATCTCAACAATTATCCGCATTTAAAAATCTTTGGCAGGAGATCTCTTACCGCTAGATTTGCGGGTTGTCATTCTAATGAGACATTCTTCCCGTTGTTAGGGGGAAATAAGAAAAATTATTTTCTAAGGGAACGACAGGAATTGTCATGGTATGTTCCCACTATGTCTCATGTTGATTCTTGTACTCCACAAATGTAAATATGAAGTGACAAAGAATAATCGATTTTCAGAATGTACACTGATGTCGCTAAAGTGACAAGATCACACATACCAGCTGCAAATATTCCTGCAAGGTTAGAAATACACAGTATGGGGTACACCATAGACTAAGGTGCTGCAACTACACTTGGTGGAAGTGTAGTTAAGGCCGTGGCTCCATAAAGGAAGATGGAGATGCCACTAGGTTCGATCAATGCTCTCCTAGAAAGGAAGTAGATGAGTAAGGCACAACCTAATTTGTATCATTAATGAAATCATCTCATTTTATTATCTCTGACTATGTCCATGAATCAATATTGGAGGACGCTCCGAAGTTTAACGATTCCAGAGAACAATGACATCCCAAATGGATTATGAGAACACACACGAGTCAATGGAAAGATCGTGTGAGCATATTAATGATTATTATTTTCATATACAGTTTCAAAAAGAAATCGAGCACGATGAGATCGAACCATACTTCTTATTGTTTGAATATCAACAATAAAGATCATATTTGGCATACACAATCCAGGTAGAATTTGATTCTTTGAAAAATATATAGGTATTTGGTGTGGTAGTTCTAACCAACCAAGTGTAAAGCATGTGGACATACATGTGAAGTAATAATGGTATAAAGACTCTCCTTGTGGAGCGAGGTATCTCACAAAGCCCTGGAATTGTTTACTTTGTTGTAATGAGCATTATAGCATTTTGCTACTTAATTAGCTTGGTAATATCAAAAGGACTTGAAATGCAGCATATGTATGTGGTTGTTACGTATCTCTGAAAGAATCAAGAGATAAAAGATATTTACAAAAGTACTTGATAGATTTTTGTTTCCCAAATCAAATGACTCTAAACCACAGAGTGTGTTTACAGTTAGATAGAACGCTCACTTATAGATTCAGGAAATCAGGAGGATGTGGTATACCCGTCCAAGTGGCTATTTTATTTGGAGGGGATAGACAAGTAAGTTATTTTTCCTTGTGTATTCATAAGAAAGTTCCTGATTTGGAATTGTAGCTATTTATGTTGATGTTACATACATGATGTGTACTCTTGATTTAATAAGAGACCTTAAAAGCTATTTAAAATCCAAATTTGAGATGAAAAATCTAGGGAAAGCTCGATCGAATACTGAGCTTGTGGTATATTATTCCACCAGTTTGCATATGTCTAAAGTTGTCAGGAAATTTAACAAATACATGCATCTTGATGGAACTCCCATGATTAGTCGAGGTTCAAATGTAAGTAAGTAACCATTTCGTCCAAAGGAATATGACGAAGATGTGTTGGGAGATGAAATTCCCATATCTAAGTACAATAGACACATTGTTGTACTTAGTATAATAATGTACTCGATTAAATTTTACATCCTCAGGGAACTTGTTAGCTAGATATAGCTTCGCGCCAGCGCAACGTCATTGGAATGGTATAGTGAATGTAATCATGTACTTAAAAATAACCATTGCCATAAATTTGTTTTATCCCTACAGAGACACTAAAAGGAATGCTAATGAAAGTGCAATCCAAAAGTTGTTGATTATGAAGGAACAATAATCTCTTATCCAATGAAAGTGATCAGAGGGAGATATGGTATATTATTTTCTAAGTCATTACCAATATTCAGTTTCGAAAAATACATGACTAAAGGAACTGTCTGGAACAACTCTGAAAGTAATCAGGGGGAGAATCCAAGGATATGATGTCGACATATTTTACTTTGAAATTGAAGATGTGTTGTACTCTTTTTCCCTTCGATCGAGAATAGTTTTTCCCAAAGGGTTTTGTTACTTGACAAGGTTTTTAGCGAGACAACACTAAAAGCATCAAGTATGTTGAACGTTGAAGACATAAAGATCGCGTTGATATTACCGAAAATATCTTAATCAAAGAAATGAAATGCGATAGTCTGTTAAGCAACGTAACTTCCAGAATCAACAACATGGTCTTATAAACATTCAAGTCACAAAAGTAAAGTGCGATAAACTCCTTTTTAATGCATTAGACTAATGAAAATTGTCTGACATCAGGGGGAGAATCTAACGGTGAGTTGAACTATTTTCCTTCACCGAGGTTACTTTTTCCCACAGGGTTTTGTTACTCGTCAAGGTTTTTAATGAGACAACAACAAACACCGGGAATGTAATTTCCCAACTAAGGCTATTATCTTTCCCACGAGGATTTTCTGCCTTAAGAGTTGTGAAACAACTAGTCAACTTCAATGGAGCAAAGTGATCATCTGCAACGGATCACCTTTACTTGCATCTGTCATGTTATACTCTTTTCCATTCGTCAAGGTTTTATCCAATTGGGTTTTCCTTGTCAAGGTTTTAATGAGGCAACATAATCGAGTCCAATTATGTTCTAAGTTTTCTTAATATTGTACTCTTTTTCTTTAGTTCAGGTTTTGTCCCTATGGATTTTCCTGATGAAGTTTTTAACGAGGCAATTAACTTAGACTCATCGACCTTTGAAGATCGTATTACATGTAAAGTACGAGACAACATGTGAAGTACAACATGTGAAGAGTTGAACAAGGTTTTATCCCACTGGGTTTTTCCTTGTCAAAGTTTTGGTAAGGCAAATGATTTCGGCACAAGTCATCAAGGAGAGAACGACATTTGAAGAACTACATCCGAGGAACTGCATATGAAGTTCTATTGGACCGCACAAGGGGGAGTGTTGTAGGGCTTTAGCCCATGGATGTGCGGGCCAACATAGTATATAGGGTCTTATTCCTATTGTATATAAAGGAATATATATATGTAACATTGACTCTCTCTAATGAATGAAATCTCCTTCTCTGCTTGCCTCTTTATCTTTTCCATCCACTGCAATAAACCTAACTTTTTTCCTTGATCATACTTATAATTAATTATCATTGTTTTTTTTTATTCTCACAAATTGAAAAATTGTTATAAACTCTAATTCTTATTTCCCCCAAAACAAAATAAACTTTAACTCTATTTTGCTCTAAAATAATTTTGTCTTAATCATGATTACATTAAAATTGATCTAGATGTATGTTCTAATTGTTCGCTTAAAATTTTTTCACAAAAACATCCATACTAAGGTTTTGTTCTTTTCCTATACAACCATTCTCCTAGAACTCCTTAAACATAATCTATAAAACAAAATCTCTAAGATGATGTATTTTTATTCTGTTGGAACGGTTACCGATTTCACACCTACAAAACAAGGGTTAAACACACACAAAAAACTGAATTGCGGCTGAGTCACGACCAGGTCGCTCTCTTTAAGAAGTTTCATGGCTCTGCCTTGATTTTTGTGCAAGCAGTCTCTCTTTGTCACAACGTCCCCAGGATAAAACAGCCGAGAAAAAATAACTCTCGTCGATCTCTCACGCACACAGTGAGAAATCGATCACTTTCACTCTTTTAATCTTGCTCAAAAAACTTGGTCTCTTGATTCACAAAAAACAGTATATGGAAAAAACTCTTACCATTCTGCCTCTCAAAACTGGCTTATTATAGCCTTCGCAATTAAGACAAAAATTAATGGAAATAAATTTTGGTTTTAATTGTCTCCATAAAATCATGTGTAACAGTCCAAAAACGGTCAAGTAATTTATGCCAGAATAAATACAATTGAATCCATAATTAAAACCTGTAAAAACGATTTGAAAAAAACTTTTTAAAAACAGTAAAAAATACTTTCCAAATTCAAGAGACCTCCCAAGACCCCGCTCCCGGACTAATGTTATATATATATACCCATCAGTAGGGGGAGGGATTCGATCCTGAGACCTAACCCTCCAGGCCCAAAATGCTTAACCACTGGGCCAAGCTCGAATTGTTGATATAAATGTACAAAAGAATTATTTTAACACATATATCCCAACAATCCCCCACTTATATTTTTAAAATCATTGAGCAAGATCCGTATAGTTATGCGCATAAGCAAAGGTACCTTTCGGTTCTGAACCTTTACATAGTATTAAATTCTCCGAACTCTGACACAGAGTGAACATATGTCTTTGAACTCTATGGAGAGAACGAATTACTCAATACACACACAACTATACTAAGAGTAAAGTCCTAAATGCCAGCACATTATGGCCTTGTGCTTATCCCAGTTTTAATGAATGTTCTAGAGAACTGCCCATGTTCTCATAGAAAGCGGCCACACTTTCTCATTCACATAGGTGAGTCTATCAAAGGTACTCATGTTGCTTGGTACCCCACTCTATACAGAGCTATAGACTTCATTAAGAGTTAAAGAACTCAACCTTAACCCGCTTCAGGATATCATGCCATGGGAAAGAAGCATGATTCTATCTCCATATCATTTGTGAATCATTATTCACTTTGAACCTATTTCTAGGTGGGTATCCATCACAAGATGACTCAACTTCTAGTGGGCAAAAGTCCCATGCCTTTAAAGGTATATACTACATTTTCTCTAGCTAATCCTTTCGTCAAAGGATCAGCTAAGTTCTCTTCCGACCTAACATGATCCACACGTACAGCACTAGTTGTGAGAAACTCTCTAACTGTGATGTGCTTTCGACGCATTTGTCGATTCTTACCGTTATAAAAATAGTTCTGTACTTTTGCAATAGCCGCGGTACTATCACAATGGATCATAATAGCTGGTATCGGTCTATCCCATACAGGAATTTTAGAAAGCAAGTTTCTCAACCATCCTGCTTCTTTACTAGCTGCTGCTAGTGCTATCAATTCAGACTCCATCGTAGATTGAGCCAGAATTGTATGTTTCTTTGACTTCCAAGACACATCACCACCAGCAATATTAAACAAATATCCACCAGTGGCCTTGGAGTCATCTGAAAGAGAGTTCCAATCATCATCGCAGTATCCTTCAAGGACTGTAGGAAATCTCTTATAGTGTAATCCTAGGTTAACGGTCTTTTTAAGATACCGCATAACCCTCTCAACTGCATTCCAGTGTTCCAAACTAGGACAACTGGTAAACCTGCATAAAACCCCCACTGCATATGCAATGTCTGGTCTAGTACAATCAGTTGCATAACTAAGACTACCAATTATACTAGCATATTCAGATTGTCTAATGTTATCACCAGTATTCTTAAACAGTTTAACACTAGCATCAAAAGGAGTACTCACAGGTTTACAATCAAAATAGTTGTACTTCTTTAAAATCTTTTCAATATAATGAGACTGATCCAAAGAAATACCATCATTAGTTCTAGTAATCTTAATTCCCAGAATTACACTAGCTTCACCCAAATCTTTCATTTCAAAGTTAGACTTAAGCATATTCTTAGTTTCTTCAACCACAGACAAGTTTGAACCAAAAATCAACAAATCATCCACATACAAACAAATCATGATGCATGCATTGTTTTCAAACTTATAGTATATGCATTTGTCACTTTCATTAATTCTGAAACCATGTGAAATCATCAAATTATCAAATTTTTCATGCCATTGCTTAGGAGCTTGTTTCAAACCATAAAGTGACTTATCCAACTTACATACTTTTTTTTCTTGACCTGGAACAACAAAACCTTCAGGTTGTTCCATGTAAATTTCTTCTTCTAATTCACCATTTAAAAAAGCTGTTTTAACATCCATTTGATGAACAACAAGATTATGCACATCAGCAACAACAATCAAAACACGAATAGAAGTCAATCTTGTAACAGGAGAATAAGTATCAAAGAAATATACATCTTCTCTTTGTCTATAGCCTTTAGCTACCAACCTAGCTTTGTATTTGTCTACTGAACCATCAGGGTTCAACTTCCTTTTAAGTACCCATTTACAACCTATTGCTTTACAAACAAGTGGTAAATCTGCTAGGTGCCAAGTTCCATTAAGATTATGGGAGTCAATTTCATTATCTATGGCTTCTTGCCAAAAACCTGATTCAGGAGAATTAAGTGCTTCTTGAAGACTGGAAGGGTCTTCCTCTAGAGTATAAACTTCAAAATCAGAACCGAAGTTCTTCGCAGTCCTAGCCCTTTTGCTACGCCTAGGTTCAATTTCATCATCTCTCGTTTCTTCATTTCTAGATTCTTCTATTCTAAGTTCATAACTTGTACTAGGTACATCACTAGGTAGAGAACCCCCACTATTTCTAGATTTAAAAGGAAATCTATCTTCAAAGAAATCAACATCAATAGATTCAATAATAACTTTATTATTAAGATCAAAAAATCTATAAGCTTTACTGTTTTGAGCATACCCAACAAACACACATTCATAAGCTTTACTGGCTAATTTTGATCTTTTAGGATCAGGAATACGAACATAAGCCAAACAACCCCATACTTTAAAATATGAAACATTAGATTTTCTGTTTTTCCAAAGTTCATAAGGTGATATCTTTGTTTTTGAATTTGTAACACGATTCAAAACATAACAAACAGTCAACAAAATTTCGCCCCACCAATGAGAGGCAGCACCAGAACTTAGCAAACATGTAGTCACAAGAGTAGTAAAAGTACGATTCTTTCTTTCAGCTTTTCCATTCATTTCAGGGTTATAAGGAGCAGTTTTTTCATGTATAATTCCATAAGATTCATAAATTTCAGTGAACGGTTTAGAGTCATATTCAGTGCCTCTATCACTACGAAATCTCTTAATTTTTCTACCAAATTGATTTTCAACTTCAGCAATAAAAACCTTAAATTTTTCAATAACTTCATTCTTATGACTTAGCAAGTAAACATAAGTATAATTTGAAAAATCATCAATAAAGTCATAACATATCTTTTTCCATTTCTAGTTAATATACCTTCAAATTCACACAAATCAGAATGCACCAATTCCAAAGGTTCAGATTCTCTAACAACAGATTTATGGGAACTCTTGGTTATTTTTGATTGACTACAAGATTCACACTTTTCAAAATCATGCATGGATATTTTTGGAATAAGACCTTGCTTGCTCATGGTATCTACGAATCTACTGTTCACATGACAAAGTCTAGCATGCCAAACATTAAAAGTACACACCATATAAGAAGAAGATGCAATTTTATTCATTTCAACATTAAGCTTAAACATTCCATCAGTAGCATAACCTTTTCCTACAAACACTCTATTTTTAGTAATTTTGTAAACATCAGATCCAATAGTTTGATACAACCCAGCCTTGTTGAGAAGATAGCCGGAAACAAGGTTCTTTCTTATTTCTGGAGTGTGGAGGACATCTTTCAGCATAAGTGTCTTCCCAGAGTAAACTTCAGTTCTACCGTACCAGAACCTTTCACAATAGTGCTGTGGGAGTCTCCCAACAACACTTTCTTATCCTTTGTTTCTGTGTAACTCTTATATAGGGACCTATCAAAACAACAATGGCGCGATGCACCACTGTCTATCCACCACCCATCAGAACCACCAACCATGTAGAACTCAGGATCTGAGACCATGGCTATTATAACGCCATCCACAACATTAGCTTGTGCGTTATTCTTTTCCTTGTTAAACCTGCAATTCCTAGCCATGTGGTTCGGTTTATTACAGGTATAACAAAGAAACTCAGAATTGGAATTCTGTCCATTTCTTGATGGGTTTTGGTTCTTGTTTTGATTAGGCCTTCCTCCTTTCTTATGGTTCGGATTAGGTTTCATATCCTTTTTCTTAGGTTTCAAATTAGGATGAGTCTTATTGTTAGAAACAATGAGAATCTCTTCCTTCTTATCTTGTTTCCGAGTTTCTTCCTCAACCCTGAGCTTAACAATCAAACTTTCAAGAGAAAATTCTTTAGATTTGTGACGCAAAGAATTATGAAAATCTTTCCAGTTAGGTGGTAACTTGTCAATCAAGACAGCTACTTGATATTGTTCACAAATTTTCATACCTTCGGTCAGAATTTCATGGGTAATTTTCTGAAGTTCATGAGCTTGTGCAACAAATGATTTATCATCCACCATTTGATATTTCAAGTAGCGGCTTACATCATATTTCTTCAATCCGGCTTCTTCAGTATCATATTTTTTCTGTAAGGCATACCAAACATCTTTAGCGGTATCAAACGTGGAGTAATATTCATATAAATCGTCAGACAATGCATTGAGAATATAGTTCTTGCAATCGAAATCATCATCAACCCATTTTTCATAGGCTTTTTGTTTTTCTTCAGCAGTTTGGGTCACAACAGGTTCTGCAGTTTGTTGAGGAGTTTCACTTGTTGCAGCTGGAGTTGCTGTTGCCGAAGCTTCTGCATCATTTGGATCAGCTGGTTTGATGGAGGTCACCATCATGTGCAACTTAATTAGTTTGAGGTAGAAAAAAAAAATTTTCTTCCATCTTCTGAAGTGAAGTCCTTCAAACTTGAACGGCTTGTTGATATCAGCAACGGTTTTCTTTTCAGATTCCATGGCAGAAGGATACGTCTTAAAATTGTTGGAACGGTTACCGATTTCACACCTGCAAAACAAGGGTTAAACACACACAAAAAAATGAATTGCGGCTGAGTCACGACCAGGTCGCTCTCTTTAAGACGTTTCATGGCTCTGCCTTGATTTTTGTGCAAGCAGTCTCTCTTTGTCACAACGTCCCCAGGATAAAACAGCCGAGAAAAAATAACTCTCGTCGATCTCTCACGCACACAGTGAGAAATCGATCACTTTCACTCTTTTAATCTTGCTTAGAAAACTTGGTCTCTTGATTCACAAAAAACAATATATGGAAAAAACTCTTACCATTCTGCCTCTCAAAACTGGCTTATTATAGCCTTCACAATTAAGACAAAAATTAATGGAAATAAATTTTGGTTTTAATTGTCTCCATAAAATCATGTGTAACAGTCCAAAAACGGTCAAGTAATTTATGCCAGAATAAATACAATTGAATCCGTAATTAAAACCTGTAAAAACGATTTGAAAAAATCTTTTTAAAAACAGTAAAAAATACTTTCCAAATTCAAGAGACCTCCCAAGACCCCGCTCCCGGACTAATGTTATATATATATATATATTATTTATATATATACCCATCAGTAGGGGGAGGGATTCGATCCTGAGACCTAACCCTCCAGGCCCAAAATGCTTAACCACTGGGCCAAGCTCGAATTGTTGATATAAATGTACAAAAGAATTATTTTAACACATATATCCCAACATATTCTCAATCATGATTACACTAAAATTGACTGAGGGTATTGATTCTTATTCAATCAAGAACAACCATTTTTGTTGTTGTTGTTGTTGATGTTGATTTAGGGATTTTAATGATTATCTTATTATTTTGGGCTATATATAAAAATTATATATAATTTTGTTGGCTATGTAGAATGATTATAAAGGTCTGTTTAGTTAGCATAAATACTTATTTGGATGGGTTATGGTTAATAAATGTGTAGGCTACATTTAAGAGAAGCCTTATTTTAAGATATGTAGCCTCTTGGAGTTGTGTTTGTGAAGGCTGGTGACGTAAGAGAACTGCTTGAGAAAATGTCCGAGAGAAATGTGATATCCTGGACAGCTGTGGTTGCAAGTAAGCGTGCAGATGAGGCATTATGAAATAATTAGGCGAATGAACTGTTAGTGGCGTTATCAGTCCTAGCCTGTCTTGAGAACATCCATGAATGATTTTCTACAGTTTAAGGTATTCATTTTAAATTGAGCAAAATGGTATTTTTCCCCCTCTGAATTAAGGTCTACGAATAGACATGTAGAACTGAAGTAGAAGTTGGTAATCTTTTAGGGCCTGAAGAGGTCTATTTACACTATATGACATCTAAATCAGATGTCAATTGTTCTCTCACTGAATCTCGTTTGACAAATGAACTGGTGAGATAGGGGAATAATTCCGCATCAGATGTTTTTTTATTGTCATGGAAAGTCGGTGATTATCAACAAACAGGTACCACCCCTTGCACCCTCACAGTTTATTCTGATTTCTAATATAACTTACTTACATGTGCTTTTACAATATATATATTACCCACTTTGTTGCTTGTCTTTCACAAAACTTTTAGATATTTGTTTTTCGACAGATTTTTGGGTATTGGTTGGTAGTCCAATATAAGGCCGTTCAATTATAAGGGGATTCCAATTTTGTCAAAAGTGATTATAAAGAATTGACACTTGACACCATCGATTCATAAAGTAAACTTAAAATGGAATGAGAGTATTCTGCTTAAAGAATCGACACTTGACATTGTTGTTTAATAACATAGACTAAAAATCTTGGAACGTGAGTATTCTGCTTAAAGACAGTTGTAGGGGTCAGTCTCCATTTCATATGCGGATTGTTGAGTTCACCTGACTCCAAATACAAAGGTCCATTGGTTTAGAAATATATTCTTAGAAATGACGAATAACAACGGAAATGACGAATAACAACGGAAGCCTTTTCTTTCATGCACTAAAAAGAGAGGGAAGTGAAGGAAATACTCTGCAAGGCAGGATTTATGTTTTAATTGAAATGAATAAAAACAGGGTTTTTCTATTAAACTCTGCTATTTATATGTGCGAGAGCCTTGAACATAACAGTTTTCATAAAGCATAAAATCCAAATTGAACAGTAACAATCTGAATATCCCAAAATGTAAAATCTCAACTTAAACACATAACTTAACTTATCAGGCTTTTTAACCCAACTTCATATTTTGTCCCATGAAAGATATGTTAAAGCATCAAACCATAGAAGAAATCATCAAGGCTGCTAATTGGGGGTACCAATTTGCTTGGGGTGTACCAACCCCAAGGCAAATGATGTTTTGTCTTATTAGCATTTTGGTACACCCCCAATCAAAACCAGTCCCCCTATTAGCAATCTAGAAAATCATGGCTGAGTCCAACGTTTTGAATTCCTAATCCTAAAAGCACACTAGAACGCAAGATCGGAAGTCTATGTCTTAGGAGATCAGTATTCCCTGAATAAAAGGCAAATGGAAAGAGATATTGTAAGATTATGCAAAGATATTTCATATAAAAATAAAATCTAATACTCCCTCCGACCTATTTTACTTGAAGGTTTAGGGGTTTTTTCTAATACCAAAATTGATGAAGGTTTCCATAATTTTCACATTTTCTTCCTAATTTAACCCTGCATTGGAATCAACCACTAGAAACAAGGAACAAAAAACTAGGAGATTTAAATATTTTATAAATTATTATTAAGGGATATATATGAAAAAAAATTAATCTCTTTCCATTTTCTTAATCTACGTGAAAACACTTATACCTTTAACTAAATCATGACGGAGGGAGTATATGACAAATAGCTGTAATTTCTTTAGACTTAAATTTATACCTTCATTTGGTATTTTCTCTTTGCGTTGAATGAATGAAACTGGAAAATCTTCTTGAATTTCCTTTTTTAAGACCATAGGTACATCTTTTCGAGATCCAATTTTCTGTAGGTAAGGTTCAGCGAGATTCCCCAAGTATTGAGAAGAGACATAATGACATCCACTGTCCTTATGTTCTTCCTTAGACATGTCTTTATCTGATATAAGAATGTATTAGATTTTTTCAATCGTGCTACTTGACCAGCTACATAACAGCTCTTTGACAGCTGATTTGATGTGGCTGCCAATGTGGAGGAAAGAGGTTTAACCATGTCATCAAGTGTTAAACATGGAAAAATAAAATTACTTTGGTTAGTCCATGCAGTTAGATTGGATTTTTTTTCCTCCCCCTTTCCTTCTTCGCATGAATGGTGGTCTCAAAACCCTATATTGTATCTCCATGTCAACCCAAAAATTCTTTAATTTAGTGAAGTTTCTCTTCTTCTCTATGTTCAGAGATTGAAGCTTAGGCTGTTAAGCTAAAACTAATTAACAAAAAAATCATGAAGAACCTAAAAACGAAGTTTGATGCAAGCTATACATTCTGGTTAGCATCATAGGGGTTTGTGGATCAATGTGAAGTTAATTGTGAAATGTTTGATCTGTTACACAATGTTTTATTATAATTAAACTAATTGAACATTTGCTTGTTCAGTGTATATTTATTTTAATTGTGTTTATGTTCAAGAAATATGCTTGGCATCCCAAATATCTGAACACGCCTTTCAATTTTAACGAGAATGGAAATTCTCGGCAGGTCATCAGTTTGTTTTTTTCAACCTTGGTGATGGTCAGACAGAAGATACTAGTGATGTAGAATTATTCAATCAAGTTCATTAATGGCGTAGTTCAAAATTTCTCTGAAGAAACAAATCTCAGAGAACTAAGTAGTTAGGTTAACTGAAAAGATATAGATTATAATTCTTTTAATGACGTGTTAAAATAGAAAATCACCTCTTTCCTCCACATTGGTTGCCACCTCAGAATCAGTTGTTAATCGGCTGTTATAAAGCTTGTCAAGTAGCATTTTCGCGATTTTTGGTTGTTTCACTACTATTTTGTTGGGAAGCACTATATTTTCCGAGCTTTCAGTTGGAGAGCCCTGAATTTTTGTATCCTCCTTATATTTCGGGATATGTTGTTCTGTTTCTTTCGTGAAGTACTGTTTTCTATTATTCCCTGCGTTATATTGACATAGAGAATTGCATCCACCATTTGTAACATCGTCACTTAAATGATGTCTTAGCAATTTCCAACTCTGTAGTAGACCACTGAGCTATGTTCACCTTATCTTGTTTGCATGGGCGGTCCTGGATTTTTGGTGGCCTCAATCAAAAAATAATTTGTGGCTTAATTCAAAAAAAAATTATATACCAAAATACAAAATAGCACCCCTAATCAGGATTTTTTTTTTACCATTTGCACATTATAAGTTACATATATATAGAGTTTAATAGGCAACTAGTAGGGAATCCATGATGAAGAAAAAACCACTAGGAACACTTAAAATCAAGTCTCTCCTTTGATTTTTAATAGCCAAATAGTACGAAAATGTGCGATTATTCGTTAGCAAATAAAGATTTTTATTTTTTTGAAGCATAACAAATTAGGATTCAATATATGCTCAAAACTTCTTATGTATGTTTCATAAAATTTTTTTAAAAAAAATACAAAAAAATCTTGTGTACGAAATCATGGTAATATCAAATGGGAATGCACAAATACCATGCAACAAGAAACATAAAGGAAGTATGTATCTTGGACATGACTGCTCAAATATGGGGATGACAGATCTTGGACGTGTGTCGCTGAATCTTTAACGCAAAATACCATTTCTTTCGAATGTCATCCGTAATGAATATAATACCATTTCGTTAGGGGTAGTTGATTTTTCAAAAAATTGTGGCCTACTTTGTTTTGTGGCCTCAAGCGCAGCTTGCATTGCTTTAACAGCAGGGCCGGCTCTGCTTGTTTGTCGATCGTATCATCATTGAAGAGCCTTTTATTTGTTGAGCTATATTCACCAGTCCCGTTACTCTTGTTTTTATTTTCTGGGTGACGAAGCGCAAGATCCCCTTTTCCATGACATATGTAATTTCCATTGGTTAGTTTCTTCTTCTGTTGGTTAAGCCAACTGTCAGTTATTATGCATTTTTGGGAATGAGTATTACTCTTTCTTACTTTCTTGGCCTTAGGCTTTAAATGGATTCGGATTTTTTAAGCCCACCTGAAAAAGAGGGACAAAACAATTACATTTAGGGTTATTTAATTAAATTTATTTTTTGACGTTAGAAATAATAAACTTTGCATTCCGAAAATACTCTTCGTTTAAAATCGAAGAATATATACTTCGATTAAAAAAGTATAATCAAAAAAACCAAAGTTTTCATCGTAATCTCTCTGCAAATCCATGGCAACATCATAAACAAGCTGATGTTTATCGCCGTGAGCATCATAACGTCGAGAACATCACAATCACAACAGTAGATCTTCTCAGTAAACTCACTAAATTCGTTATTCACAACAGCAAATTCAGTCTCAGAAGATTTAGTGATATAATTTGATCGAAATGACGCCGAGAACATCATAATCACAGTAGCAGATTAGTGAATTTTCCTCCTGAGTAATCAATTTACTTCAAAGCTTCACGAGCTGTTATCTCCTTTATGAGTTCAATTCGATTCACAGAATATTTCATCGAAATTATCAGGTATGTTTTCATCTTCTTTCCTGTTCCATTTTTCATGTGTAGTTTGATTCAATTGAATTGTATTTTTGATGCAATTGAAAAGTACAGAGACTCTGAGATGAACAGTATTTTTGATTCAATTGATTTGTGTTTCTATTGATAACTTTTTAGTTTGTTATTTTTGTTATTTTACATGTGCACATAATATGCACTCATTTAAATTCTCTAGAGCTAACATTGATGAAGTTATCTTGATGAAGTTACACATTTTTTGATCCTGTGAAGATTCTATACACTCATTTTTAGAAAATTTAAAATCTGTTTTCTTATTGTTTTCAACTTTTTACTAGTGCAGATACTATACACTCATTTAAATTTATACCTGTATAGTAAGACCTGTGCACAAACCATTAATCGTTTGTTAAGTGTAGAAATTTTTTACCCGTGCACAACACTCATTCAAATTCTCTAGATCTAACATTTTTTGTGTTCTGTTTGTTTTGCAGAGGGAATATGGGAGTTAATGCTACATCAGTTGTTAATTTTTTCAATTTAAAATGTTCACATAATATCACAACAATATCCACAATGAATGAGCTAAAGTCAATTGTTAAATCTCATTGGATCTCTCTCCGTAATTCAGATTTCTACTTTTCTTATATGTCTAATGGAAACAAAGTTAATCTGCAGTTAGATATTCAGCTTCAATCAACGATTTGTTACTTCATCATTAATAATATCAACTCTTTTGACTTGTCAATTAAATTTGTTGGGGATAATTGTTCTTCTATGGTAGTATCATCAGATTATGATGGTGTTGTAGATGATGAATTGGCTGAAGATAGCGCAACTGCTTTTATTGAAGATAGAGCACAAGTTTCTCGCCCAAGGAGGTTAAAGGATTGGGAAAATGTTCTTGGTGATGTTGGGCAGCATTTGTAGGAGGGGTTAATGTAGTTCGTTCAGCAGTAGATAAGCATTGCATATTCACTGGCCACACATATGCAATAGTAAAGAGTGCATAACAAACCATTTGATCATATCTGCAACTTAAATTTTTTAAATACATGTCTGCATAGTTGATTTGTTTTTGAATATAATGAATTCATATTTTACTTGCTAATAAGAAATTTTATGAAATACTTTTCACTTTTTTGTCCAACACAAAGCACACAATGCAAACATCATTGAAACACGCAGTTACATTACCAATATCAAATATGTCCTCTAGTGTGAAGAAGATCATGATTCCCTTGTGCCATGAAGAGTTGGATTCTGCGCAGCATTGGACTATGCTGGAGTACTTTGTCCAGAAGAAATATTTCTTCCATTACAACTTGTTGTCTAACCAAACAATAGACCACTTCTATACAAATGCAAAAAAAAAGTGGCAGATGAATGCTTAGGAGCAATCAACAAGTTCATGGAAAAAGAAGGCCTAAAGATGGTTTCTAAATCAATGGTATATGATGCTCCAGTACCACAACAAGTGCAGTCTAATGATAGTCTACTCTATGCATGTCTTTATATGAAAATACAATCACTAAATGAAAATGTTGATGGGTTTCAAAGTAGCATGGAAGATCCACTGTTGTTGAAAGAAAAGATTCATAGGAAGAGGGCAACAATAGCTTTCAAGTTACTCACTGCAACCACCCCTGCAGAAAGTTGGAAAGAAGAAAAATGCATGGAATAACTGCAATGAAATAGCTTTCAAATTACACACTTATGTTTTTAGATTATTAATGTATCTATATATTAGTAAGATATATATCTTAATAAGACATGTTATCTTTAGATTTTTACTATATAACTTCAAATTACTGAAGTTTTTTTTTTTCTCTTTATCAACATTAATCTTAAAAATCTTGTTGATAAGTATCATTGTTCTATTTTTTCTTTGCTACAAGTTTAATATCTGGGCAGAATAAGGCGTGTGGATAATTTCTGCACACAGTATATTTCTGCAAAAAATAATTGTGGATATAAGAAACTTAAAACATTAAACTAAAACTAGATGACCGCTCCACGGTGGGATGGCCGCCCGAAGAAATCGGCGCAAAAATATCATTTTTCGCATCATTTGTAGGAATTCATCATTCAATATCATGTGCAGGAATTCATCACTCAATATTACCATGTGCAGGAATTAGTCAGACAACATCATGTGCATGAATTCATCACTCAATATTACCATGTAAAACTTATTAGCATATATGAAAGAAAATTGTCAACATAAGGAAGTCAAATGTATGCATACACATAACAACTTAAACATATGATGTGCAGGAATTAGTCACACAACATCATGTGTAGGAATTAGTCACACAACATCATGTGCAGGAATTCATCACATATTTATGCCAGTCAAAAAGGTAAAACCCAACAATGATAAATAGATGAATAAACTAACACTCTACTACTGATAAACAAGATATCAAACATCATATTAGTAGGTATAAAATTTGGTGGGTTTTACCTTAACCACATCCCTTAAATCCAAAAGGGAAAATCAACAGGTTTCTTTGGTACATTAAATCCAAAGTATAAATTGAGTTTATGATAATAAAACTAAAGTAAGAAGTAGGTCATAATGCCAATGAGTTTGTGAGTTAAAACTGAAGTTAAGTAGAAACTAGAGATTCTAAAGTAACAAGTAATTCTTAATTTTTGTTGTTCATCCTATTGCTTCCAACTTATTTATGGAGCTTCTGCTGTCAATAACTTGTACACTAACCTTGTTCTTTTGTGTTCCATCTTGTTTATAAGCTCCACTTCACTTTTAAAATCGACTTCTTTTGCATTTTTGAAGTCGTATCTTGATCTTATCTTCATAAAATGTCTGACATATAACAAACAGTTCTTTGTAGGTCCCTGCTGAGGTACTTGAACTTCATTAACCTGAATGTTATCTATTATTGGATTTTTGTTCGCCTCCAAGAACCTGTTGATGTGTTCTGAACAGAATTCAGCCATTACTTTAGCATTATGTAGACATTCCTTTTTTGATACATCCCACGAGTTGAAATGCTCAAAACATCTCTTGTTGATGTAAAAAATCAACAGTGTCCAATGCTTGTTATGCCCAACTCCATGTAGCATAGGAATTAGAATCCTATCCACAAAATTGTCCATTTCAAGTATTGGTTTCTTGATAGTATCTTCTAAAAAGCTACCAAATCTCTCAATATCCTGGACGAAAGTATGAATTTCATACATTCAAAAAATATATTAGGTTTCTATAAAAGATCGTCACTTCCATGTATAAGTTTCATGATGATAACCTTAATTCAATTAAAATGATATTCTGCAGATACAAAAGATTAATGCAGTACTATTATAACTCACCTAAGCGGATAAATATCAACGGAAATGAGCAGTAAAAATTCTTTAATATTAGTTGGGTAAAATTTACAAGGCAAAGACAACAGTTATTACACAAACTTCCTGCCAAACTAAATTCGTCTGATTATATCATTTCTAATACAATTTTCTAACTCTGGAACTACACTCCTGGTTGCATACATGTCATTCGAATGAGTACCCAATCCTAAATATGCTATATTTAACAATTCAAATTCATGACAAACAATTTTTGACTCAAGCATATTATAATATTAAAGAATTTCAATCAAGTATATAAGCATACATAACTTACCTAAGCGGATGGATCAATGTGCAACACTTTCAGGTATTTTTTGTCCCCAAGTTTACCATGATCTTCGTCGAATGCTTTTTGCAGCTTATATGTGGTGTATGAAAGTATTTTTTATTCAAGCGCTTGGTTGTACATTAGGCCATCAATGGTTTTTCCATATACAGACAACACGAATATATTAGGTTCCACTCCTACATACACTATCCATGCAGCTGACCTGTAATTTTTACACAATATCAGTAGTACAGAAATGGCCTTTAGCCACGCCAAATATAAATTTCCCTGTCACGTCTTTTTGGTTTTGGCGTGTCTATAAGGTATACTTCTACCCTATAGATACGCAATGTTCAATGGGCGTGTTCATATAAGTGCTTTCAGCAATGCCAGGGTTACTAGCGTGTCAAATTTTCAACCGTTTAGCCATGTTAACTTCAAATTTTTGATTAGGCATGTTTATAGACCAGTCTATGTCCACATTAGGTATTGGGCGTGTTTATAGACCAGTTTATGGCAACATTAGGGAGTTGTGGCATGTCCAAAAGGTTAGTCACGCCATTTAAGGTGTGGTTTTAAAGTTGGTTCATTAGACACGCCAGTATATGTGTGTCCATAGTGTACGATTGATTGACACGCCAAATTCAAAGTGTGGGCAAAAGGTTCTTCTTTGGAAACGTCGGTATATGTGTGTCCATAGTGTACGATTTATAGACATGCTTGTATATCGTGTCCATAGTGTAGGATATATAGACACGCCAAGTTGAAAGTGTGGCCAAAAAGTTCTTCTTTGGACACTCTAGTATATGTGTGTCCATAGTGTGCATTCTAAAGACACGCCGGTTTTATAGCGTGGCTAAAATGTTCGTTTTGAAAAAATTAATAAAAATCTTTCGCCCATATTCGAACGCATGACCTCGAAGGATTTAGATAACGTACCAATCCACCAAGATGCCCATCTTTAGATGTTTATGATCAGTGTTTTGAAAATACTAGATTGGTTGAACTACTCAACATTTAAATAAACACGCTAAGTTGAAAGTGTGGCCAAAAAGTACACCCAAAACCCTCAAGACTAATTCCCTAGCTTTCTCTGGAATAGATTATGACTTGCATGTTCTACAAGTTATTGGGTCTCCAAAACTATTTCTGCAAATATTCTAAACAACTATAATCAAAATTTCTTTGGTAATCCGTTGCATTGGAATCCTATAAATAACTTGGGAGTCTGCAATTCTAAACGATCCTAGTACTCCTAGACTATGTGTGCTATCAAAATTTCCTCTCAGCTACCACACTGCATTTCTGGTAAGATTCTTCATTGCTCTCTCAAGCATTCCTGTACTAATATGTTATTCTATTTCTATAACTTCAAAGTTGCCTATGCTACCAGTTGGAGTAGTTCATATGAATGCCTAGATAAAACTATTAACCCCATAGAACAATTTCAAACCTTCATGATAACGATAAAATTTCCAAAGGTGTCTAGTTTTCTTTAGTTATTCCCAAAAAAGTTATAAATTACCAAAAATGTTTGGCTGTGTACCCATTGCTTGATATTGTGTACACAATATCAAGAATCCACACCTATAATGTGCACACATTATACCTTTTTCGTAATTTTTAAAAAACTAGTCATTTTTAGTAAATAACTTTCTGTAGAAAACACTTTTGGGCATAACTTTCTGCTATTTACTATAGTCACCATATCAAGCTCAAAACCAAAATTAAACACAACAGCCACTCAACCAAGCATAATACAATAACCCAGAACCACATATACATTCAATTGAACATCATTGTCTTTAAAACCAACACTATCAAATCCAAAATCAGCACCACTAGCATTAACTGTTTATCCATGAGAAACATATGCAATATTCAGCCAAAAAACATTTACAGGAATACTTACTTTACCATCTGGAAGGGGATGGTTGAATACTTGTAAAGCTCCTGGTACAACCACAGAGGTCCCCACACCACTTCCAACAACCTTCTTGTTAGATACACTCCTTTCTGATGCATCCCTCCTCCTTGGCACAAAATAGTTTCCCCTAGGAGGAGGCATAGGCACTACTACATCCTCAGGAATCTCATTAGAATCAGTTATCTCCCCTGGTCCGAATATTGCAATATCATAAGCATCCTTTGCCAACTGTCGCATCACTGGTTCCAACATAAAGATATTGGGGAAGACTACCACATCATTGGGGAGACCATGAGTGTAATTATCCCGAATCTTAGCTTTGCATGCAACTGGAACTGGTGCAGAATATAACCCCTGTATAGCACCACCACAAACCACCTGCTCCTCCCCTACAAGCACCAAACCTCCATTAATCACAAACCGTCCTTTGTCAGGATGAACGACATACACCACCCACCCTTCATCAGCCCCTTGGAGTTGAGGAAGTTGAGGATCCAACGTATAAGCACTGGAACTATCATGCATAACAACCCTATCCTCTTTGACTTCTCCAACACCTCTAGTACCAACTTGCATGTTTGGCTTTGGTTCCTCACTCCTGTTACTTCTTATCTCTACTACCTGTCAAATTGGAGAAATGGGGGAATCCCAATCAATAACACCATCACAATTACTAATAAAGCCAATTACAACTATGAAATTCACTTTCAACACCTTTTTTTTTTTTTTTTTATAAAGAGAAATTTTTGTAGAAATTAGCCAGGATTGTGATCTTTTGCCAGAAGATCACAAAAGACTGGGTTAAAGTTTTCAACAGATAATATTGCCATTGTTGTCTACCTGACATGTTTGGCAACAACGTCTGCCACTTGATTATCATTACGGCTTACATGAATAAACTCACAAACCAAAAAACTAGAGATTAAGTGTTTTATCTCCTTAATTAACTTTCAACACCTTGAACCCAACAATTCTTCCATGATTATCAAAAATCAATACCTGGTTTTCTTGCATATTCATCTTAGCCTTCTTTTCCTCTAGTCTACCCATGGATTCCTGATTTGTAGACATGCCTGGGCGATCATTCAGATTTAGATATGCATTATAACCTCGCTTAGACATAGCTTCAACAATTGGAACACTGAAGGGATTTTTCGGAGATGGAATATGGAAGTTACAGAGTTATAGAATTGGAAATTATAACTGATCTCTTCAAAACAGGCCTTATGGATGAGAAGACCAACAGTTAACACATCTCACCCATCCTTTTTCAATCCTCGAGATGAATTAGTTGAGATATCGGGGAGGCACATGCCTACTAAGTGCATGCAAAGACCCATTGAACGCCAACCCAACTTATTGGCCGTTCAGAGGCGGCAGCAAACACTTGGCAGCTATTTGGAAAGCGGACTCTCTAAGCGGGCTACCCGTGACCCGAAGTCGAAACCCAGTACCGAACCGCAGCTGCCCTCAACTATTTTCGTCAGATACGGGCTTGAAGTGGCAAGTGGAAGCCCAATTACCTTAAAACTTCTAGAAGAAGACGCTGTCATCCTTCTGAACAAGCCCATCCTTCTGAAATTTTTTAATAAAAAGGTTTCGAACGCAATATTCGAACGCATGACCTCAAAGAAGTTAGGTAACGTATCAATCCACCAAGCTGCACATCTTTAGACGTGTCTATAGGGTTTTTAAAAAAAACTAAACTGGTTCAACTACTTAACATTTTATTAAACACGCCAAATCAAAGTGTGGCCTGTTATAATATGCATGGGATATGGTGTCTATCCACTTAGCACCATTAGTTACACCAAGCACCTTGTATAATAAACTTGTATAAGCTACTTAAGAAATAGTAAGCTACTTTGTTGGATGGGATTAACACCTAAATCTAGTGGTGTCGAATTGCATGGTTTACATGCAAGCTAGAGGTGTTATTGCTACATAACATCCTACATGTAGTGTGACATGTAATACTAGGTGGTGTATACAAGCTAACACCTTAAGACATGTAGAAGATTGCAATGAAGCCTCCCAACTGGTGATTCCATCGCCTAGTATGTATAAAACATAAAGAGTTAATTAGACCCCAAAGATAAACATCAAAGTTTGGTGACCCACCAGATACGCCCTTAATGGCATTATGGCAGTTCCAAAGAGGGTAAAAGTCTTAATGGGAATTAGGTGTTGAAAATAGGTCTTCATAGGGTAATGATGGTTATTAGAGTGAAAGGGACACAGATGGCTTTGAATGGGCGTAGTTAACAAAGTGACATGATGGCTAACTAAGCGCCATAAATGGAATTGAATTGGCACAATGGGGTATTTGAGGGGTTAATTAGCAGAGATATTACCATTTTCAGAGAGATATTTAAAAGAAGAGGAAAGGTTTAGGTTTAGTAAACTAAATTGAGAGTATGGCTGATCCTTCCCAAAATTCAACCAATTCCATCGGAAATCTTCCAAATGCACCACCAGTAACACCTGAATTTGCACAAGCCAAGTCAATTCTCCCTTCTTTGAGCATAGAGGAATTGCAGCAGTTAAGAGAATATGCACAGTCTGAAATTGATCATCGGATTCAAGAGAAAACTCGTCAGATAGAGGCAGAAGAGGATGTTCAGGAGCGGAAGAAAAAGAGATTTTAGGCTCTCTACAATGCATGGCTACCCAAGTTCTTAGAATGGAAAGAACGGAAGGATGAGGAAAAGGCTGAGAAGCAGGCCAAGACCCCAAAGTATGGCAGTTCAACAGAAAGTGATTCCGAGGCCTCAGAAGGGTATGAGTATGAAGTGGAGGAAGTGGATATCGGTGACCTAGATTCGGATGCTACGGAGGAAAAACAAAGGATGAATTCTTATCATGATGAGAAGGAGATTTGAATATGAACTTGCCAATCCCAAGATTTTTGCTCGCACCATGAGTGAGGGTGAACTTGTTGTAGTAAAGGTGAGCCGTCGAATCGCTGATCTCGATGATGAGTCAAGTGAGGAAGAAAGGGAAGAAGGGGATGAGGATAGTGATGATGAATCATCATCCAGTGGGACTTCTTATGCACCATATGATAGAGAGGACTATGGTGAAGAGGGTCTGGATACTGATGAGGATGAAGTGTGGTAAGATCATCAGAGTTACCAGGAAAGGCTACATTTTCAGGAATTGCATAAATCCTGAAAACGATCAACAAGTTTTTTGCAAAACAGATTTTCTGGTAATTTTCCTTCCTTCTACTCTTCCTGATGTTGGTGCGAAAGATGGTAAGTTTCTTTGTATTTTGAAAGTTGATGCGGACGGTTTTGGATTTCCTTTTATTTTGATTTTGTGGGCAAGTAGTAAGATACATGGAATTTTCTTGTGTTTGGATTGTAAAGTTGAAAAGGGTAGTCATTGTTTCAAGTTTGTAGTAATGGTTTGTAATGAAAGGGGTTTGGGTTATGGCCTTTCAGTGAAGGTATTTTGAGAATATGTAATGGTAGTTTAAAGATTTGATCTTTTGAGGGTTTGATAGTTGTGTGAACTTGTGGTGTTGATGCGGAAATTGAAAAAACTTGATATAATGCTCAATAAGATGATAAATATTAAAGGAATATTTGTAGTATTGGACTTGTTTTTGTTTTTGTTATTGTCTTCTTGTTTGCTGTTGAATCCATTAACACACTTAAGCACCAAAATATTTTAATGGATTCATCAGCAAACAAGAAACAACAACAAAACCAAGTCCTTCTTTAGATGATCCATTAACACACTATGTCAGGTAGATTAGTAATGTGCATATTTGAATTTTGATTGTAAAAAGAAAGTTGTAATGGCACTGGTAGCCTGTTGGGTGTTTAGAAGTCGTATTCTATTTGCTTTGTCCTTCTTTAGATGTAATTAAACTAGTTGTGTTCTTCCAGTTGTTTGAATTTTCAGCAGTATTAAACTTGTGATGGATGTATGTTTGAAGGGTTTGAACATAATATGTCAGTTTTTCTTTCTCTTTTGATTTCAAAAGTAATGGATTGAATACAGTAAATGTACAAACAAGCAATGTTCTTGGTGAATGATTCTAAAATTCCAATGATTGTTAAGTAGAGATGGGTAGGAATGACTGAATTAATGAATCAATAGGGTATATAAAATGTTGTTTAAGATGGTGGGTATTACTCCAGTTTATAAAATGTTGTTGGAGAAAGATTAGTTCAAAGATTATTTTAGGCCCAATTCAAAAAAAAAATCTATGTACAAGCCCAGTACTATTACTACTTATCCTAGCATGACAGAATATTAATTCAATAATCAGTATAGCCAAATCCAAACTCATCCAACATTGCTAAAACCCATCTGCATACAAAACCCCACCATGATTTAAGAATCAATTTTTTTCAACAATCCATACATTCATTCTCTAGTTAACAGAAAAATCCAAACAACTACATTTTATCACCTGGCTTGTCGCTTAGTCATTGGAAATGGTTGCTCAGATGCATTCGTTTAAGAAGCAGGGACTGCTATTGGTGCTGGTGCTTTCCTTGCATTTATACCCTTAATGTCGTCCCGATAGTAATCATCCCTGGATTTCCTTTGCAGGTCAAGTTTATCTACCTTTGGAAATTTATACTCATTCCGACAAATAACTGCCGTACTGAATTCCTCGTCGACTTCATCACCAGCATATTTCCATATTTGGGTAGGTGTACCTAACACAATAGACTTTTTTTTTATTTTCCTGGTCTAGCACATAAAATACCTGCTTAGCTTGGGAGGCTACAACAAAAGGATCATCCTGGAGTCCCAACTTATCAAGCTCAACCAAAATGTAGCCAAGTTTGTATTTTGAGACCCCTGCTCTGGTAACCCATTTACACCTAAAAGTGACACTTTCAGCGAATGATATGTCAGCACCCATATATCTTATAAAACAGCATAATAATCTACCAGATTAAGGGTAATCCCCGCTTGTCTAATGTGCATGTCAGTTGCCTCTACGTAAACCCCGCTATTCTGGTTAACGGAACCATCATGAGATTTTGTGCGAAACAGGTATCCATTGATGTGATATGCTTCGTATGTCTCTACTTGTGCATTCAGTGGGATTGATAGCTACCTTAAGTCCTGATTGAAGTTTTCCCTAGAGTCTTCCCACTCACTCTCAACCTGAAATACATTATAAGGATTAGCCTCCGTCTCAACGCAAAAGTTACATAGCAAGAGTGACATTTTCTGCAAACTCTTACCACTTTTTGTAACCATTTGGCGAACTCTTCATGATGTTTTTGATCTAGCTGTCTATCACTCATACCAAGATATTTATCCTTCAAACAATTCTGGTGTCGGCTGGACAGTGCAATGATTAATGTTATTATCTTTACATAAATTTGGACACAAAATCAAAAACTAAATAAAAAATGAGGTTATTTGGTTAGATCTAGTTATACTTACTCAACGTAAGGAGCAACTTTAGGCAAATTCCGCAATACATAGAAATGCGCTTTATCAAACATATCTTTATCAACACGAGGAAACTTAGGATTTGACATTGGTTTTCCCTTGAAAGAATAAGAATCTTCGCCAGTGCCAGATGTGTTGAGTTTGTCTGGTGGAATTCCGACTGTACCATTCATGCTTTGTTGGTGCTCACTGATCACCTCAATTGTCTCTTACGCAAGGTTCCTTTCAGCAATGCTTCCTCCAGGTCTGTTTCTGTTTCGCACATGCCCTTTAATGACCTTCATGCACCTTTCAAACGGATACATACATCAAAAGAATACAAGACCACAAATTTTCACTTCCCTGGTAAGATGCACAGTTAAATGAACCATTATGTCGAAAAATGATGGAGGAAATTATTTCTCGAGCAAGCACAACGTCACAACGAGATCCGACTGCAATTTTTCTAGCTCTGCTACCTTGATTTCTTTGCTATATATTGCCCTGAAAAAGAAACAAAACCTGATAATAGCATATCTTGTTGGTTGTGGCATAATTGATTTAATCGCAATGGGCAAAAAATGTTGCATTAGCATGTGATAATCATGCGATTTTAGTCCGATAAGATTTCGATCTTTTCGATTCACCAGTGTTGAAAAGTTTGAACAATACCCTTGTGGAACCTTTATCTCGGATAATGTTGCACATAACTTGTCCTTTTCCTCCGGGCTTAATGAGTGACATGCTTCCTTTAGTATATATCCCCCTTTGCCATTTTCCCGAGGTTGCAACTCGTCTCTAAAACCCATCTCCTTCAGGTCCATTCGAGCAGCAAGGTGGTCTTTCGACTTAAATTCATTGTTCAACAATGTTCCAACGATACTCTCGCATACATTCTTTTCGACGTGCATGAAATCTATGCAATGGTGGACAACATGATACCGCCAGTAGGGGAGGAGCCAAAACCATATATTGAACTTTTTCCAGTAGTGCATTTCAGTCTCCTTCCCCTTTTCCTTCCCCTTTTCCTTCCCCTTCCTCTTCCCTTTTTTTGGGTCGATGGTCTTTTCGATTCTCTTCATCTTTCCACCTCTTCCAGGGTTATCCTGCACGAATTCCACCACAATATTCTTCCGTCCCTTTCCCCATTTATTCTTTATAGACTTTACCTCATTGTATATTTATGACGGGATCATAAGTTCCGGAGCTTCTTCAGTTTCATCTTTTCCGTTGAACCCATCTTGATGTTTGAATGGATGATCGTATGGTAGGTATCTTTTATGCCCGGTATAAACCTATTTTCTACAATGTTTTAGCATGACATAGTAAGTATTTCTCCCACACACCTTACAGGTGCCTCGTCCATGGTAAGGGAAGATACACAGTGTACCGAGAGCAGGGTAATCATTTATTGTCCATAAAACAACCGCACGTAGAGTAAACATCTCCTGTTTCAGCGTATCAAAACATTGCACTCCCTCAAACAATTCCTTGAGATCCTCAACAAACGGTTGTAACATAACATCAATGTCCTTACAAGGCATCCCATCGATAATTAATGACATCATGGTGAACTTTCTCTTCATACACAACTCTGGCGGAAGGTTGTAAATCACTGTCAGAATTAGCCACACACTGTGCTGTTTTTGCATGCCTTTGTTTACGTCAACCCCATCAGCCGAAATACCTAGCCGCAGATTTCGAGGATCTTCACGAATTACGAGATATCTTTCATCTATATTTTTCCATGCTGGCGAGTCTGTCGGATGCCGTAAAACACCCTCTTCTTTCTTTCTGGTGTCGTTCCACAATAAATATTCGACAATTCTCTTTGATTGAAACAGCCGTTTCAGTCTTGGGATAATTGGGAAATACCACAAGACTTTTGCCGGAATTTTTCATAAACCTCGTGGGTGGTGTCATCAACTTTCCATCTTGATTCCCCATAGGTGGGACACTTGATGTGATCCTTGTAATCCTTCCTATAGAAAATGCAGTCATTGATGCATACATGTATCTTTTCGTAACCTGAACCCAAATCTCTCATCACCTTCTTAGATTCATATGTACTTTTCATCATCTCATTTCCTAGAGGGATCATGGATTTTAACAGCGGTAGAAGTTCATTAAATAACTTGTCGGAAGCTCCGTGCTTGCTCTTCAGGTTAAACAGTTCACACATTGCATATATCTTTGTAAAATCGGCACATCCTTCGTATAGGGGTTTCCCAGCATCTTCGAGTATCCGTTGCATCTTCTCAGAATCCTTTGAAAATTTGTCTCCTTATAAAGAACTAACCATTTCTCTAGTCTCTGCAACATGTGTTGGTTCATCAAAGTGCGGACCGTCACTTTCCATTACCATACAGAAGTGTCCACCTTGATGACTCATCTCCTTCTCCATGCTTAGTCCACACCGCATAATTTTGCATGAATCCAGAATAATATAAATGATACCTAACTTTACTTTCCTTATGCGCGTAGAGGTTGAGACATTTCACACATGGACATAGAAACTTAACTTTTTCATTGTCGCATGGTTTCCGTTTCCCATTCGCAATATCCTGTTGGTATGTATGCGTATCAAACTTTATAAATGAATCGACTCCGTCTTGATAATGCGGTTTTGTACATAGGTATACATCCAAGATTTAACCATTACTCTAGGATCCATTATGAATTCTCAGATACTTGGACGGAGAAAAGACTTGTGAACATCTTGTGAAAATGCTATTGTGGTCCTAATAAAACTACGAAATATCATTGCAAAGAGTAATACGTACACAAAGAGTAATCACAAATCACAATGTGAGTTCAGTTATCATATATGAATCATACAAGTAATCAGAGGTTATCTACCTACATACAGTTGCATGTGAAGACAATATTTACCCTACTATGATCATTAGAGTTACAATCTCAGTTAACAAAGAAGTACTGAAAAAAATTACTTACACAGTCTATCCGATTATTCCGAAAAGAAAAATTGACAGGGGAATATATGGTTTATCCAAAGATGAATCAGATGATCAAAGTAAACCACTTGTTTCGTTTTCTAGGGGGAGGTTAGAAGATTTAAGAGTAGAAACATGAAATGATTTAAGACGAGAGAGATGAACACAGAGGGTAAATGGAAATTTGGCAATATTTTTCCTAATAAATAATTTGGCAAAATATTTAAGTGTATATGGTAAATAATTTGGTAAAACAGGAAGGTAAAGATCCTTATATGTTAAGAATTTTCTCAGTCAAATCTTGTTATCCTGCTGCATAATTTTTTGCTTTGATGACTCTAAAAGACCGAGTGCAATGCAACTAATATTCATTCCATCCTAAAGATTTTTTTTGTTCGTACCCGAATTCAGAAAATAAATCAAAATGATAGCTAAAAAGCGGAGTACGTGTTGCTGCAGTTGTTATAACGATACTAAAGTAAAAAACTAACTTTGTAAAAAGTGGAGAATGTGTTGGTACAGTTGAAAAATAAATCGTAAGAACTGGAAGAATCTATGGCCCCAATTAGAATTAAGTGAATTAAAACACATTGATCTAATTGTGTGTTCTGTCCAATTATAATTAATATCTAAAACCAAAGCTTAATTCACCCAATTAAAATAATAGGTTTGATCATTGATGTATTTCATTAAAGTCTCACAATTTGATTCATAGATAACATAATTAAAGTTCTTAGAGGGTGCCAGAGTAACAGTTGCCAGCATAGCCTTACATTCCAGCTCATCAGCTTCAACTCCCATCTTCATTCCTCCATTGAAGCATTATCCTTGCACCCGAAAGCAGCTACCTGCACAATTCCTCACTATTAGCCCTATTCCACCTTGTAATGAATCTGACTTAAAGAAGCATCAAAATTTAGAAGAAACAAGATTAGTTCCAGGAGACACAAGTTTATTAATGCCATCTATTGACATTGTCCTATTTGGAGTTAATATTTTGAAAAATCTTTGAACATCAAATAATCCAAACTGATGCTTAAAAAAATGTCCAAACTGAAACCATTAGAATTTATTAATCTCATGTCTAGTAATTCCTTCACCAAAGGTAATATTGATATTTAAAACCAACCAAATAGATCTAGCATAACCACATTCAAGGAATAGGTGATTACTGGATTCCACAGGATGATTACACAAACTGCAATGCAGTGAAGTAAACGATTACAATGCCAAATAAGAGTATGAAGTCCGATTCACCCACCATTGAGTTATGGTGATACTCCGCAGCTGGTGGTACTCCAAAAATATGAATACTATGAAGTAAACAATTTCATCAAATGTGAATGCTTCCCCCTTTTCCTCTAAGTAGCGCGCTTTCATGGCTTTGTGCTACAAAAACAACACACAAACTTATTTGGTTACATATAAGTTGAAAAAAGTATTGTGCCGAATAAACCATAAAGATACGTACAAGTTGTAGAGGGGACAAGCTATGGTGGATTGCGTGCGATATCCGGTGTTTGATTTTAAAAAACCCAACTACCGCATCTAGGATGATGTTGTGCCTATCCTTGATTTGTTGAACACTTCTTCTTTTCGGGTTCCCATAATCTTGGCTAAATTTGTTATGTATCTTTTCCCAAAAGGTCTCGGCCGAGGAGCGATCTACAACTTGACTTTCGGCTTCCCATGCTTTGGTGATTGCCAAATATTCTGCGGAGTCAAACGATGCCATTTGTTGTATGTGGAGGTAGGGATGAGTAGGTTCTCTAATAGGATGCAAGTGGATTGCACGTGCGTTGCTGGTCGAACACCGAGTTTCAAATACATCTTCTTCCCTGTTAAACCAGTTGCTTAGCATGATTAAGCACCGTTGCAATGTGAAGAAAAACAAAATCGAGAGAATACAACAACAAATTCTCCTTTCTGGCTCTATAACAACGTCGGCTTAATCTACAATGCAACTTTTACTCCTTAAAGCAACATAAGCTAATTCCTAAATCTATAAAAAAGAACACTAGTAACAAAATTTAACTCAACCTAAACCAAATTCCACAATTTCCGTCACAAAATTAATACTGTCTAACAAAATTCAATAATGAAATCATAAGGAAACGTGATCATCCATGTGAACCCAAACCCAAAATTACAATCTTATTATTAGAATTTATCAGAGAATGCTCTAGATGAACTCTCTCTAAATTGGTTTATGATCATACACTTGGAGTATTCAAAAATCAAAATTAAAGTTCTCTTAACACATCCGTATAAAGTAAATTCAAGTTCCCTTATCATGGTTCACTGGATTATCTTTATCCTCACCAACTTACTACTCCATCTACAATCCAATCCATCAACAATCCAAATAGGTCAGGTATAGCATAAAATCTTTGAACAAGTAGAAAATTTTGAACAAATAAGACAAATTGGAATCAATGACAAAACAACAAAGAAACATTAATGAAACAATAACAAAGAAAATATTCCAAAAGCGAATAGCAAACATAAAAAAAATACAGATCCAGACGGATTCAAGATGATCTATAATCCTGGTTAATAAATTAAGAGATTAGAGAAACATTAATTGAGTTTACCTTGTCGGAACAAAATGTTCAAAGAGATTTTTCTTAGAGATTTAGGAAGATGAACTCGATTGATTAACTCGACTGATTTGGCAGAGGTTTTTCCCCCAGTGTCCTAACACCAATAAAAGATTGGATTTCTTTGTTTATCAAGATCAATGAAAACTCGTATCTGCAAAATAGACCAAAAGTGTTAGGGTTCATTGATTCAGAAAGAAAAAAAAAGTAAGAGAAAAAGGATAGGGTTTATGGTATAATATACCTGCAGGAATCAATATTTTTATTTATTTTTCTCTTTCTCTAATAGCTTCCTTTCCGATGATTTCAAATCTGCAAAATAGAAAGAGAGAATGGAGAAGTAACAATGAGGGGAAGAAAGAGCGAGGAATAGAGAGGAGGCGAAAGAGAAAATTAGAATAGGTGGTGTTTCTAGATGGTGGTGTTTCCGGACGTAGTTTTTGAGGGGTGAAATAATGGAAAAATCCTATTGGTTGAAATATATCCCGGGGGGCCAGAAGATCTCAGAAGAGAGCTTTGTTCAGATTCCAACCACAGCCGTGAAAAATCACCTGAAATCATATTATTAATTTTAATTAACCATAATGCCATTTTACCTAGGTTTATCATGTCATTATGACATAGTGGTGGGTAAGGATAGATTCCACTAGGGTGCGTTTTGGATTAAAGCTTTCAGGGACCTGATTTGCTTGACCTATGTTTGACCTGATTTGTTTGACATTAGTTGATTAATTAGTTGTTGGTCAGGACTCAGGGACCAGGGTATTGAGATATGGCATGATGTCTGAGCCAAACCATGCTGCAGTTCAGGATATGACCCATTTGTTAACTAATTAAAATTAAATAATATACACAACTAGAACTTCACCCGTGTCATAACGGTACAACCTCCATAGTAAGTAAAAAAAAATGCCAATTTAAAACCCTTGTCATTCTTTTGTTGGCTCTATATAAAGTGATAATTTTTCCCCATATTTTTTAATTGTTATGTTTTTTCAAAGAATTTCTAGGTTGACCGAAAATTTGTCTCGAAAAAATCAATGGGTGAAACATATAGAGGGATCAACTGATAACCTTTACTATCCCTATCATCGCTGGGTTTTTTCGGGTTATTTTTCGGAAAAAAATTATGGTCAGCCTGTACAATTATTTCTTTTGTGTTAATAACCATCTTATTTTCAAATTAAAAAAATCAACCACAACTTCCATAATAATGTTACATGTTAATTGATTTAATATAAAATAAGTTTATTATGTACTGTATTAATGAAATATATTTATTTGATTAGCTAAAAAATATTATGAAATATCAATAAAACATTTTTTATTGAAAGTTAAGTAAACTAATCATCGTTCGGCCGTAGATTTAGCTTTCCCAAGAATGAATCCAGAGCGTTCCGGTTTGGTATCTAACATTCATAGCTTGGTTTCTTTATAGTCCTCAACCGTTTATCATTTTTCTTGTCCCGACCCGATAAAAATCTGGCCTATAATATTTATTTTAATTAAAAAAAATTAAATAAAAAAAAATTTAAAAAACTAATACTGTATCAAATAAAATAAAAGGAATAAACCAAGGGTAACTAATTAATTTATCTATCTTAGGACACCTTTCTCATCCCACTACCACTACTTCTTCCACCACCACCATCATTAACATCATCACTCCACCATTCTCACTTACACCCACCGATGATCCACCACCCCCTCTCACCATCACAACCACCATTAGTGTCAACTAATTTAGCATAAAATAAATTTATTATGTACTGTATTAATGAAAGTGTATTTATTTGATTAATTAAACAAACATTTATTATGAAATATTAATAGAACATTTATTATTGAAAGTTAATTAAACTGATCATCTTACAGCCGTAGATTTAGCTTTCCCAAGAATGAATCCTAGCCGCTCTTTAACTTTCCTAAGTTGTCTAAACTATATGCTTTATAAGGGAGATTGTGCAGGGACCTATTATGTTTGACCATTTTTTGGGAATTATACGGATAAGGGGTACATGTAGTAGTTCGGGACGGCATACATACGAGAATTATACGGATTTGGATAGATCGGATTCGATCAAAAATCTGGTCAACGGTTCGTTGTTCGGACAGTAGTTTGGAACGGCATACGTACGTGCATATTCGTTTTATAAATGTGAGTTCGGCACTTAAAATTCAACTAACATATATGATAAATTGATAAGTATAATGACCTTATTATGAGACTAATTTGATTTGTATATGATTTATAAGATGGAAAAAAACATTTTAGCATGATTATTTAACATGAAATAAACAATTTAATCGCATAAATGTATTATAAAACTTATAGACTTTTAAACAAAAATCAACACATAAAACACTGGTTAAACAACTACCAATAATTGTATTTAAATATAAAGTATATACAAAATCAAACAAAAACCAATCAACAGAACTCTGGTGAGAGAGTTACCTATGGGAGTTCTAGTTCGGAAATATCATTCGGATACGGTCAGTTCGGATACGTTCACGAATCATTCATGAGGTCCATATAATCCGGGAACTAGGTTCGGAGTTCAAATAGTTCGGAAGTATCATTCGGATTCGGTCAGTTCGGATATGTTCGCAAATCATTCAGGAATGATTCGGAGAATTACTAACTAGAGGTTGGGTTAACCCACCCAACCCATGCCCAACCTGATCGTTAGGAGAACATGGACAATGTATTTCAAAACTTTGGGCAAGCTTGATCATAAATTTTATAAACCCGATTTAAATTTGGGCAAGCATCGACACAAATGTTTCTAGCCCAAGCAACCCACCCAACCCTAAGAACAATGATATAACTATATAAAACTATTTTTATAATTGACATTATTATCTATTTAGAGTAATTTTAGATATTATCTTCAAATCTAATAATGAAAATATATATTATATTTATCTCATGAATCATGAGACATTATTATCTATGATGAGTAAGCCTTCTAACCCGCCCAACCAACCCAAGTCCCACCCATAGGTCAGGTACTTGAGATATGGCATGATACATGAGCCAAACTTGTGAACCCTGGTGAACCATAATGATACAGTTATGGCCTTCAAATTAGGAAACCCCCTTGTTTTACTCTTAAAGATAACGTTGTGTACAATTAAGAGATGATGAGACGGCTAATAATGATGTATTTTGAAAAATTGTGTCTTGACTCTTGACACTGATGAGGCGTGGTCTGCCAAGGGACAAGAAGTTTAACCATGCACCATAATTTATTTATTTTTTTGCTCGGCAAAGAAGAAAAATATATTAAAAGAATGAAAAAAATACAAGACTCGTTAGCCAAAGAGGCTAAATAAACAAACTGAAACCCAAAAGAAAAGAAAAGTTTAACCATAAATGGACATACGCCATAAATGGACATTTATGGTTAATCTAACCACTCTACAAAAGGATAAGAAACTGATATGCAATTACTTTTTAATCAAAACAAAAAAAATAAAGAAAAATTGCAGAGAGAAGAAGATTAAGAGATGGCTGAACCTAACCAACCTGATGTTGTTGAAAATCAATCACCAGCATTAGAAAATGCAAAACAAGCAACTCATGCATTAACAAGTGAAGAGTCTGAGAGATTGATTTCTTATTTAGATCAAGAAATTCCAAATAAGAGGATTTAGGAAGAAGAAAATAGGAGACAAGAAGAATTTGATAGGCAAAGGATTGAGAACGAAGAAGAGTACCAGTTTTGGATCATAAAATATGAGACAAGATGTGCAAGGAAGAAGAGAGAAATTCTAGAGAGATATGAACGTCGTTGGATTAAGACAAGAAGTGCCACAGAAAGTGAAAGTGATGAGGAAGGTGGAAAAGCATTAAAACTTGATGAGGATGATAGCAGCATCCAGGGATCTAATGATCCAGAAAAAAAGGCTAGAGAGAGACAAAGGCAGGAGAGAGATGATGCATAAATATATCTACTCTATTTGGCAGAGAAAGCTCAACCCAGGATATTTGCTCGTACTATGTCCGAACCCCTGAAAGTGGATTCAGACGGTGAGGAGATACCAGGGATGGATGTAGATGGAAATCCTATTGTAGCAGAGGTTCATCACGAATAAAATAAAGGATCAGAATATTGTGAAGATGATGAAGATGATGAGGATGGAGGTTATGGTCCTGGAGCTTCTACTAGCACTGATAGCGTCATAGACTTCTCATATAAAGAAGAGGGCTTTAACACCGACGATGACGATTATTATTGGTGATCATATGAAAAGCATTGGGAATTTTTTTTGAGGAAGACTTAGGAGGATTGCATTCCTTGAAGTCTTCAGATCGTCTTCGTGAAAATTCACAAATATTTTCCTAATGCTTGTAGTTGCTGGTGCTATTGGAACTGAAGGAGAGGTCTAGTCTTCTGTGATACATGATACATCTTCTAATGCATGGTAAGTGTTTTTATTTTTTGGGTTTTATTTCGGCATAAGGTTTGATCTTGTAAAGGTGTTGTTTTGGTGTTGACAAAGATCAAACTCGGTAGTAGTAGTGGTAGGTATTTTGCTGGTACTTGTTATGGAGGTTATGGGAATTTTACTTATCGGACGGCATCGAAGTTGGTTGTGCAGGTGTAAGTCTAACTGGAATTGGTAGTGTGTCTAGTTCTTTTGCTTATGATTTGATTTTAAATGGAACTACTTAGTAATTAGTGGTCTGATCTGTAATGGTGATGGTGTTTGTAAATGTGGTTAATGAAATTGCAATTGTCTTTTTTCGGTTTCTCTTTGTGATTTCAACCGTGGTATGTTGAAACAAAATAAACATTATTCTCTATCCAGTCTAATTCACTTGATGGAGAGGCATATACACACCTAGTCTGAATTTACAATCTGAGATGTTCATAATCACCAAAAGATGTTCATAATCCTAAATCACCTACAGTATGAATCTACAATCTGAGATGTTCATAAAGCATGCAATTGAGATGTTCATAATCACCAAAAGATTCTCAAATCAGGGTACAATTCACAACAACATAAAAATAAACCTAAAATATGAAACATAGAGATGTTCATACTTCATAATCACCATAATAATAAATTGTACCACTCAATAAATATACACAAGTGTGCTGATTTTGTTTTTCTTATTGACCTATTTTGTTTGACCTTATGTTTGACCATTTTTTTATTTTAATTGTTGGTGAGGGACTTGAGATATGGCATGAGACATGAGCCAAACCATGCTGCAGTTCAAGATATTGCAATACACCAGAGTCACATAATGCCTGTCAACAGGTGCTGGCTCTATGAAAAACGCGTAAACCATGCATGATCAACAAGTGCTGGTGTCTATTAATTTTGCAAAAAAATCAATTATGATTGTAGTAATAATGTAGTAGGAAAAGTTGCATCTAAAATTCAATAAGGAAGGAGTATTTTGTTAAATAAGGAATGTAAAATTTTAATTTTAACAAGTGTACTATCTATCTCATTGACATGAATGCTTAACGTGTCAGGATATTTAGAGATATCTTTAGGGTTACGGCAAGATTACATGCGTCTAAGTAGAACTGACAATCAGTAGTCTAATCCTACAATCCTAAATAAATACAATATTTTTCTGCTCGGTCTCACAAAATCCGCAAAATCCCACTTTCCATATATCACCTTGATTTTCGTTTGTTATATTCATGTTAAACATAACCCACCCACTATATTTAGATTTGCATACTAGATATGTATAGGGAAAGAAAAAAACAACACTATATTTAGCTAGATTTGGATTCTAGAAATAATAAATTAGATACCTCGTTCGTAAGTAAAAGAAAGAAGGAATTGAGAGGATGAGTTCTAATGAGAAATGTGTTGTTCCTGCCAATGGTCTTATTAATAATGATCCTCCTCCTCCGAAAGGATTTGCTTCATGGGATGACTTTGTGGAAAGCATTGGTGATATACTACACTACAAGAAAATTGGACTTTAGCGACTAGCATGATTCGGTTGGTACAGGGCCGTTTCGAGTGGCTGGAGCTCTATAACAACGGACATGACAACCAATATGCTCTGTGGGTGAAGCCTTATTTGCTAAATATGTGTACCAACCATGTTGTTGGAACAAATATCTGCCGACTATAATGAAGCGACTCAAGTCCTGGTTAGCGCAATTTTCCAGTAACTACGGAAAATCGTTGGTAGAGTACGTAAAGGTTTGTTGCTGAAATATTTAACCCACAAAAGAATTTGTTGCTGAAGACTTATACATTGTTGGTAGAGGTGGTCAATTATAAAATGTCGTCAGTAGATAAAGGATTTGACCCACTGAGTTTTAGTTGTTGCAGGTGTCGGTTAAGGATTGTAACCACTACATATTTAGACGTACAAGAGTTTCTTCCACTGAAATTCAGTTGCTCAAGAATATAAGATTCTATAGTGTCGGTTGGACAAGAATCTCAGCCGCTCATTTTTCAGTTGGTTGAAGGGTCTAATCACCTTTGTCTTGCTGGGCAAGGTTTCTAGCTGCTGTTTTTTCAGTTAGTTCTGAATTGGTGAAAAGCTCTACCCATATTGGTCAAGCGTTTCACGCAGTGCCCTAAGGTGTTAGTTAAGATATATAAGTACATATACAAAGATATTTTAGTCATGAAATAAAAATCCTAAACAAATTTAGAATTTCCATTTATTAATTATTTTCAATCAGATGGGTACAACTATATTTACAAAGAAAATCTAGTCATTAACATAGATAAGCATTCCACCTTCACCTTAGGAACGTTTTGTATAGACTGCACACTTCAGAACTGGCCACTTACATGAGCAAGCAATTGATCTGTATCTTCTAATTGACGGTTTCAGTTTGAACCAAGGCTTCATCCTCCTCTAGAAAGGCTTGTTGATCTTCTTTAGACCTGCAAAATTCCAGATACTTATTTTTTAGTTCAACAAATTAAACAAGATCAAACAGTTGTTTTGTATTTGATGGACTACGATATTTTTAAAATCCACATGAACCATGCATCCAATTCCTAGTCTTGTATTTCACTAATCTCAGTAAATGCGAAAGATTGTCTTAGTATATCCACCAACAAAACCAGATAGCAATTTCTGGCATGATTCAACACAAGCAAAGCTTCATCCACAAGGTCCCCAAAATATGATATATTCTAAACTGAGAACTAATGCAGTACTCTTTGCCTTAAAAATTACAATCAGCAGTGACAACTCCTAACAAAATTCAAAAAATATAGAATCAATAAGCAAATAGAAATAAGAAACAATTACTCGTAAAAGATCAATAGATTTTGAAGCTCAATCATCAATTATTTCAAGAACTTCTTTGTTCCCACTACTTCGTTCTAATTACTATATAACTATCAACTAATTAGGAAGGGAGAACTATAATTTTGCACTCTCGTAACTATCTGTACAGGCAGGAAAAACTATATGTTGACAACCCTGCACCCTCATTCCTATCAATACAAAGATGGACCATCAGAATTATGCACCAAACATGACCTGGATAAGTTGATAAAGAGTTATTTTCATGTGCAGGTTCAGAAACATGAAACTCATTCCTTCCTTTAGCTATCTAATGCCACGACCATTGAATTTTTAAGAAGATAGCTATCTAACTAGTTCCTTCCACTGATCATGCAATATGCAAACATGGTCCATAGCTACAACTTTTTACATGCAAATGTTTTCTGCACACATGATATACCTAAGTTGATTACACCTATAAACAAGCCTCCAACAAGAAAAAAACTTCCTTCTAGAGAATATTTGTTTTTCTTATAACTCCCCTGACTACATATGCAACAAACTACTTTGAGGATTACAGGAAGATAAAATGAAAGTCTACAAAACCAGCAAGGAGGCAGAAAGTCATAGATGTTATGTGCACAACTTTTATTCGAACATGAACAAGCCATATTTAAAAACATTGGTGACAATATAAGATGAGAGTTTGCAAACCACAGACTGTTAGATAAATTTTGAGTCTTTGTTTGTTATTCTTGTCCCAACAATTGATGCCCCATATATTTATCAGGCAAGTAGTGAAAGGTAATATAACCAGCTAGTAAAAAGCTTCTAACTCGAGAATCACAGTCACAGTTGAGAGGGTTACTTTATCAGGATAACAGCTAGATATCTAAGCTAGGGGTAAAGCTTTGTAAATTAATAAACAAAATCCATGACACCTGTCACTTACTAGATAGAGCAGAAACCCACTATCAACATTGAAATTTTACCCCAGAATCTGACTATACCAAACAATGGGAGTACTGGAAGCAACACTTTGAACATAATCAACAATCTTTAAGAAAAGAGTGTCACCCCCACATATCTGGTCGCTTGAGCTTCTTTTTATGTAAGCATTCTGACTAGACATGAGAGAAGCTACCTGCAAGCAAAAGAACCAGAAGTATTCATTTTATGAGCTAACACTGAACTACTGTGAATTATTCATGAAACCACATTGCCTGGACATTGAAATAATGTACAGGGTGAAACCAAAAAACGAAAGAAAATGGTAAATAAAAAATCATGCCAAAGCTCAAAAGTCAATCAAGAGCTCATCTTCTGGCCCTAACTAATGGGGTTAATCTAGCAATCATCCAGTCAAAAAATCTGAGTGATGGTAAATGCAACAAAGATCCCTCAGCAACTGAACCACTAGTAATCCCTTACAAAACAGCTGTAATTAATAGAATTCCTTCTAGACCAAACAGTGGTGGACTCGGGATATTAACACAGAGAGGGGAAATTTTAAGGGTGTACAGGCATAACCTGCAGCTGGTACTTCATTCTTTTTATTTTGAACGGAACATCGAACTAAATCTAGATAAAAAACGTGTAAAGAAGAGAGATCGGTTAATATTATACTTACAATGTATCCTAGCAGACAATGAAAAGAACACTGTAATTTAAAAAATAACATCTACTAAACACTTATATAAAACTGGAAAGACAAGACTCAAATCAATAACTAACTATCATACTGAGACTAATCAATATATCATGCGAGATAAAATGTAACAATGCATCACAATTTTTTTGGCATGCTTTACTAATTAGTATAAGATTGGTAATAAAACATATAGTCAAACAATTTACAGTAAATAATTGGTAAAAAAAAGGTTTAATTAGAGTATTTCACTGAAACAGAGTACCATCAGGATCTATCCTTTGCCTTGATTGAGGTGGGGCAGTAGAAATTATAGTAGGTTCATATCATGTCTTCATTATTCTCACTTTCTCAGCAAAAAGTTCAACATTGTTCTCTGGAAACATAAACCTCTGTTGTACTGCAGAAATCAATTTGCAAATCATTCTTCCCTTTTCACCTACACATCCAAAAACCAAACAATAATCAGATCTAAATCAAAAACATATAACGAACTAGGGATTTCCTCTAATGATAATCTCGGTACCAGTACCATGCAATTGGATCCATGGAATTCTAGAATCTCCTTGAGTGGGTATTCACTAATAACATCATTATCGCTATATAGATGACAAAGAATGGCTCAGAAGAGTCATCAATCAAAGCTAAAGGTCTAGTACCTAATGGTTCAGTCTCTTGAGAACAAGTAATCTTGATCCCGACCTTTGGATCAACACCTTTCAATAACTTGAGCATCACCTGCAAAATCAGACTAATTAATCAAAGTAAGCCCCAATTGCATCATACTAGAGCACAATCAAGAGTAAAAACATAGTTAATCAAAACATTTGATTTGCAATTCTAAAATCAGGAACAAATAAATAAACTACAGAGAGAAGGGATTGAATGATTTACCTTCTAAGTCTTTTTTTCTTAACTTTGTCACCATGATTTGTTGTAGATTAAGAAAATGATCTAAGATTTTGTTATCATCAGTGGCTTCTTAAATCGTAATGTTAGTGCATTAGAATGGAAGAAGAAGAAGAGTTCAAGGTAAGAGTTCCGCCGCCGTGAGAGGATAGAAGAGAAGAGATAAGGATAAGAGAAAAATGAAAGGAAAGAAAAGGATTAGGGTTAGTTTCTAGTGTGTGGTGCACGTGTATCCTAGGATGAATTTGTTGTGTTACCACAACAACTAGTACTCAAAATTGAGAGAATTTAAAGAAATCTGGTGTAAACCAGCCTGAGAAGGAGAAGGAGAAAACTAAAAATTCTATTCATTTAATTCTTGCCGTCACACAGGGTTTTCTTACACATTTATTGGCTCAACCCTAATCCAAAATAGCTAACTACGAATGGACACATGTCCGGATCATAACGGCTAATCTAAGCCACTAACTTATGCCTATAACATCACTCACTTGTTATACTAAGGGCACACCCAATACAGACTTAGACAGACACATGACAATACCCCTCCGAGAAAATATTCCTTGTCCTCAAGCATTAAAGTGTGGAAAATGAGCAGAGATATGAGAAGCGTCCTCCCAAGTAGCTTCATCTTCTGTGGTGTTAGACCAGTGAATAAAAAGCTGGGTGATTGAGTGAGTGCCTCTGGTGATGGTGCGTCTGTCCAGAACTGCAATTGGTGTGACCAGCACCTGACCATCAGTACCAACCAACGGAAGTGTTGGAGAAGGAATGTGAGTGACTCCAATTCGGCTTTGCTTCAATGCGAAACATGGAAAACAGGGTGGATGCGAGCTTCTGGCGGTAGCTGGAGCTTGTAAGCAACGGAGCCAATTTTCTGGGTTATAGCAAAAGGTCCATAGTATTTGGCTGACAGTTTAAAATTCTTCCGAAGAGAAACAAAAGTTTGTCTATAGGGTTGGAGTTTGAGGTATACCATGTCTCCCACTACAAATACTATGTCAATTCTCTTCTTGTCAGTAAAAAATTTCATGCACTCCTGAGCTTTGGACAATGCCTCCTTGAGAAAATGTAACATTTCTACTCTTTGGTTGAGATATTTCTCAACTGATGCCACAGATGAAACAGTAGTAGATGGAAAAGCCAAATGAGGTTCTTCATAACCATAGAGGGCTTTGAAAGGCGACATTTTTAAGCTGGTGTGAAAGTTGGTGTTATACCACTACTCAGCTAAGTCTAACCACTGCACCCACTGCTTTGGTTGATGACCAGTCATGCAGCGGAGGTAATTTTCGAGGCATTGGTTTACTCTCTCTGTCTGACCATCAGTCTGAGGGTGGTAGGCTGTACTCAACTTCAGTTCAGAGCCTAACTTTTTGAACAATTCTTGCCAAAAAGAGCTAGTGAATACTTTGTCCCTGTCGGACACAATGGAGGTAGGTATACCATGAAGTCGAAAAATATTGTGTAGGAATGCTTTGGCCACAGAAGAAGCAGTGTAAGGGTGTTGCAATGGAATGAAGTGGCTATACTTGGTTAGCCTGTCGACCACTACCAATATGACATCTTTTCTATTACTCCTGGGAAACCCTTCAATGAAATCAAGGCTGATGTGTTTCCAAGCTTGTTCAGGCAAAGGAAGAGGCTGCAGCAATCCAGCAGGTAAAGTATGTTCTCCCTTATTTCTTTGGTAAATATCACAAGTGGTTACCATAGAAAATACATCCTGCTTCATTTTAGGCCAGAAAAAATGAGATTTTGCCCTACTATAAGTAGCTTGCACTCCCGAGTGACCCCCAACTGCAGATGCATAGATGGAATAGAGTATGGTGGCTCTGACCTTGTTGCTGCTACCAATATATAGTCTAAATTTATATCTTAGCCCTTCCTTCTGGTAAGTATAATGTGGAATGGCTGTAGATGAGAGAAGTAGCTGAGAGATGAGGTGTTGAGCTTTAGTATCAGCAGTATAACTAGAAATGACCTCTTGCATCCAAATGGTTTTAGAAAGAGCCAAGGTATGATTTGTAGCCTCATTGTGTGGTCTTCTTGAAAGTGCATCAGCCACCTTATTCTCAACTCCCTTTTTAAATTGGATATCATAATCAAACCCCAACAGTTTTATTAGCCATTTCTGCTGTAAGCCAGTGTGGATTTTCTGCTCCAAAAAGTATTTGATGCTCTCATAGTCAGTCTTGATGGTGAAGTGGTGACCCTGCAAGTAGTGTCTCCACTTGGTAACAGCTGAGCCCACAGCCATGAGTTCCTTCTCATACGTTGATAAACCCATTGCCCTAGGGCCCAAAGGTTTGCTGAAAAAAGCAATTGGATGGCCTGCTTGCATGAGAACAACTCCTATCCCTGTAGGACAAGCATCTGTTTCCAATACAAAAGGTTGAGAAAAATCTGGGAGAGCTAATACTAGAGTGGTAGTCATTGCATCTTTCAGTGTGTTGAAGGACTGTGTAGCTGATTCATTCCATAAAAAAGAATACTTCTTCAATAACTCAGTAAGAGGTTTGCTAATAATGCCATAGTGTTTCACAAATTTTATGTAATACCCTGTGAGCCCCAAAAATACTCTAAGTTCCTTGATGTTGGTTGGTGTAGGCCAAGTAGTCATTGCAGCAACTTTAGCAGGATCGGAAGCCACTCCTTGTGCAGTAATTATATGACCCAAATACTCCAATTCTGATTGAGCAAAACAACATTTAGAGATTTTTGCATACAACTGATACTGTCGAAGAAGGGAAAGAGTAATCTGGAGATGTTTTACATGAGTTTACAAGTCAGGGCTATAGACTAAGATGTCGTCAAAGAAAACCAAAATGAATTTCCTCAAATGGGGTTGGAAAATATCATTCATCAAGGCCTGGAATGTTGCAGGAGCATTTGTAAGGCCAAATGGCATAACAGTGAACTCATAGTGTCCTTGATGAGTCCGGAAAGTACTTTTGTATATATCCTCAAATGTAACTCTAATTTGATGATAACCGGAGCGTAAATCAATTTTTGTAAAAACACAAGCACCATGTAATTCATCTAATAGTTCCTCAATGATTGGTATAGGAAACTTATCTTTAATTAATAGTGATGTTGTTGAGCTTCCTGTAATCCACACAGAACCTCCAGCTATTGTCCTTCTTTTTAACTAGGAGAACTGGAGAGGCAAACGGGCTATGGCTTGGCTGAATTATTCCAGAGTCCAATATTTCTTTTACCAAGTGTTCAATAATAGATTTTTGCACATAGGGGCATTTGTATGGTCTTTGGTTAATAGGTGTTGAATTTGGTTGAAGGGGAGTGGAATGATCCAGTGATCTTTGTGGCGGTAGTTGGGTAGGCTCTGAAAAAACATCTTGAAAGTCTTGAAGAACAACATCAATAATAGGAGGAGTAGGTGAGGGAGACTTAACTTCAGTGACAGAAAATAAGTGCCCCACAATGCCATGAGAATTGTTGTTGAAATTGTTTTGGACTCCAGTGCTGCTCATCATCAGTAAGGAAGGAGTTTTATGAGTCCCTATTAGTGTAATTTATTTACCCTGATGTAAGAAGGAGATACTAAAAGTAGACAAATTAAAGATGATGTCACCTAAACCTCTCAGCCAGTCTGCTCCAAGAACCACATCACATCCACCCAAGGCCAGTAATCTCAAATCCCCTTTGAACTGATAATCTTGCATTATCTAATGTAAGGATTTAAAAATTCCAGAGCTCACAGTATGGTCTCCATTTGCTACTGTAACTAGAAAATTAGGAGTTGGAAAAATACAACACCCAAGAGATTTTTCCAAATCTGAGTCAATGAAACTGTGGGTGCTGCCCGTATCAATGAGAATATAAATTTGTTGTTTGTTGATGAAGCCCAGAATTCAAATTGTTTCCCCAGTGAAGTTACCTGTAAGAGCATTAAGAGAGATTTCCATATAACTTTCCATTGTTGGAGTGTCGTCAGCATTAGTAACCTCTTCTGCTTGTGTATTCATTTCTGCCACCTCCTCTGTGGCTACCATCAAGAATAATTGTTGTTTTTTACAGAAATAGCCTGGACGATAAACTTCATCGCAGTTAAAACACAGACCCTGAGATTGCGTTTTTGCATTTGGCCAGGGGTTAAGTGACGAATAGGAAGTGGATTGGGACCAGGAGATGTGGAAGGAATATATGGTAAAGGGTGGGAGGGTGATAGGTTTTGGATAAAAATTCGAAGTATTGGGTGGTCTGTTATTCTGGAAAAATTTATTTGAGCCCCTCCCTGATTTTTACTGGGTATTGAAAGTTTGCTCTTGCATCTTAGCAAGTGAGAAGGCTTTCATTAGTGTAGTGGGATTGAACATACTGACAACATGCTTAATGTCATCCTTTAGACTACCCATAAAACTCATCACATGATAATGGTCAGTAAGCATAGGAGGTTAATGGAACAAAAGAGCTTTGAGATTCTCAAATTGTTCAAAATATTCATCTACTGTAGTAGTTTGAGATAGCTTACTAAATATGCCCAAGATGTTATCGTTAGCAGGATTTTAGAATTGGATGCACGCGTGTTCATCTAGTTCATACCAGGAGGTAATAGACCTAGTTGTTTGGAGATTCGTTAACCATCTATCAACCTTTCCGTCGAGGTGCATAGCCTCCATGGTAACCTTCTGGTGTTCATCTCTGATATTGTTGAGTAAGAAGTACTTGTCGCACTTCTAAATCCAACCCTTTGGGTTCTCACATTCAAACCTTGAAAAATCTAGTTTTGGCATTCGATAGAAGTTATTGGGTTCACGACCTCCCTGTTGAAAGTTGAACATCATACCATTGAAGTGAGAAAAATTTGAGTGAGAAGCCTCTGCTCCTGGATCTACATGTTCACCCGATTTCATTCCTGTAAAATTATCCATAAACTAGAGAAAATTGCCTTTAGAGAGCATAGATTCCTTTATCTCCTTATTCTGCGTAGCGAGTTTGGCGTTCTGTGAAGCGAGATCATCGACTTGTTTACTGAATTTGTCTGTGAATTTACGAAGATCGTCATTCACCTCCTTGATGGTGGGATGATTAGCTCCGCCCATGGTGAGGATAGAACGGCTCTGAGGACAATTGTTGTGTTACCACAACAACTAGTACTCAAAATTGAGAGAATTTAAAGAAATCTAGTGTAAACCAGCCTGAGAGGGAGAAGGAGAAAACTAAAAATTCTATTCATTCAATTCTTGCCGTCACACAGAGTTTTCTTACACATTTATTGGCTCAACCCTAATCCAAAATAGCTAACTACGAATGGACACATGTCCGGATCATAACGGATAATATAATCCACTAACTTATGCCTATAACAGCACTCACTTGTTATACTAAGGGCACACCCAATATAGACTTAGACAGACACATGACATAATTTGTGCAAATGGTTTGGGACAGGTCATCGATCCATATGACAAACTTTTCATTTATGTTGTTTCAATCGTTGGATCAATGCCTAATGGATTGGTGGGTCGATAGACGTATGGATGGATGTTTTAGTGAGAGGGGAGTGTAGACTAAGAAACCAAAAGCACAAGTGAGAAAGCAAAAACATCTTGTGAATTTTTTCTCTTTCGGAAATCATTTTCATAACTAGTATACTGCACGTGCTATGCACGTGCTTCCCTTGTACCCGTATTACGCAAAAATATTGCCTTAATGGACCCTCTCAATGTGACCCGCTCTCTATTCCTAGTCTTGGAATATTTATCTATTTTTTACTTTTACGGTTTTAGCCTTATTTATTTTTTAAAGCATTTTCAATGAAACTGTAAAATGAAGGGAAAAGTTGGGTTTCTAAATTTTGCAGCTTCATTTACTATTCATGACTATTGCTAAGGGGAGTTCCCTTTATATAATATAGAAGATATACACTTAAACTACAATTTTTTGTTTTTTAACTTTTCTAGGGGGATACATGTTTCCCGTCAAACCTTTACACATTACCTAATTATGTTGTTCTATCTAATTGTGTATGTGAAGTCCAGAGTAGTACTCCCTCCGTTCTTAAATAATAGCTTGTTTCATGTACAAATTACACATGATATCAACCTTATTTAAAAACGGAGGGAGTATATTTTGTTTTGTCTAGAGTTATATCATTTCATTTTCTATGAAAAAAATAGAATATATTATCATTATCATTTTGACCAGATCTTTGGCTTCTCTTTTCTATATTAAAAATTAAGTTGTCGGATATTTAGAATCGACATAATTGCCGGTTTTCGGTTGGATGTCTTGCAGAATTATTTATTAAATGGTTTTCATTTAAATACGATATCCAGGAAACGATTTCCACCTTTTCATTTGATGTCTCTAAGCATCTCCTATGTAATTGAATGAAAATCAAGAGTTGCATGCTCCAAATATTCCGAGTAAAGATAGATCAAGTTACCAACACTGAATGAGTGATCTTAAGTTTCTTAAATTAACGAGTTAGATACTAATTTTATCTTATAAAAATAAATCATATTGTAGTTGCAGGAATTCCTACACTACACCCCTGATAAGAATCTAAAGAAATTGAGTTATCTTTGAGAATGAATTACGACACTTTTTTATTATTTTAATTTTTTTTAATTCTTTACAAAAGACAGAAGAACTCAGAAGTAAAAATTTCTTTCTAGAGTTTCTCTCTCCTCAAAATCTTATCAACTCTCCAAAAGACATCATCATTTTCTGAATCTAATGAACCATTTATATAGGGATTTACATAGTGGATGACAACTAAGTTTTCCTCCTATTTCGGATCTAATTTGCGATCTCATTGCGTTCGCTACAATGTTCTTTCTCGCAAGAATGATGATCATCGCAGAATAAACATAATCTTCTTGTATCTCTTCCATCGTTAGCTTTTATGTCTTTCTTCTGGATATTCTGTGACGCTCGCGAAATGTTGTTAAAGAGTCTTCTGTGACGCTCGCAAAAATGTTTTTAATATCGCAGAAATAGTGTTGTAGCGATATTCTGGTCCTACATCTTGCCTCTTCTCATGTATTTTCTGCGAAGAAGAGAAGATCATGAGAACTTTTTTTAAAATGCTATAACTACTTATCTTTTCAGACTTCTCTGTTCTGATACGTTTCTGTGTCCTTCGCCAGATTTTTTCACGTATTCTTTCTTCTAATAAATTTTTGACACGTCCCTTCTAACCGCTGCGATCTGACCACCCACGTCTTTTCTTTGCATTAATTTCCTTCATCTTTTTCGAGAAATTTCTTCTTCTATAAATACTTTTCTCATTCCTTTCTTTTTCTCTTTTACTTTCTTCTTCTCTCTCTCCATAACCTCTCTGCAAATTTACTGTTCTTCTGCGAATTGCGCTTCTGTTATCGCTGTAATTTCTTTCTTATCTTTCAACTTTTTCTTTCATTCCCATACTCAAAAATGGTTGTTGCTAGTGCTAAAAACTTGACTGCTTTTAATGAGATGCGAAAAAAGCTTAAAAATAAAGGTTTTACCTTGTCTACCATTCCAGATCAAGATCCTAGATCTGAACTCTCTCTTAAGTTATTCACCGATGATCGATGTTCTCGCGAGAAAATTATAGTATCGCTAGGACAACTTGAAGCTGGTCTTCCCATTCCTCTTTATGACCCAGAACTTCCTTTATTTTATCAAATAATTTCTGACAAAAGGTTCTCGCGAGCGATATATCAACTAGGTGGAGATCGTATCAGATTGTTGCTTGAATATGCTTCTCGCGGTGCTAATAAAGGAACTCGCTACCCTGAAGCTCCAAAGAATCCTCCATTTAAAGATGTCCCCATTGTTTCTGCGGATTATACTGTGGACAACTTCTTTGTAAATTATAGTTTAGTCCCTATGAAGAGGGATAGCACCTGCTGGGGTGTTCGTTTGAAAAAAGAGAAGGTCGCTGGTGACAAAGATCTTAGTTCGTTTGAATTAATATGTAGGACCAGAATATCGCCATAGCAATGTTTTAGCGAGAATAACAACATTTCTGCGAGCGTCACAGAGAATTCTCCAACAACACTTTGCGAGTGTCACAAAATAATGATGTAACAGTTGACGATGGAAGAAACACGAAAAGAACATGATTAACTGGCGATGGTTACAATGCTTGTGAGAAGGAATATTATAGCTACTGCGATAATATCGCGAGTGATATCCGAAATTAGAGGATAGCTTAGTTGTCGCCCATTATGTAATTTCCTATAAATAGGGATCCAATAGATTCAGGAAAGAATGATGTATTTTTTAGAGTTGAGAGAGTCTTGAGGAAAGAGAAAATTTTAGGAGAGAGAGAGAGAGATGTTTTCCAGAGAGATTTCTAGAGAGAGAATGTATTTTTCTTTATCATCTTCTTCCTCAAAACTTGATCTAGAACTCCATTAATGGAGATTATCAATGTAAATCAAATGTAAATTTAAACAATCATAGTGAAGAATCATGGATGTAGATCAAATTGATCGAACCATGTAAAAATCCGTGTGTCTATTTACAATTTTTAGAATTTTAATCATACTTTTAATATCAAATTAGTTTAGATCAAGAGATTATTATCAAGATATTACAAGGGGTGTGTTGTGGGAAATCCTGCAACTACATTTTGACGCTAGAAACACTACCTGCTTGTTGGATTGAAGAAGATCAAGAGAAATTAAGAATTGTTAATGGTGAATTCATTTGGATTTATGAGATACCAGGGAAAATATGGAAATTTTGGGAAAAGAACAATGAAGAACAACCAACACAATTTAAGAGAAATGTATACAGAGAAAGAGAAGCAGAAATATTGGGAAGCAGGAGCAGATTCGAAGAAATCTTTATAGGAATGAAATAAAATGAATCGGCATCAATTAATTATTTAAACAAGACAAATTCTTTCTTATCTCTTTAATTATTTGTTCCATAATCTAGATCTGGGTGATTTCGGGAACTAGACAGTGTAAAGAAGTCTTCGCAGATGTAGAGGATGTATTCACATCATGGAATTGATCACCAATATTTGTCCAGGTAAAAGAAGAAAAACCAGCGAAGAAGAGAAATCAAAGCTAATTTTGCCTCATGGGCCCAGTTTCAACTATCAGCGAACAGAGGAATTAGATAGTGTTAATATCTTTACTTGTAGTCCACTCAACTTGTGAGGATTATTAATTTAAGTTATCTAAAGTAATTAAGCAAAACTAACTGTTGTTTTACTGAATAGTGTATCTTTAAGCTCTAAGGACAAAACTGGAAATTAGCGAAAGGTTTTCTTATTTAGATAAAACCACGGTAATAGTCCGGATAAATCAAAAAGAGAAATTGGGATGTTGGTGAACAGAAACGTAAATGGAGAAATTATGACTCAGGAGTGAGTTGCGATAGAAGTCAGCAGCGACATTGGAATAGGAATTTCCTTTAGCTTTTATTGTCATCAGAAGAAGACGTTTAGCTTGACTATGGGATAATCACTATCTCGCTGGACTTGCGATGAAACATCAACGGATATAGAAGCAATTAAATAAGCAAATAGTCGAGTTGTTTCGTCACACATATATTCCATCCAACAAGGAACTACGTATAGTAGTATTTCCAGCAATGAAGAAAGTAATAATGCAAAGATATTTGACCTAACAGCCAAAGTAAAATTATTATTACCAAAGACGTAATCGCAGCCTCAAGTCTGCGAAGCTATCGCATGGACGTGATAGAAGAATCATGGACGTAACAGAATTCAGGGGACTATAAAATAAAGAATGTCTGCGAAACTATCGCATACAACAAGCAATGAAAGATTACAGACGAAGAAATGAACTCATCATTTTGGAATTCGGAACAAGATGCAAACAAAATAAAAGTATTGTTCCAACAAGAAGCATCATTCCAGCGAGAAGCATCATTCCAACAAAAGATGGCGATGGTTCTAACCATTCTATTTAAATCCAGCAAACTCATGACTACTGCATGTAACGAGTAGATAGAAAGAAAAGAACGGAATACTTCACCAGATACAAGATTATAACAAATGAATATCAATAGCTACTACGATTGACGAAGAGATCAAATTAAATTATCATCAGCCAAAGAACAACACGCAGAAACGTCCAGAAGAAGCTAATCCAACGAGAAGAAGCCTAGCGATGGAAGGAAACAGAAGCCTACTAATCTTTTGATTTAAAAGGAAGCAAAAGAAGCCTAGCGATGGAAGGAAACAAAAGGAGCTAATCCAACGAGAGGCAAACTTCATCTTTCAAATTCCTTAAAATGTAACCCACCAGCTCACTCTACTTCAACAAAATAATCCACCAAGAGCATTAACAAAGAATAAGAGAAAGATACCAAAGGGACTAATTTCATGGACCATAAGCTGCGAGCAACACAGCCAGCAAAAAGAGAAGAAAAAACACCCATCAACGATGACAAGAGGAATAATAAAAACCAGCGATGACAATAGGAATAACGAAATCCAGCGATGACAAGAGGAATAAGAAAACCCAGCGATGACAAGAGGTGGAACATCGAAGATCAAAATGACCAACATCTAGTGGCGAAGATCGAAATGAATTCCACTCTCGTCAATGATAGACGAGAATGCATTAGATATATTGCAGCTTTTTATGCAATAGGTGGTTTTTTAATAACAAGGGGAAAAGTGAATTGTGTCCAGTGAGAAAGCTAGCAGTCAAAAAATTGATACCATTTATTAAGTCTAAGTGAAACTCCATTCGTCCCCAGCTCCAGCGAAGCAAGAAGAGAAGTACGTAATTCATTTCGTACAGAAGCTACATCAGAAGCTACAGAAGCACAATTTATTAAGAAAACGATGACTTAGAAAGTAAAGGCACGGTAATGCCCTCGTCAGCGTATACAGAAGCTACATCAGTCCAGTTTACTACGATCATAACCCTGGAAGATCAATCAGCCAGCGAGAAAGGAATCACACAACAACTTCATATTCAAACATGAACTATTAATGAAGCGAAAGATCCAAAGGCAGAAAAAATGGAGTTAAAAGACTTGCACCAGCAAGAGTTAACGTGCAAAAGCTTCTAAGATATGAAACATCAGGAATGAGAAGTTGAACTTAATCGATTAATAGTGCACAAACATGTGATAAATTCACAGAGAAGAATTTTTTTACGTAAACACTTTTGTGTCGAGAAAGTTCCTGCGAAGAAATAGATTGGAAAAAACTTTTGCAAAGAAGTATGCAATCATAGCATGAAGTAAGGAGATCCATCTCACAAACACAGAAAATAGCAACACACGGTAAAGTTCAAAGCAACGTAGATGGGAGTCCAGCGAGAAGGGAAAAGCAAATAAGATAAAGCTGCATGAACAAAACCGTGAGAAGATCCACTTAGGGTATTTTCACATATAATCATAAGAGATCAAACAACAAAGAGAGTTGAAGAAAACATCATATTTTCGACCTATGAAGTTCACTAAAAATGAACAAAAGCCAAAGAAATTAAACAATAAGACTTTCTCGCCAGAGCAGCGACAAGATCGTAGTAGTTCCAAACTTTGTCAGTAGACCCAGTATGCTACATCAAAATTTTGATTCAATTGCTCCGTGACAATTCACATCGTCAACAATACCAACAAAATTCAAACGTGAAAGAAGGGCAGTGGTGAAACTTACTCTATCAGAAAACCAGCAAACAAAGCTAATCTTTGACAATAATTCCCAGTGAAGAAAAATGCAATGACCAAATTAGTTTCATGAATATTTTACCATGCTGGAATGACCAAGTTAGTTTCCTCTTGACAACCAACCATTTCAGCGAAGACATAAGGGGAACATTAAAATAAGAATGAATTATGCTAGTCATGTCACTCCAACAAAAACATAAGTTTGCACAATTGGTCTGGGAGATAGAATACACGTACAAGATATTTGTGTACTTCGCAAAGATATGTATTTCTTCCCAAATAACAGCGTAAAGAAGAGATGAGTAGCAGCTCGCAAGATCTTTGATTATCTCGCCAAGAATGAAGAAGGTTGATGATTATTTCGCAAGATAATTTCGCAAGAAGGGTATGCAAGATGAAGAAAGTTGATGATTGGTATGGTGCGAGAGTATGCAAGAGACAGATCAAGAATTCATTTCTTCTCAATTCACAAGCAAATCATATACTTCGCGAGAAACGGCAGCAACAGAAAATCGCAAAAAAGCTAAGTACCACTTCCTTGAATATTTTACTTACAGAAAATGAAATTTTTTGATTATCGCAAGATTTCGAAGAACATTTCTATGATTTCTAATATTTCAATTTTTTTTTTTTTTTTTTTTTTTTTTGCATTTCCAAAAAAGAGATGCCCTCGCAAGATTACAAAGACTTCAAAATTACAAAAAAAACAAGAACATTCAATTTATATGTTTCTCTAGAAAATTTCTTTTACAAAAGATTTTTGATTTAAAAATGCAAAACAATCGCAAGATTTCAAAGATTTCTCTAGAATATTTCTTTTACAGAAAAAGATTTTTGATTTAACAATGCGATACAATCGCAAGATTTCAAAGAAGATTTCTAAGATTTCAAAAGATTTTAAAGAATATTTACTTCCAATATGATGTTATCGTGAAATGACAGAAGTGAAATACTGAATGAAAGAATAAAGAAACGCGAAGCTATCGCGAGAAACGCGAATACAATTTCGCAGAGACATAAGAATGGGACGAACCTTTATGGCGTGCACCCTAGTTCGCGAATAAATTTTCGTAAGAGGCAAATGTAAGACCTAATAGTGCGTCATATAAGGGGGTATCTCTTGACATGATTCAACGATAAGGTTATACCGATGCTGGAACCTGAGTCATGCATATGTTGGGGTTAAAGAAAACCTATCCGGGAGAGAGATCTTGGATTTCCAACTATATAAGGTTATACCCTGGTTGGACGACCGAGAATCTCTTCCAAGAAGTGCAAAGTATGACCAAGGGGCCGAGGTACACGGTTGAGCCAAGAGTGCCCGGGGCGTACGAAACTCCCTTTCCATTCTTGGTAAGTCTTGGCTATGATGCATTTTTCCTGAAGAAAACCCCACTTAGGGTGTAGTCTTGTAACTATAAGCTATATAGGCATAAAGGACAAGAGGCTGCGAAAACAACTGGTTGTTGGTAAATATGGATGGGAGGAGCTAGTCTTGTATGGCCGATGTGCCCTCCTTGAAGGGGCAACCATGGGGGAGATAAGGGCGGAACCCTCCATTAGGGAGCTGATAAGTGTCTTAAGACGGCAATGTCATGGGGCTTCGTTCTCGCAAGAGAACTTAGGCCTATCATATTGTGGCGTGACGTAAATTATACAGAGGCAACAAGCCATAAGAGATATGTTAAGATGAGATCAATGGGTTTTTACATGAAAGTATAAAGACGTCCTGCGATTTCATCGCAAGATGGCAATGTCATGAGGCTTTGATCTCGCGAGGGAACTTAGACTTGTCATATTGTCGCAATACAATCAAAGAATAAAGATAAGGCAAGATCAATGGGTCAATACATGCAAATGTAAAGACGTCCTGCGATTTTGTCGCAAAAAGAAAAATTGGCAAAATAAGACCTTTAATTAGGAAGGCAAAATAAGACCAATAGAATAATTTCAAACTTAATTATTTTCTTTTATGAATGTAGGAAAAACTTGCTCATCGCAAGAGAGATAGCAAGTACTATCAAAATCTCTCAGAAGTATTGTTCAGAATTTCTCAGAAGTATTATTCAGAGCCTCTCAAGAGGATTGTCTACAATCTTGTAACAATATTCAACGCGGTACTATTCAGAACTTTTCACCGCGGAACTATTCAGTACTATTCATCGCAGTACTATTCATCACGGGACTATTCATCACTATTCATCACGGCACTATTCATAATTTCGCATAAACATTCATAAATTTGAAAACTCATTCAACATCTCGCAGACTATTTCAGAATTTCACAGGAGAAGTCATTAATTCGCAGAATGAGGCAGAGGCAATTCGTTTATTTAACATTTTCTCAAGGATTCTTCCTTCATAGATAAAGAACAGAGGCAACTATGGATTACCAAGAAAACATTTTATGTTCTTTATCTACTCGGCAAGAATCATTTCCAAAATGGGTTAGAATTTTCATAAAAATGAAGTAATAACTTCGCATGAACATAGAAGATACTTATGATTTTCATTCAAGGACGGATACTTCTTATATTTTGAGGATTGAGTACTTCTTCTATTTCTTCAAGGATACTTCATACTTCGAATACTTCAAGAGTTAATACTTCTTATTTACTTAGCAAAGATATGGAACTTCACAAAAGAATAGAGGCAAGTACGTACTTTTCAAGATCAGTATTCTTTCGCTCGTTCCTTCATCAACAAAGATCAAAGACTACTACAACAATAGATTTTTCCTTAAAGATCGCTCTTCAAGCAATATTCAAGGAAAAAGAGGCAAGATGTAGGACCAGAATATCGCCACAACAATGTTTTAGCGAGAATAACAACATTTCTGCGAGCATCACAGCGAGTTCTCCAACAACACTTTGCGAGTGTCACAAAATAATGATGTAACAGTTGACGATGGAAGAAACACGAAAAGAACATGATTAACTGGCGATAGTTACAATGCTTGTGAGAAGGAATATTATAGCTACTGCGATAATATCGCGAGTGATATCCGAAATTAGAGGATAGCTTAGTTGTCACCCATTATGTAATTGCCTATAAATATGGATCCAATAGATTCATGAAAGGATGATGTATTTTTTAGAGTTGAGAGAGTCTTGAGGAGAGAGACAATTTTAGGAGAGAGAGAGATGTTTTCCAGAGAGATTTCTAGAGAGAGAATTTATTTTTCTTTATCATCTTCTTCCTCAAAACTTGATCTAGAACTCCATTAATGGAGATTATCAATGTAAATCAAATGTAAATTTAAACAATCATAGTGAAGAATCATGGATGTAGATCAAATTGATCGAACCATGTAAAAATCCGTGTGTCTATTTACAATTTTTAGAATTTTAATCATACTTTTAATATCAAATTAGTTTAGATCAAGAGATAATTATCAAGATATTACAAGGGGTGTGTTGTGGGAAATCCTACAACTACATTTTAATTCTTTACAAAAGACAGAAGAACTCAGAAGTACAAATTTCTTTCTAGAGTTTCTCTCTCCTCAAAATCTAATCAACTCTCCAAAAGACATCATCATTTTCTGAATCTAATGAACCCTTTATATAGGGATTTACACAGTGGATGACAGCTAAGTTTTCCTCCTATTTCGGATCTACTTTGCAATCTCATTGCGATCGCTACAATGTTCTTTCTCGCAAGAATGATGACCATCACAGAATAAACATAATCTTCTTGTATCTCTTCCATTGTTAGCTTTTATGTCTTTCTTTTGGATATTCTGTGACGCTCGCGAAATGTTGTTAAAGAGTCTTCTGTGACGCTCGCAAAAATGTTGTTAATATCGCAGAAATAGTGTTGTAGCGATATTCTGGTCCTACATCTTGCCTCTTCTCATGTCTTTTCCGCGAAGAAGATAAGATCATGAGAACTTTTTTTAAAATGCTATAACTGCCTATCTTTTCAGACTTCTCTGTTCTGATACATTTCTGTGTCCTTCGCCAGCTGTTTTCACGTATTCTTTCTTCTAATAAATTTTTGACACGTCCCTTCTAACCGCTGCGATCTGACCACCCACGTCTTTTCTTTGCATTAATTGCCTTCATCTTTTTCGAGAAATTTCTTCTTCTATAAATACTTCTCTCATTCCTTTCTTTTTCTCTTTTACTTTCTTCTTATCTCTCTCCATAACCTCTCTGCAAATTTATTGTTCTTCCGCGAATTGCGCTTTTGTTATCGCTGTAATTTCTTTCTTATCTTTCAACTTTTTCTTTCATTCCCATACTCAAAAATGGTTGTTGCTGGTGCTAAAAACTTGATTGCTTTTAATGAGATGCGAGAAAAGCTTAAAAATAAAGGTTTTACCTTGTCTACCATTCCAGATCAAGATCCTAGATCTGAACTCTCTCTTAAGTTATTCACCGATGATCGATGTTCTCGCGAGAAAATTATAGTATCGCTAGGACAACTTGAAGATGGTCTTCCCATTCCTATCTATGACCCAGAACTTCCTTTATTTTATCAAATAATTTCTAACAAAAGGTTCTCGCGAGCGATATATCAACTAGGTGGAGATTGTATTAGATTGCTGCTTGAATATGCTTCTCGCGGTGCTAATAAAGGAACTCGCTACCCTGAAGCTCCAAAGAATCCTCCATTTAAAGATGTCCCCATTGTTTCTGCGGATTATATTGTGGACAACTTTTTTGTAAATTATAGTATAGTCCCTATGAAGAGGGATAGCACCTGCTGGGGTGTTCGTTTGAAAAAAGAGAAGGTCGCTGGTGACAAAGATCTTGGTTCGTTTGAATTAAGATGTAGGACCAGAATATCGCCATAACAATGTTTTAGCGAGAATAACAACATTTCTGCGAGCGTCACAGAGAATTCTCCAACAACACTTTGCGAGTGTCACAAAATAATGATGTAACAGTTGACGATAGAAGAAACACGAAAAGAACATGATTAACTGGCGATGGTTACAATGCTGGTGAGAAAGAATATTATAGCTACTGCGATAATATCGCGAGTGATATCCTAAATTAGAGGATAGAATGAAACTCAGATTGATAGAATGAAACTCAGCTATCAAACTCTTAGGAAACCCAGCACTTTCTTAGCTCTTAAATATTTCACAGATGAAGTAAGAAATATTTCCTCATAAATTTTAACAATATATTGTTGCCCCTATTTCTTATCTTCATCTGTGCTCGCAGGAAATTGAAGAACTACCACCAATAAAACTCGTGAGAACTAAGGAGAAGCCTTCAAAGGATAAATCTGTTGTTCCTCCTAAAGGAAAATCTTCTGCCCCTCGCGGTGGAGAATCTGGAGATCAGGATAAAAATATTGTTCCTCCCAAAGGGAAACCTTCTGCCCCTTGTGGTGAAGATTCTGGCGATCCTCCTTTGAAGAAAAGCAAAACCCGACCCTCTTTTTCTTCAACTCCTCAACCTATTCCAGAAACCCCAAATGTTGAATTTGATAAGGATAAATACGAGGAAGATTTTAATAATAATGATAGCAGATTCCCTTCTATAAAGAACTCTTCTTCATATGATTCTTCAATGGCCCATTTATCCAGAATTTTTAGCGATATTTCCCACAACATAACTTGTAATGACGAGGATGAAGTTATCAAAAAGATATCCCAAGCTCTTGCCAGTGTCTGCGATGCTCCCATACTGGTGGACAATGATTCTCTCCAAGGAGTCTCACGATCGCTGACTCCCAGTATCTTAAATTCTCTTGGTTCCTTGGGATGTTTTTATTTCTTCAATTTGTTTATATATTTTCTCCATCGCTAGATATTAATTTATATTTTTCTTTCGCAGGTTGGAAGAACTTCTTTTGCTGTTGCTTCTGATTTAGATAAAAGACGTGCCAACTCTGAAGAGAAGGCTTCTAAACTTCGCCAAGATAAATAAAAATTAGAATATGAAGTTATTGAGCTTCGCAAGAAGAATAAACAGCTGGAGACTGAAGCTTCAGTTGATAAGAAAAAGATCTCTGATCTTGATAGAGCTAACCAACAACTCTATGGTATGAATGATTTCCCTTCTCTCTTAATTCTTTTTACTCTATCGCAGCTTATTCAAGCGACCACTTTTAACTTGCAGATATTTATGGTCTTACTGATGAGGCTATACTCTTTCAATCTTTCCCTGAACCTGTAGATGATAATACTCTTCTTTCCCGTCTTAATAATTCTTTAAGTAATTTTTCAGATGATAAGATTAAATCCCTCTCCATATATGAACTTAGATCTAAGCTTAATCTCTTAAAAATTGAACACAGATTCAATTTAGGTTTGACTGACAAATATAAGCGCTTTTATATTGATTCAAAGAAAGAAATATATAGATTAAGACAGAAGAATAACGATCTTATTGACGAGAAAGATCTTGCCATCAAAAAGGGATCCAAGACCCTAGCAGACTTTCATAAAACTCTCCTTGATGTTCAAATGGATAGAGATAAACTTATCCGCGAGAATGATGATCTTCTTGCGAGGGATACTCAAGTTCGATCTCGTCTCCTTATTAATAGCGATGATGAGTTTGCTTGGGCTGCGAAGGTTCTTGATAATGCCAGGAATGACTTAGGTGTAAATGTTAGCCTTCAAGTTGAACAAGAGGCTTTAATTAGGGATATGATTTCTGAAAGATAAGGTTGTTTGTTGTTCTTCTTCTCGCTAGTTTCCTGTTTTTATTACTCTTCTTTACAAAATTTCTAACTTGTTGTCATATATTCTCGCAGGAGCTGAAAAAAGATATCTTGAAAGAATTGGGGAACTTGAAAATGAGAAGAATCAGCTCGCGAATACTCTTGCTGATCGCAATAATAAATATTCACGATTGAAAGAGCAGTTTGACATTACCACCGCGAATTTCAACAGATCTCTCATTGTTGTTCGTAATGATTCCGTTAAGTTGGTCTGCAATGATCATGGAATTTCTCCTTCTATATATCCTGATCTTGCAAAGGAAATCCCCGCAATAATCTCAAATCTTAACATCTCTGATAGCGAAGCTGAGGATTCTGACGAGGATGAAAATAATAATGATAATGACGAAGGAGAAAAATCTGGTGGAGGAGAAGAATCTGATAAGAATGAAGATAGTGATGATAATGATGAAAAGAAGAAATCTGACGATGAAGAGAAGTCTGATAAAGAGGATGGCGATGGATCTTGCTAGTTCCTCTTTTTCCTTCTATCTTCTTTGTATATTTATTTTCTTCTTTCTGCAACATTGCTGTGAGTTTCTCCAATTTTGTGAATTTCTTTTGCTTCTACCTGTACGAGTTAGAAAACAGTTATTTTTCTGCAAGTAAATCAATCAATATAATTATTATCCTTTAATTATCTGCGTGCACTTATCTATGTAAATTTTTATGTGATAGATGAATAGTAATTTCATCGTTCTCATGCATTCCCATACTTGCCTCTATTATTCATCTGCAATATGAAAAAATTGATTAAAGATTAGACATTAGTGGTAAATAAAATTTTCCTTAATATTGGCGATCTTATCTCCAGTAATAACTGCGTGAAATCGCAATTCTCATAACATCTGCTAGTATTATCGCAGTAATCCTGTGGTCTTATTACGCCTCCCTAATTAAAGGTCTTATTTTGCCACGCTCTTTCTTTCTGCGACAAAATCGCAGGACGTCTTTACATTTGCATGTATTGACCCATTGATCTTGCCTTATCTGTATTCTTTTGATTGTATTACGACAATATGACAAGTCTAAGCTCCCTCGCAGGATCAAAGCCTCATGACATTGCCGTCTTGGGATGAAATCGCAGGACGTATTTACACTTTCATGTAAAAACCCATTGATCTCATCTTAACTTTTCTCTTTTGGCTTGTTGCCTTTGTATAATTTATGTCACGCGACAATATGACAGGCCTAAATGTTCTTGCGATCATAAAGCCCCATGACATTGCCGTCTTAAGACACTTATCGGCTATTGTGAACATACCGGTGAATACAAAGTAGTTCGAATTCAAGTGGACAGTAAAGTGGACGTACACACTCTAGGCGACAATAGGGGATGGAGGAACATCGGATATTTTCCTTTTACTTTTTGGGATTCAGGTGTGTACGCACATAGTTACATTTTTTGGATAAGTCATTATTTTTATGACAATATTCAGATAGTATCTTTGAATTTGGACAATGAGACATTCCAGTCAAATTCGCCACCCCCGCATCATATTTATGAGAATGGTGGTTTCAGTACTCCAAAACTTGGAATGGTCTTGTCTGGAGTTCGCCTTTTATTTTACAACATTCAGGATATTTATGATCTCCGGATTGATTTTTGGGCACCCATTTCCGATAATGATATGCATGCACGGGCACCCGGTGTAGAATGGAATTGGGAACTTAAGAGGAGCATTATCTTGGAAGATCCTTAGAATCTATAGTGGCCGCTTTATAAGCTTATAGCCTTGGGAAAGAACAACGACGTCCTATTGCAAAACAACCGCTGTTTAGCGCGTTATAATGAACTCACCAGAACATTGACAGAAATTTCGGAGATAAGTTGGACAAAGGTTAGAGTTATTCCTCACATGAGGAGTGCCGTCTCATTGAGGAATTTTGGAGGACAATCGGATACATGTACTGACGATGTCCATGACACAAACATATTCCGAGTGTAGTGTTTTTGTTTTTGTTTTGATCAGAGTAATGTAGTTTGGTGTTCAATATATATATATATATATTTAATAGTACTATTTCTCATCTTTGATTATTTTTTTGGTATCTTGTCTGGACTAAAAGTTGTTTTTGAAATCTGAAGAATCACACTTGGTCTTATTTTTGGGTAATAATGGTTGGTATTTTATTTAATGGAGTTAATGCTTTAAACATATTCTCGACGAATATAGAGGGGGATTTTCCTTTATGGTGGTCAATTTGGTATATAGGGAGGCATTTCTGTATTCCAGTTGTATTTATGGTTATAAATTCTTCGAATCTATAGTGAGACTTTTATGTGTTCATTATAATAAAATCCGAGAGGGGAGAATAAAAATGTAAAAACAAGTGAGAATTTGAGATGCAAAGGGTATAAGTGATTGATAGACAAATCAATGATGATATTCTTGAAAATGCATTGATAAACAAATCTATGATGATATTCTTGAAAATACATACGAATGAAAAGTCGTCAACATTCCACAATTTCCCATTAGACACTCTTAATTCCAATTTTTCTTTGTACTTTGATGATACCTATTTCTTGGTCTGCAACAACTGCAAAAATTCTTCTGGGCATTCTACATCTTTTACTTTCTCTTTGCTTCTCTTTTTTTTCTCTTCATTTTCTGCCTTATATACTGAGTTTGCATGAAAAAACTCATTCCACAACAGATCCATATCATCATCTTGGTTATTGTTCTGCAAACCTACTTCTTCCTCTTCTCTCATATTCATTACCTCTTCTTCATTTTATTCAATCTTATTAATTTGCATATATAGTACTTAGCTTTCTCTAGTTGCTCCAAATCCATTTCAGATACTGCTAATTTGATCCTCATCATCACTTCTTTTCTCTTCAAGCACTCCTCCTTATCAACTTATTCCTCTGTCATTGGAGTCTTGCCTTTTGATGGTTTGGAACCACTCTATTTTTCTGGGTTATTTGGAGACATTTATCTTTGAAATTTCGATTGGAGAAGTTTCTTTTCTTAAAACACAAAAATCATATGTGGCCTAAAATATAGGAACTCTCGAATGTCTCATTGGATAACTAGTTCATGACGTAATGGTTATCCTTTAGATTTTGTTTTCTTTTAAATAAAAATTCAGTTATAGGTTTAAGCTATAACCACTTATGAGATAAAATGGGAAAATATTCTTTACTTGCCTGCTCATTAAAGGACGCGACATTTCAAAGATAAAACATGCAAATATGTGTTACTTGTCTGTATGCTCATTAAAGGCACGACCTTTCAAATAATGCATGCTCATCAAGGACGCAACCATTCGCCAACAGGTGTATTAGATGTCTATATAAGCATTACTCATATCTGCTTGAACCATTCTACAATATTAATAAAATCTTAAATGCTTTTTTATTTTTTTTTTATTTTGATAATCTTTCATCAGTATAATAGTGATGGATATGTTGTCGGAATTAACTACCGAGATACTACAGCACCTCCAAACTGCAGAAAGCATTTTAGCAAGCAAATATGTTTCCAAAGAGTGGAATACTATCCTCGGGGACAAAAGAATTAGACTCCTTTTTGGTGTCACACCAAGAATAGGGAAAAAAGTTACTCAACTCTTTTATAGAGAGGAAGATTTCAACTCGATCGTAACAGCCAACAATCACGACGCCCTGAATGATGGAACCCATGAAGATTGGACTAAGTTGCACCCAATAGTTGGATCTTGCAATGGTCTGGTCTGTTTTTATGTTTCACACCACGGCATACAGGATCCTGTATATGTTATGAATCCAGAAACTGGTGAGCACCTACATTTGCCACAACTATGCATCCCAATTATTGAACGAGATCATGTACTTTCTTGGTATCATGTAATTGGGGGTTTCATATAGTGTCAACGTACCAATGAGTACAAGGTAGTTCGAATTCACATGGATGGTAAAGTTCAAATACACACTCTAGGAGACAAGAAGGGATGGAGGAACATAACATGGGAGATTCCTTATATTTTTCGGAGTTCAGGTGTGTACGCACATGGTTTTATTTTTTGGAAGGATTGTTGTCAGTGGGATAGTGGCATAGTTTTTTTCAATTTGGACACTGAGACATTTCACCAACATTCGCGACCCCCGCATCATATTCTTAGGAGTGAATTCCCTTCAGTTGGGATGTTTATGTTCGGAGTTCGCCTTTTATTTTACTACATCCATGAGGCCTGTGATGAGGGGATTAATCAGCCCCGGATAGATTTCTGGGCACCCATTTCCAAAAAAAAAAATTCATACATGGGCACCTGGCGGGGAATGAAATTGGAATCATAAGATAAGCATTTTCTTGGAAAAGGATGAGGATGAAGGGTGGCCGACCTATTACCCGATAACTTTTGGAAAAAACAAGGACCTTCTATTGTGGTAGAATGGGCGTTTATTGCGTTACAATGCACTCACCAGAACTTGGACGGAAATTTGGGGGACACGACTGTGGGAAACAAGCAAGGTTGCAATTATTCCTCATATGAGGAGCGCTGTCTCGTTGAAGAATTTTGGTGGACAATCGGAAACATGTACTCATGATGTCCATGCCACTAACACATTCCTTGGGTTATCTATGTAGTTTTTTTTCTTGTAGTTGTGTTGTTTTTTTTTTTTTTTTTTTTTGGTGTATTTTTTTCTATGTACAATTTATTCCTTGGGTATGTAGCTTTTTTTTCTCTTGTAGTTGTGTTTTTTTTTTGGTGTTTGGATTATTTTATATGTTAAAATGTACAATTTAGTTTGGGTCATTGTTTAACTAGCCAACCTTTGGTTTTTTTCCTTTTTTTTTTTGCGTTAATCCTATGGTCCAGCAGTCCGGGCCACCCCAACCCACCTAGGTAATTAGTCGAAAAGTAGAAAAATTATTTGGGTATTTCCTAAGAGATCATGATTTATTTTAGTTTGTTATGTTTGGAATGTATATATTAGATTAAAAGGAAATTAGATAAACATGAAAATATTTATTCCATATCTCATTATACTGCTACAATATCTCATTTTTTAGTAATATGGAAATAGAAATATTCAGTGTAAATAACAAAGAATCGCGATTTAAGATAATGATGGAAAACCTAAAAAATTAGAGTTTTCAATTACACCAAGCATAGAAAAAAACTAACATGGAGTATTAAGAGGGATTGTTGATATGAAATTGACGAGAGGATCCAAAACCTTCCTAGACTGACGCGACCATTCACCAACAGGTATATTGGATGTCTATATATATAAGCTTTATACTCGTATTTGCTTATAGCATTCACAATAAGAAAATCCTAAAAGCTTGTAATTTTTTTTTTTATTTTTTTTTTGATAATATTTCATCAGTACAATAGTGATGGATATGTTGCCGAAATTAACTACCGAGATACTTTAGCGCCTCCAAACTACAGAAATCGTTTTAGCAAGCAAATGTGTATGCAAATAATGGAATACTATCCTTGGAGACAAAAGAATTGGATTCCTTTTTGGTGTCACACCAAGAATGGGGAAAGATAAAGTTACCCAACTCTTTTATAGAGAGGAAGATTTCATCCCGATCTTAACATCCAACAATCATGATGCCCCGAATGATGGAACCCATGATGATTGGACTATGTTGCACCCAATAGTTGGATCTTGCAATGGCCTGGTTTGTTTTTATGTTTCACACCATGGCATACAAGATCCTGTATATATTATGAATTCAGAAACTGGTGACCACCTCCATCTGCCACAACTATGCATCCCAATTGCACCGGATCAAGTACTTTCGTGGTATCCATGATACAACGTAATTGGGGGTTTCGGATACTGTCAACGTACCAATGAGTACAAGGTAGTTCGAATTCACATGGATGGTAAAGTCCAAATACACACTTTAGGAGACAAGAGGGGATGGAGGAACATAGCATGGGAGATTCCTTATACTTTTCGGAGTTCAGGTATGTACTCACATGGTTGTATTTTTTGGATAGATTGTTGTCAGCAAGATATTGGCATAATATCTTTCAATTTGGACACCGAGACGTTCCATAAACATTTTCCACCTCCGCATCATATTCATGGGAGTTAATTTTGGATAAATACTTACCCATCACTTGGGATGGTCATGTTCGAAGTTTGCATTTTATTTTACTACATCCATGAGGGAATTGATCGGCCCCGAATAGATTTTTGGGATCCCATTTCCAAAGAAAATATTCATACATGGGCACATGGCGGGGAATGGAATTGGAATTATGAGATAAACATTTTCTTTAAAGTGGATGAATGGCCGACTTATAATCCGGTAGCCTTTATAAATAACAAGGAACTCTTATTTTGGCATAATAGGCGTTTATTGCGTTATAATACACTCACCAAAACTTGGACGGAAATTTGGGGGGAACTACCGTGGGAAACAAGGGTTGCAATTATTCCTCACATGAGGAGCGCTGTCTCGTTGAAGAATTTTGGTGGACAATCGGAAACATGTACTCATGATGTCCATGCCACTAACACATTCATAGGCTTATCTATGTAGCTTTTTTTCTTGCAGTTTTTTTTTTTTTTTTGGATTCTTTTCTATGCTGAAATGTACAATTTATTCCTTGGTTTTTTTTTTTTTATGTTTTGGTGTTTGGATTTTTTTCTATGTTGAAATGTTCAATTTCGTGCATTAACATGATTGTTTTGGGGAGTACTGGAGAGTTGATAGTGCATTTTTTCCTGTGCAATGTAATAAAGCCAACTTCACTGAAGGTGCGGCATTTTTCCTGTTGAGAATTCGTCTGCCATGTGAATTCTCAACAAGAGACAGACAAAAGTCATTTTTCCAACAATGTAATAAAGCCAACTTCACTGAAGGTCGCGACATTTTTCACAGCTGACGCCCATAATAAAATCCTTAACCAAATATCAATTTTCAAATTTACACTGGCATTCATGTTCCATTTAGGTGTTAATATATTTCAATCTCGTACTTATTCTTTAATCAAACTAAATAAAGGATTTATGATTTATATACTTGATTAACAAAGCAAAAGTGCTAAGAAACTAACCTTGTCATCAGAGATGTAACAATTATCTTTCGGCCATGCCACAAAACCATCTCTAGCTTCCCCTAATAACTTAAACTCACCACTTGGTTCGGTTAACATGAACGATGGAACTATAACCTCCTTAATATTGACAACATAACAGTTACTAGGAAGATCTTGTCCATGTATTTTCTGGTTAGGCACCATAGGTAAAATACTGCCTCTAGCAACGACATTTCCCCTAGATCCATTCCAAAAATCGTATTTTGCTTTCTGCAGAGATACGGCATATGAACATCATATAAAAAGAAGATGCTAGAATTATCAATATAGATTTACGAAGAAAAAAATTCAAAAAAAAAAAAAAACATACTCCATTAGATGTCTTATCCAGATGTTCTGTCATAGATGTGCATGACTTCTATTGAAGGATTTGGTTGGGAATTACTAGTAGAGTTCTGCATAAGATTAGGAGACTGCTTCTTAGATACATCAGAAGGGTTTCTACGTGAAGGAGACTTCCGCAGAGAAATAGTTGGTTGTGAATTACTGGTAGGGTTCTGCATAAGATTAAAATAGTTATTAGTTACTTTTGAAAGTTACACATGTTTCTATTTTTCTAGGTTCTCTAATTTACACTTGGATCGGTGATTCATATAATTGATAGACTGGTTTATGTATATTCGACTTACAAATCAAACAAGCCAAGCAAATAACCTTCTTAGCAAGCTCGGTAAACTGAACACCATACTTTGGCCAAGGAATCGCTTTTCCAAAAGTTTGCCCTAATGTTTCCATACCAGCAAATCATACGGGTAGATAGAAATTCAGTTTTATTACTTCATCAATCAGGATTTTGTAGCAATCAACCTCCAACCCATCCTTTCCATGTAATTGTTTTTTTCCTGTTAACCGAAAATCTCCACATATAGCAAGGACGTTTTCCTTAGACAGCTCATCAAAAAGGTTGCACCTTCTACCCTGCGGAAATATATGGCATATGAACATCTTCAAGCGAAAACTTCAAAACAAATTGAGATTTAAAATGCATGTAAAAATAAAACAGATACCTGAGAAACTGCTTTGGTTGTCATGATCTCAGATTTTCTCCGACTAGGTGGATCTTTTGATGTCACATCCAGAGTATGTTTCCCCGAATTTTGTTTACTTACCTGCAGCAGTAGAATAATATTCGGGTGTCAAATATGCCAAATTCCACCGTGAATGCGAAGACACGTATGAATAGGTAACAAATATACAAGGTTATCGAAAATACACCCTAGCATCCGTGATTCATATAGTAGTTGATAGCATATTTCAGACTCATATGGTCCTTAAGATCATGTAACTGGTTTAAAACACATACCTTCGGAACTTTTTCAGATATTGCGATACGAGATTGGCATTCGTTGAGTAGATCCGGTGATTTCAAAACCTCGGAATGTTTTGGTTGACTTACCTGCATCAGAAAATTGAAATGAAAGTTGTACCTTGTTTTTGCAGTGAAACCATTTAAGCAAAATGCACAACTGATGCACAATCAAATAGCTAACCACATATCTGGTTCTATAAGGTTCTCTAAAATATACATTAACGTCTGTGATTCATATAGCTGATAACATATTCGTCTCTTATATCAAACAAGATATATATATAAAATTGTGTGTAAAAACATATCCAATGAGTTAATAAAGCAAATAAGCATAGCAACCAACCTTTTGATCCAAGATGGTTTGATTTGATGGCCAACAAATTTCAGCATCACCAACATCTTTTAAAGTTTTTATCCAAGAAGATGTGCCAAAGGGTAATTTGATGGTTTTATTTAGTACTTCACTAACCATGGCACTATAACATGTAACCTCACCCGTCATTCCTGACTTCATTTTATAAGATACCTTCTTTGAAGAGTAAGCTATACCAATGGCAACAATGTTGTCCTTTTCTCCAAACCAAAGTTTGCATCCTGTGCCCTGAAGAAACACAAGGCGCATGAGAGATAGTAAATGGAAGATTAAAAATTTAAACGCATTGGAAAACCATACATCAATGGTAACTTTTTCAGATGGCACATTCTGAGACTCCCTAGTGGATGGAGGAGACGAAGACTTCTTCTTTGATACTAAAAACGTCGGGGATTCAGTAAAAATGGTCGGAGTTTTAGTACAAGGAGAGACCCGCTTCGCGGACCCTTTGGTGATTTCAGATGACTTTTGCAGACCGGATTTCCCATGTTTTTTTGGAAGTTGCTTAACTGATTCTGGACCTATGTTATTCTTAGATCGATTGGAGGCGTTGCTAGGTCCTGCATCCTTTGACTATAGTTGAACACATCTGATGAAGTATTTTTTTTTTCTTCGTAAATCTATATTGCTAATCCTAGCATCTTGTTTTTATATGATGTTCATATGACGTATCTCCGCAGAAAGCAAAATACGACTTTTGGAATGGATCTAGGGGAAACGTCGTTGCTAAAGGAAGCATTTATCCGAAGGTGCCTAACCATAAAATACATTGACAAGAGCTTCCTGAAAATTGTTATGCTGCCAATATTCTGGAGGTCATAGATCCATCATTCTGTTAACGGAACCAAGTGGTGAGTTAAAGTTATTAGGGGAAGCTAAAGATGGTTTTGTGGCATGGCCGAAAGATAATTGTTCCATCTCTGATGACAAGGTTAGTTTCTTAGCTCTTTTGCTTTGTTAATCAAGTATATAATTTGTTTTACGTAAATCAATCGCGTATTCAGTTTGATTAAAGAATAAGTACGACATAGAAATATATTAACACCTAATGGAACATGAATGCTAGTGTAAATTAGAAAATTGATATTTGGTTACGGATTTTATTATGGGCGTCAGCTGTGAAAAATGGCGCGACCTTCAGTGAAGTTGGCTTTATCACTTTGTTGGAAAAATGACATTTGTCTGTATCTTGTTGAGAATTCACATGACAAACGAATTTGCCTTGGATTTAGAATATATATATATATATATATAATACATTTAATCTCTTGCTGCAGGAAACTCCACAATATGGATAACTTCATGAGCAACCAGAACCAGTTTTAGATTCTGAGAAGAAATTGGACAGTGAAAAACTGAATGAGGAGCACCTAGCAGTCAATCCACATTCAGGGAGTCATGCATGCAGCCTCTGAAAAGATTTCTCAGTAGACTAAAAAGGCGCAAAGAAGGTTATATGCACCAACTGTGCAGAAGACATACCAACTTTCAGATGGGTAACAGAAGACAAGGTTTGGCGCGTCGAGAATGTCACAACCTGATCCATTGCATGCAGAGACACCACCATCAAAAACGTTGAAGAAAAACAGATGATTTTTGGATAAATGCTCTTTAATTTATTTATTTTTGCAAACTGTTAGACCAAATCTCAACATTTTTTACTGTGTTATTAATAATAATATGAATTTTTGGCATAAATGAATTTCAGATTTAACCACAATTTATAAAGTATATAAGAGAATTTGGGTAGTGCCAATTGGATGGTTTAGATGCGTCATATCTGAACATCTTAGAGGCGTCACACGCATAATATACACGCTTCGAGATCAATTGGCATGGCTAAACATAACAATAAAGACACATTAAGCAGATATAAATTAGCGTGGCTAAATATCATATAAATCCACACTATATGGCGTGTCTATAGGTTCTCCAATAAACGGATCCCAACGTTACATGTGGACGGTCAACGTTATATCTGAACGGTCAATATTGCATCATCCTAAACGAGATCCAATGGTACCTAATACAACCACGTGGACGCAGTTAATTGTAAATTGGTGTGGCAAAATATCACATATAGCCACGCTATATGGTGTGTCTATAGGTTATTCAATGAACGGCTCACAACGTTGCATGTGGACGGCGTAGGATGCATATAATTTAACGGTCAATATTGCATCATCTTAAACGAGATCCAATGGTACATAATACATCCACGTGGATGAAGTTAATTGTAAATTGGCGTGGCAAAATATCACATATAGCCACGCTATATGGCGTGTCTATAGGCTCTTCAATGAACGGCTCACAACGTTACATGTGGATGGCGTAGGATGCATATAATTTAATGGTCAATATTACATCATCTAAAATGAGATCCAAAGATTCCTAATACGGACACGTGGATCAAGGTAATTGTAAATTGGCGTGGCTAAATATCACATATAGCCACGCTCTATGGGGCGTGTCTATAGGATATCCAATGAACGGCTCACAACATTACATGTGGATGGTATTCAATGGTTCCTAATTCACCACGTGGATGAAGGCAAGTGAAATTGGCATGGATAAAACATAACATATAACCACGTTAAACCTATTTGGCGTGGATATTTGGATAACCAATGGCTACACCAAAAAGAAACTTGCGTGTCTAAAGTGAACCAAATAGCCACGCCAAAACACAATTTGTGTGTCTATAGTGAATCAAATAGCCACACCAAAAGAAATTTGCGTGTCTAAAGTGAACCAAATAGTCACGCCAACCAGAAATTTGGGTGTCTAAAGTGAACCAAATAGCCACGCCAACCAGCACTTTGCGTGTCTAAAGTGAACCAAATAGCCACGCCAAAAAGCAATTTGCGTGTCTATAGTGAACCAAATAGCCAAGCCAAAAATAAATTTGCGTGTCTATTGTGAGCCAAATAGCCACGCCAAAATAATAAATCACGTGTCTATAGAGTAACAGTACTTAAGTTTTTGGGACCCTATATAGCAACACCTATATGGCTCTGGCGTGTCTATTTCATGCAGCAATAGACATGCATGGCAGGCGTGGCTATAAGCTACCTAAAACCACGCCATGTTACCTAAAACCACGCAAGCAGAAGTCACGCCCAGTCCAAACCGAAGTGGCATGACAAAACCCCTATGGACACGCCAATTTGGCGTGGTAAAAGGGCCTGTTTGTACTAGTGTATGTAAATAATCATCGAATGTAATATGAACCTAACAAGATAGTTATGCCTAGTATGTATAAGAGTAAATAACAAGTTTTGACTTCAACGCAAACACAACATGTCGTGTATATAAGAGTATGAAAACTCACCTTAGTGTTGCTTTTAGAAAGAATCGTGACACAACTAGGGTTTGATCAAGGGTCAACTTCTTAAAATTTGGTGCTCTCTGAAGTTGTTTCAATTTAGTTCTCTCGTTCCTTTTCTTCTTTTGAACAACAGGTAGCTGCAAAGGTTCATTTCCTGCCTGTTTTTTGTTATTATTCCTTTTTTGCGCTCTTTCTTCTCTTGAATCAATTTTGAATTTGCTCTTTGATTTTTTTTAAAAAAATTCTTCTGAAAAGTCAGTTCCACCAGTGTACATTGGATCTGTTTCTTTATCCTATCTTCAAGAGTCCTTACATCAGTCACCACTGAAGACACTTCTACGAACATATTCTTCCTCTTCTTGCAATTGATCTTTTGTTCAAGATTAACACTAGTAGTATCGAGTGGCAACCCATCTTTTGAAGTGTTTCCTTCAACATCCTGCAATTTTCAACATACCATGCATATTTCAGTGTGTAGAATATTTTTTTACATGAGAATGATAAGCCAAACATCAAGTTTGCAATCATAATTTTTTTTTACTTAAACAATACGAATGATATACAAACATATTTCAGTGTGAAGAATAGTGCATTGCAGAAAATACACACACATTTTGTTCAGTGTATAGAGTATTCACACATTAAACAATACCAATGATATACATACATAGTTCTGTCTAGAAAATAGTCAAGTTCAAAAATTATACACACATAGTTCAGTGTAGAGAGTCTCCACACATAATTTAGTGTATAAACTATTCACACATTGAACCTTTTGAAGATGTTTACCTTTATAAGCTTTTCGGCTGTCAAAGAAGTATTACTATGTCCATCTTTTGAAGTTTTGTCATCAAACAATTCTTCCTGAAATATAAACAACAATTTATATAAAATTTTAAATCAATCAACTATTGATCACATAGTTTTTTTAAGAACATAAATTATTCACACATTCAAGCTTTTTGATGATGTTTACCTTTAGAAGCTTTTTGGCTGCCAAAGATGTATTACTATCTCCAGCTTTGAGATTTATCTTCACCTGAAATTATCGGATATATTACCCCATTGATATTAAGTGTATAAACTATTCACACATAATTCAGTGTATAAACTATTCACACATAATTTAGTGTATAAACTATTCACACATTCAAGCTTTTTGAAAATGTTTTACCTTTAGAAGCTTTTTGGCTGCCAAAGATGTATTACTATCTCCATCTTTAAGATTTATCTTCACCTGAAATTATCGGATATATTACCCTATTGATATTTAGTGCATAAACTATTCACACATAATTCAATGTATAAACTATTCACACATAATTCAGTGCATAAACTATTCACACATTCAAGCTTTTTGAAGATGTTTACCTTTGGAAGCTTTTTGTCTGCCAAAGATGTATTACTATCTCCATATTTTAAAATTTTGTCATCGTACAATCCTTCCTGAAATATAAACAACAATTTATATAAAATCTTAAATCAAACAACTATATGTTCACATAGTTCAGTGTATAAACTATTCACATATTTTCAAGTTTTTTGAAGATGTTTACCTTTGTAAGCTTTTTGGCTGTCAAAGATGTATTACTATCTCCAGCTTTTGAAATTATGTTACCGTACAATCCTTCCTGAAATATAAACAACAATGTTTTTTACATAAAATCTTAAATCAATCAACTATTTGTTATATGCAGGTAAATTCCACAATCAACAGAAATTACTTTTTTAAATTGTTGAATAATTTCCTCTACCCTTTTGGTAACTTTTTTTGAATTGTTTTTCACAACAACATCCTGTCCTTTTGTACTCTCTATTTTTTCCTCTTCCTTTTACTTTCTCCATCTTTTGGTTCTGCATCAGCAAGTAATGTTTTACTTTCTACATCTTTTGGTTCTGTATCAGCATGCTTTGGTTGTGCAACAGTAAGATTTGTGTCAGCACTGCTTTGTTCTGGATCAATAGATCCTGAATGAGCATTCATTGGTTCTGGAACTGTAAGATTTGCATCAGCATTGGTTTTTTCTAGATCAATAGCTCCTGCATCTACATTTTTTGGTTCTGGAAATGTAAGATTTTCATCGGCAATGTTTTGTTCTGGAGCAGAAGATGGTGAATCAACTATTGTTGGTTTTTCCTGCTTAAAAATAATATTTATTATATTATTTATGAACTTTAAAACAAAGAAGAATATAAAAAGCCTATGCAATATACCTTCACCGTCAACCTCATCAGTATCATCCAACTGTGTAAAGTTATGTAGTTTTTCATGTTCAATATTATCCTCGAATACACCTTCATCAAAAACTAGTTCAACCTTTTTTTCTTGAGATGGTAAAGGACTTAAATCACTCATTGAATATGTAATGAAATCAATGATTGGATCTCGTTCAAAGGATTTATCTGTTGTAGCTTTATTCGACCGAACATTAACTGAATCATCTCGCAAGTCTTCTACTGGTGTCATACATGCATCACTAGATGTAGTACACATCATTGCTGCTGGTGTTGTATCATTCTTCGACTGTACGGAAGAAGAAACATCTGATTTGACTTGTCTTTCTTCTGTAGAATCAGAATCATTCTTCAATTCAAAGAAATTGGGTAGACTCTCTAATTCTTCTGGACAGGCTTGGAAGTACAATTCATTCATCATTTCTTGCATTTTAGGGTGTACTTCTTCATTATTAGCAATCAAATTCTGCATTACTTGCCAACTTGTTTTGATTTCCATGCTCAAGTTCTGATTTTCTTCTTCTCTGTATTCTACCAAAGATATACTTCCACCTTCTTCACTCATACCAAGTGCCACTCTTTCATTTTGAGTTATTTCATCAAACAAGTTTTTTCTAAACTGTAAATTTTTATCGAGATATGTTAGTTGAGTAGGAGTACAAAAATTAAGCAAATGAAATTATGATTTTGAAGTGAGATGTAAGGGACATACATGCCAAACTCTAGTTGACAGACCATTACTAAAACTCTAGTTGACATCAATTATTAAAACCATGTGTCACATGAATGTTGCAAGAATAGGTTGAACATGCCTAATTTTTGTGATGTTTAGATTTATACTAATAGTTGTTACAAGACTGATAAGACATTGCATTAAGTATTAATACTACGAACAAACAGTGTGGATGAATATTTAAACTTTTAATTAGTAGTAAAATTTAAGAGACGTACATTTAACTTGAGATATGGTAGTTATGAACTTACCATATAGTTTGATGTATTCATATCTTTGAGGAGGTCTTTGCAAATCTGCTTCAGGTTCCACCTGCTTGCTCTTGGAACAAATTTTTCTTTCCTCAACTCAATCGGTTCCACTATCTTAGTCTGCTCAGCGAACCAAATCTGTTACAAATTATATGAAATAAAAATGAATAATCTTAAGTAGACATAAAGAAACTTTAATACCTTTAAACAAATGAATAAAACATGTAGAAAATGTATAATTGCATAATATAGACACACAATTTCCAGTGCAGAATATAGACACATAATTTTTTTTCAATATCCGTTGAAGAATATAGACACACAATTTTTCAATCTCAGTGTGGAGAATATTCACACATTTTTATCTAATGAATATGTTCTCCTGTAACAATATATACACACATTTTTAACACTTCAAATGAATAAAACCTGCACATAAAACAATCAAACTAAAAATACGGATTCAATGATAAAACTCAATAGCTAACAAGTCAAATAATCATTAACAAAATAAAAGTGTAAAAAGAGTAATCTCTTATCGGTAGATAGAAAACACATCCACTAGTTTTTATTGGGTTGTTGAAACTTTTGTTTAAGCGTTTGGCTAATTCAGAATGAATCAATTGGGTCCATGATATATAAAATTTTACATTTGTTAAAATCTTGGACCAAATCCAAATACTTCTCCTTTATTGCGCCAACATCTTTTAGTGGTAAAGAAAATAGTATTGCACATTAAAAAATCAATCAGCATAACAAGTCCTCATTATCCCTTCTTGTAAGAGGTGGTTCTGTTTGCTTTAACATTTTAAAGATTGCATCCCGTATTAATGTCTTTGATGCAGATTTTTCATCACCAAAATACCTAATATAAAACGCAGAGTCACTAAAGGAATCACCATGCATTTCTTTTTTCGTTTTTTTCCATCTGCCTTTAATGCATGGCACCCCAAGAATGATAGCTAATTTTTCCGGGGTGGGTGTCATTGTATATTTGTCACCTCTATGAACAAACTCAAAAATAATTTCTTTTCCTATTACTTCTTTCAAGCACGTCAATAACTTGGTTAAAGATTCATCAATTTTGTTCCAATGTGTTGTAGTGTACTCATTCTCCATTATCATCATAAACAAATCAGCAAAGGGAGACTCTTTAAGTACCTCTATTTGTTGAGCACTCAAATTCAGATTTTCCTTTCTCATATCAACCACAAAATCAGCCAAAGCAGAAAAACCAACTCTGTATGGCCTATCCCCAGAATAAACTACAAAAAAAAAACACAATTTATTGGTTTTTACCCATAAAATGTTAGAAGAAAAATTTATTTTCACCTTTTTAAGTAAAAAAATTATCCAAAGAGAAATTTCATGAAACTCTAGAGAGAAATAAGTAGACAAAATATTTTCTGAAACTCAATATTTCTCACAGTACTGAAAAGACTAAAAGACTGAGTTCTTGAAGCGAAAGTAGTGCTAAGGTTGCATCAACAAGAGAAAACATTTTCCGAAAATAAATATGTCTCACAGTACTGAAAAGCAACCAAAGTAAGGAATTTTTTTAGCCAGTGTTCTATTAATGTAGAAAGTTAAAAGACATGTCATACAAACACTAAAAGCAGAAACAAAATGACCCCAAGCTAGCTATAGGTAGATACTAGTACAACACATCATCATGATCATATTGAGTAATCTAGTACAACCGTCATGATCAGATTCTCTGCAGCTCATCAAGTTAAAGCATGGATAAAAGACTAGCTCGTCATATATATATATGATAAGACATGTTTGGCATACAATACAACAACCCTTAGATTCTTTCTCTCATTCATTCAAAATGGTGGCAGTGTGTTGCATATTTAACTCTTCACTTTTCAAACCAACACTATGACAGACACTATCAAATCATACATACATACATATACATATATATATATATATTAATGGGAACATTACATATATACCCTTACTATGAGACCCCTTGCAAAAGTACCCTTATGAACTTTACAAATACCCCTAAGCCTAATACATTACTAAAATATCCTCCTTTATATAGTGTATATACAAAACCACCAACCACTATTTAAAAACAAAGAAAAAAAACTACATATACTGTCCACCGCCAACCACCACTGTCCACCGCCAACCGACCAACGCCGCCGCCAACCACAACCACCGTCGGCGACGACCACCACAACCAACCACCACTATGCACCAACACCGCCAACCACCACCACCGTCCACCACCGCCAACCACCACCATTGTCCGCCGCCGCCGCCACCGCCAATAACCGCCACCCACTGCCACCACCAACCACCACCGCCGTCAACTACCATCACCGCCGCCAACCACCACCACCGATGACCACCACTACCATGTGGAGTCAACTTGCTGAAGTTGTGTCCATATAGGAGGCAACTAGCTCAAGTTGTCTCCAATAAATAATGACCATATCGGAGGCAACTAGTTCAAGTTGTCTACAAAAGTGGAGGCAACTAGCTTAAGTTGTCTCCAATAAATAATGTACATGAATAAGTTACAAAACAAAATGGAAGCAACTAGCTCAAGTTGTCTCCGAATCTAAGGCAACTAGCTCAAGTTGTCTTCAAATGTGGAGGAAACTAGCTCAAGTTGTCTTTAAATATGGAGGCCACTAGCTCAAGTTGTTTCCGAATCTGAGGTAACTAGCTCAAGTTGTCCTCAAATGTGAAGGCAATTATCTCAAGTTGTCTTCAAATGTGAAGGCAACTAGCTCAAAGTTTCCTTCAAAAGTGAAAGCATCTATCCCTAGTTGTGTCCAAATATAGAAGCAACTTGTTCGAGTTGTATCTAAATATGGAGGTAACTAGCACAAGTTGTCTCAATTTTTTTTTATACACAATTGAATGAACCTGGCGTGAATCGAACACACATCTACTGACAAATAGTCGGTTGTGCTACCATTGCACCACAAATTCGTCAATATAAAACAACATATCAAAATCACATCATAAGCTTTGATGCACAAACCATTATTGCGATTCACTCCTGCACTTCAGCTGGCATTCATCTTCTGTAACAACAATCAACATCTGCCACCAACTACACTTCATAAGTTTCATAATCCATTCTCTGCTTCAGACTCGATAGCATCTCTACTGCAAACCAAAAAAGTACTAACGAAATGCGACTAATAATCATATTAAATAGTCCCATACATACCTCGACACCCACTGAAATGCGAATTATTTAGTTCCAGCAAAAGTAGGTGGTCAGAGATCTTCTTTTCCAAAGCTTAGCTAGGAGCCTGCACATTTTATAATAATTTCACAAAATTAGTACATAAGATTTTGTTAGAGCCTGCACATTTTCTCCAGTAAAAGAGATTAAAATGAGACAATTGCATGAGAATTCCAAGTGGAATGCAGGAACAAGTTTCTCAAAAAAAATGGAGCCAACTATCTCAAGTTGCCTCCTAATCTGGAACCAACTAGCTCAAGTTGCTTCCGAATCTGGAACCAACTAGTTTACATTTTGTACTAAAAAGCTTTATAGTTACTCCTCTTACATAAAGCTTTGGTTAATCATACATGTTAAGATCACAAGTTCAAGAAACCAACAAATATCAGGTCGTCCTTAACATTTATCATATGATTAATTGATTGAAAGAATTTAAATGGTAGCAAATAGCAATACATGGTAATCATCATGTCACTAAGCATTGAATCTTACTGACTAGCGACAAAAGAAATAGATAAAAATTGGGGATGCGCTTATAATTAGAATAGTAATAGTAAACTTCAAGAGTACAACCATCTTAAAAAGCGAAGCTCAGGGAGATAATGAAGTACTGTAAGTGATCACGAGCATTGATGGATTAGTACTAGAAACTACTTAAAACTTGGCCACAACTACTTAAACTTGGCCATCTAGCTAATATTGGCTGATTATTATAACATTCATAGACCCTAATAAGTAGTGGAAAGATTCATAAAGACCCCATACATATCAATATCATCACCTAGAAGTAGAGATTTTCCAGTTGATGCATTCCCAGCACATATTATAACCATTAATACCCATTAATGGAATGTGTTACAGTTGGATTGGCGGCAATACAAAGTTTTTATCATGACATTTCTGAACAAATGGAAAATAATCACAGTTGAAACCGGAACAACAAACTTCGCCCCACAATATTCCACAGCTTCCAACGTCAGTGGAACATGCATTAGTATTATTATGACAAAAATGACAAAATAATAACGAAACCTCAAAATTAGATAGATAAATGACTTAGAATACCTCTTGTATCACTTTCATAAGATTGTTGAATCCACCATCTCCCCCCCACTACTATAACAAAAGCAACCACCAGTACCTTAACAACATAATCCACCATTATCCACCACTACTACCATAACAACAATATCCACCATCACCAGTACTGCAACATCCAAAAAATAAAAATAAAAATAAATTGTTCAACTTATACCAAAAAACACAAGTTTGAGGGGATTGTGAGAAAATTTATCATAAATGACTAAATTCGTTCAAATTAAAATTATAAATTACCTAATTTAATCGTACTTCACCAGTGTGATACTCCCTAATCTCGAAACAAAAACTGAAAATAGATTGAAATACATACCTCTTCCACCACCGCCACCACCACCACCATCATCATACTTCTTGAGGTTCAATAATTCGAACCAATTCAACTTTAAAGTTACAGGAATTCAAGATCTAAAATCAGATTTTTGTTCTCTTTAAATTTGATTTTAAAACTTAATCTTTCGAAGAAGAAAATCGACTATCTCTGAACATCAACCATCTATCTGATGATAATAATTTTCTCTCGATCTCACTAATTTCCAGCAAAAATTTATTCCTCCCTCGATTATTCCAACGAAAACTCTGTCTCTAAAATGAAATTAGGTTATTACTGATATGATTGAATTAAATATTGTGATGGAGGTGGTGATAGTAGCAAAGATGATGGCTATGACGAGTGTAGGGACAGAATATCGCAAGCTATTGAGTTACGAACATAGTAACAAATACAAGAGAGAAGTGTCGCAAGATAATGCGATAATAGAAGAAACACGGGAAAAGTATGAAGAGGTTACGAATATAGAATAAACTTACGAATAGAAGTCGCGATACTTTGCAAGCTATATACAGTTGTACATATTTCACTATAAATAGTAGTTCAAATGTTAAATTGAGGGGGTTCTTTAAATGAGTGTTAGAACAAGTCTTAGGAGAGAGAACAGAGAAAGGTGTAACTGTTCTAATTTCCATTAACATATTTCTTTGTAATTAGTTGAGAATATTAATCAAAATTGTCATTCTTCATCAAGAACTTCTTAAAATTTTACAAATTCTACTGAGGGTGTAGTTGTAGGGTTTTCTGCAACTACATAATTGGCGCTAGAAACAGGGACACTGGGAAACGTAACAGAGATAATTAAAGAATTTTGCATCAGAAAAATGGCTAGAAGAAGAAATATATCAGAACCATTGACTGCAGTAAGAAGAAGTGTAAGACTCGCAGGTTGAGAAGCAAACGTAACAAGAGAACCTAGTAGGAGAAGGATCAATCGAAGAAATCAAACTCAACAAACAGTAACTCAAGGAAGAGAAATAGATCATGATCGAGTGAGTATACACACTTGGAGAACTGATACACCAGAAGAAACATATAGAGAACCGCAAATCATAGAAAATGGGAGATTGATGGGAGGAATAATTCATGAAAGAGAGATGGAGGCATTAGAAACATTGAGACAGGGAATTCAAGAAGAACGAAGGTTTAAAGCTGAAGAACGTGCAAATCTAACAAGACAGAATCAAGAATTGAGGAGGGAAAATGAGATGTTACAAAGAAGGAGATCTCAAAGTGCTGCAAGATCAAGTGTTAGACCAGAGAGAGAAGAACGAAATTCACCAACAATCAATAGTGAAAGTGTTATGCAAGGACAAACACAAAATCTGGTTGAAAGAAATCGAGAGAATCGCTTCATTTTAATACCGGACAACGAACAAAACGTGGAATATTTACGAACAGAACCATTTCCAATGGAAAATAACCAGAATGGTGAAGAAAATCGAGAGGAAGAGCAGCAACTTGTGGAAGAAATTGAGAGACAACAAGTAATGCATCAAAACAATTACGAAGATGGAGTAAGAAGACATGAACATCCTCGCAACAATCAAGATCTTGAGTATGGTAGAATTCATAGGAGAGTTGGAAATCAACGAACAAAAATAGCAAGGAATGAACCAAATCTTCAAAACGGAATTCAGTCAAATCAGAGAGAGGTAAATCGCCGAAGGAGGAGAAATGAAGAAGAAGAAATTCCTGATATTCACATGAGAAGGATGAAAAGAATTGAAATGGAAGAACAAGAATTTCAAGATGCTCTACAACAAAACAATTGTGACAATCTGGAAAGAAGATATTTGCAAAATTATGCAAATGGAAACATTAATGAAGAATATGATAGAATGCGAAGGATCACAAGAGAAGAAATGAAAGAACATAGAAGAAGAGAGGCTGCGTTGAGGAGACCAATGGATGAGAATTCTGAGGCAAATGAACTGATCTTTCGAGAATTAGCGGAAATGAGAGGAATGATTAACAGTAGAGGAGGAGGAGATAGAAGGCAATTAGATGAAGCAATAGAAGAAGCTGCGAGGACTCCTTTCTCTAGAGAAGTAAAATTGGGAGGAATTCCACCAAAATGCAATCTGCCTACATTAACCAGCATCTTTGACGGGACTTCATGTGCTATACAACACATTAAAGCGTATATAAGATGCATGTTACAATGAGAGAATCACGATGCTGTATTATGCAAATATTTCGCATCAAGCTTAACAGGAGAAGCTCTAAAATGGTTTGAAGGACTTCCAAAAAACACTATTACATCATTTAATCATCTACAAATAACTTTCTTAGGAGCATATATCACGAATCATTCCTCGCGACTTGGTATCGAAGATGTGTTTGGTTTAAAACAAAGAATTGGCGAAAGTTTGAAGCATCTGGTAAGAAGATAGAAAACTATGTGCAGTGATATGACAGGGCGTGTGGACGAGAGGTACCTGATTTTGTCTTTCGTAAATGCGATGTTCGCAACTGAGAAATAATATGTTCAAATCTTCAGAAGAAAGAATTCCATTATGATGACAGAGTTGCGAGAATTGCAAGAGGAGTACATTACATTAGAGGAAAAGCAAAACAATATGGAATCATATCCAGTGACAAACACCAACACTCAAGATACATGAGAAAATTTACTTCCTAAAATAGTCAATATCGTAGCAGGTACCTCGCAGACATCCTCGCAAACATCTTCGCAGATATCAGAAGAGAAGAAAATTGGCAATGGTCAACCAAAAATGGTAGCAATGAGTAGCAAGGATCAAGAAGAATATGATAGAGAAAGGAATTTCTATAGCCGATGAGGAAATAACCAGATCCCAAGATTAGATCAGCAACAGGAAAATTATGGAGGACAAAGGCAGAACTATTTTGGACAAGGGAATCATAGAAAAAGCTATAACAATGGACAGGGAGGTCAAATAATGATAATAGAAGAAATAAAGATGCCACCTTTGAATACAAGTGTAGAAAAGATATGGCAAGCAATCATCTTGATGGAAAATATACCAACACCATGGAATATGGGAAAAGAACCACCAATGGGTCCAAGAAGTCATGAATTTTGCTTGTACCATCACTTTCATGGACATTCTACAAATAATTGCAATAATATCAAAAGGATTATCTTGCGAATGATCGAACAAGGTAAACTGGACCACTTTTTACTCAAGCAAGCACAGTCGCAGTAATTACCACAAGCTCCAGTGATAACTAGCATGGCGAACACAATACAAGAAAATGGAAGGAAACCTTACACATAGAAGTGGGACAAAAAGCAAGGAATGTTTTCTGCAATTCTATTGTTCACTCGTATAAAACCATAGAAGATTTTCATGATAATGTATTAAGCAGGGTATATGCGAGAGATGGTGAAGGAAGGGAAATAATGAACATCACAAAAATTTCACGACTTGATGATTGGAAGAAGCGTGAAATTTATTTTGAAGCCACAGAAATTCTAGAAGGTTATGAAATACATGATAATACATTGGTAGTAAGATTAGAAATTTGTCTGAATATGGGAGAAAGCGAAGATGATACAGACGAAGAATCATTTGGTCTTAATAGAATCTTAATTGATATGGGAAGTTCTGTCAATATTCTCTTCTATCTTGCTTACAAAACCATGGGGGGAAAAGACGCAGATCTAATACCTTCTACCTATAGGATTTATGGATTTAGTGGAACTGCTAATAAACCTAAAGGAGAAGTAAGCATGCGAATTCCCTTAAGTGGAATGCGAACTGAAATTATATTCTGCGTTGTTGATGTCGAATCACCATACAATTCTTTGATAGGGAGACCTTTGCTTCATGGGATTCTAGGCGTAGCTTCAACTCTTCATCAATGAATAAAATTTCCTCATCCAAAGGGTATTGGAGTTATCAAGGGTGATTGGGCAGAAGGGAAGAAATGTTATGACACAGAAGTAGAAGTTTGCGAAGGAAAAGCTGTTGAAAAGGAAAGTTGGAGAAAAAGAGCAAAGGCTGTGAAAAGAAGTGAAAATTTAATGGCTGAGGATTAAGGCATGAAGGAATAAGGTTACAATGTTAAGCGTACAAGAAATTTACGATGATATGGTTTGCGAAGAAATGAGAATGAAGAAAAAAAGGTAATGAAACAAAAAGGTAATCAGTATATTTGTTTGCAACGTATAACAAAATGTATTTTGAAAAACAAGAAAATGAAATGAGGTATTTCGCAACATGAAATATTTGCGATGAGTTTTTACGAATAAAAATGATTTATTGCGATCAACTTTCATTAAAGAAAGACGCAAAAATTTATTTGCGATCAGCTTTCATAAAAGAAAGGCACAAACTGTGATCAGCTTTCAAAAAAGAAAGAAAGCCGCAGAAATTTTACACAGGCAAACCTTTGTGGCGTACACCCTAGTTCGCGAAGCAACATTTCGCAAGAGGCAAAGTCCTAAAGTATGTCATTTAAGGGGGTACCTATAAGCATGGATTAGGGGAAACGGAACACCACCACGGAACCTGAGTACATGAACATTACGGGGTACATAACCCAAAAGCGGGGTACCTATCCGGGTAAGACACCTTGGATTCTCAATCTAATCTTGCGATGTAACATGATTTAGGTTGGGCGACTAAGGCATACAGTCTTTCCCAAGAAGTGAAGAAAATGATCAAGGCGCCAAGGTACACGGATGAGTCAAGAGTGCTGGATGGGTTTGAAGCACATCTGCCATTCTTGACAAGTCTTGTCAAATGATGCACTTGGCCCAAAGATACCCCATAGGGTGCAACCTCGTAACTATAATCCCTATAGGCAAAAAGGATAAGAGGTTGCGAACAAAAGATGGTTGTTGGCAAAACCGGATGGCAAGAGCTAACCTTGTATGGTCGATGTACGCTGCCTTGAAGGGGCAACCAAGGGGAAGATAAAGGGCAGCACCCTCCATTAGGGAGCTGATATGTGCTATAAGACGCAAATGTCATGAGGCTTTTTGTTCGCAAGAACATAAAGGCTTGTCATATTTGTGCAACAATCGTATTTCTGCGAGTAAAAAAAATAAAAAATAAAAAAATATATATACTCGCAGAATTAAATACAAAGAAGTTAAGATGAGATCAATGGGTTATTACATGAAAGTGTGATAACGTCCTGCGATTTCATCGCACGACGATAATGTCACAAGGCTGTATATTCGCAAGTATATTCAGACTTGTCATATTATCGCAAACACAAAAAAATATTGTTAAGATAAAGTTAAGGGGTTGAGGCATGCGAGTTCACCAACGTCCTGCAACTTTATCGCAAAAGAGGTGGCAAAGTAAGACCTTTACTTAGGAAGGCATGATAAGACCACAGAAACTAATGAAGTTAATTCCGTCAATATCATTGGAAATTCTTTATATTCTCAGCAAGAATATGTATCAAGAATTCCTACCAAAAGAGGCAATTGTATTCGCAATCAAGGACGGATATTTCACACTCATTAAATTCTTCAAGGATTGAATACTTCTTATACTTCTTCAAGGATGTTTCATAATTCTTATACTTCTTCAAGAATATTTCATAATTATTCAAGGAGGTTTCATACTTCTTATACTTCAAGGGGGTGATCTCGTATTTACTTCGCAACAACTTGAAACTTTGCAAATTAAATTGAGGCAGATATTCTAATACTTATACCAACATTTGATCACCTGAAGAGGAATAATAAGGGGAAAAGGAGTACTAAGATAGGTCTTCAAAATATATTATTTCTCTTCATATGATCAAGTTATGCAAGTAAGGAAATCATTCAATTAAAGAAAGATCAACTCATCATCGCAAAATTAAGACATTGGTACTAATTAAGTTGCGAAAAGAAAATTGTTGGTTGATTAAAAGTGCAGGAAAGAAGAAAATATTGTACTTAAACAGACAAGACGAAAAGAACTGAAGAAAATATACAGGAAGGAATAAAGCTACTCTGTGGGAGATTTATCTTCATCAAAATGATCATCTTTTTCTTCTTCAGAGATATCATCTTCAGCTTCACTATCAGAGATATCCAAATCTGGGGTATCATCAGGGATTTCTTCAGAAAGGAGCGTTTGATACTTAGTGAGAGGAATTTGATTATATTCGCAAATCCTGCGAGTCATCATAGCTCGGAAGCGTTTGATGTTTAAGCCATGGTTTTTTTGAGAAATCTGATGTTGAGACTTTAAATCAGAAATCTTCTGATTAAGCGCAACAAGAGTAGCTTCCAGCTCTTCAATCCTATTCGTATAATTTTCTTCAACATTTACAAAAAAAAAGGATAAGTAAAAGATAAGAGAATAAAGAATAAGGGAATAAATTAAGGAATTGATTAGCAAATTGTGGAGTTAAAGTGATCAAGATTTGCGAATTTACCTTCTAATCGCTTCTTATCACTACGAAGAGAAGTGACTTCAAGCTCTAGTTGATTATTCTTCTCAAGGAGAGAAGAACTTCCAGTTGCGATATTCGCAGATTGCGCATTATCTTCGCAACAGGATTTTAATTCTGCATTATCAATATTCAAATCCTCTATCCTCTGAAGAAGTTTTGCATTCTCAACCTCTAGCTTGTTACAACGACTTAAAGTTTTCTTCTCATCAATTGCATGACGTCTTTCCCAATCTGAAGCTGCTGCACAGCTAACCCTCCCAACCTGAGAAAATAAAAGGGATTAGAAATCAATGAAGAAGGAGAAATTAACAAGGAATAGAAGTGAAACTTACCATACTTCCCAAAGAATATAATACAATAGGAGAGATAAATCTTGAAATTCCATTAAGGGAATTATTGTTGATTACAGTTGGAACTTTGCAAGCCTTCGCAATATGCCTATGAGCATTCGCAGCAGAAGAGTTTCCTAATCCACGAGAAGAGTTAAGAAAAGATTCAGACAATCGAGTCATTGCAGACTCAAAAGTTTCCGCATTGTTGTAGTCTTCATCTTCTTCTTCTTCATCATCATCATTCCTCCTATCAGATTCAGTATCAGAATTAGAACTAAGATCCTTCTAAAAAAGTCTATCATCTTTATCACTTTGTTCTTCGTCAACATCCTTGCTAGAAGAGATCACATTGGAATAAGCACTGGGTGGGAGTCTCTTCCTCTTCTTCGCAGAAACAATATCCTCAAGTTTCCCTTTTTCTTTGCGAAGAACATCTCCTTTATTACCAGAAATCTGGGTGTTCTTCGCAGAGCGAAGTGTTCTTTTTCTTGAAGTTAGCGCTCCAGAAGAAGTTGAATTCTTATTTTCACTCACAATAGCTCCAGGGAAGTCAAGAAGAACCTACAAATTCAAATAAGGATAAGAAACAGAGGCAACAATATATTGTTTAAAACACATATAAGAATATTTCTTACCTCATTTGAAAACAAATGGAAAGCCTCGCGAGTACTGGATTTCCCAGTTTTAAGGTAATTCTCCTTAAGTTCATTCACCTGACAAATATTGCAGAAGGATTAGTAAAAGAATGAAAATAACAAGAAGATAAGAAGATGGAGATACATACATCTTTATCTCTATTAGGCCAAGAAAAGACCCAAGGTTGATAGTTACGATCATGAAGATTCGCAGGAAGATTTACTATCCCAGAGATGTAAGAACCCGATAATGCTAGAGGATAATTGTACCAATCTTCATCATGAGAATGGCGAGGGGTTCGATTATTTCCAAAAGCATAATAAATATCATGCATAAGAAGATCCGCTTCTGCGACATCAGTTTTACGATGAAGACGAACACCCCAACGATTATCTTCTCTCTTCGAAGGAATCAATGTGTAATTTTTAAAGAAATTCTCGACTGTATAATTTGCAGCGATAATCTCTACATCCCTAAATACAGGTTTCCTAAGTTCAATTGGATATAAAGATTTTCCAGTAGCAGCACGAGTTGCGAACTCAACTAGACTGCGAATACAATCCCCAGTCAATTGATAAATGGCTCGTGAGAAATTTGGGTGAGAAATAATCTCATAGAATAAAGGAAGATTGACATCATAAAGAGGAAGAGGAAAACCTGCGAGGATTTGGCCTCGTGAGACTAAAACTATCTGATTATCCCAATGGAGATCAGTAAAGAGTTCCATACAGAGATGGTTTTTATTGGTATGACCATTAATCTCAGAAAGAACGAGATCTCTATCAGCAAGCTCTGCATTAAGTTGTTCCACAGATTTCTTCTTCGGAGCCATTAGATGAAGGATAGAAAACAGAGAAGAAAAGAAATAAAAAAGGCAAGAAATAGAAGTATAAGAAAGAAGGAAAAGATTGCAAAAGTAGACGTAATGAGGAAGATGAAAGGATAAAAGAATAAAAATAGGAATTAAAGATAGTATTTATAAAAAAAAGAGTTTGATGAAGGTGGAAATTCATCAATGCAATTAGACGTGAACGGTTGAGAAGGGCGGTTACGAAAAAACGTGTCGAAGATTTAATGGAAGAGAAAACACGTGTTGCGAACATAACAGGTGATGATAACTATATTAAATTTGCGAGAGTAATGATTCTCATGACATTTCTTCTTCGTAGAATTGACATGAGAAGAGGCAAGATGTAGGGACAGAATATCGCAAGATATTGAGTTACGAACATAGTAACAAATACAAGAGAGAAGTGTCGCAAGATAATGCGATAATAGAAGAAACACGGGAAAAGTATGAAGAGGTTACGAATATAGAATAAACTTACGAATAGAAGTCGCGATACTTCGCAAGCTATATACAGTTGTACAGATTTCACTATAAATAGTAGTTCAAATGTTAAATTGAGGGGGTTCTTTAAATGAGTGTTAGAACAAGTCTTAGGAGAGATAACAAAGAAAGGTGTAACTGTTCTAATTTCCATTAACATATTTATTTGTAATTAGTTGAGAATATTAATCAAAACTGTCATTCTTCATCAAGAACTTCTTAAAATTTTACAAATTCTACTGAGGGTGTAGTTGTAGGATTTCCTGCAACTACAACGAGAGGGAAGAGAGAGGCGGTGGTGGTGAATCTGGTGATGGTTGGAAGGAGGAGATCAGTAAAGAGAAGAGAAGCAAATCTGAAACTAAAAGGATAATAGTCGGGTGAGATATAAGGGTAAAAATAGAATAATTTCTTTTTTTGAGTTCCCTTCTAGAAGGTAGGGGTATATAAACAATAGTTAAGGGTATTTGTGCATGACCCACTTATAGTAGGGGTCTTTTTAACATTCCCACTATATTAATTCTGCAAGGGAAAAGCAACAACTAATTACCATGAAGCTCTAGAGAGAAATAACTAGAGAGGGAAACTAAGGTCTTGGCATGGAAAAGGACATCCTATGTAACTATATATAAATAACAAACAATATTTTTTAATACCTTTCTTAGATGGTCCAGCAATCAAAGCAACAGCTTTATCTTGTTTTCCCGTACATCTCTTATATTTCTTCTTCTCAAAAATTTAATGAAAACGAAATACAAAATATTTTAGTACTATACTCAACATCATCAAAGATTTTTATCATTTCTAACATAACTTTCTAACTCTAGTAGTACGCTAACATTCCACATGACATGTTTTACTCAATTGTCAACATAAGGAAGTCAAATGTATGCATACACATAACAACTTAACCACATGGACAAATTTATTAGCATCATTTTCAGGAATTCATCACTCAATATCATGTGCAGGAATTCATCACTCAATATTATCATGTAAAATTTATTAGAATATGAATATCATGTGCAGGAATTCATCACATATTTATCCCTGTCAAAAAGGTAAAACCCAACACTGATAAACAATATCTTAAACATGTTATTAGTAGTACTGAGTGTAGGATCAGAATATTGTCACAACAATATTCTTGCGAAATAAACAACAGTTCTGCGAGACATGTTTACGATACATCAATGATATTCTGCAATACATCTCAAAATGACGTAAGGAATGACATATCGGATGAAAACGACAGAAACATGAGAAAGGCGTGACATTTCCGCGATGAATCAATAAAACCCGCGAAAGATTAAGGCGGTGCAAACTGCGATGTATCGCAAGAACTTAAATCCGAAACTAAAGGGAATCTTAGCTGTAAATGAGATGTCATGAGCTGTAATCCACTATGTAAATGCCTATATAAAGGAAATGAATAGTTCCAGAGAGGATGATGAATTTTTGAGTGCTAAGAAAGTTTTTAGGAGAGAGAAAATCTTATTAAGTGAATTGTATTCTTGATTACTGTAATTCTTTTAAGATCATATCAATAAAAAAGGTTCTTAATCTTCAAATTGTGTCATAAATTCTTGAGTTGGGTGTAGTGTGGGAATTCCTGCAACTACATTTTGGCGCTAGAAACAAGGAGAATCAATTTGAGAAATTTCAAATTGCAACTTGAAGATTTGAAGAAATTGTTAGAATTTGAAGAAATGGCTAGGAGAAGAAGAAATACATCAGAACCACCAACAACAGTGAGAATAAGTAAAAGAATTGCAGGAGAAGGAACATGTGAATTGGAAGGATCTTTAAGGATCAGATCAAGAAGAAGTAGAATGAGAAATGGAGCAGAAAATTCAATTCAACCACCGAATCAACAAATACAAGCACAAGACTAGTTGGAGGTCGGATTCGATAGAAGAGGCAGAAAATCAAGAAGAGGAAAGAAATCAAGAAGTGGATGGAGGAGTAATTCATGAAGGGCATGAAGTAGTAGATGACTTAAGACAAAGGATACAGGAGGAAAGAAGATTAGAGGCAGAAGAACGTGCAAATCTTACAAGGCAAAATCATGAACTAAGAATGGAAAATTTGAGGTTGCAAAACAGAAGATCAAGAAGCAGCATGAGATCAAGTTCAAGATCATATAGAGAAGAAACAAGACAAAATCACCCTATACAAAATATTGGCGAGAATTTGATAAATGATCGTTATATTCCACGCGGTGAAACTTTGGATATTAGACATAATCAAAATGAGGGAGAAAATCAAGAAGAGAGAAGGAGAATGTTACGTGATGAAGAAATTCGAAGAAATCGCAGAATAATTGAAGATGATATTGAGAGGCATTATATTGAGCAAGTACATTTAGCGGGAGAGAGAGAGAGAGATTGCAAGCGGAAATAGAAGAACAAGAAATTCAAGCAGCATTGCGTCAAAATAATCATGATAATCGAGAAAGACGACGTGCACAAAATCGTAATAATGGTAATCTCAATGAGGAATATGAGAGAATTCGCAGAGACATAGAAAGGCAACGAAGAGAAACAGTAAGGGATGAGGAAATTCGCAGAGAAGAGGATGAAAGACAAATTAACTTGCAAGTTCAAGAAGAAGAAAATCATAGAAGAAGGCAAAATCAAGATGTTGGAGAAGAAGCGCGAAATATCGTAAGACAAGAAAGGCATGAACGCAGACGAAGAGAGGCTGCGTTGAAAAGGCCAATGGAGCAAAATTCTGATAGGAATGAAAAAATCTTGCGAGAATTAGCAGAAATGAGAGGAATGATAAGTAACAGAAGAGAAGGAGGAAGAAGACAAATTGATGAGGCAATCGAAGAAGCTGCGAAAACTCCATTTACTCAAGAGGTACAATTAGGAGGGATACCTCCAAAATGAAATTTACCGGTGTTGACCAGTATTTTTGATGGGACTACATGTGCCGTCCAACATATCAAAGCCTATATTCGATGCATGCTACAATGGGAGAACCATGATGTTATTTTGTGCAAATACTTTGCGTCAAGTTTAACTGGCGAAGCATTGAAGTGGTTTGAAAGTCTCCCCAAGAATACAATAACTTCGTTCATGCACTTGCAAACTACCTTCTTAGGAGAATACATAAGTAATAACTCTACACGACCTGGAATTGAAGATGTGTTTGGATTGAAGCAGAGAGTTGGCGAGAGTTTAAAGAACTTAACGATAAGATGGAGGACAATGTGTAGTGAAATGGCTGGAAGAGTAGATGAAAGATATCTCATTTTATCCTTCATAAATGCTATGTTTGCGACAAATCTATTATACATCCAGGTATTCAGAGTTAAAAACACAATCACTATGACAGAACTGCGAGAATTGCAAGAAGAGTATATCGCTTTGGAGGAAAAACAAAATGAGATGGAGTCATATCCAATTCTCGCAGCACAAGTTCAACCGCAAAGAAATGGAAGTTTATTACCAAGGATGATTAATACAGTAGCAAGTACCTCCCAAAATCAGCGAGAGAAAATGGAGATTGATAATCAACGTAAGATAGTAGCAATGGGGAGTAGAGATCAGGAGGAATTGGAAAAGGAGAGAAATTTCTATAATCACAATAACAATAATAAGGTACCAAGGTTTGATCAACCGCAGGAGACTTATGGTGGACAGAGGCAGAATTATTCAAGAGAGCAAAGAGGTCAAAAGATTATATGGGAAGATGTCAAATTGCCACCTCTAAATACCAGTATAGACAAGATTTGGGAAGCGATTATTTTGATGGAGAATATACCCTCACCCTGGAACATGGGGAAAGAACCACATCCTAACAACCAAAATCAAGAGTTCTGTCCTAATCATCATTTTCATGGCCATTCTGTGAATAATTGTAGAAATGTAAAAAGAATTATTCTGCGAATGATTGAACAAGGGAAGTTAAATCATTTTCTAGCGAGATATCCACAACCCCAGCAATTGCCGCAAGCATCAGAAATTCGTAGAGTCAATGTTGCGAAAGACGCAGAAACATTTGTCATTGAAGTAGGAGCTACATCAAAAAATCTATTTTGCAATTCAATTGTACATTCGCAGAAAACAATAGAAGATTTCCATGATAATGTGCTAAGTAGAGTATTTGCGAGGGATATAGAGGGAAGAGAGGTGATGAATATTGCGAAATTTTCTCCGTTAGAAGAATGACAGAAACAAGTTATTTCTTTTACTGCACAAGAAATACCAGAGCCAGGGAAGATGCATGACAACCCGTTGATGGTAAAGTTAGAGATAAATCCAAAGTACAGAGAGGGAGAAGAAGATGATGGTGACGCAGCAAGTGATTCTTGGGCAATATATAAGGTTTTAATTGATACTGGCAGCTCGGTAGACATCTTATTTTATCATACCGAACGTACAATGGGTGGAAGAGATGATGAATTAATCCCCTCAACTTACAAGATCTATGGTTTTAATGGCACTGCGAATAAGCCAAAAGGAGAAATCACTATGGAAATCCCATTGAACAAGATATCTTCAAAAATTAAGTTATGTGTAGTGGATATAGAATCTCCTTATAATGCCTTAATTGGAATACCATGGCTCCATGGAATCTTGGGCATAGCATCCACATATCATCAATGCATAAAGTTTCCGCATCCTCATGGTATTGGGATAATTAAAGGTGATTGGTTTGAAGGGAAAAAGTGTTATGAAGTTGACATTAATAATTGCGAAGAAAGAAACGCCAGAAATCGTAATTGGCAACATAACAGGAAGCAAACTCAGAAAGCAGAGAAATTAATGGTGGACAATATAGAGTTGCGGGGAAAGGATATATTACAAGAATAGTTTGTGCCAAAATAATCAATGGTGATTAATCGCGCAAAAGATGGGAAAAAGCTGAAATCTCCATTCTTCATTCTTTGCAGGAATATAAACAAGTGCAAGGTGCTAAAAAAAAATAAAAAAATGAAATCTTCATTTCTCTCAAGAAAGTAAACAAATAGCAAAATATTGCGAATAATCATTCGTCACAGAAGAAAAGAAGTGCAGCAATGTCATGTTGCGAACAATTGAAGAACAAAAATAGCAAGAAATATGCAAACCGAATATTAAAAGAAAAACTTTGCTCAAAAATAAGAATTTTTCTATTGAAAGAAAAAGATGATGATTTCAAATCATATAAGAATTTTTAATGCAAATGCATAAGACGGGCGCAAATCGCCTAAAAACATATAAGAATGGGACGAACTTTTATGGCGTACACCTTAGTTCGCGGATTCTATTCCGTAAGAGGCAATGTCCTTAAAGTGCGTCATAAGGGGGTATCTCTTTTCATGACTATGGGAAAGGCTATAATGCTGCTGGAACCTAGTCATGGAGATTTGGGATTATAGAAAATCCATCCGGGAGAAATAACTTGGATTCCCAACTATATAAGGTTATACCCTGGTTGGGCGCCCAAGAGTTTCTCCTAAGGAATGCAAAGTATGATCAAGGCGCCGAGGTACACGGTTGAGCTGTGGGTGCCCGGGACGGATGAACCTACCCTGGCCATCCATGGAAAGTCTTGACTTACGATGTGTTCGTCCCGAAGAAAACCCCACCAGGGTGTAGTCTCGTAACTATAAGCCATATAGGAATAAAGGATAAGAGGCTACAAAAACAACTGGTTGTTTCTAGAACCGGATGGGAGGAGCTAGTCTTGTATGTCAGAAGTACGTCTCCTTGAAGGGGCAACCAAGGGGAGAGATAAGGGCGATACCCTCCATTAGGGAGCTGCATATCAAAAAATACGGCAATGTCATGGGACTTTATATTCGCAAGATTATTTAGGCCCGTCATATTGTCGCGTGACACAGACAACAATGTCATGGGACTTTATATTTGCAAGAATATTTAGGCCCGTCATATTGCCGCATGACATGCCAAAAAGCCTAAAGAGAAATGTTAAGATGAGATCAATGGGTTTTTGCGATAAAAACAAAAGACGAGATAAATGAAATCAATGATAAGAGGATATAAATCGCAAAAACGTCCTGCGATTTCATCGCAAAGACGCCAATGTCATAAGTCTTAAAAAGCAAAGAGAGGTTAATCTCACAAGATGGCTTAGACTTATCATATTGTCGCAGAGATCAAAATAAATGATAAGACAAGATCAATGGATTATTACATGTAAAAGTAAGAATGTCCTGCGATCTTGTCGCATAAAAGTGGCATAATAAGACCTTTAACTAGGAAGGCGAAATAAGACCACAAGAGAGGTTATATCTGCGAAGCATATAACGGATTTTTCGCACTATTATTTGCGATACTTCATTTATCATATTGCAGATTAATAACAAGGGGCAAGTATGGGAATGATGCATAGAATGGTAAATATTGTTATTCATCATTATATGATAAATTCATATAAATAACAAACAGATAGAAGCAAAAAAAGAATTTATATATTGAAAGACATCAGGAGTTGCAGAATATTACAATTTGTCGCAGATAATTATCGCAAGAAAGAAAGGGAGAAATACAAGAGAAGATCAAAAAGAAAAAATAAAACTATTGGGATTTATCTCCATCATTATTTTCATCTTCATCTTCACCATCTTCATCATTAGTTCGTTCCTCATCTTCGCTCTCACTTTCATCTGCATCAGCCCACTTTGTCGAAAAATAACTGGTACTTGAGAACTGGCTGGGATATTATCCATAAGACAAGGATATAGACTAAGAGGAAGATCATTATCTTTGCAAACTTTCTCAATAGCATTATTGCGAACGGTGAGAAGATTATTATGCAAGTTTGAGTTGGATATCTTTATTTTCTCTCGCAGTCTTGAGATTTTTCTCAAGACCACTTTTTTCTTCTTCAAGTTCTGCTACCCTTTTGGAATATTTTCTTTCAGATTCTGCGATGATACAACAACAAATTAGAAATTGGTTGGAAATCTACAAGAAATACAAAGATATTAGAGGAGAAATAAATAACCTTCTCTTTCATGGATCATTTCTTGTATCAATGTTGCTTGCTCGGTATGAAGACTTACATCTATCGCTAAGTTTTTCCTAGCGTTATCGAGAATTGTCGCAGCCCATGCGAATTCATCATCACTTTGAATGAGAAGATGGGAACGGATTTGTTTTTCTCTTTTCAGAAGTTTAATATTTTCATTCTTAAGTCTATCTCTCTCAAGTTCAGTATCAATAAGGGTATTGCGAAATTTTGATAGAGCTTCAGCGCCTTGAAGAGTAATGCGTTCTTTATCCTTCTCAAGTTCATTCTTTGTGGCTTTTAAGGCTTTGATTTTTTTCTCTAAATTCATCTCTGCAAGTCTTTAAACTATTGGATGTACTTAAGACAGATCTATAATCCATTCTCATAAGGGAGATATGATATTTAAGCTCATCAATGGACAAAGTATTAATTTTTTCATCTGAATAGTTATTTAAGCGTCATTAAGATGCTGAAGAAGAGTGGTTTCATCTATGGGTTCATCAAAAGAATTAAGAATGATGGCTTCATCAGTAAGATTATAGGCATCTACAAAATGGTTGCCCAAATAAGCTAAAAAAAAAAAAAAGGGGGGGGGGAAGACTTATACCAATAACTTGTTTGCAGAATTTCTCCTTATCAACTAATTTCTATTGAAGAACTTGAATTTCTACTTCAAGCGATTTGTTTTTATTAAGAAGCTCAATATTTCCAGCTACTTCCAACTATTTACATTTTTCGCGAAGAATGGAGATTTCAGCTTCGTATTGCTTATTTTTCCCGAGAAGTTTTGCAGATTCAGATTGTGAATCAAGTAAGCCTTTTTGTGATGATGATAATCAACTTTCTAATTCTCAAGCAACATAAAAAGAAGCTCTAGCAATCAGTGATGAAAAGAGAAAAATGAGTAAGATAAGTAAAAGATCTTTGATACTCATGACAAATGTGAAGTTTACTACAAAAAAAATGAAGGAAAGGGGCATACTAACGAAGCTAACGCATGAAGAAAACCTGGGTTAATAAATCTTGAGACTCCTTTAAGATCTTTATTATTAGTCAAGATTGAAGCGTCGCAGATCTTTGAGAGATAGTCGCAAGTACGAGTAATATCATCCTCTCCAACACCTTGTAAGGGGTTTCCAAAAATGTTTGACAATTGATCCATTGGAGTCTCAGGTTGAGAAAGACCCATCGCAGACCTAATTCTCGCGGAAGAAATATGTATTGAAGTGCCCACAGAGGCATCATTATTAATTCCACTATCTTTTTCAATTTCATTATCTTTTTCAGCGATAATAGAAGTCTCTCTGAGTTGAGAATTATCAGAAGGAAGTGGTTGAATTTTTCTTATCTTCTTTGGGGGACCGTCAGCGGTTTGATTTTTATTTCGGCGAGGAGAAGCACCGGAACTTTCATTTGGAGTTGCTACTCTTTTGCATTTATCTTTGGCTTCAACCACCGCGATAAATGGTATTTCCTTGAAAACAATCACATATAAAGATAAGAAACAGGGGCAACAATATATTGTTAAAGGTTATAGAAGATTGTTTCTTACTTCATCTGTGAAGGTTTTCAAAATTTGAAGGAGATTGGGACTCCCAGTATTGGCATAGTTAAGCTTCATTCTTTCAATCTGATAAAAGATATCTCAATATAATCAATAAGAATGATACATTTATCCAAATTTGCGAATAATGATAAATTTTGCGAGATATACCTCAGAATTCCTTTCAGGCCAGTTAAAAACCCAAGGACAATACGCCGCAAGATTCGCAGGAAGATCGAGAGCGCCAGAAATATATGGACCTACAAGGAGGAGAGGAAATCTACACCACTTATCATCTTTTGAGAAGCGTGGACCTTGGTTTTTACTTGAATGATAATCTATATCTTGCATAAGAAGTTTATCCTTCGCAACCTTTTTATTCCTATTCAAACGAACAGCCCAACACGTGCTATCTTTCTTCATGGGAATCACTTGATAATTCGCAAAGAAATTCTCCACGGTATATTTCACTGGAATAATTGGGATATCTTTAAAATCGGGATGTTTCGCAGATTCAGGATAGCGAGATCCTTTACCAGCTCCACGAAAGGCATATTCGAGAATGAGACGAATACAATCTCCACTTAATTGATAGATTGCTCGTGAAAATTTAACGTCAGAAATAATTACATAAAAAAGAGGGAGATCTGGGTTATAAAGAGGGATAGGAAGGCCAGCTTCTAGTTGACCTAGCGAAATAAGGATTTTCCCATTAGAAGAAGGAAATTCTGAAACTAGATCAATGGAGAGATCAGTGTCTGAAGATTGACCAGGGGATCTCAGAAAGTGTGAAACCTAAGGTTTGGAGCTTCTGTTGGTGTTTTTGGAAAGTAGGTTGACCTAATTTTTTAGCAGGAGCCATTTTTTAGTATGGGAATGATGATTAAGATGAAGAAGAATAAAGAAATAAGATTAAAACAGTAGTAGATCCGGAATTTGCGGAAGAAGATGAAGAACAGAAGAGTTGCAAAGAAAAAGTAAAAAGAAGAGGAGAGATTAGCGAAGAAGATATTTATAAGAGAAGAAGATTCTCGAGAACATCAGTGCATTCAATGAAGAAAAGACGTGAATGGTCAGAATTCAACGGTTGAAAAAAGATGTGTTAAGGAATAAATGAGAGAAGAAACACGCGTAGAATATCTAGCGATGGATGCAGAGACGTGTCAGAGTGAAGGTAGTGTGAAAAGATAAGGAGTTGCGGCAAATCAAGATATTTAAATTCTCATGATATTTATCTTCTTCGCATAAAAGATATGAGAAGAGGCAAGATGTAGGATCAGAATATTGTCACAACAATATTCTTGCGAAATAAACAACAGTTCTGCGAGACATGTTTACGATACATCAATGATATTCTGCAATACATCTCAAAATGACGTAAGGAATGACATATCGGATGAAGGAGAAAGGCGTGACATTTCCGCGATGAATCAATAAAACCCGCGAAAGATTAAGGCGGTGCAAACTGCGATGTATCGCAAGAACTTAGATCCGAAACTAAAGGGAATCTTAGCTGTAAATGAGCTTCCATGAGCTGTAATCCACTATGTAAATTCCTATATAAAGGAAATGAATAGTTCCAGAGAGGATGATGAATTTTTGAGTGCTAAGAAAGTTTTTAGGAGAGAGAAAATCTTATTAAGTGAATTGTATTCTTGATTACTGTAATTCTTTTAAGATCATATCAATAAAAAAGGTTCTTAATCTTCAAATTGTGTCATAAATTCTTGAGTTGGGTGTAGTGTGGGAATTCCTGCAACTACACTGAGTAATAATAAGTGATGAATAAACTAACACTCTCCTACTGATAACAGTCGTTCCATGAGTATTCTACAAATAATGGCTCGTTCCAAAAAGATAGGCTTGTTCCTGATGAATTGTATAACAGAGTCGTCATACAAATAATGTAGAAGGCAGTTGTCATAATGAACTAAAACAGAGAAGCTAAAAAAATTACGAACTCTAGTAAAAATACAAGGGCTTCCAAATAGTTAATATGAAATGCTTAAAACATGAGAATGCTTCCATGCTTAAATGAGTAAAGTGTTGCTTCATACTCAATTCATAAACATGTTTTTCTAACTGTTTTGCTACTTGTGGAATGCCCATGAAACCACAAGTATTACGATACAAGCCCTGGACACCCGATTTCCTATTGCAGAAGTTAAAATCTGACGACAAACACCATAGAGGGATGTATAAACTATAAAACATGAAGAGGAGAAAAAAAGCATTACCTTCTTCTTCATCGCTATTATTATTGTTTGATTCTCCTACAAAAAACAATAGAATTTTAGTATGTGCAGAAAACATACACTCACTGGTGATTTTCCATCAAATTGAGTTTTCTGAAGCATTTCTGCTATTAATTAGGGTTTAGTACCTTCTTTTTCATCACGATCTATTTCTGAAGTACTACTTTTCTTAGATTTACATTTGATGTTCTTATTCGATGCTCCTACCAAAAAAAAAAAACATTCAAAAAAATCAGTGTGTGCATGTAACATTCACTTAATCAAAAAAATCAGAAAAAAGAGAAATTAATAAATACCTTTGTTTGCTTTTTTAAGAATACGCAATTGGGGGATACATTTATTAATTGGGGGATATAGCTACAGGACAAAAACGGTGTCCCAATAGCAATTCTGGGTGACCCCCTATGTAATTATTTTTTTAATTCCTAATCTAGCACTCACTAATCATGTTTAGTGGTTAATAATAATTAGTAAATTCTTAAGTATTTGGGGGATAGATTAGTGTGTGTTTTTATTTTAATTTGTGTGAGTGAGGAGTAGAAGGAGAGGAAAAAAAAATTGAGTGGAAATTTTTTTTTGAAAATGGAAGATGATTGTGATGAGAGAATTGCAGCAGCTGAATCTTTGGCTCAACTACAACAACAATCATATCTTCAATCTTCGGTGTATGATAACAACTCACAATTGGAGTTATATGATGAACCAACACCCTTGGATCATGATTTTCATGAGAATGAAGTGTTTTGTGAAGAACCAGCCCAAGAAAGTAAACATGTTCAGCATACAAGCAACCCCAACACACAGGTAATGCTTCAAGGAGGTCCAAAATTTGATTTTTCTTTTAGAAACCGCCATTTTTCCACTGAAAAAGATTAGTACCGGCATGCTCGTTGTATGAATACTACGCCGGAACTAGAGCTACCGGCATGGTATTCATACAACACTCATGCCGGTACAATATATCCCCCATTTAAAACACTTTCCCGGCGTGGTATTCATACTCTATTCAATGCCGGTACAATATATACCCCATTTTAAAAACTTTCCAGGCGTGGTATTCATACTTCTTTCCATGCCGGTACAATATATTCCCCATTTTAAAAACTTTCCCGGCGTTGTATTGAAACCAACTATGCATGCCGGTATGCACTTATGCTTTTTACCTAACACCGAATATTCCATAGAATATTCCAACCGGCATGGTTTACTACTAACTGACGATGCCGGTACTTACAGAAAAGCATCCAGGAGTTTAAGATTTTTGAACTCCAATACCGGCGTGGTATATAAAATATCTGGAACGCCGGTAGTTGTTCTCGGCATTCTTTTAAAATTACTATAATGCCGGCACTTGAATTCGGCTGGAAAACTCACATGTCGATAATGACGGCTCCTGTTATCGGCTTGTACCTTGTTTAGCGAGAATGCCGGTATTGACTCTTCCGGCCTTTGTGTTCAAGAACATTCAATGTCGGAGCTGTGGTTGAGCATGCCGGTGATAGGTGTAGAATACACCGTATTTACTATCTAGTATTGATGCTTTCTTTGCTATTTTTCGTGTAAATTATGTATCTTATGATCGCTTTTGAGTTTCATAGGTACTTTGGAGTCATTACGAGCAAAAGAAGGAGAGATCATCTATTTGGAGCGAAAAGAACAAGAATCGTCCAATTTTCCAAAAGAGAGACGGAATTATCATTGCATGAAATCTACTACGGGCAGTCGCATAGGCGTAACGGACGCTAGAATCAACAGTTATGAAGCTACTGGGCTAAATGGAGTTATATGAGCTGCTTAGCCCATAAGGTGTATTGGCCTTAACATGAGCCCGGTTTACAAGTGCTGGGCTTAATTTCCATGGAACCCAAAGCTGTACTGGACTTAGTACAAGACATTGTATCTCTTATTTGGGTATGCCAGTGGGAGAGAGTGATGAGCGAACTACAGCCTTAGGCAGTGACATGGGATCGCAGGTGGAGTAGATAATGCATTGAGCATGCAGCTGTGACGCTGGTGGTTGATGGAAGAAGACTGATCGAAACAGGAAGGTTGGTGCTTAGTTAACGGAGTGAGAAGGTGATCGGTGATGACTGGTTATTTATGGTGGCTTATTGTATATGTTGGAGTTGTTTGCTGCTTCCGTGGTTAATGCAAGACGGATATAGATGGAGCAGAACTGTACAAGGATGTTGCTTCCATTATTGGCAGTAGGTATGGACGATGTGCTGAATGCAATGACGAGAGCTGCCAGCGACTGAATAGGATTTGCTGTCGGCATGATAGAGAGAGGAAAGAGAGCTCGAGATACTGAACTGTGGCTACACAGGACCAGTGATGATGACGGTGTGGAGAACATGTGATGCTGCTATACTCGGCAATGGTAGTGACTGCTGCTGCCATTAAAAGTGATCGAGATGAACTTGAGCACAGATGCAGATGAAGAATCGAAAGGAGAATCTGTGTTGTCTTGATGGGGTTTGAGCAGATATAGGGTTCGTGAATCTGAGATGGGTTTGTTCGAATTGAAGGAGTTGACAAGTTTGGTGGGTTTGGATGTGCATGGAAGAATCGGAAGTTGGCAGTGAATACTGGTGGCTGTTGGATTAAACTGAAATGACGATATGTTGGTTTTGCCGGTAGGTGATGGATAGGGAAGTAAGTTCGATGGAGTTATGAAGAACTCGATAGGCTGCTGTCGAGAATAAGCAATGGAGAAGTTGAGCTGTTGCTCGGAAGGCTGCGATGATGGTATGGAGGGATTGGCTGCTGTCGTTTAAGGCACTGCTGTTGTTGGCAGCGATGTATATGAATGATGGATAAGGTTGATATGGAATAGGGAATATATGGTCCGTGATGACATTGGCAGTGAGCTAAGGAAACAACATCGTTTGATAGAGAAAGTGGAATAAAGCCATGTTGAATGATCGATGGCAATGAGAGTAGCTGGCAGTCGAGCTGAGGTGTTGCTGCTGCCGATGGCTAGACACGGACATTGGTTGCTGGAATTATGAGATTTCCATGGAGCTCGGACACGAGTGCTTAGAATGACAGGGATATGCTGCTATTATTGGCTGTCGACGGGGATGGAGTGAACCGTGGACTGATGGTGGAATGCAGACAGCGATGAAGAATGAAGCTGCTTCCATTGGCAGTCTATGATGAAGTTGGCTGCGTTTCACGAGTACATCAATGGGCAAGGACAACAGACAGTGGAGGTGTATTGGCAATGCTGTCGGGAAAGGATGGTTGGATGACGAGATAGAGTGCTGAGAAGACCAAGGGAGAATATCGAGTTGGGAGCTGAGGTGCAGAGAAGTCAGTGGCGAGTACATTTCCGGTTCCATTCTCTTTGAGGAAACTCTATACCAGTCAACAATCGATGGAAAGTCATTTGTAGACGTCATGCGTGTTGGGTTCAGCCTTATGGCCCAAACATTTGGCACCCCCTTATCAAATTAAGGCAGCTACCTAGCACATGCCTTGGTTTTTGGTTATAAGACCAAAAGGCATCAGGAGACTCATATATGTCGAGCTCTTCTTTGTTTTGTGAAATAAGAAGAAAGAGAAAGAGAGGAAGAAGAGAAAGAGAGAGAGAGATAGAGAGAATTAATCCACCATTTTTGGTGAGGTTAGAGGCATCTTGAAGAGGAGAAGAAAGGGTTCTTGTTGAAGGATCTTTGGTTGATTGTGGTGGAGAATTGATTGATCAATTTCCACAACTCTTCAAAAGGGGAAAAATCTAGGGTTTGTCAAACCCTAGTAGTAAGTATCTCAAATCATTTCTAATTCTTAAATTGATAATGAATCTCATATTATATATGAATGAATTGTTGATCCATCCTTAGGGGTGAGTGTAATTAGGCAAATTGATATCCAAGTGCTATAGGCACCTTGAGGTTGTTGTTATCCCCAAATTTGGGAGAATTGTGTGTAACCCATTATTGTTATAGTGGAAGATTTGCCCGTGGTTTTTTACCCTTCACCTTGGAGGGGTTTTTCACGTAATTGCCGGTGTTGTGTGATTGCTTCTATATCGTCATAGTTTGTGTATTTCCGCATTGTGTTTCATTGCTCGTGTAGGTTTCGTATTGCGCATAGAGGCTCGGATTTCGTAAGCCTCCCCCAACAAGTGGTATCAGAGCTTTTGGGTTGAGCTAATCCTGTGCAATGGCGGAAGCTAGCACTAGTAATAGAATGGTCAATTTGACCGGTGAGAACTTTGTCATATGGAAGGCGAAGATGGAAGACTGGTTATATTGTAAAGATCTCTATGGTCCAATAGAGAGCAAGGGAGTAAGGCCTGAGGCGACAAGTGCAGAAGATTGGAAGGTTACTAATCGAAAAGCAGTTGGTTATATTCGTCAGTGGATTGATGATAGCATTTTTTTCATCATGTGGCTAGTGAGACACTAGCATATCCTTTGTGGACCAAGTTAGAGGAGATATATGATCAGCAGTCTCCTTGTGAAAAAGCTCTTCTATTCAAAAAGCTTGGAAAGCTGTGTTACAAGGAAGAGAGTTCAATGGCGCAACATTTAAATGAAATGAAGGGTATCATGAATCAGCTTACATCTATGGACCTCAAAATTCTCAAGAGGTTCAAGCTTATTTGTTGCTAAATACTTTACCAGACAGTTGGGAGCCATTGAGGAATTGTCTCGGTTATTCTGCTCCGGACAAGAAGTTGAACATGATTGTTGCAACTAGCGATTTCTTTGAGTGAAGAAGTTAGAAGAAGGTCATTAGACTCATCTCATTCGAAGCTCTTGTGACAGAAAATCGGGGTAGAAGAAAAGACAGAAGACAAGTTGGCCGTAGCAAGTCAAGGGGTAAATCAAAGTCCAGAAAGGAAGTTGAATGTTGGAACTGTCATACGAGAGGTCATTATTCAAATGAATGCAGGAAGCCGAAGCAAGAACACAAGAAGGGGAAAGGAAATGATAACCAAGACAATGGTGTTGCAGCTCTTGTGACAAATGATGATATCATTGTATTCTCAGATTATAATGATGTTTGTGTTAGTTTTGCAGGTTCTGATTCAGAATGGATAGTTGATTCGGTGCATCTTATCATGCTACTCCTCATGAAGATGTATTTACCTCCTACAAGGCTGGTGACTTTGGGTCAGTCAGAATGGGCAACAGTGGTGTTGCGAAAATTGTAGGAATGGGTGATGTGAAGGTTGAGACCAGTGTTGGTTGTATGTTGGTTCTCAGAAATGTGCGACATGTACCAGATCTTCGTTTGAATCTAATGTCACCAGGAGTGTTAGATGATGAAGGGTACAACAATCACTTGGGTGATGGAAAATGGAAGCTAAGCAAGGGCTCCATGGTTATTGCAAGAGGCAAGAAGTGTGGCACATTGTACAAGACACAAGTGAAGGTGTTGAAAGGTGAGTTGAATGATGTTGACAAAGATTCAATCTCCGAGCTGTGGCATAGAAGACTTGGTCATCTTAGTGAGAAGGGAATTCAAATCCTCACCAAAAGACAAGTTTTTCCAAATGCCAAAGGTATGCAATTGGGTAAGTGTACTCATTGTTTAGTTGGTAAACAAACTAGAGTCTCTTTTCATAAAGCTTTACCCAAGCGCAATTAAAGTATTATTGATCTTGTTCATTCGATGTATGTGGACCTTTAAGGGTCAAAACACTTGGTGGTGCTGTTTATTTTGTTACTTTCATAGATGATGCTTCAAGGAAGGTTTGGTCATATGCAATCAAGACCAAAGATGATGTTGTTCCTGTGTTCAAGATGTTTCATAGCATGGTGGAAAGAGAAACAGGTAGAACCTTGAAGTGCCTTCGTTCTGACAACGGGGGAGAGTACATTGGGCCACTTGAAGTGTATTGCAAGAGCATGGGTATACGTCATGAACAATCAGTACCGAAGACTCCACAACATAATGGTGTTGCAGAGAGGATGAACCGCACTATTCTTGAGAGAATAAGGTGCATGTTATCTCATTCCAAGTTGCATAAGCATTTATGGGGTGAAGCAATGAATACTGCTGTGTATTTGATCAATCGATCTCCTTCAAGACCGCTAGATGGAGAAGTAGCAGAAAAGGTATGGAGAGACAAAGAGCCTACTTATGATCACTTGAAAGTGTTTGGTTGCAGGTCATTTGTTCATATCCCAAAAGATCAGAGATCAAAGCTTGACGACAAAGCAAAGCGTGTGTGTTCCTAGGCTATGGAACAGAGAAGTTTGGTTACAGATTTTGGGATCCAGTTGAGAAGAAGGTTATCAGAAGTAGGGATGCAGTATTCCTTGAAGACCAGACAATTGAAGACTTTGAGAAGATTGAGATGCCAAAGCTTCAAGATGATATGACCTTGGATCCAAATCCAGTTGTTCCTCCTCTTGAACAACATGATGATGATGTTCATGGTAATGGCAATGAAGATGAAGCTCATGAAGATATTCCAGTGGGTGATGTTGAGCAAGAAGTGCAGCAACAACAACAACCGAAAAGTCGAGTTGAGAAGATCCAGGGACCAGATTACCTTCAACAAAGTATCCACCACATGAGTATGTGATGCTCACAGATGATGCGGTGAACCAGAGTCTTATGAAGAAGCTCTTAGTGTTCCTGAAAGTCGAAGTGGTTGAAATCCATGAAAGAAGAGGTTGGCTCTTTAGATGAGAATGACACTTTTGATTTGGTTGACAAGCACGAGAACCAGAAAATTCAAGAACAAGTGGGTGTACAGAATCAAGACTGAAGATGGTAACTCACAACCAAGGTACAAAGCACGCTTAGTTGTGAAGGGTTATGAGCAGAGAAAGGGTGTTGACTTTGACGAGATTTTCTCACCGGTGGTGAGATTTTCTTCTATTCGGGTTGTCTTGGCAATAGCCGCTAGTTTGGATCTTGAGATAGAACAACTAGATGTCAAGACAGCATTTCTTCACGGTGAGTTGGAGGAAGATGTGTATATGGCACAACCCGAGGGTTTTGAAGTCAAAGGCAAAGAGCACATGGTGTGCAAGCTAAAGAAGAGTCTTTATGGTTTGAAGCAAGCTCCAAGAAGATGGTACAAGAAGTTTGAATCGTTCATGAAGGAACATGGGTACAAGAGGACGGCTTCAGATCATTGTGTATTCATTCAAAAATTTGCTGATGGTGATTTTCTTACTCTTTTGCTATATGTTGATGACATGCTTATTGTTGGCAAAGATAAGAAAAAGATTGACAGGTTGAAGTCAGATCTGAGCAAGTATTTTCCTATGAAAGACTTGGGTGCAGCAAAGCGTATTCTTGGCATGGAGATCACTCGTGATAGGAAGGCGAGGAAGTTGTGGCTATCACAAGAAAGCTACATTGAGAAGGTGTTGCAAAGATTTAATATGGACAAGGCTGAGCCGGTAAGTTGTCCACTTGCAAACCATTTTAAGTTAACTCGTGATCAATGTCCTGTGAATGATGTTGAGAAACGGAAGATGGAGAAAATTCCTTATGCGTCCGCAGTTGGTAGTTTGATGTATGCAATGGTGTGTACAAGGCCGGATATAGCTCATGCAGTTGGAGTGGTAAGCGATTTCTATCAAATCTGCTATGGAGCATTGGGAAGCAGTGAAATGGATACTACGGTATTTAAGGGGTACTTCTAATATGTGTTTGTGCTATGGAGGTGACAAGCCAGAGTTAGTTGGTTACACAGATTCAGATTTGGCAGGTGCTCAAGACAGTCTCAAGTCTACATCGGGTTACTTATTTACCTATGCAGGGGGAGCCGTGTCTTGGCAATCCAAGTTACAAAAATGTGTGGCATTGTCTACTACAGAGGCAGAGTACATTGCAGCTACAGAGAGTTGCAAGGAGATGATATGGATGAAGAGGTTTGTTAGAGAACTCGGTGTGAAGCAACAGAAGTTCATCGTTTATTGTGACAGCCAGAGTGCCATCCATCTCAGCAAAGAATTCGAGTTTTCACTCGAGGTCCAAGCACATCAATATTAGGTATCGTGGATACAAGAAGTTCTCGAGGAGAAGGTCTTGTATATTGAGAAGATCCATACAGATGACAACGGTTCTGATATGATGACAAAGTCGCTACCAAAATACAAGCATGTGTATTTCTGCAGTGAGGGCGGTTTGGTGGTGACGGGTACCTTGCCATAAGTCGTGAGGGGAGATTGTTGGGTTCAGCCTTATGGCCCAAACATTTGGCACCCCTTATCAAATTAAGGCAGCTACCTAGCACATGCCTTGGTTTTTGGTTATAAGACCAAAAGGCATCAGGAGACTCATATATGTCGAGCTCTTCTTTGTTTTGTGAAATAAGAAGAAAGAGAAAGAGAGGAAGAAGAGAAAGAGAGTGAGAGAGATAGAGAGAATTAATCCACCATTTTTGGTGAGGTTAGAGGCATCTTGAAGAGGAGAATAAAGGGTTCTTGTTGAAGGATCTTTGGTTGATTGTGGTGGAGAATTGATTGATCAATTTCCACAACTCTTCAAAAGGGGAAAAATCTAGGGTTTGTCAAACCCTAGTAGTAAGTATCTCAAATCATTTCTAATTCTTAAATTGATAGTGAATCTCATATTATATATGAATGAATTGTTGATCCATCCTTAGGGGTGAGTGTAATTAGGCAAATTGATATCCAAGTGCTATAGGCACCTTGAGGTTGTTGTTATCCCCAAATTTGGGAGAATTGTGTGTAACCCATTATTGTTATAGTGGAAGATTTGCCCGTGGTTTTTTACCCTTCACCTTGGAGGGGTTTTTCCACGTAATTGCCGGTGTTGTGTGATTGCTTCTATATCGTCATAGTTTGTGTATTTCCGCATTGTGTTTCATTGCTCGTGTAGGTTTCGTATTGCGCATAGAGGCTCGGATTTCGTAAGCCTCCCCCAACAATGCGTGAAGCCAAAATTATGCCTGGAATCAAAGTGGATAAGGGTTTAGTACCTCTACCTGGATCCAACAATGAATCCTGGTGCCAAGGTTTAGATGGACTGGCTTCACGATGTGCTGAGTCGAAGGTTGACTATGTTGGTTAGTGATGAGAGCTCGGGGCAGTCACTGTATGATGGAGTTTGGTTGGGCTGCTGCTGCTGCCATGACGAAGATGAGTGAGTTGTTGAGAAGAGCTTGGCAGTGACGAGAAGAAGTGTTCTTGTGATGCTATCTCGGTGATATGATGACTGAAAATGGCAGAAATGCCAGCGACAAGATGGCAACGACGCTGTGTATGAAGTAATAGAGAAAAACCAAATGCCGGAATTCCCGTTGCTGCTCCAAGACTTAGACCGTCACTTTGACAAGGTTAGATGTTATCTGCCAAGGTCTAAGGCGAACTGATTGAACAAATGGTTGATGGTTTTATACTGTGAAGAATGAGTGGTGGAAATGGGTGCTGTTGGTAACGAATGGCCAGGTTAGCCTCACCGAGAATGAAGTTTGTTGTTGCCGGGAGGAGTTGATAATGCATGGACGTGATTGAAGGCATGGTGGTTGCTGCCAGCGATGATGGCTCGAGCTGGAGAGTTGGAGCTCGAGAGATGGAAAGAGCGACAAAGATGGTTTGACGCTGTAGAAATCACGTATACAGGGAGAACTAGTCGAGCATGAGAATGAATGGATTTCTGAGGCCGATATGGATGGAAACATAGCTGCTGTGATTTCCTGTGGGTGTTGTCTCGAGTTGCTAATGGGTTGGGCTTTTTCTGCTGCGCATCCCACATTACATGACCAAACGAGTGGGTCGGTTATATTTAACAGTTGCTTCACGAGTCCAACAGGCTTTGAGCCAAATTCTTACACGAACAGAATTTAGGGTGCGGCTACATCAAGTGGAAATTTGGCCGTGAGTTTTGGCCAGATTTTGGCAGTCACTTTGCACGGGGTTTGATGCACGGGAAATAATTCTTAAGGAGGTGCACTTTCCTATATTACTAGGCTTCCTAACTTTTTCAAGAGGAGGTTACAAAACTCCATATATAGGAAAGCCTAGGCAAAAATATATATCTATACTACTACTTTTTTCTAGGGTTTGCAACATGCTAGGGTTTTTCTTTCTTCTTGTTATGAACTCCTTGAATATGAGTACTTAATTTTATTATTGGTTATGGAATAATTGGATTTCACATAATATGGTTTTTGATATGATAAATTAGTTTTGTCTCCATATTTTATCGATTATGATTCACAATTAATATTGTTATATGATTTGAATGCTTGTTTGATCGAGTCGCGAATCAGTTGAGTTTGTTTTCATCTCTATTGCTAGTTTAGGGTTTATTATACGTAAAAGTGATACTCCTTGAATGCAAGTAGCATAAATATGATTATGGTTTGTAGTGATATATTCTTATGATCGTATGTGAATTATAACCTTTGTTAAATTGAATTAGTGCGCTTTCCACGTTCGATTGCTTTGATTGGCCTGATTTCATAGAACTTAATGCATCTTGGGAATTAAACTTAATTAGTGCTTTTACACATTAGGTTGTTCTTTTAGATAGAACTCATACTCGCATCTTTTAATGTGTTTGTTGATAATAAAAGGGAATTTGCGGGATATTCTTGCGATCAAGATATTCTAGGGCTTTTGATAAAAGTTGAGATTAAATATCAATTCTAATTATTGTTTTGAAAGCATGTTAGTGAATGAAGATAAATCCTTAACCAATATCTTTTCTATTTGAATTGACTTGATTATTTCTTTATTTGTTTTTATTTTATTTTAGCTTATAAAAATCAGAAAACCCCCGGTGTTATTTATAAGAAACCAATAATATTTTGACAACCTAGACCTCTCTGTGGGATCGATCCTTTCTTGCCCTTGCTATATTTATATTTTGAGTAGTAAGAAAGTGTAAATTATTTTTGACGCATACGACAGCGATCAAATTTTGGCGCCGTTGCCGGGGAGGCAACGGTTGTCACTTGTTTTTGGTTTTCTTATTTTTGTTTTGTTTTGGTTTTAGTCTTATTTTTGTTTTTCTTATTTTCTGGTTTTTAACCTTGGTTCGGGAATCGTATTTCAGGTACAAATTCTATGGAAGGAGCATATTGGAGCAATGGATATGATTTTCAACCTCCTCAACACTATGAAAATTTCCCACCATCTATGGAATGCAATCAAAACCAATTTATTGGCTATGATGCATATCCTAGAGAACCTTATGGTGATTTTCATACATACGAACAACAACCTTGTAGTGGGTATGTAAGTCAAGCACCTAGGTGGGATAATTATACTTTTAATTGGCTTTATTCGAGTTGTATGCAGATTATGCATGGATTGCAAGATATGCAACAAAGGCTAGACCAACTTGACCGTAATAGAGAGAACGTTGCACAAACCAATTTCTGGAATATGCCTTCTTACCCGACTCCGGATCGTAGTTATGATCATTCACCCATTCAAAGGGAAGAGTCATGGGAAAGAGAACATATTGTAGCTAATGGTGGTAAGCGTGTGAACGTTAGGAAACTTGCGCAGAAATTATACAAGTTGGAAGACGATGGATACTCGGAAGAGATTGTCGATGAAATTAGTAGGACCATCCATATGGAACTTAAACGACGTCGTGATAAAGGTTGGGAAACCGACGACGATTCTGATTTTGGTGAGTCTGAAGATGAAGACGAAGAGGAGTATGTTGAGAATGAGACCGTTATGACCAATATTATGGAAGACCCAATTGAACTTGTGAATGTTTGTAATGATGATGTTTATGTCGAGACTTTGGTTAAGGCAGAAACGGATGAAGAATGGTTGCAATGTTTGATAGAGGACCATGATATACAAGAGGTGAGTAGTTCACTTGAATTTTTCAAGGATGAAGAGGATTCCGTGCTACAAGAGATTGTGCGAGGTTTGTCTAACCCTATGCATAGTGTTTCTTCTCCTACCTCTTATTGGTTTGAATGTATGTGCTTCGAAAACATTGTTGACTGACTTTGTTTCTCGATTTCCTCCATTAGAAACTTTTGATTCTCATACTATTCAGGTTTTGGACCAAGAAACCGTGGAATTACCCGACTCTTATATTCTTTATGCACTTCCAAGTGTGGACAAGAATAAGTGTGGGGGAAGCTTTTATCGGTTAATAGCTTCGTTTGTGTTTTATATTACTAATATTTGTATGGAGCTATTGTTTGCAAAACAGGTACTATGGATGGATCCCCAACTTTTCAGATTATTGATGTATGGGGAATGAATCTTACAAGAAGCTAAGTCGGGACGTCGACTTTAAAACAAGCGCTAAGTGGGAGGCAACCCACCGGTTTTGTATCTCTCTTCTTTTGCTTTTTATTTTATTTTTGTTTCGTTTTTTTATTTTTTATTGTTTTCATATCATATTTGCATCCCCATGTTTAATTTCATTAAGTCCATAATCTATCTTAGAAGAGAATTATGATGAATAGAAAAACAGAAAAATGTGGGGGAGCATTTATATGTTTGTATAGTTTTTTTTAGTTTGTTTTATTCCTTAAAAAAAATCAGAAAAATAGAAAAACCAAGAAAAAATTATTGTTTTTTGAACTCCGAAATCTAGAAACTTGTGCCTTTAGGATGACACCATTAGTGGATGGAACCATTTTGAATGCAGAAGTTGAGGAACCAATTAACTAAAAGGGACAAAAATAGCTCAGAAATCACAATTAATATGATAGTTGTTACCATATCTCGGAATATCACCATATCACGTTCTATTTTTATTTTTCCATATTTATCTATTGTTCTCTAAGTGCTTTGGTGGGTCACTAAAAATCGAGTTGTTATTACTGCTAGGATGAAATAGAGTGATTGAGTTACTAGAAAAAGAAGAAAAAAAAGAGACCGACCAATTAGACCAAACGGAATAAAATGACACTTGGGAATAGCAATATGTGTGTGTTCTCCCTGTCTCCGTCGCCTAAACAAGCGTGGAATGCAGGATCCAAGGGAACTATCGTGTAATCTGCTGACAAGAATCATGCGCTTGGATCCAGTTTGATCCAATCATGTTGTCTAAAAAAAAAAAGACAAAAAAAAAAAAGTGAAAAAGTGAAAAGAAAAAGAAAAGAAAGTTTCATAATGGTTGAATAAAGTCACTTCTGGTTCCCTTGTATATGCCAGTGAGTTGATGTAGAATTCAAACGAGTAGCTCAATCCAATAGGAATAGGTTCATCTTAGCAGTGACCTTCTATGGATATGGGATACATCGATCACTTGTGAACATTCGCCAACATCTACATCTATATCCATCTTCTTAATCTTTTCATTGTGATTGTGGTTTGTTAGTTTCCGAGTATTGTGGCTTGTTCGACAATCTAATTAGAGTTTATTTACTAATATATGAATTTAATTTGCAAGGTACCTCCTCCTGTAGTCAGTTTGGATTCGTTCATTGATTTGTCACAAATAGACGGAGTTTGAAATATAGGTTTTGTAGGTATATCTCTAGTAAACCTTCACGAGACTATAACTCGTCCACTAGGGACACCTAGGGGTTTAAAGGCTTGTTATTTATGCTAAAATTAACCGTTTTCTCGACGACATGGAGTTTTATGAATGTTTTTGAATTTTGTTTTGTTTGATTTGCTCGAGGACTAGCAAAGTCTAAGTGTGGGGGAATCTGATAGGTGTAGAATACACCGTATTTACTATCTAGTATTGATGCTTTCTTTGCTATTTTTCGTGTAAATTATGTATATTATGATCGCTTTTGAGTTTCATAGGTACTTTGGAGTCATTACGAGCAAAAGAAGGAGAGATCATCTATTTGGAGCGAAAAGAACAAGAATCGTCCAATTTGCCAAAAGAGAGACGGAATTATCATTGCATGAAATCTACTACGGGCAGTCGCATAGGCGTAACGGATGCTAGAATCAACAGTTATGAAGCTACTGGGCTAAAAGGAGTTATATGAGCTGCTTAGCCCATAAGGTGTATTGGCCTTAACATGAGCCCGGTTTACAAGTGCTGGGCTTAATTTCCATGGAACCCAAAGCTGTACTGGGCTTAGTACAAGACATTGTATCTCTTATTTGGGTATGCCAGTGGGAGAGAGTGATGAGCGAACTACAGCCTTAGGCAGTGACATGGGATCGCAGGTGGAGTAGATAATGCATTGAGCATGCAGCTGTGACGCTGGTGGTTGATGGAAGAAGACTGATCGAAACAGGAAGGTTGGTGCTTAGTTAACGGAGTGAGAAGGTGATCGGTGATGACTGGTTATTTATGGTGGCTTATTGTATATGTTGGAGTTGTTTGCTGCTTCCGTGGTTAATGCAAGACGGATATAGATGGAGCAGAACTGTACAAGGATGTTGCTTCCATTATTGGCAGTAGGTATGGACGATGTGCTGAATGCAATGACGAGAGCTGCCAGCGACTGAATAGGATTTGCTGTCGGCATGATAGAGAGAGGAAAGAGAGCTCGAGATACTGAACTGTGGCTACACAGGACCAGTGATGATGACGGTGTGGAGAACATGTGATGCTGCTATACTCGGCAATGGTAGTGACTGCTGCTGCCATTAAAAGTGATCGAGATGAACTTGAGCACAGATGCAGATGAAGAATCGAAAGGAGAATCTGTGTTGTCTTGATGGGGTTTGAGCAGATATAGGGTTCGTGAATCTGAGATGGGTTTGTTCGAATTGAAGGAGTTGACAAGTTTGGTGGGTTTGGATGTGCATGGAAGAATCGGAAGTTGGCAGTGAATACTGGTGGCTGTTGGATTAAACTGAAATGACGATATGTTGGTTTTGCCGGTAGGTGATGGATAGGGAAGTAAGTTCGATGGAGTTATGAAGAACTCGATAGGCTGCTGTCGAGAATAAGCAATGGAGAAGTTGAGCTGTTGCTCGGAAGGCTGCGATGATGGTATGGAGGGATTGGCTGCTGTCGTTTAAGGCACTGCTGTTGTTGGCAGCGATGTATATGAATGATGGATAAGGTTGATATGGAATAGGGAATATATGGTCCGTGATGACATTGGCAGTGAGCTAAGGAAACAACATCGTTTGATAGAGAAAGTGGAATAAAGCCATGTTGAATGATCGATGGCAATGAGAGTAGCTGGCAGTCGAGCTGAGGTGTTGCTGCTGCCGATGGCTAGACACGGACATTGGTTGCTGGAATTATGAGATTTCCATGGAGCTCGGACACGAGTGCTTAGAATGACAGGGATATGCTGCTATTATTGGCTGTCGACGGGGATGGAGTGAACCGTGGACTGATGGTGGAATGCAGACAGCGATGAAGAATGAAGCTGCTTCCATTGGCAGTCTATGATGAAGTTGGCTGCGTTTCACGAGTACATCAATGGGCAAGGACAACAGACAGTGGAGGTGTATTGGCAATGCTGTCGGGAAAGGATGGTTGGATGACGAGATAGAGTGCTGAGAAGACCAAGGGAGAATATCGAGTTGGGAGCTGAGGTGCAGAGAAGTCAGTGGCGAGTACATTTCCGGTTCCATTCTCTTTGAGGAAACTCTATACCAGTCAACAACCGATGGAAAGTCATTTGTAGACGTCATGCGTGAAGCCAAAATTATGCCTGGAATCAAAGTGGATAAGGGTTTAGTACCTCTACCTGGATCCAACAATGAATCCTGGTGCCAAGGTTTAGATGGACTGGCTTCACGATGTGCTGAGTCGAAGGTTGACTATGTTGGTTAGTGATGGGAGCTCGGGGCAGTCACTGTATGATGGAGTTTGGTTGGACTGCTGCTGCTGCCATGACGAAGATGAGTGAGTTGTTGAGAAGAGCTTGGCAGTGACGAGAAGAAGTGTTCCTGTGATGCTATCTCGGTGATATGATGACTGAAAATGGCAAAAATGCCAGCGACAAGATGGCAACGACGCTGTGTATGAAGTAATAGAGAAAAACCAAATGCCGGAATTCCCCGTTGCTGCTCCAAGACTTAGACCGTCACTGGACAAGGTTAGATGTTATCTGCCAAGGTCTAAGGCGAACTGATTGAACAAATGGTTGATGGTTTTATGCTGTGAAGAATGAGTGGTGGAAATGGGTGCTGTTGGTAACGAATGGCCAGGTTAGCCTCACCGAGAATGAAGTTTGTTGTTGCCGGGAGGAGTTGATAATGCATGGACGTGATTGAAGGCATGGTGGTTGCTGCCAGCGATGATGGCTCGAGCTGGAGAGTTGGAGCTCGAGAGATGGAAATAGCGACAAAGATGGTTTGACGCTGTAGAAATCACGTATACAGGGAGAACTAGTCGAGCATGAGAATGAATGGATTTCTGAGGCCGATATGGATGGAAACATAGCAGCTGTGATTTCCTGTGGGTGTTGTCTCGAGTTGCTAATGGGTTGGGCTTTTTCTGCTGTGCATCCCACATTACATGACTAAATGAGTGGGCCGGTTATATTTAACAGTTGCTTCACGAGTCCAACAGGCTTTGAGCCAAATTCTTACACGAACAGAATTTAGGGTGCGGCTACATCAAGTGGAAAATTGGCCGTGAGTTTTGGCCAGATTTTGGCAGTCACTTTGCACGGGGTTTGATGCACGGGAAATAATTCTTAAGGAGGTGCACTTTCCTATTTTACTAGGCTTCCTAACTTTTTCAAGAGGAGGTTACAAAACTCCATATATAGGGAAGCCTAGGCAAAAATATATATCTATACTACTACTTTTTTCTAGGGTTTGCAACATGCTAGGGTTTTTCTTTCTTCTTGTTATGAACTCCTTGAATATGAGTACTTAATTTTATTATTGGTTATGGAATAATTGGATTTCACATAATATGGTTTTTGATATGATAAATTAGTTTTGTCTCCATATTTTATCGATTATGATTCACAATTAATATTGTTATATGATTTGAATGCTTGTTTGATCGAGTCGCGAATCAGTTGAGTTTGTTTTCATCTCTATTGCTAGTTTAGGGTTTATTATACGTAAAAGTGATACTCCTTGAATGCAAGTAGCATAAATATGATTATGGTTTGTAGTGATATATTCTTATGATCGTATGTGAATTATAACCTTTGTTAAATTGAATTAGTGCGCTTTCCACGTTCGATTGCTTTGATTGGCCTGATTTCATAGAACTTAATGCATCTTGGGAATTAAACTTAATTAGTGCTTTTACACATTAGGTTGTTCTTTTAGATAGAACTCATACTCGCATCTTTTAATGTGTTTGTTGATAATAAAAGGGAATTTGCGGGATATTCTTGCGATCAAGATATTCTAGGGCTTTTGATAAAAGTTGAGATTAAATATCAATTCTAATTATTGTTTTGAAAGCATGTTAGTGAATGAAGATAAATCCTTAACCAATATCTTTTCTATTTGAATTGACTTGATTATTTCTTTATTTGTTTTTATTTTATTTTAGCTTATAAAAATCAGAAAACCCCTGGTGTTATTTATAAGAAACCAATAATATTTTGACAACCTAGACCTCTCTGTGGGATCGATCCTTTCTTGCCCTTGCTATATTTATATTTTGAGTAGTAAGAAAGTGTAAATTATTTTTGACGCATACGACAGCGATCAGCCGGAAATGGTACCCGGCATGGTAATTTTTTTTATTTTCTTTGAACTAATTCAATTTTCTTTTCATTTATTCCTTAGATTGTGACATACATTGATCCAACAAATTCCAAACCGCTTGGTCCGGATACGTCAGAATACTATAAGATGCCTCCGGTATGTTACCAAACAATATATTTCACCTAGTTTTTAGAACGTTATGTGGGGATTGCTTGTAATGAACCTTATAATCTTCCATTGTTGTCCTAATGTAGGGAATTAAATCTCCAGCAGAAGCAATTGCTTGGGAAAAAGATACGGGTCTTAAGAACAAGTGTGTGTTGGTGAGGAATACCCAAGGTTCAAATATGCGTTTTGAGATGGTTTGTGAGAGAAGTGGTAAATATGTGAAGAATAGCCATAATAGAAAGGGTTATGTATATGAAAAGAAGACTAATAGGGTATACAAGACTAAGACGAGGAAGGATAATTGCCCCTTTAAGCTTGTATTCAATTTAAGAGACAAATAAAAGGAATGGGATTGTACGGTGTGGTTTGGCCAACATAACCACCTGGATCCGAAAGATTTTAATGGTCACTCCATAGTTTCGAAGCTAAAACCTCATGAATTCGAGGATGTAAAGGTAATGACCAAAGCATGTCTCAAACTAAGAGTGATTCTCATAACCTTCAAGGAAAAGGATGATCAGAACGTTTCTTCTCTAAGTACAATTTATAGCGCAGAAGCAATAATTAGAAGGGTGGAATGGGAAGGGAGGAGCGTTATGCAAGAATTTGAGAAGATAGTTTGGGATCACAATTACACGCGTATCATTAAAAGAGGACCGGATGAAAAGCCCCTTCAAATATTCATTGCGCATCCTTTGCTTTCACAATTGGCTTATACATGTTGTGGTGTTCTTTTGATGGATTGCACCTACAAGACAAACAAATACAACATGCCGTTGTTCAACATCGTGGGGCAAACATCGGACAAGGTAACATTCACATTGGCTTGGTGTTTAATAGAAAACGAGAGGGATTACAATTATCATTGGGCATTACAACAATTGAAATTATTGTTCCCGGAAAATCAATTTCCGAGGGTCATCGTAACCGATCAAGATGACGCACTAATGGGTGCTATATCTGATGTATTTCCGGATGCACAAAATTTCCTATGTACGTATCATATAGGTCAAAATGTGACAAAAAATTTCATGCTTTGTTTGAACCCTCTAAGGAGGATATTAAGAAGAGAATGATTGCTCAACTAGAGGAAGATGTTTGCAAGAATAAATTATTACCCGAAATAGAAGAAGATGAAAGAGGAAAGATTAAAGAGCGAGTGGACAAAGAACACGATGAAAATCCTAAAAAGTGGTTGGAATTTCTAAAAGATTGGGAAAAAGTTTATTGGTCTCTTACCGAGGATATATATGAAAAGAGATTGAATATGTTTAGTGCTAAATATAAGGAAGTGTATCCAAGCGCCGTCTCATATTGTCGGGATAAATTATTGGATAAGTACAAGGAAAAATTTGTGCGTGCATGGACAAATCGGTATAGGCACTTCAAAACTGAAGCAACTAGTGCAGCGGAATCTACTCATGATAGATTTAAAGATCTCATCCAGTCCGAGCAAGGCAATGTGGTTACGGTCACCGAGGCAATGGATCAATACTTTAAGGCTGATATCGATAGGATCAAGAAGGCTTTTGAGAAAATCTCAATGGAAAGGATGACTCAATTTATTCAATATACTGAGTTGCTCCAAGGAATAGAGTTCAACGTCTCTCATTGGGAAATAAAACATATGATGCGAGAAATGGCATATGAGAAAAATTATGGAAAACCAGGTGATGTGTGTATTTTTCCGGACATGTCTTCATTGGGGCTTCATAAAGCACCCACCAATTTCCTTTGCCAAAATCTACACAAAGCACCCACCAAATTCCCAATATCCTTCTCTGAAGAAACCAAGCCTCAAAAAATAGATCAAGCTAGCACGGTTCAAGGTTCAAAAGCGATGAGAGATTCATCAACAACCACTACCTGCAAAGTAAGTAAATTAAACATTACTAAGGATGAATTGGACAATTATAATCTTCTCTGATAGGAAGAATCACTAATATAATCTTCTCTTATCTTACAGAGTCATCATTGCAGCTGTCAAATTTGCAAGTCAACTTCACATCTTGCCTTGGATTGTCCTTTTATTTATTCTAAGTGTAGAAACTGTGATGGGACACGCCGGTTTTGGGTTGCAAAAACTGATGATGCTGAAAATGTAAGAATGTTTCTTAGGTGTTTGAATCACCCAAAGTGCAAAGAGTTTCAATGGTTTGACAAAGCGGTTGCACTAGCCGAAGCAAGAGAAAACCACAAGGGACATTTGGAGCCTATTGATGGGTGTAATGAGTGTTATATGAAGGGAAAGGAATATGTTGAACGTCAAGATGAACCAATGAGGATGGTCCTTGATACCGAGCTTCCAGACGATGTCTTCGAAGATATTTGTGAAAGGCTCAAAGGTTCCGTAATTGTTGAAAAGGGATGGAAATAAATGATGAGATCATCTTTAACCAAAATTATTCCATCACATGTTTTTTAGTTTGTTTAAATTTTAAGTTTCAAATATAATGTAATAGATTAACTAGGAATGAAATAAAAGAGCATTTGAAAAAACTATCGGATTAATCTAAGTTCCAAACTCAGTACCGGCATTGTCGTTTTAACCTAACAAATGCCGGTTTTATGGAAAAACTATTCAAATTTACCAGAATCATATTTCTGGCATAGTAATAATCAATAATACAATGCCGCTATACTTTCGGCGCTCTAGAACCATAAGGTTTCAATGTCGGCACCTATGGTTTAAAGAAAACTTAAACAAAACATGCATTTCGGTAGAAATCTAAACATGTTCAACATAAATAAACAACCTGATTATCTTAAAAGTTCTTAATCCGGCTATTGATAAGGTTACCAACAGTAAACCATACAACTACTAAAGAGGTAGTCCAAAAACGACTTGGTAATTGTTTAAACGTAACAACCAGAGATACACAACTAAATAGTTAATCACTGGGTCTTTTGCTTCTTCTGGACGGGCGCCTTCCTTATTTCCCCGAACAAATATTTTGCACCTGGATCTTCAATTTTATCAAGCAATTCCTCGACCTCCTTCATTTCTTCAAGGGATATCACCTCTCCTTTCTCGTACTTGTAGTAGCAGGATTTCCCACACTACACCCCTATTAAGATTCTATAGAAATTTAGGAGAAAACTAATTGAAGATTAAAGAATTAACGACACTTTATTATTTAGATCTCATAAATGTTTACAGAAAATATTCAAACTCAGAAGTACAACTTTATTTCTAGAGTTTCTCTCTCCTCAAAATATTCTCAACTCTAAAAAATACATCATCCTTTTCTGGACTTACTTGAACCCTTTATATAGGAAATTACATAGTGGGTGACAGCTAAGTTTTCCCCTTCTTTCGGATATATTCTGCGATCTCATCATGGTATTTGCAATATTAATCTTCGCCAACTTTTGTAATCCTTGTGAAACAACACTCTCATAACATATCTCTTCAATCGTCAGTTATTATAATGCTTCCCCGTGACGCTCGCCAAATGTCGCTGAAGAATCCTCACGACACTCTCGTGAATAATGTCATTTATACTTATAGGAATATTTGACCTTCTCGTAAAAGTGTTGTTCTTATCATGAGAATATCGTTGTGGCGATATTCTGGTACTACATCTTGCCTCTTCTCATGTTTTCTCTGCGAAGATGAGAAGATCATGAGAACTTTAAATTCTTCTTAACTATCGTAGCAATGTCTGAACTTCTTTTCCTCGACAAGGTTCCGTTAATTCAGCTTCCCTGGTTTACACGTGTTGCAAACCTATCTTTTTGTATTGACACGTCTCGCTCAGCTGGCTTCCCTCTTTGCCTATAAAAGGGAGAGTCAAGTTTCATAATTGGTTTTCTTCTCCTATCTTTATTTCTTCTCTGCTTAGATTCTTCGTTTTCTGTCTGCAACTTTTCTTCTTCGTACTCTCCTGCTAGTGTTTTAATGGAATCACCAAGGTATATTCTTGATCACGATTTTTTTTTTTTTTAGATCAATTTTCGATATTCCCTTATTTGATTCTTTATAATTCTCATATTATATCTTCTCTTCAGGAGAACCAAATCTAATCTTAAGAAACCAACTGGAAAAAGGAAAGAAAGTTCTGCGAGCAGTAAGGTAGTAAGAAACACATTCTATTTCTTAATAACAATATTGTTGCCTCTGTTTTTTATCTAGATTATTGTTTGCAGAATGACGAGGGTAATGCTAACCCTCCTAAAAGATCTCTCCAATTAAATAAGACCTTTAGAAGCAATTTCGTCATTCCTCCCTTAATATCTGCAAAAGCTTCACCTACGCCTGTGCAATCTGATCTTCCTCCTCCTTCTGGAGAGAAGCCCGCTTTCACTACCTCTGCCTCTACTGGTCCTTCACCAATTCAAATTGCAGAACCCATCATAACTGAAACTCCCTCTAGCCCTTTACTTCCTTCAAATGTTAATTTCCCGAAAACTCCTCCTTCTGATGATACAACCATTGCTAATGATTCAAATAATCAAATTGTCCTCACTTCTTCTATTTCACCTTCTACATCCCTTCCTTCATCAAATGAGACCGTCGCAGGAATTGATGTTGCTTTCAAAATTTTATCTAACATTCTAAATAATGCTAGAGATTCTTCTACTGATTCTCTCCAAAGCGGAGTTTGCGAAACTCTGCTCAAATATTTTGGATCAGACAATTCTGTTTCACGAGCTTCTCTAGAGAATGAAAATGCTGATTTGAGAAAAAGTCTTCAAGATAAGACTTCTGATCTGTACTGGATCGCGAGAATCTCGCTAGAAAGATTGATGAGCTAAAAAGTAAGCTTCTTTTTGCCTCTGTCCTTTTATCTTTTTATTCTATTTCCATTTTCTTCGTACTTAATCCTCCCTTTAAATTCTTGGTTTATATATTAGTCTCCAATCAAAATCGTTTCATCGAAAAACTTAAATCTGAAACCATAGCTGATGAAGCTCGCACTGAAAGAGATTCTTGGATGGACCAGCATAGTAGATTAGATAAACTTTATACGTATTCAGTTGATCAAATAAGAAATCTCACAAATGAGAATAATCAATTATTGCAAAATCACAGTTTTTTAAACAACGAGGTTACTCGCCTCTCATATTCGCTATCCAAGACTAATTTGTCGATAAAATCTTTATCAGACAAGAATAGAACTTTATCTCAAGAGAAATACAAATTATCAAGCTTGTTGGCGATCTCCTCGCAGAAAGTAAACAATCTTCAAGGGATATGTGATGATCAAAATCAGTCTCTCCGCTCTCTTAAAAATAAACTTGATGAAGTAACTGAATCATCTGCCTCTGAAATAGACAAACTTATCAAGGGTAAACTAACTCTAAGTTTGAATGCCAGCAAGCTTCGAGATGAATATTCCCAATTAAAGGAGTCCCATTCCTCATTGTCAAAAGAAAATTCATACTTACGCACCAAAGAAGAGAACATGAAATTTCTTCTGAAAGGCATAGTCGGCGACAAATTTGATGATGCTATGAACCAATGGGAGAATTGCCTCTTTTCATTAATCCAAAACTTAACTTCACAAAAAGAAGGTAGTCAATTATGACTGCCTCACTTGTTAATTTCCCTCGTCACAATTTATGTTATATTTCTCACGATATTTTTATTTCTATAAACTTTTATTATTTTGTTGTTCGCAGAATCTGAAAGAAGTCTAAATTCTACTATCACCGATCTTAGTAAGGATCTAGACAGTGTTCGCGAAGAAAACAAGACTCTTCTTCTCAATCTTTTAGAAATTCATGATAAAGCGGAAAGAAGACTTGATTATCTTGAGTATTTCAAGAACATAGAGATCAGAAATCGTGACAAAGGTTTTCTTCGCCAAGTTCATCTTAGTGCGGAAGTTCTCGTGAACGAAATTTTGATCTCCAACTCTCTTCCTCCTGTATCCGTTCTACCTTTGAAAGTTGACGATGATGAAATCCCTCTTCCTATGGATAAAGATTTAGAATATCCGCCTTCTGAAGGAGATGTTGAAGAAGAAGCTGAAGAACAAAATAATCAAGGAAAAGAAGAAAACCTTCCAAAAGAAGGAGAAGATCGTAACAAAAAGAACTCTGGCGATGATGTTCGTGATGAAAGAAATGTTGACGATGATATCCGCGATGAAAGAAATGTTGGTGATGATAACAATCCTAACAACAATTCTAAGTCTGGCGAGACCACCGCTTGAAGCTTGAGTTCTATTTTTAGTTTCTTTTTTCTTCTTCTTTCTCGCAAATGATATAACCTTTTTTGAACTATAATATTCTCAAGAAACTTAATGAAATCCTACACATTTATTCCCTTGCTTGCCTCCTCATTAATTATCTTGAGACTTGTTGAATTCAACTTGTTTCTTGCGATAAAGAAATCTTTCCTGCATGCTTAACAAAGAAGAATTAATTTTTGACATTATTCTATTGGTCTTATTTTGCCTTCCTAATTAAAGGTCTTATTTCGCCAATTTTCTCTTTTTGCGACAAAATCGCAGGACGTCTCTACACTTTCATGTATTGACCCATTGATCTTGCCTTATCTATATTTCTTTATTGTATTGCGATAATATGACAAGCCTAAGTTTTCTCGCGAAAACAAAGCCTCGTGACATTGCCGTCTTGCGATGAAATCGCAGGACGTCTTCACATTTGCATGTAAAAACCCCTTGACCTCATCTTAACTTTTTTCTCTTATGGCTTTTTGCCTCTGTATAATTTACGCGACAATATGACATGCCTAAATAATCTGGCGATCTTAGAGCCCCATGACATTGCCGTCTTAAGACACTTATCAGCTCCCTAATGGAGGGTGCCTCCCTTATCTTCCCCCTGGTTGCCCCTTCAAGGAGGGCACATCGGCCATACAAGACTAGCTCCTCCCATCCAGATTTACCAACAACCAGTTATTTTCACATCCTCTTGTCCTTTATGCATTGTAGCCAAGACTTACCAAAGATGGCCAGGGTAGGTTCGTCCGTCCCGGGCATCCTTGGCTAAACTGTGTACCTCGGCGCCTTGGTCATACTCTACACTTCTTGGAAGAGACTCTCAGTCGTCCAACCAGGGTATAACCTTATAAAGCTGGAAATCCAAAATCTCTCTCCCGGATAGGTTTTCTTTAACCCCTACATCTGTATGACTCAGGTTCCAGTAGCGGTATAACCTTATCCCTGAATCATATAAAGAGATACCCCCTTTATGACGTGCTTGTAGGTCTTACATTTGCCTCTTACGAAATTGTATTCGCGAACTAAGGTGCACGCCATAAAGGTTTGTCCCATTCTCTTAATCTCCGCGAAATTATATTCGCTTTTCTCGCGATATTGCTCGCGTAATCTTAGAATAAAAATTCATCATCCATTTCATTATTTAGTATACCAATATCTCTTACATTACAACATTTGTCACTGATAATACCTTTTCAAAAATAGTCTATTCCATGGTCTATCAAGTCGTTGGCCAACATCTCTTCCTTCAGGATCCATCAATTTGTATGCCCCATTTCCAATTATTTCTTTAATTAAGTAAGGTCCGTCCCATTTTTTCGCTAATTTTCCACCATTCTCTCGCTGATATTTTGGTGTCTCTCGCAGAACTAAATCACCAGGTTGGAATTCTCGTTTTTTGACACGTTTGTTGTATTCGCGAGCTAACCTTCGCTGGTAGTTTTCCATATGCTGTAGAGTCTTCTCCCTTTTTTCTTCCAATTCGTCTAGTTTATGTAAAATCATACCAGCACTTAAATTCCTTTCCCACGCTTCTCTTTTTGTTGTAGGAATAGCAACTTCTGTTGGTAATACAGCTTCAACCCCATATGTTAAACAAAAGGGTGACATTCCAGTAGCCTCTCTTCTAGTGGTGTTGTAGGCCCATATTGCATTATGTACTTGCTCACACCATGATTTTTGATATCCTTCTAATTTCTTTTTCAGAATATCTGCGATCGTTTTATTAGTTGCCTCAGCTTGACCATTTGCTTGTGGGTATAAAGGAGTATATTTTCCACACTTTATCTTAAATGCATTGAGTAGTAACTCTATGTTCCGTCCTTCAAACGCTTTCCATTATCGACATCAACTGTGTCTTTGGTATTCCAAATCTATGAGATGATATTCTCGAATATGAATGTGAAAATATCTTTATCACGGATATGTTGTACTGCTTTTACTTCTCCCCATTTTGTGAAATAATCTGTAGCCACAATGAGGTATCTCCTTTGTCCAGAACCAGGCACAAATGGTCCCACAATATCTAATCCCCATTTCCCGAAAGGCCATACACTTGTTGAGGATGATAGGGGTGCTCCTGGTGCATGTATCTTTTTTCCAAATCACTGACATTCTTCACAACGCCTTGAATGTTGTTTCGCATCTTCATGTATGTAAGGACAATAATACCCTTGCATCTTCGTTCTATATGACAAAGATCTACCTCCACTATGATTACCAGCATCTCCACTGTGCAGCATTTGTAACACCTTTTCTCCTTCCTCCCTCGTCAAACATCTTAGCGATGGTCCATTAAAAGATCTGCGATATAACACTCCGTCTCTTAACTCATAATTAGTTGCCCTGCTTCATAACTTGTGTGCCTCCAGTCTATTTCTTGGAGTTTCTCCTCTCGCCAAATAAGCAAGAAGTTCCGCTCGCCAATCTGTGTTTTTCTCTTCTATTTCGCCATTTTCTACAATCATCACATCTTTCTCTCCTTCTTCGTCAATTTCAATGGGATTCCCATCCACATCTTCGTCTTCTTTATTTACTGATGGTAATAAGAGTGTTTGAATTTTTATGCATCTCGCAAGTGGGTTTGTCATCATGCTAGATATGAAGGCAAAAGCATCCGCAAGCCGGTTATCTTTCCTTGATATATGCCTCCATTTTATTTTTGGAATTCTCGCAGATAATTCTTCCACGAGTCTCTTGTATTTCTTTAAAGAAGATTCATTTGTTGTATATTCTCCAGTTATTTGACGAATAACCAATTGAGAATCGCTTGTGATTCTAGCATTTTCCAACTTCATTTCTATTGCAAATTTCAAAGCGTGGATAACAGCCCCATATTCTGTCTCATTATTAGTGGATGTAAATTCTAATCTGAATGAGAAAGCTGTTTTTTCTCCTTCTGGTGAAATAAAAACAACTCCAATCCCATTTCCTTCTCCATTAGATGATCCATCCACTAATATCTCCCATCTATTGGGTTCTGTTAATAATTCTTTTGGATCTCCATGTTCTTCTTCTACATCCATCATTTCTTCCACATCTTCGTCATTTTCCAAAGGAAATTCAGCTAAGAAATTCGCGATGACTTGGGATTTTGGCGAAGATAGAATTTCATATTTGATATCGAAATGTCCCACTTGTGCATTCCATCTTTCTACTCTTCCTGATCTTTTTGAATTCTTCATTACCGATTCAATTGGCACTTTTGTTAACACCTTGACATTATGTGCTTGAAAGTAAATGCGAAGCTTGAAAGTTGCATGTACCAATGCTAGGATTAATTTCTCAATCTTTGAATAATTTTTCTCTGCTGAATTGAATGTTTTACTAATATAATAAATTAGTTTTTCTATCCCAGCATCTACTCGCAGCAGTACCGCACTTAGCGCATATGTCGTTGTTGCGAGATAAATTAATAACTCTTCTCCTGGTTCAGCTTTCTGTAAAATGGTTATATCTATTAAATGCTCTTTTATTCCCTGAAAGGCCTTCTCACATTCATCTGTCCATCTGAATTTTTTTCCCTTTTTGAGTATATCGAAAAAATGCTTGCATTTATCAGAGGATCGCGAGATGAATCTTCCTAACGAGGCTAACAACCCATTCAATTTTTGCACATCTTTTACTGTAGCTGGTGTTGGCATATCGCGAATCACTTGCAGTTTTTCTGGATCAACTTGTATTCCTTCCTTTGATACAATATACCCCAGAAACTTTCCTGAAGTCACTCCAAAAGTACACTTGTCAGGATTTACTTTTATATTAAATTGCCGCATTTGTTCAAAAATCTCCTTCAAGTCTTGTACATGATCCTCAGCTTCCTTGCTCTGGATTAACATATCATCTACATATACCTCCAGTGTTTTGTGGATCCATTTTGCAAATACCTTCTCCACCATTCTTTGGTATGTTGCACCAGCATTTCGTAATCCAAAGGGCATTTTTGTATAACAATATAACCCTCTTGGAGCAAAAAATGCGGTATGTTCTTGATCTTCTTCAGCGAGAGGGATTTGGTTGTATCCTTTATATCCATCTAATGAAGATATTCTTGCATTTCCATTTCGACTCAACCATTTGGGGAATATCTGGTAGTGGAAAACTATCTTTAGGACAAGCTTTATTTAAATAAGTAAAATCTATGCAAATTCTTATTCCTTTATTCTTCTTCGGGACCACCACCATATTTGCAATCCACTCTGGATATTTGGCTTGCCTTATTATTCATGCATCAAGCATCTTCTGTAATTCTTCTTCTATCTGAGAATGGTATGTTGTTGCGATTTTTCTTATTCTTTGCTTGAACGGCCTTACATTCATGTTGATTTCTAATTTATGACATGCTACTGATGGATGCTCCACGCGAAATGTATTTGTATTCTCGCAAAAGATTTATAGTTCTTTCTTCCTCGTCTATCTCCATTCTAGTCCCAATTTTCAGTATTTTAGGTTCTTCTTCACTCCCAATATTTACTTCTTTTGTTGGTTCAGCTGCAGTGTAACTGGCTTCTGGTGCTGGTGATTTTATGACTCTCGCACGTTCATCTCCTTCTCTCAAAAATTCATTGGGTATTCCTTTTCCTTCTTTTGCTCTTATCATGTAAATTTTAAATTCTTCTTCTTTTCTTGTTTCTCTCATCACTTTTCTGCGAGCTTTTCGATGCTTAGGACGTTCTTCACAATTTTTCACTTCAATTTGATAGCATATCTTCGCAAGATCTGTATTTCCTCTAATTTCCCCAATTCCGCTAGGCATAGGGAATTTGATGCATTGATGTAAGGTTGACGCTACAGCTTTGATCGCGTGTATCCATGGTCTTCCCAATATCATATTGTATGGTGATTCCATATCCACCACGCATAGTGTTACTTGTGTTTCAATTTCTCCAAGTGGTAATCGTACCTTTATTTCACCTCTTGGTTTTGTTATAGATTTTCCGAAACCATGAATATGATATGCTGAAATAGACATTTCTTCATCCTTATACCCCATTTTCTTAAAAGCATGATATAACATTATATCCACAGAACTTCCCGTGTCAACTAGAGTTCTATTTACATCCCATTTTTCTACAGACTTTATTGACTTTTCCTTCCTTATTGGTACCATGGATACCGTAATCACCAGAGGAGATGTATGATCTAGATTTTCTTATAAGACTTTTGTTGCTGTAAATGTAATTTCCTGCTTTTCCCAATTCTTTAATAATGGCGTTTTCTCTACCGTCATAATTTTTCTCCCTTCAAAATCTCGTTTATGTATCCTCCCCTTAATATTTTCATGAAATTTATCAATCATTTCTTTTGACACTAATTCATACTTCAATTTCCTACAATTTTCTTTAATTCTAATCATTCTTCTTCTAAATATTTCACCAATCTTCTTCAAAGTTTCCTTGATCTTGAATAATCCTTGTCTTCTTTTTTATCTTTTCTTCGATTGCTCCCCTTAGTCGGCGCCAAAATCTAGTAGCAGGATTTCCCACACTACACCCCTATTAAGATTCTATAGAAATTTAGGAGAAAACTAATTGAAGATTAAAGAATTAACGACACTTTATTATTTAGATCTCAGAAATGTTTACAGAAAATATTCAAACTCAGAAGTACAACTTTATTTCTAGAGTTTCTCTCTCCTCAAAATATTCTCAACTCTAAAAAATACATCATCCTTTTCTGGACATACTTGAACCCTTTATATAGGAAATTACATAGTAGGTGACAGCTAAGTTTTCCCATTCTTTCGGATATATTCTGCGATCTCATCGTGGTATTTGCAATATTAATCTTCGCCAACTTTTGTAATCCTCGTGAAACAACACTCTCATAACATGTCTCTTCAATCGTCAGTTATTATAATGCTTCCCCGTGACGCTCGCCAAATGTCGCTGAAGAATCCTCACGACACTCTCGTGAACAATGTCATTTATACTTATAGAAATATTTGACCTTATCGTAAAAGTGTTGTTCTTATCATGAGAATATCGTTGTGGCGATATTCTGGTACTACAGTACTTGCAACCAAACATCTTCTTTATCTTCCCAAGCCGACGCCGCTGGTTTTATACATCCCACACATAATTAGTATATATATACATGTACGCATTAAACGACTAAGGAATTAACAATGCTTACTAGCAATCCAAGAGTCTTATTAAGTTTGGTCATTGTAGGTGGTGCCTCTGTAGGAGTTGGAACCAGAGGTTTTTTTTTGGGTGGAACTCCGACGTTGTCCGGGCGCACGACAAAAGGATGTGACCATCCCAGGTAATCATGCATGTAGGTGGGATCGGCTTCATCACCCTTGTTCACAACCTTCCAATTACTAATATCTACCAAACGACTTGGTTCCCTATCCCTCCAATGTGTTGGTTCTGGAACTGGATCATACACTACCCTCAACTTTGAGGCAGTTGAAATGCACTCACCCAAGTGAAGAGTGTACCTTGAAGTACATGCTGTCATGAACCTAGGTAATTGCTTATATCCAAGTTGCCGCATCACACGTCGAGGGTCGGCCATAACGTATCCCTTTTGGGTGGAACAAAGGTCCATTGTAAAATGAAACGTTTGGAAATCTCAAAATTCGGCGGTTTTCTATATCCTCCTTGTAAGGGTCGAACACAATGTATTTGGCAGGCATCGTGTCCAGAGCCAATCTCATATCTATTAGTCGACCATTTTTACTGGCCTTCGGAGTATTGTTGAACTGGTATCTCTTAGCTCTATGCGAATCAGGTTCAGGAAGGTCTATAATCTTCAAGTAGGGGTAGTCCTTGAACAAGGTTGGAAAATGTTCATAAGCCCACACCTACTCCAATGTGGAATGATACATATAAGAAGCAGTAAATTTTCTTTCCGAGTTCATAGAAAATTAATGTTATATGTGAACAATATACATAACAACATAAGCTTAAAAACATGATTACCTGGAGCAAAGTGAAATTCCCGAAAAATTGGTTTGTTTTAGCCTTAGAGACCCTTCTCATCTCTGTCATCAAATGTGCCATTACCACGGTTCCCCAAGAATAGGTAAAGACCTCTTCTAACGAATCCAAGTATTGAAGGAAGCTTGCGCTAACCTTGTTGCCACTAGTGTCGGGAAATACCTTAGTGCCCAAGATGAATAACAGGTACGCAGCGGCTGTATAACGAATCTGGGCAGGGTCCCATCCATCCTTCAAACTTTTTTCCTGCATTTTTTCAAACTTCTCCTTAAGCAGCGTCATCTTGATGGTCTTTGTCCCACTAGCCTGAGATACATAGAAGCTTTCCACAGAAGTTTTGTAGTCCCAACCCAAAAACTTATTAGTCAAAGCGTGCAACTTCGACCATTCTAGGTCCGGACAATGATCTCCTTCTAGTATTGATTTTACGATAACATTCAAGACTAAAATGTTCTGAGCATCATCTGGGATCAAGGTCATATCCCCAAACGGGAAGTGCATGGTATCAGTTTCACCATGATACCTTTCGACAAAGCAATTGACTGTCACAGCATAACACTTCACATAATTTTCAACCAAAGCATATAGAGTAGAATCTCTTACTATTGTTTGGACCCCTTCACATTCCAAAGACAAATCCCAATCGGTCGCAGCTTGGTTTCGGCATACACGCATAGCCTTCGTGTGATCCTACGATTAGGAGATAGTAAAGTTAAAACATTTTACATAAATACACAATAATACTTATGCACAACATTAAAAAATTCTTACATAAGTTTGATAGATAGTGCGAGCCCACGAGTGCTTGTAGCCAAATAGAATTTTCGGATTATGAGCTTCACCCCAGATTCTACCACGATCAAGGTCAGGAATCATGTCATCAACATGAGGAAGGTGGGAACCTTTGACTTTCACTTTACCCTTGTTTTTGGCTTTGCCTTCTGTGGGTTGTTGACTAGGCCCACCCACTTCGCTTTGGATTGCTACTTGACTTGGATGAATCTCATAATCTTCCTCCTCACTTTCCTCTTCATCTTGGTCATCCTGCTCAACTTGTGTAGTAGGTTCATTGATTACAAGTAGACTATGGTCACCGCCACTCTACCAAGTTATCCCTCTAGACCCATCCCCCAAACACTTTTTCCGACCTTCATATATACCTCGGGGCGACAGAGTCTGAGGAGTATCAAGACTGTCCTTCCTCCTTCTCTTAGTCACATCATCTTTACCTTTTCTTTTCTTTTCTTAGCTTCCTTGGCTTTTGACCTATATCATAAGCACCCGAAATGAATATAAAACATCTCATTTTTAGAACCAGTACCGGTATAGACTAACTCAAACAAACCAAGCCGGTAACCATCTACCGGCATAGACACTTAGTTAATAATACATGCCGGTACATTGTTTCGGCGTTAACCATTAATTACCGATAATGCCGGTAGTCATATGTATTCTCCTGGATACCCTATGAGTACTACCGGCACTTCAAAAAAAATAAATCAATTCCATGCCGTAGCTGAGTTCCGGCTTACAATGCATCCAAAAATTAATGCCGGTACTGGGGAAAAATTTAATAATGTTCATGTAAGTTTTATTTTACTACCAGCGTACGCGAAATATCAAAAAGGTAGGCCGCGGTATAAAACCGGCACAGTAGTCAACCCAATTTCAGTGCCGGTACTTAACATTAAGTTTCAGGGTTTGAAACCGGCATTGTAGTCATGCCGACATTCTATACCGTAACTTAATACCGGCGCTGAATGCATCCTACACTGAATGACGTGACTCTAATACGGCATAGTATTCATACACAATTCAATGCCAAAATTTACTGCAACTACGCTGTTTCGTTAGGGTTTAGCGATTCTAACCTAAACCCATGCCTACAAATCGATTCAAACACTCATAAAGGAGTTTAAAATCACTAACCTTCTCACTGAAGCCATCTTTGCGAGCGTTTGATGGTCCGACATCTCTGCTTCTTCTTCTTCTTGCTCTTGAGCAATCAAAGCAAGTCTGTGTTTTAATCTCTCCTCACTAATAGGTTTTGAGTTCGATGGGGCTTTTGGTTTCTTTTGTGTAGGCATTGTTATTATTTGTCTGGGTTAATCGAAGATTTTTTTTTGAATCGACGATTAATCGACGAAGAACGATGAAGAACAATGAAGAACGATAAAGAAAAAACAAATTTCGAAACCTAAACCTAACCCACTGCTAGTACTGATGTTTAGAAATGGAGGATATTTAAGTTTGTTTTTTGATTTTAATGTTTTGGGCAAAGGGTAAACAGTAATTTAATAAAGGTTTTTAATTAACCTAAGGTCATTTTAGTACTTTCATAACATTTGGTCACCCCTTAGCAGAAACCATGGGGTGGGGGAAGTAATCAGTATCCCCCAATTAATAAATGTATCCCCCAATTGCGCGTTCTTTGTTAACTAGAATCATTGTTTCTTCTTCTGATGCAGTTTTTTCTGAATCTGCTTCAATTTCAACTTGTTCTACAATTTTCTCTTTCCTCTTTCTCAGCATTTTTGTTGATGACGACGAAAATTGACAAAACTGCTTTTTAATGAACTGACTTATAAGTGATCGACGATTTTGATGACGAAATTCTTGATGAAATCTCAAGTTAGGGTTAGATTTTTGCAAAAAAAAAATTGGTGAGAGAAACATGAGGAGTTACTGTAGAAGCAGTAGGAGGAGTTACTGCACACTGCCGGGATTAATTGTTTATTTCTAAATTATTAAAGGTTTTTTTGGTAATTTAACATTTAATATTATTTTAGGGCCACTATAATAATTTTCTAAACCTATTAAATAACATGGGGTCATATTTGCATATCCCACAATTTACAGGGTCATTTAAATAAATTTCTCAAGAAATAAAATTACACTAGTTGTTGCGCCCGTGCGTTGCTCGGACGTAAATATTTTGCAGAGAAAATTATGGTTTTGTGCTAGTGAATTCTTAGGGATCAAAATTTGAAGTATGAGATAGAAAAAATATGTATGTAATAAAAATAATAAAAATGATAAATTTAAAAGACGTCAATTAAGGAAAGTGCAAGGGCTTAAGAATTTTGTGGAGGTAAGTATATTTTGGAGTCATTGATTTTTATGGGATTTTAAACCTTGGATTTTTAGGGGCGATTAGAATAAAATTAGGGGCGACACAAAAAGACAAAAGACGCGGAAAATATGTTAATGCCCTTACATAATCGGAACCTATTTTGTGTCCGATTGTTAAAACTTAATCGGAAGGTTTGTAACACCTTTGTGCTACCGATTAATATATATTTTGTGCGAAACGCGTATCTTGGTCCTATGACAATCGTTAGTGAAAAGAACCTCCATATACTACCGATTATTGGTGATTTAGTCAGAGAAGAAATTTGGGGCAACTTTATAATCGGTAGTAATATTAACTACCGATTATTAGAGTGGGCCTACTTATAATCGGTAGCCAAATATCCTACCAATTAAGGAAGATTTCAGATTTTGGTAAAAAAGAATTTTACAAAAAACTCATTTTGGGGCAACCCATAATCTGGAGGTAATGTAACCAGTTAAACTTCTGATTATGTTGTTTGACAGATAAAACCTATGTCAACCTAAATTCATTTCGTTTCGTTTCGTTTCTTTTCAACTTCAACTCTCTTCTCTTGCCCTCCGACTGCAGGGAGGAAAACAGTCCCCTCGTTAACTCCGCTTCAATACATCGTTATTGTTAATCGTTGAATATTCTCTAAGAAGATGAAAGATAAGGAACGTCAAAAAGCTCGAACCAAAATGTTGTTCAGGGAAACGATCCAAAAATTGGAGTGCATGCCCGTAATAAAGAGGTTCTCACCGAAAAACACGAAGAACTCAATGAAGGTGAAGAAGAAGAAGTCCCTCATGTAGATGATTCTGATATCCAAACTCTCAAGCAACTTCAAATGGCCCCAATTAGGTAAGATTCTACCATTTTTTTGGTTTTTATTGCTTTAATTCGACGAAAACACGATATTTTTTTAGGGTTTTCGATAATTAACCAGATTCAGTAGTTTAGTTATTCTTTTAAACTTCCGATTATGGTCGAATTCTTCACTGCACAAGAAAATTGGTCATATTCGGGTGCTAAAAATTTAGGTTTCCTACCGATTACCTTCGTTTTCATTACTGAACCATAAATCGACCATAATCGGAAGGTAAACGTGTTGTTTCCTTCCGAATATACTAGGCTTTTGTATCTCCTGGACACAAACTGATGCATATTCGGTTAGTATTATTTTTTAATGGCTACCGATTGTCAACCCTTTAGTTAATTCAGTACATTAAGTGATGCATATTCGGTAGGAAGTAGTTTCCTATGGATTTTGATTATTATGTATTCGGTAGGATATACGATCCTATGCATTATGATTATGTGTATTCGTAAGATTATGTTGAAATATGTCTTACGATTACTAATATTCGGCCGCTTACGTTGAACTCAAACTTCCGATTATGAACCTATTGTACCTTGTTTTGCTATTTAGGGATAGGCGAGGTAAAAAACCCGAAGACGCAATTATCTCGGATAGTGCAAGGATGAAAAGGCGTAAGAACTTGACAGCTAGTGCAAGGAGAGATAGGGCTGCTAAACCCACTACAAGTGCTCAAGATGGAACTCAACAAGCCAGTCAAGAAGGTGTTCAAGCAACTGCCCCACAATCAGAGCCAGTTCAAGAAGGTGTAGAACCAAGTGCTCCACAAACACAATCTGAAACTCAACCTACTGTTGAACCAGAAGCACCAGAAGAGAGAGTTATTGACGTAAGACAACCCAATGGTGCGCAAGAAGAAGGAGAACCTGAAAAGAAAAATCCTCCTCGAAAGAAAGCGAAACACCTTGTCCCAAAAAAACTAAAGGTGAAGAATATTCCAGAAGGTATAATCCTAGGGATGACGGAGGATGGAAGAGAATTGTTATTTGGATACAAAGACTCCTGGGCAAGAGAAATATATGAAACCGAGGTAATAATCGTATTTTCTTTTGGTTCGTAATAGTTTTAAGGGTTATAGGTTTAGGTAATTTTAATTTTTCTTTTACATGTCCTGTGTATAATAGTATCATTCCGATGCGATTCGTTTACTCAAACCCACTGCCGCACCACCTAAAATGCTGGAATGGCCTTTATCCGGTGAATGTGAAAGGTTCAAGAGGATTATTGCAAATTCAGGGTTGGATGATGCTGCTGACAACTCTATGTTGCAACATGACCGGGTGGCTATATCGACGTTTGTAGAGAGACTTTATCCTGAGACCGACACCTTCCATATGCCGTTTGGGGAGATGACGATTACCCCAGATGATGTTATGCAGATTCTTAGGCTCCCTGACCATGGAAAAGGTGCCAGGGATGAATACACAAAGCAGTTGGAATGGGACAAACTCTATGCTCTAACTAACAAGTGTTTTGGTTGGGATAAAAAAATATCAAAAACTGAGTTCAATAGATGCATGAAGTATAGAACTAGACAGTTCAACATGGGTACTCTGATGGATATGTTCAAGGGAACCAAGGAAAAAAAAGAGAAATGAGCTTTAACGGATGAGCAAGTGAACCACGCGGCCACCGCATATCTCTTATGTGTATTAGGATGTGTCATTTTCCCCGATACTAGTGGCAATCAGGTCGATGCCAATCTTTTACAACTTTTGGGTCCTCTCGATAAAGTGCATGAGTACTCTTGGGGCATGGCATGCCATGCGTGGTTGATGAAAGAGTTGAGAAAGGCGTCGAGGCTTGGAATTAGCCAAGTGGCCGAGAACGTGAGTCTACTACAAGTATTGTTATTAAATCTACATACTTGGTTGTTTTTTTATTTTTCTAACATTGAAGAATCAACTTCCTAATACTTACAAAAATGACAATATAGACATGGATCTACGACCACTTCCCTATTTTGGGATTGGACATTGAAAACCCGGCGTGGGCGCCGAGTCAGCCTAGAGCAAAAAAGTACGTCTTCGATGACAACCATTCTAGGACAAAGGAGCAACAACTGATTCGTCTGTGGGAGGTTTTGGACTCACTGAAAGCCCAGGAGGTATGCTTTAATTCATACAAGGAAGACTGAGCTAATGGACATATCGCAGGTAGGTCCGATTTGGCCCTATATTTTGGACCATTGTGGCACCCAACATTATATGTGATGTACAATGCCTCAAGGGTGATGCGACAAAACAGGTTTTTACAAGGTATACCAAAAAGGCAAATCCAAGGGAATTTCATTTTGTATTATGAACAATGCATGTCTGATAAAGATTCTATCACGGTGTCTTACACGGGTAACCATCCTGTAAAAACCATTGGGATAGAAGGATGGATTACTTGATCAACGGTGGAAGGCAAGCCAACCATGGTTTTGAAAATTCTCCCAACTATATGGATTGGTACCAGAATGTTTCTCATTTTCGTGTAATCCGTGATCTTAAAGCAAAGCCCGCACCGTATAAGAGTATCCTCAAAGAGAAACCTCCGGGTTTTGATAGATTGGTACGTATTGTTTTCTTAATTTAGTTTATTATTATTGGTCAAAATCATAGTAGTAACTGTTTGATGGTATGCTATGTTTTAAAACATATGAACAAGTTAAGAGGTTTGTCCAAATGGTACACTAATTGCATAAAGTCCGGAGAGCCTGTGCCAATTGAGAAAATAAAAGAGCACCGAGAGTTAATTGATAACGTTTACAATAAGGAGTACGCATATCGCTTCGGGGGAAAAAAGGAAAGAAACCTACAACGAAGGTGAACAAAAGAACTTGGGCGTCATCGAGCACTCAAGTTGAAGGCTCAAATGACAAAACCAATGATGGTTCGGGCCCAAGTCGTGGAGGTCGTAAAGGTCGCAAAGTCAAAGCAAAGAGGAACGACTAAACTCTTGATGTTTTGTTAACTTTATGGATAACTTTGTTTATGTCGGATTATGTCGTTTTCAAAGTTTGTGTCGGATTATAAGTTGGTACGTTATGTTTATGGTTTGTGAATGGTTCGTTTTATGGATTATGAATGGTTTTATTGCTATCTTTATGCATTTGACGATGACTCGCAAGCGAATCACATGCACATATATGAAACTGTTGAATTTTATACAGACAATCGGAAGATTAGTTTATATACCTAGCTTCCGATTCTGGGGAATTTCCACTATTTTGGTCAGAATCGGGAGCTTGTTAATTTCGCTGTTTACCGATTATGCTTTGTGAAGAAATAATTTTTGTTCTGTAACCAAACAACACCATATTCGGTAACGAAGTTAACTTCTGAAACTTTCGATTATTATAATCGGTAGGGTTAGTTTATATTATTACTCCAATTATTCTATGTGAAGAAAACTTTGTTCTCTGTATCCAAACAACACTATAATCGGGAACTAATATTATTCCTAGGATTCCGATTATAACACTCGAAAATCACTTGTGTTCTGTAACCTATAATCGTAAGGTTTGGTAACCTACTATTCCTCCGATTATGGGTGCATCCAAAACACAAACCAAGTGGTTATCGTTGGCTCTGCGCCCTGAACCAAGTGGTCATGCTTGGTTATGGTCCCTCATAACCTATGGTTTGCTACGTGTAATCGGTAGGCATTTAAGTTGGATTATCTACCGAATATAAAATATTTCGAAATTCATTAGATGAAGGATTTATGAAAAATCTGTTTTTGGGGCAACCGATAATCGTAAGGTTATTAACCTACTAGTCCTCCGATTATTGATGCATCCAAACACAAACCAAGTGGTTATGGTTGGCTCTGCACCCTCATAACCTATGGTTTGCTAGGTATAATCGATAGGTATTTAAGTTGGATTATCTACCGAATATAAAATATTCCAAAATTCAGCAGATGAATGTTTTTTGAAAAATCTGTTTTTGGGGCAACCTATAATCGGTAGGTTTTGTAACTTACAATTCCTCCGATTATGGATGCATCCAATACACAAACCAAGTGGTTATGGTTGGCTCTGCGCCCTAAACCAAGTTGTTATGGTTTGCTCTGCACCCTCATAACCTATGGTTTGCTAGGTATAATCAGTAGTTATTTAAGTTGGATTATCTACCGAATATAAAATATTTCAAAATTCACCAGATGAAGGATTTATGGAAAATCTGTTTTTGGGGTAACCGATAATCGGTAGGTTTTGTAACGTACTTTGATTCTGATTATTGATGCATCCAAAAAAAACACCATAATAGGGAACATATATCACTCCTTTACTTTCGATTATAACAATCAAAAGTCCTTTTGTTTTCTGTATCCAAACAACACCATATTCGGAAAGTAAGTTAACTCATAAAGGTTCCGATTATATGAATCAGACGCTTGTTTAACCAAATAAACTACCGCTTATAGTTAATCGGTAGGATTTTATATTAATAATCTTCCGATTATAGCCATTACATAAAGACCTTAACGTAACAATCGCTTTAAAACCACCTAAATACTCTTACGATCACTTAAAAGTATTAAAAAAGATCATAACCTCCAGTGACCATATAAATTGTCCCTCTTGATTTTGTAACATCCTTCATGTTCAAATCGTTTCCCGTAGAGGTCCACATACCGACGATCAGCAAGATTTATCTGAAATTACGAATGAGTAACAAGTTAGTACTAACTAATGTTTATGTGAGCCGGAGTTACAAAGATACTTACTCGTTTTTCATACGGCCACCAAGGAAAATCGTTCCTCATCTTCAAGTTTGTCAAACTCCTTATCGAGCGCCTTCTTTCTCATCTTAATGTCATTGGATGATCTTCGAATTCGATTACCATCTAACGCCTCAAATACCATTAAAATACGGTTCCATAATTGTTCTTCGGATTCCGATTTATGGAGCGAGTGTTTACTATCATGAGTAGTTACCACAATGTACGCTCTATAAATAACACAATCTTCTTCTTCGGCAAAAGAAATATCCATGTTTTTGTTTTCAAAACTAGAACTTAAGAGAGGAAAGAGTGTGGTGCAAATGGGTTGATAGATATGAGTTTCTTTATATAGGTTTATGGACCAACGACTATTTTTCGTTTTCCAAAAAAATTCCAACGGCTAGTTCATTAAAAAGGTTTAGAACGCAACGGTTATTTTGTTGAATCTGGGGTTATAATCGGGAGTTTTACAAGTTGGATTATCTATCGAATATAAAAGGGAACATTACCCGAAATATCAATACATTAATCGGTAGCTAATGATTCATTTTAAACTGACGATTGTTAGTAACCTAACGATTGTGGTTTTGTTGTTTAAGGGCATAGTTGCCATTTCAAAAAATCGCAGATAAGGGGTAGCTCAGATTTACTAATGGGTGACCTTTTTTGTCTTTTTGTGTCGTCCCTAATTCTATTCTAGTCCCCTAAAAATCCAAGGATTCTAAATCCCATGCATGACAAAAAAGAAAAAAGAAAAAAAATTAAACCAAAAGTTTGGCATTTAATAAATTTAAAATTATCAAAATCAGGCAGATTAAAAACATTATAAGCATAATCTTATTAAGCATAGTCACATTGAGTTATGTTTTTGCTCAATCCCAGCATATTAACAAATACGGCAGGAATCATAATCTCTGCTACAACAATAAGAGCAACATAGAAACCAAATGCAAGAGTCTTCGAAAGGAAAAAGAAAAGGTTGGTAAGCCTCATTAGAAATGTTAAACTCCAAGCGTTCTTTTGGGCGGAGTCGAACACAAAGATGTTAGGTCTAACGGCGAATACGGTGATAGCACTTTGGGACTCTTTATTCCGGCCTTCCTAATTTTAGTTTGATTTTGTTTTGGGTTGCCGAATACCCTTTCGGCTCCCTTTTCTTGTTGCTATTATTTGTTTTCATTGGGTTGAGGTACCCCTCTTAAATTCCTCATTTTCAATGAATTTCCTCTTTGATCGATAAAAAAAAAGAAAAAAAAAATAATCCTAAAGTACGAATATTTTTGGAATTTTGTTTTATGCGTGTAGTAAATCAACCTTAAATCAATCAATTTGAAAGTACATTCTCTCATGGAATCAAAGAGAACTTATAGATCAAAGCTACATCATATACTTTATATATCACATATAGAGTGTAAATCAAAAATCTTATTACAACAAATGTATGCTGAACATCACCACTTCTTGTCGTATTAAATTTGTAGGAGGATCTGTCTTTATCCATTTGAACTCTAAGGATTTCTGATAAGACAAAGAAGCCCCCAATGGAGTTTAAGGTATCCCGGCCCTCCGTGCCTCTATGATGATTGGTTGATCTTCATGTGTAATGATTTCTATTCAAAACTTTAATAGTCTGATGAGCCGGCTACTCCCATACCAGTGAGCATTGGTTTTCCTTTAGTTGGACTATTAGTTCTTCTGGAAAAAGACACATAACAACTTAGCGCTGATGTTTCCCGTGGTCTAGTTTACAACTGACTATGTACTTTGGGTCTTAATGGAAACAAAAAATGGAGCAAATGAAGTTTTGAATTTACCCTGACCTCAACAGCTAAACATGTGGAAGATTGCGCAGCTGCTACCCATGGGATATACTGACGTTGAGCTCTTTCGGGTTTTCTATTCCAATCACAAGCTTCTAAGAGCACTAAAATTAATTAGTTGTATTCCATCCTCCTCAGTGATCAATTCTGCAGCTCCTAACGTGGAGGAGAACAATACGGTAGCCATTATCAGGTTGTTTTGCAAGTCTTCAAGTAAACGTAAGAGGTATTGAGGTGTAACTTAAAACGGTTATACAGAAATTGATCAAAACTAGAACATGATCTAAAAGCCACGGTTATGTTATTGGAACATGATCTAAAAGCCACGGTTATGTTATTGGAACATGATCTATATCAAAATATGTGATCCGTGACATAAAAAACAAACAAACTCAATACTAAAACGCAAAAAAAGAAGAAAGAATTGAGAAGAGATGGGAGTAAAATAAATGGCGGAAAAGAAGAGAAGAGAGAAGCGGTTAAAGAAAGATAGCACAAAATTAGGGTTTATATCTTTAGTTTGATTCATATACCATTGCAATGGAGGATATTGCAGTTTAGGGTTTGATGGCCGATTGTAACGCGAGTCTCATTGAATTTTAGGTCCTAAATTGTGTGGAAAATAGAAAATATTAGTGGTGTGAAAAAAATAATTTATTATTGGTCTAATAATTTTCGGTGGGGCCAGAAACTTGAGGAAGAGAGTTTTGTTTAGCTTTTAACCACAACAGAGGAAACTCACATGAAATCATATTATTAATAATACTGTAGATACCAGAGGATTTTTGGGCACTCGTTAAGTTTCTCATAAAAGACGTTTAAGATTTTTATGTTACGAACTAGGTATCACCGGGGCCTTACGGCCCCGGCTCAACCTCTCCTTTATAGTGTACATAGTTTAGGCCTACACATCAGCCTTGACTGTAAAACAAATGTAAAACGCGTCATTTATCCCCGATACAATTGTTACCTTTGCATTTGGGAGTAGGTGGGCAACTCATTTTTCTTGATAACATTAATTTTTAGTTTGGATGGTTCACGGGGTATTTTTGAAATATATATTGGATTTTCATCTTTAATATTGTTTTTTTATTGTGTCACGTAGTCCTCCGTATCCAAGACATGCTATCTTTATGTATTCCATTAAAATAACTCAAGAAATGGAAAAGAAAAACAACATGGGGTTTTAAGTTGATGTTAAACCACTTTAGAGCAGTTCCTATGGAATGAACAAACTCAGGATTTGTTCATTTTGCTCCCACTATGGAATGAACAAACATAAAAAAATGGATGTTCAAATCAACAAATCTGTTGCTTTGAACATTGAGTCGGAACATCCAGCGCGCATCTGTGGTAACGACGGGCAACCTTGCTACAAATGTTGGCGCTTGAAAAAAACACGTTGGTGCTTGAAAAAAACACGTTGGCGCTTGAACTTCAAACTCCTGCGTTAATGCTACAAATGCCGAGTGCAATTCCTTTTCCCGAGTTTTCTTTTGCTACAGCTCACATGCTACATTTCATTTTTATATTATGTAACTTACTATTATATTATAAAAGTCTTAGGGTTAATTAGTGTTTGGGTCCTAAATTTTGGTATGTCTTAGTGTTTGGGTCCTAAGTTTGTCCAATTTAGTGTTTGGGTCGTTGACCCGTTAGTCAACCGTATTTTCCAGTCAAACAGTTAGCATAGTTAACAGCTGTCAGTCATAATATTTACACGTTTGCCATTCCATTTGAATGTTCGATGATTTTTCCATATACTATCTTGAAAAGTTATCATATATATGAGATGAGCGGTCTGGGATTAATCTAATGAGCGGCTCATCATAGTTAGGCAATTATCTGAGTTAACAAAGTTCCGAAAGAGGAGAACAGAGAGATCAAAAAATACAATAAAGAAATGTAGAAAACCCATATTTCATCATCGGAGAATTAATTCATTTTGAGTTTCATCAAAACATATGTCATGGGAGTTGGAACTTCCTGTTACTTTTTCTATTCTTCATGTTAATTAGGAAAGGAACTATTGTCACCATTGATAATACTATTATACTTTTTCTATTCCACAGCACTAATGATGGGTGGTCTTTAATTATTTGATTGATTTTTTGTGCATTGGATTAACTAACAGCAAAACAGTTTGGCGATTAAAGATCTTTTACCGAAATCCCATCTTCAACAACCTTTGTTTTTCATGATCAATTTTGAATAATTCGAATGGAACAACATTTATATATTTGTTAGCAGTGTACTTTGAAAATTCGGATGCTGGATGTTAGAATGGTCCTCTCAAATCATGGTCGTATATAACAGGGAATTTCGTTGTTGGATACAGATAAAAAAGATTAATTAGGAACTTTAGATTCACATAAGTTTTAGAATTGCCCCGAAGGTGTTTGCTGAAATGCCCAAGAACAAGTTGAATTTTGGTGATGGCAAATAGGTAAATAATAACAGTAACGGATGTTATAACTTCACTAACTGCTTGACTGGAAAATATGGTTGACTAACGGGTCAATGACCCAAACACTAAATTGGACAAACTTAGGACCCAAACACTAAGACATACCAAAATCTAGGGCCCAAACACTAATTAACTCACAACTCTTATTCTTTTAAAACTTTTATTATTATTATTATATTAAAGTTAATGGGAGGGAAATGGAAGGAAGTAGTGCTAATGATTGAAAAGTAGCACTGGGCGTCAATTGTTTGAGCAGACGACTGATCTTTCCGCTCCCGTGTGTGTCTCTCTAACGCTCGTGTTTGTCTGTTCAACGCCTGTTTTTTTTTTAAACTCCAGCGTTTGTCTCGAGCGCGCGCGCTTAGTTATCTAACGCCCAGTACTTTACCATAGTGGAAAAGCCAGTTTGACCATCCACCTGGCTCAACAAAAAAATGAATTTGGCCATTGCCATAGGAACTGCTCTTAGATCAGATCAAAATAAAAATTAATAAATGAGTCAAATAATTTTTGAGTGATAACTCTTGGATAAGTGTAAAATTAAATATGGTGTGAGATGGTGACATTAAGAATATATTAGTCTCTTAATTGTATCATATAATATTGTAGGCAATGATTTTGGCATAGTTGAGCAGTGATCACTGATCTGATTAAAAAGTCAATGATCCAATTAAAGTTGAATAATCAGAAAAGAATAAACATAAAATTTCAATCAAATTAAAGTTAGGGGCTAGGTACATACCAACTACGAAGTGAATCCTTATTCTTTATAATTTTTAAGTTATCCCCACCATAGAAGCATTTATATTTTTGCACCATTAACCATATCTACGGTAATCAGATGCTTTAAATTTAAATGACTCGTATTTCAAAGACATGGGCAGGTTGGCTAGATATTTGAAACCAAGGATTTATTAATTAATAGTTTAAATATCATTTCTCTACTGTCAGTTGAATAAGTGTGTAATGTCGCATAAATTTTCATATACAGAGCAAAAGAATAACAACATCCACAAAAGTTCCTCAACTATCCTTTTACATATTTGATACTTAAAGTAACCAAAACCCAATTTTGGTTTCCACAAACCTTTTTGGTTTTTGCAACATATGAGATTGTTTCTTGAAGGCAGTGTCTAATTATCTTCATTTATAGGGTGATCAGGTTTCTTGAAGACAATATCTAATTACTAAAAAGGTGATCAGAATTCTTGATGCGATAAAATCACCAATGAGATAACAAAAATTACTAATGTTGTGTATGTTAGTACGTAATACTTACCTCTTACCAACTTCTTTTTCCAGTATTCGTAATATCATCTCCGTAGTAGATTTTCAAAATTCCTATGCATCTATTGATGTTGGCTATAACAGACTTAGCACAAACATAAAACATGAAATGACAAATATTACTAACACGCAAGGATTGAGATTGCTAGTCGTCTAGCACTTTCCTATAATATCCACCTTTTTAAAATCCAGACATGGAACCATGCACTACATAGTAAGGACCAAGTGAAAGGGTGATTTCTTACCAAAAATTTCCAAAGCATATGTCAAACACAGTCATTAAAAGACGATCACATGTATGGAAAACTATAAGGGAAAAGGGCTCTCCTATCTTATCTGCAGGTCAACAAATGTATTGCTATAAAGCGATATCTTTCCTTTCTAATATGTGTTATGTCCATGATAATCTCCTCATTGTTTGTATCTGAATATCTTAGTAACCTCCTCATTGTTGTGCCGATAAGAGCCTAATGCCCCTTGAAAACAGTCCAACATCACGTTAAGATTTCAGTAGATTATAAAACCTGCATTAAAACTTGTACTTGAAGAAAACCTACAAATAAGAAGACAAAATAGGATTAGAATTTTCAAGTCTCTGTATTTTACCTTGATGACTTTCAACAATGCATGTGTAAAATAGAGAACTGGGCTCTAAAGGTGTTCACTTAAGAATAAAAAATAAGAAACTATGATTCAAATTCATATATGGTAAAATTCATTATGATGTTTACTTAATTTTCTATCATTTTAAACCTTAATTAAAATAAAAACTTCATACATAGCAGCCTATAATTCCTGTAAAACACAATACAACAACACATACATATTTCGAATCTACATAGGAGTTCACCAGATTATTCATAGTTCTGTAGTCATATACCACAATGTAGTGACACACAAAAAGTATCGAACTTACAACATATAACCATCTCAGTTCCTATAATAGTCAAAATGGTGAAGACTGTTAAATATGCATCTCGCGATTTTCCAGCACCTAATCGTTTGTATCTCTAGTGCCAAAAAATAGACACATGTACACAGACATACAGACAATAGCTATGGGATTATTCGATCAAATTCAAAATCATATAATGGGAGAGAAAGAAAACCTTATTCCAACAACAATTCCAAATAGTATCATGTAAAGCAGTGAAATAGTTATGAGACCATTCATATAAATAAAAGAGCATCTAAATTGCATTGAACACTTCATGAAAAATAAAACTGCGTGACTAACTGATTTGCAATTGTCTTAAATCTGAGTGACATTATGATATAAAAAAAATACATAATCATACCATGTAAAGAGCACAAAGTTCGCGACCACTATTCTTCTTATGGAGAGACTTAAATACCACTTTGATAAATTTTTAATCATATTGTACCCTCAACCTAACAAAGTAGTAATAGCCTAGATTTCACGTGGATTTTAAAATTAGCTACTTCCAAGTCACTACCCATTCAGTTACAAACAAATTAGATACGATAAAGAAATGCTAGGCAGTAGGAAACACAACTTACCAACATGTTCCGCAATCCCCTGTTTAAACACTCTATTGTTGTGCATTCTATACAACTAACATGAATATTAATAATGATGAATTTCAATAACTTCACTACAAATTTGTTATCTTTCCTGACATATTATCATTTATCTAAGCATCTTCTCTAACCTCCTTCTTCACAACAACTTTCTCTTTTTCGTCCACATACAAACATTTGAATCCAAACAGTATATATAGAAAGAAATCTCCTAGCACCTAATTCATTTAAAACTCGAGTGTTGATAAAAATCACACATACACAATAGCTAAGGGATGAGTGAATCAAATCCAAAACCATATGAAGGAAGAATTAATTAGGTGTATGAAAGTAGCTGCTATCAAATAATATATGATATCTTATGGTTAGTGACTCAATAATCACAAAGCTAGACGATGTTTCCCTTCTATCATCCATATCAACTCTATGTGCAAGTTTTGTGCTACTTGTAAGTTAGTGTAAAACATCCAAATAACAAAACAAATCCTATGAAGGAATGAATCTGGTGTTAATTGAACACACAACTTTCTAATTTGATATCAGATGCACTACCCTTGTGCCACAGACTCATATTCACTAATGAACTGTTTTGGACAACGAAACTTTGTTCTAAAATAAATTAAGCATGTCAAAATTAAAAATTAGAAGAACAACACAGTTAAGAGTTGTGAATGGTCATTCTAGCAAAAAACGAAAAACTTAAAACACATAGATTACAATGAACTAAAACAGAGTAAAGTCGTACCAAATTTCCAAGATACGCCATTATTATAATCTTAAAAGTTTTCAATATCTAATTTTCACTCCCACCATAATTATGAGAGATATGTATATCATTGTCAATCTAACAACTCAAGCATATAACATGTAAGGGATTTGTTTTTAACCCGAGCAACATGAAGTCCACAATATACAAAAACTTGCTCAAGCACAACACTAATATATAAAAACATAAACCAATTAGGGGTTTGATTTGTAAACTAACTAGCCCTTAACCCGTGCCGTAATGGCACGGGCCATGATGTTGGTTCATTTTTAATATATCGTATAATTTGTGTCTCGAATACTTATCAACTCCTTATGATTTAATATGTGTTTGTCATAAAAATAGTTGGGATTTTCCTCTCTTTTTTTCTTTGTTTTTTCCTTTAATATTTTACCGCCGGAGATTTGCTCAAATGAAAGAAATATAATCTTAACTTCTAGACACTTTTTTATTTAGGTTCATTGCGGATAATGAGATAATGCTCTACATGAACATGGAAGTTTAAATATTTTTTGAAAATATGTCGTGAGCAGCGCTTATCTTAGTGAAATCAACTAATCAATATCGTCCATAAAAGTCTCCACATGCTCCTATTTCGCTCCAGCTGACTCATCTATCATGGTCATGTTATCGATCCTCCAAATAGGCAGAGCATGGTATTTTTTTGATGAAGCTTCCGTCATCAAAAAGACCACATAAGGAGGTTTCGTCGCCGGATAAGTTGATGATAAAGATTTCGATGTAGATTCTGTCGCCGGAGACAACCAAGATAAAGGTTTCGTCGTTGGAGAGCATGGAGAGCATCACTATTGATCTTAAATCTCAACCCAATATAACCAAGAATTGCCATTAAAGCGAAGATAAACCTCAAAAGAGTAGATAAAACCACCAAAATGGTGTAGATAAGTAGAAAACATAATAAAAACCAAACTAATCTACTAACTAACCTATGTAGATGATGTTGATCCACCATTTTAGTTAGCCATATTATGTTTTTGACTAACTTTAAACTTGATGTCATCTTCTACTGTGAACTTTATGTGATTTGAATCGAAATAGTTATACCATTTTTATTCGTATTGAGTAATCCATTGTATATCCCAACAATTCCTTTCTTTTGCTGTTTCCAGACCATCAGTAGCCATTATTGTCAAACGCAATTTGTCTAATTTTTGTTGATGTTATGTATTTGCAATGTTCATTTTCCTTAAATAAATAGATTGTGGAAAAACTAAAAAAAAAAAAGAACATAAGTATTACATCGGGTCTAAATTATTATATCCAAAATACTCCGAAAACTGCTTTTGGTGCCTTGTTTCCTCAAATTCCTCGTCGCATTATAGACAGTACATGCAACACCAATCATTTGCGAAGTGATCTATTTGCGCAAGTGTGGTCAATGTATCCCTTTCCTGTAATAATAATAACAACACGACAATTTTTTTCAAGGCATCTAGTTGTAAATTGTATGAATCTAATATATTTGAATTATACCTCAATCTTAGATTTCACCTTCTTCTCACATAACATAGCAATTGAGGAAGGACAAATATTGACCACTCTTTACATAGGCAGAGTTAGCCAAACTATGTTTTGCAATTCTCTTACGTGAAAATTATTATTAATCTATATTTTAGTTATCTCCTATTGAAGCCGATCTAATTAGCCCTATAGAAAGTTAATCTTAAATTTTTGACCTTATCTCTTGACCAAATTATTGAAGTATTCTCAGTCATGTTCTACTTTGTGTGATCTACCCATCCGTGTCTACTCTACCTTCTAACCCAGTGAATGAAACCTATACATATTGATCCGTAATTTGATATTGTTGATTTTTCATCAAGTGGTCGCATGCTTTGAGAATGTAAAATATAAAAAATATTCTATAAACATCGGAGGCGAAATTTAGATTTATGATTTAGAGTTTTTTATGATGATTTTGATGAAAAAACATAGTTTTCAAACAAATATTTTAGAATGCAAATATATTTTCCCGGTCAATAAGGTTTTATATCGGGAATTGAGTGAAAGTTGTTGTGTTTGTAGGTAATTGTCGCGTAACAACTCGACATTGATGGTCTTTCAGGAAAAAGAATGTAATAGTACTTGAGAGGGCGATAATGTTCTCTTACATGGGTACACCAATTGCCTTTATATAATACAGGTGATCGAACAATCATGATCATATTGTCTTATACGTTCCGATATCATCCTCGAAATATTTGGTTTTTGTCCTTATCAATCGTGCTAAAAACAGCCAATTACATCTTTCACAATACAATGTTGCATGTTTTGTGAAGATTATTTTTTTACTTGGTCAATAAAACTCACTAAAAAGCAAAAACTATTATTATACACTACTATTACCAACTCCCACCACCATAAAAACCATCCACCGCCACTATTTCTTCCATCAATAGTAATGTTACTGCCTCCACCATTCACAAACAACCTCCACCACTTATACTAACCCTACTTCCACTACCACCATTAGAATTAATATAGTTTTTAGTAAAATTATTTATTAATAAAATTATGTATTTATGTTAGATTATTAAAGGCACATTTATAATAGAAATTTAATTAATCATTATGAACAATCAATGAGACACTTATTAATAAAACGTTTAAAAATGGTTAAGTTGAACAAACCCCAGCGGTAAATTTATATTTTCCAAGGACAAATCCTGACCACTCTTTACATAAACAAATCGATAATAAATAATTTCATATGTTCCGATTTTGATTCGTGTCGTTCGTTTAGTTATTACATAACATGGCAATTGATTGCACCAATTTTTTAAAATGGACATGTGTTTCATCAAGTTTAGTTTAACATTATAATAATCAATAAAAAACTTTAAAATGAATAAATTGTTTATTATGTGCAATTAGTGAAACACTAATTAATATACCAATTATGGTATTTAAGTTGAACAAACCACCACTATTGATTTATCTTTTCTATCAATTCCAACCAGGATGGAACAATGGTTAGAGGCCACTCTTATGACACAATAGGTCATGAGTTCGAACCTCCCCGTTATAATTTTTGAAATTCCATATCTTGACTTGAGTATTCATTTTTCATTCATAATATTGGAATTAACACCACATGTGCGACTTGTAGGGTGTGGCAGGGAGAACCACAGCCCTTGATTTATCTTTCCCACTGACAAATCCTGACCACCACTAACAAAGGCAAACTTAGCCTAGCTTTGTTTTGTATTCTTGAAATAACACATAAACCAATCAAACCCAAAATAATTACTCACAAAAAATTATGAACAGATCTGTATTCGTTATTTTCTTTTTGTTTTATGCACAAACCCATATCTTCATGTTTGTTGTATAGTGGGGGACTCCAAATCCATATACTTACATTGCATGCAGAGCATATATATAGTGCAAACAAAATAAAAGAGACATAAAAACTACTACACAAAGGGTTACTTCAGTATCTAAGGGGCATTGAGGAGTGTTTTTTACATATGAGACACTTCTAGAAGAAACAACAAAAACTTAAGGAAAGACATAACTCGATATTTTTTCCTAGCAACCTTTTACACCCAGTGTCCAAGAAACATACCTCAAGCCATAAGCAGTAAGTGTGTATTTTAACAATGCACCTCAAGACATAAGCAGTAAGTGTGTATTTCATCAAGTGCAGTAAAGATTCAGTGTCAGCCCATCAAAGCTATTATGTGGCCAACCATGCGATATAGGGGTATAACCAAGCATAATACATATACTTATGTTTCGAATTAGTCTCTCTTCACCTAAACCACCCATTTCTCAAATTAGTTTCTCTTCACCTAAAAAATAAAAAATAAAAAATTTATAAACATATACTCCACATTAAAAGAGAAAACAATCAAATTAAAACCAAGAATATAAGGATTGTGTGAAAGACGGTAAAAGAAATTGCAGAGGTATCAAGAATCAGAAATATTAGTTTTCAACGAAAAATACAATTTGTTAGCCCCAAACATACAAAACGCTATCAAAATTAATTAAATACATGAAAGGATAGAAACTGAGGAAAGATTGTAAATAGGGATAACCGTCCAAATCACCCATTCTAGGAATCAGTCTCTCTTTACCTACAAAAAAATAAAAAAAAATAAAAAATAGAGAAAAATCACTGTCTTAGATATTAAAAAGCTTGATTTTACGACGAATGAAAAGAAGTGGCATTTGACAGGTCCACATATATCAAAAGGTTAAGAACTAAAAAATGTCACTTATTCAAGTTGAACGTATAAATTACCGAAGAAGAATTAAGCAAAAACTAAATAGATATATCATATTTTAACAACCCATGTGTGTTTCCAAGAGAAACACCCCTAAGATAATTTTGACTCATATTATTCAGTCGTTGGGTGCTTCAAATATCTGGTATGAAGATTTTCATGTTAAATTGTGCACGTCACACATATTATTGATAGTGAGCATTCAGTAATTCAACATATACTTTACATGTTTAAATCTCTCCTTTATAAATAGCTTTACTCCGCTCATGTTGAAGAATAAATTGGCTATGTTTTCCATGTTGCACCATAGTATAACCGAAAGTCGTATTGAATGGTAACAATATAACCACTAACTCGCCATTGTTGCTCGAAACAAAATTTGGATACCTCCATCGGAAGACAGCAGTGACGCGGACTTTCAGAAATTCATGAGGAAAAAGATTTACTTACATGCTTAGATTTCCTTTGCTGCAAAGCGACCATTTCGTTTCTCCTGGAGAATCAAAAGCAGAAGAAAAATCAGTTACTATACAGGCTAATACCATTTTTACGTTCTCAAATTGCAAGTATACTTATATAACATAGACAGAACTTCCAGATAAAGTTAAATTAATCATGTTTCATACACTTAGTTTCCGGGTAATCCAGCGTATCAGATATTCATCATTTTCTAGTAGATATAATTTGTTTTTCTTGTAATTAGTTACTATACAGGCCAATACCATTTGTATGTTCTCAAACTGCAAGTATACTTATAACATATATAGAACTGCCATAGAAAGTGAAACCATGTCTCATGGGCATACTAAGTTTCTGGGCAATCCAACATATCAGATATTCATTATAAATGTAAAACATTGGTAGAAGATTTAACTGGGTTTTCTTGACATGATTCTTTAATTTCAGATAATATACCACCAAAACACGAACATAGTGAGGGGAAAAACACTAAAACCATCAAACAAATATTAAATTAAAAAGAAGATAAACTGCCTAGATACGACAACTTTAACATCTTCAGTCTCTGATTGTAATCGTTGATTTATGAAGATGCTTCTCATAAAAATACGCCAACGCAAATATCAATGGAGGATGTAAATATTAATGTTATCTTGGGGACAAATTTTCTACCATTGTTGCACCCTCCTCTATCGGCTCAAGTTATAATCACATGTTTCCTGCAAAAATCATTGAACCAAGATAAACTGCAAATACATCGATCTGAAGTTAGGGTGCTTGACCCAATATAACCTCCACATGTACCAATTCAAAGTATCTTTTAACTATTCAGTACACTACATGTCTAAAAATGGCAAAACTTTAAACACTGGGATGAAAATTAGTAAGAACCTTGAAAACTTAGGCCGGTTAATTTAGACATCTAAATACCACATCAATGTAAAATTAGGTGGTCAAAAAATTTATAGGTGTATATAGTCGAGTTAGTGATATATCAATAAAACAAAGAAAGGTAAATTAAAAGGTTTCTTTTTTTCTTTAACAAAACCTCTGCATAATAACGTATCGAAATCTCAATAAAATAAAATAAAATACAACTAACCTTAATTGCTTGGTAAGCATTTAATATCAACATCTTTGAGCACCTCAGTTCTAACATTGTAGGCATGAAAAATCACCTCATATACTAACAAATTTCCTGCACAAACAACGAAAGTCATAAATTAACCATTAGCACATAATTGCGCATCCCATATCGATTGGCCAACTTCACGATTAATTAATTTATTATTATTCATCTTGTAGCCCTTAAGAGATACCATTAGGACTGAGTTTGATAATGAAAGTTTAGTTTACCAGGTATTCTGAAGTTAGCGCCACAATGGCACGGGCTAATTCACATTGTCCTAGGCTGTGGCGTTAATCGGTCTTTAAGAGTTTGACGTCTTCTTTTATCTTTTGTTTATGTGAAAAAAAGCGTAAAAAAATTCTGTGTTTTGAAGGGAGATTAACAATTTCTATCATATCAGTTCCATAAAGTTTCTTCTTTTATTTACAAAGTTTTTACCAATTTGTTTCTTTTGAGTTCCTCTCGTCCAATTTTCTTTTACTTTTTATATTATCTGCCATGATTTTAAGTCGTCCATTTTCTTTTACTTTTTACATTTTCTGTAATTATTTTAAGTGTAATTAGATCTCAAAAGAAGATTTTGGTCAAATTAATTAGTGATTTTAAATAAAATTTTGAGAAGTAGTTGTCAGGGGGTAGTGGTGGTGGTAGAGTGATGGAGGTAATTGCTAGTAGTAAATGGTGTTCTAAATGGATTGTTTTATCAAGGAACTTGAGAATTCCATGTATACTGGCTACCTCTGAACGTGGTGGTGGGATTTAGGGTCTTTCACTGGTCGGGTGTCCAAAGGTAGATTGCATACTAAGGATATGAATTCCAAACACTTTACAGATACGGAATAAATTGAGTGAATCTTGTAGATCGCACTGATACATTAAGCTTCGATTTGAGGTCTTCACACTCGAGAAAACAGAAAGTATGTGGAATATTCAAAATAGAATAGGCATCAAGAGCGGTGTTCCACTTTAAGATAGTATGTTGGTAGAGGATAAACCACCATCTCGGATCTTCTTATCGATAATATTGTTGGGAATGACGGCATGTAATTCCTCTCCCCATATCAGCAATGCATTGGTTAATCCAAATTTCCACCAAAAGGAAATAAAATAGGATCAAAGGGTTGAAAGAATTGCAATCACCATGGAATAACAGTAAATAACAAAACATCAATGTTTGTTTGGATGTTTATACATTTGTAAAGTGAGTTGTGTGTTAGAGTGAACTGAAATCTATAAATCTTAATAGAGAAATATATACGCTCACTTTGTTAGACAGACTGAAACTTGTAGGCAACATCATAAAACACCATCTGTTTTGTTAACCCTCTAAAACATTTGCGCATTAAAAAATAGCTTATAAAGATTAGAGATAGTGGTATATAATATCAAAATCCAAAACAATTAAACTATTTTGAATACGGGTTTTGCCAATCATTAATAGATAAATTACTAATAGGAAGCTAGACTTTTGTATACAACTATAGTTTCAAAGGCAACATCGTCAAGCACCCACTCTACTGTTAACTATCTAAAACATTTTGTTAGTAGAAAACAGTTCGTAAAGATCAGAAATAGTAGTATATAGTATTAGGTGGATTTCCAATTTTCAGCATCTAAAATAGGATATGGTGCTTTATCTTTCATAACGGACACTATAATATGTGGTGGGGGTCTTGCATATATGTAACTGGAAACAATAAAAAAATTAGTTGAGGTACATCATGACAGATATATGCATGGTGTCGGTGGATTCATGGATAAGCATCTCAGTTAAGAATCAAAACTAAATACCTGCAATATATATCATGACAATTCTAATATAGGGAAAGAACAAAAAATACTATACTGAATGCTATACATAATTGAGGGACAAACTAAAGTGTAGTATTAAACTGAAATTTCGCTAACCGGGAAATGTACCTTCAAACAAACTGAAGTATGAATGGAAAAGAACAAAAATAATATGCTAAATTGGTGGACCACAATCACGCTAATAATGGAATATTATATTGAATTGACGGACAAACTAAAGTATGGTATTAAACTAAATTGACCGGAAAAATAATATCGACCCAAAACAGTTTAACTACGCAACACATGCATAATGAATTTATGAATGGGATTAAACTAACATTTTACTACAATATACAGTGGTGCCAACATCAGAAGAAGATAATCATAGAAAAGTAAAAGAGAAGTGGATAACACACCTTTCCTTCATTGTTACAAAAGCTGGTATGTCGATGTTGAGGTAGACTTTGGTAGCATTTGTGGAGGATCAGGTGCATTTCCCTGCAATAATGGCATAACATGTTGGACAATATCATTACCATGATACCCTACATTACAAAACATAACTATGATAAATAGGGTAATACCTTGATAGTTTTTCATGAAAGTGGTTGTTAAGTGCATATTTTGCATATATTTAGTGTCGAATCCATGCTAGTAATTGCTATATATTCTTGCGAATTATTGTATATTACGTTTGTTTTCTCTTATTTGTGTTTTGCTAGGTGAATCATCCAAAAGAAGCGAAAATGCACTTTATTGTGCAATAAAAGAAGTTAGCCGCAAGCGGAGAAAGGCCAAAGACCAAGTGGAACTCGTTCGAATCTTGGAGTTCTTGCTATCATCTCGAAGAGGACGAAAATACGAAGCCAACGGCGAAAGAATGGAGTCGTTCAGACATTGTATGAAGATTTTATGGGCAATTGGAGCAAGCAAAGTTGCGCGCACAGAATTTATAAGGGGTGGCCAATCTGTTAAGGGGCTGCCACCTTCTTCCTCTTCACCAAAGTATGTAACATGTAGCAAGGAGATGATTCAAGGAGACAAGCTAATGATTAAAGAGATAAATCAATGATTCAAGGAGACAAGCTAATGATTAAAGAGACAAATCAAATGATTGGAAATGATTAGGATTGATGGTAATGATTAATGGAATGATGGAAGTTGAAGAGTCCCATTGAGACTGGTTGCTGTTACGATGAATGATGGCATGTTGTTGAAGAAGGGTGTTTCTTTACGATAGAGTGGGAAGATAAATGGTTCGTGGTGATTGATGGAGCTCAAGCTTTGCTGCTGACATTGTTGATGGAGTTTCCGGTGAAGATGGAGGTCGTGATAGTGCTGTGGCAGTTAACGGAAGCATGAGGTGACGACTATCAACCTAAGCTCGATAAGAAGGCAACATGGAAGAGAATTCAGGGAATGGAGAACAATGCTGCCATGAGACGTAGATGGAGCTTTGGCAATGGCTTGCCGTGGCTGAAAGATGATGGAAGTTGAACCATGATGATGACGAGATCGAGCATGAAGAATTCAGGGAGATGGTTACTGAAATTTTGGTTGGTGATCGGGTTGGATGCTGAGCTACGATGATTGGCAAGTGTTATGTTTATATGAGATGATCAGGTGAGCTCATGAAGGGTGTTGTGTGTTGTTTCCGGGATATGACACAGTGATAACGGAGATGCTGCTGATGATATCGGAGTATGACAGTGGCAGTTGGGTCGATGGAGGATTGCAGCGAGAAGGTGCAAGAGCTGCAGAGTTCGGTAAGGATCGAACATGGAGATTAGTTGAGGTCTTCTAGCTGCTGTGAAGACGAGTTTGGTCGCTGTCGTGATCATTGGCAGTTGACGAAGCTAGGTTGGAGATAATTCCAGTATTGAAGAGAGTTTCGTGCCGGTGAGAAAAATAATGAGCTGAGATGGGTTTCGCAATGAGGAAGAAGCTTGAGTATTGAGGTTGCTGTTGAGTTCAGGCGCAGAGAAGAACTGGAGTTGAATACGAAGAAGATTTTTCACGTATAGCCTGGTATACGTGAGTTATGGCTAAGAGAAAGAAAACTCACGATGACCAGAGCGTACGTGAATGGCCGGAGAAACTAAAAATCCAGCAGATTTTTTCGCTCACGGAAGGGTGAGTGTCCGAGAACTGTGACGGGAGAAGCAAAATTCCAGCAGAAAATTTCTCTCACGGGCAGGTGAGTGTCCGCGAAAATTGAAGTTGAAAATTATACTTGTCAGTCCTCTATATCTGACAGTTGAACAAGATCAGTTGGGCTGGACCTCTTCCGTACATGTGAAGCCCACTGGCTGCGAGCCCATTATCCAGATTTCTCACGACCCAGGTTTTGGACGTGATGTATTTTTGGAGTCTTGGCTAGTATTTGGCAACCATTCGACCGGGATTTGGTGCACGGGTACAACAACATTAGGACACCTATATAAGAGAACTTCTAATATTTTTGAGATCATATATAATTTCTAATCAAGTTTTGGAGAGAAGAATACAAGGGAGAAAAGCTAGGGTTTTGGAGCACTCTTCATCACCGTAACTATTTCTTTAATATTTTCTTATATGAAACTCATGGGGTTTGTTAGTACCATGAGTAGCTAAACTTCTTAGTGATTGGGGATGAATTCTAATTTCTAGACAATGATTTGAGTTATTATATAAATCTATTTTGAAGTTCTTCACATATTATTGATTGTTTATACTACTTAGAATATTTATGATTAATTGATAGATTGTTTAGGTGGCCAACTGAACTAATTTGTTGATTCAATCAAATGCTAGTATTGAGTTAGGAGATAAGTAATAGTCGAATAATTCATACAAAAGTAGAGAACACAAGACCTTGCAGAGGGATTCTATGTAGCGATTGTGTGTATAAACAACACTAGAAAGTGGACCTTGATCTAAGAGTCTAACTACTAGGATCAATCTATAATTCACAAAATATAAAGCATTCGGAGAAATTACACCTTGAGTGAGCTACTACTAGGTGGTTTAGACGAATAAAATCTGGTATTGGAGAGCTTCCGTACTCAGTGATATAAGGAATTTAGGGGATAGCACTGAGCTAGCTGTTATTCCACGGTTGGTAATAATTTGTGATTAATAGTATTAATGGATGAATATAATAACTTGATGACGGTTTAGTAACGAAGAAGGATTCCCTGATCATATTTCTCTCCATTGCTTGCAACTTTATTATTTTCAATTGCTTTGTTATTTACTTTGTTCTAAAATCAAAAACAAAACCCCCCATTGTGACATTTTTCGACAACTAAATCTCCCTGCTCTTCGTGGGAATGATCCTTACTTCCATTATATTACCAGTTAATTGTGTGGAAATAAGTAATTTAATTTGAGCACCTACGACACGCATCAAATTTTGGCGCCGCTGCCGGGGAGCAGTCGGTAGCTTTAGTTGCTATTTCTTTTTGTTATCTTTTTGTTTTTAGTCTTATTTTTAGTTTTTGATTTAGCTTTTGAGAATTTTATTTCAGGTACTTAATCTCTGGCATCGAAGGATTGGAATTACCAGAGGTGTGGAATTCAAACTCACAATTGAACGGTACTACAAGCACGTCCAAAGTTCCTAGAAAAACCTTCCACATTAAAAAATGGTAGGCGGTAACAATAATCCACCACCACCTCCACCTCCGGAGAGATAGTTAGGAGAGTTGACATCTCCATGCTTAGATTCGCAACCACTATGCATTACAATCACTGAACCAATGGAGCTGAAGTCGAATCTACTTCATCATCTCCCGAAGTTCAAGGGACATCCTGGTGAAGATCCGAACCGTCATCTTCAAGTATTTCAACACAAGATGACAAGTCTGAGGCATGCAACCGCAGACAGAGATATGGATATGCTACAAGCCTTTCCGTTCTCATTGACAGACTTAGTAGAAGAATGGTTGTATTTTCTTCCTCTAGGGAGTGTTACAACATGGAATGAGATGAAAAATCTATTTCTGGAGAAATTTTTTCCTGCTTCCAAAGCGGCATCTGTTCGTAAGGAGATTAGTGGCATTCTACAGATGTCTGGGGAGTCTTTATATGAATATTGGGAGAGGTATAAGAAGTTGTTGGCAAGCTGCCCACACCATAATATATCTTCAACACTTATCATTTACTTCTACGAAGGATTACTTCCAGAACATAGGAATCTGATTGATGCAGCAGCCGGTGGTTCACTCACTGAGAAGACAATCTCGCAAGCAACTAGTCTGATTGAGAGTATGGCCTCAAATGCTTAACAGTTTTATACAAGACATGACTCAAATGTTAGAAGAGTTATCGAGATGGGGGACTCTCCGAATACAGAACATCGTTTGAGTACAATTGAGAAGGAGATTCATCGCATAGCTTCTGTAGTAGCTCCATCATATGAATAAGAGGCCGAGGTTAATGCTTTATTCCCTAATCCTAGGCCAAGGTATGATCCATATTCTAATACTTATAATCCAGGTTGGAAAGATCATCCTAATTTCAGTTATGCTAATAAGAAAGCTGCAGCTCCTAATCCTTATGCGAGGCAAGGTGGTTTTCAACAACAATTTCAGCCACAACCTCAACAACAGAATCAAAGCTCTAGTTTAGAAGAGATGATGAAAGCTATGATGCTAAAGCAAGATGAAACATCCAAAGAGAAAAAGGCGATATTTCAACAAAACCTACTATATCAACAAAAGAATGATGCTGCCGTTAAAGACTTGCAAGTACAGATTGGGAAATTGGCGACAAATATGAATCAAATGAAAGCACAAGCTTCGACAAAGTTGCCATCACAACCTTTTGTGAACCCAAGAGAGCACGTTAATGCAGTAACTCTAAGAAATGGGAAACAAACGGAAGATCCAAATCAACAAGAAGTGGTTAATAACGACATCGAAAAGGAAGTAGAGGAGGAAACCATCCCAAAGGAAAAGCTAACATCAACCGGCCAACCTAAGGACACGGTTCCCACCTTTACCACACCACCTCCTTTCCCTAGTCGTTTTGCCAAATCAAATAAGCAAGCTCAAGATAAGGAGATCATGGATATTTTCAGCAAGATACAAATCAACATCACATTTATTGAGACCATCAGAACCATACCCAGGTATGCTAAGGTTTTGAAGGATTTATGTACAAGGAAGGATAGGTTGATTGCTAATGAAATTACTCAGGTAGGAGAAAGTGCAACAGCTATGCTATTGAAGAAGATACCTGCAAAGTGTGAAGATCCTGGTGGCTTTACAGTGCCAATTACTATTGGTAAACGACGATTCGAGCGTGCTTTGCTTGATTTGGGAGCATCCATAAGTGTTATGTCAGACGATGTATATGATTCTTTGAATCTTGGACCTTTGAAAGAGGCGAAGATTACTATTTAATTGGCAAACAAGTCCAATATATATCCTAAAGGATTCATGGAGGACGTGTTAGTTCAAGTGAATCAGTTAATCTTTCCGGTTGATTTTTATATTGTGGATATGCATAATGGAGATAATTGTTCATCTACTTCGTTACTTCTTGGGAGACCGTTTATGAAAACAGCAAAGACGAAGATTGATGTGGACAATGGTACACTCACTATGGAATTTGATAAGGAGGTTATACGCTTCAATATTTTTGAAGCTATGCGTTATCCTAGTGATGTGCACTCCGCTTTCTCTGTTGATGTTATTGGTTCGTTAGCACAACATATGTTTGATTTGTACAAAGAAGATGAACTAGAATCTGTGCTACAAAATAGTATTGATTTGGACGTCCATGGCATGCCTAACTTGGACGTTGATATTCCCAAAGAATTTGTTGAGACATGTGGTGCTTTAACGTCATCACAAGAATTTAAAACCTGTAATATTTCATATATCTCTTTACCTATTAATGATGAAGTTCCTTTACCTTCTGTTGTGCAGGCACCTAAATTAAAGCTGAAACCTCTACCTGATCACTTAAAGTATGCTTACTTGGGTGATGGGGAAGAGCTTCCAGTCATTATTGCAAAGAATCTCATAGCAATACAATAAGAACGCCTTCTTCGGGTTCTGAAAGAGCACAAAACGGCTATTGGTTGGACAATTGCTGATATCAAATGCATTAGTCCATCCACATGCATGCATAGAATCCTTATGGAAGATGATGTAAAGCCAGTACGTGATGTTCAGCGTAGGCTTAACCCCCCAATGATGGAGGTCGTGAAGAAAGAGATCCTCAAATTACTGAGTGTGGGGGTGATTTACCCAATTTCTGATAGCAAATGGGTTAGTCCGGTGCAAGTGGTGCCTAAGAAATCGGGTATCACTGTTTTTAGAAATCAAGATGATTAACTCGTTCCTAAAAGAGTTCAAACAGGATGGCGAGTGTGCATAGACTACAGAAAGCTCAATTCGTCTACCCGCAAGGATCACTTTCCTTTGCCTTTCATTGATCAGATGTTAGAGAGGTTAGCGGGACATTTATATTATTGCTTTTTGGATGGTTATTCGGGCTACAATCAAATTGTTATTGCACCAGAGGATCAAGAGAAGACAACTTTTACTTGTCCTTTCGGTACATTTTCATATAGAAGAATGCCATTTGGTCTTTGCAATGCGCCTGCCACTTTTCAGAGATGTATGGTTAGTATATTTTCTGATTATGTGGAGAACATCATTGAGGTATTTATGGACGACTTTAGTGTTTATGGCGATTCATTTGATATTTGCTTAAATAATCTTGAACTTGTGCTTAAAAGATGCATAGACACTAATTTGATTTTAAACTGGGAGAAATGTCACTTTATGGTAGACCATGGAATTGAACTTAGCCACATCGTTTCCTCTAAAGGGCTCGAAGTGGACAAGGCAAAGATAGACTTGATTAGGAACTTACAATACCCCACTTCGGTGAGGGAAATTCGCTCGTTTCTTGGTCATGCAGGTTTTTATAGGAGGTTTATCAAAGATTTCTCCAAAATCTCAATGTCGATGTGCAAATTGTTGCAAAAGGAGGTATCCTTTAACTTCTACCAGGAGTGCAAGGATGCCTTTAATAAATTGAAGGAATTATTGACTACCGCACCAATTATTAAGTCACCTGACTGGAATTTTCCGTTCGAGTTAATGTGTGATGCAAGTGATTATGCAGTCGGAGCTGTTTTGGGTCAAAAAGTAGACAAGAGGTCACATGTGATTTATTATGCATCTAGGACCCTAAATCATGCTCAAATTAACTATTCTACCACTGAAAAGGAGTTTTTGGCTATAGTGTTTGCACTTGAAAATTTAGATTATATTTGGTGGGTGAAAAAGTGGTTGTGTATTCCGATCATGCAGCACTTAGGTACCTACTTAAGAAGAAAGAAGCTAAGCCAAGACTTATACGGTGGATATTGTTGTTGCAAGAATTTGATTATGAAATCAAAGATAAGAGAGGTGTTGAAAATACTGTTGCTGATCATCTTAGTAGACTTGTTGTTTCCGAAGAAGAACTCCCATTACAGGATCGTTTTCCAGACGAACAACTCTTCTCAATTGAAGATTCAACACCTTGGTATGCTGATATAGTGAACTACTTGGTTACAATGAAAGTACCTAGTACAATGTCTAATTTCCAAAAGCTTAAGCTTAAGAAGATAGCCAAGCAGTATGTGTGGGATGAGCCCTACTTGTGGAAATATGGTGTTGATCAAATTATCCGCAGGTGCGTACCAAACTCTGAATTTCAGTCAATTCTATCTTTTTGTCATTCTTATGCTTGTGGTGGTCACTTTGGTGCTAAACATACCGCTCTCAAAGTCCTTGAGAGTGGATTTTATTGGCCTACCCTATTTGAGGATGCATATGCTTTTTGCAAATCTTGTGATAGATGTCAACGAACGGGCAATCTAGGTGCTCGAAATCAAATGCCACTCAATCATATTCTCACTGTCGAGATTTTTGATGTGTGGGGCATTGATTTTATGGGTCCTTTTGTTAATTCGAATGGAAAATTTTATATAATTCTTGTTGTGGATTATGTTTCAAAATAGGTGAAAGCTAAATCCACCCCTACTAATGATTCTCAAGTTGTTTGTGAGCTTGTGAAGGAATATATTTTCTCTAGACATGGTACACCAAGAGTGGTTATCAGTGATGGAGGCTCGCACTTCAAGAAACCCTTCCATGCTCTTCTCAAGAAGTACAATATTACACACAAGATTGGTACGCCGTATCACCCACAAACTAGTGGGAAAGCTGAAATTTTAAATCATGAGATTAAGTCCATCCTTGAGAAAATCGTTAATACTACACGGAAGGATTGGAGTTATAGACTCAACGATGCACTTTGGGCGTATAGAACAGCATATAAGACACCGATTGGTATGTATCCATATCGGTTGGTCTATGGCAAACCTTGTCATCTCCCAGTTTAACTTGAGCATAAGGCTTATTGGGCGGTAAAGATGTGCAACTTAGAGCATGATAAAGCGGGGAAACATAGGCAACTACAAATCAATGAGCTAGAGGATATACGTAATGATGCTTACGAGAGTTCTCGTATATATAAGGAAAAGACTAAGCTTTTCCATGACAAGATGATTTCTCGGAAGAATTTTGTTGTGGGACAAAAAATTCTTTTATTTCATTCTCTTCTTAAGTTATTTCCTGGTAAGCTAAGGTCCAGATGGATTGGACCATATGTTGTTACTAATATTTATTCTCATGGTGCAGTTGATATCACTAGTCTTAGATATGGGACTACTTCTAAGGTCAACGGCCATAGATTGAAGCCATACTATGAAAACATCGCTTATGTGAATGTGGTGGAGATAGAGCTTCAAGATTTGCTCCCTCTGGAGGAGTAATAAGGACAATGCCAAGTCGGGCTGAGGACGTAAAACTAAGCGCTAAATGGGAGGCAACCCATCGGTTTTGTATCTCTATCTTTTGTATTTTAATTTTCTTAGCTTTTCATATCATATTTGCATCCCCATGTTTAATTTTATTGAGTCCGGAATCTATTTTAGAAGAAAATTATGATGAATACCTTTTCGTCAGAAAAATTCAGACTGGGCGTAGTTCAGTTCAGAGACCATAACTGTCAGACCGTTTATCAAAACACTGTGCCCTTTTGACACTTTGTATAAAACACGTAGAGGAGTTGAGGAACCAATTAACTAAAAGGGACGAACATAGCTCAGAAATCACAAATAACATGATAGTTGTTACCATATCTCGGAATATCACCATATCACATTCTATTTTTATTTTTCCATATTTATCTATTATTCTCTAAGTGCTTTGGTGGGTCACTAAACATCGACGTGTTATTACTGCTAGGATGAAATAAAGTGATTGAGTTGCTAAAAAAAAACAAAAAAGATTAAAAAAAAAAAACCGACCAATTAGACCAAACGGAATAAAGACACTTGGATAGAAGTATGTGTGAAACGTTGTCCCTGTCTCCGTCGCCTAAACAAGCGTGGAATGCAGGATCCAAAGCAACTATCATATACTTGCTGACAAGAAGCATGCGCTTGGATCCAAAAGATTGAATCATGCTGTCTAAAAAAAAAGTATTGGTTGAATAAAGTCACTCCTGGTTCCCTTGTATATGCCAGTGAGTTGATGTAAAATTCATACCAGTAGCTCAATCCAATAGGATGCATAGGATCATCTTGGTAGTGACCTTCAGACAGATATGGGAAACATCGATCACTTGTGAACATTCACCAACATCTACATCTTTATCCATCTTCTTAAACTTTTCATTGTGATTGTGGTTTGTTAGTTTCCGAGTATTGTGGCTTGTTCGACTATCTAATTAGAGCTTTATTTACTTGAATATGAACTGAATTTGCGCAAGGTACCTCCTCCTGTAGTCATTTTGGATTCGTTCATGGATTTGTCACAAATAGACGAAGTTGGAAATATAGGTTTTGTAGGTAGACCTCTTGTAAACCTTCACGAGACTATAACTCGTCCACTAGGGACACCTAGGGGTTTAAAGGCTTGTTTTTATGCTAAAATTAACCATAATCTCGGCGACATGGAGTTGATGTATTTAGATAGTTTGCTCGAGGACTAGCAAAATCCAAGTGTGGGGGAATTTGTTAAGTGCATATTTTGCATATATTTAGTGTCGAATCCATGCTAGTAATTGCTATATATTCTTGCAAATTATTGTATATTACGTTTGTTTTCTCTTATTTGTGTTTTGCTAGGTGAATCATCCAAAAGAAGCGAAATTGCACTTTATTGTGCAATAAAAGAAGTTAGCCGCAAGCGGAGAAAGGCCAAAGACCAAGTGGAACTCGTTCGAATCTTGGAGTTCTTGCTATCATCTCGAAGAGGACGAAAATACGAAGCCAACGGCGAAAGAATGGAGTCGTTCAGACGTTGTATGAAGATTTTATGGGCAATTGGAGCAAGCAAAGTTGCGCGCACAGAATTTATAATGGTTAGCCAATCTGTTAAGGGGCTGCCACCTTCTTCCTCTTCACATAAGTACGTAACATGCATCATGGAGATGATTTAAGGAGACAACCTAATGATTAAAGAGACAAATCAATGATTCAAGGAGACAAGCTAATGATTAAAGAGACAAATCAAATGATTGGCAATGATTAGGATTGATGGTAATGATTAATGGAATGATGGAAGTTGAAGAGTCCCATTGAGACTGGTTGATGTTACGATGAATGATGGCATGTTGTTGAAGAAGGGTGTTTCTTTACGATAGAGTGGGAAGATAAATGGTTCGTGGTGATTGATGGAGCTCAAGCTTTGCTGTTGACATTGTTGATGGAGTTTCCGGTGAAGATGGAGGTCGTGATAGTGCTGTGGAAGTTAACGGAAGCATGAGGTGACGACTATCAAGATAAGATCGATAAGAAGGCAATAGGGAAGAGAATTCAGAGAATGGAGAACGATACTGCCATGAGACGTAGATGGAGCTTTGGCAATGGCTTGCCGTGGCTGAAAGATGCTGGAAGTTGAACCATGGTGATGACGAGATCGAGCATGAAGAAGTCAGGGAGATGGTTACTGAAAGTTTGGTTGGTGATCGGGTTGGATGCTGAGCTACGATGATTGGAAAGTTTTATGTTTATATGAGATGATCAGCTAAGCTCATGAAGGGTACTGTGTGTTGTTGCCGGGAGATGACACAGTGATAACGGAGATGCTGCTGATGATATCGGAGTTTGACAGTGGCAGTTGGGTCGATGGAGGATTGCAGCGAGAAGGTGCAAGAGCTGCAGAGTTCGGTAAGGATCGAACATGGAGATTAGTTGAGGTCTTCTAGCTGCTGTGAAGACGAGCTTGGTCGCTGTCATGATCATTGGCAGTTGACGAATCTAGGTTGGAGATAATGGCAGTATTGAAGAGAGTTTCGTGCCGGTGAGAAAAATAATGAGCTGAGATGGGTTTCGCAATGAGGAAGAAGCTTGAGTATTGAGGTTGCTGTTGAGTTCAGGCGCAGAGAAGAACTGGAGTTGAATACGAAGAAGATTTTTCACGTATAGCCTGGTATACGTGAGTTATGGCTAAGAGAAAGAAAACTCACGATGACCAGAGCGTACGTGAATGGCCGGAGAAACTAAAAATCCAGCAGATTTTTTCGCTCACGGAAGGGTGAGTGTCCGAGAACTGTGACGGGAGAAGCAAAATTCCAGCAGAAAATTTCTCTCACGGGCAGGTGAGTGTCCGCGGAAATTGAAGTTGAAAATTATACTTGTCAGTCCTCTATATCTGACAGTTGAACAAGATCAGTTGGGCTGGACCTCTTCCGTACATGTGAAGCCCACTGGCTGCGAGCCCATTATGCAGATTTCTCACGACCCAGGTTTTGGACGTGATGTATTTTGGGAGTCTTGGCTAGTATTTGGCAACCATTCGACCGGGATTTGGCGCACGGGTACAACAACATTGGGACACCTATATAAGAGAACTTCTAATATTTTTGAGATCATATATAATTTCTAATCAAGTTTTGGAGAGAAGAATACAAGGGAGAAAAGCTAGGGTTTTGGAGCACTCTTCATCACCGTAACTATTTCTTTACTATTTTCTTATATGAAACTCATGGGGTTTGTTAGTACCATGAGTAGCTAAACTTCTTAGTGATTGGGGATGAATTATAATTTCTAGACAATGATTTGAGTTATTATATAAATCTATTTTGAAGTTCTTCACATATTATTGATTGTTTATACTAATTAGAATATTTATGATTAATTGATAGATTGTTTAGGTGGACAACTGAACTAATTTGTTGATTCAATCAAATGCTAGTATTAAGTTAGGAGATAAGTAATAGTCGAATAATTCATACAAAAGTAGAGAACACAAGACCTTGCAGAGGGATTCTATGTAGCGATTGTGTGTATAAACAACACTAGAAAGTGGACCTTGAGCTAAGAGTCTAACTACTAGGATCAATCTATAATTCACAAAAGATAAAGCATTCGGAGAAATTACACCTTGAGTGAGCATCTACTAGGTGGTTTAGACGAATAGAATCTGGTATTGGAGAGCTTCCGTACTCAGTGATATAAGGAATTTAGGGGATAGCACTGAGCTAGCTGTTATTCCACGGTTGGTAATAATTTGTGATTAATAGTATTAATGGATGAATATAATAACTTGATGACGGTTTAGTAACGAAGAAGGATTCCCTGATCATATTTCTCTCCATTGCTTGCAACTTTATTATTTTCAATTGCTTTGTTATTTACTTTGTTCTAAAATCAAAAACAAAACCCCCCATTGTGACATTTTTCGACAACTAAATCTCCCTTCTCTTCGTGGGAACGATCCTTACTTCCATTATATTACCAGTTAATTGTGTGGAAATAAGTAATTTAATTTGAGAACCTACGACACGCAAGTTGGACTTGCTTGCTTTGTTTAGCTTTATCTTCCTCTCCCTCTTCTGCACAAATTGTTGGAGGTCTCCTGAATCTACCAGCTTCTGAATCATCATCTTCAGATTCTTACACTTCTCTGTCCAGTGACCGTTAAAATAATGATATTTACAGTATTCTTTAGCATGCTCTGATCTAGGGGGTTGTTTCCCCTTAGACCATGGCCACTCCAACTTCTTCTCTCGGCCCTTGATTTCTCTCAGGATGCGATAATAACTGGCATTCATCTTCGTATAGACTTGATCTTCGAATTTTCTAATCTCCCCTCGTCGATCATCTCTGCGTTCTCTTCTATCTTCGTTGGGTCTTTCACCTAAGTCGCCCCCATAGGTCTGCTGGATTGTTCCGCAGAGTTGGTTCGTGGTGGACGCTGGGTCTAAGCTCTGGGGTTCTCCCATTGTATTTCTTCTAGTCTGGCATGCTTTTCTATGATCACTCGAAGATCTCCTTTGGTTGCAGGGACGATTCCGTGGATCTCGACAAACAGTTGGCTCATCCTGTCGAGCCCCCACTTATAGCAGTTGACGCTGACCACGGGGTCTACATTTCCGATGGCTTGGCAGATCTTGTGCCACCTGTCTGTGTATTCCCTGATTGTTTCCTTGTACTGGACTGCTAGTGATAAAAGATTATCCATCCCGGTGTTCACCACCTTGTTGTACATGTATGTTGTAAAGAACTTTTCAGTAAGTTGATCGTACGAGTTAATGGAATTTGGTGGCAAGTTGTCGAACCATGAGAGCGCGGATACCTTCAAACTTGAAGGGAAGTATCTGCATAGTATGGCCTCATCATAATTCCATCGTGCCATCATTCGATTATAATATCGAATATGGGCGGCGGGGTCGCTAGATCCGTCATAGAATTCGAATGCCGGAACTAGGCATTTCTGCGGAATGAGAGCCTTGGCTAGGTGTTGTGTTAGGGGGGTAGTGCTTGCTTCCTTCATTATTTGCTCCAATTCCCCCCCCCCCCCCTTGCCTAGTTTTCAGTTGTTTGATCTCCGCCATCATCTCGGCGCGGAGATCTTCCATTGCACGCTGGTGCTCTTCCTGGGCAGATGGTTGCTCGGTGTACGGTGGATCGCTGTCAAAGTAGTACGAGTCTTGGGGGTTGTAATCCGGGTCGGATCTTTGTCTTCTTAATGTATTTCCTCGTTTTAATGGGTATGGGTTGTTGGACAACACCATCCTGCGATCCTGATTTGGTCTTGGTGCCATTGAGCTAGCTTCGTCGCGCTGGACTCCCATGCCCCTACTACGGGTAGCTCTGAGTTGCTGATTTTTCTGTGCCAACAGAGCTACCACCTCCGCGTATGTATTTTGAGCTCTCCTCAACTCTTCTAATTCTACCCTCATCTGGGAAGATTGGTTCGACTCTTGATTAGGAGTCCTTTCCGGCAATTGCTCTTTCGCGACTATCGTTTGATATTCGTCGATGATTTGAATCAGGGGCTCAGGTAGATCTGTCGGTGGGTGTAGCTGCTCCGCTGTCTGCTAGGCATGTATGTTTTCTATTAGGAGCGTCTAGTTTACTTAGAGGGGTACATTCTGTTCATTGGTGCGAGGCATCCCGTAGAGTGGCTGTTGTACTCCTGAATCTGCCACCCCTTCACGCGGTTTGCGTGGTCGGGTGGCAGCGGTTACTTTGGAGGCCGCACCTTTGGATGCCCCGGTCTTTGATGCTGCGGCTTTGGCAGCCGCGGACTTTAGGGCCTCCGCTGCAATAACGGTTGTATCCAAAGGCCTCGATCTTTCCGCTCCATTATGAATTTTGTCTGCGGCTTTGAGCTTTTCGCCCATTTGCTTGCTCCTAGTCATTACCGGTGTTTTCCGCGGTGTTTCTTTTGATGAGGCTTTCGTTTTTCCTACATCTTTGTTCTTTTCCATTTTAGAAATTTTTATGAAAAAGTTACCATGTACAAAAGAAAAGAGTGGTTCATGGGGAACCCGTTAGTAGAGTCCCGGAAATCAGATTTCGGAGGTTTTAAGAGATTATCCGGCTATTATTCCCCTTTTCACGGGTATCAGATCTCTTGATTCCTTCGGTTTGTGTCGCAAAATAAGACCATGAGCAGGTATGGCTCATAAAAGTAACGCAATCATGACGGAAAGTATATCCGCGAAGGGATTTATTTGTTTAAAATACTTTCGAAGATGTAGACCTACTGTAAAATACGTGGATATGTCCACACGCTTGATTTTCTAAAGAACTTGAAAACCATTTCGAAGATGTAGATCTACTGAAATATACGTGGATATGTCCACACGCTTGATTTTCTAAAGATAAGAACTTGAAAACCATTTCGAAGATGTAGATCTACTGAAATATACGTGGATATGTCCACACGCTTGATTTTCTAAAGATAAGAACTTGAAAACCATTTCGAAGATGTAGATCTACTGAAATATACGTGGATATGTCCACACGCTTGATTTTCTAAAGATAAGAACTTGAAAACCATTTCGAAGATGTAGATCAACTGAAATATACGTGGATAAACCCAAATAAAATGCTCTAAGCACCGTTATTTTCAGAGAGCGATGCTCGGAACAGCCAGAGTGTTCAAATCACAGGATAAGATAAATCTTTTACCTGGACAAAGTCCCTGTTTCTAGCACCAGATTGTGAACACACAAATTACGATGGTATCTACGTGTCCACAAACAATATTCGCTCATAGTGAAATCCATAGATTAGATATAACGTGCGGAATGTAAAGTGCATAATATAAATGCGGAATGTAAAGTGCATAATGTAAGTGCGGAATGTAAAGTGCATAATGTAAATGAGACGAGTAATTACGTGGTTCAAAGACTCGAGGCCTACATCCACGGGGTAAAAGAGGGGTTTCATTATATGTAAATTGGTTACAAATATAGTCAAATGACTTTGGGTGTGTTAACTTAGGCTGCGGGATTAGGGGACTACTTACTCTTCCTAATTCTCTCTCATTTTCCTTCTTGAATCCACCTCCTCTCCTCTCTCAGTGAGGAGGGGTATTTATAGGGGTTCCGCCGTGGGGTCCACTGATGGAGCCGTTGTAACCTTATCATCTTGTGCTTTGTGCCGATACGCAGACGTCTTCGGTTCCTACGAGGCCCCCTTCGTTTCTTCGTTATTACCGAAGAGGCATGATCGCCTGTTCCGTTGGTTGGTTGACGCGTGTGCTACCCAAGGTGTTTAATGCGGGTGGTTGGGTCATATGCACGCGTCAGACCACGGTTTCCTGCCCTTATCTTATCCGTGTCAGTCAGTTGGGCCCTGACCGTTGATCTAAGATTTCTCTCGAGATGGGATAAAGCAGTTCCGAGAGTGTATTAGGTCCAACACAGTAGTACTTTATTTTGGTGCTCCTTCATTTGTGGTCGTTGGATCTGCGAGATGAGGGTCCTTTTTTGGAGGTACACGCTTCTTGGCTATATCCATGTGGCATCGTCTTTTGATGCCCCGCGTCACATGCTCTCCACGTGCTTACCCGAGGACACGTGGCGAGTGGTGGAAATATGTACTTACAATTTTCCCCCTTTCTTCTGACTTGGGGGGTCAGTTGAAGTGAGAGGAAAACCGTCACATATTCCCCACTCGCCCAATAACTTCCCCTTGATTTTAGGGCGTGTTTCCCTTTACGCAATAACTTCTTGCAATAACTTCCCCTTGGGAGAAGGGACGGTTTCGATTTTCTTGGATGTTTATAAGGGGGGAGAGAATGTGAAATAAATTTCATTCTCTGTCGGTCCTTCATTCTTTTCTTCTCTTCTTTTTCATTCTTCAATTTTATTTGGACGCCATTAACTGCTGATGCTGTTTTGTCTTGAATACGACATGTCCTTGATTCCGTGTGTTCGTTCGTTGTTGCTCGTTCTTATGAAATTCTTGGTACAGGTAAGGGTTTAACCTTTGGTCTTGTTTCTTACTAACTGTTCATCTTCTGCTGCTGTTTTGTTACCCTTATGATGAAGAACACATATACAAAGTATATTTATCACAAGGGTTACAAGTTCATAGTATCAGAGCTTTTCCCTGTGTCATAAATCAGCTAGGGTTTTTTTTTTTAGAATTTTTTAGAAAGTTCATCTTTTTGATCTTCACTTGAGATTCTGCGGGATTCACAACTTGTTTGTATATCCATAGATATAGCCGATCGTCTACGGGTTCCTTACCAGACTCCGCCATCTAGTCCTCCTAGATCTCCACCGCGTGGAGACCCGGATGTATCTCCTCCAGGAGTCTCTAGGGATTCGCATGTGGATCTTCGTTCTCAGAGGGTTTCGTCCTCTTCTGGTCATAGACATTCTTCTAGGAGGGGAGATCCTCCGCAGGATCCCCCTGGTTCTAGATACGTTGCTACCTGCGCTTCTTCCCATCCGCGCGATGAGCCCAAAAACCCGCAGGGTGCTCCTCATAACGAAGCTTTGGCCTCTCATCCCTTTCGCTCTTTGGTTCCTTCGGTGTTTCAACAGAGTCCTCTTACCCCTCCTCCGACGATCCCTTCCAGAGGAAAATATGTCAGGGGTAGTGCTTCGAAGGTCGAACCATCTAAGAATGTTCCTTTGAAAAGGAAAGCCCTGGATACGATCCCTTCAAAAGACTCCGCGCATGACTCTCTTGATGAGGAAAACGCTGAGTTGATTATTCGAAGCGTCCCGGTTGGTAAGAAAAAAGTTACCTCCAAACACATTGATCTGGAAGTATTCAAGGAAAAGCATGAACTTCAAGCTTTTGATGTTCGCTTTTATGCCCCTGATGATGACATTACTTACGATATCATCTCGGGGTACCAGTTCGATGAGTTTCATTTGTTGGCTACTGTGGGGGCCTTCGAAGCGGGTCTTATGCTCCCTTTGTACAAGTCAGGTGATTCTTTTTATTACGATGTGTTGGCCAGTCGTGAGGGTTCCTCGACAAATACCTATAGTCGTTCTGTATCACAGTTGACTGGGAATTATCTCCGCGCCCTGAAGGAGTGCTATCTTCGCAGCAAGGGAGAAACAATGATGACCTGTTATACCCCCGATCCTGCTGAGAGGGAATAGTATACCCCTCAGAATTTCAATAGTTCTTTCGGGGATTATGTCAATAGTAGGAACCATAATCCATGGAGTGTGAGTCTTCATAATATTGCTGCTTCCCGTGGTGATGTTTGTCTTTTGAGTGAGGTTAGCGATGCCAAGATGAAGTATGTTCCTGGTACTGAAGGGTCTGTTAATAAGAAGCTTTTTCCTTCTCGTGAGAGGATCAAGCGCGACCATGACTATGAGTGGCATGCTACTGTTATCGAGATTGTTGGTTCGTGGGCCTGGGGTTGGATTCCTCATCCCGACGGATGGCATCCTACTGCTGGTAGCGTTCCTCTTGAGGTTCCCCCTCTTAGTTTTGGAAATTACTGCCCTTGGCAATTGAACTTCGAAGGTATGAATTTTCCATATGACTTCGATGTTGTTGATGCTAATGACGAGATTTCGGGTGCTGCCCATTCCTCGAAGAGTACTGCGGCTGTGAAGGTGCGAATCATTTACTCCTTTAGTTGCCCCTTTTTTCTTTACTCAAATGAAATCTTTGATTCAAGGAAAGAATGTTGACTTGATTCCCTTATTACTCTATAGGTGACGAAGAAAAGGAGGATCGGTCCCAAGCGCTCTTCCACCATTGTTGTTGATGAGGCAGAGGTCCAAGAGGAGGTTACTAGTCCGGCTAATGAGGACTTTGATGAAGATGAGGATATGTCCGATGGGGAAGAACGTACTGAAACTTCTCCCCCTCTCCGTGAAGATGTTGTTGATGTTTATGGTTCAAAGGGTACCCCCGGTGGTGATGAGGATGAGGATACTACCGCTGATGGTGATGGTGATGGTACGAGGGGTACCCTAGTGGTCATGATACTGAGGATACCAACGCTCATGGTTATGGTGATGGTACGAAGGGTACCCCTAGTGGTCATGATGCCAAGGATAATACTGCTGCTGGCGGTGGTGGTGGGGACCCGGTTTGCCAGGAATTCTCCTTTGGCCGAGTCCACTATGCGTGGCAGTCCTTTGATGTGAATGCTGCCATGGATCTTGCTGATGAGTTTTCCCTGCTTTCCCCAAGCGATGATTGGGACGTGCTGGGTACTTCTGGTAAGGGGAAAGCTTTAGAGAAGACTTCCTCGCATGTTGATGCTTCATAGAAGGTTCCCGCTGTTGGGGAATCTTATACTCGGTCCCCTTCGGATGATTTCCCATATTCCTTGATGTTGGAGGGTGATGACGTTGTCCTTGCTTGGGTGAAGAAGAAAAATTTGATGTTCGTTCCAAACCCTGCTCCCATTGTTGCTAGGGATAAAGATTCTGACGCTTATACCCGTAATATGATGCAGTTATCTGCTGAAGATCGAGTTGCGGAGGTGTGGGACAAGAATCTGGGGTCACCGGAGGCTACCTTAGTAGTTGACCCTCCAGCCACCGCTGTTGACATGATGGCCATAGATGATGGATATCAGTATGGTTACCCTCACCAGCGGATGTTGGAGGTACGTGGTGTTTTGTTTTATTTTTCATGGGTACTCCGTGGTATTCTGACATAGTGCTCTTCGTAGATGATGAGGAGCGAATACTGCAATCATAACTTATACCAGTTTTTCAAGGCCAAGTCCCTTAAGTTAGAGGGTAAGCTTCGTCACAGAGAGGAGGAGTTGGCTGTGGCCGAGGGTGTCATCTTTTCCAGAGATAAGGAGATAAGTGAGCTGAAGAATCATCTTAAGGGGAAAGAGCATCTGGGAAACGAAGAAGAGAGCCTTCGTTTGGAGCTTGCTATGGTGCGTAGTGAACTGGAGGCTGTTCGAAAAGATGCTTCATCTTTCACAAGTTTGTCCCTTGTTCTTGTTTATATCGTTGTTTTCTTCTTAGTAATTCATGTTCCGTCTGAGTATCCCCACCCTATCTTCAGTGGGCGGAGTCTCCGAGTTGATATGGCTTCGAAATGAGAGAAACAGGAAGAATACCCGTATTGCCGATCTAGTGGAACAACTTAAGAGTGAGGCCTAGAGGTGGGATGCCAAGTCTGAGGTATGGCGTCTAAGGCATACCCAGATAGTTTATATGCAAAATAAGTATAACGCGGATCGTCGTCTCTTTGATGGTACTTTGATGTGGACGCACGATAATCTTCGCGAAGCCCACGAGATTGCTTCGTCTTTGTTGGCTAAGATGAATCTTCTGGAGGAAGAGATACGGCAGGCTCGTTCCTCCCAGGATTCTGACGTATGGGGGTACATACAACGTCTTGCCAAAGAAAGAGACGATGCTCGGGCCGAAGCCTCTGCCCTTGGCAAGGCCTTAGCCGCGTCCCGGGCTGACGTAGCTCGTCAAGCCGAGTCCAAGAGAAATCTCTAAGTTAATATGTACATACTTAATAAAGTAATGGAGGAGCTGAATAACGAAGTCAATCATCTTCGTCATTTGGATTCAATGAAGCAGGTAGAGTTAGACGCTAGTAAATTTGCTCTTTCCACTCTTCAACAGGATTATAAGAAAATATCCGACGAGTATGACTTTCTTGACGAGCCTCAAGATGCGGTTGTTAACGAATATGAAATAGATTCGGCTAGAGTCGAAGGTATATATTTGCTTAGCCGGGTGTGATTTTAGTGCTTCATTGTCCTAATTCTTCGTTTTCTTTTTCAGAGCTCTAGGGACAGCTTCTCACTGCAAATGAAAAACTTGACAAGGCTCAATCTGATCTAGAGCAATCTCAGACTGCCTTGGTGCAACAGGAGGGACAAAACTCGTATTTCAAAGGCTTGGCTACGTCCAACAAACAGGCAGCTGACTTGGCCTCTTTGGAAGTGAACCGTCTATCTACCCTCTTGTCCCAGGACAAGATGCGTAATACCGCTGTTATGTACAAGGCTCGTTGTCAGCTGGTCGAAGAGACGAACAAGGTGCTGGCCAAGATAGAACATGACCTCCTGACTGAGCACGGTATTGAAAAGCACTATCCTCGTCATCCTAAACCTTCGGCCCTGTCTAGCTCTTCAGGGCCTTCTTCAGGTGGGATCGTACCTTCGTTGCAGAGGGAAATCCCTACTGGTGGCACTGAATCATCTAAGTAGATTCTTATGCCAGTTATATAAAGTTGATCCTTGTTGATTATAGAGTTGTTGCTGTGTCTGTCGAACTTCTTTTGCTTATTTTGTTTCCTTTTTGCTTATTTTGTTGAACTTGTAATCAACTTTTATGGAATGGATAATCGTTTGTTGGCTAGCTTTGTGAATATCTTGATACCTGTCACCCTGCTGGCTAACCCTTAGTAAGAGAATTCCCAGATGGTTGGGGTTGGTGCAGCGTTCTAGGATATGGGTTGTCACTATGTACATGTCCCCATTCCGTCGACCCGCTGACTTTGTTTTTGAGTGTGATGCCGAAGGTATGTGCCTTCGTGAACATCTTGAGACCTGTGACCCCGCTGGATAATCCTTGGCCAGAGGATTCCCAGGCGGTGGTGGTTGGTGTAGCGTTCTAGGATATGGGATGTCACTAAGTACATGTCCCTCATTCCGTTGACCCGCTGACCTAGTGTTTGAGTGCGATGCCGAAGGTAGGTACCTTCGTGAACATCTTGTGACATGTCCCCCGCTAGCTAATCCTTGATCAGAGGATTCCCAGACGGTGGGGGTCAATGCAGCGTTCTAGGATATGGGGTGTCGCTATGTACATGTACCTCATTTCGTCGACCCGCTGACTTAGAATAGTTGGTGGGGGTCGATGCAGCGTTCTAGGATATGGGGTGTCACTATGTACATGTCCCTCATTCCGTCGACCCGCTGACTTAGAATAGTTGGAGATTTCCTTCTGCTGGATGTCTTCCCCTTGTATTACCTTGAGCTGATTGGTTTTCACAGATTCTCAAAAAAGGTTTTTCATTGATTTATTGAGGCATGTTGTTCCTCGTCCAGAGATAGAAACATATCGAAAAAGCATCGTCTTCTTCTTCTGGTATTCTTTACGTAGTTGCAACGCTGCAATGTGATCTAAGGATGGTATGGCTTGAGATACTTGGCGTTCCAAGGATGGCGGAGGACTTCCCCTTTTAGGTTGCGCAGGTAATATGATCTGTTTCCTGTTATATCTTATATGACAAAAGGCCCTCCCCATGTTGGTGCCAACTTGCCCCACTTATTTTCTCTTTGGTATTGGGGTATGGTTCTTAGCACATACTGTCCTTCTACGAAGTTCCTAAGTTTAACCTTTTTATTATACTCCCTTGCTAATTTTCTTTAGTAATTCTCCATCTTTTGTAGCGCTGCTTCTCTTCTTTCTTCGAGATCATCGAGCCTTTCCAGCATCATGTCCGTTGTGAGGTTCTTTTCCCATGCTTCTGTCTTTGTGGTTGACATGATGATTTTCATGGGGATGACAGCTTCGGCTCCGTAGGTCAGCAAAAAATGGGATTCCCCTGTAGCTGACCTTTGGGTTGTTCGATATGCCCATAAGACATTATGTAGTTTCTCACACCATCGTCCTTTGTGCCCACTATTGTTTTTTGAGAATGAGAGCGATGGTCTTGTTTGTAGCCTCTGCTTGGCCATTGCTTTGAGCGTATATTGGTGTTGACTTGTTTTTTCGGATTTTGAAAGTATCAAATAGTAAATCGATGTTTTTACCTTGTAATTGCTTACCATTGTCAGAGACAATTTATGCCGGGATTCCAAACCGGCAGATTATGTTCTGAAAGATGAATGTGAAGACAACCGAGTCGCGGATTCTAGCCAAGGCTTTAGCTTCTACCTATTTACTGAAATAGTCCGTGGCCACTATCAAAAATCTTATTTTTCCTGATCCTTAAATCAGGGGTCCTACGATGTCTATGCCATATTTTGAAAATAGCCAAGGACTATCTACTGAGTTTAGCATTGTTGCTGGTGCGTGGATTCGTCTAGCAAACCGCTGACATTCTTCGCACCTTTTTGACATCCTTGCAGCGTCTCGTATCATTGTTGGCCAATAATACCCTTGTGTTTTTGCCTTGTCGGCTAGGGATCTCATCCCGCTGTAATTTCCCGCGTCTCCTCGATGGATATCTTTTAGCACTAGGTGGCCTTCGGATCTGGACAAGCATCGTAACAAAGGTCCGGGAAAAGATTTTTTGTATAAAATCTCTCCCCTCAATTCGTACCTCCCTGCTTTTGATTGTATCTTCCTGACCTGCTTTAGGTCTCTGGGTAATGTTCCTTGAGAAGTTGGTGGATATCCAACCTCCAGTGTTCTTCTTTGCTGAAGTCTTCGTCTTCATCCGCTCTTGTCATGATATCATCCTCTTGGAAATCGTCCGCGATGTATTCTACCACATCATTGTCTGTCATTTCTCCCTCTGCGCTATGCTTCATGTTTGTAGCGCAGAGCTCTCGGGGAGGGATTGACGGCTCGTAAACCCTAGTGATTTTAATTGCTTCTATATCTTTGGTTTTCAACATAGATGAGATGTATGCAAAAGCATCCGCGTGCCTGAGCTCCTTTCTGCTCAAGTACCGGAATATAATGTTTGGTATTTGATGTGCCAGTGTCTGGACTAAAGTCATGTATGCCGACAAGGTTTTGTCATAGACATTATACTCCATCTCTATTTGCCTGATGACCAGTTGTGAGTCACTGGTCAAGCGTACATTTGTTATACCCATTTCTATTATCAGACGCAGAGCATGTACAATGGCTTCGTACTCGACGATGTTATTGGTGTGTTCTTTGAACTCTAGTCTGAACACGTGGATGATTCGGTCTCCAGTGGGGGTAGTAATTACGATGCCAATGCCCGCTCCTTCTTTGTTCCTCGAGCCATCGACAAAGATTTCCCATTGTCTTGGGTTTGCCAACTCGAGGATATCGATGAGATCTTTGATTTCGCTGCCCTTGGGTAACCCTGTTGTGTTAAGCCCCTCAATAAGGATTTCTTCATCGTTGTCCAGTGGTAGGTCAGCCAAGAAATCTGCTAAGACTTGGGAATTCTGGGAATGCTGGAGCTCGTGTATGATGTTGTACTGGTCGAGATGAGTATTCCATTTTTCGATTCTCCCTGCTTTTCCCGCGCTTTTGAGGACAACCTCTAGCGGGGTTTTGCAGGGGACGCGGATGTAGTGCGTTAGGAAGTAGATCCTTAGCTTCTGGGTGGCCCATACTAACGCCAGGATGAGTTGCTCGATCTTTGTGTAGTTTTTTTCCGCTGTATTGAGAGTTTTGCTGACGTAGTAGATGGGATGCTCTATCTTCGTGTTGGTTTTGACCAACACCGTGCTGACTGCATTCTTCATTGCTGCTATGTATAGGGCCAGAACCTCATCGGGGTTGGGTTTTTGTAAGATGGGTATTCCAGCAAGGTAGTCTTTGATTTATTTGAATGCTTCCTCACACTCTGTTGTCCATTCAAATTTGGTCCCTTTTTTAAGGATGTTAAAAAGGGCTTGCATCTATCTGAGGACCTGGATATGAATCTCCCTAGCGCTGCTAGGGAGCCTTTGAGCCTTTGGACTTCTTTCAGGTTCTTTGGAGAGGGCATTTCCGTAATAGCCTGAATTTTGGCAGGGTCTACTTCGATGCCTCGTTTTGTTACCAGATATCCGAGGAATTTCCCCGAAGTGACACCGAAGGTGCATTTTTCCGGGTTTACCTTCATGTTATGTTCTCTCATTGCCTGAAAAATATCTTTCAGATCTTGATGATGATCTTTTCGCAGATTACTTTTGACCAGCATATCGTCCACATAGACTTTCAAAGTATTTCCAATCCATGGCTTAAAAATGGCGTCGACCATTCTTTGGTACGTTGCTCCTGCGTTTCGGAGTCCGAAGGGAATCCTTACATAGTAGTAGAGGCCATGCGGGGTGTAGAATGTTGTATGCTGTTGGTCTTCTTTTGATAAGAACACTTGGTTGTACCCGGAGTATCCATCCATAAATGACATCTCTTCGTACCCTTCGACCGCTTCGACCAGTTGATCGATGCTTGGTAAAGGGTAGCTGTCCTTGGGGCACGCTTTGTTGAGGTTGGTGAAGTCGATGCATATTATCACCCCGCCGTTCTTTTTAGGTACGATGATCATATTTGATATCCATGTTGGATAATTGACTTCTTTGATGAATCCGGCTTCTAGTAGCTTACAAAGTTCCATTTCGACGGCTTTGTGATATTCTGAGGCGACTTTTCGTACCTTCTGCCTGAAGGGTGGTGTGCCCTGCTTTATGCGGAGCTCATGCTGGATAGTATTAGGGTCGATCCCAGGCATGTCTCCTAGTTTCCATGCGAAGATATCTGCATGGTCCGTGAGCAGCCTTATTAAGGATGCCTCGCACTCCTTATCCATCAGTGTTCCGATCTTGATCATCCTTGGTTTTTCTTTAGTTCCTATGTTTATTTCTTTCACAGATTCTACAGGTGTAAACTTGGGCTTTGATTCCCCTAGGAGAGGAATATTCTTTGATTGCAATTTTGCATACTCCTCGCTTTCATTTGTGGCTGAGGTACTTGCCTCCGTGTTCCCAGTCGTATGTCCCTTTGGAAGGCTTTTTCCGGAGATTTCTTCTAGGTTAGGATTGATAGTTTTTTCCTTTGCGTTCTCCTTATTTCAGGATCTTCGGTTCTTTCTATGCTCATCTTGTTCGTTGTTGAGCTTTTTCTGTAGAGTTTGACACTATCGTGCTAAGACTTGATCACCTTTTATCTCCATTACCCCTTGGGGGGTTGGAAACCTAAGGTACTGGTGGTAGGTAGCGGCCACCCCTTTCAGTTTATGCACCCACCTTTGGCCAATTATAGCATTGTATGGTGAGGGTGCGTCCACCACGCTGAACCGGGTGTCGACCTTCATTGGTCCTGCATCAACTTGTAAGATAATGTCCCCTAAGGGATTTGTGGCTGCTCCATTGAATTCGTAGATGGTGTAGTACGAAGATAACAGTTGTTCATCATTGAGTTCCATCCGTTTGAATGTATCATAGAATAGAACATTGACGGAGCTTCCCCCATCGATGAGGATTTTCTTGATATTGCATCCTGTAATTGGTAGTGTGAGAACAAGGGGATCGTTATGATCTTCCATGTATTCACCTACATCGTCTGTGTCGAAAGTCAGGGGCGGGTCCATCCATTGTTTTTTTTCGTCCACTTCTTCCCTGTCGATTTTATAAAGCTCGCAGTAATCTTCAAATTTCTTCCTCAACCTCTTACATATCTGAGCCGTTAGGGAAGGTCCCACGGACTCAGAACAGGAGATGGTGTTAAGGGTGCGATTTCCTTCAGGCAGTTGGACTTGCTTGCTTCGTTTAGCTTTATCTTCCTCGCCCGTCTTCTGCACAAATTGTTGGAGGTCTCCTGCATCTACCAGCTTCTGAATCATCATCTTCAGATTCTTGCACTTCTCTGTCCAGTGACCGTTAAAATAATGATATTCACAGTATTCTTTAGCATGCTCTGATCTAGGGGTTGTTTCCCCTTAGACCATGGCCACTCCAACTTCTCGCGGACCTTGATTTCTCTCAGGATGCGATAATAACTGGCATTCATCTTCTATAGACTTGATCTTCGAATTTTCTAATTCCCCTCGTCGATCATCTCTGCGTTCTCTTCTATCTTCGTTGGGTCTTTCACCTAAGTCGCCCCCCATAGGTCTGCTGGATTGTTCCGCAGAGTTGGTTCGTGGTGGACGTTGGGTCTGAGCTCTGGGGTTCTCCCATTGTATTTCTTCTAGTCTGGCATGCTTTTCTATGATCACTCGAAGATCTCCTTTGGTTGCAGGGACGATTCCGTGGATCCCGACAAACAATGGGCTCATCCTGTCGAGTACCCACTTATAGCAGTTGACGCTGACCACAGGGTCTACATTTCCGATGGCTTGGCATATCTTGTGCCACATGTCTGTGTATTCCCTGATTGTTTCCTTGTACTGGACTGCTAGTGAGAAAAGCTTATCCATCCCGGTGTTCACCACCTTGTTGTACATGTAAGTTGTAAAGAACTTTTCAGTAAGTTGATCGTACGAGTTAATGGAATTTGGTGGCAAGTTGTCGAACCATGAGAGCGCGGATCCCTTCAAACTTGAAGGGAAGTATCTGCACAGTATGGCCTCGTCATAATTCCATCGTGCCATCATTCGATTATATTATCGAATATGGGCGGCGGGGTCGCTAGATCCGTCATAGAATTCGAATGCCGGAACTGGGCATTTCTGCGGAATGAGAGCCTTGGCTAGGTGTTGTGTTAGGGGGGTAGTGCTTGCTTCCTTCATTATTTGATCCAATTCCCCCCCCCCCCTGCCTAGGTTTCAGTTTTTTGATCTCCGCCATCATCTCGGCGCGGAGATATTCCATTGCACGCTGGTGCTCTTCCTGGGAAGATGGTTGCTCGGTGTACGGTGGATCGCTGTCAAAGTAGTACGAGTCTTGGGGGTTGTAATCCGGGTCGGATCTTTGTCTTCTTATTGTATCTCCTCGTTTTAATTGGTCTGTGTTGTTGGACAGCACCATCCTGCGATCCTGATTTGGTCTTGGTGCCATTGAGCTGGCTTCGTCGCGCTGGACTCCCATGCCCCTACTACGGGTAGCTCTGAGTTGCTGATTTTCCTGTGCCAACAGAGCTACCGCCTCCACGTAGGTATTTTGAGCTCTCCTCAACTCTTCTAATTCTACCCTCATCTGGGAAGATTGGTTCGACTCCTGATTAGGAGTCCTTTCCGGCAATTGCTCTTCCGCGGCTATCGTTTGATCTTCGTCGATGATTTGAATCAGGGGCTCAGGTAGATTTGTCTGTGGGTGTAGCTGCTCCGCTGGCTGCTAGGCGTGTATGTTTTCTATTAGGAGCGGCTGGTTTACTTGGAGGGGTACATTCTGTTCATTGGTGCGAGGCATCTCGTAGAGTGGTTGTTGTACTCCTGAATCTGCCACCCCTTCACGCGGTTCGCGTGGTCGGGTGGCAGCGGTTACTTTGGAGGCCGCTCCTTTGGATGCCCCGGTCTTTGATGCTGCGGCTTTGGCAGCCGCGGCCTTTAGGGCCTCCGCTGCAATAACGGTTGCATCCAAAGGCCTCGAGCTTTCCGCTCCATTATGAATTTTGTCTGCGGCTTTGATCTTTTCGCCCATTTGCTTGATCCTAGTCATTACCAGTGTTTTCCGCGGTGTTTCTTTTGATGAGGCTTTCGTTTTTCCTGCATCTTTGTTCTTTTCCATTTTTGATATTTTTCTGAAAAAGTTACCATGTACAAAAGAAAAGAGTGGTTCATGGGGAACCCGTTAGTAGAGTCCCAGAAATCAGATTCCGGAGGTTTTAAGAGATTATCCGGCTATTATTCCCCTTTTCACGGGTATCAGATCTCTTGATTCTTTTGGTTTGTGTCGCAAAATAAGACCATGAGCAGGTATGGCTCATAAAAGTAACGCAGTCATGACGGGAAGTATATCCGCGAAGGGATTTATTTGTTTAAAATACTTTCGAAGATGTAGACCTACTGTAAAATACGTGGATATGTCCACACGCTTGATTTTTTAAAGAACTTGAAAGCCATTTCGAAGATGTTGATCTACTGAAATATACGTGGATATGTCCACACGCTTGATTTTATAAAGATAAGAACTTGAAAACCATTTCGAAGATGTAGATCTACTGAAATATACGTGGATATGTCCACACGCTTGATTTTCTAAAGATAAGAACTTGAAAACCATTTTGAAGATGTAGATCTACTGAAATATACGTGTATATGTCCACACACTTGATTTTCTAAAGATAAGAACTTGAAAACCATTTCGAAGATGTAGATCTACTGAAATATACGTGGATATGTTCACACGCTTGATTTTCTAAAGATAAGAACTTGAAAACCATTTCGAAGATGTAGATCTACTGAAATATACGTGGATAAACCCAAATAAAATGCTCTAAGCACCGTTATTTTCAGAGAGCGATGCTCGGAACAGCCAGATCGTTCAAATCACAGGATAAGATAAATCTTTTACCGGGACAAAGTCCCTGTTTCTAGCGCCATATTGTGAACACGCAAGTTACGATGGTATCTACGTGTCCACAAACAATGTTCGCTCATAGTGAAATCCATAGATTAGATATAACGTGCGGAATGTAAAGTGCATAATATAAATGCGGAATGTAAAGTGCATAATGTAAGTGCGGAATGTAAAGTGCATAATGTAAATGAGACGAGTAATTACGTGGTTCAGCACTGAGGCCTACATCCACGGGGTAAAAGAGGGGTTTCTTTATATGTAAATTGGTTACAAATATAGTCAAATGACTTTGGGTGTGTTAACTTAGGCTGCGGGATTAGGGGACTACTTACTCTTCCTAATTCTCTCTCATTTTCCTTCTTGAATCCACCTCCTCTCCTCTCTCGGTGAGGAGGGGTATTTATAGGGGTTCCGCCGTGGGATCCACTGATGGAGCCGTTGTAACCTTATCATCTTGTGCTTTGTGCCGATACGCAGACGTCTTCGGTTCCTACGAGGCCCCCTTCGTTTCTTCGTTATTACCGAAGAGGCATGATCGTCTATTCCGTTGGTTGGTTTACGCATGTGCTACCCCAGGTGTTTAATGCGGGTAGTTGGGTCATATGCACGCGTCAGACCACGGTCTCCTGCCCTTGTCTTATCTGTGTCAGTCAGTTGGGCCCTGACCGTTGATCTAAGATTTCTCTCGAGATGGGATAAAGCAGTTCCGAGGGTGTATTGGGTCCAACACAGTGGTGATTTATTTCGGTGCTCCTTCATTTGTGGTCGTTGGATCTGCGAGATGAGGGTCCTTTTCTACCGGTACACGCTTCTTGGCTATATCCATGTGGCATCGTCTTTTGATGCCCCGCTTCACATGCTCTCCACGTGCTTACCCGAGGACACGTGGCGAGTGGTGGAAATATGTACTTACAAATGTCACACAGTACAACCTGGATTTTGCATAACTAGGAAGCTGGCTCTATTAATCAAAGGCTTATAATGAAAAGTTGTAGCCACTATTCTTATAGTGACAAGAAACAGTTAACTAGAATTGAACTAACTCGAGACAGCAAAAACTCTAACTTGATCCAACACAGGGCCAAAAAGATGACCAAAGTCATCAAGCTTTGTATGGTAAAAGCTACTATAGAAACTTATTCTTGTTCGTGCTGAAGTAGCTCTGAATTTGAAACTGACAGTCTTGAAATGACCCTTCCTGGTCGAACTGAACTTAGCTTGCAATGATTCCGTGCCAGCAAATGCTTCGACCCTCATCTCACCATGACACGAATTTTTCGCGTCTCCAATTGTAAACTTAAGTTTATATAGTTTCTTTGGGATTGTTCGTAGAATCTGAGAAATTGAACTTTCCCTTCCTGCAGCTAACTCGACTGCAGCGAGTCCATATGGAACCATTGAGTGCTTCGAGTCGACGTAACGGATGGCTTTCAACGACTCAATGATCCAACCTGGGAGTGGAGAGACCTCGTCTTCCTGTTTAGGAGGTATGAGGACTCCCGTTGATACTTCCTGGAAGACATGTGGACCATATTCAAACCCACCATTCTTAACCAAATTACCTGCAAAAGAATATATTGATTACAAGATTTACTATTTTTCTCTTTTTCTTTTTTAATAAATATAAATATAAGATTATAATTATTACTCCATTTATAATATTGGATAACGATTATTACATGAAATTAGTAGGAAGCCTAACAAGCTAAGCCAACGACGTACTACTACATTAAAAAAATATTAGAAATTAAGCAGCTAGCCAAACATTGCTAAAATCTGCTCTGCAGAAAAGTCTGCGAAATACAAGATTAGTGTTGCTTATGGAATTAATTTTTTAAACCAACTGGCATTAGCCCAATTGGCCAAGGGTTAGACTCCCAACCTATAGGTTGTGGGTTTAATTCCCACTGCTGATCGATAAATAAAAAAACTAAATGTGGCAATCGCAAGGGGACATAAATAAATCTCAAGTGCAAGCATTCACTGCTTTCCTAGTTAAGGATTACATTCAACATGCGCGGTATAGGTACTATTTATGCTAACTTTAATCGATATAAATAAAAAAACTAAATGTGGCAATCGCAAGGGGACATAAATAAATCTCAAGTGCAAGCATTCAGTGCTTTCCTAGTTAAGGATTACATTCAGCATGAGGGGTAGAGGTACTATTTATGCTAACTTTAGGATTACCAGAATGGTGAGACTCAAAAGCAAGTAATAAGATAAACTGTGGACAAATTAATTAATGTAATTCTTTCAAAAATAGTGCTCATTCCAAATCCCTGTTGGTACAAAACAAATATATTGTAAGTACATTTATGTATCTCCCTCGCCACGTGCACTAGCAAGCCCACGTGGAGGCCACGTCATGAAGATGAAGGGTACACAGGGGGATCCAAGGATCTAGGTGGTACACCACATGTCGAGATCAACGGTCTAAGATGAATGAACATCAACGAAAGGTATACCCACTTAGCACCAAGGAACTACTCGGCAGCACTTTATCATATCTCGAGATAAGATGTAATCAGCGGCTGGGGAAGGCCCAAATGACACAGACATGACATGGAAACTGACACCACATGGCGCGGATTGGACCGCCCAAACCACTCGCATTTGGTACTACTCAGAGTGCCCGCAACATCTAACTAACGAAGGAGACAGAGAATGGTCAGCGTGATGATCATTGGAAGCATAGAAGCCGCGGGATGACCAAGAGGTCCGCGGACTATGCACAAAGCACAAGAAGATAAGATTATAACAACTCTTTTCTAAGGGACCCATGTAGACGAGCTATATATATGACCCTTCCTGTTACATGTGGGGGGGTCGAGCAATTTAGAAAGAGAGAGAGAGGAGGAGAGATCAGTGAGAAGTAAGTATGAGCATGAGCCTTCGGGTTCAGGGAGACTGAAAGTCTTTCGACTATTCTTGTAATCATTTACCACATAGTGAAATCTCCCCCAGACCTGTGGATGTAGGCCTTAGAGCTGAACCACATAAATAGTTGTCTCATTTACATTTTTGCATGGGTGTAATCTCATATCCATGTGATTTCATAGATCTATAATGGTAGATGTTGACGAGATCATGACAAACCCGCGGGGTTTGGAATCAATGAATCAACGTCTATCTAGGTATCTTGCACTATATTCATACCTTAATGCATGCACCCCGCATACGCGTAGATTGGTTGTGGATATGTTGGCACATTACGAAGCTTTCGTGTTCACAATTTGGCGCTAGAAACAGGGACGTTTGTCCCGATCAAAAGATTTATCTCTCTGTGATTTTTTAGACAGATATGCGCTTTAAACTCGTTTTTCGCATCATATCTATGTTCTTTGTATTTTTTACTCACAGATCTGGGCCTCTTACGACATTTAACCGGCAGATCTGTGTTTTGGGCTATTTTTTTCATATATTTGTGACCAATGTATTTTCTACCAACAGATCTGGGCGTTTTATAACCCCTGGACCGACGAACTTATGTTTTAACTATTTTTTATACTTATTTTCTACCAGTAGCCTCATAACAACCCTTGGACCCCATTATTTCAATTGAGCCGGTACAGCTACCCACGTTTTTTCATACTATCCGCATGATCAGTAGTTTGAATGCATTCTTTGCCGCTAGAAATCTAACTTGTGGGTACCGTGAACTAACAGCTAACCCGTGAATCTTTCCTCGTTTTATCTCCGTGCCCTATCTGCAGAGAATTGCAATGGAAAAGAGCAAGGACGTAGGGAAATCGAAGGTACCATCAAAAGAGACGCCTAGGACTATGCCCATAATTACGAGGAGCAAACAGACAGGCGAAAGACTCATAGCCTGGGGCAAAACACAGAACGGATCGGAAGAAGCATTACTTTCAGAAGCGGGCATCATTGCAATGGAAGCACAGAAGGCTACGGCGACAAAGGCTGCGTCATCTACAGTGGTAGCTTCTCAAGTGGCCGTCTCCAAATCGATGGCTATGGCCAGACCTAATGAGCCCCAACATGCAGCAGTAGGCTCGGTGATCCAAGACCCTCCGTACGGGATGCCGCCGGTTAATGGACGAAATACGCAACTACGAGCAGGATACCACGGGGTGGAAGAACCCATTGTGCAGCTGGTGGAAGAAGTTAATACCGCAGTTCCCGACGGACAAGCCCAACTTCAGGAAGGAACGCTAAGTCAAGAATCAAACCAGTCTACGCATATATGGGCAGAGCTAGAAGAGCTAAAGAGGAATCAAAAGACATACGCAGACGCGGTGGCCTTGCTAGCCCAAGAAAATCAGTAATTGAGAGAAAAGATCCTCCAAAGCGCGTAGCTAGGGAATCAACAAGACGAGGCTAATTCCGCGATGAAGAATCCAGACTGGAGAGCGATCCTCGAAAGCACCCCTGCGGCAGGTAACCAAAGAAGAATACCCCGAAGAGGTGCGCGTAGCAACAGAAGGTCTGACCCAGACTATCACCCGGAGACTTCAGACTACTACGAAGAAGATGAGGACACGTTGTTACAGCCTACGAAGAAGGCACAGTCATCCATGCAATACGAACACTATTTGGCGATGGAGAGTCTTCGTGCAGAAATGCTAGCAGAAATCAACCAAATCAAGACCAGGCAAGGAGGCGGAAGGCTAGAGAAGGTTATGAAAGAAGCTAGTACTACACCCCTAGCGCACCAGTTAGCTACGGCTACTATTCCACAGAAATGTCCAGTCCCATCCTTCGAATATTACGACGGGTCCGCGGATCCCGCGGCCCATCTACGATATTACAACAGGGTAATGGCCAGGTGGGACTATGATGAAGCTATACTATGCAGATATTTCCCTTCCAGCCTGAAAGGATCCGCGCTATCCTGGTTTGATAACCTCAAGCCAGGATCCATTGATTCGTATGATCAGCTCACCGAAAATTTCTTGGCCACCTACATGTATAACAAGGTCTTCAACACAGGAATGGACAAACTCTTCTCGCTTGCAATCCAGTACAGAGAATCCATTCGGGAATACACAGATAGGTGGCACAAGATATGTCAAGCCATAGGACAGGTAGATCCCGTAGTAAGTATTAATTATTACAAATGGGGACTGGACAGGATGAGCCCATTGTTTGTCGAAATCCACGGAATCATCTCCGCCACAGAGGGATATTTGAGGATAATCATCGAAAAACATGCAAGGTTGGAAGAAATTCAGCGGGAGAACCCAAGAGCACAGGCTCAATGACCTCCACGGACCAATTCTGCGGAACAAGCAAGCGGATCTAAAAGTTACCAAAGAGATCCGAAAGATGACTACAAAAGGTCTGGTAGAAGGTTCGAAGATCAAATCTACATGAAGCTCAATACCAGCTACTCACGCATCTTAAAGGAGATCAAGGATCGCGAAAATTTAGACTGGCCTTGGACTAAGGGGAAACAACCACCAGCCTCAGAGAAGTCCAAAGAATACTGTGATTTCCACTCCTTCAACGGGCACCCAACAGAGAAGTGCAAAAACCTCAAGATAGTGATACAAAAGCTGATAGATGTGGGGGATCTCAAGAAATACGTTGAAAAGACTGCACCAGAAGACATGGCCAAACGCAGCAAACAAGTCCAATTACCAGAAGGCAACCGCACAGTGAATACTATATCCTGCTCAGAGAATAAAGAACCAACCCTAACTGCACAGATAGGAAAAAGACTGAGGAAACAATTCGAGGACTATTGTGAGCTTTACAATTTGGAAGGGAAAGAGGTGGAAGATCATCAAGAATGGATGGACGCACCCCTAACCTTTGAAGCCGAGGACATTGAAGATGACATGGAAGACCACAACGATCCTCTGATCCTCACCTTGCCAATTGCAGGATGAAACATAAAGAAAATCCTCATCGATGGGGGGAGTTCCGTAAACGTTCTATTTTACGATACCTTCAAACGTATGGAGCTCAATGACAAGCAAATCTCGGCCTCACACCACACCATCCACGGATTCAATGGTACGGCTACGAAGCCTATCGGAGATATTGTCCTGCAAGTGGACGCCGGCCCCATGAAAGTTGACGCTCGTTTCAGTGTGGTAGACACACCTTCACCTTACAATGCCATTATTGGGTGGAGGTGGATCCACAAGCTTAAGGGGGTCGCAGCTACCTACCATCAATACCTTAGGCTTCCTACCCCCTAGGAGTGATTGAGATTAAGGGTGATCAAGCCTCCGCAAAGGAATGCCAGGAAATGCAGATGCAACTCAACAATGAGGAAGACGAGAAAAGGAAAACCCGTAGGGCTCGAAACAAATCAATATCAAAGGACAAAGCCATCGATGAATACTTGGAAGAAATCTCAGGGAAAAGCTTATCCAAGGGGCACTCCGTAGGAAACACAGAAGTATCAACATCAATTGCTGACCAGGACGCCCCTACGAACAAACAACCCGAGCCTGCCAAATAGAAATTAAAGAAAGTTCCTCACCTTGGGGAACCAAAACCCACGTTCACATCCTTGGAAGCGGTGAAGGAAGTTAACATCGGGACAGAGGGGAGCCCGAAGAAGATCAAAATAGGAACTCTGATGGATGAAGAACGCGAAGCCTCTCTGGTGAAACTGCTCAAGGAATACGCAGACGTCTTCGCGTGGAAACTATCTGACATGCCGGGAATAGATCCAAAGATCGTGCAACATGAGCTGCGCATTAAACCTGGCACACCCCCGGTAAGACAGAAGGTGAGAAAGGTAGCCACGGAGTATCACAAAGCAGTGGAAACGGAATTGCGAAAGCTGTTGGAGGCTGGTTTCATAAGAGAAGTCAAATATCCCACCTGGATATCTAACATGGTGATTGTACCAAAGAAGAATGGCGGGGTCGAGAATCTGATCGACTTTACCAACTTGAACAAAGCATGCCCCAAGGACAGCTACCCACTACCCAGTATCGATCAACTGGTCGACGCGGTAGAAGGATACGAAGAGCTATCATTCATGGACGTATACGCCGGGTACAATCAACTATTTTTAGCAGAAGAAGACCAGCAACATACATCATTCTACACACCCCACGGCCTATATTGCTACGTAAGGATGCCCTTCGGACTCCGGAACGCAGGAGCAACATACCAAAGGATGGTCGATGCTGTTTTCAAACCGTGGATTGGTACTACCCTAGAAGTCTACGTTGATGATATGCTCGTAAAAAGCAGATTCAAGAAGAACCATCACCAAGACTTGAGGGACATCTTCGAATCTATGAGGGGGCACAACATGAAGGTAAACCCGGAGAAATGCACCTTCGGAGTAACATCTGGAAAATTCCTGGATACCTGGTAACAAAAAGGGGCATTGAGGTAGATCCCGCAAGAATCCGAGCCATAGTAGACATGCCATCCCCAAAGAACCTAAAAGAAGTACAAAAGCTCAATGGATCCATAGCCGCTTTGGGAAGATTCATCTCCAGATCCTCGGATAAGTGCAAGTTCTTTTTCAACATATTGAAGAAGGGAACAAAATTTGAATGGACTACGGAATGCGAAGAAGCCTTCCTAGGCATCAAGAAATACCTAGCGGAGATCCCTATCCTTTAGAAACCAGATCCTGATGAAGTTTTGACGTTGTACATCGCAGCAACCGATGACGCAGTAAGCGCAGTACTTGTCAGGACCCATACAAAGGAAGAACAGCCAATATACTATGTCAGCAAAACCCTGAACTCCGCAGAAAGAAATTACACAAGGATCGAACAACTAATTTTAGCCATCGTATGGTCCACCGTGAAGCTGAGAATGTACTTCTTAACGCATGACATACGTATCCCGTGTTGAGCACCCTTAGAAGCCATCCTCAAAGGGGCAGGAAAGGTAGGACGCATAGCAAAATGGAGCACATACCTCGACCAATTCAGCATCCACTATGAGCTTCAACACTCTCAGAAATCCCAAGTACTTGCGGACTTCCTAGCAGACCTACCTCTGGACAACGAAGAAGAAGTGCGCATACAGGGATGGAGAGCCGCGGGTGCCCCAGAAATTGAAAAGAAAAAGGAGCCAAACGATATCCTTGAACCAGTAAACCCACGGCATTGGGAGGTCTTCGTAGACGGCTCCAAAAATAAAGAAGGCGCTGGATTAGGCATCGTTATCACCACACCCACAGGGGATAGAGTCGTACACGCATTCAGGTTGGAATTCGAAGGCCATACAAATAATATCGTAGAATACGAAGGAGTGGTCCACGCCCTCCGCTTGATAATAGAGATGGGGATACAAGAAGTACGGTTGAGCAGCGACTCCCAGCTAATCATACGGCAGATAGGCTATGAATACAACGTGTACGACGAAACACTAATGGCATACATGGCTTTGGTGCAAACGTTGGTTTCCCAAATACCAAAAATCAAGTTCCGACATCTGCGCAGGAAGGAACTCAGGCACGCAGATGCCTTGGCTTATGTTTCGGCCATGCTCAAGAACAAAGATGTCAAAGCAATCAAGGTGACAAGAGTGTACGAGCCATCCATCAAACTCCAGGAGATATGCGCGAGTAACCAACGTAGGTCCGCAATGGAGAATGTGTCCGAGGAAGAGGATATCGGAGAGCTCATATTCGACGAGTTCCAAGACGACGATATAATGCAACAAGCAGATGCGGACGACGATTACAGTCGGGAAGAGGATTGGAGACTCGGAATCCATTCCTTCCTCCAAGAAGGGAAGCTACCCCAGGACACCAAACAAGCTAGGAAAATACAATCCAGAGCAGGGATGTATGAGCTAAGAGACGGAACCTTATACATAAAATCATTCATAGGGCCACTTCGTCGCTATTTGTCCCGATCCGAAGGACACAGCATCTTGAAAGATATCCATAGAGGAGATGCAGGAAATCACAGCGGAATGAGATCGCTTACAGATAAGGCAAAGACGCAGGGTTACTATTGGCCAACAATGATCCAAGACGCGGCTAGAATGGCGAAAAGGTGTGAGGAATGTCAAAGATTTGGAAGGCGAATCCACACCCCAGCCACAAAGTTGAATTCGGTGGACAGTCCGTGGCCCTTCGAAAAGTGGAGAATCGACATTGTGGGCCCGCTTGTATCAGGAACCGGGAAAAGAAGATTCCTAATAGTGGCTACGGATTACTTCAGCAAGTGGGTAGAAGCCAAGGCACTTGCGAGGATTCGTGATTCAGACGTCTTCACTTTCATATTTCAAAATATCATTTGCAGGTTCGGCATCCCCATGAGATAGTTTCCGACAATGGTCAACAACTACAAGGAAAAAATATCGACTTGCTGTTCGACACCTTCAAAATTCGGAAAAACAAGTCCACCCCTATATACCCGCAGAGCAATGGACAAGCGGAAGCCACAAACAAAACCCTAGCGCTCATCCTCAAAAAACAGTTAGACGAGTACAAAGGGCGATGGTGTGAACAGTTACATAATGTTCTGTGGGCATACATGACAACTCGAAGATCAGCTACTGGGGAATCTCCATTTCTACTCACATACGGAGCGGAAGCAATAATTCCCACGGAAGTTCTACTACCCACAACAAAGACAGAAGCGTGGGAGAAGAACCTCACCGAGGACATGATGTTAGAAAAGCTTGATGACCTCGAAGAAAGAAGAGAGACCGCACTACAGAAAATGGAAAACTACAAGCGCAGGCTGGCAAGAGAGTATAAAAAGAAAGTAAAACTTAGGAATTTTGTAGAGGGCTAGTATGTGTTAAGAACTATTCCCCAATACCAGCGAGAAAAGAAGTGGGGAAAATTAGCACCAACTTGGGGTGGACCCTACGTGATACACGACGTCACCGGAAATGGCTCCTACTACCTGCGTAATCTGAAAGGGGAAATACTCAGGCACCCGTGGAACGCCAAATACCTCAAACCATACTATCCATAATCTATCACCTTCGTATGCATTTCAGAAGAAGAAAGTTGACTTACAAGTCCGCATGTTTCTATCTCTGATGGAGGAATAGCACGCCTCAACTTTTCAATCAATACAAATTTTCATCTTCAATTGACATAACTCTACTCGTTACCTATACGCATCTCGATGCGCTCAATACCCATAACCAACACCGTATGAGACACATGTATATACCCATAAGCATTTCAATTTACACATGTATATACCCATAAGCATTTCAATTTACTCAGACTACTCAATACCTATCCTTACACAAAGAGATCAAAAAATCAACCGAATACGAATGTACATTGAAAATCATTCCCTATATTAATAAAGTGTCAATACTATTGTTACCCCGTGGACGTAGGCCTTAGGGCTGAACCACGTAAACTTGTGTGCAGTTACTATCATGGTACTTCAATAAGGTGAATGTTCCGCACAAAGCACGGAACATACTCACCACGATACACCGGGAACAACCCGAACAACGAATACACATGCCATCTCTCGAACTCCCCCATAAGTGTCTATAAGTGTATGACCGGGGGGTGACTTCCCATGGAACGAGATACCCAAGCAACATTATAAGCCACGATATCCCTAAACGCCGGCTAGACCCCCACCGCTCAGTAATCCTCTGGCCCAGGAATTAGCTGAGCGGGGTGACAGGTCGCAAGACAATTCCGAGGATATCAACCTACGGGATTGCATAAACACTACAATTTCTCAAATCCCGATTCCCTGGAATACAAAATCCAAGGAATTACTTAATCACAAAATCTATGGAGTTAGTTAATTTCATTTATGAGGCACATAGACGCAATTTAACAAAATACAGGTTCAGACTGAGAAGTTAAAGATGATCTTTTACACGGCAGTTGATTACGGACCTAGCAAGAAAAGTAGCAAGAACGCCAAGAAAATTAAGCAACTGAGATCACCCCCGACATACTAGTTATGAGCTATTGAGAAGGATCACCATCCGCGGGTTTCTCCTGTAACGACGAAGGAACACTACCTCCTGAGGAGGGGCAGGAGGAACCAGGAGGGAGAATGGGCACGGGACGCCGAGTGTAATTCTTACTTATTCCGTGGGTCTTCTTGTGATCCAACTCGATCTCGCCCAGAGTCTTGTTGATCTCCTCCGCCAACTGCTTACGAGCCACAAAGCCTATAGCTACGCTCCTCATCTCAGCTTGATTTAGGGAAACAGAAAGTTGTTCCGCCTTCTCAGTAGCATGCTTCATCGCTTCCTCTCGAGACGAAGCCAGACCTCGATGATAGCTAACATGCCCTTCCAATTGAACTATTTTAGCCTGAGCTTCGGCATATTTGTCATTCGCAGCTTGAAGCTGTCCTTGGAGATCTGCGGATATTAGAAGAAAGTGAGTAATAACAAATACAACACGAAGCACACTCGATAACGAAGACATATACCTTCACAGTGGTTAACCGCGGAATCTCGTGCTTCTGCGGCATAATCATATTCATTCGAAAGCCTATCATAGTCTACCTGCAGGAGATTATGAGCATATTGACTCGCGCTAAGATCATCTCGAAGCATTGAGTTCGAGTTATGATACCGGTTAACCTCATCATTCTTCGATTCCAACCCCTTGTTAAGACGATACATAGTCACCTCTAAGTTCCTCTCATACTTGGCCTGATGAGCCACATCAGTTCGAGACGCGGATAAGGCACTACTAAGAGCGCCAGATTCCTCCCTAGCATCGTCTCGTTCCTTGGAAAGACGTCGCATGTAAACCCGCACATCAGAGGGATGAGAAGAACGTGCTCGCCGCAATTCTTCTTCCATATCATTAAGCCTAACCTCTAGGGCGGAAATCTGGCCACGGGCTTCCTCGAGCCTATCCCGCGTCCATAAGAGAGTCCCGTTGAACAACTCACGGTCGTGATCGTTTCGATTTTTCAAATCTACCAAACTAAATTTTGTCTGACGCCATTCTTCGGCCATAGCGTTATGAATATCCGCGCGAGCATTCCATTTCACTGCTTCGCTCTTAAGTTTCTCAACTAACTCAGCAATACGCCCCTTTTGGCGAACTCTCTCACTACGAAGCCACATCAATTCGGGGACTCCGCCCACTGAAGACAATACCGCGGGAGGAGAGAAGAAGGAGACGACTCAGAACATATAGAGAACATCGGAAAAGCAAAGTAGGGGAGGTTCAAACCTGAAAGGGACGAAGAATTCTGCTCAGCAACCTCTAACTTTTCCTTGACTAAAGCTAGCTCGGAACGGAGCATAGCCTCATCCACACCTTGTTGTTCCTTGAGCTTAAGAAGATCCCTCAGTTCAGTTATCTCCCTATCTTTAGCAAAGGCCGCAGCTTCGACGCTCGAAAGCACTCCTTCACGGTGGCGGAGTTTCGCTTCTAGCTTAAGAGACTTCGCCTTGAAGAGACGGTATAGAGTATGGTTACAATACTCACTCCTCATCACCTACGGATCAAAAAGAGATTAGTTCAAATAACATATCCAAGTAAGAGCAGGGTTATAAAGAATGGGACATACCTCCAATAGTCGCTGCTGAGGATAATTATACTGGTACCCATCAGCAACAGCCATCATACCAGCGACAGTAGAAGGAGGATTCACCACCAGATCAACCCCGCTGGACACAAGATCCCTATCCCACTATACATCTACAATCTCCGTAGAGATCGACTCCATATGATGGCGAGTAAAAGAGTCCGAACACTTTTCCCCTTTAATCACAGGGGCAGGATGCGGCACGACGAGCAAACCCTTCTCTCTAAGCCAACCTAAGACAACATCATCACCATCCGCGATTAAGGATTTCGGGAAATTATCAGAAGGAGAACCCAAGGGATTAACACCAAGTGCGGCACTAGCTTGACCTTGCGTCAAAATACCCCCAACACCGGAGGAGGTGCCACCATAACCCTCCGGATGAACTAAAGGAACCTCAGCACTAGACACAGCTGTCGCGCCACCACCACCGCTACCTTTAAGAATATCCCAGTCATCACCAGGAGAAAGAAGACAAAAATCCAAGACGAGTCCCATAGCCGCGGCCATATCGAAAGACTGATCCCCGGACAGAGCATTACCAAAAGAAAACTCACCACAAGCACCCACGTCCTTACCACTGCTAGCCACAAAATCAACTCCCTTGCCCTTGTCCGTGACTGTCTGCTGTTGACCGACCTCCATGACCACATCCCTAGTAGATTTTGATCCATCAGTGGTCTGATCACCATCACCACCGAGGACTGGATTACCATCAACTCCGCCACCAGCGGCCTCATTAACAATACCACCATCCCCACCCATGGCGTGATCACCAACGCCACCATCACCGCCACCATCAATATTTCCTTCTTGCAAAGGTGGAGAAGTCTCAATCTGCTCCTCTTCGTCGGACACATCCTCTCCAGCGTTCCCTGGACTGTTCACATCTTCGAACTGCGTAGAGTCTCCAGTAGGAGAATTTGACGATTGCTTGGGGTTGATCTTTTTCTTTCTAACCACCTGCGAGACATAATAATGAATAGCCTTGAGTATCTCCTTTCCTTGGCATAATCCATATTACTTAAGAAAAGGAAGGGGCATATATATGAAGAATACAAACATACCTTAGCAACACTAGCATTCCGCGGAAGAAGGTTTGCGTCGGAATTATCCTCGTCATCCGCGTCATCAACATCACGGTAGTAATCAAAATCCATACCTTCGAAACTCATCTGCCAAGGGAAATAATGGGCGTAACGAGAAGGAGAGGCTTCGCGGTAGGAGCTGTCAGCACTAGGTTGCCAACCATGGGGCCCAGGAACCCATCCATAGGCCCACGGAACAACAACCTCAATAACGGTGGAAGACCATTCGTAATCATGATCACGCTTGATCCTCTCATCAGCAGGAATAGGAAGACCTTCGGCACCAGGAATCCTTGCCATCTTGGAGTCACTTACTTCGCTCAAGAGGCGAATTTCCCCCTTAACAGGAGCAATATTCCGCAGACTCACAGACCACGGCTTACGCGTCTTCCTATTGACGTAATCTCCAAAAGACTTGTTAAAGTTTTCAGGAGTATACCATCCTTTCTTCTCTTCTAAGTTAGGAGCATAGCAAGTCATCATCGTTTACCCCTTGCTACGAAGATAGCACTCTCGGAGATGACGAAGATAATTTCCCGTCAATTGCTGAACCCCGCGGTTATGCCTCTTCTTAGCAGTACCGCGGCTAGATAAGACCCGGTAGTAGAAATCATCACCAGCTTTATACAGAGGCAACATCAAACCAGCCTCAAAAGCGCCCACGGTTGTCAACAGATGAAAAGCATCGTACTGATAATTAATAACCATCTCGTAGGTTATGTCTTTATCAGGGGCATAGAAACTCACCTGGAAGTGCTGAAGACCGTGCTTCACTTTGAAGGCTTCAAGATCTATGTGCCTAAAAGTGAACTTCTTGTTACCCATGGGTATAGGACGAAAAGTGACAGCAGAATCATCTTCATAAGCATCCCCCGCAACATCTTCCGCAGAATCTGCTACCTTCTTTTTAGTAGGAACCACGTATCCCACAGAATCCATCTCTGAGGCCTTCCTATTCGCAGGCTGAATCTTAGTTGTTTTATCTGAGCCAGGCACATACGAAGACGGAGGAGGATTAGCCCGCGGAGGGGGCATGGTACGGAGAGGCTGCGCATTTAAAAGTTTAATGCGCGGATTCTGCTGTTTCTTAGAAGGCTCGTCTCTAGGACGGCTAGAGGCATATTTCGACCCCCGGGGCGGATCACCTCTCTGGAATGGAGGTTTCTGGCTAGAGGACGAAGATGGGCGCCTATCCCGAGGGATTCCCTGAGCAGAGGGAGGAGATTCCCCATCCCTGATATGAGAGTCTCCCCGAGGAGATCTATGGGGACTCGGCGGAGGAGTTTGATAAGGTACCCGCGGACGCTCGGACATATCTGCGGACACAAACACAAATAGGAGGACTAGTCAGTCAAGGAAGATCAAAAACAAGGAAATATCAAGAACAGTGAAGAACACGAAGAAAACCCTAGATTTCATCTACCACCACATGAGCTCTCAAATCATTAATCAATTTAAAAGAAATCAAAGACAAAGCCGATAAAATGCACGGCCCAGCAATGGCAGCCTTCAAATACATGACATGCACGGGACTTAGCCCCATCATGATCTGTCATTAAAAATCAAGAACTCCACAGAAGCAAAAATGGCGAGAAGAATAGATGAAAAAGCCTACCCGAACCACAATAACTTTGATGATTAAAAGACGTCGACAGAAGCAGCGGCGGCAGAAAACAACAGTAGTAGCAGTAAGAAAATTAGGGTTCTTGACCAAAGGGCGCAGCAGAAACAACAGCAGAGGCAGTTTCAGAAAAAGTCAAGAAGAAGGAATGAGGGCAGGGAATAAAACAGAGAATGTGAATTTAATTCACATTCCCTCGTTCTCTTCTCTCTTAAAGTATCAAAAGAAACTGTCCATCACCCGAGACACAATTACGGCCGGACATGGGAAACGCGCACAATAAATGCAAATAACGCCTTTTTAGAAGAAGTTATGAGGGAGAAAAAGCGCACTACCTAATTCTTCTTCCGACTATAGCTGACACCTAGTCATAAGAAGAGGGGCAAATTGTAAGTACACTTATGTATCTCCCTCGCCACGTGCACTAGCAAGCCCACGTGGAGGCCACGTCATGAAGATGAAGGGTACACAGGGGGATCCAAGGATCTAGGTGGTACACCACATGTCGAGATCAACGGTCTAAGATGAATGAACATCAACGAAAGGTATACCCACTTAGCACCAAGGAACTACTCGGCAGCACTTTATCATATCTCGAGATAAGATGTAATCAGCGGCTGGGGAAGGCCCAACTGACACAGACATGACATGGAAACTGACACCACATGGCGCGGATTGGACCGCCCCAACCACTCGCATTTGGTACTACTCAGAGTGCCCGCAACAGCTAACTAACGAAGGAGACAGATAATGGTCAGCGTGATGATCATTGGAAGCATAGAAGCCGCGGGATGACCAAGAGGTCCGCGGACTATGCACAAAGCACAAGAAGATAAGATTATAACAGCTCTTTTCTAAGGGACCCACGTAGACGAGCTATATATATGACCCTTCCTGTTACATGTGGGGGGGTCGAGCAATTTAGAAAGAGAGAGAGAGGAGGAGAGATCAGTGAGAAGTAAGTATGAGCATGAGCCTTCGGGTTCAGGGAGACTGAAAGTCTTTCGACTATTCTTGTAATCATTTACCACATAGTGAAATCTCCCCCCGACCTGTGGATGTAGGCCTTAGAGCTGAACCACATAAATAGTTGTCTCATTTACATTTTTGCATGGGTGTAATCTCATATCCATGTGATTTCATAGATCTATAATGGTAGATGTTGACGAGATCATGACAAACCCGCGGGGTTTGGAATCAATGAATCAACGTCTATCTAGGTATCTTGCACTATATTCATACCTTAATGCATGCACCCCGCATACGCGTAGATTGGTTGTGGATATGTTGGCACATTACGAAGCTTTCGTGTTCACATATATTCTTGATAAATATAAATAAGGTACGTACCTGGACTAGTGCGAGGAATGATGAGTTCTTTTATGGCCACATGATCAATGAGGGGGCCGCAGGCAGGATCCTCTTGTATCCCAGGATTATGAAAAGTGATTTTTGCATATTTTGATTTAGCTTTAAAAGCCCAAGCATAAGTATCACCACCATCAGCACTATATAATGTCTGAAGCGGAAGATCTCCTGAGCTTGGAGGAACAACAACCCTTAATACCTCATCTTGTGCACAAGTTCTAGTCGAACCGAATGTTAAAGAGTAGTAAGAATTAGGTTTAACTCGCACGATCTGGGAGATGTTAGCTTCGTTTCCAAGTCTTACGGCATAGACTCCTCGTTTGACAGCATAGTAAAACCCACCTGGTTGAGGACCCCCTGTAATGTACTGTACTAATCCATTGATTTCCCATTTGGGCAGCGAGTATTTTCCTATGATCACCGTTTTCTTTAGTTGTGACGGTTTTGGTCCATGTTCAAAATGGCCGTTTGGAAGAAAATCTGATCCAAGATGTAAAACAAACACATCCATCAAATACAAGATATATATGTACAGCAAACACTATCAAGTGGTAAAACAAGAGATACTCATGATAAAAACAGTCAAAAATCACTACAGCACACACATATACCCATAATAATCTAGGTAGAAACTTAGCTAATTACCGTCAAGAAGTTTAGGACGTCGCTGTTTATAGGCTGCGAATGAAGGAGTGATGTTGTTGAAGAGAAGCAGTAAGGAAAAGACGAGGAAAATAGAGAGCAATATAGAGGACGATGATGCCATTTGTCTATCTATTATACTGATTCTTAATTAATTAAAGAAGAAAGATCTAGCTAGCTACAAAATTAGCTTGCTAGAGGAGCTTCCAACTACGTTACCTTTATACTAATATTATTATTAGTGATCAGCAGCAGTAGGACAATTCTCAACATTGACTTTTGAATATAAAAACGAGGCTCACGTTTGATACCCACGGATCTAGCCGAAAGTTGAGTTAGTTTACAGTTTGATTCTTAGCCATTAATTATATTAGCTGTATTGCTACGGCAAACTTTCTGTCACGAGCATCATTTGATGATTACTATGAATCCATTCACTTCTATCGCGGATTCTGGATTATTATAATATATATATATAGGGAGAACGGTACATAATATCTTGGACGGTGGGTGTAGATACACTTATTTACCTCCCTCACCACGTGTACTAGCATCCCCACGTGGAAGCCACGTCACAAAGGTGGGTGACACACAAGATCATCCGTGGGTCTAGATAGTGCGCCATCTGTCAAGATAAGCGATCGAAGATGAAGGAGCATCAAAGGAAGGTATACCCGCGTAGCACCAAAGAACTTCCCTATTACACTTTACCCCCTCACGAGGCAAGATGTGATCAACGGCTAGGTGAAGCCCCACTGACAGACGCGACATGGAAGGACTGACACCGCCTGGCACGAAGGGCATGTGTCGGTTGGACTGACGACAAGAACAAAGGCAGGCCAGCGTGATGAGCGTAGGAATAATAGAAGCTGCGGGATGACAGAGAGGTCCGCGGACTATGCACAGAACACAAGAAGATAAGGATACAACAGCTCTTTCCCAGTCTTAGGAAGAGAGAGAGACAGAGATTGGTCAGCGTGATGATCTTAGGAAGCATAGAAGCCGCGGGATGACCAAGAGGTCCGCGGACTATGCACAAAGCACAAGAAGATAAAATTATAACATCTCCTTTCTAAGGGACCCACGTAGAAGAGCTATATATATGACCCTTCCTGTTACATGGAAGGGGGTCGAACAATTAGAGAGAGAGGGGGAACAATTAGAGAGAAAGAAGGGAAGAGTAAGTATGAGCGTTAACCTTCGGGTTCCATGATCACCCAAAGTCTTTCGACTAATCTTGTAATCTTTTACCATCATAGTGAATCACCCTCAGACCTGTGGATGTAGGCCTTAGAGCCGAACCACATAAATCTTTGTCTTATTTACATTTCGTATTGATCTACCCTAATATTTGTATGCATCTCTTAGATCTGTCGTTATGGATGTTGAGGAGATCATGAAAAACCCGTGGGGTTTAGAATCAATGAATCAACATCTATCCCAGCATCTCACAATATATTCGTACTTTAATGCATGCACTCTGTACATGCGAAGATTGGTTGTGGACACGTTGATGCCTACGTGATTTGCGTGTTCACAATTTGGCGCTAGAAACAGGGACTTTTGTCCCTATCAAAAGATTTATCTCTCTGTGATTTTTTAGACAGATTTGCGCTTTAAACTCATTTTTCGCATCATATCTATGTTCTTTGTATTTTCTACTCGCAGATCTGGGCCTCTTACGACTTTTAACTGGCAGATCTGTGTTTTGGGCTACTTTTTGCATATATTTATGACCAATGTATTTTCTACCAACAGGTCTGGGCGTTTTATAACCTCTGGACCGACGGACTTATGTTTTAACTATTTTTTATACTTATTTTCTACTAGTAGCCTCATAACGACCCTAGGACCCCATTATTTCAATTGAGTCGGTACATCTACCCACGTTTTTTTTATATTACCCGCATGATCAGTAGTTTGAATGCATTCTTTGCCGCTAGGAATCCAACTTGTGGGTACCGTGAACTAATAGCTAACCTGTGAATCTTCCCTCGTTTTATCTCCGTGCCATATCTGCAGAGTATTGCAATGGAAAAGAGCAAGGACGTAGGAAAATCGAAGGTACCATCAAAAGAGACGCCTAGGACTATGCCAATAATAACAAGGAGCAAACAGACAGGCGAAAGACTCATAGCCGGGGGCCAAACGCAGAACGGATCGGAAGAAGCATTACTCTCAGAAGCGGGCATCATTGCAATGGAAGCACAGAAGGCTGCGGCGGCAAAGGCTACGTCATCTACAGTGGTAGCTTCTCAAGTGGCTGTCTCCAAAGCGATGGCTACGGCCAGACCTAATGAGCCCCAACATGCAGCAGTAGGCTCGGTGATCCAAGACCCTCCGTACGGGATGCCGCCGGTTAATGGACGAAATACACAACTACGAGCAGGATACCACGGGGTGGTAGAACCAATTGTGCAGCTGGTGGAAGAAGTTAATACCGTAGTCCCCGACGGACAAGCCCAACTTCAAGCAGGAACGCTAAGTCAAGAATCAAACCAGTCTGCGCATATATGGGCGGAGCTAGAAGAGCTGAAAAGGAGTCAAAAGACATACGCAGACGCGGTGACCTTGCTAGCCCAAGAAAATCAGCAATTGAGAGAAAAGATCCTCCAAAACGCGGAGCTAGGGAATCAACAAGACGAGGCTAACTCTGCGATGCAGAATGCAGACCGAAGAGCGATCCTCGAAAACACCCCTGCGGCAGGTAACCAAAAAAGAATACCCCAAAGAGGTGCGCGTAGCAACAAGAGGTCTGACCCAGACTATTACCCGGAGACTACGGACTACTACGACGAAGATGAGGACACGTTGCTACAGCCTACGAAGAAGGCACCGTCATCCATGCAAGACGTGCACTATTTGGCGATGGAGAGTCTTCGTGCAGAAATGCTAGCAGAAATCAACCAAATCAAGACCAGGCAAGGAGGCGGAAGGCTAGAGCAGGTTATGAAAGAAGCCAGTACTACACCCCTAGCGCACCAGTTAGCTACGGCTACTATTCCACAGAAATGTCCAGTCCCATCCTTCGAATATTATGACGGGTCCGCGGATCCCGCGGCCCATATACGATATTACAACATGGTAATGGCCAGGTGGGACCATGATGAAGCTATACTATGCAGATATTTCCCTTCCAGCCTGAAGGGATCCGCGCTATCCTGGTTCGATAACCTCAAGCCAGGATCCATCGATTCGTATGATCGGCTCACCGAAAATTTCTTGGCCACCTACATGTATAACAAGGTCGTCAATACAGGAATGGACAAACTCTTCTCGCTTGCAATCAAGTACAGGGAATCCATTCGGGAATACACGGATAGGTGGCACAAGATATGTCAAGCCATAGGACAGGTAGATCCCGTAGTAAGTATTAATTGTTACAAATGGGGACTGGACAGGATGAGCCCATTGTTTGTCGAAATCCACGGAATCATCCCCGCCACAGAGGGAGATTTGAGGATAATCATCGAAAAACATGCAAGGTTGGAAGAAATTCAGCGGGAGAACCCAAGAGCGCAGGATCAACGACCTCCACGGACCAATTCCGCGGAACAAGCAAGCGGATCTAAAAGTTACCAAAGAGATTCGAAAGACGACTACAAGAGGTCTAGTAGAAGGTTCGAAGATCAAATCTACACGAAACTCAATACCAGCTACTCCAGCATCTTAAAGGAGATCAAGGATCGCGAAAATTTAGACTGGTTTTGGACTAAGGGGAAACAACCACCAGCCTCAGAGAAGTCCAGAGAATACTGTGATTTCCACTGCTTCAAAGGGCACCCAACAGAGAAGTGCAAAAACCTCAAGATAGTGATACAAAAGCTGATAAACGCGGGGGATCTCAAGAAATACGTTGAAAAGACTGCACCAGAAGACAGGGCCAAACGCAGCAAACAAGTCCAATTACCAGAAGGCAACCGCACAGTGAATATTATATCCTGCTCAGAGAGTAAAGAACCAACCCTAACTGCACAGATAGGAAAAAGACTGAGGAAACAATTTGAGGACTATTGTGAGCTTTACAATTTGGAGGGGAAAGAGGTGGAAGATCATCAAGAATGGATGGACGGCCCCCTAACCTTTGAAGCCGAGGACATTGAAGATGACATGGAAGACCACAACGATCCTCTGATCCTCACCTTGCCAATTGCAGGATGCAACATAAAGAAAATCCTCATCGATGGGGGGAGTTCCGTAAACGTCCTATTTTACGATACCTTCAAACGTATGGAGCTCAATGACGAGCAACTCTCGGCCTCACACCACACCATCCACGGATTCAATGGTACGGCTACGAAGCCTATCGGAGATATTGTTCTGCAAGTGGATGCCGGCCCCAGGAAAGTTGACGCTCGTTTCAGTGTGGTAGACACACCTTCACCTTACAATGCCATTATTGGATGGAGGTGGATCCACAAGCTTAAGGGGGTCGTGACTACCTACCATCAATACCTTAGGTTTCCTACCCCCTAGGAGTGATGGAGATTAAGGGTGATCAAGCTTCCTCAAAGGAATGCCAGGCAATGCAGATGCAACTCAACAATGAGGAAGACGAGAAAAGGAGAACTCGTAGGGCTCGAAACAAAGAAATATCAAAGGACAAAGCCATCGATGAATACTTGAAAGAAATCTCAGGGAAAAGCTTATCCAAGGGGCACTCCGTAGGAAACACGGAAGTATCAACATTAATTGCTGACCAGGACGCCCCTACGAACAAACAACCCGAGCCTGCCAAATAGAAATTACAGAAAGTTCCTCACCTTGGGGAACCAAAACCCACGTTCACATCCTTGGAAGCGGTGAAGGAAGTTAACATCGGGACAGAGGGGAGCCCGAAGAAGATCAAAATAGGAACTCGATGGATGAAGAACGCGAAGCCTCTCTCGGTGAAACTGCTCAAGGAGTACGAGGACGTCTTCGCGTGGAAACTATCTGACATGCCAGGAATAGATCCAAAGATCGTACAACATGAGCTGCGCATTAAACCTGGCACACCCCCGGTAAGACAGAAGGTGCGAAATGTAGCCACGGAGTATCACAAAGCAGTGGAAACGGAATTGCGAAAGCTGTTGGAGGCTGGTTTCATAAGAGAAGTCAAATATCCCACCTGGATATCTAACATGGTGATTGTACCAAAGAAGAATGGCGGCGTCAGAATCTGCATCGACTTCACCAACTTGAACAAAGCATGCTCCAAGGACAGCTACCCACTACCCAGTATCGATCAACTGGTCGACGCGGTAGAAGGATACGAAGAGATATCATTCATGGACGGGTACGCCGGGTACAATCAACTATTTTTAGCAGAATAAGACCAGCAACATACATCATTCTACACACCCGACGGCCTCTATTGCTACGTAAGAATGCCCTTCGGACTCCGGAACGCAGGAGCAACATACCAAAGGATGGTCGATGCTATTTTCAAACCGTGGATTGGTACTACCCTAGAAGTCTACGTTGATGATATGCTCGTAAAAAGCAGATTCAAGAAGAACCATCACCAAGACTTGAGGGACATCTTCGAAGCTATGAGGGGGCACAACATGAAGGTAAACCCGGAGAAATGCACCTTCGGAGTAACATCTGGAAAATTCCTAGGATACCTGGTAACAAAAAGGGGCATTGAGGTAGATCCCGCAAGAATCTGAGCCATAGTAGACATGCCATCCCCAAAGAACCTAAAATAAGTACAAAAGCTCAATGGATCCATAGCCGCTTTGGGAAGATTCATCTCCAGATCCTCGGATAAGTGCAAGTTCTTTTTCAACATATTGAAGAAGGGAACAAAATTTGAATGGACTACGGAATGCGAAGAAGCTTTCCTAGGCATCAAGCAATACCTAGCGGAGAGACCTATCCTTCAGAAACCAGATCCTGATGAAGTTTTGACGTTGTACATCGCAGCAACCGATGACGCAGTAAGCGCAGTACTTGTCAGGACCCATACAAAGGAATAACAGCCAATATACTATGTCAGCAAAACCCTGAACTCCGCAGAAAGAAATTACACGAGGATCGAACAACTGATTTTAGCCATCGTATGGTCCACCGTGAAGCTGAGAATGTACTTCTTGACGCATGATATACGTATCCCGTGTCGAGCACCCTTAGAAGCCATCCTCAAAGGGGCAGGAAAGGTAGGACGCATAGCAAAATGGAGCACATACCTCGACCAATTCAGCATCCACTATGAGCTTCAACACTCTCAGAAATCCCAAGTACTTGCGGACTTCCTAGCGACCCTACCTCGGACAACGAAGAATAAGTGCGCATACGGGGATGGAGAGAGCGCGGGTGCCCCGAAATTGAAAAGCAAAAGGAGCCAAACGATATCCTTGAACCAGTAAACCCACGGCAATGGGAGGTCTTCGTAGACGGCTCCAAAAATAGAGAAGGCGCTGGATTAGGCATCGTTATCACCACACCCACAGGGGATAGAGTCGTACACGCATTCAGGTTAGAATTCGAAGGCCATACAAATAACATCGTAGAATACGAAGGAGTGGACCACGCCATTCGCTTGATAATCGAGATGGGGATACAAGAAGTACGGTTGACCATCGACTCCCAGCTAATCATTCGGCAGATAGGCTACGAATACAACGTGTACGACGAAACACTAATGGCATACATGGCTTTGGTGCAAACGTTGGTTTCCCAAATACCAAAAATCAAGTTCCGACATCTGCGCAGGGAAGGAACTCGAGCACGCAGATGCCTTGGCTTATGTTTCGGCCATGCTCAAGAACAAAGATGTCAAAGCAATCAAGGTGACAAGAGTGTACGAGCCATCCATCAAACTCCGGAGATATGCGCGAGTAACCAACGCAGTCCGCAATGGAGAATGTGTCCGAGAAGAGGATATCGGAGAGCTCATATTCGACGAATTCCAAGACAACGATATAATGCAACAAGCGAGATGCGGACGACGATTACAGATCGGGAAGAGGATTGGAGACTCGGAATCCACTCCTTCCTCCAAGAAGGGAATCTACCCCAGGACACCAAACAAGCTAGGAAAATACAATCCAGAGCAGGGATGTATGAGCTAAGAGACGGAACCTTATACAGAAATCATTCCTAGGGCCACTTCGTCGCTGTTTGTCCCGATCCGAAGGACACGGCATCTTGAAAGATATCCATAGAGGAGATGCAGGAATCACAAATGGAATGAGATCGCTTGCAGATAAGGCAAAGAAGCGGGGTTACTATTGGCCAACAATGATCCAAGACGCGGCTAGAATGGCGAAAATGTGTGAGGAATGTCAAAGATTTGGCAGGCGAATCCACGCCCCAGCCACAAAGTTGAATTCGGTGGACAGTCCGTGGCCCTTCGCAAGGTGGGGAATCGACATTGTGGGCCCGCTTGTATCAGGAACCGGAAAAGAAGATTCCTAATAGTGGCTACGGATTACTTGACAAGTGGGTAGAAGCCAAGGCACTTGCGAGGATTCGTGATTCAGACGTCTTCACTTTCATATTTCAAAATATCATTTGCAGGTTCGGCATCCCCGCGGAGATAGTTTCCGACAATGGTCAACAACTACAAGGAAAAAATATCGACTTGCTGTTCGACACCTTCAAAATTCGGAAAAACAAGTCCACTCCTATATACCCGCAGAGCAACGGACAAGCGGAAGCCACAAACAAAACCCTAGCGCTCATCCTCAAAAAACAGTTAGACGAGTACAAAGGGCGATGGTGTGAACAGTTACATAACGTTACGTGGGCATACAGACAACTCGAAGATCGGCCTATCGGGGAATCTCCATTTTTACTCACATACGGAGCGGAAGAAATAATTCCCACGGAAGTTCTACTACCCACAACAAAGACAGAAGCGTGGGAGAAGAACCTCACCACGGACATGATGTTAGAAAAGCTTGATGACCTCGAAGAAAGAAGAGAGACCGCACTACGTAAAATGGAAAACTACCAGCGCGAGGCTGGCCGAGAGTATAACAAGAAAGTAAAACTTAGGAATTTTGTAGAGGGCCAGTATGTGTTAAGAACTATTCCCCAATACCAGCGAGAAAAGAAGTGGGGAAAATTAGCACCAACTTGGGGCGGACCCTACGTGATACACGACGTCGCAGGAAATGGCTCCTACTACTGCGTAATCGAAAGGGGAAATACTCAGGCACCCGTGGAACGCCAAATACCTCAAACCATACTATCCATAATCTATCATCTTCGTATGCATTTCAGAAGAAGAAAGTTGACTTACAAGTCCGCATGTTTCTATCTCTGATGGAGGAATAGCACGCCTCAGCTTTTCAATCAATACAAATTTTCATCTTCAATTGACACAACTCTACTCGTTACCTATACGCATCTCGATGCGCTCAATACCCTACTTCGCCAATACCCATAACCAACACCGTATGAGACACATGTATATACCCATAAGCATTTCAATTTACACATGTATATACCCATAAGCACTTCAATTTACTCAGACTACTCAATACCTATCCTTACACAAAGAGATCAACAAAACAACCGAATACGAATGTACATTGAAAATCATTCCGTATATTAATAAAGTGTCAATACTATTGTTACCCCGTGGACGTAGCCCCTAGGGATGAACCACGTAAACTTGTGTGCAGTTACTATCATGGTACTTCAATAAGGTGAATGTTCCGCACAAAGCGCGGAACATACACACTACGATACACCGGGAACAAACCGGACAACGCATACACATGCCATCTATTGAACTCCCCCATAAGCGTCTATAAGTGTACGACCAGGGGGTGACTTCCTAAGGAACGAGATACCCAAGCAATAATTATAAGCCGCGTTACTCTTGAACGCCGGCTAGACCCCCACCGCTCAGTAATCCTCTGGCCCAGGAATTAGCTGAGAGGGGTGACAGGTCGCAAGACGATTCCGAGGACACCAACCTACGGAATTGAATTAACACTACAATTTAACAAATCTTACAAATCAAGATCCACGGATAGCAAAACCAATCCCGTGGACAACGCAACCATTCACGTGGATTTCGGAACTAATCCACGGCACTGCTTAAATACAAATTTTACGGAATTACTTACTATATTAACAGGGATCTATAAAAATAGACGCGAATTCAACAAAATACAAGTTCAGATTTGCACATTGAAGTTTGATCTATTACAGGGAGGTTGATTACGAACCTAGCAAGAAAAGTAGCAAAAACGCTAAGAAAATTAAGCAACTGAGATCAATCCCCAACATACGAGTTACGATCTATTGGGAAGGAGCACCATCCACTGGTTTCTCCTTTAACGACGAAGGAACACTACCACCAGATGAGGGGCTGGAGGAACCTGAAGGGAGATTGGGAACGGGACGCCGAGTATAATTCTTGCTTATTCCATGGGTCTTCTTGAGATCCAGCTCAATCTCACCAAGAGTCCTGTTAATCTCCTCCGCCAACTGCTTACGCGCCACGAAGCCTATAGCTACGCTCTTCATCTCAGCTTGAGTTAGGGAAAGGGAAAGATGCTCCGCCTTCTCAGTAGCATGCTTCATCGCTTCCTCTCGAGACGAAGCCAGACCCCGATGATAGCTAACCTGCTCTTCCAATTGAACTATTTTAGCCTGTGCTTCGGCAAATTTGTCATTTGCAGCTTGAAGCTGTCCTTGGAGCTCTGCAGATATTAGAAGAAAGTGAGTAATAACAAATACAACAGGAAGCACACTCGATAAAGAAGACATATACCTTCACAGTGGTTAACCGCGGAGTCTCGTGCTTCTGCGGCATAATCATATTCATTCGAGAGCCTATCATAGTCTACCTGCAGGAGATTATGAGCATATTGACTCGCGCTAAGATCATATCGAAGCATTGAGTTCGAGTGATGATATCGGTTAACCTCATCATTCTTCGATTCTAACCCCTTGTTAAGACGATACATAGTCACCTCTAAGTTCCTCTCATACTCGGCCTGACGAGCCACATCAGTTCGAGACGCGGATAAGGCACTACTAAGAGCGCCAGATTCCGCCCTAGCATCATCTCATTCCTTGGCAAGACGTCGCATATAAACCCGCACATCAGAGGGATGAGAAGAACGTGCTCGCCGCAATTCTTCTTCCATATCATTAAGCCTAACCTCTAGGGCGGAAATCTGGCCACGGGCTTCCTCGAGCCTATCCCGCGTCCATAAGAGAGTCCCGTTGAGCAACTCACGATCGTGATCGTTTCGATTTTGCAAATCTACCCAACTAAATTTTGTCTGACGCCATTCTTCGGCCATAGCGTTATGAACATCCGCGCGAGCATTCCATTTCACTGCTTCGCTCTTAAGTTTCTCAACTAACTCAGCAATACGCCCCTTTTGGCGAACTCTCTCACTACGAAGCCACATCAATTCAGGGACTCCGCCCACTGAAGACAGATGACCGCGGGAGGAGAGAAGAAGGAGACGACTCGAGAACATATATGGAACATCGGAAAAGCAAAGTAGGGGAGGTTCAAACCTGAAAGGGACGAAGAATTCTGCTCAGCAACCTCTAACTTTTCCTTGACTAAAGCTAGCTAGGAACGGAGCGCAGCCTCATCCACGCCCTGTTGTTCCTTGCGCTTAAGGAGATCCCTCAGTTCAGTTATCTCCCAATCTTTAGCAAAGGCCGCAGCTTCGACGCTCGAAAGCACTCCTTCACGGTGGCGGAGTTTCGCCTCTAGCTTAAGAGACTTGGCCTTGAAGAGCCGGTATAGAGTATGGTTACAATACTCACTCCTCATCACCTACGGATCAAAAAGAAATTAGTTCAAATAACATATCCAAGTAAGAGCAGGGTTACGAAGAATGGGACATACCTCCAATAGTCACTGCTGAGGATAATTATACTGGTACCCATCAGCAACAGCCATCATACCAGCGACAGTAGAAGGAGGATTCACCACCAAATCAACCCCGCTGGACACAAGATCCTTATCCCACTCTACATCTACAATCTCCGCAGAGATCGACTCCATATGCTGGCGAGTAAAAGAGTTCGAACTCTTTTCCCCTTCAATCACAGGGGCAGGATGCGGCACGACGAGCAAACCCTTCTCTCTAAGCCAACCTAAGACAACATCATCACCATCCGCGATTAAGTATTGCGGGAAATCATCAGAGGGAGAACCCAAGGGATTCACACCAGGTGCGGCACTAGCTTAACCTTGCGTCAAGATACCCCCAACACCGGAGGAGGTGCCACCATAACCCTCCGGATGAACCAAAGGAACCTCAGCACTAGGCACAGCTGTCGCGCCACCACCACCGCTACCTTTAAGAACATCCCAGTCATCACTAGGAGAAAGAAGACTAAAATCCAAGACGAGTCCCATAGCCGCGGCCATATCAAAAGACTGATCCCCGGAAGGAGTATTACCAAAAGAAAACTCACCACAAGCACCCACGTCCTGACCACTGCTAGCCACAAAAGCAACTCCCTTGCCCTTGTCCGTGACTGTCTGCTATTGACCGACCTCCATGACCACATCCCCAGTAGATTTTGCTCCATCACTGGTCTGATCACCACCGAGGACTTGATTACCATCGCCACCTCCAACTCTGCCACCAGTGGCCTCATTAACAATACCACCATCGCCACCTCCAACTCCGCCACCAACGACCTCATTAACAATACCACCATCACCACCTGTGGCTTGATCACCAACGCCACCATCACCGCCACCAGCAATATCTCCTTCTTGCAAAGGTGGAGAAGTCTCAATCCGCTCCTCTTCGTCGGACACATCCTCTCCAGCGTTCACTGGACTGCTCACATCTTCGAACTGCGTAGAGTCTCCAGTAGGAGAATTTGACGATTGCTTGGGGTTGATCTTTTTCTTTCTAACCACCTGCGGGACATAATAATAAATAACCTTGAGTATCTCCTTTCCTTGGCATAATCCATATTACTTAAGAAAAGGATGGGGCATATATACGAAGAATAAAAACATACCTTAGCAACACTAGCATTCCGCGGAAGAGGGTTTGCGTCGGAGTTACCCTCCTCGTCCGCGTCATCAACATCACGGTAGTAATCAAAATCCATACCTTCGAAACTCATCTGCCAAGGGAAATAATGGGCGTAACGAGAAGGAGAGGTTTCGCGGTAGGAGCTGTCAACACTAGGTTGCCAACCATGTGGCCCAGAACCCACCATAGGCCCACGGACCAACAACCTCAATAACGGTGGAAGACCATTCGTAATCATGATCACGCTTGATCCTCTCATCAGCAGGAATAGGAAGACCTTCGGCACCAGGAATCCTTGCCATCTTGGAGTCACTTACTTCGCTCAAGAGGCGAATTTCCCCCTTTACAGGAGCAATATTCCACAGATTCACAGACCACGGCTTGCGCGTCTTCCTGTTAACATAATCTCCAAAGGATTTGTTAAAGTTTTCAGGAGTATACCACCCTTTCTCCTCTTCTAAGTTGGGAGCATAACAGTCATCATCGTTTGCCCCTTGCTACGAAGATAGCACTCTCGGAGATGACGAAGGTAATTTCCGTCAATTGCTGCACCCCACGGTTATGGCTCTTCTTAGCAGTCACGGCTAGATAAGACCCGGTAATAGAAATCATCACCACTTTATATAAAGGCAACATCGGACCAGCCTCAAAAGCGCCCACGGTCGTCAACGGATGAAAAAAACATCGTACTGATAATTAACAACCATCTCGTAAGTTATGTCTTTATCGGGGGCATAGAAACTCACTTGGAAGTGTTGAAGACCGTGCTTCACTTTGAAGGCTTCAAGATCTATGTGCCGAAAGTGAACTTCTTATTACCCATGGGTAGGGACGAAATGTGACAGCAGAGTCATCTTCATAAGCATCCCCCGCAACATCTTCCGCAAATCTGCTACCTTCTTCTTAGGAGGAACCACGTCTCCCAAAGACTCCATCTCGAGGCCTTCCTCTTCGCGGGCTGGTTCTTAGTTGTTCTGCCTGAGCTAGGCACAGATGAAGACGGAGGAAGATTATCCCGCAAAGGAGGCATGGTACGAAGAGGCTTCACATTTAAGAGTTCAGTGCGCGGAGTCTGCTGCCTCTTAGAAGACTCATCTCTAGGACGTCTCGAGGCGTATTTCGACCCCCGGGGCGGATCACCTCTTTGGAACGGAGGCCTCTGGCTAGAAGGCGAGGATAGACGCCTATCCCAAGGGTTACCCTGAGCAGAGGAAGGAGAAGCCCCTTCCCCGATGTGAGAATCTCCCGAGGAGATCTATGAGGACTCGGCGGAGGAGTTTGATAAGGTACCCGCGGATAATCCGACATATCTCCGCGAACACAAACACAAACAGAGGACTAGTCAGTCAAGGAAGATCAAAAACGAGGAAATCTCAAGAACAGTGAAGAACACGAAAAAAACCCTAAGTTTCACCAGCCGCCGATTAAATTCTCAATTCATTACCCCACTCAAAAAGGATCAAAACGTAGCTGGTAAAACACCCAGTTCAGAAGGGGCAATCTTCGATTCCATGACATGCATGGGATTAAAACCCATCACGATTCATCACCAGAAAATCAAAAACTCCACAGGAACAAAAATGGCGAACAAACGAGACAAAAACCCTACCCGAACCTCAATAGTTGTACGAAGCAAGCGGCGACGGCGAACAACAAGAAGAGCTTAGCAACAAATGACAAACAACAAAGAACGACTTTACAACAAGCGAAGCATCGTAATGGTAACGAGAAGAAGAAGTTAAGAGCGTAAAGAAGAAAATGGGGCGAGAGAATAAAACAGAAATGTGAGTTTAATTCACATTCCATCATTCCCTCCTCTTTTATGTCGCGGAAGAAACTGCCCACTACCTAAGGGGCAGTCATGACATGCAGGGGAAACGTGCACAATAAATTCAAATAACTCCTTTTTAGGAGAAGTTATGAGGAGGGAGATAAAAACATATCACACGGTTCTTCTTCCAACTATAGCTGGCGCCTAGTCACAAGAAGAGGGGCAAATTGTAGTTACACTTATTTACCTCCCTCACCACGTGTACTAGCATCCCCACGTGGAAGCCACGTCACAAAGGTGGGTGACACACATGATCATCCGTGGGTCTAGATAGTGCGCCATCTGTCAAGATAAGCGATCGAAGATGAAGGAGCATCAAAGGAAGGTATACCCGCGTAGCACCAAAGAACTTCCCTATTACACTTTACCCCCTCACGAGGCAAGATGTGATCAACGGCTAGGTGAAGCCCCACAGACGTACGCGCGACGAGGGAAGGACCGACACCGCTGGCGCGAAGGGCATGTGTCGGTTGGACCGACGACAAGAACAAAGGCAGGCGGCGTGATGAGCGTAGGAATAATAGAAGTCGCGGGATGACAGAGAGGTCCGCGGACTATGCACGTAACACAAGAAGATAAGGATACAACAGCTCTTTCCCGGTCTTAGGAAGAGAGAGACAGAGATTGGTCAGGCGTGATGATCTTAGGAAGCATAGAAGCCGCGGGATGACCAAGAGGTCCGCGGACTATGCACAAAGCACAAGAAGATAAAATTATAACATCTCCTTTCTAAGGGACCCACGTAGAAGAGCTATATATATGACCCTTCCTGTTACATGGAAGGGGGTCGAACAATTGGAGAGAGAGGGGGAACAATTAGAGAGAAAGAAGGGAAGAGTAAGTATGAGCGTTAACCTTCGGGTTCCATGATCACCCAAAGTCTTTCGACTAATCTTGTAATCTTTTACCATCATAGTGAATCACCCTCAGACCTGTGGATGTAGGCCTTAGAGCCGAACCACATAAATCTTTGTCTTATTTACATTTCATATTGATCTACCCTAATATTTGTATGCATCTCTTAGATCTGTCGTTATGGATGTTGAGGAGATCATGAAAAACCCGTGGGGTTTAGAATCAATGAATCAACATCTATCCCAGCATCTCACAATATATTCGTACTTTAATGCATGCACTCTGTACATGCGAAGATTGGTTGTGGACACGTTGATGCCTACGTGATTTGCGTGTTCATAGTGGGTTTATAAATTTGTGAATCGAACCCGGACTGAGTGACAGTATCAAAACTGAGGCCATCCCTGGCAAGGTACAATCTTATGGTTGTTTAGAAGATTGTCAGATGCTATCATTAAAAGTAAATCAGTCATCCATTATGAAATTACATAATCCATGTGTCGGTCGATTTGAATGTCAGTCGATGCTAGCTGGGATAGAAATCGCCAAGAAGCCGGAGAGAAATAACAGCCAACTATCATACATCAAATCACTCCTCCTTTAAAAGGCTAAGTCATATGAGCTCCCACGTTGCATGGTGAGCATGACACCCACCTTAAATTAAATTAGATAAAAATTTTCAACTACAACAATTCTGGAGAAGACAAGTGTCGTAACGTTATTGGTGGAAGAATTTTTTTAAAAAAAAACACCCCTTAATAAAGAACGTTATTAGTCCAAGCCCCCTGATTTTAACGGCCTAATACTAAAACCGTTTGTAAAAACGTGGATGTACAAGACTTATGTGTTGATTTACACCTAATTGAAAAATTACACCGGGTTTACACCAAATATTTAACTGGACGTTAAGTAACACCGTCAAAGTGGACGATACTCCCGTGAAAAACCAAACCAAACCATTCTTAACTGGACGGAAGCTACTCTTCGTTCTTTCTTCTCCTCCTCCTCCTTATTTCTTCTTCTTCTTCTTCTTCTTCTCTTCACCTGCAATTGAAAATCGAAAAATAAATGGTATTTGAGATCATAGAAAGAGGGAAATTATCAAGAATCGAGTGATAGTGATTGTGTGAGTTTGTGTTGTTGATTCGAATGCAACAGAAAAGGTAAATCCGGGTGTATAATTTAGGGTTTCTTTTGTTGATTGATTTATTTCAAAAATTGATTATTGATTGAATAGTTAGCGATGGGTTTTAAGAATATGACACGAAGAGGAAGGTTATCATGCTAATTTGAGAATGTGAATTGAGAAATTAGAGTATTAGGGTTGCTGTGTTGAAATAGAGAAAATTAGGGGTTCATAGATTATAAATTACAGGAATTATAATGGTTGATGTATGTTGATTTATGTTTGCTTTGTGTGCTTAATGTTTGCAGGAAATTTATGAGGCAAAGTTTATAACATTGATGTAGGAGGCAAAGTTTGATTACAAAGACGATGCAGGGGAAAGGAAGAACAAGGTAAACATGTGAAAACCCTAGATTTTTAAATCTGTAATTTAAAAAAAAAAAATCAGATTGAGTTTTAATTTTGTGTAGGCAGATTGATTAAAATCAGATTGGGTTTTCAGAGAAAAGTTAGCTTCTGTTGATTTGATTGAATATTAAAATTTAGCCTGATTGAGAGCTAATAGCTAAGAACATTTTGGCTTGGTTTAGTTTGATTGTTTGTATGTATAAAATGATACCCCTAAACAAGTTTTTAGGATTCTTTGCACCATTTTTACTGTCTTTCTATAGGGTAATCGAAGACTTTTTCATATTAGTCATATTTACGGAATATTGTCAGTATTCTGATCATTGTGGGAGTAGATTAGATTATGCAGGTCTATAAACAGTATCTTAAAGTATATATTGAGAAGTTCTTTTAGGTTAAGGATGCAAGTCATCTGATAACAGTATTTTGAAGTATGTAATAAGAAGTTCTTTTAGGTTAAGGATGCAAGTCATCGAATCTGTAGGTGGTCCCTTATTTGGTGAACTTTTGGTATAGAATCTTTAAGTTAGTGCAAATATGCGTGTCATGTAACTACCTGGCATGATTTTGATGTTTGAACATTTGGTGTATTTGGTTTGGTGATTGAAGTATTGAGAAGAAGCTGGAATTGTTTGAACTGAGTTGATGATGAGTTGGTGTACAAGACTTATGTGTTGTAAGAAGTATTATCACATAAGTTATTTGCTTTTTGTGTTATTGGTATTTTAGGTCAGGGTTCAGTTTTATAAGCCATTAGTTCACTGAAACTGTAAGTTCTCTTAGAGAGAAAATATATAAATTTTGTTGTTCTGATCTCATAATTATTCTTCTGATTTTCATATTCATCTATGTTTCTGTTTTGTTCATTGTTTATCTAAATTTTACATTCAGGTAATCTCTTCGGAGTTTGGGGATATTACAGGAGTAGATTTGTCTAAAAATTTAGATTAGTCTAAATTTTACATTCAGGTACATGAGACTGCAGATGTTATGAGCAAATTAATTCCTTGCTACTTGATGTTACAAGGTTATTTGATTATTTGTTAATGAGAGTTTTGTTAATTTGCTTGATATATAAAGTTGGATTTATAGGACTTGGAAATATGGGATTTCAGCTTTTGCAGGTAATAAGTCCATACAACCATGATTTATTCTGACTGTTGTGTACAAAGGGCACGATTTCATAATTCTTTTCAAGTGGGTGTTTTTTTTTAAGTTTGGTGGTCAAATGCCTGTTGTCAAGATTATATACTTATGTCTACTTGATTCTTTGTTATTCTTCATAACGAGTCAAACTTACTTTCTGATTCGTGTTTTTATTTCATTTTGACCGTTTTAAAATGTTTCTGCCTATGATGATCCTAGAAAATTACTGGGGTTAGCTTAGGCATAAATCTCAATGTTCATATGAAAAATTCATGATTACTTATACGAGTTTTAACTTTCTGAACATTTGACGTTCATCATGCCCCATGGAGCAATCCGGATTATCCATGGTTCTATTTTTCAGGTCTTCTCAAGGGTGGGATGCTTTCTGAGTTTATAGGAAACTGGCTTAAAAATAATTCTGCATTATTATTCGATGTTTATGTTCTTATGAATTCATGTAAATGCTATCAAATTTCGCCAATACAGACAACAAAACATTGATTGGGTAGAATTACTGTATATGAAGGAAATCTGAGATTGTACTACTGCCAACTGCATTATAAAGAGCCTGTAATTGCATTTAACTTAAATATTATATTTTAGCTATGTGATTGTAATTTGGATCACTAACATCAGTTCGTTTGCACGAAAGAATTAATGAAAGCAAAGTTCATAACGTCATATGTTATTTCAGATGTATATTCCAGAGACCTCTTTAATATTACTAAATATTACTAGACTAATAGTTAAAGTATTTATTCAAAATCCTGATTTCAGGTACTGGTAAAATATCTGATATCCTGGCAGCTGAAGTAAACAAAAAAGAGTGCTCATGGAGGCTGCAGCAAACAAAGCAACAGTGGTAAAGGAGGCTAACAGTAAGTCCATACGAGAACAATGTATCTTCTTTTTTTATTTTTATTTTATTTGTTGTTATCGTTTAACTGAAGTTGTATTGATTGAGGAAGATTTACTGATTTAGGATGTTCTTCTGTTTGTCTCTTGCTTTTGAGATGTGTTTTAGATCCTCACATAAAAAAAATATTCAATTCCTCGAGGTTAGTCCAATAAAAAATACTAAACATTGCCATTTTTATGATCTTTTGGAAGCAGTATTATCATATTTTTTTCATTTGGGGATGTTTTAGTTGGACCAAATTACGATAAAGAAGCTCTTATCTCCATCGTTCTTGAGTACACAGTTCTCTTTTCATTCCAAACTATTAGTCTATGGAAATATTGGCATTGAATTCACCTAAGTCAATCATTACTAGAATGCTGATGAGTTTGGGTTCCATTGGTCATTTTCATTCTACTATAATAACACAAAATTGCTGCAGTATTGAGTGTTATCCTGTCCAGCGTACACGACCAAGTTGTGATTGTAAAAGTTTCTTTAATGAATCAAGTGACGGGGTATGTTGATGGGAAAGATTACAAAAGTTTGGGAAATTTATTACTGGTCACTCTATTTCCCATTGCAAATTAGATACATCATCCTTAACATACTTGCCATGTCAAAAGCTGCTGGATTATTCATTGATTTTAACATGTGGCAAAAGGAATTGCTTTGGAGGAAGTAGTGCAGATAGAAAGATCTTGGAATTCATTGAAACTATCCTCTTTTGATTTTTCCGGCATATCAATTTTGTTTTTATTTTACTCCATTCCTACAGTGTTTTCTTATTTTATTTCTTTGAACGATGTTAGGTATTTTTAAAATTAATGAAACTTTCTCATGTTTGCTGTTGATCATTCTTTGCTGAATAGAGAGTTTCTCAGTTTTGTTCGTGAGTTTGCTCGCTACAAAGTTTTACTTTGAACGTCAGTTTATCCAAAAAAATGATTGTTAAATATGGTCATTTGCAGGTGTTTGATTATCTGCCTAAGGGGATGCCTCAATCTGTACAACCAGGTGTATTGCTGCCATACTATCTTTGTCGTTTTGTTGAATAGGCGAGGGATCGTGTCGATTTTTGTGCACCGGCTACAACGATGCAGGGGTTAGGTAATATATGGTTGTTGGTCCATCCATGTTGAATATGCATCATTTGGTTGTTTCGCATTCGAATAACGCAAGGAACTCCCCGAAGGCATACCATGTAAATATGTTCCCGACTTAGTATGCAGCTTTCACTGATTTTTTTTCCATAACAACGTGGACCAATTTAGGCGTAGCTCCAAATCTTAAGAAGTATGTAAATGAAAAATGTTGATGAATTTTAATTAGTCCCAACTACAACATCATGCAAGTTATATTTCTGAACAAGTATATTTGTTAACAGGCTTTCTTTTGAAAGTATAGAAATTCACCATTTGTTTTGCTGATTTCAATTCCATTTTGATAAAGGGTCTCGACACAGTTCCATTCATGTTTCTGATTTGATAATTTAGGGTCTATAATTTACTTCGGGATTTTTAGTATGCGGCTCGGGCTGTAGGCTCAATCCCTAGATTTCAACATTATTATGGTTAGTTTTAATGTAGGGCCTACGCTTGACACTGATTAGATTTTTCAATTCATTGACGGGACTTTAATCCCTGGCTAATTTGGCCAGACCAACAAAACATATAGTCACTGATTTCGACTAATATAGGCTCGATTTCCTACATTTCAACATAATTCAGGCCTCAGACGATTCAGGCCATTTGACTCGGTACCTGACTAGGACCTCATTGACCGTTAAGATGACTATTTATTGTAACAATGTTTTCTAGGGACTCGGGTGTCTGGATGGCATAATTTAGGTGTTTTTTTGGATGGATTCTGGTGATCCTAAAGATTTTCCAATGACCCAACTTTGTGGCTGGATTTCGGTGATCAAATTAAGAATGCATCGGGACGGGGCGAGGTGAAACCGAGCCACACCAAATAAAAAATCTTAAATGACGGACGAGGCGAAGCGATCCATACCAAATCAAAAATGCATCGTGACGAGGCGGGACGAAACCCCATGACACCAAATAAAAAATACATCGCGACGGAGAGGGGCGAAGCCCTGCGATACCAAATCAGAAATACACGACAGGGATATGCGAAGCCACGTCACATCATACCAACAATATGGTTTAAAGGAAAAAAAAATGATGGATGGTTTTGAGTCATCCCGGTACATAGCACGACAGGGATATGCGAAGCCACGTCACATCATACCAACAATATGGTTTAAAGGAAAAAAAAAATGATGGATGGTTTTGAGTCATCCCGGTACATAGCACGGGCATAAAATCTAGTAATTTTGAAAAAGTGAGAAAATTTATTGATAACCAGGATCGGGATGATGTCAGTACCCTAATATAAAACATTGCCGGAATTGAAGCTCCCAAATGTTCTTCGTACTTCGCAGGCTCGATTCCCACTTGGTAATACGTCAGTGGCCATATTAACTTTTTTTTTTTTTTTTGATCGGTCAGTGGCCATATTAACTTAATATGTACTATGTAATGAATACACGCATAGTTCACGTTACCATCAGATATATTGCACAAGTTCACGTTACCAACACTTAGATATGAAAAATGAAGGTACACTGTCGGTGACTATGTGCACCCTCTCTGACCCCGGGGTTGCACATCCTCCTTTTATTACAGGATGCTGCTGTTAGTTTTTTTTTTTTTTTATAAGAAAACTTTTATTTATATATAGGCGGAAGTTTGCAAAATGTACAAGATAGGATTAAGATTAACTCTTTCTAGGATGTTAAACATTACATTTTCACTTTCATTCTCTGTTGAGAAGTAGCTGATTTTCCTAGTTCTTACTTCCTTAGCTAATTTGTCTTCAAATTTAACATAATTCCTAGATTTATACATAAAGGAAACCGAATCGCAATGCATAAGGGAAAATTTGCATCTATTGATGCTTGTCTGAGACCTCCAAGGTTGAACTTCTGGATCTGCTTCTCCTTTGAAAAATTTCATTAAGATTTGACAATCATTAATTATGCATCAATTTTGTAGCTTTAGTTCCTTCATCCACCTTATCGCCTCAATTCCATCTTTAGTTTCTGCTTCTAAGGGGCAGGAAGCCTAGTTGCATCCTGCGCGGCAATGCCTTCTAACTCCTGTATTATCTAGTAAAGAAATGGCATAGCCTATTGTATAATCATCTTCAATAAAGGATGCATCAAAATGTATAAACCAATCATAATTGTCATTTCCAGAGTTGTGTCTGTTACTGATATACTTCTTAGCATTAGCAGAAACATGACCAGTTTTACTATCCCTATCATGTCTGAGCTTCAGATGGGATGCTCTAATGTTCTCAATCAGTTTTTGCACATCAGGCACAACATTATCAAAATGAACATTGTTTCTATATTTCCAAATGGACCACATGATAAAAGAAATCAGATTATGCTTTCCCTTTAGGGCCTTAACATTCATCCAGGCTTTAAACCATTGCATGACTTCAATGTTTCCAATGTTTTGATAGATGTTATTCAGATCAAAAGCTTGCCAGACCTTCCTAGCAAAATTACCGTTCACAAACAAATGCATTTCATCCTCTACATCATGATTATCACACATCATGCAGTAAGGTTTAGAATCCTTAACATATTTGGACATGTTTTTTCCCAGAGCTAGAGCATTATTTACAACTTTAGGAGTCATATTAAGCTTCCAAATCTGTTTCCAGAAATTTGCTTCATCTTTGTCAAAATTTAGATTCGTCGGGAAGTTATAAACAAACTTAGTAGTAAGATTTCCAGAAACCGTAGATTTCCATCTAATTATATCATGCTTACTAGTATTTGTGGTAATAGATTTAATAGCATCATAATAAGAAACATCAATGTATGCACTGATGATGTTCATATCCCATTCACCATTATCATTAATTATCAGAAAGAATAGGGGTTAGAAGCTGAGTTTGATTCGGGAGCTAGAAATCAGTCAAAATGTTAATAGATTCACCATTATTAACTTGCCAGACATAATTGTATTTTATCATAGCCATTCCTTTTTTGATGCTATTCCAGATCCACGAGTTCTTATGCTTTCTAGTTTTCTTTAAAGGATGGTGGTTTCTGAAATACTTATGTTTTAGAATTTTATCCCACAACTTATCATGATTGTGTATCAGTCTCCAGGCCAAATTAGTGATTAAAGCTAGACTGTGCTTATACAGGATTCTAATCCCTAAACCACCTTGTCTAATATCTTTAGTTATAATAGGCCACGTTTTAGGGTAGTAACACTTCTTTTTGTTCTTTTTCTACCACCAGAAATCTCTTTGTATCCTATCAAGATTATCCAAAGTTTTTTTTAGGAAAAGAGAGGCATTGCATTTGATGATTAGGGTAAGCACTAAGAACATGTTTTATTAAGACAGTGCGCCCATCTTGATTAAACATTTTCCCCAATCCATCCTTGGAGAACTGTGTAGTATTTGTTAAGTAAAGGTTCAAAATTTTTCACTTTATTGTTACCAAAGAAAAGCGGAGTTCCTAAATATTTGTCATTCTTAGAAAAATTTCTAATTTTAATGATTTTAGAGATGATTTTACAGTGTTTGTTATGAATCTTTGGTATGAAATAAACACCCGATTTATTGAAGTTTATGACTTGACCAGTCATTTCACCAAAAGTGTTAAGAATATTAACTAAATTTTTAGCTTCCGTCAAGCTAGCTTTTGCAAACAAAAAATAATCGTCGGCAAAGAACGGGTGAGAAACATGAGGAGCAGTTCTTGCGACTTTGACACCAGAAATCTTTTTATCTTTTTCATCTTTTAAAAGAATTTTAGAGAGCACTTCCATACAAATGATGAACAGATAAGGGGACAAAGGGTCCCCTTGTCTAAGCCCTCTAGAAACAGTGAATCTTTCACGAAGCACACCATTAAGAAGGACCGAAAAGGAAGTCGTAGTAACACATTGCATACTAAGGTGGCACACATCTTCACATAAGCCAAAAGAGATCCGAGTTTGGTTTAAGAAGTCCCATTATATCCCATCTAAAGCTTTTGAGAGATCAATTTTTAAGGCCATGTGACCTGTTTTATTTGTAGAGGTTTTCATAGAGTGGAGAATTTCATGAGCAACAATTATATTATCTCTAATCTGACGACCAGGGATAAAATCAGATTGGTTCTGGGAGATAAGTTTTGAAAATATGGGCTTCAGCCTATTTGTAAAAAAAATAGAAATTATTTTATAAGTAGTATTACTAAGACTGATGAGACGAAAATCACTAGGAGTAGAGGGGTTATGAACTTTAGGAATCAAAGTTATATAAGAATAATTCATTTCTTTGAGTAAAAACTTTTTCCTGAAAAAATCTTGAACAATATTAGTAATACTCCCTCCGTTCCACTTTAGATGACCTTTTTGGAGTTTTTACGTAGATTAAGAAATGGAGAGAGATATGAAGATTTTCCATCTATATCCTTGAGAAAAGTCTTCAAATATTAATTGCTATTAGTGAATTTAAAAATAAACTTATAGTTCCAAGACAAAATGTAAGGATGTTATTGGCATTTTTGTGGAAAATATGAAAACTTTCAAGTATTGTGGAACAAAAATTTCACCCTAAAACATCATCTAAAATGGAACAGAGGGAGTATATTTTTTAACAATCTCCCAGTTTTCTTTGAAAAACCCTGGTGGGTAGCCGTCTGGGCCAGGAGTACCCCATTGATTCATATTAAAGAGAGTATTTTTAATTTCTAGCTCATCGGGTATTCTGATGAGGTTATTGTTCTCGTCCTCATTGATACAAGGTTCAATAAGGTTCTTTAAAGTGTTGAGGTGTTGTGCATTACTAGTAGAGCTAATAGATTGGAAATGTTTGATTATCATTTTATGTAATTGAAGATTATCATCAATCCAGAGACCCGTATCATCTCTGAGTGTATGAATGTAGTTTATTCTCCTTCTGTTGTTAGCATATTGGTGGAAAAAAAAGGTGTTACGGTCAAAATATCTAATGAATTTATCTTTCGAGAGATGAGTCCAATAGTCATACTCTCTGTTATACCAAATTTCAAGATTGTTCTGAGTATCATTAATTTCAAGCATGGGCAAAGGATTTATGGAATGGAGGTATTCCATTTTCTTGTTAAGATTTTCAATGCTATGAAAAATATTCCCAAAGATAGTTTTATTCCATTTAGAAAGGGAGTAAGAAAGATTTTTAAGGTTTTTTTGCAAACTGTAGGCAAACGATCCTCTAATATTACAATCCCAATTATCAGACACTTGTTTTCTAAAGTTGTCATGACTGAACCAAGTTCTAATGATCCTAAATGGTTTATGAAAGTTTACTTTTATAGGTTTACAATTTAGCAAAATCGGGGTATGATCAGACTCAATTCTAGACAAATGACTAACAATAGCATCAGGAAACATGGAAAACCAAGTATTGGAAGAAAGCACTCTGTCAATTATTTCCTTTATATTTTCTTGACATTCTCTATTATTTGACCAAGTGAAGGGAATCCCTTGAAATCTAAGGTCCATAAGTCCTAAGTTTTGTATATTATCATGAATATATTTGTTGATATGGGTGCCATCATTTCCACCTTGTTTATCATTAACATGCGATATAAAGTTCAGGTCTCCTATGATAATCCAAGGAATATTAGGGTTCAGTTTACAGAAGTGGTTAATTTTATCTCATTGCATTCATTTCCTAAATCATTTAAGGAACCATGCATACAGACAACATTCCAACAATTGTTAAAACAATCATGCACTTTAAGAAAACAAATGTCAAAGAATTCAACAATGCAGATAACTTTAATATTGTTATGCCAGGCAATAAGCATCCCACCGGAAAGTCCTATTCTAGGGACATCTAACCAGTCATGAAACTTTAAATTCCTAGCTAAGCTATTCAATTTGTCTTTAGTAGCTTTAGTTTCTGCTAAGAACATAAATTCAGGATTCTGTTTCTTGAGAATATAATTCAAATGGTTTCTAGTGAGTGGTTTTCCTACCCCCTGCACATTCCATGATAGCAACTTCATTTTGATATGTAAAAAGAAACTTTTTGCAAGATTACTTAAAAGGGAGTAACTTAAAAATGAGTAAAGATTATAGGTGTCAGACCAAAACAAAGACACACAGTCTTAGTAGGAATTCAGATAAGTAAAAAAGTTAAAGCTTGTAAAATTAGGATAAAAAGTTGAAGCAATGTAAATTTTAGTTTTGGGATTAAGAAGAACCTGGTCAATTGGGAGATTTTGGGTTCCAGCATCCACATCTAAAGTAGTAGACCCGTCATTCTTATTATCATTGTCATTATCTTCAATATTCAACATCATCACCGCATCATTAGACGAGGACTCCCCCGCTTCCATATTTAGAGTAGAATCACTATTCACCACCTCTTCAGCAAGAACATGTAGGGCTCTATCCATCTCTTGAAAATATCCATCCATTTCCATAGCTTCCAGGATTATATCTTTTTTTCTTCTTCTTCTTCTCTTTTTTGTCCTGATATCATTTCTATGAATTTCTGAGACATAAGATCCACTAGCAGAGTTCTCACCAATAGTATCCTCAATGACATTCTTATTAACTTCCATATTTTTATCTGCTTCTTGAGGTTCATTTTCTCCTGCAGCTTCTCCTGCAATTTCATTATTGTCTTTTGCAGCTTCATTATCTTCCACCAACACATTCAACACTGGATCTTGATTAGCTAGACCTTCTTCCTCATCATGAATTTCCATATTTTGTTGTATTACTTAAACTAGATCTTCGACTTGTTCTTCAAAAGGGTCTACTTCTTGTAGATTCAGAACTGGCACATCTATCCAAGCCATATTTTCTATCAACCTATAGTAATTTTCATTATGATTAAAAACATAACAATGCCTGCAAGTAGCCGATGGAAACCCAAATAGAAGATAGAAATCTATATTTTTTCTACATCCTCCAAGGTGATGTGAACTTTCCTAACAAGCGGTAAGTTAACATCCAACCTAAATTTCGTTTTAACCACTCCAGTAGGATCGCTATTATAAATAATGATTGGTTCACCATCTTGGGATGCAATGAGATAAGGGATATCATCTCTATATAGGTCAGCTCTGAGTCTAAACTCGATGTAGAAAACTTCAAACTGAAAAATTGCTCTTTGCACATTCATATGGAATGGCCATGGAAGTAAAACCAGTAAGTATCCACCAACTGAGTGCGGCCTCTCCCTCATAACTCTTTGAAAAATTTCTCTTGATTGGATTCGAAAGATGAACATATTTCTTCTTCTAGTTGTGATGATTACTACTTCATTGTGTGCACCTCATCGATGTCTAATTGAGTATCTAACCACATTTCTAGCTACTTCACTTTCTCTGCAGACATAACCAATCAGCGCAAAAGAGTCAACGTTCCTTCCTTTTCCTTGAAGACTCACATGCTTGCTGTTTCTTTTAGCTGAACCTTTGATTCCTTGTGAGTTATTGGAGATAGCATCATAACTTTTTGAAGAAGAAACCATTGAATTAATCAAGGTATTTTCCTGGAGGATTTTGTGAATAAATATAACAATTGGTTTTTTCAGGATTTTATAGTGGTAAAAAGGTATCAAAGTTTTTAGCAGCAGGTTTTGAGAAGTATGTGTTCTTGTGTGACAAATTAAGAAACCATGGAGTTGTATATAAACGCTTTTCTAGTCAAGGAAGTATGTTCAATTTTTCCAAGTGTTTGCCATGCTACTGACTTGGAATTGAAGCAAAAAAAAGTGTTTATAAACTTGGGGAGAAAGCTGAAATCTAACCTTGAGAGAACCAAATAGAATGATTTCTAAGAAGATTGTAAAGATGGGTTACTTGCACGGGTATATGTGGAAAACGAGGCGATTATAACCGCTGAAGCAAATCACTTTGCTTAAAAAAATGGAAAATCTTTTCTAACTGACAATGATTTGAGAATAAGAATATATGATGTAGGTCATCACCGCTTCGACTGCTTCAGCAAAGAAAACCCAATTCCTCCCAATCAGACTTGGGAAAGGAGAGAAGGGATGAAATCTGAAAATAGACGCAATTACAAAGAAAACAGTAATAGGTTAGCTCGAGGTAATCATAGCAATTAAAAATTGAATGTTGAAGCCTATAAAACTAGGGTTCTTAGCTTCAGAAGAAAAACAAAAGATTAAGACAACCACAAGAAACAAAGATTAAATTAAGGAAGAAATCAGTAGTGGGAATTCGATGTTAACAAGAGAAAACCATAATCATGGATATGCAGAGGAGTGATTAGAGAGATTCTGGGAGAAATTTTTTCGTGAGTTGCAAATCGGTGTCGCCCTATTTTTTGCCCGATTTGCAAAGCCTGAAATAGGGAGGTTTAGATAGCCCTGATTTCAACAAAATGGACTTAGGAAAGCAGGAACTCCCCGATGCTGCTATTAGTTGGGTTTTTGAATATTACAATGAATATTTACTTAGGGATTTAGGTAAACAAAAAGATAGATAAAAAGTCGAAACTTCTGGGTTTTGGGGGCTCACTAAAGTCCAAAACCGGATCATGAAATAGTTTTCCCTACGACTCCTTATCCCAGTATTTTTAGTAGTACCTAATGTACCCTTAATTTGATTAGAGCTAATTATGTCGATTAACTAACTAAGAGTCCAAATTTGTGCACCCCTAGAAAACCGGGGTGCACGGTCCGGATTTTCTAATTGGCCGATAAAATTTCCCATAACCGCCTGTCTCTTTTAGTTTGTTTTTGTTTTTATATTATTTTAACTTTTAATTTTCTTATTACCTCTCTCCCTCCTACCAAAACAAAATATTCTTTCCTTGTTCTCTGCTCTCTGCTTGGATTGCGATAACATATCATTTTTCTTATGTTCATAGTTAGGATCTCGTTTAATAAAAATTGTTAATAAAATTCTCATAGTAAGGTTCCAAAAGAAAAAACCCTTTCAAATTTCAACCCTAAATATCCTAACTTATTTGAGTTTGAGATTTTTTTTGATCAAAACAACAATGGTGATTTAGAATTCGGTATGTAAAGGAAGCGTTAACTGCCCAAATGTTCACACCGTAATAATATTGATGTGAAGATGAAATTCTAATATCGGGTTCAAATCTTCATGATCAATTTTTTTCTTTCTCTTTTTATATGCAAATCAATTGATTCAATTCAGAGGATGCACCCGTAAAGCTTAGGAAAGTTCAAAATATAGGATCTATGTTATTTAAACCCCTTTATTGTTTAATCCCAAATCTTATTTTTACTAATCTTTGTTTTTGATTCATTAACGCGGTGGCGGTGGAGGGAGGTTATGGGTAGATATAGGTGGAGATAATGAGCAGAGAAAAGAGAGAATTTGTGAATGGAAGATTACAATTTTAAACAAGAAATAAAAAGTAAAATAAAAAATAAACCAAAACCGGGAAACAAGTTAACCAGGTGGTTTTAGTAGAAAAGGGTGGAGTGATTGGACGAATAATCACAGCCGTAATGTGCACCCCGATTTTTTGGGGTGCACAAATTTGCACTCACTAACATAATCACTATTAGTGAATGGATAGACTAATCAAATGATTAATTTGTTGAACATCAAAACTTGTTTTTCCCTTTCTCCTTGACTTTGAAGAAGGATGATTTTGATGAACCTTTTTTGAAAAAATTTGATGAAACCCTTGGTTAGTATACTCAAGAAAACCATATAATCAACTCCCAATGCCAGTATTATCGCTTCAAATCCTTTTAAAATGGGGGAAAAATTCTGGGTTTGTTGATGTTACGGTAGGGATAATTAGTCGAACAAGCCGTAAATTCCATTAACGGTTAGGAACGGATGGACCTCAAGGGGTTGATGAAGATGGTGTTTCTATGGACCTGTTGTTGTCGAGAGAGATAATGGATGGTGCTAACTGCAAACAAGATGCAAGTGTGTATGTAAGTTAGCAATTCGGTGACACCCTCATGAGTGAAGAAATAGCACCCAAGAGATCAAAATAGTGCTGAAAATTGGTGCGAAGCTGGGTAGCTCACCATTCTACTCGGAATTATCATAGGGTGACACACACTCTAAAGGACATTTTTAAGACATGTACAAAGAGTTGAAGGTCGGCTCGCTTGATGTAATAATAGGCAGTCTCTGTTAAAGAGTGATCAACAACTCTAACACTAAACTCAATCGACACCTAGTTTGCCACCAGAATAGTTAAATCCAGTTTTAACTCTCTAACAAGTAAGAAACCCGAATGTTATTCTCTAGCACGTCTAAGTTCAGTTATTCCTATTAGAGGCGCATGGATACTGAGGAAACTAGTTGAACTATAGGTTTAGTTGCTTGGTCTCAACTATACGAAGTTGGTTTAGATTTTGTATAGCGGATTAATTCTGAGAGTATTCAATTCTGGACAAGGTCCCGTGTTTTTCAGCATTTACGGTTTCCTCGTTTACAAAATCTTGCTGTGTCTTTTACTTTTCTATTTCCGCAATTATAATTGATTTATTATAATTAGAAGTAAAATACACAAACGTTAATTCCTAATTACTTGATAGCAATCCTATAGTGTTTGGTTAAGTCCGAATCTATAATCAAGTAATCATACTTCGTTGTTGTATTGTCTCGATCTTGTATCCATAGAAGGTCACACGAAGTGTGAACCGATTAGTTGTATTATCTCGACTCACTTTATAGACAATCACTTTCGGAGAAAGGACTTATAGGTGGAATTTTTTTAGATTGAGGTATATTTGGGTACCCTCATCTTTTTAATTGGTGTCAGAGCAGGCAACACGAAAAGATCTAACAATCTGTGTTTGGTGCGATCCAACCTATAAGACATGAGTCAAAGTAGAGTTAAGTGATAGCTAAAACTAAAGAAAGAATCAGTTGACGTATCTCAAGAGGATATTGAACCACCCTCAGAATCTGTGTGTGAGCAATTGCTTACTCACAAAAAGGTAATTGAGAAAAATCAGGATGATTTTAAAGAAATTCCTATTGAATATGAAAGGATGCATCAAAATCACAAAAAGTTTAGGGAAGATACTTCTCAACAAATACAGAGTCTTGAAGAAAAATCAAACGCTAGTCTCTCTCAGGCATAATTGTTAAAAAGGGAGCGTGATGCTTCTCTCGAAAAAATTCATTTGTTGGAAAAAAAAACTTGTTGAATCTGATGCAAGGATTAACTCTCATCAAAACAGTTTTGAAGAGAAAGAAGGTGTATATATCTCACGAGAAAAACACCTTGAGGCTGATCTAGCTAGTGCTCTTGATAAAATCAAGATGTTGGAAGAAGAAAATTTGGACCTTAAAAAGTTCAATGTTAGCTCAAACAATCTAACATCAATGTTAGAAGCAAGTAGAAATCATCGTGATACATGAGGATTGGGATATGAGGGAATAGATGCTTCAAATATTAGCAAAGAGGTAAAATTTGTTAAAGCTACAAATTCTTCTAAACCAGAGTTTTCCACTGGTGTAAAAGATACTCGTATTCCTTGTAAATAAGTAAAACCAGTCAAGCCTAAGAATCATGTTCAACCATACTCTTCAAGTACGACAATCAAATAGAGTACTTCTGTTAATCTCAAGAAAGCAACAAAGATGAACAAAGATAATAAGAAGAAGAGGAAAAATCATCAAGCTCCAATGCAAGAGGATCCACAAAAAGGTAACATTAAAACTCAGACTTCGTATGTTACTAAGCATTGTTGTTGTTGTGGTAATAAAGGGTATGTGGAATGGGGATACAATATTCGTAAGATAAAAGATACACTTTCTTTTGTATCAAATGAATTGGCTAAGTTTGCTCCCCGAAAAAACTCAGATCGCTATTGTCCTAAGTTTAGGAAAAAGAATTATTATAATGATAGTTCAAATTTTGCATATCACTCAACAAGGTCATCTCATAAAAGACCCAATTATATAAAGAGAGATGACTTTTTAAATGCAAAGATAAGATCTGATGTTCCAAATTGTAGAAAAGTTGTTTCGCAAAGTATTCAAAAGGACAATAGTCCTAATGGTATGAAGGAGAAAGTTGATCTTGCGAAATCCAACTCTAAATGGGTCCTGAAGTCCTCCATAGCCAAGAAGGGACCAAAAGTTAGTCACAAGAATGACTGTCAGCTGTTAATTATTGGTGACAATAATTACAAGAGTTTTCTTGAAAGACTAAAGAAAGACATCATGTCTGAAATCTCTTGTACTAGTAAACGTTTTGATAATGACACTCTTCATCACAAGTCAAAGAAGAAAAACAAGAGATGGAACAAGAGAAAACAAACCAAGCAAAAGGACAAGAATGATGATTCCGTCTTAATCACTCGTGACGAACAAGACAAGGATCAACTCAACACAACTAGGTTGTGTTGAATTGTGCATGCTCACCTTTGTGCTCAATCTTATGAAGAGTGATGAAGCATGTCAAACTGAGCACATGATATCTCGGTTATTATATGACTAATTAACATCTTTAGGGAGATTTATTTTCTTCTATACTCATACTTTCTCTATCTATATTTGAGATTTTGATAGAAACAGTAATTTTGAGTTTATGATGTTGATATCTACCGATCATATAAGTGTAGCTCTTGTTTTTATGATTAAAACGATCCCAAAATCAATGAATTCGGACACTGTATGCAAAAGTTATGTTGAAAACAGTTTCGTGTATGGATTCATGCCGTAACCGATCCTAGTGAGAACTATAACCGGTCCTAGTGATTGGTCCATACGAAGGAGTGTAAAACTGTTTTGCACATAACTTCTTCGTCCAAACTCGGAATGACCTCATTCTTTATGCGTTGGTTTTGTAATTCAGTTTCCTACAATATTAAGGTAATTTCAATACTTGATTTTATGTTGAATATTTATGGTGTATTTCAAATTGATTTATGAGATGTATGTTTTCGGTTTTCATAACCTTAATATTCGATCTCATATGGTGTGAACCCTTATGGTTTGGGTGACTTTTTGATTTAGTGGGATTGAGTTCTATCCCATGTTGGTAGGCTTTATTAAAGGATCATAAGGGGTTCCGATTGAAACTAATATGTGAAAAAGTCACAATATGTTGAATCGATTTTGGTTTAGCATAAAAGCATATGTGTTTCGGGGTTTCAACTTTTACATCGCATTTGTTAAAACATGTTTTCAACCTTTCTCTAGTAAAGGTTGGTCTTTGTTGTTGTTCTTTTGTCTTGCGAGAGGATAACAACACAACGGGAGAGTTCTATGTGAACTTGCTCTTAATGATATATTTTTGCGGGGTGAAGAGGATGCGTAATTTAGGGTAACGAATTTGTTAGTTAATTGTTTTCATGTTTAAGAAAAGTCTGATTTTATTGCATATATTTATTATTTTTTCTTAACAAAATTTCGGTACAATTGATGTTTATTCCATTATTTGTGTATGGATGTATGTGTGTGATTCAATTGTTTCCGGTTAAGAAAAACTATTGTTATCTTGCTTTATGGTTTGGTATCAATTTTTTCGGCTTATGAAATTTCGATGCAATTGCGGTACTATAATGTCTATGTTTGTTTCAGTTTCTTTCGATCGATTGAGATAAATAATTATGCAAGTTGATTTATTTGGTTTGTAGGAATTGTTTATGGCTTAACAAAAAGGTTTTTGGGATCAATTGTTCAGTCCAATTCGATTCTGGATAAGAGAAACTAAGTTAATTCTGATCTTAGTTAGACTTATCAAAGTGGAGGTTTCGGTTATTCAAGTCTAATCGAATGCCTTAACAAGAAATGCTAGTTCACTAACCTAGTATTTGTATTGTTTAAAAGTGAAAGGTCTAAGTTATTATTTAAATAATTAGAACCTGATGAGAAAAATAAAGTTAATTCTGATCTTTATTTTGGTCTTATCGAACAAGCGATTGATTTGTACAATCTGTTTAGCAAAAGAACTAAGGTTCTTAGTCAATTTTTGATTTGCTAAACTATTAGGGAAAATTGCTTCGGGAAATTGTTTCCTTGGTAACATATCAAAACAAAATTACTTTGTAGTTTCGGTTTTGATATTGGTTATCTAAAATGGTGTGTGGAACCCTCGTGCTTAACTCTTATAGGTTGCAAGTATTTTAAGATTTGTAAGATCCTTTCGGTTTGTCCTTTATTTGCTCGTACCTTTGTCATTTTGTGAAAAAAGGGGGATAAATATATGGACTAAATAAGTGGTTTGGTATCACTAAGGAAAGGACAATGTTGCTTAAACATTATATATAACGAAAGAGTAAAGCATAGACTAAGGGGGAGTAACATATCATTTTGAAACTTGTGGTTATCTTAACTACAAAGGGAATAACAAATACGTGCGGATTGAAAATCCACATATCTTACCTTTAGGGGGAGTATTAGCTTTGTTATTATAATGTCAATGTTTGTACCCAAAATCAATTTTGGGCACGAAACACAATGAATTGGTAGTTTTAGTATGTTTTTAGGGTTGGAGGAGAATTGATGGATGAACCAAAGCGACACATATTTTTTACGTGGTTCGGCTTGGTTTGCCTACATCCACAGATGAATCCCCTTGGGGAGAAATATTTATAGATTTTTGTGTTACAATGCTATTTTCTCTCCTACTGGCTACCCCCTTTCTCATTTCTGCTCTCCCTATTTATACAATTCAGTAACTAATTTCAACATAAAAATAAATCCCATTAACTGCCCCATTCAAGCCTCCATATTCAATTCTATATGAAACGGCTGGAATTAACTGCACGCATGAAACTGCTACCATTAGTGATGCATGACTGAAACTGCTGCAATTCAATTCTGCATGCCTTCATGATGATTTATGTATGAAACTGCCCATCTATGGATCAATGATAAATTCGCATGAAACTGCTTTTTGCATGGTGAATTGATTTGCATGAAACTGTTTTGCTGAAACTGTTGGCGGGCTGGACTGAATGGCAGACTGGCTGACTGGGTCGATTGGCAGACATGGCTGCAGACTAAGCTTGACTGAAGTGTGGCGGAGATCTTTGGTTAGCGCATAATTGGCTGGCAGACTGGATGGAGGTTGGCTGGAGACTAGTTGGCAGTGCGGAAGAGTTTTTGGCTGGGAATCAGTTAACAGCGTTACTGGCTACAAGACCAAATATTGGCTTGGGGTGCGACTTACTTCGACGGTTGACTTTGACCATTGACCGGCCGTTGACTTTGACCATGGACCTTAACCGGATGTTGACCTTGAAAGTTGACCGACTTCGACCATTGACTGATGTTGACCATTGACTGGTCCGTGCAGACTGGTGGGCTTCCTTGGTTGACCGGTTAGCGGGCTTGGATGAGGACCAGAAAATGATTCGAGTGTCGATTCGGCCCATTAAGTGGTATTTTTACTTATGGTGCAAACATCGCCCCCTCTTAACCTCCAACTTGTTGGGGGTTAAGAAAATTCCATTTTCCTTAGTCAATGATAAAATTCGCCCCCAAGTGCGGATTATTGGTACTGAGGTGACTGGCGAACTTCCCTTGTGTTTGCGGAAATCACAATCAAGACGCCCCCAAGCGAGGCTATTGTGACTGAGAGACCGACGGGGAACAACTGAGTATGAGATATTGTCGCATGATAAAACTTTACTGAGGGATGATCTATTTTGTAACAAAAGCGTGATGCTCGAGTGGAGTGATGTTGGAAATGCGTGGTAATAACATTGAGTGAAACTAGTCTGCTGCAGTTGTGATCAGCTGGACTGCAGGGATTGCTGAACCGCGGCAGCTTCGACTAGATGGAATGCAGCGGCATCGGGCATTGCAGAAGATGCGATCAGCTGGACTGCGGGAATGATGAGCCAGACTGCAGCAGCTACGTTCAGCTGGACTGCAGGAACTGCGAGCATAGCTGGACTGCACCAGCTGCGAACAAAGATGCACTGCAGCAGCTGCGTTCAGCTGGATCAGAGAGTCGCGAATGTAGGGCTTTCGCAGCAGATGCGTTCACCGATCAAGGAGCTGCGAACATGGCTGGATCAATCAGCTGGAATGCAGCAATAAGAAAAATATGCACAAGAGCAGCCTGCGTCTCATCTGACCGGCAGGAGCTGCGAACAAAGCTGCACTGCAGCAGCTGCGTTCAGCTGGACTGCAGGAGATGCGAACATGGCTGGACTGCATCAGGGCTATATGATCATCTTGAATGCAAAGAAGAATCGAACAAAGTTCCACCGCAGCAGCTGCGTCGTCACTGGATCAAGGAACTACGAGCATAGCTGGATCGCATCAATCACGTTCAGCTGGAATGCAGCAGCATCGAACAAAGTTCCACTGCAATAGCTACGTTCAGCTGGACTGCAGGAACTGCGAGCATCGCTGGACTGCAGCAGCATCGTACAAAGTTCCACTGCAGCAGCTGCATTCATCTGGACAACATGAACTGCGAGCATGGCTGGACTACATCGGCTGCGTTCAGCTGGAATGCAGCAACAACGAACAAAGTTCCACTGCAGCGGCTTGGTTCAGCTGGACTGCAGGAAATGAGATTATAGATGGACTACATCAGTTGTGATCAGCTGGACTGCAGCAGCAACGAATAAAGCTACACTGCAGTAGCAACGATTAGCTGGACTGCAACAGCTGCTGAGTGACTGGACTCAAATAGTTTGATAAACATAGGTGTAAAAGTTATAAATAAAACTAGACAACATCAGTTGCGTTCAACTGAGTGTCACTAGACTGCATCGATTGGTCCAATCGAGTACAAAATCAGCGAGCAATTGGATTTGCATCGGTTGCGTCCAACCGAGTGCAGCAGTTGCCTTTGAACTAGAGTACAATAATTCGATCAATATAACTATGGCAGTTTAACATTACTGAAAAAATATTATGCGTAAAAATATTATGGTGTATGCTCGCCCCCTCTTAATCCTGCAATTCATTGGAGGATTAAGAAGTTCGGGTTAACTGAAGTTTGGATTTTTGGAAGCCGAACTCCTCATTGCATTTAGGCGCCATGTAACTTGCCCCCAATCGTATAGAGTGTTTACGTAGCCTTCCCCAAAGGAGTCATTTCAAACCATGAGGTGTCACATATCTCTCCCCCAAGTGATAGTCAGTCACGTTGAAGTGATATGCAACTCACCCCCAGCAGATAGTAATTGTCATGCTGCTCAATGCTCGCATAAGGGTGCACTGCCTTGCTGTATTTTGATCGCGCATGGAATTTTGAAGATGCCTGCTATCCGGAATTCACGCGGGGGCCAATCCCATTATTCCAGATTTGCGCAGAGTTGAGATGTGTGCATCCCCTCGTTGAGAAAATGCTTGCCACATGAAAGGTGTCTTATTGAACAAAAGTATGCATGGATATATGAAAAGGAAAAAGAAAAATATGTAAATTGTATACTTACCATATACTTACCCTTTTGAAAATGTTACTGCGACTTCGTTTACGAAGTGATTAGGATGCTCACTGGCTATGTCGATGTTTTCCAGCGACGATGATTGTCTGTGGGACTGGAATGCACCAGTCAAGTCCAGATTGGATTGAAGATAGTTGCCACGGAACTGTGTTTCAGCAGTGGTGAGTAAAACTGTATCGAAACAGTGTTGGGTAAATTCGGACTACAACAGTTCGATCAACTGGACTGTAGGAATTAAAATGGACTGTGGCAGCTCGATCAACATGCCAGTAGTTGTTTCTATGAAACTGGATTACAACAGTTTGATCAACTGACTGTAATATTTATGTAGAAAAAGGACTGCGGCAGTTCGATCAACTAGACTGCAGTATTTTCCGTGGTGATTGAATGTGACCGTTTCTGGTGCTGTCATTTTAAATTTTTAAAAATTTAATTTTCTCCGAAAATTGAAATTTCACTTTTACGACGTTGGGAATGGACATACAATCTCAACGGGCCGGAAATTACTCAGTTTGGATGCACGAAGAAGAAGTTATCGAAGAATTGGTTGGTTAGCGCCATGCTCCAAATATGTTGATGTCGTGATTTCACCCCAAAAATATTTTTTCTCCAATTGTAAAATTTTTCCTTCACGGTGTTGGATATTGAAACCCGATCGCAACGATCCAAAAATCACCCAATTCGGACGTGAGATGAAGAAGATATCAACGAAACAAATATTTAGACCAAGCCCAAGTGGGGCGTATAAATCCGTCAGCCAAATGAATGTGGGCTGAAAAATCCAGGACTATCAAATTAAATTGCGTCGCGCAGCATAGGATCAGGGCCGCGGTATTAAGTTGCATCGCGTTACGCTGGATCGGAAGTATGGAGATATCTTGCACCGAGGGGTACTGAATCAGAACTTCAATTAATCTTCTGAACCTAATCGCCGATCAATATTAATCGCCTTGACATCGCCGATTGATTCAGATAATCGGTCGGGAAGGGCGCCCACCCTTTTTTTTTTTTTTAAGTTTCTATTTTTTTTTTTTTTTGAAAAATTACTTAATAATTAATTTCCAAATTCAGACAAGAAACTAGTCGGAAGCCTAGCAACAAGCTGGGCTCCAACTCCTTTTTGAACTACCACACTTAACCTATGAAAAAGGAAATCACCTACACGCACGTTAGCATCATGACTAGCAATATAGTTGCGGAGCCGCTGAACGAAGTCTGTTGTTCCGTCCCCAAATTCACCTAGAGTAGTGAAAGCCAAAGCACCAAATCCATATCCTTGTGCAATGCATTTTTCTAAATACTTGGTATTTTTGCGACTGACAACATCCTTGATAGCCTGCCCCCTTCCAAAGTATGACCATTACTCCCAGCAAAGGGCGACACAATCGTAACATCGAAGCAAACGTCCCGACCATTGTCCCAATTGAGCACAAGAACATCTGCCGGTCTCAAAGAAGTACCGTTGTTCGCAAGCATACCCAAGTCCACCTCTTTCCGTGCAACCACCCCAGCTCGATAACAGATGTCTGCAATCGTGTCGCGTACTAAATCATGTCGAAATTTTAAACCAACTTTATTTGTACAGTGCACTGCATGGTCACCAAAAGCATCCATCTCTCTCTTGCAGAAGGGGCACAAACTACCTGGTTCAAACAAGGGAATACCAAGTCTATAACATAATACCGCACTAAACTGCCTCGAACCAATTTGCAATTTAAACCAGGGATGGGGATAGCCATTAAGAAATCCAGGGCATGCTTCATTTGGTTGCTCTTGCCATAGGAATGAATCACGTTCGGACAACTTGAATTGGGAAGTCAAGTTCTTCTTTACTTTGCATCAAAATAAACAGTTGCGAGTTGACATAGAATGGTTGGCGGTGTTATCGACGCATATAGGAGAAACAGGACTACACGAGAGTTGAAAGAAGTCTGCAGACGCTCAAGATGGGAGCTAAAACCACTGATGCCGGTGTGCCTCAATATGACAGATTGCAGTTCTAGTGTTTCCAAGCACGACGCCAAATAACATTAATTCATAGTGTCTTGCATCGAGTAAACACCAAAACCACCTAGTCTGAGGGGCAGCGTGGAAAATTGCATTTTCAAGGGGCCGAACCCTGGACCATCTCCTGTTATTATATGTTGTAGGAACTTGTAGAGACGAGAGTCAAACAAATCTTGAGCCGCAAAAGTGAAGTCTGGAAAGGTAGTGCGTAAAGAAAAATATAAGCGAGAAACTCCAGCACAGTTTCTAAACAAAAGAAGCTCACACTGTGGATCTTCAAGTTTTTCCACTGCATCAATGAGCTCTATAGTTTTTTGCACTCTTTTAACAACCAGATCCGCATTAAATTGGGCAAGACGTTCCCCACGGATTTATTCAAGTGTGATCTTTGCGTCAAGACGTTCTGTAACAGTTTTACGAACTATTACCTTCTCCTTCAAATGCTTCTTGCAACAGTGTTCTGCAACGGTTTTCCAAACTGTGATCTTTTCCTCGAACCTTTGTAACAGTTTTTTGAAATCGAGCATGGCCGCCAGACTTTTTTTTTTAAAATCGAGCATGGTCGCCGGGCATGGTCGCCGGCCATTTTTTTTTTCTGTAACGTGATGCGGATCGAACATCCTAACAACAATCTTGGTGATTTCTGCAGTGAGTGAGCTTTGGTGGCTTCCGACTGCGATGCTAGACTACAGCAGTGGCGTTCAACTGGACTACAATATATGTATTTAACTGGTCTGCATCAGCTGCGACCAGCTGGACTGCAGTGATTGGAAACAAAACTGGACCAAGCCAAGTTGTAGATCGAACATCCAGCAACAGTTTTGATGATGCTTTTTCGACATCTTTCACCGTGGATCGAACGTTCTTGCGGGGTTTTCACCAGTCTTAATAGTGATTTTTCTCCATGTAACGTGCAACGGATCGAACATGGTGCCAACAATTTTGATGGTATTCTGCTCTAACTTTTTACAGCGGACCGAACTTTTTGGCAACATTTTCATCAGACTTCGTTGAGATGCAATTTTAGTGGTTTCGGAAGGTAAAAACCTGAAACAGTGAATCTTGATTGCAGCGATTCGCGATCAAGCTGACTGCGATATGTGCGACTATATGGACAAAGAAGAAATGCGTTCAATTGACTCGCGACTATTATGAGAAAACTAGACTGCAGCAGTTGCGATCAACTGGACTGCAACAGTGATTCTTCTAGACGCTTAGACTGCTTTTTCACGGATACGATCTTGAAGCATTTTGTACAACTTTCTCAATGGGAGGACACGATTCCTTTTTTCGTAGTCCCCTTAGTCGGCGCCAATGTTTGTACCCAAAATCAATTTTGGGCACGAAACACAATGAATTGGTAGTTTTAGTATGTTTTTAGGGTTGGAGGAGAATTGATGGACGAACCAAAGCGACACAGATTTTTTACGTGGTTCGGCTTGGTTTGCCTACATCCACGGATGAATCCCCTTGGGGAGAAATGTTTATAGATTTTTGTGTTACAATGCTATTTTCTCTCCTACTGGCTACCCCCTTTCTCATTTCTGCTCTCCCTATTTATACAATTCAGTAACTAATTTCAACATAAAAATAAATCCCATTAACTGCCCCATTCAAGCCTCCATATTCAATTCTATATGAAACGGCTAGAATTAACTGCACGCATGAAACTGCTACCATTAGTGATGCATGACTGAAACTGTTGCAATTCAATTCTGCATGCCTTCATGATGATTTATGTATGAAACTGCCCATTTATGGCTCAATGATAAATTCGCATGAAACTGCTTTTTGCATGGTGAATTGATTTGCATGAAACTGTTTTGCTGAAACTATTGGCGGGCTGGATTGAATGGCAGACTGGCTGACTGGGTCGATTGGCAGACATGGCTGCAGACTGGATTGACTGGAAGTGTGGCAGGATGCTGGTTGGCAGCATAATTGGCTGGAAGACTGGATGTAGGTTGGCTGGCAGTATGGCTGGAGACTAGTTGGCAGTGCGGAAGAGTTTAATAGAAGCAAGTTCTCCCTTTACGAATGGTAATACATGCATGCAGTTGCCCTGTCTAGGTTCATGATGCCTGACAATGCTTTCCTACTGCCAAGATAACACAAACATTCCAGAATTACCAACCTCACTATTCTCCAGTGCTATATTATTTAAGTATTAAATAAATGATATTAACTAATCTCTAATTCTCTAATAAAATTGCAAACTAATACTATAATTGGTTTCAACTTATAATTTTTACTTCATATTATATACACACAAAACAAGAAGCAAGAAATCAATATGTTGAAAAATTAATCAATCAAATCAAAAAAAATTAGTTCTTGATTGTTTTTAGTGATTACGATTTATCTCACAACCCAAACCCAGCTCAAATCTAATCTAGCAATCTATCTGGCACTGGCTATTATCTATTGCTTCCCATGTAAGATCTAATAGTGAGCTCTGATATCAACTCTGTAGCGCCCTCTAAGCTAGCAGCTGACTAATCCAAGAGATTAACTATAAAATGAGGCACTAACGATCTAAAACATCCATTTAAAATATTAAGAAATAAGTTCTAAACAAAGATTAACCCGAATCTAAACCCTCTCTGAAATAAATACAAGAAATCCTCTCAGATGATACATTTATACTTGTGAGTTGGTTTATAAACAGAATATAAGCACAAAATAAACATAGCGGAAGCTAACCGACTAACAAAACCAACTCCTCGAAGATTTCATCGCCACGTACACATCTTGACCTGTCTCTGAAACTGAAAGTTGGAATGGGTGAGCACATCATCCCTAAAAGGGGTGCCCAGCAGAAATAACAACTAACTTTCAAGTAATCACTAAAATGATTTAAAGACAATGCAGGTTTTGCTAAAAACGGTAAAATGCGGAAAAACAGATAAAGCATATTAAAATAATTAGTTGTACTGAAATATAAAGTTCTACCAACCAATAAACCGACACACATTCACAACATAAGTAATAGTTGAGCGACGTCTTCCTTCGGAGTAGCAAGGCATGTCTGTTGCGGATTCTTCAATGATCATTAAACCCCCCCTGAGGTTTCCGGCCTCAAAGTCATAAACGATAAGTACCTTACTAGTACCTCATTCTACGCGCACTCTACATATCAAGTGTCTAAAGAAATCTAATGAAACATAATATAATAGCTTTTGAAAGTAATTTAAAAGAACAATAAACATTCATGTATGAGACATGCGTTGACCGTACAGAAATAGGGAAAGTAATATTCGGTAACACGAGTACATACCTAATACTTTATTAGTTGGCAGCAATTTTCACTCCTTTAGCGCATAAATATAGATATAACTTTTGGGCAACCACATCACACACCAATCAAAAGGAAAAGGTTTCCTTACATGCTAACAACAAGTAATGTTTGTAACTACTTTCCAGTCAATGGAAAGAATCACTTTTTGAAATAAGTAAATACTCCCAAAACACAGATATTAATTGTTTCTAAAGATCCAAGTCCATCCCAAAATGTAAAAGAAACTAGTTTGTATTACACACAGATAATACATGCATACACTATCATATAGTAACAAATATATGCATGGATTTCACAAAAGATAGATTTGTGTAGCGCCCCCTAAGCTAGCAGCTGACTAATCCAAGAGATTAACTAAATAAGAGGCACTAAAATTCTAAAACATGCACTTAGCATTCAGTTAAGAAATGCGATACAGAACTTAACCCAAAACTAACCCCTCTCAGAATTATATATACAAAATCTTCTCTCAAATGATACATTAATAGTCATTTGGTTTACAAATAGAATATATAACATTATAAACATAACAGAAGTTAATCAACTAGCGAAGTCAACCCGTGAAGCTTTTTATTGCAAACTCGATCTGTCACAGAAACTGAAGTGGGAATAATTAACATTTAACCTTCTAAGTAATCATATGCAAGATTTGGAAAACAATAATGTTTTTTCGAAAATATTAAACAGTGACTAAGTCACTGAAATAATCATACATGTATATGGAACAAACTCCTTCGTCAAACAATGTATAATATGGTTGTAAATCCCTACCCGGCAATTCACACCTATTTAAATATGGATGCCACCAAGCCCATGATGACCAATACTCTAAACAATAAAAGCTGAATTAAAGTAGGTATAAATGTGAAGGAGCGTATCCTATATACCACAAGTGGAAATTCTCATTTCCCGTAAAAATTCATATTGAAAACACATTACAAGTCCTTTCCACACCGTGGAAAGATTCACAGAACCAACAGGATTAACATAATGCATTTTAAACAAAACATGGAATGCAAGAATAGACAATGCATGAGTTTATTAAGCATAATATATTTTATAAAAATAACAATAATGAATACAAAGAGTCAAATGCATTCCCACACCTTTTTAGAAGAAAATCCACTCTACTTCGAGATCCATGATCCACTGGTTCTTCCTTTGAATCGGTCGTTGTTAATAATTAACTGTTAATCACACAAGAATTCTAAGAGTCTAGCCAAAGTGGCTCACACAAGAATCATATAAGTTTATCTAATGGTTCTAAACCCATTATGGTGTTTCATTTTCTATCTTTTAGAATAAATAAGAGTTTACTAATCCAATTAGATTGATCCTATAGTTCATAGCTAAGTCTTATGAATATCTACAACTTTGTAGAAGAATTCAAAGTCTAACTCAGACCAAAGAGGTCCAATTTAACTATATAAGATAAGATAACCACTCATAAGCCCAAGTTCTCTAAACAGGCCCAATAAACTAAGGTCCAATCCATCTTAGTAAACTAACGGTCACTAACAGTCCACTGGGTCAACTGACGGTCAACGTCTAAAGGTCAAGTCAATAGTCATGGTCAAAGTCCAGGGTTAATGGTCAACGAGTTAACTCAGTCAACTGAGTCGAACAGAAATCGGTGAGTCAACATATCCGAATCAGTCAGATTGATTGAATCAGACATAAGGTTAAGTCAGCTAAACTGAAAAGAATTCAAATTAAGATTCTTGTACATAACATAAATCAAATACAACTTGATTTACACTACCAACCTGATTTCAGGCTTTAAGCAAATTTCAATTCCATCACCCTTCAACAACATCACGGGTGAAATACTCAACAATATATTCATCTCAAACAGAATCCTATAATTCAATATACAATACTAATTTAATCTTTACCTGCAATTGCAGTACCAAGCCATATCTAAATTCAACATAAGCAACCCAACCTGCCAAACTGAACCACCACCAGTTACAACAACACCATTTCATCTCTATCTATATAACTTGATTAAATCCAATCCATGTGCAATTGCAATCCAATCAAACAAACCTAAACTATAATCTTGTATACATTCCATCTCTGCCAACCAATCATAACACAACCCTCTATAACTTCAATTCAAATTCAATTCTAACCTTCTCCACTTTACCAACACCAACTGCAGCTTCATTCATTATCTTACGGGTACTATCCTGTTAACCATACACTACAACTTCAGTTCCATTTGTACTACAGACATCTCTGCCACACTCTTCGTCTGCACGATCAACTTGATTCCAGCAGTAACCTCATTATCACTTCAATCATTAAACATAATTACATTCATTCAAACTCCATTTCACCACTTTTCATCACTCATGAGCTGATATAACTCCCTACAATACCATTGTCACTGCATACCACTGTCCTCATTTTATTCAATTCATCTCAGTCACAACCATGTGACTTAAACTCAGCAACATCACAAATTACAGCCACTCACATATACAAACAACCACCATTAACTCATCTTAACCTTTCAATCCACCTTAATCAGTTCGCATAACAATTTCATCTTCAACTCATCCACAATTGAATTTCATTTAAGACAACATTAGTTTCAGCCATATAATCATTTAACCACTAATTCAACAACTGATTATTCACCATTAGAACACCACCAATCCCACTGAGTTTATGGCAGTTCAATAGCTTCAACTGCAACTCCATAAAACTACCAGTCCTGCACATTTATCCCATCTGCATTCCTAAACATACATCTAATTCTCACTATCACCAAATTATACTTGAACCAGCCCAACACATACTAATTCAACATCATTACTGATAATGATTCAATCTTTATCTCCACCAGCAACATCTCATACACCCAAACCAACTCATTTTACTCATTATCAACTCATGTTACACTAACCAACTATATCAATCCCCTTAAGTCTGATCTACTCAGGCAATTGGATTCACTTGACTCAGTCCAACAAATTATCTCATGATAAACTCAATCAATAACATAAATAACTTTACTAAATCAACTCAGAGAATAATTACCTTTAGAAGATTTCACTCAAGCAATCATTACAATCTCCACCCTTCTCTGTCAGTTCACCACAGCCAACATCCAACAACCTTCATTAGAACATAATTAAATTCTAACTCATGATCTTCACTAACACAACTATGTTGGATCAATTAGACAACAACCCTCTCAATCTCCATCTAACAACAACCCGAATCACTTATCAATTTCAACATGCACTCAACATCAATCTCAAAACCCTAATTATTAATCTTAATCAATTCTTCAACCTCAAACTGTAATTCAAATTAAACCCACTTCTAATCATCAATCTACAGCTCGATTCTTCCATGCATGAAACCCCATTCAAACCCTAGCTTCCTGATTCAATCCTCAAACCATACTACATCCTCGAACAATGGCAATTAAGGATAAACCCACCTCTAATCTTCCTTCCAGACCTTCAATTTCATCATCTAATTTATCTTTAATTGAATCTCAAACCCATATCCAGAAACCCTAATTTCGACTCTCTGATTCAAACCCTAGTTGTTCTTCTTCCCAATTAATAATCACACCATCTTCTCAATCATCTATCGGTACTACCAGTTGCTTTCCCTCCATTAATTCTTACTCAACTCTCACAGAATTTTGATGAAGAAGAACAGAAGAGAAGAAGAAGAGGAAAGAAGAAGAAGAAGAAAGAAGAATTAAGAGGAAAAAAGTGAAAATGAGAGTTATCCTCTCGGTTCGGCTAGGGATAAGGCCAACCAAAAATGCTAACGGCACCCGACCAAAAGATAAGGGCAGACCTTCAGTGCTCATAGAAGATAACTCGGCTTCCTTGATAAGTCTGAGTGCGAAATGACCTTTTTACCCTCCACACAACTCAAATGATTTCTTCTTCGTCTGGTAACCGATTGACACGTGCAAGTAGTCATCTCGCATAACTTTTCGAGATCTATCTAACGATATTAGTTTTGTATCTATAACGCTGTTAGATTAATTTCTATTAATTGACGTTCGTGTTAGATTAATCGAGTTATTATCGGGTAAAACGTCTCTTGACTAGTCTAATAGCGTTGACGAGATTGCGGTTCCTTACAATTTGTAAAACAATAATGAATACAAGAGAGGTCGTTATCAATTCCCACCTCTTTTGATGACAAGCCTCGCATACCTTGAGATCCAGAATCCATTGGTACATTCTTTAGATCGATCGTTGTTAATAAAGAGTAACTTTGATTGAATTATCAACACCATCTTATTCATTCAAGTTCTACAGAATGATCACCCTTCTTTATCTAATGATTGTGCTCAGCAAAACCCTAGCACGACTCACAAACTCTCAACAGAAGAGAAACAAAGAAGAGAAGGAAGAAACGAGAAGAACATGGAAAAAAGAAAGAAAGGCGACGAATAAAGAGAAAGAAGAAGATAAGTTTGAATTCTTCTCGATCGGTTTGGTGAAGATATGGCCAACCAAAATTATTAAGGCACCCATTAAATTGATAAGGGCATCCATGCATTTTAGATGTAAAATTATTATTTTTCCCTTCATACTTATCCAATGATATCCTGGTCGTACGGTATTCGAATGACACGTTCGAGTAGTATGTTTCTCATAACTTTTCGATACCTATTCGATGATACTAATTTCGTTTCTAAATTATTGTTAGATTAATTTATATTAATTGATGGTCGTGTTGAACTAATCGAGTTATTTTCGGATAATTCGTCACTTGATTATCCCTAGACCGGTCAAATAGCGTTGACGAGCTTGAGGGTCGTTACAAATGTTGCGCAAAGTTTATATATGACCATTTTAGACCACATTAACCTTATTATGCTAAAAAAATATATTAAACTATAATATATCCGATCCGAATTTTGAATTCCGAATTAGTATATGCAAAACGAATTATACACGTACATATGCCGTTCAGAACTACTCCCGTATCACAAACCGTTGACCGCATCTTAGACCGAATTTAAATTTCACAAAACCGAATAATACCCGTACGTACGTCGTTTCGTACGTTTCTCGTACTCCGAATTTCTAACTAGACGTGGTATAACAATATCGCACCAGGAAGCATATCCAGTTGGGGTGAAATGGTCACTGCATTTTATCGAAATTGTTTCTTTGTCTCAGAATAGATTACTTTGTCTGATTTTGGAAGGATGTTCCAAAGAGCTACTGAACACCAAAACGATTATGTTAAGAAGTTTAGGGTCCAAGCCTTGGATTGTCATGATCCGAATGTTACCGAACAACAACTTGTAGACATGTGCATCAATGGGATGATTCATGTCTACGGATCACTACTGGAGAATTTTCACTTTCAAACATTCTATGAACTTCATGAAGCAACCAAACGGTCGGCCACCACAACACCCACTTTATTGGAGAGAACTAAGACTATCTAAGCTGAAGAACCTCTTGATACTAGGAGAAACAGACGGCTCATTGATAAGAAATATAATATTGGACCCTCTGTGAATGCTGTCAACGAGGGAGGAAAAGGGAAAGCCATGACATCGGATGCACGACAACCTAAACGTGGAGCACCACCACCACCATCCCAACCGGCGCTGGCGCCACGACGTGCTAATTAGGACCAAGATTCACCATCATTGAATTAATCCACGTCAATAATTACGACATGCTAGAGAAGCTCAGATGCCCCAAAACTTCCCTTTACCCATGGAAGAAGTATTAGAATTAGTGGAAGTATGGTTTTAGGATGGAGAAATCAAGTTACCTCCTATCATGAGTCCACCTACTGAGGATAAGATGGAAGATCCTAAGTAATGCCACTTCCATCAATTCGTCAACCATCCAACAAGTGAGTGTAATGTCCTGAAAGTATCTTTAAGGAAAAGGTAGAGTCTAGAGAACTGAACCTGGGGACTGAAGGAGTCCATAGAAATCCTTTACCAGTCAGATCATTCACTTTATCTGAGGATCCGGTCACTGAAGCAGTCCAGTCTTTAATGAATCACTTATGTGAATTCCTTTACCTATCAAAAGTACATAGGAAGGACATCTTCAATGCTCTCAACCATGATGTGTCAGGAAAATGCATGCTTCTACCAGAAACGCCTTCTCAGCCACCAGCCACAGATAAAAATTTATATGATTGGGAACTGCTAACCTCAGTTCATCTCAAAGGAAATGAGTTTGGAAGCGCTTTGATTGATGCTGGTACTCGTGTCAATATCATTCCTCTCAAGACACTCAGAGATGCAGGGATTACCTATCAAGAAGATATGTTTACCCTTGCAATAGACCCTAAAATAAGAAATTCTTATGGTGACATTACTCTTCAGATGAGGATGGACACTGCTTGGATAGATGCTCAATTTCGTATCATCAAAGAAGATTCATGATATGACATGATCCTTGGGCGAGAATGGTTACACGCTGAAAAGATAATTAATGGCAAAGCACCATCTCATTCCCTTATTGAATAAATACCTAGTCCAGAGGCTTTGATCGATAATCCATCTACAGATCTTCTGGAAGAATTTTTGAATTTAATAGCGATGAAGGAATTCCTGAATTTGATGACGATGAAACAGTAAAACGAAGAGGATACAACGTCCTATATCGAGAGATTCCATGATCAGGAAAGTTTCGTTCCACCCGAATCTCTTTCATTGATTTATCTGTATGCCCTAACAGCAGGACTCAACAATGCTAGTAAGAGCATCACTGCTAGTACGAGGCGTTATGACTGTGTAATTTATGAAAAAGTGGGGGTCTAACAACCACACCCAATATTTCGTTTAGGAAATATGTATAGACTAACTCCAATATATTTCCAAGATTTATATCTCTATTTCTCAATGTAATTATCAAATCAAACAGATAGGAATCCGCAAGCCTGATTATTATGAGAAACAACTTGAACGGTACCAAAGACCAATATTTAAGTGTCAATCAATTTATATCAACAACCAAAGGTTAGATTATCTAATTGATTGAACTACGCACAACCTGTGATATTTCAATAATATAAACAAATATAATGTGAAAAAATAAATAACATAGACACCAGAAATTTTGTTAAGGAGAAAACCGCAAATGCATAAAAACCCCAGGACCTAGTCCATATTTGAACACCATGTTGTATTAAGCCGCTACAAACTCTAACATACTAAAAGTTAACTTCGGATTGGAATGTAGTTGATCCCTAACCAATCTCACACTGGTTTAGGTACAATCACGTTCCTTATGCCTCTGAATCCCAAAATGACTCTACGCGCTTGATTCCCTTAACTGATCTCACCCACAACTAAGAGTTGCTACGACCCAAAGTCGAAGACTTGATAAATAAATCTGTCTCACACAGAAAAGTCTATTGAATAGGTAAATCTGTCTCCCACAGAAATACCTACGAGTTTTGTTCCGTCTTTTGATAAATTAAGGTGAACATGAACCAATTGACACACCATACTTATATTCCCGAAGAACAACCTAGTAATATCAATCACCTCACAATAATTTTAACTATATGGTAGCGGAACAAGATATTGTGGAATCACAAAGAATGATACGAATAGCTTTGTGATTACTTTTATCTTACCTATCGGAGATTAAATCTCAAGTAAATTTTAGTGAAGATAGTACTCAATGCGATGGAACAAAGTAAGATCATAACACGGAACTACATAGAAAATAGTTAGGTCTGGCTTCAGAATCCCAATGAAGTCTTTAAGTCACCTATAATGGTTTTAGAAAAACCTAGGTTAAAGGAAAATCGACTCTAGTCGCAACTAGTATCACACAAGAGGTGTGGGGATTAAGTTTTCCAGTTTCTAGAGTTCTTCCTTATATTGTCTTCAAATCAGGGTTTGCAATCAATTTTACCTTGGTAACAAAGTATTCAATATTCACTGTTAGATGAAACCTTATTTAAGATTCAAGCTAATATCTTTCAACCGTTAGATCGAACTTAGCTTGTTACACACAAATTAAATATACTTTTATTTAGATATGGGTAACCGTACCTAAACATGTATATTGAGTTGGATCCATAACAGTTAACCGAAGTTAGCCATATGAACACTTTCATATCAACCTTGTTCATCTTAATCACATCTAATTCAAATGACTCAAATGAAACTAGTTATAGAGTTGTTCAATTTTTTATATGCTCATACAAGTATACAAGAACAATTGAAGCAAAATCGGTTTGGATTCACTCGAATCAATTCATGAAAATTATAGCCACGGTTTGCAAAGATTGCATTCCTTATTATATAAATGCATTTGTTCATGAGTATGTAAACATACTTGACCGAATTTAGAATTAAACCCACTCAAGTATGCAAATGGGTACGCATACCTAAGTTCCCAGACTTGGTCTTGTTCGCCAATATGCAAATGGGTATGCATACTGTCGCTCATGACCGAATTCAGTTGAAATCAGTACGCATATAGATATACATACTATATTTCCCGGACTTCAACTATTGAATCGGCATGCATACGGGTATCATACTAAATTCCCGGACTTGGAATACATTTGCAACAGTTGGCATACAAGTACGCATACTGTTCTATATCCAATCAATGGTTAAATTGTTTTAAACTCTCATTTTAATCATTGAAACATTCTTAGAAGAAGAGAATAGCTATCTCACCCAAACTATTAGCTTCAAAGTAATTTTCAAGTGATCAAATGATCAATACGAAACATTTCGAGTCTACATGAAAAGACTGTCTCACACAAATCATGTAAGATGTTACCAGGCGATTTTCACATGATCATCTTTTGACTTTCGTGAAGAATAAAAGATGAACTTGGTTAAAGAGAAATCTTACCAACACATATTTAGAGAAATATGTAAGCGAGTTAAACTCAGCTCGAAATATCAAATGTGTATAAAGTAAAGTCTATATAGTTATACGACTTTTGTCTCAATATGAGATATACTATAAGTAGACTTCTGAGTGATAGATGAGTTCGAGTCTCCAGATAGCTTTTGTTAATGAAGTTCCACAATCTCCCCTTAGTAGTTCTTCGTCTTCAATTGATGAACGCCGTGAAATCTAAAGCTCAACTACACATTCTATCCTAATCCGAGACATAACTATAAGTAGCCTAGAAATCAAGACTTATAGTTTTGACAACTAAACTTGACAAACAAGCTTGAGATAGCAACGCTTACGAGTTCGACCGAGAAGTTCTCTAATAATCTCCCCATTTGTCAATTTTAGTGACAAAACTATCAATACATATAGATTACAAAATAAATAAACTTTGTAGCTTCTCATCCAAATGGTTGATTTCCTTGCTTCTTCAACATTGCTCGAAATCTTCGTCACTTTCAAGTACTCTACTGATTCTGAAAGTGTTCAACTCAACATCATAGTTGTTGAAGATCTATTTCCATAACAATATATAAAAACAAGATGTTTTTGTATTGTTATACAGTGTCATATTATTATTACACAACATCAAAGTTCAATTGTATCACAACTTTGACAATAATACAATGGTTATATCTATCACTCCCCCTTAGTCAATACTTCATCTCACAATGAAAACCACTCCCTTTTACATAATGATCTGTAAACCATATGTATTTATAGTGTGGACTACACAATAATTTTCCCCCTTTTTGTCAATATAAATAATTGGCAAAGGTACGAAAACTAGCGGGATCATAATGAAATTCTCATAGTGATAATTCATGACTAAAGAGAACATATCAACTTTGTTTTGATGATTTCACATAGTCGAAACTTAGTGTATTCATCAAGGAGTTTATAAAGATACAAGATAAATCCTATAATATTCCACAACCGCACTCCCCACAAAGATTTGGAAATTAAGCACAATTTCAATTAAGAACTCTCCCCCATAAAATGTCATTCCCGAAAGAACAACAAGAGCGGCCTTACTTTTACAAGAAAATAAGGATTTCTTTGGACATTAACAAATCACATGAAACATGAATTTGTATCTATAGATGGGGAAAAACGATTTGCTAGTTTTCACGGAATTGAAGATTCGACCGTGTGGAGACTCGTTGAACCGAGAAAAATGTTGAACCTCACACAGATGCACTGCAAGAAGGGAGTGCTTTAAGTTTGAGGGATCAATCTGTAAGTCTTCAGCCTAAACCAAGAACAATAGCCGTTCCAGATTTAATTCGGTCACAAGAGAGGATGGGTTGATCTGTAGGAGGGAAGATGAGAAATGCGTGAGATCAATGGTGATATGAGATTATAGGTGTGTTGTGAATTCGGCGTGAAAAATGCTTTGAATGATTGAAATTTTCTCAACTAAGAGTAATTTCTCTGAGTTCGTGTAGACGAAAGATTGTCTGTATGAACTTTGATGAGAAATTGTTAGACGAATGTTCAAGTGTTCGAATCTTGTCCTTTCAATCAGGATTTAGAGACATTTTATAATGCCGGAGTTGAAAAAACCATGATCCCATGAAGTGTGACAGTTGCTGGAATCAGAGAATAGGGAAGTGGGAAATCGTGTTAAAACCAATAACTCATCGTGCGGAGACTTGGTTAATTTTCCACCCACTACTTTTGATGACTCTTCCAACTGAATGCACGACTTGCTCATATTCTCATTGTGGGTGAACACACATGCCATATACCGCCAGACCAAAACCCTAGTTAATATCTCCCCATGTGACACGATTGAAATCTCATGATTGTGGAGTCAGTTGCTGACTCTATGGGACAATGAGTCCATGTAGTGATGAGTTGAACATGATTAGAAAATGTTTTGAAACTCATGAATTTAACGTGTCTGCTGAGACGAGGTATCATTATAACCTAATATGAACAAACTGTGTTGTTGAACTGTTGAATATTGATAGTTGAACCAATATTCTTTGATCTGAGCAAATATTGCTAGTCTGAGCGAATATTGCTAATTTGAATAAACATTGCCGGTTTGAGCGAATATTGCTAGTTTGAGCAAATATTGCATTTGATGAATCATTGGTAACAAGACCAAATAAAATATTAATTTAAGTTACTGACTGCTGGGTCGAGAAAAATAAATAAAGTGTTGATTATGGAATCAACATAAAATTATCAGAGTGTTTGAATCTGTTCAGAATCACGTTTCTGCAGAGCTCTGGATTCAAAACCCTAATTTTACCGAAATGGTGATTTATTGCAAATCAATACAGAGTTACCCAGGGTACGGATACATGAGATAACTGGTTCACCATATATCGCCCAAATGCTTGAATGAGCAAAAATACCAAAGTCTCCCGGGACCAGTTGGTGAAAGAATGATTAAATGCTGGTTTAATCACTGAAATAATGCTCGTGTGAGCGACAAATAATAAAACTTGGTGTTATGGAAATATGAAGGACCGACCAAGAAGTCAGGATACCGGCTCTTGGTGGGCGCAGGACCAGTGGATGGTCATTTGAGCAAACTTCCAATTGTTTGGAAAGAGTTTGAACCTAATATGAGCAATTGAACAAATTAGGTTAAAATCGTTAAAACATGCAGGACCAGCTGTTTGCAAGCCTCAGGGTCACCCTTGGTCTGTCAAGGGGATGTGCCCATGTCACCATGGTGTCCGTGCTTCAGTCCTGAAAATTTTGATATTTTCTGGTGCACGTTTGAGCAATATTTTGAGAAAATATGCAAAATCCATGGTTTTGCTGAAACTGGGAAAAATTCATGATATGATGAAAGTAATAAATAAAACAGGTAATTACAAGGTGTGGGACCGTCCATGTCTAGGGCATGACTGGCCGGTTGACAAACACTGTCCCACATGCTTTCCCAGTATTATGTAATTTTATGTATTTTCTCTGATTTGAGGAAAATTCCATGAAACAAGAGAGTTTGATGAAATTAGGGAACTTTCGTGAGATGAGAGAAATACATTAATAATAAAACAGGGAATGGGAGTGTGGGACCGGCAATGGCCGAGGCATGGCCGGCCGGCCAATGGGCGCGAGTCCCAAGCCACTCTTCCCAATTTTACCAAATTTTGATGATTTTAGAGAATTTTCATAAAATCAAAGGGTTTTTGTTGAAAACCAAGTGTTGATGGTGGTTTTTAGTATAGGGTTAAAATCGTAAAACACTAAACCCTAACAGCAATTTAAAACAATCATTTACTAGGCGCATTAAATAAAAGCCTTTAATGTGTCTCTAAAGAATTACCAGGGAATATTTTTCAAATAAGGGTTAGACAAACCAAGCCCTAATTCTCACGTGTGCCAATGGCAAATCATGCCAGCCACACATAGCCCAAGTTAGCCGCGCCATGCCAATCGCAGCGTGCCATGGACCTAGATATGCTAGCCACATCTCGTGTGCCAATGGAAAATCATGCCAGCCAAACCTAGCCCAAGTTAGCCGCGCCATGACAATCGCAGCGTGCCATGGCCCTAGCTATGCTAGCCACATCTCATGTGCCAATGGCAAATCCTGCCAGCCACACCTAGCCCAAGTTAGCCGCGCCATGCCAATCGAAGCGTGCCATGGCCCTAGCTATGCTAGCCACGTCTCGTATGCCAATGGAAAATCATGCCAGCCACACCTAGCCCAAGTTATCCGCGCCATGCCAATCGCAGCGTTCCATGGCCCTAGCTATGCTAGCCACATCTCGTGTGCCAATGGAAAATCATGCCATCCACACCTAGCCCAAGATAGCCGCGTCATTCCAATCGCAGCATGCCATGGCCCTATCTATGCTAGCCACATCTCGTGTGCCAATAGCAAATCATGCCAGCCACACCTAGCCCAAGTTAGCCACGCCATGCCAATCGCAGCGTGACATGGCCCTAGCTATGCTAGCCACATCTCTTGTGCCAATGGAAAATCATGCCAGCCACACCCAACCGCGCCAAAGAATGCCAACCATGCTATCTGTACCCTTGTGCCAACGGAAAATCATGCCATCCGCACCTAAACAAGCTAGTCGCGTCATGCCAAATATGCCGCGCCGTAGCCCATAGCCGCGCCACCCTGCTGGCCTTCTCCTCACGGCAACCAAAATGAAGGCATGCAATAATCAACGGTTTCCCTTCAATCCCAGGAGAAAATCCTTGCCGCCCAAAGTCACCTCATGACTTTGGCCCCAAAACCCTAGCTTGGTCACGCACCTAACCAAGCTAGTCGCGTCATGCCAAATATGTCGTGATGTAGCCCCTAGTCGCGCCACCCTGCTGTCCTTCTCCTCACGGATACCAAAGTGAAGGCATGCAACAATAAATGGTTGCCCTTCAATCCCAGGAGAAAATCCTGGCCGCCCAAAGTCACCTCATGACTTTGGCCCCAAAACTCTAGCTTGGTCACGCACCTAACCAAGCTAGTCGCGTCATGCCAAATATGTCGCGCCGTAGCCCCTAGCCACGCCACCCTTCTGTCCTTCTCCTCACGGCTACCAAAGTGAAGGCATGCAACAATCAACGGTTTCCCTTCAATCCCAGGAGCAAATCCTATCCGCCCAAAGTCACCTCATGATTGGTCACGCACCTAACCAAGCCAGTCGCGCCATGCCTCGCCATATCCCTTATGCCGTGCCACCCTGCCGTCTTTTCCCCACGGCTACTAAATAGAAGGCTTGCACCAATCAACGGTTGCCCTTCAAACCCATGAGCAAATCCTGGCCGCCCAAAGTCACCTTATGACTTTGGCCCAAAAACCCTAGCTTGGTGACGCGCCTAACCAAAGCTATCTATGCCATGCGACAATGGAAAACCCTTGGCCCCATGTTCCAAACCACGCCAAGGCATGCCATGATAGCCTGGCCATGCCGCCATCCCTCCTGAATTCTTCATGAGTTTTTCTCTTGGGATGTTTACTCCTCCCTAACCAGTTCAAAACCTAAATATCCCCGCGTAAGGAGATAGTAAATTCTTTTCCGGTTGATTTGAGGGGCGGATCCTCAAAATACGAGTCCGTACTAGAATTCTACAACGATTCTAGTGAAGGGCGCTAATTAGGGTTTCTAAAACAAAGACGCGCATCAATGGCTACCCTTCAATCCCTTGAGCAAATCCTGACCGCCTAAAGTCCCCTCACGACTTTGGCCCAAAACCTTAGCTTGGGCACGCACATAGCCCAAGCTAGTCACGTCATGCACCCATGGCTACCCCTTGGCCCCGCATGCCAAAACCAAACCGCACCAAGCCAAGCGCCCTTGCCTTGGCCCTAGCTATTCCATGCGACCATGGAAAACCCTTGGCCCCATGTGCCAAGCCAAACCGCACCTATCCAAGCTAGCCGCACCAATCCAAACACCCATGTCTTGGCCCTAGCTATGCTAGTCACACTATTCCAAGCCAAGCGCCCCTTGTCTTAGCCCCAGCCATGCCATACGCCCATGGAAGACCATTGGCCCCACGCGCCAAGTCTAACTAACACCGTGGTCGCACCTTCTCTTCATGGCCACCAAAACAAAAGGCATACAACCGTCAATGGCCAACCTTTATACCTAGGTGCGAATCCTGGCCGTCTAAAGTCACCTCATGACTTTTGGGTCCAAAACCTAAGTTTGGCCACGCCAAACCATGCCATGCCGACGACATGCCAACCTGGTCGCGCCACCACGATGGCCGTCACTATCAAAACTAAGGAGAGCAATGCACCTCTCAAGATACAAAATCTCGACCATCGAAGGTCACCAGGCTAGCAAGTTCCCCGACTTGCCAAGCCACAACAACGTATTACATGTTCTCCAAGAACATTCGAGACATCAACACAAACTGGGGGATCCTTTTTGGGTGTTGGTTTGGTGGTCTACAGCGGGCGGCGTACACTACGCCCCTCATAAGGAAGTGTCATAAGAGTGAGGCACCTTGTAAATATGGGAGTTGTAGGTGTAAATTATACACAGATCCAGGTGGCAACATCCTAGGCCTGGTGCACCTAAACACGAAAAGACGCGAAGCATGGAATGAAGATTAGTGGCGCGAGATTTCAGGAGCCACGTGGATCGGGCGTGATCGCTCTACAGCTGTCGGACAAGACTTGATTCAGACTTCTGACAAAGCTGACATGACAATACGCGGCGGGACAAACGAGGTGCTATGGTCAAATGGATAAGAAATTAGGGGACACATCGGCTAACCATAAAAGAAACGATCGAAGACGGGCGACATTCAGAAACACGCGACATCGTGTCAAGAGAGCATTGGGAGATGTCGGCTCGGACGTAAGACAGGCGAAGAGCCAAGATACATCGGTCATGTGAGGCGACATAAGTCAGTCCGACAGTAAAACTGCTGAATTGATGTAACATGACCAACACCATATCTTGGGTGTATGGAACTTCTCCTATAAATAAAGGGACTTGTATTCATGAAAGTTAGGTTGTAATTTTGGGAGAGGAGAAGAGAGAAACTCGAGAAAACATTAGGAAGAAGTGAGTGAGAAGTAAGTTCACCTTGTAAACAAATCCAACTAAGATCAACACCTTTGTAACACCTTGAAGTAATAAGATTCATCATTTCACCCCCGTGGACGTAGGTAATAATACCGAACCACGTATATCTTGTGTTCATGGTTGAGTGTTTACTTTCATTTGAGAAGAGTAATGCGTTTCTAACCTTTGGATGTAGTTTGTAGTAAAATGCATCTACATTCTGGCGCCGACTAAGGGGACACGACTAAGATCTCCGGATACCTTGCCATTAAAGTCTTCAGAGACGATCAATAGCTCCTCAATACACGTTAATGTGTTGGAGTAGAAGCTACGATGAACTCTGTTGGCCGAAGTAATGGTTGTTTTGAGTCATTTACTGAGCATTTAAAGTTAAAGCGGTAGCAGCGTCTTCTTAGCGTCTTCAACAGTTTGATCGGCAGAGAAACTTCACGAGCTCACCAGCGACTAACAGTTCGGGTTAGAAGCTACGTGAAGAATCTGTTGAAAGGACGACTGTTTGTTCTTGATAGCTGTGTGTTTATTAGCATTAAGCGAGTTGTTTCTAGCTGCGGTAAGAAGTCGGATGCTCGGAGTTACCAAAAGTTAGCGTTTTAGATGTTTCATCATGTAATGAACTGTCGACCATATATAATTGTTAGCCGGCGGTGTAGCGTAAGTTGTCGGAAAGGTCATAATTAAATCTCGAGAAAGTGGAGTTGGTACAAGTTTAATTCGATTCTAGGGGTTACTTGCCGTACTTTTTAAGCGTCACGTGCATAAGATCAATGATTTGGAGCATGTAGAATAAAGGACAACCTAACTTAAATGCATAGGTCGAGTACAGAGAGCGACGTCGTACGGAGTGATAGTGACGGGGAAGTGAGTTCAGCCACAAATTCAGCATAAGAACAAAATAGGATAGATAAACAGAACCCACCTGATAACCAAAGTTGACCCTACACAGTGACAGTAGTCTTAGAGTCGAACGTTTCGCCTTTTTTGTCTGAACTTTTTGTTAGAAAAATCATGTCGAAGTAAGGGGTTCTTTTTTTTGTATTTGCTGACGTAGGGTCGGGCGATACTCAGCTTATCACGCGACGTGACTAATGGCTAGCGCTTCCGGGACGATAAGGATGTTGAGGAATCGCACAGTCACTAGCAGCAGCATGCAGGCAGGGATAACGGGGCCGAGGCAAGAGGACGGTCGACAACCACCGCCCGAGGAATCTCATGCAGCTGCGCGAGGGATGCCTGTTATAGACGAAGAAATAGATTTGGGGCGAGACGATAACACGTTACCTCTGGACCATATTATATTTACCTAGAGGAGAGTTGACCAAATCAATGGCCTCACAGCTTCAGACACCGATGACGATGAGGAAGCACTTGCAGCGCGAGCTCAGAGGCAATGGACGAGGTAGCAAGTTCAACACCAGGAAGCGTTGGGAAGGGAGCAAGAGCGTCTTAGGCAGATTCAGCTGGGGCGAGCAGCAGCAAGTAACATCGGCCCGACAACCGTTCACGCGGTCGATCGTGTAGCCAACCCGATACCGCCACCACCACCCACATTAGCACCATTACAACCTCGGCCACACCAACCCAATGGACACTCCAGTCACGAAAGTACGGACCCGACGTTGTTGGCCATTTTGGAGAGTCAGAGGAGGCAAGAGGCAGTACTAAGGGAACTCCGGCAGAGGAATCTATCCTTGGAGTATGAGAACTACCAGTTGAGGAACCAACTGACCAGATCAAGAGGGTCGTCCAGTCGAGGGACATCAGGATACCGCGGCCGATCCGGTCACTCACCAACCATGATGGGGCCAAGTAACCTTAATCAGCCCGATCCGTCGGGTCAGCTACCATTACCTCCGGTACCCCCCACGCAGAGATATGGACCACCCGAGGACTCGTCCACCGACAAAGAAAGACGAGGAAGGGACGAACGACAAGATCAAACAACTAGAGCCAAACTTAAGGAGTTGGAAGCAAAAATCAAGGAACTCTCGGGCGGAAGCGAAGAGAATAAGTTGGCCGAGATTATGAGTGAAGCTGAGAAAACGCCTTTCTCTAAATAACTGGAGCAAATGCCGTTCCCACCCAAGTGTACTCTACCTTCATTCCCATCTAGATTTGACGGAACGGGCGATGCGATCGAACATCTTAAGATGTATACAATGTCACTGATCCAATGGAGAAACAACCCGGTAGTTATGTGCAAATTCTTTCCAGCTAGTTGGAGGGCGAGGCGCGAGATTGGTTTTATTCACTCACACCTAGTTCGATTAACGGGTACGATGTGCTAGTCGAGGCCTTCCTTGAGACCTACATGCATAACATCCGACCTCGGCCAAGAATGAACAAGCTGTTTACTCTCGCCCGACGATTCAGAGAGCCCCCGAGAACTCTGACCGATAGATGGAGGAAATTGTGTACTGAAATTGGGAAGGTACCGGTGGATCAAGCCATCTTTAGGTTTGAAAACACGTTGGGGAGGTCGGACCCCATATGGATTGCCATGTTTTCTAAAAAACCTAAAACCTTAAAGGAGATGAGAAGAATGCAAGAGCACTATATCGCCCTGGAAGAAATTCAGGCCGAATCAAGAGATAGAGGAGTACAAGAAGCCAACGCTGAGGTTGGTACCGAGACTAAAACGGTCATGGACGACCATATCGAGCGATCGAAAAAGAGATCGGACCCGCCCCAAGGGAGCAAAGTGAGAAGAGGGAATGGATGGCCAAAGGGAAGAAGCCAAAGCAGGAAACCCGGTCGTATACCCCTCTAAACGCTTCTTTGGAAGAGGTTTTCAAGGAAGTTGAGAAGAGAAACGACATCAACTACCCAGCCTCGAGGGGGGTACAGTTCCAAGAGACCCGAGATCATCCCGAATACTGTCACTACCATCAGTATAGGGGCCATTCCACCAATAACTGTCGAGAAGTGAAAGATATTGTTCAATACCTCATCTGCGATGTATATTTGAGGCAGTATGTCCGACACCCCCCTCGTCCGGAAGCAACACCCGATGTACCAGTTCATCAAGTCCGCATCGATAGGGCGAGTCAATTCGTGAGCACCATTTCACATTCGGCTATGCAAAACTACACCCTCGGCCCATTAATCACCACTAGGATCCATAAAAGGGATCGTGACGGTAAAGAGATATTCAGCGTAGCCAAGTCCCTTCCCATGGAACCTTGGATGACGCTGCCCATATCGTTCTCGGCTAAGGATGTCCTAGCAAATGGACAGGCACACAGCGATCCACTGGTCATCACGCTGTTGATTGAAAAGTGTGGAGTAAGAAGGATTATTGTGGATAGCGGAAGTTCAGTCGAGGTGCTGTTCTACGACACGTTCAGAAGAATGAAACTCTCAGACGACATGATCGTCCCATCAACATATCGTATCTACGGCTTTAACGGCACAGTAACCATCCCAAAGGGCAAAGTAACTTTAAGAGTTTCAGATGGTGGTGGCTACCTCGACACACTAACCACTTTCTGTGTGGTCGACGTCACTTCACCTTATGAGGCCATTATCGGGCGCCCATGGGTTGCTGGGATTAAGGGAGTAGCATTGGCCTACCATTAAAGGTTAAGGTTCCCGACTTGCAAGGGAATAGCGGAAGTTGTGGGAGACTCCCAGGCGGCACGACAATGCATGAAAGTTGATATAGAAATAAATGAAGAACGGCGAGCTCGGCAAAGGAAAGAAAAGAACAAAGCAAAGGAAGTGAAGGCGGCAAAAGAATTGGAGGAGGCAATTTCACAAGCGGTCCTGACACATGAAACTCGAGAGCAAAACCCTTTATAGAAATTAAAGGAAGCGTCCCCAGTCAGGGAGACCAAATCAAACTTCTCGACAGTCGAGCCGACTAAAGAAGTAAAATTGGGAATGATAGAAGAACCAAAAATAGTGAGGATCAGGGCATTACTATCGGACGAACAAGCAAGTAAACTCACGATGCTATTAAAAGAAAACCTGGATGCATTCGCTTGGTAAGTGCATGATTTGGAGGGTATTGACCCGAAGGTCTGCTGTCACCACTTAAAAATCGATCCGAGGTTCAAACCGGTTAGACAGAAAATGAGGCGCGTCGCGCCAAAGTTACAAGCGGCGGTCGAGGTCGAGCTGAAGAAGTTACAAGAATCCGGAATAATAAGGAAGTCCCACTACCCACAGTGGATATCAAACATGGTCGTGGTACCAAAAAAGAAAGGGGAGTCAGAATATGTATTGACTTCAGCGACCTGAACAAGGCCTGCCCGAAAGACAGTTTCCCCCTTCCCAGCATAGATCAACTAGTAGAATCAATAGTGGGATACGAAGCAATGACCTTAATGGACGGATACATGGGCTACAACCAAATACCATTGGCGCCCGAGGACCAGAAACACACTTCCTTCTTCACACCGAGAGGATTGTATTGCTACACCAAGATGCCATTCGGACTTAGGAATGCCGGGGCTACATACCAGAGATTGGTAGGCGACATGTTTGAAGACAAGATTCACGATACCATAGAAGTTTACGTGGACGACATGTTAGTCAAAAGTCGGAAATCAAAAAACCACGTCCGAGACATTCGAGAGATTTTTCAGACAATGAGGAGACACAAGATGAAAATTAATCCGGCCAAGTGCGACTTCTGGGTCACGTCGGGGAAATTCCTAGGCTACATCATCACTCCTAGTGGAATAAAAGCAGATCCCGAGAAGGTGCGAGCCGTCCTTGAAATGCCATCCCCCGCAATGGTAAAAGACGTGCAGAAACTAAATGGTTGCATAGCCGCATTGGGCCGATTCGTATCACGGTCATCAGATAAATGCAAGGCATTTTACGATATCTTGAAGAAAGGAGAAAAATTCCAATGGACGGACGCAAGCGAAGAATCTTTTCAAAAAATCAAGCTACATTTAGCTAGCCTCTCGGTTCTTAAAAGGCCTGAGCCGTCATAAAATATCACTCTATACTTAGGCGTGACACCCTATGCCATTAGTGCGGTATTGGTCAAAACAGAGATGGGAGTGGAAAAGCTGGTATACTTCGCCAGCAAAACTTTAAGTCCGGCCGAGAAGAACTACACCAGAATGGAGCAGATGGTGCTCGCGCTATCCTTTGCTGCCTCCAAACTACGAACATATTTTCAAGCTCATCGAATACGGGTGCTCACAAAATCGCCTATCGAAGCAGTCTTGGATAGCGCTGGGCGGTCGGGGAGAATCTCCAAGTGGGGAGCCATAATCAAACAATATGACGTGATATACGAGGCAAGAACCACGATCAAAGGGAAAGTAGTGGCCTATTTCTTGGCAGACTTCCCCCTCAGTGATGAGTACGAGGTAGAAGATATACCGGGAATGGTCGAAGAACAAGAGGAGCAAGCGGGCCTACTAGCCGCCAGTAGCGCAACACGATGGGAAGTATTTGTCGACGGGGCATCAAACAAAGACGGGTCGGGCCTCGGGTTGGTGTTTACCACGCCAAAGGGGAGGAAGATAGTGCATTCGTTCAGGTTAGAATTCAAGGCGACGAACAACGTCACCGAATATGAGGCGGTGATCCATGCCTTACGAATAATTATGGAAATGGGGATGCATGAGGTTCGAATGACTAGTGACTCACAGCTGGTGATCCGTAAAATTACGGTCCAATACGCTACACACGATCCGGTGCTGCAAAAATATTGGGAGCTCGCCCAATCTTACATCAAGCAAATCCCAGATATTAAATTCCGCCACATCTGCCGAAAGGATAACAGACACTCGGACGCCCTGTCATATATCGCCTCACAACTTGTAGACCCGAGCATCGAAGGAATACGCGTTATGAGGCTTCTTAACCCGTCTATCCCTGAAACACCTGAGGTACGGATTGAGGTGGCCGTCAGCACAGCCGAGAGATACAAAGAAGGCGACTGGAGAAAGCCAATACATCAATACTTAGAGACGGATGAGCTGCCTAAGATTCGGCCCGAGATGAACAAGATCAAAAGAAAAACGGGCGCCTACGAGTTAAGGGAAGGGATCTTATATCGGAAATCTTACCTAGGACCACTCCTACGATGCCTGAGCAGGGAAGAGGGCCATATAATCCTACATGAGCTACACTATGGGGCAGCTGGAAATCACAGCTCGGGAAGAAGTTTTTCGGTTAAGGCAAAAACAATGGGCTACTTTTGGATGTATATGAACGAGGACGCAAAGCAAATGGCGAAAGCTTGCGAAGAGTGTCAACGTTTTGGGAAGAAAATCCATGCTCCTGGCGTACCGTTAAACTCAATCATAAGTCTGTGGCCCTTCGCTAAATGGGGAGTGGACATCGTCGGGCCATTACATGTAGGAACGGGGCAAAGGAAGTATTTGATCGTGGCCACTGATTATTTTACCAAGTGGGTAGAGGCGGCACCACTAAGGCATATTCGGGACAAAGATGTCTTTAAGTTCATTTGGGAACACATCATTTGTCGCTTCGGGGTCCCTGCGGCTATCGTCTCCGATAATGGAAAGCAACTGAAAGGCGAGAACATTGACCTTCTATTCAACACTTACAACATCCGCAAGAGTAAAGCAACCCCGATTTACCCCCAGTGTAATGGGCAGGCCGAGATCACAAACAAAACCATCGCCGATAACATGAAAAATAAACTAGATGGGGAATATGGCAACTGGTGCGAGGAGCTATACAACGTCCTATGGGCATACAAAACCACACGAAGAGAAGCTACGGGATTTTCTCCATTCATGTTACCTACAGAACCGAGGCGATCCTACCAACAGAAGGGATGATTCCTACTACAAGAACCGAAGCTTGGAGGTGAAATGTGTCATCCGACCTGATCTTGGCTAAACTCGACGACTTGGAAGAAACAAGAGAAATGGCGTTATAAAAAATGGAAAATTATCAGAGGAGGTTACAACGGGAATACAACAAGAGCGTTCGACCAAGAGAATTTCATCCCGGGCAGCAAGTATTGAAATTTCTGGCTAAATGGGAGCGCGACAAAAAAGGCGGAAAACTAGCACCAAAGTGGGGTGGGCCATATATAATCGAATCTAAGGCGGGCGAGGGATCATATAGACTACTGCGACTCGACGGAACAAGAGAGCTCAAACCATGGAACATCCGATTCCTGAAACTCTACCATCCTTGACAAGCGATGCGGAAAAACGGTAAGAAAACGTGTCCTCTATCTCTGTGAAACCGTGAGGGGTATGGGATAGGGCATGAGCGACTAATGGTCATTCGTACTCGGGGAAATGCCAGTGTAGAAGTGCTGAGGTGACTTACACTCGAATGGTCATTCGTACTCGGGGCAAAGCTAGTGTGGAAGTGCCGAGGTGACTTACACTCGAATGGGCATTCGTACTCGGGGAAACGCCAGTGTGGAAGTGCCGAGGTGCCTTACAGTCTCCTGGATATTCGAACTCGGGGCAGTGGCAGTGTGCAAGTGCCGAGGTAGCCTAAGGGTTCTGGTGGTTGGAAACCAGTTCCAAAGGTTGTTTAGACACGAGTTCTACTCAGCTAGGTGGCCTACTTACATCTGAAAGGTCACAACCATCGCAAGTGGGCGTGTCCAATTGCCCGAGATCGGTTGGTCGATAACCACTCGGGATTGTCGGGCCTAGAACTAGGATGACTGGTACCCTTCCACTGAATCCAAAGAGATAGTGATGAGATACCCCAATCAGGACATGGCATAGGGCCCGATGACCCTCCTTGTTGGGTGTGTTCGACAGAAATGGTTAGAATACTGAATTACTTGAACAATGATTGCAGGAATAACATATGAAACAAAGTAGAACTCGATTGCGTCATGCGACTATTAAGAAAATACGAAAAGCGTCATGTGACCAAGCGAAACGAAGCGTCTAATGAAAATAAAACAAACACCATCGGTGACGCAGCACCCCCATTAAAACGAACAAGTAAGATAGCGGAAATTTAAAAGGGGAGAAGTGTTTAGAGAGAGTTACAACCCGATGTAAGGGGAAACATAGTGACGTAGCACCACAAAAAGAAATTTTAAGCCTTGGGAGGAGCCGCGCCGGCCTTTTTCTGCGCGACCTCGAGCCGCTTCTTCTCCACCCAGTCCATAATGCCAGCCTGAACCTTCTGATCTAACTCTTCCGCATGGGCGACGCATTCATCCTCGAGTTGTTGGGTAATCTGGGAAGCATTTTCCTAAGCATCAGCTAACTTGGAGCTCAAATCGACCTCGGCATGTTTTAATCGGCGAACCTCCATATCCAGTTCCCGAGAGCGTTGTTGCTCGGCTACAAGATCACAAAAATAAAATGTTATTCATCGGGTGCATTTTTGCAAGAATAAAGCGCAATCTAAATCTAAAAGAGCGGCCTCAACACATCATCTAAGGGACCTAACAGGGCGGGTAACACCGACTGAAGCGACTCTACCGACTTAGACAGCTCATCCTCAGCCCTGGATAACTTCATGGTTAATTCGTTATAATGTTGCTCATTGAACTCGTTACTAGGGCAATACTTCTTATGCTCGGCCCAACCGTCCATTAACCGATTACGCGACGCTTGGAGCACTGCAAGCTACGATCTACTCCACTCTAAATCGCCCATAACCTTATCAAATTTACTCACTCGGCCCTGTAAATCGCTATTAGCTCGCTCCACCACATCTTTATCTCTCAATATTCGTCGGCGATCCTCGTGAAGGTCTCGATTCTGCAGTTGAAGAGCGTCTACCCTTTGCTCCAAACTTGTGGCTAAAGCAGCCTTTTCAGCATCAAGGAACTGAGAAGACCCCAAGTGATCCCGTAAGTTGTCCATCTCGACAGGATCATAATCAAACCAGCGATGTCATTCTAACTCGTCCTCAAGTCTTGCAATATCCTCAGTTTGACGGTCTATTTTGTCGTCTTTGTTTGCCATTCGTTGACGAAGATTTTCCACAAGATCCTTCTCAATATCCCATTTTCACTTCATAATCCTAAACTCCGAAGTAGCGTCTACACCTATACTAGATACCTCGTCTAAGAAGAAGGATACCTGACTCAGGATACTGGCACGATAAACTCAATCAACACAAGTTAAGAAGGATCATATACCTTGAGCGTCGGAAAGCTTGATCTCCAGCTCATTCGCGCGACCCCTCTCATTCTGAAGTTGAAGTTGGAGAGATTCTATCAACTGCTTATCTCGAAGGCGATTGGCAGCATCCAAGCGTACGCGATTCATAATCTAACATAACGGGGCACAGCATTCAACATTTCCTCATCTATATACTTCACGAAGTTGGAGGAAGTAAGCGCACCCAAGGAGTTCATGATCGGGCCAGAGACAGTAAAGGAAGTTTCAGCACTAGAAGACGATCCCTCAGTAATCCGGGGCACACAAGGAAGCTCTACCGGTACATCGGTAACGATATTCTCTACGACGGGTGTCTCCGAGGGCTCCTGTTGGTCGCCCATACCTTGTTCATCGCCTTTTTCGCCCGACACATTCTCTCCAAACAGCTCATCCTCATCGGAAAGATCAATGATGGGGCCCGTTTTCGGCGGTGGCTTAGCAATTTGCTTACCTCTACCAGGATTACTCCTCAGCGGAGTAGGATCAACATCGCCCGCGTCATCATCATCGTGCCTTGGGTGTTTCTGCACAAGTGTCTCGTCAGAATATGTGAAGGAAAAAAACAGGGGCAAGTACATGTACTTATAAGAAAATCATTATGTTTGTTACCTTCCCCTGGTCTTCCTCAAACCATGTGCCAGCACCTCTTTTCCTAGACCCGATAGTTTTTGTGGAGCCGACCTGAGATTTTTAAACAACAACAAATGACTAACTGACGCCCGAATCTAGCAAGATAAAAAAAAAAGCGCATACCTTATCAGCCTTGTCATCATTAACCACCCAGAAAGAATAGTGCTCGATGGGAAAAGTAGGTGACGGGAAGTCACCGTGAAGGATCGGACCTCGGACTAGAAGCGGAACTCGGGGATAAATCGGGTCATTAGAATGGCGGGCTCACTTGTTGGAACCATGGCCGACGGGATCGGCATCCAGCATCATCCTTTCAACACCCTCGGGCATAGTTTTGACCCGATGAGGACTAGCAGCAAAACCGGCAAGTTCTCCTAAGGTGGAAGTACCAGCTCGATAGTTGACAAGGAAATTGGCAACGGTATACTCAGGAGCGTCCTCGGGCTTGTAGGTCGACCACTCGGCAGTAGAAAAATGACCATCGCGGCGATCCCTCCACTCGTTCATAATTCGGAAAGTATTGCCAGTCCATTGAGCTAAATCACGAGAAGGCCGAATCTGGGACAAAATCTCGTAATAAAATGGGCTATCAGGGTTGTATAAGGGAAGACGAAGGCCCAGCTCCAGCTGACCCAAGGTGATGACCACACAATTAGCCGATTGCTCGTGCTTCTTCATATCGGTTTTCTTCAAACTACCGTTTCGGCCCGAGAGAAGGGTCACTTCGTAATTTTGAAGATCGTACTTCTCCTTCAATTGCTCAATGAACTCTTCGTCAGAGAGATCCTTCACCCTTTTCTCGGACCTGCACGAAATAGAAGGAGAGATATCAGCAAAAATAGATTTTATCGCGCGATCATCATACCTAGAAGGGCTTTCAATCAAAAACAGAGAAGCAAGGGGGGGAACATCAAACTCGGAAAAAACGTCATCAACAGACCTCTTTTCAGCCATGGAAGGAGAAGAAGCCATTAACGAAGATAGTGCAGAACTCGGTTCCTAGCAAAGAAAGATGAGGCGATAGCAACTACTGTATTGGTCGGTGAGGAGAAAACGACGAAAGAAAACCAAGAAAGCTAGGGTTTTTAGAGAAGCGCAAAATGTGAAGAAACTTGGGAGAAAACCACAGTAGATGAACAGAGAAAAAAAGGGTAAAGAAGAAGAAGGAAGAAAGGAGCGGGCTATTTAAAGAAGAAGAATTGTAATCGACGCCGACGGTTACCAGTCATAAAGTGGAGTTAGTGGGATGCTGCATGGCGGGATTCACGGCATGAACAAAGACGTGGGAAGTTAGGGCGATATTCTTCCACGCATGTCTCCCACACGAGCGGAAGAAGGGGCATAAATGTAGGTGTAAATTATACACAGATCCAGGTGGCAACATCCTAGGCCTAGTGCACCTAAACACGAAAAGACGCGAAGCATGGAATGAAGATTAGTGGCGCGAGATTTCAGGAGCCACGTGGATCGGGCGTGATCGCTCTACAGCTGTCGGACAAGACTTGATTCAGACTTCTGACAAAGCTGACATGACAAGACGCGGCGGGACAAACGAGGTGCTATGGTAAAATGGATAATAAAGTAGGGGACACATCGTCTAACCATAAAAGCAACGATCGAAGACGGGCGACATTCAGAAACACGCGACATCGTGTCAAGAGAGCATTGGGAGATGTCAGCTCGGACGAAAGACGGGCGAAGAGCCAAGATACCTCGGCCATGTGAGGCGACATAAGTCGGTCCGACAGTAGAACTGCTGAATTGATGTAACATGACCAATACCATATCTTGGGTGTATGGAACTTCTCCTATAAATAAAGGGACTTGTATTCATGAAAGTTAGGTTGTAATTTTGGGAGAGGAGAAGAGAGAAACTCGATAAAACATTAGGAAGAAGTGAGTGAGAAGTAAGTTCACCTTGTAAACAAATCCAACTAAGATCAACACCTTTGTAACACCTTGAAGTAATAAGATTCATCATTTCACCCCCGTGGACATAGGTAATCATACCGAACCACGTATATCTTGTGTTCATGGTTGAGTGTTTACTTTCATTTGAGAAGAGTAATGCGTTTCAAACCTTTGGATGTAGTTTGTAGTAAAATGCATCTACAGGAGTTATGTGGGAAAACGTTCATGGGACATAAAGCCGTGAGTTAACAACCTTATGGAACATCAATTCCATAACGTTAACAGTTTCATGGAAATCAATTTCATGCGTTAACCACTTTATGGAATAATCAAGTCACCTCCTCCCATTTACTCCTCACTCCTTAATAAGACCAGGGTACGTTTCTACTACAACTTGTATAAATAGGTTTTACCTATTTCTATCTGGACAACAATTTCATTCGGACAAAACAATACTCAGAATACTTACTGGCTAGCTCTCCTCATGAGCTCTCCTAATTTTCTAAAAACAAGTTGTAGAAACCCAATTGCTCTCCCAGAATCAACTATTCTGGTCTCACACTCTCCTTGCTTCCCTCCCCAAAACCAACCCATTCTCCTCCTCTTTATGACCGAAGCAAGTCTAGAACGGCCATTTCTTGGTTTAGGCCGGACTTGTACATATTGATCTCTCGAACTTAAAAGTACTCCCTTGCAGTACATTTGTTTAGGGTTTACAGTTTCTCACCTTCACACCTGCAATTACCAAAATCAGCAGAAGCTATTTTCACCTATAAACACTAAGATATTTTGTTGAAATCAGGGAGTTTTCATGAAATTAGGAAACAAAACACCAAATAATAATAAAATAATAGGTGTGTAGGACCGGCTAGGGTATGGCCGGCCGGCTAGAGCCCGCTCCCGCAAGTTTTCCCTAATTTTTTAATATTTTCAATGATTTTAGAGAAAATACATGAAATTAGGTGATTTTAGGGAAAATTCATAAAATCAAGGAATTTTCATAATTTGAGAAGAAATAATAAAATAATGGGATGTTAGGTGTGGGAACGACCACGGCCAAGGAATGACCGGCCGGTCGGCGGTCCCATGACACATTTCCCTAATTTTATCATTTTTTGATAAAATCATGTACTTTAGATAAAAATAGATGAAATTAGGTAATTTTCATGATTTTAGGGAAAATTCATAAAATCAAGGAATTTTCATAATTTGAGAGAAATAATAAAATAATGGAGACGTGAGGTGTGGGATCGACCACGGCCAAGGCATGACCGGACGGCCGGCGGTCCCATGACACCTTTCCCTAATTTTATTATTTTTGATAAAATCATGTGATTTAGATAATTTCTTTGAAATAAAGAAAATTTGCTCGAACGAGATGATTTTCATGAGATCAGGAAAATAGTAAAAGTATGATAAAATTGGGCGCGGGACTGTTTACGGAATGACTGGCCGGATGGTGAGCCCAGTCCCCTGGCTTTTTTGCTAATATTTCATTATTATTATTTTTCCTTCCTAATTTGCATAGGTTTCTCGTTCGTTCGTATTTTTTTAAATGCTCGTTCGTGCATTCAAAATAATGGTCTGTGCCTTATCTGCTAATTACACTTGCACAATTTTTGTGTCAGGGCTTATTCGATGCTCAGATGCCTGTTTCGTTGGATATTTATTACTAACTCGTGGCATTCTGCTGGGAAGAACCACGAATTGAAGTGACGAAATATAACGAAGAATCGTAAAACATTGCTTGACATTCAGACGATTAAGATGTCTCATAGAATATTGCTGGATATTCAGATGATGGTTCGTAGAATATTGTTGGATATTCAGACGATTTCAGACAATTAATTGATGGCTCTATACCAGAAGGGCTTCCTGTCTAGGAGCATTAATCATCTGAGGGTTGAGCAATATGAACTTGCTGGAGTGTCATATTCCTCTTGCATAGTCCGGGAAAACCTGGTTGCATCCCAAACATGTTGTCGCTCTATACTAGCAGGCATGCTGTCTAGGAGTCGCCCAATCTTTCGATTCTATATAGTATGAGATGTGACATGGCCTCAGTTGGAAATCTACATATCTACATCTTCTCTGAGGGACTTTATCTGTCAGAGGTGGCATGAGCTTTCATGCATGGAGACATGAGTCTCAATACTCATCCGATTGCCGGATCCGGAGTAATTACTGAAATTGCTCAGTATTCATGAGATGTGCTATGGTCTCAGCTGAGAGACTACACATCTACATGTACTCTGAGAGGCATCCTTCTCAGTCAGAAATTCATGGCATGAGTTTTAATGCTTTAATGAGAGACATGAGCCTCAATACTTATCCGGTTGCTGAATCTGGAGTATAGTTTTACAATTTTACCCTTTTTCGAAAATCCACCATCTACATTAAGTCCCCTGCTTAGTGAGGAATAGTCATGTTCCTCAGTCAGCATTGAATGGTGATTTTCCATATATAAACAGAAATAAGTAATTGAACTTATTCATAAGATAAGATATTACCGAATTTCGACTAAATGAGCAAACCATGGTTTGAGCGTAAACCCCTATGGCATAATAGAGAATCATCCAGTGAACATAAATTGGTGTAGAACCGCTGATCCTATGGTAGAACCTTGGTTGGTTTAGGATTCACGGGCCGGGCCCAAAAAGGAAACCCTTAAGGAATTAGGTTTTGGAAATAAAATTAGGTATAAAAGGAATTAATTACTTCCCTTTTTTTTTTATTTCTCACGTCCACCACCTCCTTCATCTCCTTCACGTCCGAGCTCAGCAGGAGTAAAAACTTTCTTTGCCGAAATCGCCGGAAACCGCCAGCGTCTAGCCAATCTCCGGCCGGCGTCGTCAGGTGCGTCGATTTTTTTTTCATAACTTGCTGATTTCATGAGTTGTTTATGGTGAAATTCTATACATATGTATATATTAGTGTGAGTTTTGTAGAAAAACCCTTATTTTATTAAACGTATGTTCATTCGATCATTAGTTTTGAAAACTAATAATAATCCCTGATTTAGGAGAGATTTAATACATGTGTAGTCCTAGGTCCAGTGATAAAACTTAGTTTATGAGCTTTCATGTGAACCAAGACTTTATCTTAATATATATATATATATATATATATATACGTGAGCTTTCACAAAACCGAAATAAACCTCGTTTTAGAAAATAATGTTCATTCGAGGAAAAATAGATTTTTTTATGTATGTAAACTTATGTTCAGTGATAAAACCTTATTTATGAGCTTTCATGAGAACTAATATTTTATCACAAGAGGTGTGAGCTTTCACAAAACTAGCATAAACCTTCGTTTTAAAGAAAATGCTAATACGAAGGAAAATAGATTTTTTTTTTAATATATATGTAGCCGTGACATATTATGTGGGATACTATTGATTTGTAAAATCAAGACGCGGGTTTTGAGTAACCTTCGAAACTAGACAATTTATTTATGATGAAATAATGTCTTGTTGTAAAATTCATAGGTCAGTTGTGTGAATCTTCACATTATGAAAATTATGTCTATGATTTTATGATAAAATCATTTTTCATAAACTAATGAAGTCTCGTTCATTACTGCAGGTTTCAAGGAACGAACTAATTTTGCGTGCTAACTCTTCTGGCATAATCACTACTGTTAGTGAAATTGAAAGGGGTAAGAGTTAAAAATTACCATTTTGTAGATGAATTTATCTGTATATTGATAATTCCATGTTCCTGGTTTCAGAAAATGCCGACTTCCAATAGTAGCTCTTCTGACGAAGATCCCAAAGCTTCTATAGCTAAATCGAGAGCCAAGGAAATTCGCAATGAAGGAGCAAAGACTAATGTCCCCTTGAATGATCGGAGGGTTACTTTTGCCGAACTCAGAAAAATAAAAGATGAGGATGATGAGAAAGATGCTCGTCAGCGCAGAAAGGATCGAATCCGACGCAAAACACAGAGGGCCGAGGAGAAACGTCAATTTTTGGACGGCGTACCCTCTAATTCTAATGTTGATGCTTCTAAAGAAGACACTTCTTAGGGTCTACCTGACCAGTGCACAAGAGGATTCAAGAGATCCATGGACTCTGAAGCTGAAGCAGAAGAAGATTCAGATTCAGATGATATTTTTTATGCTCATCCTGCCGTCACCAATAATTCTGACAGTGACTCTGAAGAAGAGAATTCTGAGAAGGATAGCGATGAAGACCCCGATAAGGATAGTGATAATGAATCTGAAGAGTAGCTTTACTTTTGATCCTCTTTTCTCTTTTAGTATTTGAATACTTTCAATTTTCATAGTAAACGTCTTCATTCAAACAATCTTATTGAAGTAGTTAGATTTTCCTTCTGAATGAGAGATTTTTATTAATGTGAGTTATCTTTGATTGATTTAAGCAAATCGAACCAATTTTCCATGCCGAACTCATGGTAATCCCCCGTAGCTCTTGTGGTTCTTCGTCTCAAACATAAGCCGTATAGCACATGGGGCCGTGTGACTTTTTGTCGGTCCCAGTGCATTGTTTTACTCCGCATCTCCAGTTTGACCTTGTTCAAGACTTAGGGTTTTAGCAAAACTCGCAACTGAATCTGAGATGAGTGCTTGCCGTATCTTATATATATATATTTTTATAAATTTAGGGTTTACCACTTGCGCAAATTCTTCCTTCATTCCTGAGTCAGTTTCATCGTGTAGAAGAATTTTGATCATTATACCTTATCATGGCCATGTCGAGTAGTACTTATTCTCAAGATGAACCTCAGTCGAAGCGTAAAATAGAAGCGTTCATCTCGGTAAGTTGTACATCTTCTATGTCTCTGTTTGATCGAGGTTATTCACCGCAAGAAATTGATTTGGTGTAGAATGACCGAAAGAATTTTTCCTCTCATAAACCAAGACCTAGACGGACTATTAGAGCCCCTTCCCGGTACAGGTCGGCTTATGCTGAGACTGGATCATTTGTAAGAAACCCTATAACTTCTTGAAATTCCATTATGCTCAATTCGGTGAAATTAAATTTTTCCACATTTCGTCGCAGGCGGATGTTCGTGTCGTTGTTGATGCCAGAAGAAGAAGGAGCGGAAAGTCCGTGACCTTGGTTTAGGTTGAATATAGTAGCAATCAGGCATGTGAATACTCTGCAGAATCCGTGGAGACAGAATCTAGTGTGCATGCTCGTGAATACCCGACAGCTGGACTCTTGTTTGAAGATCCCTTGATCAATACTTTCCCAGACAATGAAGTAGTCGGCGGATTCATCATTCCCAAGTGTCACGCGCCTTTGTATACTAAGATCTGAAAAAAAATATGGGCACATTGCTACTACGGAAGTGTGGAAAGGTTTTCTACTAACCCTCTTGACCACAATTGCAGGGTTGCTGCCGATCATTGAAGAGATGAACCAAATTCACTTGCGGGATGTTAAGAATCAGGAACTGCACCTGTGGGATGAAATGATTTCCAACTGTGAGATATTGCGATTCAATGTAAGATGGCTCCGTCGTCGACTTGAGATAATCAAGATTCATAAGGCAGCGGAGGCTGCTGATGCAATTTCCATGATTACTGCTCTATTGGAGGAGGAGGAGAAGATACTAGATTTGGAATCGACAAGGGTTGAGAAGGCTGTTGAGGATTTGATTGCAAAGACTAGGACCTTCCAGAATAAACTTGATAGAGTTTCTTATAGGGATTATCCATTGCTGGATGGTTTGCTCTGAGTGATAAGGAGAATTGAGATGTAGGTTGCTGATGAGGTAGGATAGTCTAGGAAATTTTATTCAATTGATGAATGTTTGGTGAATAAACGAGCATCTTGCATGCTCTTTGAAATAAATAAATTATATTTGAGATGTATTTGAATGAAAGATTAATTGTCTGCTGCTGATCAAGCATAATAGGCTTTGAGCCATTTACCGTTGATAATATTTCCTTCCATTCATCCATTGATTGCTAAAATTTTATAGTATCCGCTAGACACTGCTTTGATGATAACATACGGCCCTTTCCATTTCGGAGAGAATTTGGGAGCGGACATATCTTGTTGAATGTGCTTTGCCATCTTTAATACCAAATCTCCTACTTGGAAAGTTTGAGGTTTTACCATTTTGTTATAAGCTCTGGATATTCTCTGTTTGTAGGCTTCCACATATTTTTTCACTTTAGTTCTCCTTGATTCGATCATATCCAGTTCAGCAACTATGGACTTGGACACTTCAGATTCATTCCATTGTATTCCGCTGGCTGCTGCAATCCTTGTTGAAGGAATTTTTATCTCAGCCGAGAGTATAACATCAGCCCCATAGACGAGCGAATATGGTGACGTTCCGATCGAGCTTCTTGGTGCAGTTCTGTAAGCCCACAAAGACATGGGTAATTACTCATTCCACGATCTTAGATTATCATGAATCGTTCGACTGATAATCCATATCAGAGTTTTGTTGGTACTCTCTGCTTAGCCGTTTCCTTGGGGATAGTACGGTGTGGAGAAGATCTGTTTGATCCCGTATTCCTTGAGAAATTTCTCGACATCTTTGTTGGCGAAAGGATTCCCATTATCTGTGATGATATGTTTAGGGACGCCGAATCTACATATAATGTGTTCTTTGATGCAGGATGCAACAGTTACCCTTGTAGTACCTCTGAGTGGGATCGCTTGAACCCACTTGGTAAAATACTCAGTAGCCGTGATGATGTATTAATGCTTCTTTGAGGATGCCAGATTGATCTTTCCAATGATATCAAGTTCCCAGCTATAGAAAGGCCATGGACTATTCACAGAATGTAATGGAAGACAATGAGTATGAATAAGGTTATCGTGAACCTGGCATCGGTGACACTTCTGAACAAAGGCGACTGCATCATCCTCTATAGTCGGCCAGTAATATTTCTCAAGAATCTGGAGAAATAATTTCTTTTTCCCCTGATGTTATCCTTCATAGGTTTCCTTCAGGAAATCATAACTTCATCGCTGGCTAGACATCTCAACAAGTCTCCTCTGAAACTTCTGCGGTATAAGATCCCATCAAGAAGGACAAATCTTTTAGCTCTCTGTGTGAGCTTGACTGCATCTTTCTTTTCTGGTGGCGACTTGTTATCTCGAAGGTATTCGATGTAAGGTTGTCTCCAGTCCCCGGCGTGGTGGAGTGTATGGACCTCCAAATGGTGAGGAGGCGTCTGACAATGAGAACAAGCTCCCTGTACATCCCTTAACTGTGCTTCCATGAAGGGCCAGTAATACCCAAGCCTCTGAAGTCTTCTGTAAAGTGTTATTACCAGAGTCTTCCCACATACTTCTTGATGCACACTTTCGAGTTTTTCTTTCGCTTCTTCATCACCAAGGCACCGTGATAGAGAAGCATCGGGGTTGCGATGATACAAGGCCCCATGGAGCAAGAAAAAGTTCTTTAACTCTTTGAGACTGATTGTTCCTTCTGTAATGGAGATGCTTAGTTCATGAATAATAGGTGATCTCCAGTCGTTCGCTGGAGTATCTTCAGTTTGATTGATCCATGTGGATGATACAACTTGTCTTTCCACTATGATAGTTTTCTCCGATCCTTCAAATTGCAACTTGGAGGCAAGGGTTTCTAAGCAATCAGCATGCCTATTGTTGGTCCGTCCGATATGGATGATGGTTGCATTATCGAAATGAGTCAGGAGCCATTGTGCTTCAGCTTTGAATGGAGCAAGTGTTATCTCCCTGAGAGAGTATACCCTATTCATTTGATTGACCAACAGTTTTGAATCTCCCCTGATCTCTAGATGCATTGCTCCTGCTTGTTTAGCCAAGGATAATCCTAGCAAAAAGGATTCATATTTTGCTGAATTATTTGTACAATGAAAATCCAGCTTGAATGAATGCGAGAATACTTCTCTTGACGGTGAGACCAAAACTATGCCCGCTCCTCCAGTATCATTGCTAGAAGTGGCGGATCCATCAAAGTACAACAACCATGTTTCCTCTTTGACGACTGACATCTCTGGAAGCTCTCCTGGTATGTCATCTTGTAATGCTGTGGAATCCTCTCCTGGAAAGGCATCCAACAAATATGCTACTGCTTGACCCTTAATTGCTTTAGGAGAGATACATACAATGTCAAATTTTGACATCTGCAACAGCCATTTCGCAGGTCTTCCCATCAGAGCGGGCTTTGAAAGTAAAAACTTTATGGGATCAGCTTTGAATACGAGCACAACTCTGTTGGATAGTAAATAATGCTTGAATCTTTGCATTGCATGAGCTAATACCAGGCATGTTCTTTCAGCTTTCGGATATCTGAGTTGAGCATCCTTAATAGTTAGGCTGTAATAATAAATTGGATGTTCGACGCCTTCTTCATCCTCTTGAGATAGCAATACTCCGATAGCAACGTCATTGAAGGCTATGCATATTATAAATGGTTGTCCCTATACTGGAGACTTCATGACTTTCGGTGATAGAAGTATCTGTTGTATCTTCTAAAATGCTTCTTGTTGAATGTCCGTCTAGGTAAAACTTGCTCCCTTCTTCAGCAGAGGAGTGAACGAAGAAATACGTTGAGCCAATCCTGGTATGGAGCGTCTGATGTAATTCACCTTACCCATGAAGCTTTGCAGTTCCTTCACAGTGCGTGGAGGAGGCATGGTGGAGATAGATTTTTCTTTGTCTGGATCGACTTTGATCCCTTCGGCCATGACCAAGAATCCCAGAAATTTTCCAGAAGAAACCCCAAAAGCGCATTTTAGAGGATTCATCTTTAATTTGTATTCTCTGCATCTTTTGAAGACTTGTCTCCGAACTTATAGATGGGATGATCGAGCTTTCGATTTCACCACAACATCGTCAACATAGTCCTCTACTTGATTGTGCATCATATCATGAAATATTGTTGTCATGGCTCGCTGGTAGGTGTTACATGCATTCTTCAATCCAAAGGGCATCACAGTGTAATAAAAATTCCCGATGGGAGTACGGAACGCGGTCTTGGAAGCATCATGTTCGAACATCTTGATTTGGTTGTACTCGCTGTAACCATCCATGAATGAGAATATACTGTGACCGCTGGTCACATCGACGAGCATATCAATGTTGGGTAAAGGAAAGTCATCCTTCGGGTAGCATTTATTCAAGTTTCTGAAATCTACATATCATCTGATTTGACCATTTTTCTTCTTAACTGGGACAACATTAGCTAGTCATGTTGGATGTTGAATAGGCTTGATAAATCCTGCTACCAGTAATTTTTGAATTTCGGCTTTGCTTTGTTCATCGACTTCATGCCTGAACTGCATAGGCGGTTGTTTGACAGCTTTGGAGCCGGGGATGATGTGTAGACGGTGAGTGGACAGTTTGTCATCCATACCAGGCATTTCTTCATACGTCCAGGAAAATATATCCCGATACTCCTTCAGAAATTCTACCAGGCCAGCACGTTCTTCCAGTGATAGCGCAGAACTGATCAAGATTGGTCTTGGATCTTCCTCTATGCCGATGTTAACTGTTTCAAGATAATCAATAGTATAATTCGTGCCATCTTGCAACTGTTGTGGAGCTTCCTGAACTTCCTCCTCATGTAGTTATTCGTTCTGAAACGATTCATCAGTGCGGGGAGACTCTTGATCAATCTCCCCTATTAATTGCTAATCTTTGCGTCGCCGGTAAATGACCCTTCCTTCTGCATCATGAGTGGTCATGAAATTGGATCTTGGGATCATGACTTGATTCTTCCGTCATGGCGTTTGACGGGTGTAGCAGGTGGCTTGACTAGTTCTGCTTGTGAAGGTAGTGATGACGCGTCAACAAATGCTTCAATAGCCTTTCAATTTAGTGGTAGAGTGGTATAAATTTTCCTAGGAGGTTCAGGGACCCTCCTCTGGGATTCAATGAATTCGGCATCATAGGCGAGTGCGTAATGAGATGCTGAAGCAGCTATGCGAACGATTTTGTTGTTGAGTAAATCCTTCATACATTGGTGGTAGGTTGAGGGAACCACCTTGTTGTCATAGAGCCATGGTCGCCCAAGTATCATGTGATAGTCAGGTTCTTGCTCGATCACATGAAATTTCACTTTCGATTGAATTGGCCCCACCCTCAAATCTATGTGCGCATGTCCATATGTTTGACTTTGGCTTCCTTTAAATCCTGTCATTAGAATAGGATGGCGAATGATTTTACCTTGTGAGAATCTGGCCATCCTAAGAGTCTTCATAGTGACAATGTTCGTGGAAGCACCGGTGTCGACAAGAGCTCTTCTAAATACGGTGCCTTTGATGAAACTAGTCACGTATAATGCCTGATTGTGTCCTTCATCTGCCATGCGATCTTCTTCTCCAAAAGTGATGTTGTCGATCGAATGTCCAGACACCAAAGATACTTCTTCAACTGCTGGGGTTGGTAAAATTATTTGTATGTCAGATGATATCTGGATGAGTATGAGTATGATTCCATTAACAAAAGTGGATTCTATTATGAAATTATATATACTGAGTTATTTAAGACCGAATCCAGAATGTCAGACGAATAATAATTTTGAACTAATAGGTAGTCAGATGACCAAGATGCATGACTATACTAACAAAACAAGATTAAACCAAATGCAGAGAAATAAAGGCTTCAAATCCACCTCATAATTATATATAAATCCCTAGGTGTATAAACCTATTTTTTTAATCAAGAAGTTGTAGCTTCCTCAAATATGTGATATAATCACATGTCATATTGATGACTCAACCTCATGAAAGTATGTCACTCCTTAGCATGCATTAGCTACCTGTTTAAGGCATAGATAATCATATGCTTCATTACATAACAAGAATTATTTTAACTACCATGGATGCTTGACATACAAGGTGCAAATGTTAAGCATTAAGACCGACCAAAGTTTATAGTTAGAAAAATTAATGTAAGTTCCTAAGTATCTTTGAGACCGAGTGATAGTGAGATCGAAAAAACTATAAAGTTTATAGTGAAACTAACTTATAACAAGATATATATATATAATATTATGTAACATGATCTCTGTAACTAAAAATATAAATTAGAAACTTAATTTATAATAATGTGAAAATGGGTTTGCTCCCTCCTCTATTTTCAATTTTGTTTTTGGTTCATCATAATTGCCTCGAATTCGATTAAAATTTTATAAGAAAATTATGTATTGCTTCTAATCTAAATTAGAACTAAAGTTTCAACTTATGAATATGATTATCCAAACTCATGCGATCTCCCCAAGTCAAAATGATTCAATTTTCAGTATCTTCAATTTTACACGAATTCGTTAAAAGTTGATATCATTATTTGTTCTGGTAATCCCACAATTTCACCATAGATTTCCTACATTATCTCACTGTTATTCCACTCTATTTTGTTCAATTTGGATTCTTCGTCGGCATAATGTGTTATTTATTGACGACGATCGAATTTGAGCGAGCTTCAAGGAAATTTGGTGAAATCGGTTGATAAAAAACATGGAATTAAATAAACCCAAAAAACATATTGGGTATTCTTGGAGATTTACATAAATAGATTCCAATACAAATTGGTCCAATTTTACTATTGAATAGATCTTATGAAATATGCTTAGACCTTTACATATCGCCTCTTGTCATATTCCTTTTCTAGTGTTTTTCATAATTCATTAACAACTATGTACTTTGATTTTAATTTTAATTTTTATGATTCATTAATAAGCTAGAATATTTAGAGGAACATTAAATATACGGATGCTCGTTATCTATTCTTAATGACATTTTCGCCGAAGTTGAAATTCTCAACGGAACACCTGTTGATGTTCATGGTGTTATCCTTGATGACCACTTACCATAAGTCAATAACAATATCCAAGATTAATACTAATATTCTTTCGATTTTTATCGTATCGAAGGTTGATAAATAAACCGAGTGCACAAGTAAAATCTCAATCATTACAAGTATATTTTTGCACAACCAGAAAACACAAACAAAAATCACACTCCTCTCAATCCGTATGAAAGTCCCAAATAAAATCTCCACTGTCCAAAACTCTAGATCACTCTTTCGTTGTTGTAAACTTGATCTAGCTTTACTCGAAACCATTTTGAGCATGTAACCATTTTACATCTGATTTCCATTCAATTATATTGGATATGCTTAGAGACATCAACTGAAAAAGGTGGATATCAGGTGATATTGTTGGGTATCATATTAAATTGAAGTATAATAACTATGAACATTAGATAAGCGCGCATGAAGCGTTCGAGCTCGCCGCTAAGGGTCATAAACGATTTTTCGAGAATTAAAAAGTCGGTATAGTAGTGGTGTGCCCAAATTCAAATGTTTCCTGTTGGTTCGATTTTCTCTTTTGGTCACCCCATGATGGATCAAAAATGTGCAAAACCATTTCATGGGATTAACCTTAATACTTTTGATTTGGGAAGAACTTAAAGTCGTTTGATTCGAGATTTCACCAAAACCGAATCAAATTCATTAGTTTTCGTAGAATTAAAACTATCCCAAAATGTTAGATAAGATAAACAATTATACTGCATTCCCTCCTCGCTCACCATCCACTCATCCATCTTTAACCATCCATTACGCATTGATCCGATGATAAACACAAGTTACACAATAGAAGAAAAAAAAGGTCATACGAATCGATGACCTGTCCCAAAATTCTACACAAATTCAGCACACGTACATCGCACAAGTGCTCAGGTGACTGAGCGGTAAACATCGCGAAGCCTTCTCTGAAAATTACTTATTTCTGATAAGGGTAGTCTGGTCATTTTCACAGTCTCCATAATGTTTATTGCGCTTAATTCCATCAAGGGTAATATGGTCATTTTCACATTCTGTAATATTTACTTTACCTATTTCCGATAAGGGTAGTCTTGTTATTTTTCACAGTCTCCATAATATTTATTGCACTTATTTTCATTAAGGGTAATATGGTCATTTTCATATTTTATAATATTTACTTTACCTATTTCCAATAAGGGTAGTCTGGTCATTTTCGCAGTCTCCATAATATTTAGGGAACATTATTTAAATACCCTTACTATAGGGCCCCTTCCAAAATACCCTTATCAACTTATACAAATACCCCTAAGCATAATACATTACTAAAATACCCTCTTTTGTGTAATGTATATACAAAACCATTAACCACTATTTAAAAAAAAAAAAAAAGAGACTACATCTACTGTCCACCACCAACCACCACCGCCGCCAACCACCACCGCCGACGACCACCACCACTGTCCACCACCGCCAACCACCACCACCGATGACCACCGCCGACGACCACCACCACTGTCCACCACCGCCAACCACCACCACCGATGACCACCGCCGCCGCTAACCACCACCGCCGCCGCTGTCAACCACCACCACCGACGACCACCACCGCCGCCAAACACCACCACTGTCCAACACCGCCAACCACCACAACAGCCGCCAAACCGCCGCCATTGTCCGCCACCGCCAACCACCACCACTGTCCACCGCCGCCGCCAATAACCGCCACCACCAACCACCACCGCCGCCAACTACCATCTCCAAAAGTGGAGGCAACTAGCTCAAAGTTGTCTCCAATAAATAATGCCCATATCGGAGGCAACTAGTTCAAGTTGTCTCCAAAAGTGGAGGCAACTAGCTTAAGTTGTCTCCAATAAATAATGTACAAGAATAAGTTGCAAAACAAAATAAAGGCAACTAGCTCAAGTTGTCTCCAAATCTGAGGCAACAAGCACAAAGTTGTCCTCAAAAGTGAAGGCAACTAGCACAAAGTTGTCTTCCAAAGTGAAAGCAACTACCCCAAGTTGTCTCCAAATATGGCGGCAACTAGCACATGTTGTCTTCAAAAATGAAAGCAACTAGACCAAGTTGTCTCCACATATGGAGACAACTAGCACAAGTTGTCTTCATATATGGAGGCAACTATCATAAGTTGTCTCCAAAAAAAAAAAAGTTACTGCAGATAATATCATTTTGCACTTACTCCAACAAAATTCATTGTTGGATAATATCATTTTGCACCTATTACCACTAGTATAAACAACAGTTCCCAAGCACACATTAAAATAATCATAGTGATTCCAGTATGAAAAGTATACGTAAAATGAAAATCACAGCTAGAATATTATCATCAGCCACCGAAAACTACCATATCCCTGACTGACACCCCCTCTATCACCAACACCACGCAACCACCGTCATCTCACGACAAAGTACCACAAAGTAATACAACCACCAGCATGACCATAACCATCCAACATGTGATTCAATAAACTATAACATCATCCAATCCCTAGATGATAGGGCTACAAACTATAGAAAGATTTGAATTGGCGATCTTGATGTACTTAATAAACTCAACAACTACAACTAAAGCCAGATGTTGTTTGGTTCCAAGTCAAAATACATTTTCACAAATATTTTGTTCTACCTGTACCTCAAACTAGGTTATATGGGGTCGACATCAGAAGCCTTTAGCTTTTACTAAAAACAGTAGGATCCCGTGACGCAATAAATTAGCCATGGTATAGTTAAGCCATTAAGGAGCTATGCATATTCAATACTTTTAGTGCCTGAAATTCCATGCCTTTCGATCATCTGCCAAAAAGTAGAAAATAAAATAAAAATGACAACTACCTGAAATCCAATGCCAAATATTCCAATATGATCTCGGTCATCTACCCTGTAACTCTTACACCCAATACGAAGCATTTGCTTTATCTCTTCGTGTGACATGCCATGTTCAGCCAATAAGAAACACCATCTTCTTTTGTTGCTCTTTCATGCCTCAATCATCTCAGCGTACATCCTTCTTCAGTCCATGCATATCAACAACATACCAACAACATTACAAGATTCAATTGCAACCTTCCCTGATCTCCACCAGTGCCAAACTGCCACCAGTTAACGGCTTCACCTTAGACAACAACTTCAGTTCCCTTGTTCTGCAATCAACAGTAACAACTCCTGCAATACCAGTACAAAACTGATTAATCCCCACAAAGATCCAAGTGCCAACCATAACAACATCACATATAGTTTGAATTCTATGAAAATCATGGCAGATGGAATTTTCTACTATTACATACTAAAGCATCTCAACATAATTATACTATTAAAAACCAACACAATCCTTATTAAAGATACTAACAACGGCATACACATTAACTACCTACAAGCATATGGAAGAGAATCCAAAAACAAAATTCAATACAGAAATAATAGATACAACTTGTCCCCAGAAAATGAAGCAACTAGCACAAGTTGTCCCCAACAGTGGAGACAACTTGGTCAAGTTGTTTTGAAAGTTGGAGGCAACTTGATGAGGTTGTTTCCAAAAATCTGAAGCTTAGTAGTAAAAGGGCAAGCTAAAAATGCAGCAAGAAAAAGTACCAATCACTGCAATTCCATCTCATTCACTCATTCCCTGGCTTCAAACACCTTTTGCATCTTACAATCCAAATATAAACTGGTTGGCCGTCCTTATCAATTCCATGATGCTCTTATATAACTGCGATAAACACTGAAAACAATAAGAACCAAAACGATAACACGAGTCCAATTATTTTTATAAAATGTGTAGACTATTGTATTCATAATAATTCAACCAGAATGGTGTCAACAGTTGGCTAAAATTACAAAGAGAAATCCACCTTCTCGCTACACCACCAATGCTAACAACAAACCACTAGCTCCAAACAACATCACCACTATGAACTAAATATTCTATAAGAAACTTGAATAAACTAAAATAATATACCATGATATAGGGATCCTAGAAATTTGTCAGCCACATTACTGAATCAAAATGCAAAAAAAAACGAAACAACTCTTATAAGCAAGAGTTGGTACAGTAATATATTAATGGCTTTTACACAAACCATGTCCTGTACATGTCAGTTCATTATCCCATCCAAAACCCACTACTCAAATACACTACGTCACTTGTAATCCAATATTGCCAACAACAACATTAACTAATGCAACTATAGTTGATGAAAATCAACTTTACTAACTATTCGTTTTGTCTCTCTTTCATTCACTCACTTTGCATCATTTTCATACAAAATAAAACAAACCCATTCTCTCCTTTCTCCATTTTTATCACAATCATTCATTTGAATCTCTAAACTCCCAACATAAATTTACTAAAACGATAAAAGAATCATAACTAAAGTACCTTTATTGTGAATCTTAGGATGCTGCCTTAACCTGTGCAAATGCTGCATATATTAGAACATTATCACTGCTCTTCGCTATCGAATCCTTTCAATTATTCTGTTAAGCATATAAGAAATCCATTTTAATTCAATAATAAATCAACTTCTAGTCAACAATCAATTTCTTAATGGCTAACATTAAGTTACATATCAACCAAACCCATATAACCGTATATAGAAACATAATAATTTCATCAGTAATTCAGGAATCAAGATGTATAGTCAATCAATTAGCCTAACTATACTAGAATTAACAACAAAACTAACAACAAAACCAAATTTAACACATCTAAATAATTCTAGAATCCCTAAATTTCTTAGATTGAAACAAACATCAATCAATTAGCCTAACTATACAAAAGAATCGGTAAGAAATCATGAACATCGTACTTCTTAAAACATAAACTACATCAGTAAATTAGTTTTTGAGCTTATATTATTTAATATTAAATAGAAATCACCATAGTCAGTACAGTTGGGAAAGGAGTAGGAAACCACCATCATTTGCATTTCTTCTTTCAATCGCCACCATCACCATCTCCCAACCACCAAAGTCACACCAAATCTCCACCACCACCCAAAAAACCAGAACCGCCACAATCTCCCTCGCCAATTTCCTCATCCACCCTCAACACCATCAACAATAATAACAAACAAATAATCACAATACCACAATTAATTACGAGCATAAAATGAAACCAGAGAAGAAAGACAATCTCCTAAATCCCCTTTGATCTCTATCAACAATTTAGAACCGACGGAGATACAGATCTAAAGAGATAATCGATCTCATTTTTAGATCTGTTTGTTCTCTGTCCGGCGGCGATGAATCTCAATATTGGATGTTGCGGTGCGATTTGGAAGTGCTAGTAGAGATGGAGATTGTGGTGGCGGATTTAAGCAAGATGAGGAGACTGTGGTGGTATATTTCATTTGTTGATTTCATCGAACAAATGAAGAAGAAGAAATAAACGATGTAAGAGGTTAAAACAGGAAGTCAACAAATTGTGATTTTGTTTTGGACTTATTTTTTACCCCTTGAGGGTGTTTGTGCAAGGCCCATGGATAATAGGGGCATAAATAACATTCCCACTAATATTTATTGCACTTATTTCCATCAAGGGTAATATGGTCATTTTCAAAGTCTGTAATATTTACATTATTTATTTCCGATAAGGGTAGTCTGGTCATTACTAAAGTTTTAATAATATTTATTGCACTTATTTTTAGTAAGGGTAATATGGTCATTTTCATAGTCTGTAATATTTTCTTTACTTATTTCCGATAAGGGTAGTCTGGTCATTTTAACAGTCTCCATAATATTTATTGCACTTATTTCCATTAAGGTTAATATGGTCATTTGCACATTTTATAATATTTACTTTACCTATTTCCGATAAGGGTAGTCTGGTCATTTTTCACAGTCTTCATAATATTTATTACACTTATTTCCATTAAGGTCACATTCTGCAATATTTACTTACCTATTTCCGATAAGGGTAGTCTAGTCATTTTTCACAGTCTCCATAATATTATTGCACTTATTTCCATTAAGGGTAATATGGTCATTTTCACATTCTATAGTATTTACTTTACCTATTTCCAATAAGAGTAGTCTGGTCATTTTCACAGTCTCCATAATATTTATTGCACCAAATCTGATAAATTTCATCTTCAGTTCACCCGAATGAGAAACTCGAGTCGAACTCTAGTAATCTTTGAACCAGTGATGTTCAAATATGATAAATTGCATATCCAGTTCATCTTAATGAGAAACTCAGGTGAACTCTAGTAATCTTTGAACTTGTGATGTTCAAATATGATAAATTTCATTTTCAGTTCATCCGAATGAGAAACTCAGGTCGAACACTAGTAATCTTTGAACCCGGGATGTTCAAATCTGATAAATTTCATATTCAGTTCACCCGAATGAGAAACTCAGGTCGAACTCTTGTAATCTTTGAACCTGTGATGTTCAGATTTGATAAATTTCATCTTTAGTTGATCCGAATGAAAAACTCAGGTCCAACTCTAGTAATCTTTCAACCTGTGATGTTCAAATCTGATAAATTTCATTTTCAGTTCATCTGAATGAGAAACTCAGGTCGAACTCTAGTAATCTTTGAACCCGGGATGTTCAAATCTGATAAATTTCATCTTCAGTTCACCCGAATGAGAAACTCAGGTTGAACTCTAGTAAACTTTGAACCTGTGATGTTCAAATCTGATAAATTTCATCTTCAGTTCATCTGAATGAGTGGATTTATCATTCTTACCAAGTTTCCAGCTTATAGTGATCCACTCACGGCCATGTTTCGATCTCGGAGCTAGGTTATGCCTCGAAGTTGCCAGAAGAGGGTTTCTTTAAGGTTTCAGAGAATATTCTGACGGAATCTTACCTGTAAACGGATGGATTCATCATTCTTACCAAGTTTCCAGCTTATGGTAGTCCACTCACATCTATGTTTCGATCTCGGAGCCAGGTTATGCCTTGAAGTTGCCAGAAGAGGGTTTGTTTAAGGTTTCAGAGAATATTCCGACGGAAGCTTACCTGTAAATGGATGGATTTATCGTTCTTACCAAGTTTCCTACTAAGTTTGAAGTCAGAACCCTCCTGGAGCTTCGAGGTTTATAGATTATATGTCATTAAACCGAATTTTAAGTTTGAATCGACATTGAGCTTCATATTTATCGATTTTGATGGATGTATCTTGCTATATTTTATGTCAGAACCCTCCCGGAGCTTCGTGGTTCATAGTTTATATTCTCTTATACCACAATTAAAGTTCTAATCGTCATTGAGCTTCATATTCATCGATTTCGATAATGTATCATGCTAAGTTTGAAGTCAAAACCCTGTCAGAGCTTTGTGGTTCATAGATTGTATGTCATTATATCGAATTTGAAGTTCGAATCGACATTGAGCTTCATATTTATCGATTTTGATGGTGTATCATGCTAAGTTTGAAGTCAGATCCCTCCCGGATCTTCTTGGTTCATAGTTTATATGCTTTTTGAGTCAACCAATGTGAACTAAAGCTAATTCATGACATGTATGACTAGCCGAAATTACTTCATGACCTATGTGACTAATCGAAATTCAAACCGCAAGCACAAAGAGAAAGCACAATGAGAAATCCCAAAGAAAACACACTTGTATTGATCCGTATGCTTCTTGAGTCTACCAATGTGAGCTAAAGCTACTTCATGACATATATGACTATTCGAAATTACTTCATGACTTATGTGACTAGTGGAAATTCAAACCGGAAGCACAAAGAGAAAGCACAAAAGCACAATGATAAAGCACAAAGAAAACATACTTTTCTTGATCCGTATGATAGTGTGAAATCAAATCTTCACCTTCCACAGATTTTACATAATCCGTATGATAGTGGAATTTTCAAATCTCTACCATCCAAATAATTTTATACAAAACCATCGAAAAATAATTCTCTCACTTTCCTCACTTCATCTTTATCTCTTTCTCTCATCTTCTGCATCCCTCACTCTTTCTCTCATCTTCCCCCTTACAACAGAAATCCCTAACTCACAGAAACCCTAAATACCACCACCGAATCTCTTTCTCACTCACTTTATATGTAAAAAACTTACGGAAGTCGTAGATTTAGAACCCTAGATTTCAAAACAAAAATAAAAACCCCCAAATCTCAATGTTGAGCTGAAAAAAAAAACCTAGATTTCAAAATCAAAATTTCTGAAGAAAAATGCGTGAAGGTTGTGTTCTGGTGGATGAATGAAACTGATGGAAGTATGGGTATGTATTAGATGGAAAAAAGTTAATAAGAAATTGATGGTTGTAGCTCAAATTGCAGGCTCGATTGGGTTCGATTTGCAGCTAGCTGATTTTGAGTTGGCATGAACTGGTGGTGAATTGATTTAACCTGATCTCAATCCCTTTATCTATTTCTCATAAAACCTAATGGTCTTTTTACCAACTCAGTTTCAAGTATAACCCAAATTCTCTTCAATTGTAAAAAAAAACCCAAAATTAAACGCAAGAACCCAATTCCTCGTAGAATGGAAGGATAAGAATACTGTAAGTTTTCGATTCTTTGAAATTTTCAACTCCTTTGGGCGATTCTATTAGAATAAAAACTTGATTTTTAGTATTCGATTTATGCATTATAATTAGGGAAAAGTAATAACACCATATAATATCTCTAATTTCATTATCGCTGTTTGGTGAACTTCAAATAAGCTTATGGATGTAGTTGCTTCATCTGCACTTACGTGGGTGTTGTTTTGAATAATATTGTAGTGGTAAAGAGGAAAGACCATTGTTGCTTTTATGCAAAAATTAGTGTTTTTTGTAAGTTGGGGTTGTGCAGAATGGTGTCCATAGTTTCACATCTTCTGTAAATTATAATTATTTGCTATTTGCTCCACCTTGTATTGTCGGCGAAGTTTCTGTGAAGAACCTTGTATTGTGTGTGTGTATTTTTTCTTGACATTTTGGAGAGTGGGTGTCTTTTTTTTTCTCATGAATAGCTATCATTGTTGGATAGGATAGGCTTCTTAGGTTGTTGATGCAGGACAAATTATGTTTGTTGTTTTACATAATTTGTCTTACATCAGTGGACTACCACCTGGAGAGTTTAGTAGGTTTGGATTGTCATTTTGTTTGACTATTCTCTGGTGTAAGTTTTGAGATGAACTGGGGTTTTAGAAGTTTGGGTGTATACGAATTATGTGTTTACAGTAAAATTATAAATAAACTTGTGGGTTTCTGTTTACAGTTTACTGACTCGGTGTTGTTGATTTCATTAGTGTGGCTGAACATTTCACGTGGTTGAGAGATATCGGCTGAATTTAGTTGGAATTTTAAAAAGGTGACATATACAGCATGTGGAACCCAGGTGTTTCTCCGTCTCTCTGTAGATTTTTTCTCTTCTGATTTTAGAATTGAAGATCCAAGTGTTTTGATTACAGTGTTGCTGATGGGGTATTGTTTGCTGAAGATGGTTACTCTTTTATTGGATTTAGGGTTACAAATTTGGGGTTTGTTTATCCATTGGAGTTATTGAATTTGTAAAAGCCATCAACTACCTACCAAGGTGAAAATCATCTTCAAATCCCTTGACTAAGTTTTTGTATGGTGAAAATGGCTTGCTTTGGTTAATTTGTCTGATTTTGCAGGTGATGCCCAGTTCTTGAAAGGTTTCGAAGCTACTTGTTCTCAAGAGACCAAATCACTAGGTACTGCTGTACCTTTAGCTTTAGCAAGAGACTGAACCGCTAGGTATTGGCGACTCTTGTAAGGCATTATTTGTCCTCAATAGTGTACGTTTTTGATTTTTTTTTGTTGGTTTAGATCTGACTATTTTTTTGGTTGTTGGATGTGTAGGTGAGAAGGGGTTTAAGCTTCTTGACAACAGTGTTAAACATTACTCTGAGGAACTGAAGAGTTAATATGAATCCCAATAACTGAATAAGAAAGAGAAGGATTTGAATCTGCTATTTCAACCTTTGTTGCTCCACCTCAATTAAGTCAAAGAATAGATCCCCAGTGGTAATCCTTTTCAGTAAATTATCTAATTAGACTGTTTGTACCCGAAATTACTTTTGGGCACGAAACACGATGAATGAGTAATTTTGATGTATTTTTAGGGTTGGAGGAAAATTGCAGAACGAACCAAAGTGACACAGATTTTTACGTGGTTCGGCATGGTTGCCTACGTCCACGGGTGAATCCCCTTGGGGAGTATTTTTTTATTGATAGTTTGTATTACAGCATGAGTATTTCCCCCTCTTGGCTCTCCCCCTTGGCCTGATTTATGCTCTCCCTATTTATACAATTCAACATCTAATTTCAACATAAACATAAATTGCATTAACTGCCCCATTCATGCTCCCATAATGAATTCTAAATGAAACTGCCCATTTATGCTCCCATCATGAATTCTGCATGAAACTGCCCCTTTATGTCTTCATCATAATTGTTGCATGAAACTTCCCCTTAAATGCTTTTATGATAAATTCTCATGAAACTGTTGGGATTAATGCTGCATGTATGAAACTGCTACATTTAGTGTTGTATGGTAAATTCTGCATGTTTAGCAAGCTAGATCAAGTGGCTTGATGTTTGGATGGATGCTGGTTGGCAGCATGGTTAAATTGCAGACTGGATGGAGGTCGGCTAGCAGTTTGGATGGAGACTAGTTGGCAGTGCGGAAGAGTTTTAGGCTGGGAATTGGTTAGCAGCGTTGCTGGCTATAAGCCCGAAAATTGGCTAGGGGTGTGACTGACTTCGATAGTTGACCGATGGTTGACTTTGACCATTGATTGACCGTATACTTTGACCATTGACCGGATGTTGACTTTGACGGTTGACCGATTTTGACTATTGACTAATTTTGACCATTGACCGGTCTGTGCAGACTGGTGAGCTGCCTTGGTTGACTGATTAGCGGGCTTGGATGAGGACCAAAAGATGATTCAAGTATCAATTTGGCCCATTAAGTGGTATTTTTACTTATGGTACAAACATCGCCCCCACTTAACCTCCAACTTGTTGGGGGTTAAGAAAATTCTGTTTTCCTTAGTCAATGATAAAATTCGCCCCCAAGTGTGGATTATTGATACTGAGGTGACTGGCGAACTTCCCTTGTGTTTGCGGAAACCATAATCAAGACGCCCCCAAGCGAGGCTATTGTGATTGGGAGATTGGCGGGAAACAGTTGAGTGGAGTGGTACTGTGAGTGAGCGATAACAGTATTGAGTAAAGCTGGTCTGCGAGAACAACGAGCATATCTTGTATGCATCAGCTGCAATCAGCTAGAAGGCAGCAACAACGAACAAATTTCCACAGCAGCAGCTGCGTTCAGCTGGACTACAGGAACTGCGAGCATGGCTTGACTGCATCAGATGGAATGCAACAGCGACGAACAAAGTTCCACTGCAGCAGCTGTGTTCAGCTGGAATGCAGGAACTGCTAGCAAGGCTGGACTGCATCAGCTGCGATCAGCTGGAATGCAGCAGAAACGATCAAAGTTCCACTGCAGCAGCTGCGTTCAGCTAGACTACAGGAACTGTGAGCAATGATAGACTGCGTCAGCTGCGATAAGCTGGAATGCAGCAGCGACGAACAAAGTTCCACTGCAGCAGCTGCGTTCAGCTGGACTGCAGGAACTACGAGCAAGGCTGGACTGCGTCATCTGGAATGCAGCAGCGACGAACAAAGTTCCACTGCATCAGCTGCGTTCAGCTGGACTGCAGGAACTGCGAGCATGGCTGGACTGCATCAGCTGCGATCAACTGGAATGCAGCAGCAATGAACAATGTTCCACTGCAGCAGCTGCGTTCAGTTGGACTGCAGGAACTGCGAGCAAGGCTGGACTGTATCAGCTGCGACCAACTGGAATGCAGCAACAATGAACAAATTTCCACTGCAGCAGCTGCGTTCAGCTGGACTGCAGGAACTGCGAGCAAGGCTGGACTGCATTAGTTGCGACTAGCTGGAATGCAGCAGCAATGAACAAAGTTCCTCTGCAGCCGCTGGGTTCAGCTGGACTATAGGAAATGAGAGCATAGCTGGACTGCATCAGCTGTGATCAGCTGGACTGCAGCAGCAGCGAATAAAGATACACTGCAGCAACAACGATTAGCTGGACTGCAGTAGCTGCTGAGGGACTGGACTCAAATAGTTCGATAAACATAGGTGTAAAAGTTATAAATAAAACTAGACAACATCAGTTGAGTCCAACTGAGTGTCAGCAGACTACATCAGTTGCGTCCAACTGAGTACAGAATTCGCAGGCAACTGGACTGCATCGGTTGCGTCCAACCGAGTGCAGTAGTTGCTTTTGAATTGGAGTACAATAATTCAATCAATATAACTATGGCAGTTTAACATTACTGATTGTAATAATTGCGTAAAAATATTAAGCGTAAAAATATTATGGTGTATGCTCACCCCCTCTTAATCCTGCAATTCGTTGGAGGATTAAAAAGTTCAGGTTACCTGAAGTTCCGATTTCCGGAAGCTGAACTCCGCATTGCATTTAGGTGCTATGTAACTTGCCCCCAATCGTATAGAGTGTTTACGCAGCCTGCCCCAAAGAAGTCATTTCAAACCATGAGGTGTCACATATCTCGCCCCCGAGTGATAGTCAGTCACGTTGAAGTGATATGCGAATCGCCCCTAGTAGATAGTGATTGTCATGATGCTCAATGCTCGAACAAGGGTGCACTGCCTTGCTGCATTTTGCTCGCGCATGGAATTTTGAAGATGTCTGCTATCTGGAATTCGCGCGGGGGGCCAATCCTACTATTCCAGATGCGCGCAGAATTGAAATGTGTGCATCCCCTCGTTGGGAAGAATGCTCGCCACATTAAAGGTGTCTTATTGAACAAAAATATGCATGAATATATGAAAATAAAAAAAATAAAAAAATAAGTGAATTGTATACTTACCATGTTGAAAATGTTACTGCGACTTCGTTTATGAAGTGATTAGGATGCCCACTGGCTATGTCGATGTTTTCCAGCGACGATGATTAGTATAGTTGCCTTAGAGTCTCGTCTCGATTTAGTAATTGATTTGTCTGTGGGACTGGAATGCACCAGTTAAGTCCAAAATGGAATGAAGACAGTTGTCACGGAACTGCCTTTTAGCAGCTTTGATTAGCTGTACTGTAACAGTTATGCATAAAACTGTACTGAAGCAGTGGTGAGGAAAACTGTATCGAGACAGTTTTGGGAAAATCGGACTACCGCAGTTCGATCAACTGGACTGTAGGTAGGAATTTAAAAGGGACTGTGGCAGTTCGATCAACATGCCAACAACTGTTGCTACGAAACTGGATTACAACAGTTCGATCAACTGGCTGTAATATTTATGTAGAAGCAGTTCGATCAACTGGCTGTAATATTTATGTAGAAAAGGACTGCAGCAGTTCGATCAACTGGACTGCAGTATTTTCAGTGGTGATTGAATGTGACCGTTTCTGGTGCTGTCATTTTAAATTTCTAAAAATTAATTTCTCCGAAAATTGAAATTTCACCTTCATGACGTTGGCAATTGACATACGATCTCATTGGCCCGAAAATCACTCCATTTGGATGCACGAAGGAGAAGTTATCGGTGAAGCAAAATTGGTCGGTTAGCTCCTTGCTTCAAACATGTTGTTGAACCGGAAAAATATTATTCTCTAATTGTAAAATTTCACCCTCATGTCGTAGGATATTAAAATACGATCGCAACGAGCCAAAAATCACCCAATTCGGACGCGGGACGAAGAAGATATCAACGAAACAAATATTTAGACCAAGCCCAAGTGGGGCGTATTAATCCGTCAGGCTAACGGCGTGAGGCTGAAAAATACAGGGCTACGTTATTAAGTTACATTGCGTCACACCGAATTGGGACTACGGATTAGAGTTGCTCCGAGATAAACTGAATCAGGGCTACAGAATTAACTTGTGAATTGCCGCACCAAATCAGAGCCTAGAATAATCTCCTTCGATTAATCGCTTTAGTTGGGTACTCTCACATTAATCGCCGAGTGATCGGCGATTGCCGCTTGGCTTGGCCGCCGGCTTCGGTTGCTTTTTTTTTTTTTGAAACTTTTGCGACGCTTTTTACACGAACTGTGATCTTTTCTATGAAGGCTTCTTGCAACGGCCTTCTGAAATGTGATCTGTTCCATTGCAGCTGTTGCCTTTTCTTCCTCGCAACGGTTGTTGTAACAGTTTCAGGAACTGTTGACTTTTCTTCTAGAACCGTTGTTATTTCTTTATGGACCTTTCACCATGATTTTGCTGCACCTTTGCGGACTTTTCTGACACGCTTTTCCGGAGGTTTTCTCTTGGGTATTCAATCCCCTACAGATGTAAGCAACTTGTCACCTCTGCGATCATGACAGTAGCGATTTTTTCATACGGAAAACTCGAATAGGTGGATGACGCGTTATTTGAGAAACAATTTTTTTTCTGAACTTTGGACTTGAATATGTTGCGGATCGAACATCCTGACAACAATCTTGGTGATTTTCGCAGTGAGTCAGCTTTGGTGGCTTCTGATCATGATGTTGACTCAGCGATTGCGATCAACTGATGCAGAATCGTAATTAAACTGGTCTGCAGCAGCTGTGATCAGCTGGACTGCAGTGATTGGAAACAAAACTGGGCCAAGCCATGTTGCAGATCGAACATCCAACAATAATTTTGATGATGTTTTTAAGACATCTTTTACCGTGGATCGAACGTTGTTGCGGGGTTTTTACCAGTCTTAATAGTGATTCCATTTTAGTAGTTTCCGACGGTAATTATCTTTGCAGATCTCGATCCACAAATCTGGATTGCAGCAGTTACGATCAACTGGACTGCAATAACTACGATTAACTGGTATGTTGCAACTGCAATCAGCTGGACTGCAGCGGTTGAAATTAAAACTGGACCCAGCTATGTTGCGGATCGAACATCCAGCAACAATTTTGATGGTGTTTCACTACATCTTTTGTCGTGGACCGAGCATCCCAGCAGCACTGTCATCATATTTTGTAGTGATGCAACTTCCAGCGGTATCCGTAAGTAATAGCTTCAACAAATCTGAAACAACAATTCTTGGTTGCAGCAGTTGCGATAAACTGATCGATCAGTATGATGTGCGATTATATTTATCAAGCAGAAATTGATCGATCAGCCGGACTGCGACCATTATGATCAAACTAGACTGCAACAGTTGCAATCAACTGGACTGCAGCAGTGATTTTTCAAGATGCTCGGACTGCTCTCTCACGGACATGATTTTGAAGCGTTTTATACAACTTTTATCAATGGGAGAGTACGATTCCTTTTCTCGTAATTTCCCTTAGTCGGCGCCAATGTTTGTACCCGAAATTACTTTTGGGCACGAAACAAGATGAATGAGTAATTTTGATGTATTTTTAGGGTTGGAGGAGAATTGAAGAACTAACCAAAGTGACACAGATTTTTACGTGGTTCGGCATGGTTTCCTACGTCCACGGGTGAATCCCCTTGGGGAGTATTTTTTTATTGATAGTTTGTATTACATCATGAGTATTTCCCCATATTAGATCTCCCCCTTGGCCTGATTTCTGCTCTCCCTATTTATACAATTCAACATCTAATTTCCACATAAACATAAATTGCATTAACTGCCCCATTCATGCTCCCATAATGAATTCTAAATGAAATTGCCCATTTATGCTCCCATCATGAATTTTTCATGAAACTGCCCCTTTATGTCTTCATCATAATTGTTGCATGAAACTGCCCCTTAAATGGTTTTATGATAAATTCTCATGAAACTGTTGGGATTAATGATGCATGTATGAAACTGCTACATTTAGTGTTGTATGGTAAATTCTGCATGCTAGCAAGCTGAACTGGCAGCTGGCAGTTTGGATGGATGCTGGTTGGCAGCATAATTGGCTGACTGGATGGAGGTTGGTTGGCAGCATGGTTAAATTGCAGACTGGATGGAGGTCGGCTGGCAGTTTGGATGGAGACTGGTTGGCAGTGCGGAAGAGTTTTAGGCTGGGAATTGGTTAGCAGCGTTGCTGGCTATAAGACCGAAAATTGTCTAGGGGTGTGACTGACTTCGATAGTTGACCGACGGTTGACTTTGACCATTGACTGGATGTTGACTTTGACCATTGACCTTGCCGGATGTTTACTTTGACAGTTGACCGATTTTGACTATTGACTGATTTTGACCATTGACCGGTCTGTGCAGACTGGTGAGCTTCCTTGGTTGACTGATTAACGGTCTTGGATGAGGACCAAAAGATGATTCAAGTAACAATTTGGCCCATTAAGTGGTATTTTTACTTATGGTACAAACATAGACCTTGTATTGAAAATACTTATTATTTTGGAAAATGATGTTAAGTGCCAAGAATGCTTCAACAAGTAAATTATCTTTAAATTCAGTTCTTAGTTATGAAAATTATGTTGCCTGTGATTTGAAAATTATATGACTGTCTAAATGTTTGTTTTGAATTGATGGCAGAACCATTGTATTCAGTGGAAGGATCAAATAAGCAAGAATGATTTCTCTCGGGGCAATATCTTGTTCTGACTTCTGAACTAGAAGCGATAATGGTGACTCTTCCGTCTCTTTACTCTTCCCTTTGCTTCTCTCTGTATTTATCTTTTTCTTGTTATTCTGCTTTAGTTACTTACTAATTGGATTTTAATTTGGTTTTACATTATTCAGCCTTCCCATAAATCATTTATGATCAAGAAGAAGCTCTTTAAAAAGATGAGACAAAACAGACCCATTATGTTAATTTAGGCTGTATTTGATTTTAAGCTTTAGTGATTTTTTCAATTTGATCTCTAAAGAAACCTTTTTTTTTTTTCAATTTCAGGGTTTCCTTTTCATCTAGTTTTGATGTTAGGGTCTAGGGGTTGATTCTAATGTTAAATATTTTAGGAATTTAACTTGTAAATGATACTGGAGTTGTATTAGGCGCGCCTAGGCACGGAGGAAAAAAATGGAAAACTACATTAACATGTTTGTTTTGGTTCCTGGGCACCTTATTTTTTCCAGGCGCTAGCCCCACGCTTAGTGCCCCTTTTACAACATAGCCGCTTACTATGACCTTTCACGAGTAATTTGTCTTAGTATTTTTGAGCTTATAAGAATGTAAAACCCTGATATGTCTTATTTGTTTACTTATTAGATGTTGTATCGGTTCCCAAGACAAATGAGAACTTTCGTCTCTTGTATGACACCAAGAAGTTAAGGTTATTCCTTTTACATCAATTTTTATTTCGTGCTTTTTTGTTGAGTGTTTCACTGCTCTGATGCAGTGTTTACTAATGTCTATACCCAGCGTATATATTACCAGTTATTTTAGTCATCATATTGCCCTGCCTATGTTAAATGAAAATTTCATCTTTGAATTGTTGATGGATCTTCCTTTATCAGATGTTGGTGGAGAGAATAAGGTCATATGGTCCGTACATTACCTTATGATATGAGAAGGATATATGCTTGCTTTTAGTGGATGCTCACACAGTCTGTCTTCGGATGAAGCCGATGAAATAACCTTGATCAGGTATGAATTACTGGAATGATATGCATACATTTTCAGATGAGAAACTAAATTATGCCTTCCGTGTTGTTTATTTAAGGAAAAATGCAAGGTCAATCACAAAATATGAATCGCATGTGTCCTTCTCCTATAAACGTTCAGTTTTGTTTCCCTAGTCGATTCCCCCTGCCAATCCACTTATAGCTTATTTGTTTTCATGAAGTTGTCTATCACCACACGAGAAAAGTAATCAGTTAGAGAGATTACCTTATTGAGGTTTGAATTTTCTTTTTTTTTCTTTAGGATGTTCTTGGCCTTCAATTTAATGATTTTCTTTTGGGGACTATTTATGCTTTAGATAGATTGACTAATGTCTTGCACATTCATGTATTTATTTGTAGCTTATCTATCTTCGTAAATTGGTCCATTCAGGAAGTGATTTCAAGGTTTTCTTAGCTATACTGCAGGAAGCGTGCCAATGGCTTCATTTGTTGATTTGGAGGTCTCTTATTGCTATTATTTCATGAGTTGGACTAAGTTTGAATGCTTCCCTTCCTAGACACTGCAAATCGTAGACATACCAAAGGAACAGAGGTACTGTCAATGGTGAGAGCTTAGTAAGTACATGTACAAAACCAGATCCGGACTTTAAGCTGCTACCAATTCCTCAATGATAGCCTAGGTCCCATGTGTGTTTTAGTATGTTAGTCAAGTTTTGTACTATCTTATTGGTTAATCAGAAGAGGTGGATAGATTTTGTAGTCGACTGTTTTTGGATATTTTCAATATTAATAATATCTAATGTATAATTTCAAAATAAAATCCATACATTTTTAAATTTTATTTTTGCATAATAATGCGTTTGTAGATTACTCCCCAGCAGCTCAAATTTGTAGTCGGCTGAAGGCCTTCACCCAGTGAATGTTAACAACTGGATCTTATGTTGGTTGAATTATTTACCAACGTCGCTCCTTAGACAGCCGACTATTCTGCTACTAGAATCCCTCTGCCAACAAAGATCTAGTTGATAAAACTCTTGACCATTAAAACATTCACTGATAAAATTGCTTGACCAACGACAACAAACACCTTCACTAGCCAACTATTCTGCTGCTAGAACCCCTTTACCAATAAAGATCTAGTTGATAAAACTCTTGACCATCAAAATATTCGGTGATAAAATTACTTGACCAACGACATCAAACACCTCCACCAACTGAAAAATCAGTAAGTTGCGATCTTTAGCAGCTTACAACGTTTTATAACATCCTACCTCTACCAATGATGTATTAGTCTTCATCAACAAAATATTTTGCGGGTGAAATGTTTTAGCAACAAATGTTTATGCTTCTAACAATGATAGTTAACAGTTATTGGAAAATCGTGTCAACTAAAACTTCAGTCGTTTCATTTAGTTGACATATATCTCTTCCAGCAGCATGGTTGGTCCATGTCTTTAGCAAAGAAGCCTTTAGTTACCGAGTGTATCTGTTTCCATGTTAGTTGCTGCATATCTCCATCCGCCGAAAATGACCCTGTACCAATTGAATCAAGGTAGTTGCTAAATCCTAATTTTCTTGTAGTGCATGTTCCACTTGCTTCTCATATGTGGTGAAACTGTTGGTCTGAGGAGGATCACCATTCGAGGGGTATGGAGGTTCTACCATCTCTGCTCCTAAAATCCTCGTCACGTGTACCATACAAGTGAACAGGTTATCGATCGCCCTTTTTAGCCGGTCCACGTTCCTTGACAAGTCTTCTTGTCTCCGTGCCAACTCATCCAAGATTGTGGTTTCTCCATTGATTGGTTCAACGGAGACAAATGGGGTTGTAAAATATGATAATTTATTGTAGCCAGAATTGTTCGAAGGAGTGTGAGGGATATTACCATTCGAGAGATTCTGGTTGGGATCTGGAGCTGTTGAGTTATTCCTAAGACCGACCATCCTTGTGAAACCGTGAGATTGCAACCGATAGATTAATCTCCCACTGTAGTGGCCAATCTGTAGATGGGAAAAAAAGATTTGCTGGTTTTTACGGAATTGAAGAGTCGACCGCGTGGAGACTCCTTGAACTGAGAGAAATGTTGAACCTCACACAGATGCACTGCAAGAAGGGAGTGCTTTAAGTTCGAGATATCAATCTGTAAGACTCCGGCCTAAAACAAGAACAATGGCCGTTCCAGAGTCAATTAGGTCACAATATAGGATGGGTTGATCGATAGGAGGGAAGCTGAGAAATGCGTGAGATCAATGGTGATATGAGATTGTAGGTATGTTGTGAATTCGGGGTGAAAAATGCTCTGAATAATTGAAATTTTCTCAACTGAGAGTGATTTCTCTGAGTTCGTGTAGACGGAAGATTGTCTGTATGAACTTTGATGAGAAATTGCTAGACGAATGTTCGAGTGTTCGAATCTTGTCCTTTCAATCAGGATTTAGAGACATTTTATAATGCCGGAGTTGAAAACACCCTGATCCCATGAAGTGTGACAGTTGCTGGAATCAGAGTGTGGGGAAGTGGGAAATTGTGTTAAAACCAATAACTCATCGTGCGTAGACTTAGTTAATTTTCCACCCACTACTTTTGTCGACTCTTCCAACTGAATGCACGACTTGCTCACATTCTCATCGTGGGTGAACACACGTGCCGTAGACCGCCAGACCAAAACCCTAGTTAATATCCCCCCATGTGACACGATTGAAATCTCGCGATTGTGGAGTCAGTTGCAGACTCTATGGGACAATGAGTCCATGTAGTGCTGAGTTGAACATGATCAGCAAATGTTGTGAAACTCATGAATTTAACGTGTCTTCTGAGACGAGGTATCATTATAACCTAAGATGAACGAACTGCGTTGCTGAACTGTTGAATATTGATAATTGAACCAATATTCTTTGATCTGAGCAAATATTGCTAATCTGAGCGAATATTGCTTATTTGAATAAACATTGCCGGTTTGAGCGGATATTGCTAGTTTGAGCGAATATTTCTAGTTTGAGCAAATATTTCTTTTGATGAATCGTTGGTAGCAAGACCAAATAAAATATTAATTTAAGTTACTGACTGCTGGGTCGAGCAAAATAAATAAAGTGTTGATTATGGAATCAACATAAAATTATCAGAGTGTTTGAATCTGCTCAGAATCACATTTCTGCAGAGCTCTGGATTCAAAACCCTAATTTTTACCGAAATGGTGATTTATTACAAATCAATATAGTGTTACCCAGGGTTCGGATACATGTGATGATGGGTTCACCATATATCGCCCAAATTCTTGAATGAGCAAAAATACCAAAGTCTCCCAGGACCAGTTGGTGAAAGAATGATTAACTGCTGGTTTAATCACTGAAATAATGCTCGTGTGAGCAACAAATAATAAAACCCGATGTTATGGAAATACGAAGGACCGACCAAGAAGTCATGAGACCAGATCTTGGTGGGCGCAGAACCAGTGGATGGTCGTTTGAGCAAACTTCCAATTGTTTGGAAAGAGTTTGAACCTAATATGAGCAATTGAGAAAATTAGGTTAAAATCGTTAAAACATGCGGGACCAGCTATTTTCAATCCTCAGGGTCACCCTTGGTAGGTCAAGGGGATGTGTCTGTGTCACCATGGTGTCCGTGCTTCAGTCCTAAGAATTTTGATATTTTCTGGTGCACGTTTGAGCAACATTTTGATAAAATATGCAAAATCCATGGTTTTGCTGAAACTGGGAAAAATACATGAGATGATGAAAATAATAAACAAAACGGGGAATTACAAGGTGTGGGACCGGCCACGACTAGGGCATGACCGTCCGATTGACAAACACGGTCCCACATGCTTTCCCAGTTTTATGTAAATTTATGTATTTTCTCTGATTTGAGGGAAATTCCATGAAACAGGAGAGTTTGATGAAATTAGGGAACTTTCGTGAGATGAGAGAAATAAATTAATAATAAAATAGGGAATGGGAGTGTGGGACCGGCAATGGCTGAGGCATGGCCAGCCGGCCAATGGGCGCGGGTCCCAAGCCATTCTTCCTAATTTTGCCAAATTTTGATGATTTTAGAGAATTTTCATAAAATCAAAGGGATTTGTTGAAAACCAAGATATTTTATTGAAATCAGGGAGTTTTCATGAAATCGGGAAACAAAACACTAAATAACAATAAAATAATAGGTGTGTGGGACCGGTTAGGACATGGCCAGCCGGCTAGAGCCCGGTCCCACAAGTTTTCCCTAATATTTTAATATTTTCTACGATTTTTAGAGAAAATACATGAAATTAGGTGATTTTAGGGAAAATTCATAAATCAAGGAATTTTCATAATTTGAAAAGAAATAATAAAAAAAATGGGATGTGAGGTGTGGGATCATCCACGGCCAAGGCATGACCGGCCGGCCGGCGGTCCCATGACACCTTTCCCTAATTTTATCATTTTTTGATAAAATCATGTGATTTAGATAAAAATACATGAAATTAGGTAATTTTCATGATTTTTGGGAAAATTCATAAAATCAAGGAATTTTCATAATTTGAGAGAAATAAAAAATTATGGACACGTGAGGTGTGGGATCGACTACGGCCAAGGCATGACCGGCCGGCCGGCGGTCCCATGACACCTTTCCCTAATTTTATTATTTTTGATAAAATCATGTGATTTAGATAATTTCTTTGAAATAAAGAAAATTTGCTCGAACGAGAGGATTTTCATGAGATCAGAAAAATAGTAAAAGTATGATAAAATTGGGCGCGGGACTGGTCACGGCATGACTGGCCGGCTGGTGAGCCCATTCCCCTGGCGCTTTTGCTAATATTTCATTATTATTATTTTTCCTTCCTATTTTGCGTAGGTTTCTCGTTCGTTCGTATTTTTTGAAATACTCGTTCGTGCATTGAAAATGCTGGTCTGTGCATTATCTGCTAATTACACTTGCACCATTTTTGTGTCAGGGCTTATTCGATGCTCAGATGCCTGTTTCGTTGGATATTTATCACTAACCCATGGCATTCTGCTGGGAAGAACCACGAATTGAAGTGACGAAATATAACGAAGAATCGTAGAACATTGCTAGATATTCAAACGATTAAGATGGCTCGTATAATATTGCTGGATATTTATACGATGGTTCGTAGAATATTGTTGGATATTCAGATGATTTTAGACAATTAATTGATGGCTCTATACCAGAAGGGCTTCCTATCTAGGAGCATTAATCATCTGAGGGTTGAGCAATATGAACTTGTTGGAGTGTCATATTACTCTTGCATAGTCTGGGAAAACCTGGTTGCATCCCGAAGACGTTGTCGCTATATACTAGCAGGCATGTTGTCCAGAAGCTGCCTAATCTTTCGATTCTATATAGTATGAGATGTGTCGTGGCCTCAGCTGGAAAGCTACACATCTACATCTTCTCTGAGAGACTTTCTCCATCAGAGGTGGCATAAGCTTTCAAGCGTGGAGACATGAGTCTCAATACTCATCTGATTTCCGGATTCAGAGTAATTACTGAAATTACTCAGTATTCATGAGATGTGCCGTGGTCTCAGCTGAGAGACTACACATCTACATGTACTCTGAGAGATAGCCTTCTCAGTCAGAGATCCATGGCATGAGATTTCATGCTTTAATGAGAGACATGAGCCTCAATACTCATCTGGTTTCCGAATCTGGAGTATATTTATACAATTTTACCCTTTGTCGAAAATCCACCTTCTACAGTATCCAGTAAACTCAATTAAATTATCCACAAAGGAACCTCAATGATTAATTTAATCGGAAATGCTGAACATAAGAAAATTTACGGAGACGTACAGTACTTTCACATAGAAGTGGATCAGGGGAAGATCAATACTGCGGAATATTCAAAGATTCATTCTATTTTTCATCAATATTTTCATAATGATACCATAGACTTAATCTTTGACATCAAAAGTTCATTCTATTTTCCATCAATATTTGCATAATGATATATTAGACTTAACTTTTTACATATATGGGACAATCATAGTTGACAGACGTAAACACACATATCCCGTAATATTATTTGCAATATATAAAACCAATAAAGATTAATACTGCAAAATCATCTTCCAAATAAACTTTAGAACTTAAGTAAATAAATATAAAAAACATTTCAAGATAAAAATCGTTGGCAATAGCTATGTGTAATCATAATATAAGTTATTCCAAACCCTATTTATCCTTCTTAAAACACAAGAATAAATTCTCATAAGAAGTTTCCTAGACAAAATAAAAACCAACAAGCTAAAAACAAAAAGACTCCTAAACCATCAAAATCGATCATGAACTGAAATCAAAGAGATTTTCCGGAACCCTCACGAGTCTTGAGACCTTTGAGATTGTGATTGACATGCTTCTTCAGATAAGATATCCCCATTGAGAAAATCTTTAACATGTGTCTTCATGAGAACAAGGTCAGAGTTAACTTTTTTCAACTCAGTTCTAACACATTGAGACCCTTCATAATATCAGTGAGCTTCAGTTTTGCTTCTCAAAGTATTTAAGAAAATCGTGAACCACTTCGGCTGAAACCATCTCATCATTCTCTATATCTTGATGAGTATAAGCATAGTAGCATGAGACATCAGAATAATCCTCGGGACTTTGATATTTGATATCATCAACATCTACTAGGGTTCTTTTCTTCTTCCCTTCGGATCTGAAACCAATACCTTTGTCAAGAAAACCTTTTGCAAAATCACAGGTGCGAGAAGGAGAAGACATTCTTGATACAAAAGAATAACCTAGAGTACGCATATGTGACTAAATAAGATTGGTGTTTAAATGGTTTCTTAGGGAATAACTTTAGGGTTTCTAAAAATTGGTTCGCGACAAGTCAATGTGGATACCCGTACTAAAAGTAATATGCTCCCAAAACAAAAAAAACTGTAAAATACCTCTTTTCAAGGTAAAAGAACACAACAAAATTTTGCTACATGAAATTTTTTCTTTCTAACTTTTTGTCTCAATAAATTTTATATTCTCACAATAGGAAAAAATTTAGAGCACAAAAGTAGCTCAAAATGCACAAATACTATTCAAGATTAAAAAGTAAACAATACTTAGGCAAAGTTGTCTATAGACAATAGTTTAGCTATGGACGATAAGAAAATAGCTCAACTAATCAGAAAGCATTATACCTATAAGTATACCTGATTATTAACAAACCTTACTCAACGGGATTTTTATGAGTAAGTATTCAACCCTTGTGATTAATTAGCACAAGTATGAGCTTTATGCTCATCAAATGAATATTCTTCATGGTTAATCCTCTTTGTTCTTCTAATTTTTGGAGGAAACCCTTTTTGATGTGAAAAAGTATTATAAAACTTACTGTCATCAAAGTATGAGACCAAGTTTGAATCCTTACCAGAAGAAGTTTGGGAGGGAAATTTGGGGGAAATGGGTTAGAAATTGAATTAGTGGGTAATACATGGGATTCAGCATCTCGAATCTTCATTCCCGCCACTATAGCTCGTGGATTCATCAGCGAATAAAAGGGGAATAAGAACTGTGTTGGAAGAAAATAGGAAGAAGAAGGGTTCAATTCATATCCCACGTTTTTTCCCCTTTTGACTTGAGGGTAAATGTGACCATTTTTCTATCATACTAGGTCCACGTAATACTTAGTTGTCGATCTTTTAGCGTTTCCAACCCGGACCCACCAAGTTAACATTATTTGAACGGAAATTATGACGGGAAGGCTATATTAGAAAGTTAAAAAAAAGCAGGTACAAATTAGTATGTCGGTTAATAATTTGGGGACATTTTAACCTGTTCCCCTTTCATTAATTGCCAGTTTGCTTTGGAGGTTTGGTCTCATTTTTTGGAGGCTTTCCATGTGAGTTGGGTTGCTCCTAGTTCTGGGAAGGCTCATTTTGAGGCATGGAGAATGAATAACTTGAGGGGAAAGTGCAACAAGATGTGGCGGAAACTTAATTATGCTGTTTTATGGCACATGTGGAAGGAGAGAGGGACACGAGCCTTTAGGGGAAGAGCAATGGAGGTGAAGGAAATTGTTATGCTTATTATAAGAAAATTATAGTTCTTTGGTTTTTGGATAGGGATTTTTTTAGCAATGTTTCAGTTAATCAAGTGTTGTTTCACTGGGATGCACCTGTAACTATTGTGAATTTTGTTCCATGGCTTTGTAAATATTTGTCTTTCTAATATAACCATTCCTTATTAAAAAAATAAAAAAATAATATTATTATAGAAGAGAAGAGAAATAGTAAAACAGATGACTTCGTTCGTGAATGGCAGGAGCCGGAATTATCTGTCGAAATGAAAACGCTATCACAATCCTAGCAATTGCACAACCATTAGGGATAACAACAGTGCTCACTGCCGAAACTTGGGCCATGCTCATAGCATCAAGAACATCTACAGATCGTGAATAAAGGTGCAATTCGAAATGGACTCGGAAAATCTTCTAAGGCTTTTAACTTCGACAGCCGAACCACCGTGGTACTTAAACAATATGATAGCATAAATCAAGCTCAGATTGGCCCAAATCCCGCATTACACCATAAATCATAATTACAGGGAAGGAAATCAGGTGGCCGACGGGGTAGCAAACAAAGCGGCAGATGATAGCACAACGGGAAATCTATCCACAACAATTAGGGACCACAAAACGCCACCGTGTATCGGTGCTATTGTAATAGCAGATTCTATGGGTACAATGTACACTCGTGTTATTTCTTCCTAGCTTTTGCAATTCAGCTTCATGCTTGAAAATAAAATAAAAAAAAGACTGCGTTCGTGAAATGATTGAAACCAAACTTAGGGGAAATCATAGCAGAGGAGGAAGAATCTTCAAAACTTGAAGAAAACAAGTGCTTACGTCATGGTGACGGAGCATAACTTATATGAGATGATTTAGGCTTGTGTAAGGAGTTCTTCATTATGCTTAATCACAAAGCATTGCTGGAATATTTTTCTTGGTTTTATTTCATAATGATACCTTACCCGAACCTCTTGCTTGGATGCAGTACGTAACCATGTTCCCCTTTTTGGCTAGGCTTGAAAATTTTCCGTGTAAAGAATGAGTTATTGTGGGTAGAATCAACTAGGCAACTTTAGTACTCTGGTAATCTCCAAATAGTTTAGTAAAAATTTAAGATCTCCCTTCATTCATAATGGCATATAAACCAGATTGGATGAAACTTATTCATCCTTTCACCAATTCGATTCAATTATCTATTTCTTTTCAGTTCCATTTATAACAATCCCTTGCATTAGTTATTGCTGCGCACACAAATTTAAGAAGAAGAAAACTTAATCACGGATTGGAACAACACTAACTTGATCCAAGACAGGACCACATAGATGTCCATACTCATCAACCTTGGTATGGTAAAAACCATTGTAGAAAGTTATTATGGTTCTTGATGATGTAGCCTGGAACTTGAGACTAACAGTCTTGAAGTGACCCTTCCCAGTAAACATGAACCTAGCTTTTACCGTCTCATAACCTGCAAAAGCCTCGATCATCATTGATCCATGGCAATAGTTCTTCGCATCTCAAATTGTGAAAGTTAGGTTATAGAATTGCTTATCAACTGTTCTTAGAATTTGAGCAATTGCACTCTCTCTTCCTGCAACTAACTCGACTGCTGCGAGTCCAAATGGGACGTTGAAGTGTTTGGAGTCAATGTATCTGTAGATACACTTATTTACCTCCCTCACCACGTGTACTAGCATCCCCACGTGGAAGCCACGTCACAAAGGTGGGTGACACACAGGATCATCCGTGGGTCTAGATAGTGCGCCATCTGTCAAGATAAGCGATCGAAGATGAAGGAGAATCAAAGGAAGGTATACCCGCGTAGCACCAAAGAACTTCCCTATTACACTTTACCCCCTCACGAGGCAAGATGTGATCAACGGCTAGGTGAAGCCCCACTGACAGACGCGACAGGGAAGGACTGACACCGCCTGGCGCGAAGGGCATGTGTCGGTTGGACTGACGACAAGAACAAAGGCAGGCCAGCGTGATGAGCGTAGGAATAATAGAAGTCGCGGGATGACAGAGAGGTCCGCGGACTATGCACAGAATACAAGAAGATAAGGATACAACAACTCTTTCCCAGTCTTAGGAAGAGAGAGAGACAGAGATTGGTCAGCGTGATGATCTTAGGAAGCATAGAAGCCGCGGGATGACCAAGAGGTCCGCGGACTATGCACAAAGCACAAGAAGATAAAATTATAACAGCTCCTTTCTAAGGGACCCACGTAGAAGATCTATATATATGACCCTTCCTGTTACATGGAAGGGGGTCGAACAATTGGAGAGAGAGGGGGAACAATTAGAGAGAAAGAAGGGAAGAGTAAGTATGAGCGTTAACCTTCGGGTTCCATGATCACCCAAAGTCTTTCGACTAATCTTGTAATCTTTTACCATCATAGTGAATCACCCTCAGACCTGTGGATGTAGGACTTAGAGATGAACCACATAAATCTTTGCCTTATTTACATTTCGTATTGATCTACCCTAATATTTGTATGCATCTCTTAGATTTGTCGTTTTGGATGTTGAGGAGATCATGAAAAACCCGTGGGTTTTAGAATCAATGAATCAACATCTATCCCAGCATCTCACAATATATTCGTACTTTAATGCATGCACTCTGTACATGTGAAGATTGGTTGTGAACACGTTGATGCCTACGTGATTTGTGTGTTCACAATTTGGAGCTAGAAACAGGGACTTTTGTCCCTATCAAAAGATTTATCTCTCTGTGATTTTTTAGACAGATTTGCGCTTTAAACTCATTTTTCGCATCATATCTATGTTCTTTGTATTTTCTACTCGCAGATCTGGGCCTCTTACGACTTTTAACTGGCAGATCTGTGTTTTGGGCTACTTTTTGCATATATTTATGACCAATGTATTTTTTACCAATAGGTCTGGGCGTTTTATAACATCTGGACCGACGGACTTATGTTTTAACTATTTTTTATACTTATTTTCTACCTGTAGCCTCATAACGACCCTAGGACCCTATTATTTCAATTGAGTCGGTACATCTACCCACGTTTTTTTTATATTACCCGCATGATCAGTAGTTTGAATGCATTCTTTGCCGCTAGGAATCCAACTTGTGGGTACCGTGAACTAATAGATAACCCGTGAATCTTGCCTCGTTTTATCTCCGTGCCATATCTGCAGAGTATTGCAATGGAAAAGAGCAAGGACGTAGGAAAATCGAAGGTACCATCAAAAGAGACGCCTAGGACTATGCCAATAATAACAAGGAGCAAACAGACAAAGCGAAAGACTCATAGCCGGGAAAACGCAAACGGATCGGAAGAAGCATTACTCTCAGAAGCGGGCATCATTGCAATGGAAGCACAGAAGGCTGCGGCGGCAAAGGCTACATCATCTACAGTGGTAGCTTCTCAAGTGGCTGTCTCCAAAGCGATGGCTACGGCCAGACCTAATGATCCCCAACATGCAGCAGTAGGCTCGGTGATCCAAGACCCTCCGTACGGGATGCCGCCGGTTAATGGACGAAATACACAACTACGAGCAGGATACCACGGGGTGGTAGAACCTATTATGCAGCTGGTGGAAGAAGTTAATACCGCAGTCCCCGAAGGATAAGCCCAACTTCAAGCAGGAACGCTAAGTCAAGAATCAAACCAGTCTGCGCATATATGGGCGGAGCTAGAAGAGCTGAAAAGGAGTCAAAAGACATACGTAGACGCGGTGACCTTGCTATCCCAAGAAAATCAGCAATTGAGAGAAAAGATCCTCCAAAACGCGGAGCTACGGAATCAACAAGACGAGGCTAACTCTGCGATGCACGCGCATCAAGAGCGATCCTCGAAAACACCCCTGCGGCAGGTAACCAAAGAAGAATACCCCGAAGAGGTGCGCGTAGCAACAGGAGGTCTGGCCCAGACTATTACCCGGAGACTTCGGACTACTACGACGAAGATGAGGACACGTTGCTACATCCTACGAAGAAGGCACAGTCATCCATGCAAGACGAGCACTATTTGGCGATGGAGAGTCTTCGTGCAGAAATGCTAGCAGAAATCAACCAAATCAAGACCAGGCAAGGAGGCGGAAGGCTAGAGCAGGTTATGAAAGAAGCCAGTACTACACCCCTAGCGCACCAGTTAGCTACGACTACTATTCCACAGAAATGTCCAGTCCCATCCTTCGAATATTACGACGGGTCTGCGCTATCCTGGTTCGATAACCTCAAGCCAGGATCCATCGATTCGTATGATCGGCTCACCGAAAAGTTCTTGGCCACCTACATGTATAACAAGGTCGTCAATACAGGAATGGACAAACTCTTCTCGCTTGAAATCAAGTACAGGGAATCCATTCGGGAATACACGGATAGGTGGCACAAGATATGTCAAGCCATAGGACAGGTAGATCCCGTAGTAAGTATTAATTGTTACAAATGGGGACTGGACAGGATGAGCCCATTGTTTGTCGAAATCCACAGCATCATCCCCGCCATAGAGGGAGATTTGAGGATAATCATCGAAAAACATGCAAGGTTGGAAGAAATTCAGCGGGAGAACCCAAGAGCGCAGGCTCAACGACCTCCACGGACCAATTCCGCGGAACAAGCAAGCGGATCTAAAAGTTACCAAAGAGATTCGAAAGACGACTACAAGAGGTCTGGTAGAAGGTTTGAAGATCAAATCTACCCGAAACTTAATACCAGCTACTCATGCATCTTAAAGGAGATCAAGGATCGCGAAAATTTAGACTGGCCTTGGACTAAGGGGAAACAACCACCATCCTCAGAGAAGTCCAGAGAACACTGTGATTTCCACTGCTTCAACGGGCACCCAACAGAGAAGTGTAAAAACCTCAAGATAGTGATACAAAAGCTGATAGACGCGGGGGATCTCAAGAAATACGTTGAAAAGACTGCACCAGAAGTCAGGGCCAAATGCAGCAAACAAGTCCAATTACCAGAAGGCAACCGCACAGTGAATACTATATCCTTCTCAGAGAATAAAGAACCAACCCTAACTGCACAAATAGGAAAAAGACTGAGGAAACAATTTGAGGACTATTGTGAGCTTTACAATTTGGAGGGGAAAGAGGTGGAAGATCATCAAGAATGGATGGACGCACCCCTAACCTTTGAAGCCGAGGACATTGAAGATGACATGGAAGACCACAACGATCCTCTGATCCTCACCTTGCCAATTGCAGGATGCAACATAAAGAAAATCCTCATCGATGGGGGGAGTTCCGTAAACGTCCTATTTTACGATACCTTCAAACGTATGGATCTCAATGACGAGCAACTCTCGGCCTCACACCACACCATCCACGGATTCAATGGTACAGCTACGAAGCCTATCGGAGATATTGTTCTGCAAGTGGATGACGGCCCCATGAAAGTTGACGCTCGTTTCAGTGTGGTAGACGCACCTTCACCTTACAATGCCAATATTGGGCGGAGGTGGATCCACAAGCTTAAGGGGGTCGCAGATACCTACCATCAATACCTTAGGTTTCCTACCCCCTAGGAGTGATGGAGTTTAAGGGTGATCAAGCTTCCGCAAAGGAATGCCAGGCAATGCAGATGCAACTCAACAATGAGGAAGACGAGAAAAGGAGAACTCGTAGGACTCGAAACAAAGCAATATCAAAGGACAAAGCCATCGATGAATACTTGAAAGAAATCTCAGGGAAAAGCTTATCCAAGGGGCACTCCGTAGGAAACACGGAAGTATCAACATCAATTGCTAACCAGGACGCCCCTACGAACAAACAACCCGAGCCTGGCAAATAGCAATTACAGAAAGTTCCTCACCTTGGGGAACCAAAACCCACGTTCACATCCTTGGAAGCGGTGAAGGAAGTTAACATCGGGACAGAGGGGAGCCCGAAGAAGATCCAAATAGGAACTCTGATGGATGAAGAACGCGAAGACTCTCTGGTGAAAATGCGCAAGGAGTACGCGGACGTCTTCGCGTGGAAACTATCTGACATGCCAGGAATAGATCCAAAGATCGTACAACATGAGCTGCGCATTAAACCTGGCACACCCCCGGTAAGACAGAAGGTGCGAAAGGTAGCCACGGAGTATCACAAAGCAAGGGAAACGGAATTGCGAAAGTCATTGGAGGCTGGTTTCATAAGAGAAGTCAAATATCCCACCTGGATATCTAACATGGTGATTGTACCAAAGAAGAGTGGCGGGGTCAGAATCTGCATCGACTTCACCAACTTGAACAAAGCGTGCCCCAAGGACAGCTACCCACTACCCAGTATCGATCAACTGGTCGACGCGGTAGAAGGATACGAAGAGCTATCATTCATGGACGGATACGTCGGGTACAATCAACTATTTTTAGCAGAAGAAGACCAGCAACATACATCATTCTACACACCCCACGGCCTCTATTGCTACGTAAGGATGCCCTTCGGACTCCGGAATACAGGGGCAACATACCAAAGGATGGTCGACGCTGTTTTCAAGCCATGGATTGGTACTACCTTAGAAGTCTACGTTGACGATATGCTCGTAAAAAGCAGATTCAAGAAGAACCATCACCAAGACTTGAGGGACATCTTCGAAGCTATGAGGGGGCACAACATGAAGGTAAACCCGGAGAAATGCACCTTCGGAGTAACATCTGGAAAATTCCTCGGATACCTGGTAACAAAAAGGGGCATTGAGGTAGATCCCGCAAGAATCCGAGCCATAGTAGACATGCCATCCCCAAAGAACCTAAAAGAAGTACAAAAGCTCAATGGATCCATAGCCTCTTTGGGAAGATTCATCTCCAGATCCTCGGATAAGTGCAAGTTCTTTTTAAACATATTGAAGAAGGGAACAAAATTTGAATGGACTGCGGAATGCGAAGAAGCCTTCCTAGGCATCAAACAATACCTAGCGGAGATCCCTATCCTTCAGAAACCAGATCTTGACGAAGTTTTGACGTTGTACATCGCAGCAACCGATGACGCAGAAGCGCAGACTTGTCGACCCATACAAAGGAAGAACAACCAATATACTATGTCAAGAAAAACCCCGAACTCCGCAGAAAGAAATTACACAAGGATCGAACAACTGATTTTAGCCATCGTATGGTCCACCGTGAAGTTGAGAATGTACTTCTTGACGCATGACATACGTATCCCGTGTCGAGCACCCTTAGAAGCCATCCTCAAAGGGGCAGAAAGGTAGGACGATAGCCAAATGGAGCACATACCTCGACCAATTCAGCATCCACTATGAGCTTCAACACTCTCAGAAATCCCAAAGTACTGGCGGACTTCCTAGCAGACCTACCTCTGGACAACGAAGAATAAGTGTGCATACAGGGATGGAGAGCCGCGGGCGCCCCAGAAATTGAAAAGCAAAAGGAGCCAAACGATATCCTTGAACCAGTGAACCCACGTCAATGGGAGGTCTTCGTAGATGGCTCCAAAAATAGAGAAGGCGCGGGATTAGGCATCGTTATCACTACACCCACGGGGGATCGAGTCATACACGCATTCAGGTTGGAATTCGAAGGCCATACAAATAACATCGTAGAATACGAAGGAGTGGTGCACGCCCTCCGCTTGATAATCGAGATGGGGATACCAGAAGTACGGTTGACCAGTGACTCACAACTAATCATACGACAGATAGTCTACGAATACAACGTGTACGACGAGACACTAATGGCATACATGGCTTTGGTGCAAACGTTGGTTTCCCGAATACCAAAGATCAAATTCCGACATCTACGTAGGAAAGAACTCAGGCACGCAGATGCCTTAGCTTATGTTTCGTCCATGCTCAAGAACAAAGATGTCAAAGAAATCAAGGTGACAAGAGTGTACGAACCATCCATCAAGCTCCAGGAGATATGCGCAAGTAACCAACGCAAGTCTGCAATGGAGGATATCCCTGATGATGATATCGGAGAGCTCATATTCGACGACTTCCAAGACGACGATATAATGCAACAAGCAGGTGAGGACGACGAATACAGTCGGGAAGAAGACTGGAGACTAGGGGTCCATTCTTTCCTCCAAGAAGGGAAGAAACCCCAGGACATCAAACAATCTAGGAAAATACAATCCAGAGCGGGGATGTATGAGCTAAGAGACGGAACCTTATACAGAAGATGATTCCTAGGGCCACTTCGTCGCTGTTTGTCCCGATCCGAAGGACAGGGCATCTTAAAAGATATCCATAGAGGAGATGCAGGAAATCACAGCGGAATGAGGTCGCTTGCAGATAAGGCAAAAACGTAGGGTTACTATTGGCCAACAATGATCCAAGACGCGGCTAGAATGGCGAAAAGGTGTGAGGAATGTCAAAGATTTGGCAGGAGAATCCACGCCCCAGCCACAAAGTTGAATACGGTGGACAGTCCGTGGCCCTTCGCAAAGTGGGGAATCGACATTGTGGGCCCGCTTGTATCAGAACCGGAAAAGAAGATTCCTAATAGTGGCCACAGATTACTTCAAAGTGGGTAGAAGCCAAGGCACTTGCGAGGATTCGTGATTCGACGTCTTCACTTTCATATTTCAAAATATCATTTGCAGGTTCGGCATCCCCGCGAGATAGTTTCCGACAATGGTTAACAACTACAAGGAAAAATATCGACTTGTCGTTCGACACCTTCAAAATTCGAAAAACAAGTCCACTCCTATATACCCGCAGAGCAACGGACAAGCGGAAGCCACAAACAAAACCCTAGCGCTCATCCTCAAAAAAAAAGTTAGACGAGTACAAAGGACGATGGTGTGAACAGTTACATAACGTTCGTGGGCATACGGACAACTCGAAGATCAGCCATCGGGAATCTCCATTTCTACTCACGTACGGAGCAGAAGAAATAATCCCCACGGAAGTTTTACTACCCACAACAAAGACAGAAGCGTGGGAGAAGAACCTCACCACGGACATGATGTTAGAAAAGCTTGATGACCTCGAAGAAAGAAGAGAGACTGCACTACGCGTAAAATGGAAAACTACCAAATACAGGATGGCTAGAGAGTATAACAAGAAAGTAAAACTTAGGAATTTTGTAGAAGGCCAGTATGTGTTAAGAACTATTCCCCAATACCAGCGAGAAAAGAAGTGGGGAAAATTAGCACCAACTTGGGGCGGACCCTACGTGATACACGACGTAGCCGGAAATGGCTCCTACTATCTACGTAATCTGAAAGGGGAAATACTCAGGCACCCGTGGAACGCCAAATACCTTAAGCCATACTATCCATAATCCATCACCTTCGTATGCATTACAGAAGAAGAAAGTTGACTTACAAGTCCGCATGTTTCTATCTCTGATGGAGGAATAGCACGCCTCAGCTTTTCAATCAATACAAATTTTCATCTTCAATTGACACAACTCTACTCGTTACCTATACGCATCTCGATGCGCTCAATACCCTACTTCGCCAATACCTATAACCAACACCGTATGAGACATATATATAAACCTATAAGCATTTCAATTTACACATGTATATACCCATAAGCACTTCAATTTACTCAGACTACTCAATACCTATCCTTACACAAAGAGATCAACAAAACAACCGAATACGAATGTACATTGAAAATCATTCCGTATATTAATAAAGTGTCAATACTATTGTTACCCTGTGGACGTAGGCCCTAGGGCTGAACCACGTAAACTTGTGTGCAGTTACTATCATGGTACTTCAATAAGGTGAATGTTCCGCACAAAGCGCGGAACATACACACTACGATACACCGGGAACAAACCGGACAACGCATACACATGCCATATCTTGAACTCCCCCATAAGCGTCTATAAGTGTACGACCAGGGGGGTGACTTCCTAAGGAATGAGATACCCAAGAAATAATTATAAGCCGCGTTACTCTTGAACGCCGGCTAGAGCCCCACCGCCGCTCAGTAATCCTCTGACCCAGGAATTAGCTGAGCGGGGTGACAGGTCGCAAGACGATTCCGAAGAAACCAACCTACGGAATTGCATTAACACTACAATTTAACAAATCTTACAAATCAAGATCCACGGATAGCAAAACCAATCCCGTGGACAACGCAACCATTCACGTGGATTTCGAACTAATCCACAAGCCTCGTTTAAATACAAAGTTTACGGAATTACTTACTATATTAACAGGGATCTATAAAAATAGACGCGAATTCAACAAAATACAAGTTCAGATTTGCACATTGAAGTTTGATCTATTACAGGGAGGTTGATTACGAACCTAGCAAGAAAAGTAGCAAAAACTCTAAGAAAATTAAGCAACTGAGATCAATCCCCAACATACGAGTTACGATGTATTGGGAAGGAGCACCATCCGCTGGTTTCTCCTTTAACGACGAAGGAACACTACCACCGTATGAGGGGCCGGAGGAACCTGAAGGGAGACTGGGAACGGGACGCCGAGTATAATTATTTCTTATTCCATGGGTCTTCTTGAGATCCAGCTCAATCTCACCAAGAGTCATGTTAATCTCCTCCGCCAACTGCTTACGCGCCACGAAGCCTATAGCTACGATCTTCATCTCATCTTGAGTTAGGGAAAGGGAAAGATGCTCCGCCTTCTCAGTAGCATGCTTCATCGCTTCCTCTCGAGACGAAGCCATACCCCGATGATAGCTAACCTGCTCTTCCAATTGAACTATTTTAGCCTATGCTTCGGAAAATTTGTCATTTGCATCTTGAAGATGTCCTTGGATCTCTGCAGATATTAGAAGAAAGTGAGTAATAACAAATAAAACAGGAAGCACACTCGATAACGAAGACATATACCTTCACAGTGGTTAACCGCGGAGTCTCGTGCTTCTGCGGCATAATCATATTCATTCGAAAGCCTATCATAGTCTACCTGCAGGAGATTATGAGCATATTGGCTCGCGCTAAGATCATCTCGAAGCATTGAGTTCGAGTTATGATATCAGTTAACCTCATCATTCTTCGATTCTAACCCCTTGTTAAGATGATACATAGTCACCTCTAAGTTCGTCTCATACTCGGCCTGACGAGCCACATCAGTTCGAGACGCGGATAAGGCACTACTAAGAGCGCCAGATTCCTCCCTAGCATCATCTCGTTCCTTGGAAAGACGTCGCATATAAACCCGCACATCAGAGGGATGAGAAGAACGTGCTCGCCGCAATTCTTCTTCCATATCATTAAGCCTAACCTCTAGGGCGGAAATCTGGCCACGGGCTTCCTCGAGCCTATCCCGCGTCCATAAGAGAGTCCCGTTGAGCAACTCACGATCGTGATCGTTTCGATTTTGCAAATCTACCCAACTAAATTTTGTCTGATGCCATTCTTCGGCCATAGCGTTATGAACATCCGCGCGAGCATTCCATTTCACTGCTTCGCTCTTAAGTTTCTCAACTAACTCAAAGAATACGCCCTTTTGGCGAACTCTCTCACTACGAAGCCACATCAATTCAGGGACTCCTCCCACCGAAGACAATATCACGGAGGAGAGAAGAAGGAGATGACTCGGAACATATAGGGAATATCGGAAAAGCAAAGTAGGGAGGTTCAAACCCGAAAGGGACGAAGAATTCGCTCAAAGAACCTCTAACTTTTCCTTGACTAAAGCTAGCTCGGAACCGAGCGCAGCCTCATCCACGCCCGTTGTTCCTTGCGCTTAAGAAGATCCCTTAGTTCAGTTATCTCCCTATCTTTAGCAAAGGCCGCAGCTTCGACGCTCGAAAGCACTCCTTCACGGTGGCGGAGTTTCGCCTCTAGCTTAAGAGACTTGGCCTTGAAGAGCCGGATAGAGTATGGTTACAATACTCACTCCTCATCACCTACGGATCAAAAAGAAATTAGTTCAAATAACATATCCAAGTAAGAGCAGGGTTACGAAGAATGGGACATACCTCCAATAGTCGCTGCTGAGGATAATTATACTGGTACCCATCAACAACAACCATCATACCAAATGACGTAGAAGGAGGATTCACCACCAAATCAACCCCGCTGGACACAAGATCCTTATCCCACTCTACATCTACAATCTCCGCAGAGATCGACTCCATATGCTGGCGAGTAAAAGAGTCCGAACTCTTTTCCCCTTCAATCACAAAAAAGGTGATGCGGCACGACGAGCAAACCCTTCTCTCTAAGCCAACCTAAGACAAAGATCATCACCATCCGTGATTAAGGATTGCGGTAAATCATCGAGGGGAACCCAAGGGATTCACACCAGTCTGCCGCACTAGCTTGACCTTGCGTCAAAATACCCACAACACCGGAGGAGGTGCCACCATAACCCTCCGGATGAACCAAAGGAACCTCAAAGACTAGGCACAAACTGTCGCGCCACCACCACCGCTACCTTTAAGCACATCCCAGTCATCACTAGGAGAAAGAAGACTAAAATCCAAGACGAGTCCCATAGCCGCGGCCATATCAAAAGACCGATCCCTGGACGTAGTATTACCAAAAGAAAACTCACCACAAGCACCCACGTCCCGAACACCGCTAGCCACAAAAGCAACTCCCTTGCCCTTGTCCGTGACTCGTCGCTGTTGACCGACCTCCATGACCACAGCCCCAGTAGATTTTGCTCCATCACTGGTCTGATCACCATCACCACCGAGGACTTGATTACCATCGCCACCTCCAACTCCGCCACCAGCGGCCTCATTAACAATACCACCATCGCCACCTTTAACTCCGCCACCAACGACCTCATTAACAATACCACCATCACCACCTGTGGATTGATCACCAATGCCACCATCACCGCCACCAGCAATATCTCCTTCTTGCAAAGGTGGAGAAGTCTCAATCCGCTCCTCTTCGTCGGACACATCCTCTCCAAATTGCTCACTGGATCAAGCCACATCTTCGAATCACGAAGAGTCTCCAAAGAGGATAATTTGACGATTGCTTGGGGTTGATCTTTTTCTTTCTAACCACCATGGACATAATAATAAATAACCTTGAGTATCTCCTTTCCTTGGCATAATCCATATTACTTAAGAAAAGGAAGGGGCATATATACGAAGAATACAAACATACCTTAGCAACACTAGCATTCCGCGGAAGGGGGTTTGTGTCGGAGTTACCCTCCTCGTCCGCGTCATCAACATCACGGTAGTAATCAAAATCCATACCTTCGAAACTCATCTGCCAAGGGCAATAATGGGCGTAACGAGAAGGAGAGGTTTCGCGGTAAGAGTCAGCAACACTAGGTTGCCAACCATGTGGCCCAGAACCTGCACATAGGCCCACGGACCAACAACCTCAATAACGGTGGAAGACCATTCGTAATCATGATCACGCTTGATCCTCTCATCATCGGAATAGGAAGACCTTCGGCACCAGAATCCTTGCCATCTTGGAGTCACTTACTTCGCTCAAGAGGCGAATTTCCCCTTAACAGAGCAATATTACACGATTCACGCACCACGGCTTGCGCGTCTTCCCCGTTAACATAATCACCAAAGGATTTGTTAAAGTTTTCAGAAGTATACCACCCTTTCTCCTCTTCTAAGTTGGGAGCATAGCAGGTCATCATCGTTTGCCCCTTGCTACGAAGATAGCACTCTCGGAGATGACGAAGGTAATTTCCCGTCAATTGCTGCACCCCACGGTTATGGATCTTCTTAGCAAGATCACTGCTAGATAAGACCCGGTAATAGAAATCATCACCATCTTTATATAAAGGAAACATCAGACCAGCCTCAAAAGCGCCCACGGTCGTCAACAGATGAAAAGCATCGTACTGATAATTAACAACCATCTCGTAAGTTATGTCTTTATCAGGGGCATAGAAATTCACTTGGAAGTGTGAAGACCGTGCTTCACTTTGAAGGCTTCAAGATCTATGTGCCTGAAAGTGAACTTCTTATTACCCATGGGTAGGGGACGAAATGTGACAGCAGAGTCATCTTCATAAGCATCCCCCGCAACATCTTCTGCAGAATCTGCTACCTTCTTCTTAGGAGGAACCACGTCTCCCAAAGACTTCATCTCTCGAGGCCTTCCTCTTCGCGGGCTGGTTCTTAGTTGTTCTCGCCCGAGCTAGGCACAGATGAAGACGGAGGAAGATTAGCCCGCAAAGGAGGCATGGTACGAAGAGGTCGCACATTTAAGAGTTCAGTGCGTGGAGTCTCGCCTCTTAGAAGACTCATCTCTAGGACGGCTCGAGGCGTATTTCGACCCCCCGGCGGATCACCTCTTTGGAACGGAGGCCTGCGGCTAGAAGGCGAGGATAGACGCCTATCCCGAGTGTTACCCCGAGCAGAGGAAGGAGAAACCCCTTCCCCGATGTGAGAATCTCCCGAGGAGATCTATGAGGACTCGGCGGAGGAGTTTGATAAGGTACCCGGATAATCCGACATATCTGCGAACACAAACACAAACAGGAGGACTAGTCACCAAGGAAGATCAAAAACGAGGAAATCTCAAGAACAAGAAGAACACGAAGAAAACCCTAAGTTTCACCAGCCCGATTAAATTCTCAATTCATTACCCCACTCAAAAAGGATCAAAAAGTAGCCGGTAAAACACCCAGTTCAGCAGGGGCAATCTTCGATTCCATGACATGCATGGGATTAAAACCCATCACGATTCATCACCAGAAAATCAAAAACTCCACATGAACAAAAATGGCGAACAAACGAGACAAAAACCCTACCCGAACCTCAATAGTTGTACGAAGAAGAATGACGGCAAGAACAACAAGCAAGAATCTAAGCAACAACAACATCGATGGCAACAACAACAACGACGGCAACGATGAGCGAAACAACGGTAATGGTAGCAGAAGAAGTTAAGAGGGTAAAGAAGAAAATGGGGCAGAGAATAAAACAGAATGTGAGTTTAATTCACATTCCATCATTCTCTCCTCTTTTATGTCGCCAAGAAACCGCCCACTACCCAAGGGGCGTCATGACATGCAGGGGAAAACGTGCACAATAAATTCAAATAACTCCTTTTTAGGAGAAGTTATGAGGAGGGAGATAAAAACATATCACACGGTTCTTCTTCCAACTATAGCTGGCGCCTAGTCACAAGAAGAGGGGCAAATTGTAGATACACTTATTTACCTCCCTCACCACGTGTACTAGCATCCCCACGTGGAAGCCACGTCACAAAGGTGGGTGACACACAGGATCATCCGTGGGTCTAGATAGTGCGCCATCTGTCAAGATAAGCGATCGAAGATGAAGGAGCATCAAAGGAAGGTATACCCGCATAGCACCAAAGAACTTCCCTATTACACTTTACCCCCTCACGAGGAAAGATGTGATCAACGGCTAGGTGAAGCCCCACTGACAGACGCGACAGGGAAGGACTGACACCGCCCCGGCGCGAAGGGCATGTGTCTCGTTGGACCGACGACAAGAACAAAGGCAGGCCGCCGTGATGAGCGTAGGAATAATAGAAGCCGCGGGATGACAGAGAGGTCCGCGGACTATGCACAGAACACAAGAAGATAAGGATACAACAGCTCTTTCCCAGTCTTAGGAAGAGAGAGAGACAGAGATTGGTCAGCGTGATGATCTTAGGAAGCATGGAAGCCGCGGGATGACCAAGAGGTCCGTGGACTATGCACAAAGCACAAGAAGATAAAATTATAACATCTCCTTGCTAAGGGACCCACGTAGAAGAGCTATATATATGACCCTTCCTGTTACATGGAAGGGGGTCGAACAGTTGGAGAGAGAGGGGGAACAATTAGAGAGAAAGAAGGGAAGAGTAAGTATGAGCGTTAACCTTCGGGTTCCATGATCACCCAAAGTCTTTCGACTAATCTTGTAATCTTTTACCATCATAGTGAATCACCCTCAGACCTTTGGATGTAGGCCTTAGAGCTGAACCACATAAATCTTTGTCTTATTTACATTTCGTATTGATCTACCCTAATATTTGTATGCATCTCTTAGATCTGTCGTTATGGATGTTGAGGAGATCATGAAAAACCCGTGGGGTTTAGAATCAATGAATCAACATCTATCCCAGCATCTCACAATATATTCGTACTTTAATGCATGCACTCTGTACATGCGAAGATTGGTTGTGAACACGTTGATGCCTACGTGATTTGCGTGTTCACAATATCGAACGGCTTTTAAGGACTCAACGATCCAACCAGGAAGTGGTGATATGAGATCCATTTGCTTAGGAGGGAGCAGAACTCCAGTTGAATGACTGGGGAACACATGCGGACCACATTCAAAGCCACCATTCTTCACCAAATTGGCTGTAAAAGCAGCAAAAAAGTGTGATTGATTGATGTAGAAACTAGTCTAGTAGTATGAATTGCAAAATATAAACCTATATAAACAAAGAAAATATAACAAGAATTGAAGAATTAGGATCCATTGCTAACAAATTTAAGAACTACAAAGAAGAAAGATAAAAAAAACATACCTCTAGTTGCCAGTGGAGGGATTAGTTCTTTTATAGCAACATGGTCAATAAGTGGCCCACAAGCAGGGTCTTCTTGGATCCCAGGGTTATGAAAAGTGACCTTAACAAGTTTTGACTTAGCTTTGAATGCCCAAGCATAAGTATCAGCACCATCAGTACTGTATAATGTCTGAAGGGGAAGATCTCCAGATATTTGTCCAGGGACTGACACTCTTAACACTTCATCTTGTGCACAAGTTCTTGTTGCGCCAAAACTTAGAGTGTAGTAAGAGTTGCGTTTTAGTTTTATGGTTTGGGATATATTAGCTTCATTACCAAGCCTTGCAGCATGGACTCCACGTGCAACAGGATAGTAAAACCCTCCGTATTGAGGACCACCTGATACGTATTGGACTAATCCATTGATTTCCCATTTGGGTAGTGAGTATTTCCCTACGATAACTGTTTTCTTTAGCTGTGATGGTTTTGGTCCTTCTTCAAAGTCTCCGTTTGGAAGAAGCACTGACAAATAAAAATGTTAATTCAAATAAGAGAAGTAAATAAAAATGATTACATTTGGATGCTTCGGTTCAGGTATCATCATGTCATCAGTATGCATATTGGTAGCAGGTGTTTTAGGTACAATTATCAAATTAGTTATGTTTTGGCTGCAAATATGTACGAAAAAAATATACTCACTAGGCTGTTCAGAGTAACCATTTATTTACATCACAACCAGGACTCACATAATTGGATGACATATATCGTCTCAAAATTGAATAATGTAGCCGTATAGTTGCAAGAATGAAGTAAGAAAGACTAAAACCAGAGACATATATACAGACTCTAAAATTTCGAAAGAGGTTAAATCTGACAATGTATATTTTTTTGGAAAAATGGAGCTCAATTAACAAGTATTGCAATGAGAATGAATACTCACCATCAAGGATTTTAGCTTTACTAGCAGCTGCAGATGAAGGACTAGTGTTGATGATGAAGAGTGAAAAGAAGACGAGCAATGAAGCGAACAGTATTGTTGCCATTCTCTGTTAATTTGAAAAATGAATCAAGTACTAATGAAAAACCATACAGTAATCAGACAAGAAAACTAATAAGGAATCTGATAAAGGTGGAATAAGATGATGAGAGGTTCTCAAGATATGTACCTATTTGTACTACTTTGTACTCAAGATTCCAGCTAAAGACAACCAGCAGCTAGTAACTAATAAGAAAAGAAAATAATTTAGGGAAAACTAGTCATATGGCACGTATCAGACCCATTGAACTAGGCGAGGGATGTGGCTGTTTGTCTATGAAATCTCATCTTCTTATATTCAATTTATATTTACTGGTATTCTGTTATCTTTTTAACGGTCAAAACCAACGAAGTTCAATTTTAAATCATGGATCATAAGTATCTTATCTAATGCATGGAATTATGTGGAATGATAATCTACCACCCAGGCCATAAAGAAGAATTCCGAGTGTCAAGTAGTACGGTGGTTGTACAATACATACAAACATGGTGGAAAAAGAGGAAGATCTAATCTTTTAATGGACTAATTTCTTAATCTAACTGCCTTCCTAGATAGATATTAAAATACTCCGGATTTTGATTAAGATGCCGAATTTCTGAATATTTATCACATGGGATGATCAGAGAAGAACTTGTAGATATTCAATTGAACAGTTGACAATATCAAGATAATAACACCTTTTTTTCCTTCTTTTCTTTCGTCGATAAAGAAAGAATTTTATTATAGGAGATACAAGAGGCTTGAAGAAATAATACACTGCTATTGCTGCTAAGGATTGAGTTTTTACTCACGCTGAGTGGAAAGTTCAATCTAAGAACCTTTTTCCTGAACATATAGTTTAGCAGAAGTGGTGGGTAGAGCTATAGAAGAACTTGGTACAAAAATATGGACCGACCTTGAACATTGCAAACTGACCTATTTGTAGATACACTTATTTACCTCCCTCACCACGTGTACTAGCATCCCCACGTGGAAGCCACGTCACAAAGGTGGGTGACACACAGGATCATCCGTGGGTCTAGATAGTGCGCCATCTGTCAAGATAAGCGATCGAAGATGAAGGAGCATCAAAGGAAGGTATACCCGCGTAGCACCAAAGAACTTCCCTATTACACTTTACCCCCTCACGAGGCAAGATGTGATCAACGGCTAGGTGAAGCCCCACTGACGTACGCGACAGGAAGGACCGACACCGCCCGGCGCGAAGGGCATGTGTCGGTTGGACCGACGACAAGAACAAAGGCAAAGCAACGTGATGAGCGTAGGAATAATAGAAGCCGCGGGATGACAGAGGTCCGCGGACTATGCACGTAACACAAGAAGATAAGGATACAACAACTCTTTTCCAGTCTTAGGAAGAGAGAGACAGAGATTGGTCGGCCGTGATGATCTTAGGAAGCATAGAAGCCGCGGGATGACCAAGAGGTCCGCGGACTATGCACAAAGCACAAGAAGATAAAATTATAACAACTCCTTTCTAAGGGACCCACGTAGAAGATCTATATATATGACCCTTCCTGTTACATGGAAGGGGGTCGAACAATTGGAGAGAGAGGGGGAACAATTAGAGAGAAAGAAGGGAAGAGTAAGTATGAGCGTTAACCTTCGGGTTCCATGATCACCCAAAGTCTTTCGACTAATCTTGTAATCTTTTACCATCATAGTGAATCACCCTCAGACCTGTGGATGTAGGCCTTAGAGCCGAACCACATAAATCTTTGTCTTATTTACATTTCGTATAGATCTACCCTTATATTTGTATGCATCTCTTAGATATGTCGTTATGGATGTTGTGGAGATCATGAAAAACCCGTGGGGTTTAGAATCAATGAATCAACATCTATCCCAGCATCTCACAATATATTCGTACTTTAATGCATGCACTCTGTACATGCGAAGATTGGTTGTGGACACGTTGACGCCTACGTGATTTGCGTGTTCACAATTTGGCGCTAGAAACAGGGATCTTTTGTCCCTATCCAAAGATTTATCTCTCTGTGATTTTTTAGACAGATTTTCGCTTTAAACTCGTTTTTCGCATCATATCTATGTTCTTTGTATTTTCTACTCGCAGATCTGGGCCTCTTACGACTTTTAACCTATGAATCCGTGCTTTGGGCTACTTTTTGCATATATTTATGACCAATGTATTTTCTACCAACAGTCTGGGCGTTTTATAACCTCTTCCGACGACGGACTTATGGTTTAACTATTTTTTATACTTATTTTCTACCAAAGAGCCTCATAACGACCCTAGGACCCCATTATTTCAATTGAGTCGGTACATCTACCCACGTTTTTTTATATTACCCGCATGATCAGTAGTTTAAATGCATTCTTTGCCGCTAGGAATCCAACTTGTGGGTACCGTGAACTAATACCTAACCCGTGAATCTTGCCTCGTTTTATCTCCGTGCCATATCTGCAGAGTATTGCAATGGAAAAGAGCAAGGACGTAGGAAAATCGAAGGTACCATCAAAAGAGACGCCTAGGACTATGCCAATAATAACAAGGAGCAAACAGACAAGCGAAAGACTCATAGCCGGGGGCAAAACGCAGAACGGATCGGAAGAAGCATTACTCTCAGAAGCGAGCATCATTGCAATGGAAGCACAGAAGGCTGCGGCGGCAAAGGCTACGTCATCTACAGTGGTAGCTTTTCAAGTGGTTGTCTCCAAAGCGATGGCTACGGCCAGACCTAATGAGCCCCAACATGCAGCAGTAGGCTCGGTGATCCAAGACCCTCCGTACGGGATGCCGCCGGTTAATGGACGAAATACACAACTACGAGCAGGATACCACGGGGTGGTAGAACCTATTGTGCAGCTGGTGGAAGAAGTTAATACCGCAGTCCCCGAAGGACAAGCCCAACTTCAAGCAGGAACACTAAGTCAAGAATCAAACCAGTCTGCGCATATATGAGCGGAGCTAGAAGAGCTGAAAAGGAGTCAAAAGACATACGCAGACGCGGTGACCTTGCTAGCCCAAGAAAATCAGCAATTGAGAGAAAAGATCCTCCAAAACGCGGAGCTACGGAATCAACTAGACGAGGCTAACTCTCGCGATGCGAATGCGACCGAAGAGTGATCCTCGAAAACACCCTCGGCGGCAGTAACCAAAGAAGAATACCCCGAGAGGTGCGCGTAGCAACAGGGAGGTCTGACCCAGACTATTACCCGGAGACTTCGGACTACTACGACGAAGATGAGGACACGTTGTTACAGCCTACGAAGAAGGCACAGTCATCCATGCAAGACGAGCACTATTTGGCGATGGAGAGTCTTCGTGCAGAAATGCTAGCGAAATCAACCAAATCAAGACCAGGCAAGGAGGCGGAAGGCTAGAGCAGGTTATGAAAGAAGCCGAGACTACACCCCTAGCGCATCGTTAGCTACGGCTACTATTCCACGTAAATGTCCAAATCCCATCCTTCGAATATTACGACGGGTCCGCGGATCCCGCGGCCCATCTACGATATTAAAACAGGGTAATGGCCAGGTGGGACTATGATGAAGCTATACTATGCAGATATTTCCCTTCCAGCCTGAAGGGATCCGCGTTATCCTGGTTCGATAACCTCAAGCCAGGATCCATCGATTCGTATGATCGGCTCACCGAAAAGTTCTTGGCCACCTACATGTATAACAAGGTCGTCAATACAGGAATGGACAAACTCTTCTCGCTTGCAATCAAGTACATGGAATCCATTCGGGAATACACGGATAGGTGGCACAAGATATGTCAAGCCATAGGACAGGTAGATCCCGTAGTAAGTATTAATTGTTACAAATGGGGACTGGACAGGATGAGCCCATTGTTTGTCGAAATCCACGGCATCATCCCCGCCACAGAGGGAGATTTGAGGATAATCATCGAAAAACATGCAAGGTTGGAAGAAATTCAGCGGGAGAACCCAAGAGCGCAGCTCAACGACCTCCACGGACCAATTCCGCTAACAAGTAAGCGGATCTAAAAGTTACCAAAGAGATTCGAAAGACGACTACAAGAGGTCTGGTAGAAGGTTCGAAGATCAAATCTACACGAAACTCAATACCAGCTACTCACGCATCTTAAAGGAGATCAAAAATCGCGAAAATTTAGACTGGCCTTGGACTAAGGGGAAATAACCACCAGCCTCAGAGAAGTCCAGAGAATACTGTGATTTCCACTGCTTCAACGGGAACCCAACAGAGAAGTGCAAAAACCTCAAGATAGTGATACAAAAGCTGATAGACGCGGGGGATCTCAAGAAATACGTTGAAAAGACCGCACCAAGACAGGCCAAACGCAGCAAACAAGTCCAATTACCAGAAGACAACCGCACAGTGAATATTATATCCTGCTCAAAGAATAAATAACCAACCCTAACTGCACAGATAGAGAAAAGACTGAGGAAACAATTTGAGGACTATTGTGAGCTTTACAATTTGGAGGGGAAAGAGGTGGAAGATCATCAAGAATGGATGGACGCACCCCTAAACTTTGAATCCGAGGACATTGAAGATGACATGGAAGACCACAACGATCCTCTGATCCTCACCTTGCCAATTGCAGGATGCAACATAAAGAAAATCCTCATCGATGGGGGGAGTTACGTAAACGTCCTATTTTACGATACCTTCAAACGTATGGAGCTCAATGACGAGTAACTCTCGGCCTCACACCACACCATCCACGGATTCAATGGTACGTCTACGAAGCCTATCGGAGATATTGTTCTGCAAGTGGATGCCGGCCCCATGAAAGTTGACGCTCGTTTCAGTGTGGTAGACACACCTTCACCTTACAATGCCATTATTGGGCGGAGGTGGATCCACAAGCTTAAGGGGGTCGCAGCTACCTACCATCAATACCTTAGGTTTCCTACCCCCCTAGGAGTGATGGAGATTAAGGGTGATCAAGCTTCCGCAAAGGAATGCCAGGAAATGCAGATGTAACTCAACAATGAGGAAGACGAGAAAAGGAGAACTCGTAGGGCTCGAAACAAAGCAATATCAAAGGACAAAGCCATCGATGAATACTTGAAAGAAATCTCAGGGAAAAGCTTATCCAAGGGGCACTCCGTGGGAAACACGGAAGTATCAACATCAATTGCTGACCAGGACGCCCCTACGAACAAACAACCCGGGCCTGCCAAATAGCAATTACAGAAAGTTCCTCACCTTGGGGAACCAAAACCCACGTTCACATCCTTGGAAGCGGTGAAGGAAGTTAACATCGGGACAGAGGGGAGCCCGAAGAAGATAAAAATAGGAACTCTGATGGATGAAGAACGCGAAGCCTCTCTCGGTGAAACTGCTCAAGGAGTACGCGGACGTCTTCGCGTGGAAACTATCTGACATGCCAGGAATAGATCCAAAGATCGTACAACATGAGCTGCACATTAAACCCGGCACACCCCTGTAAGATAAGGTGCGAAAGGTAGCCACGAGTATCACAAAGCAAAGGGAAACGGAATTGAGAAAGCTGTTGGAGGCTGGTTTCATAAGAGAAGTCAAATATCCCACCCGGATATCTAACATGGTGATTGTACCAAAGAAGAATGGCGGGGTCAGAATCTGCATCGACTTCACCAACTTGAACAAAGCATGCCCAAAGGACAGCTACCCACTACCCAGTATCGATCAACTGGTCGACGCGGTAGAAGTATACGAAGAGCTATCATTCATGGACGGGTACGCCGGGTACAATCAACTATTTTTAGCAGAAGAAGACCAGCAACATACATCATTCTACACACCCCACGGCCTCTATTGCTACGTAAGAATGCCCTTCGGACTCCGGAACGCAGGAGCAACATACCAAATGATGGTCGATGCTGTTTTCAAACCGTGGATTGGTACTACCCTAGAAGTCTACGTTGATGATATGCTCGTAAAAAGCAGATTCAAGAAGAACCATCACCAAGACTTGAGGGACATCTTCGAAGCTATGAGGGGGCAAAACATGAAGGTAAACCCGGAGAAATGCACCTTCGGAGTAACATCTGGAAAATTCCTCGGATACCTGGTAACAAAAAGGGGCATTGAGGTAGATCCCGCAAGAATTCGAGCCATAGTAGACATGCCATCCCCAAAGAACCTAAAAGAAGTACCAAAGCTCAATGGATCCATAGCCGCTTTGGGAAGATTCATCTCCAGATCCTCGGATAAGTGCAAGTTCTTTTTCAACATATTGAAGAATGGAACAAAATTTGAATGGACTACGGAATGCGAAGAAGCTTTCCTAGGCATCAAGCAATACCTAGCGGAGATCCCTATCCTTCAGAAACCAGATCCTGACGAAGTTTTGACGTTGTACATCGCAGCAACCGATGACGCAAAGCGCAGTACTTGTCGGACCCATACAAAGGAAGAACAACCAATATACTATGTCAAGAAAAACCCTGAACTCCGCAGAAAGAAATTACACGAGGATCGAACAACTGATTTTAGCCATCGTATGGTCCACCGTGAAGCTGAGAATGTACTTCTTGACGCATGACATACGTATCCCGTGTCGAGCACCCTTAGAAGCCATCCTCAAAGGGGCAGGAAAGGTAGGACGCATAGAAAAATGGAGCACATACCTCGACCAATTCAAAGATCCACTATGAGCTTCAACACTCTCAGAAATCCCAAGTACTTGCGGACTTCCTAGCAGACCTACCTCTGGACAACGAAGAAGAAGTGCGCATACAGGGATGGAGAGCCGCGGGTGCCCTAGAAATTGAAAATCAAAAGGAGCCAAACGATATCCTTGAACCAGTAAACCCACGGCAATGGGAGGTCTTCGTAGACGTCTCCAAAAATAGAGAAGGCGCTGGATTAGGCATCGTTATCACCACACCCACAGGGGATAGAGTCGTACACGCATTCAGGTTGGAATTCGAAAGCCATACAAATAACATCGTAGAATACGAAGGAGTGGTCCACGCCCTCCGCTTGATAATCGAGATGGGGATACAAGAAGTACGGTTGACCAGCGACTCCCAGCTAATCATACGGCAGATAGGCTAAGAATACAACGTGTACGACGAAACACTAATGGCATACATGGCTTTGGTGCAAACGTTGGTTTCCCAAATACCAAAAATCAAGTTCCGACATCTGCGTAGGAAGGAAATCAGGCACGCAGATGCCTTGGCTTATGTTTCGGCCATGCTCAAGAACAAAGATGTCAAAGCAATCAAGGTGACAAGAGTGTACGAACCATCCATCAAGCCCCAGGAGATATGCGCAAGTAACCAACGCAAGTCTGCAATGAAAGATGTCCCTGATGATGATATCGGAGAGCTCATATTCGACGACTTCCAAGACAACGATATAATGCAACAAGCAGGTGAGGACGACGATTACAGTCGGGAAGAGGATTGGAGACTCGGAATCCACTCCTTCCTCCAAGAAGGGAAGCTACCCCAGGACACTAAACAAGCTAGGAAAATACAATCCAGAGCAGGGATGTATGAGCTAAGAGACGGAACCTTATACAGAAAATCATTCCTAGGGCCACTTCGTCGATGTTTGTCCCGATCCGAAGGACATGGCATCTTGAAAGATATCCATAGAGGAGATGCAGGAAATCATAGCGGAATGAGATCGCTTGCAGATAAGGCAAAGACGCAGGGTTACTATTGGCCAACAATGATCCAAGACGCGGCTAGAATGGCGAAAAGGTATGAGGAATGTCAAAGATTTGGCAGGCGAATCCACACCCCAGCCACAAAGTTGAATTCGGTGGACAGTCCGTGGCCCTTCGCAAGGTGGGGAATCGACATTGTGGGCCCGCTTGTATCAGGAACCGGGAAAAGAAGATTCATAATAGTGGCAACGGATTACTTCAGCAAGTGGGTATAAGCCAAGGCACTTGCGAGGATTCGTGATTCAGACGTCTTCACTTTCATATTTCAAAATATCATTTGCAGGTTCGGCATCCCCGCGGAGATAGTTTCCGACAATGGTCAACAACTACAAGGAAAAAATATCGACTTGGTGTTCGACACCTTCAAAATTCGGAAAAACAAGTCCACTCCTATATACCCGCAGAGCAACGGACAAGCGGAAGCCACAAACAAAACCCTAGCGCTCATCCTCAAAAAACAGTTAGACGAGTACAAAGGGCGATGGTGTGAATAGTTACATAATATTCTATGGGCATACAGGACAACTCGAAGATCAGCTACTGGGGAATCTCCATTTCTACTCACATACGGAGCGGAAGAAATAATTCCCACGAAAGTTCTACTACCCACAACAAAGACAGAAGCGTGGGATTGAGTTTTTACTCACGCTGCTTGAAGAAATAATACACTGCTATTGCTGCTAAGGATTGAGTTTTTACTCACGCTGAGTGGAAAGTTCAATCTAAGAATCTTTTTCCTGAACATATAGTTTAGCAGAAGTGGTGGGTAGAGCTATAGAAGAACTTGGTACAAAAATATGGACCGACCTTGAACATTGCAAACTGACCTATTTGTAGATACACTTATTTACCTCCCTCACCACGTGTACTAGCATCCCCACGTGGAAGCCACGTCACAAAGGTGGGTGACACACAGGATCATCCGTGGGTCTAGATAGTGCGCCATCTGTCAAGATAAGTGATCGAAGATGAAGGAGCATCAAAGGAAGGTATACCCGCGTAGCACCAAAGAACTTCCCTATTACACTTTACCCCCCTCATGAGGCAAGATGTGATCAACGGCTAGGTGAAGCCCCACCGACGACGCGATAGGGAAGGACTGACACCGCCTGGCGCGAAGGGCATGTGTCGGTTAGACTGACGACAAGAACAAAGGCAGGCCAGCGTGATGAGCGTAGGAATAATAGAAGCCGCAGGATGACAGAGAGGTCCGCGGACTATGCACAGAACACAAGAAGATAAGGATACAACAGCTCTTTTCCAGTCTTAGGAAGAGAGAGAGACAGAGATTGGTCAGCGTGATGATCTTAGGAAGCATAGAAGCCGCGGGATGACCAAGAGGTCCGCGGACTATGCATAAAGCACAAGAAGATAAAATTATAACAGCTCCTTTCTAAGGGACCCACGTAGAAGAGCTATATATATGACCCTTCCTGTTACATGGAAGGGGGTCGAACAATTTGAGAGAGAGGGGGAACAATTAGAGAGAAAGAAGGGAAGAGTAAGTATGAGCGTTAACCTTCGGGTTCCATGATCACCCAAAGTCTTTCGAATAATCTTGTAATCTTTTACCATCATAGTGAATCACCCTCAGACCTGTGGATGTAGGCCTTAGAGCCGAACCACATAAATCTTTGTCTTATTTACATTTCGTATAGATCTACCCTTATATTTGTATGCATCTCTTAGACCTGTCGTTATGGATGTTGAGGAGATCATGAAAAACCCGTGGGGTTTAGAATCAATGAATCAACATCTATCCCAGCATATCACAATATATTCGTACTTTAATGCATGCACTCTGTACATGCGAAGATTGGTTGTGGACACGTTGACGCCTACGTGATTTGCGTGTTCACACTATTGAAGCACAATTACTGCAAGAATTAATATTGATCTAACAAAGCCCTTGCATAGAGGAGGATGGTGGAATACGACAGCTGATGGTGTTATTTGGATTCTTTTTCACTCGGAAAGACAACCTCATAATCTATGTCCAAAATATTTTATCATAGATCACAATGAACCTGAGTGTCTAAATGTTGCGGATGACTTGATGATTAGGAGATTCACCAATGAACAATATATTGCTTATATTCATGAGCTGGCAAATGCTTATGGAGTAAAGATAATTGATGACCTAGATTTACTCCTACAAATAATCTGTGAAGCTAGACATAATCAACAAGTTGAAGAAATACAAGAGAAGGGGTAAATAAGATTATTATTTTTTTTGGTAAATCCAAACTCTATAGCAAAAGTTACAATTAATTCGTAAGAAAAGAAGCAGAGAACCTCAAAATCTTACAAGCTAATCAAATCTAAAATATGATACATATGGAAATTCAATTGTAGAAATATAATAAGGTCTTCCATCCTAACTCATGCCTTCACCCGCATAAAAACCGACAATCCCTCTTGGACATCGTGTCTGCAGCAAAATTGTCTTCGATATAAGTATGCACAAAACGAATTGTGTTACATCTAGACCTCACATCAATCCATCTCTGTCTTAGAAACCACGGAACCACATCAATATCGCCTGAATAAGCCAAAACAACACCCATAGAGTCAGTACGAATACAAATATTTCCAACTTCAAACTTCAAATCTCATTCCAACCCCACAATAACACAAAAAATATCAGCTAAGTAGTTAGTTTGAATACCAAAACCAACACTCATAGCGCCCAAAATGTTAGCACCTGTATCTCGAACCACCACTCCAGCACAAGCTCTTCCCGGACTTCCCCTCGCCGCACCATCACAACAAAGCATTAATTCATCATGATTTGGAGGAATCCAAAAGCACTCCTCTGGGTACATTAACTTAACTCTCCTATGATTCACTCTAAAGAAAGATAACACCTTAAGATCGTCTTGAATATTAAACATATCATCCTTCAACCTTCTCGAATACTCATGGATCTGATTGTAAACCTTCTTGTGAAAGAATTGTCAGCTGACTTTTTGATTTAAGAAGTAATAAAAAATAATGAAAGACCCAGAACTGATGATAACACTCCTCTTGATGATACCATGGAGAATAATGCTGGTAAGATAACATCCTCTCTTGATACGGAAGATATGGAACATGATCTGGTTGAAGAATGAACAAAGGTGTATTCCCATGAGATGAATGAGGCTGTTGTTCCCTTGGTAATGTTTTCCTATCCTGTTAATTTTTATTCTCGAATTTCTTTTAGCCCTCAACATTCCAGTTCTTATAATCTTTTTCATAGTTTTGCATGTCATTTATTGTTTAGTATTACAATTTCCGTGCAGCAGTCCACTTATAACTTGAGTATCAAGTTACTTTATTTTCTCATTATGACCAACATGAAACTCTTAAGCTGGTATTGTCATGGTTTCTTGGGCAAAGAAACTAGAGATCATTTATTTCATTTAAACTTTATGCATTCTCCAGACATTATTTTCCTCTCAGAGACAAAATTAAATGATAACAGAATACTTAGTCTTACAATCTTCCTTAAAATGCCAAATATACGCTATGCTCATTCCGTAGGTCAGGAAGGTGGTATTATTTTACTCTGGGAGGATGGTTTTACTTTAGATATTAATTATTCACTCTTCTAGTAATATGATTCATGCTTTAGTTAACAATGATCCTTCAAAGGTAGAATGGTTTCTTTCATGTGCTTATGGGACATCTTATAGGGATGAACAACCTAGGCAATGGAAGTACATAAGATATCTTAGCTCATTAGTTAATTTACCATGGGTACTTATAGGAGACCTAAATATTACACTAGACGAACCTGAGAGAAACACTAGCACCATTAATTCCTACTTCATTTGTAGTCATAGATAACATAATAGATTCTGACTTACATGATATGGGGTTTAGTGGCGACCCTTACACTTGGACTACCAATAGTCATGGTACAGGAAGGATTAATCTAGATTAGATAAGGCTTTAATAAATAATGAGTGGATCATTAGTTACCTTGATGATACCCTAAATCATCTAACCCAAATGGGTTCAGACCATTCCCATATTCTCTTGTCTCTTTATTCTACAACCATAACTTCAGGAAAGAATTGGAAGTTCTTTGAGCACTGGATACAAAATGAAACTTTTAAAGATGAAATATTAAATGCTTAGAGATCTAACACTTTTGGCTCTGCATCTTATATTTTATCTGATAAATAGTCAAATGCTAGACATATTCTTTCTTATTGGAGCAAAAGAACTTCTGTCCATATTCAGTCAAGGATTACTGGTCTTCAACAACAATTATACCAACTGCAAGCCAATGATGTAAATGGAAATAATACTTCAGAAATGTAATTAGAAAAAGAGATTGAAGCACTTAATGAAATTCAGGCAAGATCAAACAGGCAAAAGTCAAGGGATCATTTTTATAATGATATGGACATAAACTTGAAATATTTTCATATAAAAGTTAATCAAAGATGAGTTATAAATAGGATAGACTCTTTACAAGCACTAGATGAAACTTGGTGTAAGGATAGAATGTCCATTGAACAACTTCTTCTCAATTATTTCAAAAAAATCAGCTCAACATCTTCTCTTGCTGACAGTTTCGATTTCTTGAACATATTCCTTCTTTTATTTCAGATGAAGAAAATGTTCCGTTGATTGATATTCCATCAGAGAAAGATATTCATTCAGCGTTAATGTCTATGGATCCTTAGACCTCACCAGGTTCGGATGGTTTCTCTTCAGGATTTTACCGAATATAGTGGCAAGTAGTAAAAGAGGATGTTTGCAAGATGGTCAAATCTTTTTTCAGTTCTGGTTTCCTCCTTAAGAAACTCAATAATACGAAAATTACCTTGATTCCTAAAACTACTTCAGCTCATAATCCAGAATACTTCAGGTCGATTGCTCTTTGTAACACATTATATAAGCGGATATCAAAAATAATTGCTCTAAGATTGAAAAAACATATGAACAACATAATTTCAACAATGCAGTTTGCATATGTCCCTGGTAGGATGATATCTGAGAACATATGTTTGGTTCAAGAGATGGTGAAAGCTATGAAGAAAAATAAAGGCAGGTTTGGTCATCTTTCCCCAAAAATGGACATGTCAAAGGCATTTGACAGACTTGAATGGGTTTTTCTTATTGAAGTTTTAAGGAAGTTTGGATTATGTGAGAAACCGTGTCATTTGATTTTTCAATGTATAAGCACAACTCAGGTAGAGATTATGATAAATGGTTCTCCGTCTAAGTCCTTCAAGCCAACAAGGGGTGTAAGACAAGGGGATCCCTTATCCCCTTATCTATTTATCCTTACCATAGAAGCATTTTCAAGGCAACTTAATCATTATGAACAAAAAAATCAACTCACAAGCATGAAGATTTCCAGGTCTGCACCTAAAATCAGTCATCTCTTGTTCGCGGATAACTGTATTCTTTTTTGCAAAGCTAATCTGGTTCAAGTTAACAAACTTCTCCAAGTTATTGAAGATTTTAGCTCTTGTTTCAGACAACTGATTAATTTCCATAACTCTGCAGTGTTCTTCAGCAAAAATGTAGAGCCATATAGTTGTCAAGTTATTAGTGAAATTCATCAGGTGAGACAGTTTGATATTAAAGAAGAGCAATATTTTGTTTTGCCTTTTTTCCCGGAAGAAACAAGAAAATTCCTTTCTCAACTCTCATTGACAAAATGGAGGCCAAGCTTACAAGATGGAGTTGCATCAACATGTTTGAATCTGCTCGTTTTGTTATGGTTAGGAATGTAACCAATGCCATTCCAGTTCATCATATGAAAAACTTTAAATTACCTAATTCAACCATTGATCGAATGAACTCCACACAACAATTTTTTTGGAGGAATAAAAATACAAATAAAGGTAAGCATCTTATCTCTTTTTCCAACATAGACAAGCCCAAGGAAGAAGGTGGTTTGGGTTTTCGAAACTTACATCTGTTCAACAGAGCATTGTTAGCTAAGTCAGCATGAAAACTTTGTACAGATGACTAGTCCATTTTGCAAGATCCCTAAAAGCAAAATATTACCAGGATGGCCAAGTTTTTAATGTAAGTGACAATGCTAACTCAACATGGTCTTGGAGGAGTATTAATAGTGAACTGAGTTTCATCCGGAGGTATAGCTGTTGGAGTCAGGGAAATGGAAAAAAAAATCTTGATATGGAAATACAGGTGCATATTTGATCTCCCAGTTCCTTTTGTTCCTAAATCCGGAGTTAATTTTCATCTTGATTATACTTATGTTCACCAGCTTTTCCCTCCAAATTCTGCAAGCTGGGACTATAATCTTGTCTTCTCTTTATTTGAAGCTTCTACTACTAGACTCATTCTTTGCCTTTCTATACACTCTCAACAAGAATATAAAATAGTGTGTACATTGGAAAAAAAAAAAAAAAGTTTTACCGTTAAGTCGGTGTACAAAAAATTGATTATACAGTGGGACCAAGGATGCAAAATATATTCAAAAAACTCTAGAAATCACCTCTTCTACCAAGAATTAATCAATTATTATGGAAGTGCATCAAGGATATATTACCAACTAGAGACAAACTATATCATGTTATTCAAGATGGACATTTAAGTTGTACTTTTTGCTCTTAAGTTACAGAATCCTTTTCCACTATATTCTTGGATACTTTAAGTATAAAATGATATGGTTTGCTATATTTGGTATCCACACTCAAGGTATTAATGATCTGGTAACTTGGATATGTGAATGGTTTGACAAGTTATTAGCTCATCAAATTAAAGAAAGGGTACTATGAAATATAGCCATTGTGGCTTGGTGTATCTCGACTAATCGTTGTGATACACTCTTTGAAAAAGCGGGGGTCTAACAACCACAACCAATATTTCGTTAGCCAATCTGTATGGACTAATTCCAATATAATTCCAAGAGAATAAACTAGACATTCAGACTCAATCAAGGAAAATATATCCAAGACTTATATCTCTGTTTCTCAATGTAATCAGAAAATCAAACAGATAGAAATCCGCGAACCTGATTATTATGAGAAAAAACTTGAACAGTACCAAAGACCAATGTTCAAGTGTCAATCAACAACCAAAGGTTGTTGATTGCAATTGATTAAACTACGCATAACCTGTGCTTTGAAAGTAATTTAGTGTTCTTTTGTGATTTGAAAGCAATATCCTTTCCAGATTTGGATGTATGCTCATGATCAAAGATCTTTAACTTCCCAACAAGAGTATTACTGGAAAGTGCATCAAGGTTATTTCCTTCAACAATGGCATATTTCTTAGAATCGTATCTGGATGGCAATGATCTGAGAATTTTCATCACAATGTCCTTTTCAGGAATAGTCTTACCCAATTCAAAAGATGCATTAACAACTTCATACACTATGTGATTAAACTCATCAAATGAATCTTCATCATCCATATGAAGGTTTTCCCAATCAAAATTTAGGTTTTGAAGCCTAGCTTATTTTTCAGAGGTATTTCCTTCAAATACGGTTTTTAAGATATCCCAAGCATCTTTATACCGAGTGCATGTAGTCATATGGTGCTAAAGATCTGGGGTAATGGCATGTATGAGAGCATTTAAGTCATCTGAATTTTGCTTTGCAGTGAGAATCTCGTCGGGCTCATACCTACCAATATCCTTTGCAACAGTTATACCTTCTACTGTAACCAATGGAGGATTATAGCCATTAACAATAAAAACCCATGATTGAAAATCACGTGCTTGGAGAAAGGCATGCATAACAATTTTCAACCATAATTAATTCGAGCCATCGAAGACTGGCGGTACGTCATAGAGTCAGATTGCTACAAAACGGACTTATGAGGTCTAACACGTGTTTGCCTGCTCTGATACCAATTGAAAAAGCGGGGGTCTAACAACCACACCCAATATTTCGTTAGGCAATCTATATGGACTAAGTCCAATATAATTCCAAGGGAATCAACTAGACATTCAGACTCAATCAAGGAAAATATATCCAAGAGTTATATATCGTTTCTCATTGTAATCGGCAAATCAAACAGATAGAAATCCGTGAGCCTGATTATTATAAGAAACAACTTGAACGGTACCAAAGACCAATGTTCAAGTGTTAATCAATTTCAATCAATAACCAAAGGTTGGTGTTGATGGTGGTTTTTAGCTTAGGGTTAAAATCGTAAAATCGTACGTTAGACATGACGTCACTATGACCACTAGTGCATTTATTGAATCAATCATCATGCCTACGTAAGAATTACCATGGTACCTTTTTTTTTATATACATGTGTCATGTTCCACGACAAAACCCTTAGTATTGACTGACATCATCTTCGTATATACCAAGCCCTAATTCTCACATCGTAATACCAATGGAAAGCCATGCTAGCCATGTCTCCGCGCCAAGGCATGCCAACCATGCAAGCCGCACCACCGTGCCAATGGAAAACCATGACATCCACGTCTATGCGCCAAGGCATGCCAACCATGCAAGCCGCACCACCATACTAATGACAAACCATGCCAGGAATGCCAACCATGCCAGCCGTACCACTGTGCCAATGGAAAACCATGCCAGCCACGTCTCCGCGCCAAGGCATGCCAACCATGACAGCCGCACCACCGTGCCAATGGAAAACGATGCCAGCCACATCTCTGCGCCAAAGCCATGCCGGCCCTAAACCATATCGCTGGCTCACAAACGAAGGGTTGCAACAATCAACGACCACCCTTCCATCTGATATGAAGATCTCAGCCATCCAAGTTCGCCACCAAACGCATGGAAACTTTCGTCCCAAAGCCAAACATCAAGGTTTTCCCAAAACCCTAATTTTGGACGCGCCTACACTATGCCAAAGCCATGTCGTCCCTAAACCATGCCTTTGGATTCCAAACAAAGGGTTGCAACAATCAACGACCACCTTTCCATATGAGATGCAAAACTCAGCCATCCAAGTTCGCCACCAAACGCATGGAAACTTGCGGCCCAAAGCCAAACATCACGGTTTTCCCAAAACCCTAATTTTGGCTGCGCCTATACTATGCCAAAGCCATGTCGGCCCTAAACCATGCCGCTGGCTGCCAAATTAAGGGTTGCAACAATCAACGGCCACCCTTCTATCTGAGATGCAGATATCAGCCGTCCAAGTTCGCCACCAAACGCATGGCAACTTTCGGCCCAAATCCAAACATCACGGTTTTCCCAAAACCCTAATTTTGGCCGCGCCTATACTATGCCAAAGCCATGCCGGCCCTAAACCATGCCATTGGCTGCCAAACGAAGGGTCGCAAAAATCAACGGCCACCCTTCCATCTAAGATGCAGATCTCATCCGTTCAAGTTCGCCACCAAACGCATCGCAACTTGCGTCCCAAAGTCAAACATCACGGTTTTCCAAAAACCCTAATTTTTGGCCGCGCCTACACCGTGCCCCAAGCTTGCCGGACCCCCCACTTTAATTGACCAATCAGGTTGCTCCAAACCTTCCACGGTCTCAAAAGAGGTCGATATACATGCTAGCTTCCCAAAATCTTGCTATCTTCCCAAAATTGTTAGCTTCCCAAAACACGTTAGCTTCTCAAAACATGCTAGCTTCCCACAAACGCGCCAATACACCAAACATGCCGAACGACGCATACTACATGCACTAATTAGGGTTTCAACACACCAAACCCTAATTTTGGAAAGTTGCTACCAATATCCCTCCTGAATTCTTCCTGAGTTTTACGTCCGGGCTATTTTCACCTCCCGAACGAGCTCAAAACATAAATATTCCCGAATGGGGAGATAGAAAATTATTTTCCGTACAAAATGGAGGGGCGGACCATCAAAATACGAGTCCGTACGAGAATTCTACATTAATTCTGGTAAAGGGCGCTAATTAGGGTTTCAGCATATCAAACCCTAGTTTAGACAAAGCCGCATGCGTTTCCATTCCAAGCCACATACTTCCAGCGGATCCACTTCATGCCAAAACCACGCCGTCCATACCTCCATGCCGCTGGCTGCCAAATAGAAGGTTGAAACAATCAACGGCTACCCTTCCTCCTGAGATGCAAATTTCATCCGTACCAGTTTGCCACCAAATTCCATGGTTTATGCAAATTTCATCCGTACCAGTCTTCCTCCTGAGATGCCGCTGTCTTGTGGCAACTTTTGGTCGCAATGCCAAATTCCATGGTTTATGCCAAAACCCCTAATTTGGTTGTGCCTAAAATATGCGCGAGCATGTTGGCCATGACACCATTCCACGGCTACTGGAATGCCACAGCTACTTGAAGGCCACCATGCCATAGCTACTGGTATGCCACCATGCCACAGCTACTAACGCGGTGCTATTCCATAGCTACCGGCATGCCACCAAGACACACGTAGCAACTTGCTACACGTTTTCCACGAAAACACTCGAGACATCAACACATGTCACAAACTGGGGGATGTTCATTAGGGTATTGGTTTGGCGGTTTACAGTGTGCGGCGTATACTACGCCCGTTATAAGAATGTGTCATAAGAATGAGTCGGTTAGTAAATACAAGGAGTAATGGTGAAACGTTTCTTTCATTATGGAACATCAATTCCAGGCGTTACTCGTTACCACATTCTTCCACTTTACTCAGCCGTTTCCATTTCTTACGAGACCAGAGTACGTTTTGTTACGACTTGTATAAATAGGTCTTACCTATTTCCACCAAAAAATAAGTTTTTGGTCAGGAGCATACTACACTCAGAAATCACCTGTTAGCTTTCCTATCTATTATCTTTCACTTTCTGATACAAGTCGCAAAACTATTACTCTTCCAGAATCAACTATTCTGGTCTCAACGCTCTCTTCGCTTCCCTTCCCAAAACCAACCCTTCTCCTTCACTTTGTGACCGAAGCAAGTCTGGAACATCCCTTTCTTGGTTTGGGCTTGGTTTTGGCAGATTGATCTCTCGAATCTAAAGTACTCCCTTGCAGTACCTTATTTAGGGTTTAAATTTGTTTCTCACCCACACACCCGAAATTACAAAAATCAGCAGAAACCATTTTCACCCTCAAACAGTTGGATTTACCAATTGATTGAACTACGCACAACCTGTGATATTTCAATTATATAAACAAATATAATGCGGAAAAAAATAACACAGACTCCAGAAGTTTTGTTAAACAGGAAACCGTAAATGCAGAAAAACCCCGGGACCTAGTCCAGATTTGAACATCACACTGTATTAAGATGCTACAGATTCTAGCCTACTACAAGTTAACTTCTGAGGGAAATATAGTTGAGCCCTAACCAATCTCACACTGATTAAGGTACATTCGTGTACTTTAAGTCTCTGAATCCCAGCAGGACTCTACGCACTTGATTCCTTTAGTTGATCTGACCCACAAATAAGTGTTGCTACGACCCAATGTCGAAGACTTGATAAATATATTTGTCAATGAAAAGACGAGGGTACCCAAATATACCTCGATCTAAAACTTTTCCACCTATAAGTCCTTTCTCCGAAAGTGATTGTCTATGGACTGAGTCGAGACAATATAACTAATTGGTTCACACTTCGTGTGATCGTCTATGGATACGAGAATGAGACAATACGATAACAAGATAACTTGTTTGATTGACTATGGGTACAAGATCGAGATAATATAACAATGAAGTATGCTTACTTGATAATAGGTTCGGACTTAACCAAACACAATAGAATTCCTATCAAGTAAATAGGAATTAACGTTTGTGTATTTTACTTCTAATTATAATAAAAACAATTATAATTGCGGAAATAGAAAAGTAAAAGACACAGCAAGATTTTGTTAACGAGGAAACTGCAAATGCAGGAAAACCCAGGGACCTTGTCCAAAATTGAATACTCTTAGGATTATGCCGTTATAAAAAATCTAAACCAACTTCGTATAGTTGAGACGAAGCAACTAAACCTATAGTTCACCGAGTTCCGTCAGTATCCCTGCGCCTCCAACTTGCAATAAGTCAGGCACTTAGAACAATTCATTTATTTCGTATTCCAAATAGTAGGAACAACAAATCTGTTCGGTAACAACTTTTTTCAATCAAGTGATATGAGTTTCACAAAAGTCTCTTCCGTTTATCCCAATAAACTCCTTTGTCTGGTTCTTAGATCTATCCAATAATAATTACAAAAGTAATTGTCAAGACTTTGCAATCAATACTTAGAATCACAAAGAAACGCATTGATGCCGATCTACTAAACTAAACAATCTAGATTATCACAAAGATAAACCGATTATAGTTGGATCCCCAGCCGATAGAGTTTTGTGCACACCAAAGATTATGAACCCAAATCAGAAATCTTCTTCGTCGTCAAATCTTCTTAGATCTTCAATAAACACCTACACACAATCAACTTGAATCTTTTGTGATCAATCATACACAGAACGCATTCTGTTAACAATGGATTATCACAAGACGTATTTAGATTTACAAACAGTATAAAGATCCCCGTCGAAACTTCGATCTAGTTTGAGTGAATCTTATATCAGAAGAGAAGATTCTCAAGCATAAACAAACTAGGTGCAATCAAAGTTCAACAACCGTTAGTCAATCAAATCAATAAAAAACTAATAATAAAATGCAATTATCTAGTTTCGCACCAACGGTACTCGTAGAGCTTCCCAATCCTAAAGAAGTCTTTTAAAACGGGCGGTCGTAATAGATTTCTCCTAATTAGGGTACTTTTCTCTCCGAATAGACGGCTCCACCAGTAACAACACAACTAGGTAGTTTTGCTGGCTCTGAGGATTAGTTTGCTTGAAATGCAAACTTCAATATTTAAAGACCAAGGAAGTTTGGACACCAAGGAATTTCCAAAACCGAATATTCTAAAAGATATGCAATAAGGGCAAAAACGGTTTTCCTAATTCCTGGAAATGCACTGTCCAAATATTGACCTAAATCTCAGTAGAAAATTTCCAACTAGTAAATGCACATTACTAATTTTTATTTTCTAAAGATATGCATTTTAATTGCTGGAAATTAAAAGCATATAAAACTAAAAACCTTAATTAAAAGATTCTCAATTTATTTCGATCCGGGATTCTCCTTCAGCTATTAAGGAATATCTTTGAACAATAAAAGATAAGAGTTACTGCACATGTTCAAAGTATGTCGACATCTTTACTTTGTAAATCCTTTTGCATATTTACAATCTTGGAACCGATTTTCCACATTTCCAAACAAGTTTAGAATTGGTTTATCTGACTTCCAAGAACTATGTGATTGATTATCCTATCAAATCACCAATCATGGGTTTAAACGGTTCTACCAAAATAAATTTTGGTTTTACCTCCAAGTGGGTACTAGGATCTGTCACACTAGCTTTCCAAAAATTGGTTGTCTAGGTATTAGGATCAGTTACCACATATATATGGTATCTAACTAGTATTCGACTGCAAAAGTCAGAGGATTGGTTACTAACCACTAAGATTTTGTTCACCTCTTACAAGGATCGATTCCCCTGCTTGTGATCGGTTGCACCTTTTATTAGGATCGGTTCCCCAAAGTCTAGAGTTGGTCATACCAATTACAGTAAATCGATCATACCATCTCAGGTGATTACTTAAGATCGGTTTCACTAATAAAAGTCATACCAATACAAAAGTCAGGCCTTGTGAATAGTTTTACCAAGATACATAAACAAGTTATGAGCGGTTATACTAAACACACATATTGGTAATCCAAAGATTTGCAATGAATAACAATACCAATAAGCCTAGCGATTTCCCTTTCGATTCATAATACAAGTTTATGAATTGTACTTCCTTTAAATGAATGTAAAAACATTGTTTCCTATGACAAAATCTTCACCCATATCCATATATAATCATAATAGTATTCATACGATTATGTCGATGTCTTATATACGAAGTTCAAAAGATAGATGTTATACTTCGTATTGTAATTCCTTAATACAATGTCTAACTAGAGTATAATCATACACATCTTCGCAATTATGTTTTCAATATGCATGACTTGAAAGATACGTTAGGAATGGAACAGTTTAAGTCAAATATTACTAACCTCAAGTGGAAGGATGATGTCGTCGTTATAGGTATTTACTTCTTCACATTCTTCAAGTCTTCACGTAATACTTGTAAGTCTCACATCCTAGTAACTTTCTAGCTAACCTATACGAAGTTGACTCTAGTAAATAATCAAGCGACTCTTTAAATGAGTTTTGATTCACTAAAATATGACAACCAAACTTGACATACCAATGCTTGGTGGGTTCAACTGAGCTATGCTCTAACAATCTCCCCCTTTGTCAATTTTAGTGACAAAACTCTTACATCATATGGATAAACAAATTACAAGAATTCATTACACATACGCTTGATTCCAAGTTTCAACAACACAATAACCTGTATACATTCAATCCATAAAATGTCGTTGTTGATATTATAATAACAAAGCTCATACTCCCCATAAAGGTGAGATAGGTAGATTTTCAATCTGCACGAATTTATTATTCCCTTTGTAGTTAAGATAACCAGAAGTATCAATATGATATGTTACTCCCCCTTAGTCTATGCTTTACTCTTTCGTTAGATATAACATTCAAGCACCATTGTCCTTTCTTTAGTGATACCAAATCACTTGTTTAATCCATATATTTCTCCCCCCTTTTGTAACAAAATCATAAAGGTACGAGAAAATAAAGGACAAACCGAAAGGATTTTACAAATCTTAAAAGACTTGCAAAACCTTAAAGAGTTAAGCACGAAGGTTCCACACACCATTTTTTATAGCCAATATCAAAACCGGAACTACAAAGTAATTTTGTTTTGATATGTTACCAAGGAAACAATTGCCCGAAGAAATTTTCCCCAATAGTTTAGCAAATAAAAAATTGACTAAACACCTTAGTTATTTTGCTAAATCGATTGTACAAATACAATCGCTTGTTCGATAAGACCAAAATAAAGATCAGAATTAACTTTATTTTTCTTATCGGGTTCATTATTTAAATAATAATTTAGACCTTTTACTTTTAAACAAGAAAAATACTAGGTTAGTTAACTAGCATTTCTTGTTAAGCATTCGATTAGACTTGAATAACTGAAACCTCCACTTTGATAAGTCTAACTAAGATCAGAATTAACTTAGTTTCTCTTATCCGGAATCTAATTGGACTAAACAATTGATCCAGAAAACCCTTTTTGTTAATCCATAAACAATTCATACAAACCAAATAAATCAACTTGCATGATTATTTACCTCAACCTGAAGCAATTGAAACAGGCATAGACATTATAGTACCGAAATTTTGTAAGCCTAAACAATTGATACCAAACCAATAAAGCAAGATAACAATAGTTTTTTATATTCGGAAACAATTGAATCACACACACACACATCCATACATAAATAATGGAATAAACATCAATTGTACCGAAATTTTGTTAAGCAAAAGCAATAAATATATGCAATAAAACCAGGCTTTTCTTAAACAGGAAAACGATTAACTAACAAATTCGTTACCTCAAATTATGCATCCTCTTCTCCCCTTAAGATATGACATTAAGATCTAGTTCAAGATAGAACTCTCCCCTGTTATGTTGTCATCCTCTCACAGGACAAAAGAACAACAACAAAGAGCAACCTTTACCAGAGAAAGGTTTAAAATCGGTTTTAACTAATGCGATGCAAAATTTGAAACCCCGAAACACATATGCTTTTATGCCAAACCAAAAATGATTCAACGTATTGTGACTTTTTCACATATTTGTTTCAATCAGAACCCCTTATGATCCTTTGATAAAGCTACCAACATGGGCTAGAACTTAATCCTGCTAAACCAAAAAGTCTCCCAAACCATAAGGGTTCACACCATATGAGATCGAATATTAAGTTCATGAAAACTGAAATCAAACATCTCATAAACATACATAGTAATAAAATAAAGCATTCAAGTACATGATATGTAATCGAAAAACTATCACAAGAAAAATTATAAACTAATAATTTTATACATAAATAAGATAGTTTTATTCATAATAGACGTTTTACAATTATTAAAAGAAATCAAAAACTGATGTCTATTTTCTTGATTAAGAATTATAGCATGTATCTTAATCTCTAGAAGTGCTCTCATTATTCACTGAAGATTCCTCAGTTTTCAGACTTTCGAGTTTTCTCTTTTCTTTCAGATGATTGAGTCTCCTTTTCAAGAGGTTAAATTCTACGATCAACTTTAAGAGTTTTGACTCAATCAGCTTTTCATTCGAAACCGCAATTTTCTTGAGTTCACGAGCAACTTCGAAATCTCCCATTAACATGAGCATATGTTCAAAAGAAATATGATTCTTTTTATGTTATTTTAAGAAATAGCATTGAGCTTAACTTGAAAGGTTTCAAGTTTTCATAGTTGGGATTCAACATCAATAGTATCTTCACCCATCTTTGACCGCAGATAACACAAAGGGAAGTATCGGTCCTATAGATGGTTTATATAATGAATCAAACTTGGTTTTCAAGATTGATATACCTAATGAAGGTATATTATTTGTGAAAATATACACTTTCGGAAACAACATAAGAGTCTTTCTGAAACAACACGATTGAGATGATCTAAAAATATTTTTCCCAAATTTTTTATGGACTTTCCAAAGATCGAAAGTATTTTTCGAAAAATATAAAAGGTATTCCAAACATAGAAAAACACTTTGGATGTTCGTGAGTATAATATTATACTTCCTTCATGTTCTCGTGCTCCGTTTAAGAATTTCCCATTTGAATTGAGCACATATAGGGAAATTCCGAATACCAACATCAGTTGTTGGAGTAAGCTTGTGATAGCTCAGAATTTGTGGAACATAATCCATCATGATATTTTCGAATATCTTTTCTTTTGGGATTCTTCCAAGAATAAACTTTTTTTACTGTGTCACGGCTGAAGTGATCTGTTTTAACATAATGATCAGTTCGATAAACAGGATCATAAGCATGACTTGAAGTTTTTTGAGTTGTGAAATAACCAGAACTCTTATATCGACCCAGGAATTCATTGGAATATGACAACATCATTTGATGAGATTGTTTCCTGGTTTCTGTTTTATACAGTTGATCAATAACAAAATAACATGATCTGAAATCATTTGTATATGTGTACTTGGAATGATCTTTCCCTATGTCTAAGAGATACTCATTGTCATAATGGATGACAGATGGTCTTGACCGGATACTGGTCAAAGGATTACCCCTTGAAACACGTCTACTTTAATTCTTGTAAGAGGTTAGACTATTAGAATCATAATGGTGTGTATATTAGTTAAGAGATTCAGGAGATTAGAATCACATATACTTGTTTTAACTAATACAACCCTTTTCGCTTGTACAAAATCAAGTACTTTAGATTCATCTTCATCATGAATCAAAGATTCTGTGACGATCTTCTCGGCATAATTATAATATATATTATCTTTTAGATTATATTTTTCTGGAAGCTTCCTGAAAAATTTAATCTCATCATTCTCATCTGAATCTGACTTGTTTGTCACAAGTATTTATTTTCTTATTAATACATCATGGTTAATATTTCCTGAGTTGTGTTCCACTAGAGAACTAACAGTGTTGAGTTGTTTGTCAGTTTTTTAAAACAAACATCCTTTTTAAATTATATCATCTTCTTGCTCTACGATAACTGAATCAGACATAGAATCAATTTATTATAGGTTGGATTGCACCGAACACAGATTGTTAGATCTTTTCGTGTTTGCCTGCTCTGATATCAATTGAAAAGATGAGGGTACCCAAATATACCTCAATCTAAAACTTTTCCACATACAAGTTCTTTCTCCGGAAGTGATTGTCTATGGACTGAGTCGAGATACTACAACTAATCGGTTCACACTTCGTGTGATCGTCTATTGATACGAGATCAAGAAAATACGACAAAAAGATAACTTGTGTGATTGACTATGGATACAAGATCGAGACAGTATAACAATGAAGTATGTTTACTTGAGAATAGGTTCGGACTTAACCAAACACAATAGGATTGTTATCAAGTAAATAAGAATTAACTTTTGTGTATTTTACTTCTAATTATAATAAAAACAATTATAATTGAGGAAATAGAAAAGTAAAAGACACAACAAGATTTTGTTAATGAGGAAACCGCAAATGCAGAAAAACCCCGGTACCTTGTCCAGAATTGAATACTCTCAGGATTAAGCCGCAATACAAAATCAAAACCAACTTCGTATAGTTGAGACCAAGCAACTAAACCTATATTTCACCTAGTTCCGTTTGTATCCCTGCGCCTCCAACTTGCAATAAGTCGCGCACTTGGAAAAATTCCTTTGGTTCGTATTCCAAACAATAAAGGAAGAACAAATTTGTTCGGTAATAACTCTTTTCAATCAAGTGATATGAGTTTGACAAAAGGATCTTTAGTTTATCCCAGTAATCTCCTTTGTCAGGTTCTTAGATCTATCCAATAACAACTACTAACGTAATTGTCAAGACTTTGTAATCAATACTTTGAATCACAAATAAATGTATTGATGCCGATCTACTCAACTACTCAATATAAATTATCACAAAGATAAACCGATTATAGTTTGATCCCCAGCCGATCAAGTTTTGTGCACTCCAAAGATTATAAACCCAAATCAGAAATCTTCTTCGTCTTCAAATATTCTTAGATCTTCAATAAACACCTGCACACAATCAACTTAAATCTCTTGTGATCAATCACATACAGAGCGCAGTCTGTTAAAAATGGTTTATCATAAGACATATTTAGATCTACAAACAGTCTAAAGATCCCTGTCGAAACTTCGATCTAGTTTGAGTAAATCTTATATCAGAAGAGAAGATTCTCAAGCATAAAAAACTAGGTGCAATCAAAGTTGAACAACCATTAGTCAATCAAATCAATCGAAAACTAATAATAAACTGCAATTATCTAGTTTTCCACCAATGGTACTCGTAGAGCTTCCCAATCCCAAATAAGTCTTTAAAACGAGCGGTCGTAAGAGATTTCTCCTAATTAGGGTACTTTCCTCTCCGAATAGACGGGTCCACCAGTAATAACACAACTAGGTAGTTTTGCTGGCTCTGAGGATTAGTTTACTTGAAATGCAAACTTCAATATTTGAAGACAAAGGAAGTTTGGACACCAAGGAATTTCTAAAACCGAATATTCTCAAAGATATGCAATAAGGGCAAAAACGGTTTTCCTAATTCCTGTTAATGCACTGTCCAAATACTGACCGAACTCTCAATAGAAAATCTCCAACTAGTAAATGCACATTACTAATTTTTATTTTCTAAAGATATGCATTTTAATTGCTGGAAATTAAAAGCATATAAAATTAAAAACCTTAATTAAAAGATTCTCAATTTATTTCGATCCGGGATTCTCCTTCAGCTATTAAGGAATATATTTGAACAATAAAAGATAAGAGTTACTGCACATGTTCTAAGTATATCGACATTTTTACTTTGTAAATCCTTTTTCATATTTACAATATTGGAACCGATATGCCACACTTCCAAACAAGTTTAGAATTGGTTCATATGACTTCCAAGAACTATGTGATTGATTATCCTATCAAATCACAATCATGGGTTTAAACAGTTCTACCAAAACAAATTTTGGTTCTGCCTCCAAGTGGGTACTAGGATCTGTCACACTAGCTTTCCAAAAATTGGTTGTCTACGTATTAGGATCAGATACCACATATATATGGTATCTAACTAGTGTTAGGATGCACAAGTTATAGGATAGGTTACTAATCACTAAGATTTTATCGCACCTCTTACAAGGATCGATTCCCCTACTTGTGATCGGTTGTACCTTTTACTAGGATCGGTTCCCCAATGTCTAGAGTTGGTCATACCAATTACAGTAAATCGATCATACCATCTCAGGTGATTACTTAAGATCGGTTTCACTAATAAAAGTCATACCAATACAAAAGTCAGGCCTTGTGAATAGTTTTACCAAGATACATAAACAAGTTATGAGCGGTTATACTAAACACACATGTTGGGAATCCAAAGATTTGCAATGAATAACAATACCAATAAGCCTAGCGATCCCCCTTTCGATTCATAAAACAAGTTTATGGATTGTACTTCCTTTCAACGAATGTAAAAAACATTGTTTCCGAGGAAGAAATATTCACCCATACCCATACATAATCACAATAGTATTCATACGATTATGTCGATGTATTATATACGAAGTTCAAAAGATAGACGTTATACTTTGTATTGTAATTCCTTAATACGATGTCTAACTAGAGTATAATCATACACATCTTCACAGTTATGTTTTTAATATGCGCGACTTGAAAGATACGTTAGGAATGAAACATTTCAAGTCAAATATTACTAACCTCAAGTGGAAGGATAATGTCGTCGTTGTAGGTCTTTACTTCTTCACATTCTTCAAGTCTTCACGTAATACTTGTAAGTCTCACATCCTAGTAACTTTCTAGCTAGCCTATATGAAGTTGACTCTAGTAAATAATCAAGCGACTCTTTAAATGAGTTTTGATTCACTAAATTTTATGACAACCAAACTTGACATACCAATGCTTGGTGGGTTCAACCGAGCTAGGCTCTAACAATCTTGCCCCTTGTCAATTTTAGTGACAAAACTCTTACATCATATGGATAAACAAATTACAAGAATTCATTACACATACGCTTGATTCCAAGTTTCAACAACACAATAACCTGTATACATTCAATCCATAAAATGTCGTTGTTGACATTATAATAACAATGGTAATACTCCCCCTAAAGGTAAGATAAGTAGATTTTCAATCCGCACGTCTTTGTTATTCCCTTTGTAGTTAAGATAACCATAAGTATCAGTATGATATGTTACTCCCCCTTAGTCTATGCTTTACTGTTTTGGTAGATATGACGTTTAAGCACCATTGTCCTTTGGTTCGTATTCCAAACAGTAAAGGAACAACAAATATGTTTGGTATCAACTCTCTTCAACCAAGTGATATGAGTTACGCAAAGGCTCTTCTATTTATATTAACACAAACTCCTTTTCCAGGTTCCAAGATCTATCTTATGTTCAATCACCAAAAGGTAATCGTTAATATTAAGCCAACAACACTATTAATCCAAAGAATTGTGTTGATGTCGATCTACGCAATTAATCAATCCAATATACCACAAGGATAAACAGAATATTAATTGGATCCTCTATTACCGAAACAAGTATTGTGCACACCAAAGATTATAAAACCAAGTCTGAAATCTTCTATCTCTTCTTTGTCTTCAAATCTTCTTAGATCTTCAATAAACACCTACACATAACTACTTGAATCTCTTATGATCAATCACACACATAACAGAGTCTGTTAATAATAAATTATCACAAGATCGTCTTTAGATCTAACAACAGTCGAAAGATCCATGTCGAAACCTTGAACTAGTTTGAGTGAAACTTATATCAGAAGAGAAGATTCTCAAGCATAAACAAACTAGGTGCAATCAAAGCTCAACCACCGTTAGTTAATCAAATCAATATGAAAACTAAAGATAAACCGCAATTATCTAGTTTCCCACCAACGGTATGCACTAGAGCTTCTCAATCCCAATGAAGACTTTAAACTGAGCGGACATAAGATATTTCGCCTAATTAGTTTACTCTCCTCTCCAAATAGGCGGCTTCACCAGTAACAGTATAATAGAGGAAGTTTACTGTCACGAAGGATTAGTTTGCTAGAAATGCAAAATCAAAGTATATTTATAGCCAAGGAAGTTTAGACACCAAGGAATTTCCAAAACCGAAAATATTCTCGAGATATTCAATATTTTCCAAATTCGGTTTTCATAATTCCTGAGAATGCATTGTCCAAATTTATGATCGAAATCTCCTTGGAAAATATTTAACTAGCAAATGCACATTACTAATTCTTATTTTCCATATATAATTAAAAACCTTAATTAAAAGGAACGCGCAATTGGGGGATATAGCTACAGGACAAAAATGGTGTCCCAATAGCAATTCTTGGTTACCCCCTATCCAAATATTTTTTTAATTCCTAATCTACCCCTCACTAATCAGTTTAGATAACTAATTGTAATTAGTTAAGTTAATAGATTAACTTGGTAAAGATTAGTATAAATCATAATCACTTGATTTGGGTGAGATTATATGGAAATTTTTTGATGCTTTTGGAATTTGGTTTAAATGAGTGATGATAATTAACAAACGGATATCTTTGAGTCTTCGTTTCATCGAAAAACATGGGTTTTGTGCATGAATCTTCACCTAATATTTTTTACCATGGTCAGTTCTAGAAAAAGCACTGCCGGCATGGTATTCATTATGAATACCATGCCGACACAACAGTCAAACCGGCAGGATCTTCATTATTGTATCCATGCCGGTATGGAAAACAAAACCTTGTTCTATCATCATCTTAGTACAAAAAAATATCACCAAATGAGTTCCAAACTTAATATATCGAGAATATACATATCTTTATATTATAGTGATGAGCTTTACAAAACTAGGATTACAAAGACGGTACTAATCATCAAAGACGACCAGAAATTTTGGTGTACGCCAAGTGAAGATGCAGACCGTGAACGGTTCTTTGGAGGAATGTTTTAGCTTGCTTAATTACATCAATCATGATATAAACCTTACACTTAGGATCTTGAGTATTAGAATTTTAGGTAGTTACGACTGCTAAGTTATTGAAATTACAACTCCCCATTTTTGTTGATTTGCGGTATGATAAAACCTGTTAAATGCGAACGAAGTATTGTTGGTTGCGTCCAAATCACCACAAGATGACCCAAAACCAAGGCTGGTGAAATCAGCATGATTGCAGGTGTAGTTCACACTCTCCGTGAAGATGAAATCAGAAGTGCTAGCTTGTGGTGACATTACGCACCATGGTTTTTCCAAATACTTCACTCCCTTTGATGGATTATGATCATAAACTTATCCCTAGTTTTTTTTATCTCTCTCCCATCACCGACTTGTTTCAGTAATAATGAATAAGATTATTTTCTTCAGAAGCTTCCTGGAAACATATAAATCTTGAATTAGAATTTAGTTCTAAAATAGGTTACGCCATGGGTTAACCTCAAAAAAGGGTGTAAGCATACTCACATCACACTTGGAAAAGCTCATAAATGCCGGCCCACAGGCTCCAACTACATTTTTGGATGACCTAACAATACTCTACAATGTCAGATTTAAATGTGATCTTCACACTGCCGGCACTGAAAATTTATAGCCGGTGATGGGATGGTACTTTGCTTAACATTCAATTCTGCCACATGATGCAAATTCTCCAGGAATTTCTGAAAGTTTATTCACACTGCCGGCACTGAAAGTTTATTGTCGAGCATGCCGGTATCCGGTGACGGCATGGTACTTTGCTTAACATTCAATGCCGGCACATGATGCAAATTCTCCTGAAATTTGAGTTTTTTTCACTTGCTTATGGGCTTTGATAGATCTCTATCGAGCATGCCGACAAATGGTTCCGGCCTAGTATTTTAATTACCAAGCATGCCGAAAAATGGTTCCGGACTAGTATTTTAATTACCAAGCATACTGGGAGTAAACCTGCATTTATCTAGAAGTTCTACTCAAACAAGATATTATGTTCTTGACATGGAAACAACTGTGGAGGTCATGGGGAATTTAACTAGTGACACCTTACTAATTCATGATACCATTGGTGATAAGATAATATAATTTATCAATTCGTAATAGGCTTATGGTTGCTTCCTTTCCCAAAAGAAGGAAGAATACTTGACAGTAAAGTGGATTAATTATTAGTTGATAGATAGTACTGAAGTTTCCATCTTTGGATTAGGAAGAAGACCTGACAGTAGAACCATCATCTCAAAAGACCACATCTTTGAGCTGTTCAAAAATGATGTACATTGGTAAAATGGCCCCTGATAATGCTAAGATTAACACTCAACAAAGCTCCATAAGCAAGAATTTTAAGAAATACAAATTACCAGGTCACGATAGCCAAAGGAATGGCAAGTCTTAAGAAGTTGATAACATCCAAAAGTGCCTCCTTTGAGAAACCAGTCCAAGTAACGCATTGATCCAATAAGAAATAGCAGTCGTCATTACATCGCCTCTAGAACCAAGACCCATTTTTCAAAAACCAGAAACCAACACACAAGTATATGAAAATCTGTAACTGCGGAGGTTATCATCATTGGGAACATTGTGGTTGCAAAAATGTAACTCGATATTGAAATAGTCCAAATGCAAAAACAGAAGGATCATGAAACATGCATACCCTCCGGCTTCAATTGATATCTCATGTGCTGGCCCAAAATAAAGCAAGTGGAACACTAACAAGTAACAAAACAAACATGACTCTTTGCATACTGTTTTCCTCCATACGATTGACTACACAATTTTATTTCTCTTTCTTTACCTCCCTGTTCAAATTTTTTCTAAATAAAACTTTACTTACAATGAAGGAACAAGTGCCGACATTAAACATTCAAAATCGACCATGCCGGCAGTGTAAAAATTTTAACCAGAAACTTGGCATAAATTGCAAGTGTCTGCCGACATTGTAATATAAATAACCACCATGCCGATTAAAATAGTTCCGACATGGAATTCGTTCATAAATCCATGTCGGCGGTGATGTGAAATGAATTGGAACTGTAACTTCAATATTGGCATGGTCTTCATATTAAATACCATACCGGCATCTAAATCCGGCATGACATTCATCAAAAATACAATGCCGAAACACCAACATCGGCATGGCCTCCATCTTTGATTTTATGCCGTAAGTAAATTGTCACTGAAAATTTTACATTAAAGTTTCACTTGGAGTTCTGAGTAGATAGGATTAGTTATTCCCATGTAACATTCAAATTGACATTCTGAGTAGATAAGATTAGTTATTGTTATCACTTGGAGTTCTTTTCCACAAATTCCAGTATGAACAATGTTTTTTGCTAGAAAATCGAACCATCGGTAGTTCGAAAATCTTTGACATCCATTTTTTGGCGACCCCTTTATAGTTTAGCCACGTCTTATTCCCTAGAGCTTTGACATCCATTTTGTAGATTTTAGAGATTCAAGATCTTTCACTCTCTATTATAGCTTGATTTAAGAATCTCTAGCTAAATCTTATAGTGGATTAAAACTTAGATGTTTGATTAGAGAATTATGTTTGAGCTAAATCATTTTGAAATGACGACGAGAAAAGAAAAAAAAACCACTGACGGTCGAGAGAATTTTTTTTCACCCGCCGGAGGAAAGAATGAAAAGCAAAAAGAATGGTGTACGCGTGTCGTTACCACAACAAATTAATTAATACTTTACTACCTAATTAAAGAGTAATATAGGGTAGTCAAGGTCGATCCCACGAGGAGCAAGAGATTATAGTTGTCTTATAATGTCACAAAAGGGGGGTATTGGTTGTAAAATTTATAAAAGCAAAATAAATAAACAAAGTAATTAAAAGTGTAAGTTGAAATCAATGAGAGAAAATAGATCAAGGAGTCCTTCTTCGCTGCAAAACAATGATTAAAGTTATGTTCTTTTCCACTTGTTATTAGTCATAGATTATCACCAACCGTAGGTATAGCAGCTAGATCAGTGCTAACCCCAAAATCCCTAATTTCACCGGATATGGAAGTTCTCGCCTACCGGATTCTATTCACCAAACCACCTAGTAGTAGATCACCCAAGATGTAATTTAGTTAAACGCATTAAGATTCATGAATTTATTAGGTTGATATTAGTAGTTAAACTCTTAGATCAAGGTCCACTTTCTAACGTTGTTTTCACACACAATTGCTCCACGGAATCCCTCCGCAAGGTCTTGTGTTTTCTACTTATGTAAATAGTCAAGAAACGATTACTTATCCCCTAACTTTCACTAGCTTTAGCTTAATTAACAAATCAATTTAGTTGGCCACCCAAACGACCTATCAATCAAACATAAACATTAATATTAGCAAAAACAATCGATAATCATATGAAAAACTTCAAAGTAGAATTGAAACAAAACTCAAATCAAATATTAAGAACTAGGAATTCATCCTCAATCAATAAGAAATTTAGCTACTCATAATTTGGAGTTCACACAATAATAATAATAATTAAGGAAGAAAGAAAAACTTATTGAAAAGATGATGGTTGCTCCTTCCTCCAATCCTTGTGCACTTTAACTCCTTCTCCAAAGTAGATGTGTGTCAAAAGTTGTAGAGAACTCTCTTATTTATAGGCTTCAATACTCTCCATATCTTTGTAGGAAAAGAATCCTCATTCCAAAAGAACACCACTTTCCCAAATTGAACCATATTCCAAATTCTAGTCCAATTCTCCAAAACTTCCAAGTTTTCATCCAATTCCCACTTCTAAGTCTTCACACACATGAGAGAAGTCAACCCAAAATTCTGCATTTTTGCTCACCGGAAAACTGTGTTTTTGGCCGGAAGTTGGTCGGAATTTGTCCCCGCCGGTTACCTGAAAATTCTCCTCAGGTAAAGGAATATTCCGTCAGTCCACCGTTAGGACTAACGGTCAAACCGTCAGTCAACTGTTAGTCAGCGAGTCAAGCGTAGGACTGAATCAGCCAAGTCAGCTGTCTTACTCATGGCTTACTCGGCTGATTAACCGAGTCAGGTTAGCGAGTCGCTGGGTCGGATCGGTCGGACTCGTCTGGACCGCTATCGAACTCGTCATCGGCGGCTACCGAGTTAACTCGCCGGAGCCAAAATCCGGCAAAGTTCTGTTTATTTTCTGGCATTCCCGGCCAAATTTCAGGCCTCAATTCTTTGGTCTTCTCCTGCGCAATTCCTAGCATTCATCTAAACAGTTCATTCATACATTCATTCTCCTGCTAGTTTTAACAAAAACATCATTCAACTTTCATCTACCCATTTCAGTTCCCCTGCAACAACAGTTGCATTTCTCCTTATGATCTCTTCATCCTTGAATCGGCAACAACAGCATCTCTGCTGTTCTTAATTCACAACCTGCTTTCACAAGCAAACCATAACACCAGCTTCACTTCCTGTTTCAATCAGCCAGTATTCACAGCACCACATCCATTGTTCTTCTTGGTCCTCAAATCCCTAATTTCATCTTCAATATGACCACCAACCTATCTCACGATTCAACACCCCATATCATGAAACCCATCTTCTATTCTTCACAGGTCCAATTCGACAGTAGCAATTTCACTTTAATTTAACGGCAACGAAAACCCATCTATAAATCTCCATCGGCATCCCTGTATGTTAATCAATCGAAGCTCCATCTTCATCTGACTCTTCAATCTGCAACAGAAATTTTGTCTTCTTAATCTTCAACATGACTCGATCCCTATTTGCGAACAACCACCATCTCTGCCTCCATTAACAGCTCTCTGAGCTTCTTGTTCTTCCTCTCTGTTCCATGGATGCTGCTTTTAGTTTTTCATCTCTTTCAGGTGCAAACAAATGATTGAGAAGATAGATATTTAGGTTTAGGGTTATAAATATGGTCAATTATTGGGGTGGCTATTTGCGCCCCAATTGCAGCCACCCAGTGATATTCACAGCCTCTTCTAAATGATAAGGGGTACTCCAAATGATACCCCCTTAACCATAGCTGGTTTGCGTTTAGTATAACCCCAAGAAGAGTTGCCCCTTAACCATTACCGGGTTCCAGAGAGTACTTGCCCTATGAAATGACAATTTTGCCCTTTTTTCCCAATTTTTGGTGATTTCTCCTTCTTTTCTTCTGTGCGACTCCAGAGTACCTAATAACTCAAAAGCGAATATAAGATACATAATTCACATGAAAAATAGCAAAGAAAGCATAAATACTAAATATAAAATTAGGTGTTTTAGACACCTATCAAATGGGGATGGAGGTTATGAATTCAGTTCTCAATTTATGTTTTTATATTTAGTTTAAGGGGTAACATAGTAATTTCCGAAGGTTTTTAATTAGAATAAAGGGTAGGTTAGTAACTTTGCGTATGAAAAAAACCCCTTATCATACTTCACAGGATAAGGATAGTAATCTATATCCCCCAATTAGATTGGGTATCCCCCAATTGCGCGTTCATTAAAAGATTCTTAACTTATTTAAATTCGATCTTGGGATTGACTTCCTTCTTAGATGTTAAGGAATATCTTTGAACAATAAAAGATACACATTAATGCACGTGTTCAAAGTATGTCGACATCTTTCCTCTTGTAAGTCCTTTTTCATACTTACTCACTTGAAACTGATTTACCACACTTCTAAACAAGTTTAGAATTGGTTCATCTGACTTTCAAGAACTATGTGATTGATCAAGTAACACACAATCACAAGTCATGGGTGTAACGGTTTTACCAAAATAAGTTTCGGTTCTACCTCCATGTGAGTATTGTGCATAGTCACACTATCTTACCAAATTTTCGGTTGATTAGGTACTAGGATCGGTTCCCCACATATATTTGGTATCTAACTTATACGTGTTGCACATGTCCATAGGATTGGTTCCCCTTTGCCTAAAAACGTGTTGCACATGTTCATAGGATCGGTTCCCCTTTCTACTATAAATCTTGCTGCACCTTATACAAGGATCGGTTCCCCTTGTGATGTACTGCACCTCTTACTTAGATCGGTTCACCTCTCTCAAATTTGGTCAGACACACAAACCCGATCATACCCCCGGTGATTACTTAAGATCGGTTTCACTAATAAAAGTCATACTAATGAATAATTCAGGCCTCATGTGAATATTTTTACCAAGAACACAAACAAGTCATGCGCAGTTATACTAATCATACATATTGGTCGTTCATAAGATGTGTAATGAAGAACAGCCCCAATAATACATGTCGATTTCCTTTTCGGTTCACAACACATATCATGAACTTACTTCCTTAAAACACATGTAAAAACATTATTTCCTAAGATGAAATCCTCACCTCATACCCATACATAATCACAATAGCATTTATACGATTATGTTGATGTCTTATTTACAAAGTTTAATGGTTAAGCAATAAACCTCATATTGTATTCCTTAATACTATGTCTATCTGGAGTGTTCATGCTTCGCAGTTTTATGTTTTCCATATGCACGATTTGAAAGATACGTTAGGGAATGAAATAGTTCAAGTCAAATATCACTAACCTCAAGTGGAAGGATGATATTGTGGTTGTAGCTCTGTACTTCTTCACTTCTTCAAGTCTTCGCAATACTTGTAATGTCTCATCCTAATACTTTCAAGCTAACCTATACGAAGTTGACTCTGGTACATTTAAATCAAGCGACTCTTAATGAGTTTTGGCACACTAAAATATGACATCCAAACTTGACATACCAACGCTTGGTGGTTTCAACCGAGTTATTCTCTAACAATCTTCCCCTTTGTCAATTTTAGTGACAAAACTTTTACAATCATATGGATAAACAAATTATAATAATTCATTACACATACGCTTGATTACCGATTTCAACATCCCATAACCTGCATTATTTCAATCATTAAAATGCCGTTATTGAAATTATAATAACAAAGCTCATACTCCCCCCTAAAGGTGAGATAGGTAGATTTTCAATCCGCGCATCTTTTTTATACCAATCATATGATATGTTACTCCCCCTTAGTCTGTGTTTTTCCTCTTTCGTTAGATAAACGTTCAAGCACCATTGTCCTCTTCCCTATTGACACCGATCAATATAAAATTGTTACCAGCATCACCTGTTTACTCCATATATTTCTCCCCCTTTTTGTCACAAAAATGACAAAGAAACGAAAAAAATAAAGGACAACATGAAAAGGATCTTACAAATCTCAAAATAGACTTGCAACCTGTTGAGTCAAGCACGAGGGCTCCAGATACTATTTTTTATAGATAATATAAAAACAGAAACTACAAATAATGCAAGCAGGCTCTGGGCGTTTGAATTCGTCTCGTATTAACACTTGGTTTCTGTGTTGTGTTCTCTGTTGTGGAAATAGGGAGGAGAACCTATTTATACAATTCATTTGAGCCTTATTCACGTCTCTCGTGGGAAGTGGAGTGATGGAGTAGTGGAGTTGTGTGTTAGTGTCACTCGATCAGTCTTTCCCATTTCTCCCATCATCGCTAACCGTCCATGTCTTCCTAACACGTTCTTGTGATGGCACGTTGCACGCTGCACGTTCTAAACCGCCAGACCAATACCCCAGTATGTATCCCCAATTTTGTGACATGATTGATGTCTCAAGTGTGTGGATCATGGGACCCACATAAGGTATCATGTAATGCTTGGTGTAGATGGTGGATTTTCGACGAAGGCCAAAATCGTAAACCCGTAATTATACGAACCTCTGATCCAGCAATCAGACGTGAGTATTGAGACACAAATCTCTCATCAAATTCTCTGACTGAGAATACTTTCTCTCAGAGTACATGTAGATATGTAGTCTCACAGCTGGACAACATCATATCTCATGAATACTGAACACTTCAGTAATTATTCCTATATAGTATCACGGGATGGATGGCTCCTAGACAGCTTGCTCTGCTAGTATGGAGCGATAACGTCATCAGGATACAAACAACGAGTTTAACCTGACTATATAAAGGATATGAAGTTCCGACAAGCTCATATCAGAATAGTTAATGCTCCTATACATCTTGCACTGCTAGTATAAAGTCATAAATTAATTATTCCTAAATACTTGGATTCATCCGCAAAATTTCTGAAAATATTCAAATATTTTCACAGATATTTCATTACGCAAACCGTGGTTCTTCTCAGTAAAAATCCATGGGTTAGTAATAAATATTCGACGCACGGGTATCAGAGCTACCTCTGAGAAAGCCCTATCTCAAACCTAAATTCTTGGATTCATCTGCAGAATTTCTGAAAAAATATTCAAATATTTTCGCAGATATTTCATTACGCAAACCATTGTTCTTCCCAACAGAAATCCATGGGTTAGTAATAAATATTCGATGCACGGGCATCAGAGCTACCTCTGAGTAATCCAAGTTTAAAATGGTGCAAATGTATTCAACGATGATGCATTAACAATCACCGCACGAACGAGTATTTCAAAATACGACGAAACGATGAACCTATGCACAATAGGATGAAAAAATAACAAATAATTAGAAATTGTTCAAGGTGCTTGGAGCGTGGACCTACTGACCGGCCGACCGCGCCGTGGTCAATCCCACACAAGTTTCATATTTTTATCATATTTTTGTTGTTTTCCTTGAGTTCATTAAAAACCTTTCACTTGAACAAATATCCTTTGTTTTGAGAAAACTCCTCAATTTCATGGTGATTCCTTCGCACGGAGGAAATAATATAAAATTAGGGAAACATGATGGGGGCGTGACCATTGGCCAACCGGCCATGCCATGGTCCTAGCCGGCCCCACACCTCATGGTTCCTCATTATTTTATTATGATTGCCCTAAATTTCATGAAAACTCCTTAATCTCATGATATTTCCTTGGTCACATAAAAAATAATAAAAATTAGGGAAACCCGTGTGCACGGGCCATGGCCGGTAGGCCAAACCCTAGGTGGCTCACACGTCCCACTTTTTTATTAGCATATTTTTTATGTTTTCGTAATCCCATGAAATTCCTTGATTTCATGATATTTCCTTCAAATTATGAAAATTCCTTCAAATCATGAAATAATACATAAAATTAGGGAAAAACGCACGGGTCCGGGACCTGGCCGACCAACCATGCTCCAAGTCGGTCCCACACGTCCCTTATTTTATTTATTATTATTTTTTATGTTTCCTTCATCTCATGGAAACTCCTTGATTTCAACAAAACTCTTTAATTTTGGTAAAACTCCTTCGTTCTATCATATTTCCCTAAAATCATGAAAAATATTACAAAAATTATGAAAAACATGTGGGATGGCTCCCTGGGCCGGTCGGCCGTTCCTTGGCCATGACCGGTCCCACACTTCATAATTCTTTCACTTTTTCCGTATTTTCCTTCATCCGATAAAGTTTTGACGGTTTTATCAAAAAACCCTAATTTTGTCATATTTTCTCAATGGTCGCTCAAACGTGCACCAGAAAATATCAAAATTCTCAGGACTGAGACACGGACGTCTCAACGACGAAAGTATGTTACCTTGACTGACCAAGGTTGGATTCTTGGCTCGCAATGATCAAGTCCCACGTTTTTTCATAATTTGACCTAATTTGCTCAATTGCACGTATTGGGTCCAAAAACTCTCCAAATAATTTCAGAATTTGACGGAGTGATCATCATTTGAACCCGTGACCACCCAGGGCCGGTTTCATGACCCCTTGGTCGATCTCTCACCTTTTCATAATTAATTAGGTTTTATCACCTAATACTGAACCCGGCAGTAATTCAATAAATGATTAAACCGGTATTGAATCATTCTTTCATCAATTCACCAACTCTTCAAGGAGGTCTTGGTTTTTGCTCACGCGAGTATATGAGAATTTCATGGTTGATCCATGGTCCTATGAAGCCGGTTCTCCTTTATTCCATGGTTAATTTTCAAATAAACCATCAATTGGTCATCAATTGATCAAATTCAGGTTTCTGAATCCAATGATCATGATTCCAGATTCAAACACTAATAATTTTGCAATCATCTCATGATCAGTATTCTTATTAATTATGATTGGTTCAACTACCAGCACTTTAATTAATGTTTTATTTTGGTCACACTGTCAATAATTCATCAGATGAGGAACACTTGCTCAGATGAGTAATATTTACTCAAACCAACGAATATTGGAACTATAAATATTAAACAAATTATCGAGCAACACTTGCCCACCTCAACAAGAGGATCCTATCACTGTATCAGCAGACGCGCTTAATTCATGAGTTGCAGAATATTTTAACAAAATCATGTTTAACTCAACAAATACGTGGACTCATCTTCCCACGAAGCCATGAAGTCAACAACTGACTAAATTAACCACGAGACATCAATCGTGTCACTTGGGGGGATATCAACTAGGGTTTTGGTCTGGCGGTCTACGAAACGTGTGTTCAAACACACGATAGAATGTGAGCAAGTCATGCAATCGGTTGAAGGAGTTAACAAAGTAATGGGTGGAAAACTAACCAAGTCTCCGCATGATGAGCGCAACTGGTTTCAAGCACTATTTCCATATCCCCACTCTTTCACTCCATCAACTATCACACTTCATGGGATCATGGTGTCTACAATTCCAGCAATAAAAATAAGTCTCTGAATCATGATTGAAAAGACAATAACGGCAGCAACGAAATCAACGACGATTTCACGCCTCACTCATCAATTGAACAATTACTATCAACTGGGTAATTTCAATCATTCAGAACTTATCTTATTCAGAATTCATAACACACCTACAATCTTTGATTACCATTAATTCCACATATTTCCCAGCTTCCCTCCTACAGATCAACCCATCCTATCTTGTGACCGAATTTATTCTGGAACGGCCATTGTCTTGGTTTAGGCCGGAGTACTACAGATTGATCTCTCGAACTTAAAGCACCCCCTTCCTAGCGGTGCATCTGTGTGATTTTGAACATTTTTCTCGGTTCAAGGAATCTCCTCCGCACGGTTGTCTCCTAAATTCCGCAAAAACCAGCAAATCGTTTTTCCCCATCTACATATTGGCGACCACAGTGGGAGATTAATCTCTCGGTTGCAAATTCAAATTCATCATCAAGATGGTTGGTCTTAGGTCAGGATTAGTTACAAATCCTAATGCAAACATTGCTAGCACCAGCAACAATGAAGACATCCCGGAAATAGTTCCGGTCACTAACACCGACGGTGGTAACAATACTCCTCCTCAGAATAATGCGGAAGGCCACCCTCTGTTCGGCCGACATCCCGAAGAAGTCAGAGGAAATGCACCACCTTCCCTTGCTGATCTCATCAAGGCACAAGAAACTTTTGCAAAAAATCAGACGGACATGGCTGCAGCACAGCAAAAGCTATTCGATCACTTGAAGACTCTTACTGACAAACTGTCAGAGAAAAATCAAGACAAAGGGAAAGAGAAGGAGAAACCTTCAGACGCTGCTGATCCTGAGGTAATTCCAATTCACACCGTGGATGACGATGAAACCAACAAGGCTATTGACAATTTGTCAACAAAAGAATCATTGAACTTCATCACCTGGGAAGACATGGAGCGCCTTCTGGAGAATCGTGGAAAAGACAAGACATCACATGTCCATCGTCACCAACCTCCTTATCCCGCCGCCACACAAAGGACTCCACTTCCTAAAGGTTATATATCTCCAACTTTTGCTTTGTATGATGGAACTGGCAATGCTTGAGAGTATGTATCTCGCTTCCTTGAAGCCTTAGGAGAACATGAACATAACCATGTCGTCCGTCTCAAGGAATTCTCAAAATCCTTGAAAGGCAGAGCATATACCTGGTACAACAACATAGCACCCGGGACTATCAATAATTGGGGAGAAATGATTAACGCCTTCTACAGAAAGTACTTCTTCGTGTCAGAGCAAGTCACTCTATATGACCTTGGAAGGATGTTTCAAAGAGTTGATGAAAAACCCAATGACTTCGTAAAAAGATTCATAGTCCAAGCCTTGGATTGTCATGATCCAAACGTCACAGAGAAACAACTTGTGGTATTATGCATCAATGGCATGCTCCCGGTCTACAGAGCATTACTGGAGAATCTTCGATTCCAAACTTTCTCAGAGCTCCACGAAGCTGCAAAGAGATCAGCAACCACTGCACCCGCTCTGTTAGAAAGAACGAAATCTACAAAGGCTAAAGAAACACGAGACACTCGAGGAAACAGACGTTTGGTCAACAAGCAGTACAATCTGCAGCCTTCCGCAAATGCTGTAACAGAAGGGAGCAAAGGGAAAGTTGAACCACAACGCAAACATACTTCTTCCACCCCTTCAAAGGCACAAAAGAAGGATAATGTGCAAACTTCTCCTCATCATACAGAGGATCCAGAAGCACCTGACTTTCCCTACTCCATTGAAGAAGTCATCGAATTGCTGGAAGCCTAGATTCAAGATGGTGCAATCAAATTTCCATATGTCAAGAAGGAACCAACTGAAGAGGCGATGGAAAATCGTCGGTACTGTCGCTTCCATAGGTTCGTCGGCCACCCCACCAGCGCTTGCAAAACTTTGAAGCACATATTTAAGGAAAAGGTCGAGTCAGGGGAACTTAATCTCGGAACCGAAGGAGTGCACAGAGATCCCCTTCCTGTCAGAACTTTCTCTATTTTCGAAGCACCAGTCAAGGAAGCAGTTCAGTCATTAATAGAGCATATCTTCGAATTGCTCTATCTATCGAAGGCGCAGAGGGGAGATATGTTTACGGCTTTAAATCATATAGTTTCTGGCAAACGCCTGCTGATTTCAGATGTACCTCCTGAACCTTCAGCCACTGACAAAGAAATATACGACTGGGGACTTCTCACCACAATTTTTACATCAAAGGAAATGAATTCAAAAGGGCGTTTGTTGATGTTGGTGCTGCTGTCAACATCATTCCTTTGAAGACTGTTTGAGATGATGGCATTACTCGACATGAGGCTACTCACGCTCCCACAAAAATCATAGAAGTTGTTACTCTTTTAGCTGCTGGCATTACTCGACATGAGGGTACAATCATCATTTCATTCATAAAGCGCCATGATTACTGGGGGGAGAGATACTTACGACTTCTTCATCGCTCAAGTCAGAAATTGTTTGCTCAAGAGCGGAGAAACGAATACCATCAATACTTGATGGGGAAAAGTTCTTCAACGGAATAACAATATCAGTTTCATGATCCTAATAATACGGCCGAGAAAGGGTCATAACAATGAGAATACTGGAAACTCACCAAAGCGCCAGCTGGGGACTTTATAGTATTGGGTAACAGCTTATAATTCTTATGCCTGCCTTCTCCGCCATGAACAACAGCCTCAGTCTCTGATAAATCTACACGGATTCGAGGTCTTACGACACGACCGTCCTGTGGTAAAGTTCAGCAACAAAATCAAAATACATTTATTATAATTTTATGAAGATTATATAACAAAGAGTACCTGAGAACATCCTGGAGACGATTTTCGATTATCACCGGAGAGATACTTCAATCTTGGTCGACTAGAAATTATCTCATCAAAGGGACGATCCTTCACTGGAGGCTGACCGACTGTCACGAATTCATGCAATCGCTCAAATTGATCGTCCCATAAGGCTGCATAACCTGGAGTCACATAGGCGAATCTATCAGAGCAATGGAGCCTGGATTTACTTCCTTCCATGTGAGTATGGTCCAAATGAGTCATGAGCTTCTCAGCTGATGGTTTCCTCCTCCGAATAGTTGGAACGCACTGGTTCATACCCATTTGATGAGCTGCTCTATCAATATTATACTCTTTCACTGAAAATTCTCCATACGAGACCAACAACAGATGACCAGGGGTGAAACTCAACATGAAAGATCTCTCGTCATCATTCAGATCTGCACCAGATGACAAATTAGTGCTCTCTCCAGTGTTGAAAGTCGTCGGTTGAGAAACATAAGAAGGAACTGACACCCAGGGATGGAAATTGAACTCAGATTCATCATCCAAAATGTTTATAAGGTGTGCCTTGGACCGAGGCTGCTTTGTGGACCAACGCATGATCCTAGCGTTGTTTTTCTCATGGAAAATATGGCGAGCATCAGTATTCGGTCCTTGCAAAACATTCCGTTGAATGGGTGCATAATTCTTGAAATGCTCCCACATTATAGCTTGAATAAACTTCATATTAGCATAACATTCAATCTTCATGAAGCTATTCGACACACTGGAGTCTATAATCAAAGAATCTAAGTTGTAATACAAGGATCCCAAGAAAGAACTACCTATCGGAAGTTGCTCACCTTGAGCCATCTTAATAGCAAAGGGGATCACAAAAGGCTTCAATAAGTTAACACTGTCTTCGAAGACATCTCTGGACAACCACAAACATAAAAATGCAGCATTGGGTAATATATCGTCAATAGGTTTGTCAGAAACCTCGTCTTTAGGCCACCAGCGTGTCAACCAGAGAGCATAGCATCCTTTACTGCCAGCCTTGTTTTCTACCTCCATTGCAGCTGTCAATACATGAGAAATGACGGTCTTCTCATATGAAAGATCCCCAGGGAGATTGCCCGTGATTGGGAGATACATCAGAGCCGCCACATCTTCCAAGGTAACGGTAAACTCTCCCCATATGCATATGAAGGTTTGAGTAGGGATGTACCAACGAGCAAGCAGAGCCACAATACCTCTAGCGTCATGATAAATGAACAAATCTCCAGAAGCCTGAATGGATCTTGTCACCTGCGCCCGATCAAGCATGGCCCTCACGTGAGGAAAACCCAACATGTGCCTTGCCCATCCAGCAAACTTATTCAAAGGTCGACGAGAAAGCTTAAATTCTATAATCGATGCAAGGAAGATCCCTCGCTCAAGACAAAATCGGATAACTGTCTTAGGAGTTACGAATTTCTTCTGAGTGACAGTCCTGGGATTTATCAGAAGAAGATACGCTGGAGATTTCAAGTGTTTTTCATCTCCTGGAGTGTCTTCCTCAAAAAATGCATCATCAATGTTTGGGACGTTCTTAATCCCAGGGGTTTCATCCTCCTTTTCACCAACAGAAGCTTCATCTGTGCATGTCTCATCTCTAGAGATGCCATCATCAACACACATTTCATCTCTTGAAGTTTCGTTAACTTGGGAGCTGGCCATATTTATGAAGTAGCTGCAAAAATTCACATTACATTCTACTTCAACACATCATTTGGAATAAAGGAAATACTAGTGTCTAACGGAAACTCTTGACTCTTACCTTTTTACGCTTCCACTAACGGTAGTGATAGTAATGCAAGGGTTAATACTTCAAAATCGTTCGTTTCTTCGAGACCTACAAAAACGAACAACTTAGATTTTTCATAAAATCATGAATATTTCTACTGTGTGAACATTCACCATAGAATTATGAGAACTAAAACATTATTTCATCATAAATAGTTGTTTACCTCTAAGCGCACAAAACTCAAGTTTTGATTTTAGAGAAAATAATATATATTTGCATATGTATATATAAACAAAACGCTTATTTATTCATGAAAATAAATAAATATTTTTTAACACGATCCAGGCTCATGAAAATAAATTGTGGAAACTCCACGGTTTCAAAAAATAATCCATGAATCGACCATGGTTTTACAAAACTCTTTTCCTTTGTACGTATTTGAAACGGAGGTTTATTTCAATCTTGTGAAAACTCACGCATTACATGATAAAGTTTTGATTTACATGAAAGCTCATACAAAATTTTTTATCACTGGGCACAAGTTCATGTATACATAAAGAAGAAAAACTCTTTTCTTCGTATCATTGTTATTCTTCAAAACGAAGGGTTTATTTCGGTTTCACGAAAATTCACTTTTTCATAATAAAATTTGGTTCACATAAAAAGTTCATAAACCTAGTTTTATCACTGAACCTAAACATTCATATATGAATAAAATCTTTCCTAAATCAGGGATTATTATTAGTTTTCAAAAACTAGCGATCAAACGAACATACGTTTTCAAAAACGATGGTTTTCGACGAAACCCACAATCATATATACACGGGTATATAATTTTATCATGATCAATATGTGAACAACCCATAGAACTCATGAGCATCAGCAAAAAAAAAAAAACTGTCGACGCCGACCGGAAATTGGCCGACAGTGGCTACGGCGGTCGGACGACGGTGCTCCGGGAATTCTTCTCCTCCCTGGCGACGTGAAGGTGATGATGAGGTGATGGGAGATACTGGTCGTGGGAAAATTTAAAAAAAAATGAAAAAATGAAGGGAAAAATTCCTTGTATATCAAACTTTATTATTTCCAAAACCTAATTTTCTAAGGATTTCCTTATTCGGCCCGACCCGCGAATCCTAAACGACCAAGGTCCCGTCATCTAAATCAGCGGTTCAACACCAACTTATGGTCATCAAATGACATTCTTTCATGCCACTGGAAACTTCTTTCAAGTCATGGTACGCTCGTTCGATCGAAATCCGGTAACATCTTAACTTACAACTGAGTTTGATTACTTATATTGTTAGGACCGGAAAATCACCATTCAATGCTGACTGAGGAACACGGATTTCCTCACTAAGCAGAGGACTTAATGTAGATGGTGGATTTTCGATGAAGGATGAAATCGTAAACCCATAATTATACGAACCTCTGATCCAGCAGTCAGACGTGAGTATTGAGACACAAATCTCTCATCAAATTCTCTGACTGAGAATACTTTCTCTCAGAGTACATGTATATATGTAGTCTCACAACTGGACAATAGCATATCTCATGAATACTGAACACTTCAGTAATTATTCCTATATAGTATCACGGGATGGACGGCTCCTAGACATCTTGCTCTGCTAGTATGCAGCGATAACGTCTTCAGGATACAAACAACGAGTTTAACCTGACTATATAAAGGATATGAATCTCCGGCAAGCTCATATCAGAATAGTTAATGCTCCTAGATAGCTTGCTCTGCTAGTATAAATTCATAAATTAATTATTCCTAAATTCTAGGATTCATCCGCAAAATTTCTGAAAATATTCAAATATTTTCGCATATATTTCATTATGCAAACCATGGTTCTTCCCAGTAGAAATCCATGGGTTATTAATAAATATTCGACGCACGGGAATCATAGCTACCTCTGAGTAAGCCCTGTTTCAAATGGTGCAAGTATATTCAACGATGATGCATTAACAATCACCGCACGAACGAGTATTTCAAAATACGACGAAACGATAAACCTATGCACAATAGGATGAACAAATAACAAATAATTAAAAATTGACCAAGGTGCTGGGAGCATGGACCCACTGACCGGCCGACCGCGCCGTGGTCAATCCCACACTAGTTTCATATTTTTATCATATTTTTGTTGTTTTCCTTGAGTTCATGAAAAACCTTTCACTTGAACGAATATCCTTTGTTTTAAGGAAACTCTTCAATTTCATGGTGCTTCCTTCGCGCGGAGGAAATAATATAAAATTAGGGAAACATGATGGGGGCGTGACCATTGGCCAACCGGCCATGCCTTGGTCCCAGCCGGCCCCTCACCTCATTGTTCCTCATTATTTTATTATTATTTCCCTAATTTCATGAAAACTTCTTAATCTCATGATATTTCCTTGGTCCCATGAAAAATAATAAAAATTAGGGAAACCCGTGTGCACGGGCCATGGCCGGTCAGCCAAACCCTAGGTGGCTCACACGTCCCGCTTTTTTATTAGCATATTTTTCATGTTTTCATAATCCCATGAAATTCCTTGATTTCATGATATTTCCTTCAAATCATGAAATAATAAATAAAATTAGGGAAAAACGCACGGGACCGGGCCCTGGCCGACCAACCATGCTCCAAGTCGGTCCCACATGCCCACACGTCTCTTATTTTATTTTTTATTATTTTTTGTGTTTCCTTCATCTCATGGAAATTCCTTGATTTCAACAAAACTCTTTAATTTTGGCAAAACTCCTTCGTTCTATCATATTTCCCTAAAATCATGAAAAATATTACAAAAATTATGAAAAATGTGTGGAATGGATCCCTTGGCCGGACGGATGTGCCTTGGCCATGACCAGTCCCACACTTCATAATTCTTTCACTTTTTCAGTATTTTCCTTCATCCGATTAAGTTTTGACGGTTTTATCAATAAACCTTAATTTTGTCATATTTTCTCAATGGTCGCTCAAACGTGCACCAGAAAATATCAAAATTCTCAGGACTGAGACACGGATGTCTCAACGAAGAAAGAATGTTACCTTGACCGACCAAGGTTGTCTTTTTGGCTCGCAATGAGCCAGTCCCACGTGTTTTCACAATTTGACCTAATTTGCGCAATTGCACGTATTGGGTCCAAAAACTCTCCAAATAATTTCAGAATTTGACGGAGCGATTATCATTTGATACCTTGACCACCCAGGGATAGTTTCATGACCCCTTTTGTTGGTCCCTCACCTTTTCATAATTAATTAAGTTTTATCACCTAATACTGAACCCAGCACTAATTCAATAAATGATTAAACCGATATTTAATCATTCTTTCATAAATTCACCAACTTTTCAAGGAGGTCTTGGTTCTTTCTCACGCGAGCATATGAGAATTTCATGGTCGATCCTTGGTCCCATGAATCCGGTTATCTTTCATTCCAAGGATAAACCATCAATTGGTCATCAATTGATCAAATTAGGGTTTCTGAATCCAAGGATCATGATTCCAGATTCAAACACTAATAATTTTGCAATGATCTCATGATCAGTATTCTTATTAATTATGCTCGGTTCAACTACCAGCACTTTAATTAATGTTTTATTTTCGTCACGCTGCCAATAATTCATCAGATGAGCAACACTTGCTCAGATGAGCAATATTTACTCAAACCAATGAATATTAGAACTATCAATATTAAACAAATTATCGAGCAACACTTGCTCACCTCAACGAGAGGATCCTATCACTATCTCAGCATATGTACTTAATTCATGGGTTGCAGAACATTTTACAAAATCATGTTTAACTCAGCAAATACGTGGACTTATCGTCCCATGAAGCCATGAAGTCAACAACTGACTAAATTAACCACGAGACATCAATCGTGTCACTTGGGGGGATATCAACTAGGGTTTTGGTTTGGCGGTCTACGGTACGTGTGTTTAAACACACGATAGAATGTGAGCAAGTCGTGCAATCGGTTGAAGGAGTTAACAAAGTAGTGGGTGGAAAATTAACCAAGTCTCCGCATGATGAGCGCAACTGGTTTCAAGCACTATTTACATCTCTCCACTCTTTCACTCCATCAACTGTCACACTTCATGGGATCATGGTATCTACAATTCCAGAAATATAAATAAGTCTCTGAATCATGATTGAAAATACAACACCGACATCAACGAAATCAACGACGATTTGACGCCTCACTCATCAATTGAACAATTACTCTCACCGACGTCTCACTTATCTTATTCAGAATTCATAACACACCTACAATCTTTGATTACCGTTGATTTCACATATTTCTCAGCTTCCCTCCTACAGATCAACCCATCCTCTCTTATGACCGAATTTACTCTGGAACGATCATTTTCTTGGTTTAAGACGGAGTACTACAGATTGATCTCTCGAACTTAAAGCACCCCCTTTGTAGCGGTGCATCTGTGTGAGGTTTAACATTTTGCTCGGTTCAAGGAATCTCCTTCGCACAGTTGTCCCCTTAATTCCGCCAAAATCATCAAATCGTTTTTCCTCATCTACACTTGGTTAAATAACTAAGTTATTTAGGAACTCGATACTTGTGAAGTATCATGTGTATTCTATGCAGGTGCTGCATCGAATGTATTCGGAATGTATAAAGCATCGTTGTTGAGCATCATGCCCTGCCTATTTCACGTGAGGGTTTGGAGTCTGCGCTAGCAAGTCCTCCCTTGGCCGACCACATGGTGTGGTAGAGAGGCGAATGGTGATCATCATGACGCCTCATTGACCAATTAACTCCTGAATAGGGTTGTATAACCAAGCATGTAAAGTTGAACGGATGAGATGATCTTTGAGATGCTCATCTGCGACCGTTAGGGTTTATGAAGAGGTGCACAAGCATCACTCTTCAGCTTGGTCGAATTCAAGCTTAGGACATGGTTTTGGCAGGGCCGACCGTGCATGCATGTAGACGACATGATGGTGCAGGCGCCCATATCCCATTTTATCGTGAAAGTGTGATCTTGGCCACTCAATTCGTCTGGAAAAATTGAGTGGTCGAGATCAATTTGCGACAGAAAACTGGTGCCACAAAATCCGCGCATTGTGCTAATTTCGGGAGCGCATTCCAAGACGACCAAGCTTGGTCGGTCTTGGCCGATTGGTAAGGTGTGTAGGTGGCAGGCTGATGTTCACGCCTATACCTGATTATCCCATGAAAACGTGATCTAAGCCACTCAATTTTCCCGGCGAAGTTGAGTGGTCGAGATTAGTTTTCAATTGGGAAGTGTAACAACGTAGTTTGGCCATGCAATTTGGAATAACCAGGCATGGTATGCCTTGGACCACCAGTCATGCGTGTAGATGGGCCCATGGTGATCATGTTGACATGCTCGGGACCTTTTAAGTCTACATATACACCCTCCATCTAAGCTTGCGAAGATGGACGCTCGTGATCAATTTGCGGCACATGTAACATGTCGTAAAAACCCTAATTAGGGTTTCATATAGTTCACTTCTATGCAACTTCACCCGATCAGTTTTGCATGTTATTCTTCTCCCTTGGGGAGGCCAATCGTGTAGGTCCCACATTGGGCAGGCGATGAATATGTCGGTACCTGTTCCTTGGCCATAGGTTTGATCTAAGCCATCCAAACATGTCGGTGAAGTTGGATGGTTGTGATCAAACTGCGACACATAACCCTTTAAAGCATCACGCCAGCCTTGTTTTGAGTAAACGTTTGTTTCTCTAAGGCTTTGCTCGTGAGAAGGTCAGTCAGGTAAGTATGAAGGGGGCCCACCGGTGTGTAGGAAAAGCTTGTCCGACCGGCCATAGGATGATCCACGCCGTCCGATCGCGCCGGCGAAGTTGGACGGCCGTGGATAATTTTAAGACCGCTGCTAGCAGTCTTTGCTCGTTCACATTTCCTACAATCTGCTTCACGACCATCCTTCCTTAGGATGGCATTTGGTGGATTTTGGGAGATGTGATATATGTTCGACCGATTAGGGGATAAACGGGCCCGCTGGTGGTCATTATGGTGGTAGCCTGCTCCTGCTAGGGTTCGTCTAGGCTGGTTAAATCATGCGGCCAACTTGCATGGTCGTGATTATTTCTGAGACTGCTATGGACAGTCTGGATGCTCAATCGGGCTAGTATAGCACACCGAGATATATATGCTCAATCGGGCTAGTATCACACACTGAGAGATGTATTCTCAATCGGGATAGTATAACACACCGAGAGATGTATGCTCAATCGGGCTAGTATAACACACCGAGAGTTGCAGCATGTATGGGCATTTTGTGCATACCTCACTGTTGGTACTTAGATATTCATGCCACTCTGCTGCGAGTAACAATCGGTTATCATGCCGCACCAACAATGAGAGTTTTTCTAAGAACAACACAGGAAATGCAAGGCATTTTATGTATTAATTGGTAATGCTAAAATTCAAGAATATTTGGGGATTGTTGCTACATCCTCCGTTCTAGGTAAATTAATAAAGCGAAGAAGTATTCATCACTTATCAATTGGCCTTATCTTCTGCAGTACGGCTCGTACAAAATATTGGTTTTACAACTTTAGCCCTGAACTAAAATCCACCATCAACATTAAGTCCCCTGCCTAAGGCATAATGGTTACACTATTGTGGGGTAGGCATTAAATGGTGACAAATAAAGATAAAACTTTTGAGACAAAGTTTAGATATTACCAGGAGAGACGGGTCGTCCTGTCCTTGGAGCATGTCACGTTCAAGAGGCATCCAGGCGAGTGTTCCCCTAGCATGATATCGGTCTTGCCTGCTTCGATCGACCTTGCTATGATTGCTTCGGTCGAGAGACTGCTTCGTGTTTGTTCCGCTCGAATGTCGGTCTTGCCTTCTTCGATCGACCTTGCTATGCCTACTTCGGTCGAGCGTGGGACCTGATATGAGCATGCTTGCTTTAAACATGGGCATTTGTGCATGCTTCGATCAAACATGGGTCCACCGTGTACATGTTTCATACGTCGGCCCTCTCATGTGCCTGTTTTGCTAAAAAAATAAACCTTGTGTGCTAAAATATGGATATGGGTCCTGCAGAGAGCATTGATGAAGCTCCTGGAGCGAGCAGGTCCCGGAGAGTATTGAAGCAGCTTCTGGAGCAGGTCCCGGAGAGTGTTGAAGCATCTTCTGTAGCAGGTCCCGGAGAGTGTTGAAGTGTTGGAGCTGAAACGCCTTCTTTTGGAAAGAGTGATTTGAAGCGGCTTCTGCTGGAGGGAGCCTTGAAGCGGCTTCTTCTGAAGGGAGCGTTGAAGAAGCTCCTGCTAGAGAGAGTGTTAAAGCGGCTTCTTCTTCAGTTTGGTTTCCCCTTGTAAATTACATGATTCTTGATTGACCATCTCTCTTATGTTGAAGAAGTCCTTGACTGACGACGAAGGAATTTCATGTTGAGCCTCAGTCCCCAAACTTGATTTATATGGTTCTATCTTGTATGGTCGGTGAGTTTACCATAATAAATATATCACCATCTCTCCTCCGTGACTCTATTACTTCACCATGGGAAAATAAAATATGCAGAAGTTCGGATTACCAATGTCCGTAGTGGTTGTTGCTATGATAAATCTCTGATGGTATCAATCGATGAGCAACAACGGTTTTTGGCAGCAGTTTTGATCAGAAAAGACTGTAAGGGATAGGCGTGGTGGCAACTTGCACGAGCTTGGCACTCTTCATACAATGGTAAAGATCATCTCGTTACTAGAGGGATAAGCTGGAACCGATAGACTTCTTGATGTTTCTTCATGGAATAGAGAAGAGGCAGACAGTCCCCTGCATGTATCCAGAGCTCTCGACTTAATAGATGTTGTCATGCTAGGTTCACGAGACCGTCTTTACGTCTGCTCTCTTGAGTATGTCCTCGTCTTTGGCCATCTTGGAATCACAGTGATAGCGTGCTTGCATCTCTCTAAATTCACCATCTTTGAGATGGGCAGTGGTAAGCAGTCCCCAGTTATACTAATTTGGTTACGCAACTACTTCTTCTACGGGAGACAGATTCTGAAAGCGTCTCTCATTGACGTAGTTACCATATCTTGGACGTTGTTCACCATTGTGGCAGTCGTACATATGGTACTGGAGTTTGGAGTTAGTGATTTTGGACGTGATGGATGTTGTATCTCGGTGGTCTTCCTCTTGCTACTTCAGTGAAACTGCTTACAGAAGGCTGAAGCTTGCATTTCTTGTTGGTGAGATGTATGTTTCCTTGAACATCATGAGGCCGTTTATGACGGGCAGGCTTGTTCTTTCTAGCAGGGCAGGTACTGTTGCAACCTGAGCGTTTAACATCTTCACGGAGATCAGAGGGTGTCTGAAAGCAAATGATCTTCGACAAATCACGATTGACATGTATCCTCCTATTAATGCACAATTACACTACTTATTTTTCAGTCACATTTGGATTGTGACCCTTCAGTGCTTGAATTCGGGACCTCTTGACATAATCATTAGGATGTTCGCTGTTTCGTTGAAGCATTCCTCTTAAGTCTGACAGAGTGATTCACCCAAGCTGCGGATTTTTCTCGACATGATGATGCAGACATCGCTATCTTCTTGAGGCTTCTCCCTTGAGGTGTTGGATCCAGTAGATATTAAGATGTCCCAGACTCTCTCTTCTTCCAGACTGACATAATAGGCGAACCCTTTATGATGATTTGGATATGACAATGTTCGTTGAATCTTCTGAAACGTTTCCCGTTGTAGTGTGTTCCAGACAAAACTTACTCCTTTCTTTCCCATGAAGCTTTGGAGTTTCTTTACAGTTCGCGGAGGCAGCATCGTGAGGATAACTTAGGTCTTGGATGGGTCCACTTTGATTCCCTTAGCAGTCACCTAGAATCCCAGAAATTTTCCTGAAGAGACGCCGAAAGCGCATATCAAAGGATTCATCTTTAACTTGTATTCACGGCACTCGAACACTTGTCGTAAGACTCCTATGCAGTCCGCCCGAGATTTTAATTTGAGTATTATATCATCCACGTAGTCTTCAACGTGCTCATGCATCATGTCGTGGAAGATTTCCTTCATAGCGCGTTGATACGTTGTACCAGCATTCTTTAAACCAAATGGCATTACAGTATAACAAAATTTCTGAGAGGAGTTTGAAAAGTTGTCTTACTCGCGTCATGCTCATATATCCTTATCTGATTGTAGCCGCTATATCCATCCATGAAGGAGAACATGCCGTGTCCGCTGGGGGAATCTACTAACATGTCGATGTTAGGTAGAGGAAAATCGTCTTTTGGGCAGCATCTGTTCAAGTATCTGAAATCTTCGCAGCACCTGATCTGTACGCTTTTATTTTTCACCGGAACTACATTATCCAACCAAGTCGAATGATGGACGTGCTTAGTGAAGCCAGTAGCTAACAGATTATGAATCTCAGCTTGATTTGCTCTTCTATCTCGTGTATGAATTGCCTCAGAGATTTCTTGATCTTCTTGGATCCATGTATGACATGTAGATGATGGCTGACTAATTTTTCAACTTGACCGGAAATTTCTTCATAGGTCCAAGTGAATATGTCCTTGTATTCTTTGAGAAGTTGCATGAGCTGCGTATGTTCATCTGTGGACAAGGTTGAGCTGATGGAGATAAGCCTGAGAGATTCTTCATTCTCGATATTAGAGATTCATCGGTCATGGAGCTGGTGCTGTCGTGGAGCATCCAGCACCTCTTCATGTGGGTCATCGTTGTTGTAGCATTTAATTGGGCAGGGAGACTGGGCATAAGTCTCCCTATTAGTGTGAACGTGGGTCGCTTCTTTACCGGATGAAGAAGAACGCCTTATAAGCAATGATGCATTGTGAGGATATGCAACTCGGTCCTCCTCCTTGATTGATGCCCACGTGGGGAGTGGGATGCAATGAACTTTGTCTGGTTCTTCCCGCGGAGCTTCTCTTGGTTCAAATAACTCCACTCCACATATAGGTGCGTAAGGAGACAGCGATGCATGAATAAAAATGACTTATTTATTCAGCATAGTATAATGATACATCGAAGGGAAAATCATATTTTCATGAAGCCATGGTCTCCCCAGTATCATATGGTAGTCGAGATACTTTTCTATGACTTCAAATTTTACCTTTGACTGGACGGGCCCTATAGATAAATTCAGATTGACATACCCGTATGTGTTGGTTTGGTTTCCTTCAAAGTCGTGGTAGGCTGCCGTACGATCTTGTTCGGGTGAACCTTGGCTGTCCTGAGTATCTTGAGGGTAATCACATTCGAAGACACTCCTGTGTCGATGAGGGCCCTCTTGAACTCTGAATCCTTAACGAGGTGCAGTAACATGTAGGGCCCGGTTGTTACCTTCTTCCGCCATCATTTCTTCTTCTATAAATGTAACATTATTCGCAGACATCTTCGGTGTTTTGGAGGCTTCTGGGCGCAAAGGAGTTACCTGTACATCCAAGGTTATCTAGTTGATTGCAGCAAATGTCTTTGTCCGCTGATCCTTCGAGAGGTGTAAAAGTTCGCACAAACTTTCCACTAGAGAAGTAGCCTCCTGGTCCACCAGCCTCTGGTTCATAGTGATATTTTTGACTTGAGGAGGATCATTGTGAGGATCAGTCCCCAGTGTAGAAATCTCCGTGACAGGGGAACCGCTCATATCTGATGTCATCTTGACGAGGAGATCGAGTATGCCATTTTTCGTTTCTTTGATCAGGTCCATGTTCTTTGTGTGAATCTCCTGCACCCGTGCTAACTCGATCAATATTGGCATTCTTGCGGTTACACCATTAGACACACCATTGGGAGGAGGGGCATCTTCGCTGGAGGAACTTCGATCGGAATTCGAAATTTTTTGGTGAGTCCTAAGACCAACCATTTTGAAATCAACCAATGGGATTGGGTATTGAAGAAATTGATATTGCAACCGAGAGATTAATCTCCCTCTGTGGTCGCCAATTGCTTATGGGTGAAAACTACTTATGCTGGTTTTGGTAATTTGGGGTTTGTGGATGAGAAGTGAATCTAAACCCTAAAAAATGCATTGCACTAGAGTGCTTTTGATTCGAGAGATCAATCTATACAATTATCGCCTAAAACAAGAAATGGCCGTTCCAGACTTGTTTCGGTCACAAAGTGAAGGAGATGGGGTTGATCTTAGGGAGGGAAGCGTAGAAGGTGTTGATATTTTGAAGGTGTAGGCTTGTTTATGACTTGTAACAGAAAGGTGAGCAGGCTTACGAATAATGCAAGCTGGCTCTGGGTGTTTGAATATGTTTCGTATTAACACTTGGTTTATGTGTTGTGTTCTTTGTTGTGGAAATAGGGAGGAGAACCTATTTATACAAGTCATTTGAGCCTTCTTCACGTCTCTCGTGGGAAGTGGAGTGATGGAGTAGTGAAGTTGTGTGTTAGCATCACACGATCAGACTTGCCCACTTCTCCCATCATCGCTAACCGTCCATGTCTTCCTGACACGTTCTTGTGTTGGCGCGTTGCACGCTACACGATGTAAACCTCCAGACCAATACCCTAGTATGTATCCCCCATTTTGTGACATGATTGATGTCTCGAGTGTGTGGATCGTGGGACCCACAGAAGGTAACATGCAATGCTTGGTTAAATAACTAAGTTATTTTGGAAGTCGATACTTGTGAAGTATCGTGTGTATTCTATGCAGGTGTTGCGTTGAATGTATTCGGCATGTACAATGCATCTTTGTTGAGAATCATGCCCTGCCTACTTCACGTGAGGGTTTGGAGGGTGCGCTAGCAAGTCCTCCCTTGGATGACCACGTGGTGTGGTAGAGTGGCGGATAGTGATCATCATGACTCCTCATTGACCAATTAACTCATGACTAGGGTTGTATAACCAAGAAGATAAAGTTGAACAGACGAGATGATATTTGAGACACTCATCTGCAACCGTTAGGGTTTATGAAGAGGTGTGCAAGCATCACTCTTCAGCTTGGTCGAATTCAAGCTTGGGACATGGTTTTAGCAGGGCCGACCATACATGCATGTAGTCGACATGATGGCGCAGGCGCCCATACCACATTGTCTCGTGAAATTGTGATCTGGGCCACTCAATTCGTCCAGCGAAGTTGAGTGGTCGAGATCAATTTGCGACATAAAACTGGTGTCGCAAAAGTCGCGCATCATACCAACTTCGGGCGCGCATTCCAAGACGACCAAGCTTGGTCGGTCTTGGCCGATTGGTTCGGCGTGTAGCTGGTAGGATGATATTCATGCCTATAACTGATTGTCCCATTAAAACGTGATCTAAGCCACTCAATTTATCCGGCGAAGTTGAGTGGTCGAGATTAGTTTTCAATTAGGAAGTGTGACCACGCTAGTTTGGGCGTGCGATTTGGAATAACCAGGCATGGTATGCCTTGGCCGATCAGTAATGCGTGTAGATGGCCCATGGTGATCATGTTGACATTCCCAGGACTTTTTAAGTCTACATCTACATCCTCCATCTAAGATTGCGAAGATGGACGCTCGTGATCAATTTGCGGCACATGTAACATGTCGCAAAAACCCTAATTAGGGTTTCATATAGTTCACGTCTATGAAACTTCACCCGATCGGTTTTGCATGTTATTCTTCTCCCTTGGGGAGGCCAATCGTGTAGGTCACACATTGGGCAGGCGATGAATATGTTGGTACCTGTTCCTTGGCCATAGGTTTGATCTAAGCCATCCAAACATGTCGGTGAAGTTGGATGGTTGTGATAAAACTGCGACACATAACCCTTTAAAGCATCACGCCAGCCTTGTTTTGAGTAAACGTTTGTTTCTCTAAGGCTTTGCTCGTGAGAAGGTCGGTCAGGTAAGTATGAAGGGGGCCCACCGGTGTGCAGGACAAGCTTGTCCGACCGTCCATAGGATTATCCACGCCGTCCGATCGCGCCGGCGAAGTTGGACGGCCGTGGATGATTTTAAGACCGCTGCTAGCAGTCTTTGCTGGTTCACGTTTCCTTCAAGCTGCTTCACGACCATCCTTCCTTAGGCTAGCATTTGGTGGCTTTTGGGAGATTTGATATATGTTCGACCGATCAGGGCATAAACGGGCCCGCTGGTGGTTATTATGGTGGTAGCCTGCTCCTGTTAGGGTTCTTCTAGGATGGTTAAATCATGCGGCCAACTTGCGTGGTCGTGATTGTTTCTGAGACTTCTATGGACAGTCTGGATGCTCAATCGTACTAGTATAGCACTCCAAGATATATATACTCAATTGGGCTAGTATAACACACCGAGAGATGTATGCTTAATCGGGCTAGTATAACACACCGAGAGATGTATGCTCAATCGGGCTAGTATAACACACCGAGAGATGTATTCTCAATCGAGCTAGTATAACACACCGATATTTGCAGCATGTACGGGAATTTAGTGCATGCCTCACTGTTGGTACTTGGATATTCATGCTACTCTGCTGCGAGTAACAAACAGTCATCATGCCGCACCAACAATGAGAGTTCTGCTAAGAACAACACAGGAAATGCAAGGTGTTTTATGCATTAATTGGTAATGCTAAAATTCACAGAATATTTGGGGATTGTTGCTACATGCTCCATTCTAGGTGAATTAATAAATCGAAGAAGTATTCATCACTTATCAAATGGCCTTATCCTCTGCAGGACGGCTCGTACAAAATATTGGTTTTCCAACTTTAGCCCTGACCTAAAATCCACCATCAACAAAGATCAGAATTAACTTATTTTATCTTATCTGGAATCGAATTAGACTAAACAACACATCCCGTCAATATAATCATTCTTTAAGCCATAAATAATTCATACAAACCAATAAATCAACATGGATAATTATTCACCTCAACCGGAAGCAGTTGGAACAACATAGACATTAAATTTCCACTATTGCACCGAAATTTTGTAAGCCTAAACAATTGATACTACAATAAAGCAAATTAAGAATTGTTTTACTTAACTGGAAGCAATTGAAATAACATAGACATTAAAGCACCGCAATTGCACAAAATTTTGTAATCCTAAACGATTGATATATTTTGATGGTGGATTTTGGTCAAAAGATAAATTTGTAAAAGCCAAATTTTATACGCTGACATCCTGCAAAGGATAGGGCCATTTGATAAGTGATGAATACTTCTTCGCTTTATTAATTCACCTAGAATGGAGCATGTAGCAATAATCCCAAATATTTTGTGAATTAAATACACATAATTCATCCAGGATGGAGCATGTAGCAACAATCCCAAATACCCTGTGAATTTTTAGCATTATTAATTAATGCATGAATTTCCCGTGCTGTACTCAGCGGGACTCTCATTATTGGTGTAACATGATGACTGATTGTTGCTCTCAGCATAGCAACATGAATATCTAAGTGTCAATAATGAGGCATGCACGAAATACATGTACATGTTATATCTCTCGGTGTGTTATATTATCCCGATCGAGCATATATAATTCCCTAAAGGAAATCTGGACTATCCGTGTCAGTCTCAGAAATGATCACGGCCACCCAGGTTGGCCGCATGATTTAACTAGCCTAGACGAACCCTAGCAGGAGTAGGCTATCACCATAATGAACACCAGCGGGCCCATTTTTGCACTAGCCGGTCGAACATTGTGCTTCACTTCCCAACATGCCAAAACGCCAACCCAAAAGTAGGTGGCCGTGCAGGTTTTGGAAGATTTTCGAGTGAGCAAGACTGCTTAAGACAGTCTCAAAATGATCGTGAACGTCCAACTTCACTAGCCTGGTTGGACGGATTAGATCGCACCATGAAAGATGGAGGAGGCGCCAACACGCATATTGGCGGGCCCACTCTATCCCTGCCCGATCGGCTTTATCACGAGCAACCCATGGAAGAATAAACGTTTGCTCAAAACAGGGCTGGCGTGATGCTTCAAAGGGTCGCGGAATTACATTAGTGTCTTAAAATTAATCACGACCATCCATTTTCGCAAGCATGGATGGATGGCTTAGATCATACCTAAGACCGTGGAACAAGTATTTTTTTTTCTTTTTTGGTAAATCAAAGATATATTGAGAAAAGAAAAAAAGATTACAAAAGAAAGCGAGTTTAGACAGGGTCACAACAACCCCCTGAACTCATCAGCCAATTTTAAAACGGAAATAAGAAACATCTGGCATTTCTATCAAATGCAAGAAATTTGGGCGACCCTCATAGTGAAAGGCCGAACCCTAGCTAAATTGCATCCCCTTTTAGCCAACTTGTCTGCCGCAAAATTTGCTTCGCGGAAAGTATGCACAAATCTAATCGAGTAGTACTTTGAGCACACTTCACTCCATCTCTGCATAACAAACCAAGGAAGAGAAAGAGAATTGATCGATGTTATAACACTAGCAGAGTCTGTTCTAATAATAATTTTCCGATAAGCCCATTTTAGAGCCCAATCTAAGACCACCAGAATTGCATAAAGTTCTGCCAAAATTTTTGAAGTAAATCCCAGGCCTAACTCCATTTCCCCAATCACCTGGCATGAGGCATCTCTTGCAACAACACCCGCACCTGCCGTACCTGGATTATTCCTCGCTGCACCATCACAGCAAAGCTGTAACTCACCAATATCTGGAGGCGACCAAAGACATTCCACCGGGATGCAGTGGTTAACACTTCTGAAGGTTACCCTGAAGTGATCCAAAATCCTCAAGTCATCAGCAGAATTATGCATATTCCCCCTTAGACAAACTGAATATTCATTTATTAGGTGGAAAACACTTTTTTGGAAGAAAGTCCAGCTCGGCTTCTTCTTTTCATAGACCATTTTATTCCTAGAAAACCACAGTTGAGATCGCAGAACCATATTGGAAAGCATCCAAAGGTCCCTTATCATTTTACTTCTTCCCTGAGAGGCTTTATTAGACCAGATCAAATTATAATGAGGCTTGATGTTGAATATACATGTTATCCAATTCCACGCCTTTTATGCAAAGCTACAGCTCCAAAGAAGGTGTTCTAGCGACTCCTCCGCAACTTTACATAAGAAGCATTGCGAAGCCAAACTAATTTTGAATCTGCTTCTCACCTTGTCCATAGTAGCACAGGCTCCTCTTTCAAATTTCCAAATTTGGGCAGATAAAGAAGGATGAATTTCTTTTCTCCAGAGAAGCTTAGCCACCTCCCAAACATGGTATCTTTTCCTAATCAACTCCCTGGAAGATCTTACCGAGAAATTCCCTTTTAGGTCCGGCATCCAAATACGCTTATCAATACCTCCCTGGATTCTGGGCAGTGAAGAAAGATCCACCCCCTCCTCTCTCAGAACAGACCAAAATCTTCCATGGATATCCCAAGTGTCAGCATTGATTATATCATGCACTCGGGCCATTCTACAAAGGTCATTGCGACCCAGGACATGAGATAAGGAGACATTACCATACCAAATATCATAGAAGAGAGACGTAGTTCTGCCATCCCCAATGACACACTTAATATTTTTGTCGACATCACTAATAACCCAGCGAATACCCGGCAGAATAGAAGATTTAATACCTTTCAGCTTCACACGACCATTCCTGCAAGTGAATTTAGACTCCAAAAACCTAGACCACTTCTTAGAGGAAGTTTTTATACTCCACCACAGCTTCATAAGAATCTCCTTATTAAAAGTTCTTAGATCAGTTAGTCCTAAACCTCCTTCAGTGACCGAACAACAGATTTTATCGTATCCCACAACGAAAGAACGAGTGAGATCAGAATCCCCCGACCAAAGAAAGTTTCGAATAGCTCTATCGACGGCCCAATGTGGACCCCACACGACCGGCCTCCTCATGTGAGGAGCATAGCTTGCAAAACCGATCGGTTGAAGTTGCATATGCACGACCGATCCAAAACCCTAATTATGTGTCGCTAATCGATCACGAGTGTCCATCTTCGCAATCTTGGATGGAAGGTGTAGATATAGACTTAAAAGGTCCCGAGCATGTCAACACGATCACTGTAGGACCATCTACACGCATGACCGATCGGCCTAGGCCAAGCATGGTCGGACGCCTCGATTTGTGCGCCTTAAAGGTGGCATGCCGCGTCCCTTTAAGAATTCTTTATGGCACATGATTTCTTCCGCAAAACGATCATGACCACTTCTCTTTGCCAGAAAAATTAAGTGGCCTAGATCGCACCTTCATGAGACAAGGTGGTACAGACATGCACACCGGCAGGCCATCTACACACATTCTCGGTCGGTCCCGCCAAAAACGTCTCCCATGCTTGGTTTAGGTCAAGCTTAAGAGTGATGCTTGCGCACCTCCTCAAAACCCTAAACCTCCATTAACAATCGCAGACGAACGTCATATATAATCTCGTCCGTCCAACTCTACCATCTTGATTAGGCATCCCAGGCTATGAGTTAAGTGGCCAATAAAGTGTCGTGGTGATTACCATCCGTCAGTCTACCACATGGAGTGATCGGCCAATGGAGGGCTTGCCTGTGCAGCCTCTAGACGATCATTCGAAGATGGCTAGAATGCATCTGTTTTAAGACGCTTAATGGTGACTTACTCCGTTAAGCTTTAAAACAGCGATGATTTATGCATATTGAATATATTCGATGCATTACATGCACAGAATATACACAATATTTCTTGAATATAGATCTCCTAAATAACTCAGTTATTTAACCTAGCACCGTATGCTACTTCCTATGGGTCCCACGATCCACACTCGAGACATCAAACATGTCACAAACTAGGGGATACTTACTGGGGTATTGGTCTGGCGGTTTACAGCATGCAGCGTGCAACGCGCCATCACAAGAATGTATCTAGAGGCATGGACGGTTAGCGATGATGGGAGAAGTGGGAGAAGACGTGACCGTGCAATCACCCATATGACCCCACTACTCCATCACTCAACTTCCTCCACTTCCTACGAGATGAGGGTTTGCGCTCTATGACTTGTTTAAATAGTTCCTTTGCCTATTTTCCAAACAACATAGACAAGCACAGAAAACCAAGTGTTGTCATTCGTATCCAGAAAACACCAGAGCTGGTTGCTTATATTATTGCAAGCCAGTTCGATATTCTGATACAAGTCATAAACAACCAACACCTTCACAATCTCAACACCTTCTTCGCTTCCCTCCCTAAGATCAACCCCATCTCCTTCACTTTGTGACCGAAGCAAGTCTGGAACGGCCATTTCTTGGTTTATGCCAGAATTGTATAGATTGATATCTCAAATCAAAAGCACTCCCATGCAGTGCATTTGTTTAGGGTTTAGATTCATTTCTCATCCACACACCCAAAATTACCAAAACCAACAGAAATAGTTTTTACCCATAAACAACTAGCGACCACAGTGGGAGATCAATCTCTCGGTCATGAAGTCAATTTATTCAATACCCGATTCAATTTCCCAATTTCAGAGGGGTAGATCTTAGATCCATTTCAATCATTAGCATGTTCATTTTTTTCGATCGCAAAGTCTAGCTTCCGTCTTATGATGTATCCTCACCAGCCGAATTATCCAGAAGCCATAAATAATCCAAACCTCATGGAAAGTGTGGCCAGAATGCTAGAAGATGTCCTAGCAAACCAAGATGGAATTGTTATAAGGAAGATTTAGACGTTCCGTCTTTTAAATGATATAGCAGCTCAATTGCAAGAAGGCTCGGCAGGCGCTTTCCCAGGGGGTACCGCGAACGACGACGCAGTTGAATCTTTATATATAAATCATGTTTCTACAGAAGAGAACGTAGAAAGAACATGTGGCCACACCAGGGGACCAGGGAGAGACAAGCGGCATGATCCGGCTAACGAATGAGGCTCAAAGCAATTCCACAGAGGAAAAGACTTGTCAGGAATGCCACAACTTTTATCGGATAAAGGAAAAGGGACAGCCTATGAAACCTTACTGGGAGATTTATATCTCAAAACCCTTGATGAAGTACAGAAAGCTATTCAATATGCCGCGATATTTCAGCCAAACGAAGAACTGACTGAAGAAGGAGAAATCAGCCAAGAGTTACATGAATACAGAGGCTAGGAATACTCGACTCAGCCACCTGACAGTGATACACATGTCGATACGAGTCCCTCGAGAGCAGCTGCATCCCAACAAATACGACCAACCAAGCGGGCCACATATATGTTGACACACGCTTATGCTCTGACTCCGAAACATTCTTCATATCAAGATCAATAAGAGATATCACAGCAACATCTGTTAATAAAAGAAAAGCCTGGCACAAGGTAGACTCATTTCCTATTCTCGATGAATAAAGTCTTAGAATTATTGGAAGTATGGGTACGAGACGGAGAAGTCCAACTGCGTCCTGTGTGGCGACAACCGACGTGAATTTTCTCGAAGTAAGCACTAAGGAAGGTCCAATTTCATGCAGATGGAATTTCGAAGAACAAGTAAGTTCTATTAAACAAATTTACAGAGAGATAGTTTTAGAACTTACTAGGGACTTTACACCCCACTAAGAAAGAGATACAATGATGCAAACCACAGTAAACATCATGTTTTTTTTTTCCCCTCAGACGTATTCCTTTTCACACGATATTTGCAACTTTATGTGCCATGAATGATATCGTTAGAATAGTCACGTTATTTGTGATCAGAATGCAAATTCCTTCTAAAAAATAAATCTCTTTCAGAAAAACCATTCACACAACTATCTCAAAACAAACTAATTCAAAATTCAATTACCTATTAGTTCAATACCTAAAATCAAGTTGTGAAAGGAAACCTTCACATTACTCAAAAACTCCTAAGAATGAAAAGAATAAGTAGATGGCATAAAACATTCAAGGGAAGTCCTTCAGCAGCAACTTGCCCTTCTGTGAAAGAGCATCTTTCATTTTCTGGAGAACGGCATGTTCCAGCTTCAACTTTGTAGTTGCAGGAAATCCCACACTACACCCAACTCAAGAATTTATGACACAATTTGAAGATTAAGAACCTTTTTATTGATATGATCTTAAAAGAATTACAGTAATCAAGAATACAATTCACTTAATAAGATTTTCTCTCTCCTAAAAACTTTCTTAGCACTCAAAAATTCATCTCTCTCTCTGGAACTATTCATTTCCTTTATATAGGCATTTACATAATGGATTACAGCTCATGACAGCTCATTTACAGTTAAGATTCCCTTTAATTTCGGATCTGAGTTCTTGCGATAAATCGCAGTTAGCACCGCCTTAATCATTCGCAGGTTTTATTGATTCGTCGCAGAAATGTCACACTTTACTCATGTTCCTGTCGTTTTCATCTGATATGTCATTCCTTACGTCATTTTGAGATGTGTCGCAGAATATCATTGATGTATCGCAGAACTGTTGTTTATTTCGCAAGAATATTGTTGTGACAATATTCTGATCCTACATCTTGCCACTTCTCATATCTTTTCTGCGAAGAAGATAAAGATCATGAGAATTTAAGTTTCTTGATTTGCAGCAACTCCTTATATATTTTTTTTTATTTATTTATTTTACCCGACAAAGTTCCCTGTTTTACGCTTTACCATTGGCACGTGTCAATCCTTACTTTTTTACCGATTAACCCAGTTACCCATCCTTCATCTATAAATAGATGTCCCACTCGAGGAAAGATTTTCTTTGACCTTCTCTTTTTTCTTCAACTTCTTTCTTTTTCGTCTGCAATTTTTTCTTTCCTAATATCCTTCTTGCTGCTGCTCTAATGGAGACTCAAAGGTATGTTCTTATCTTGAACCTTATTTTGTTCATGTTTCATCATTTTTATCGCCTGATTTTCTTTGTAATCCCCATATTTTATATTATCCTTTTCAGTAACACTACTTCTCAGATTAAGATTACTGTCAAAAACCCTAACCCTAAAGTTCCTCAGAAAAGGCGTGTTGGAAAGGCGAAAAGATCTGAGAATGATAAGGTGATGATTTGAAAGGTATAACTTTCTTGCCTCTATTTTTGCCTCAGTAATTCTTTGTTTTCTATGTACTCAATTTTTCTCTATTTATTTGTTGACGCATATTTAGCTTCAAAACATAACCAATTAATGAAGATACTTGAATGGGAAACAATCGTTGATGAGGCCCGCATTGGGAAAGAGTCTTGGAAGAATCAATTTGATAGATTGAATATTCTTCACACATATTCAATTGATGAGATAAATAATCTTAAGAATGAGAATAATCAGCTAATCTGTGAACGAGATCGCCTAAGTAATGAAGCCACTCAACTTTTATATTCGCTAAATCAGACTAATTTGAAGGTGGAATCTTTATTAGATGAAAACAAAACCCTATCTCAAGAGAAACGTAGCTTTGTGAATAAAACAACGGTTTATTCGCAGCAATTGAGTAATCTTTAAAAGTTGTGTGACAACCAAAAGCAATATCTTCGTGTATTTAAAGATGAGCTTAAAAAGATAACCGAATCATCTGCCGCTGAACAAGAGAAACTTATAAAAGGTAGATTAGCTCTAAGCGTAAAAGTCAACAGTCTCAAAGATGACTATGCTCTACTGAAGAAATCCCATTCCTCCTTAAAAGAAGAAAATGCTTATCTTCTTTCTAAAGAGAGAAGTATAAAATCTCGTTTGAAAGGTAAAGTTGGTGATACTTTCGATGATACCATGAATCAATGGAAGAGTTGCTTCCTTAACATAATTCAAACTTTATCCTCGCAAAAGGAAGGTAGTCATTTTGACTGCCTCGTCTATTAATTATTTCATTGTATTTTCCCATCTTATTTCTTGCGAGAATTCCATCTAATATGCACTTTTTCTTCTGCAGAATCTGAGAAGCACCTTCAAGCTTCAATCTCTGATTTGTCTATGAGGTTGGCCAAACTTCGCAAAAAGAACACTGCGCTTTCTAACTCCCGCAACAGAGCATTAAGAAGATTAGACTATCTTGAGTACTTCAAAGATATAGAGATCAGAAACCGGGAAAATAATTGTCTGCGTAAGGCTCATTTAGGCGCTGAGGTTCTCGTAAACAATGTTCTATTCTCTCATTCTTTACCTCCTATGAAGATCAAACCCTTGGAGATAGATAATAACGAAGTCCCTCGTCTCATAGATGAAGATCTAAATTATTCAAGTAATGAAGAAGATTTTTCTGAGGATGAACAAAACCCACCTAAAGAAATAGAAGAAGAAGAGAATCCTCTCAATGATGGAGAAGAGGAATAAAATCCTCATAAAGAAGCAGAAGAACAGAATCCTCCTCACAAAACAATCACTGGTGATGGAGAAACCCAAACTAAAAAAGATGTCGCTGGTGAAGATAATAGTAGTGAACAAGAATGACAAAATTAGGGAAAAACATTCTTTGAAGTTTTATATTCTTGCGAAATATCTTGTTCTTTTCCTTGTCCTGCGAATGATTGTAATTTCTGAACCTTTCCTTTTCCTGCTTCTTTTGCGAAACATTGCAGTTTTTGTAATTCCATCATCTTCTTCTGATAATATATTTTTGTTAATCTAAATCTAATCTTCGCAAATTCTTGTAACTTGATTATCTTCTTTTTACTATCTTGATTCTTCTCAAGGAAGATAATGAAATATTGTTTTTAATCCCCATATTTTCCCCTCATAATCTTCCTTGTGAAGTACGTAATATATTACCATTGTAAGAAATCCCATATACTTTCCTCTTTTTATCAATCTGCAATATGATGAATGAATTATCGCGAATAATGTTGCGAAAAATCTGTTATATGCTTTGCAAATATAATCTCTCTTGTGGTCTTATTTTGCCTTCCTAGTTAAAGGTCTTATTATGCAACTTTTATGCGAAAAGATCGCAGGACATTCTTACTTTTACATGTAATAATCCATTGATCTTGTCTTATCATTTATTTTGATCTCTGCGACAATATGATAAGTCTAAGCCATCTTGCGAGATTAATCTCTCTTTGCTTTTTAAGACTCATGACATTGGCGTCTTTTCGATGAAATCGCAGGACGTTTTTGCGATTTATATCCTCTTGTCATTGATTTCATTTATCTCGTCTTTTGTTCTTATCGCAAAAAACCCATTGATCTCATCTTAACATTTCTTTTTTGGCTTTTTGGCCTATCATGCGGCAATATGACAGGCCTAAATATTCTTGCGAATATAAAGTCCCATGACATTGCCGTCTTTTTTGATACACAACTCCCTAATGGAGGGTATCGCCCTTATCTCTCCCCCTGGTTTCCCCTTCAAGGAGACGTACTTCTGCCATACAAGACTAGCTCCTCCCATCCGGTTCTAAAAACAAATAGTTGTTTTCGTAGCCTCTTATCCTTTATGCCTATATGGCTTATAGTTACGAGACTACACCCTAGTGGGGTTTTCTTCGGTCCGAACACATCGTAAGCCAAGACTTACCGTGGATGGCCAGGGTAGGTTCATCCGTCCCGGGCACCCACAGCTCAACCGTGTACCTCAGCGCCTTGATCATACTTTGCATTCCTTAGGAGAAACTCTCGGGCGCCCAACCAAGGTATAACCTTATATAGTTGGGAATCCAAGTTATCTCTCCTAGATGGATTTTCTATAATCCCAAATCTCCATGACTAGGTTCCAGCAGCAGTATAGCCTTTCCCATAGTCATGCAAAGAGATACCCCCCTTATGACGTACTTTAAGGACGTTGCCTCTTACGGAATAGAATCCGCGAACTAAGATGTACGCCATAAAGGATCGTCCCATTTTTATATGTTTTTAGGCGATTTGCGCCCGTCTTATGCATTTGCATTTAAAATTCTTAATTATCTCCCAAATTATTGCGAAAAATTGCTTTGTATTTTGCCAATTTTGTTCTTGCAAATTATTTCTTTTATTCTCTCGCAATTGCTTATGTATAATCCAATCATCTTAGTCTTTCAAACCTTTATTGATAATATTTTCTTAGATATTGTCTATTCCATGGTCTGCCAAGTCTTTGACCCATATCTCTTCCTTCTGGATCCATTAACTTATATGCTCCAGTTCCAATTATTTCTTTGATAATATATGGCCCGTACCATTTTTCGCTAATTTCCCTCCATTTTCTCGCTGATATTCTGGTGTTTCTCGCAGAACTAGATCTCCAACTTGGAACTCACGTTTCTTTACTCGCTTATTATATTTACGAGATAATCTGTGATGGTAGTTCTCCATATGTTGTAATGCTTTTTCTCTCTTCTCTTCTACTTCATCAAGTTTGTCTAGAATCATACCAGCACTAAGATTCTTTTCCCAAGCTTCTCTTTTTGTTGTAGGAATAGCAACTTCTGTTGGTAATACTGCCTCAACTCCATATGTTAAACAAAAAGGTGATACCCCAGTTGCTTCTCTTCGTGTAGTATTATAAGCCCAAACTGCATTATGGACTTATTGACACCATGTTCTATGATGCCCTTCTAACTTCTTCTTGAGGATATCTGCGATTGTTTTGTTAGTTTCCTCAGCTTGACCATTAGCTTGTGGGTATAAAGGAGTCGATTTTCCGCACTTTATCTTGAATGCATTAAGTAGCATCTCTATATTTTGTCCTTCAAATTGCTTTCTATTATCTGACACCAACTGCGCAGGAATTCCGAATCTGCAAATGATGTTTTCAAATATAAATGTAAAAATGTCCTTATCACGAATATGATGTACTGCTTTAACTTCTTCCCATTTTGTGAAGTAATTTGTTGCGACAATTAAATATCTCTTTTGCCCTGTTCCTAGTACAAATGGTCCCACAATATCTAAACCCCACTTTCCAAATGGCCAAACATTTTTTGAGGATGTTAATGTTTCACCGGGTGCATGTATTCTTTTTGCAAATCGCTGACATTCCTCGCAACTTCTTGATAAATTATTTGCATCTTCATGCATATATGGCCAATAATAACCTTGCATTTTAGTTATGTATGCTAAAGATCTTCCGCCGCTGTGATTACCAGCATCCCCACTATGTAACATTTTTAGTATTTGTTTTCCTTCCTATTGTGTCAAACATCTGAGGGAAGGCCCATTTAAAGATTTTCGATATAATATCCCATCTCTTAACTCATAATTTGTTGCTATCCTTTTTAATTTGTGTGTTTTTAATCTGTTTCTTGGTACCTCTCCCCTTGCTAGATATGCGTGAATTTCTGCACGCCAATCTGTGATAATTCGACTTGATTCTTCGCCATTATTTTCTACTATCATTGCCTCAGCTTCCTCTTCCTCTTCTTTATTAATTGAAGGTGCTATGAGTGTTTTTTATTTTTATATTTCTCGCAGTTGGGTCTACCATCATACTTGATATAAACACAAAAGCATCTGCGAGCCTATTATCTCTTCTTGAAATATGCCTCCACTTGAGTTTCGGAATTTTCGCAGATAATTCTTCAACAAGTTTCTTATATTTTTTCAAAGTTATATCATTAGTTGCGTATTCTCCTTCGATTTGGCGAATAATCAATTGCGAATCACTGGTAATTCTTACATTCTCTACCTTCATCTCTATTGAAAATCTTAGAGCATGCACTACAACCTCATATTCTGTTTCGTTATTTGTAAATTCAAATTCTAATCGGAATGCAAATGCCATTTTTGCACCTTCTGGTGAAATAAAAACGACTCCCACTCCATTTCCTTCTCCGTTGGATGATACATCTACTAATATCTCCCACATATTTGGTTCTGTTAAAAGATCTCTTGGATCCCCGTACTCTTCTTCTATATCCATCATGTCTTCTACAGCTTCATCATCCTCCAAAGGAAATTCTGCGAGAAAATATGCGACAATTTGAGATTTTGGCGAGGATAAAATTGCATATTAGATCTCAAAATGCCCCACTTGTGCGTTCCATCTTTCAACTCTGCCTGATCTTTTTGAATTTTTCATTACTAATTCAATTGGTACTTTTGTTAGTACTTTGATTTTATGCGCTTGGAAATATATGCGAAGTTTAGATGCCGCATAAACTAATGCCAGAATTAGTTTTTCAATCTTTGAATAGTTTTTCTCTGCAGCATTGAATGTTTTGCTGATGTAGTAAATTGGTTTTTCAACTCCTGCGTCATTTCGCAAAAGTACTGCGCTTAAAGCATGTTGAGTTGTCGCAAGGTACATCAACAATTCTTCTCCTGGTTCAGCCTTCTGTAAAATGGATATATTCATCAAATATTCCTTAATTCCTTGAAAAGCTTTCTCACATTCATCTGTCCATTTAAATTTTGTTCCCTTTTTTAGTATGTTGAAGAAATGCTTGCATTTATCTGATGGCCGCAAAATGAATCTGCCTAATGAGGCTAAAAGTCCATTCAATTTTTGCACATCTTTTATTGTTGCTGGAGTTGGCATATCTCGAATTGCTTGCACCTTTTCAGGATCAACTTGTATTCCTTCCTTTGATACAATATATTCCAAGAATTTCCCAGATGATACTCCGAAAGTATATTTCTCAGGATTTACCTTGATATTAAAAAGCCGCATCTGATCAAAAATTTCCCTTAAATCCTGCACATGATTTTTAGCTTCTTTGCTTTTTACCAACATATCATCCACATATACCTCTAAAGTTTTATGTATCCATTTTGCGAACACCTTTTCCACCATCCTTTGGTAAGTTGCTCCTGCATTTCGTAACCCAAAAGGCATCTTTGTGTAGCAATATAATCCTCTGGGAGCAAAGAATGCAGTATGTTCTTGATCTTCTTCCGCAAGTGGGATTTGATTATAGCCCTTGTATCCATCTAACGAAGATATTCGATCATTTCCTGCGGCAGATTCCACCAGCTGCGGAATATCTGGCAAGGGAAAACTATCTTTAGGACATGCTTTATTTAGATCAGTAAAATCGATGCAAATTCTTATCCCCTTATTTTTCTTGGGAACTACTACCATATTGGCGATCCATTCTGGATATTTTGCTTGCCTTATAATTCCTGCGTCAAGCATCTTCTGCAATTCTTCTTCTATCTTGGCATGATATGTGGTCGCAATCTTTCTTATTCTTTGTTTGAATGGTCTCACATTTTTTTTAATCTCCAATCTATGGCACACAACAGATGGATCTATTCCAGGCATCTCATCCATATTCCACGCAAAAATGTATCTGTATTCTCGCAGAAGGTTTACAATTTGCTCTTCTTCCTCCACATCCATCTTAGTTCCAATTTTCAGCATTTTTGGGTCTTCTTCACTTCCAACATTTACTTATTTTGTTGGTTCTGCTGCAATATAACTGGCTTCATGTTCTCCCATTGGTGTTGGTGTTTTATTATCTCCGCTGGTTCATCACTTTCTTGCAATACATCGTTAAATATTCCTTTTCCTTCTTCTGATCTTATCATGTAAATCTTGAATTCTTCTTCTTTCCTTTCTTCTCTCCTCATTTTTCTGCGCTGTTTTCGCAACTGAATTTTATTTTCACGATTCTTTACTTCATTCTGGAAACACAGCGCTGCATAATCTGCATGTCCTCTAATCTCGCCAATTCCGCTAGGCATAGGAAACTTTATGCACTGATGTAGAGTTGATGATACAGCCTTGATTGCATTTATCCATGGTCTTCCCAACATCATATTATATGGTGATTTCACGTCTACCACGCACAAAGTTATCTGCGTCTCTATTTCCCCCAGCGGAATTCGCACTACAATTTCACCTTTAGGTTTTGTTAGAGATTTTCCAAATCCATGAATATGATATGTTGGACTAAGCATTTATTCATCTTTGTATCCCATTTTCTTGAATGTGTGGTAAAACATTATATCCACAGAACTTCCTGCGTCCACCAGAGTCCTATTCACAGCCCACTCTTCTGTAGATCTTATTGATTTATCTTTTCTTACTGGTACAACAGACACTGTGATCACCAATGGAGATGTATAACTTAAATTTTCTTTCGGAATTTCTGCTGCCGTGAATGTGATCTTCTGTTTTTCCCAATCTTTTAGCGGTGATGCCTCATCTTCCGACATGATATTTTTTCCTTCAAAATCTCGCTTGTGTATCCTTCCTCTAATATCTTCATGGAACTTATCTATCATCATCTTTGTTATTACATCACACTCCAATTTCTTTTGATTATCTTTGACTTCAACCATCTTTTCTTCCACCAATTTTCTTGATATTATTCTAACTCTTGAATAATTTCTTTCTTTTACCTAACTTTTGCTATGATTTTCAACTATTCTTCCCTGTTTCTGGGCGCCAAAATGTAGTTGCAGGAAATCCCACACTACACCCAACTCAAGAATTTATGACACAATTTGAAGATTAAGAACCTTTTTTATTGATATGATCTTAAAAGAATTACAGTAATCAAGAATACAATTCACTTAATAAGATTTTCTCTCTCCTAAAAACTTTCTTAGCACTCAAAAATTCATCTCTCTCTCTGGAACTATTCATTTCCTTTATATAGGCATTTACATAATGGATTACAGCTCATGACAGCTCATTTACAGTTAAGATTCCCTTTAATTTCGGATCTGAGTTCTTGAGATAAATCGCAATTAGCACCGCCTTAATCATTCACAGGTTTTATTGATTCATCGCAGAAATGTCACACTTTACTCATGTTTCTGTCGTTTTCATCTGATATGTCATTCCTCACGTCATTTTGATATGTGTCGCAGAATATCATTGATGTATCGCAGAACTGTTGTTTATTTCGCAAGAATATTGTTGTGACAATATTCTGATCCTACAAACTTATTAGATAGCCTTTCGATCCCCTCTTCCTGGCGAGCGATGTAGTCTATGGAAGGAACTTCATGTATTTCTCCTTGCAGCTTCTGGATTTCAGCGAATCCTTCACAGAACCAGGAAGCGTTAAACTCATACTTCACGAACACATCCTGGTGGAACTCCCAATTTTCAATTACCTCTTTAGAAACAGTACGCCCAGTCACGATACTCTTGCCATAGATAGAAGATAAAGCTTATTCGACACGTTTGAATAATGCGAAGCGAGTTTTAAGCTTATTGGAGGTGGCGATGTGACCATGATTCTTCCATATTTTAGTATATAACTCCTCGAACTTAGTCAGCACACTGAATCCCTTAACCAGCACATGACCTATATAAGGAGCATCGAAAGGAGGCTCAAAGATAGCTCAAGGAAAAATAGGTTGCATCACTAACACTTCGTCAGAAGCCTTCTGAGTTGCAAAAGATCCTATGATTGCTCTATCGGTTGCTGGAGCTTGTTTAGGAGATTCTTTGGAGGGAGTTACCTCAACCGTCATGGTTGTTATCTCTCATGCGTTCCTCATGATGTTTGTTTCACTCTGAAGACTGATTTCTTCCACGGCCTTATCTACAATCTCACTGAGGTTACCGCTCTGGAATTCATTTCTTTCAGTCGTTCTCGCACCATATTTCTTATTGTCTTGAAGAGGGTCAGTATCGCCAGACTTCTCATCGTGAAGATCAGTATTGCTAGATTTCTTGTTGTGAGGATCAGTATCTCCAGACTTCTCATTATGATCACGTTCCAGTCTTGCGAAAGCGTTTTCTTTCGGAATTCCCTGATCACAAACAAGAATTACCTTTAGTGGAAGTTTCTCAAAAAGAAGGAATTAAAGGATCGAAGCGATTTAATACTTACATATTAGAAAAATTGAATACCACGAGACCGCATGCTTGCTTCTTGGTATGGGGACTGCAGCCAGTAGCATCAGCTCTGGTTTGTTTACCTGGAAGCGACTTCAATCGTTTGAATTACTTTAAGGTATCGACAGATGGCTCGCCGCAAGGGATTGTTGTAACTTCTTCAGAAAACATTAGAAAGGATAACATCTGACTTATCCAAAAGTCCTTATACTTGGAAGTTATCACCGGCCTTTTTTCGATGGACAGAAAAGGTTAACTCTGCTCTGATGTAAACATATCAGCATTGACAATAGATGGAACAAGATCCTTTGAAGGCGCTGGTGGACGACATATTGGAACACCCTGGTTAAACCCCATTTGGCGTGCAACCCTATCAATGTTATAGGGAACCACAGTAAGGACTCCATCAAAGAGAGAGGGGATGTATCCTAACATATTGCTTCGCAAAAATATGGCTTCTCCAGGACTCTTGGATTTCCCTCTAGATAACACAATGCTAGAAGTGGTGGTAGAAGTTTCTGGCTGAACCACAGAAGGATGGACTGTTCCCCACGGGAAATAATCTCTGGCGTGCACATTATCGAGAAAGTCAACAAGTCTCGACCCGAGTTTAGGACGTCTATTCTGCCAACAGAGTATTCTCGAACCACCATACAAACTGGGAATTGAAGTTGCAGGAGCAGGAGCATAACTCTTGAACTGTTCCCATAGACATGCATAAATAAAATCTACGTAGATATATGACTCCACCTTCTTGTACCCGTTGGAAGTGTACATTTTTATCTCCAAAGCATCCAGATGACAATACAATGATCCAAGGAATAAAGAGCCTAGAGGGAGGACCACACCCTTCACCAACTTTATGGCAAATGTGACGAGATTGCTTCTTATGGTATTTATTATGAAAACATCATCGAAGATGTCCCTGGACAGCCATAAATAAAGGAATGCAACTACATTGAGATCGTTATTCAAAGATTGACCCGGATTTTGTGTTTGGAGAGACCATTCAGATATGCACCAAGTGTAAAAACACTTTGTGTTATTTTTCTGTTTCTTGTGCTCGGCCACCTTCTGAAGTATGGCGTTGTGGACAACATTTTCTTCGACATATAACTCATAGTGAAGATTTCTAGCAATAGGGAGGTTCATCATCACAACAACGCTTTCCAAGGTGATAGTCATCTCTCCCCACCTACATACAGCCGTGTGTGTATAGGTATGCCATCGGGAAATGAAAGTGATAATGCCTGGGGAGTCTTTCTTAATGGGAAGAGTTGCAGACGCCATAACCACATCAATGATTTGTGCCTTGGTCAAGTTATCTTTGATATGCACATTGCTCAACATGCATCTCATCCATTCTTCATTAGAATTCAACGGAGTTTGATAAACCCTAAAGTCAATAGGGGAAGGCGGATACTCCTTCTTCTGCAGATAGAACCTCATCACGTATGCTAGAAAAGATGATAAAGCATCCTCTTCATTTTCCATGCCTATAAGCAAGATTATTTTGTGGCAAGGATATTTTTTAATATTTGGAAAAGGCACAATAAATAGCTCATCATCTATATTTGGTAAGTATTTGGAGTTTCCAACACCTCCCGATTGGCAGCGGCATTATCCCCAAGTGGCATCTTAACAAGATCCTCCTAGTTCACTTTCAGACAACTACAATTAGATGAAATAGAAAAAGGTCACTACTTCGTAGGGAGAAATCACGCCATATGGGTGTTAATGGTCGAGGCCGTTATAAAAAAAAATCTCATTCATGAGATATGTACCCACAGATGGAGAAGCATACTTCCCAGCCGTGAAAGAACATGAGAACAGCGAGGCACATGTCCGTGTTCGAGCGAAGCATGCACACGACAGGTCCCACGTTCGATCAAAGCAGGCACGGGCGGGGCCCACGTTTGGTCAAACAGGTGTGACAGGGCCAATGTTTGGTCGAAGCATACACGTGGCGGGTCCCACGTTCGTTTAAGGTTGGATGCACGGTTTTTATCTATGGATGGAAGATAAAACGAGTTTTTCCATGGGTTCATATCTACGAATTCTAAGCCATGGTTTTATCAAATTACAACCTAAGGCTAAAATTTTGCATGCAACAATGGAAAATGAGCAAAAACAGTATGTTCATATGGGATTCATGGCTTGTTTCACTAAGCAATCCTAGCAATATCAACCACTTTGCTATTAATTTCATTAGTGGAGTTAATCATGATACATCTTGCAAAGAAGTTTCATCTACAATGGGATAATTATCTCAAGATCAAAATAAGTTTACCTAAGAAATTAGGGTTTAAAAAAAATATACGGGGCGCTTACCTTGCTGACGGACGGGGGCAGCGAGCTCCGGCGGTGGCGTGATCGGGTCAGCAAGAGCTGCAGGCGGGAGGAGATGACCGAACTAAAAAATATATATAAAAAAAAGGGGGTCAGTCCCCTTTTATAGACAAATAATTGGAGAATCCTTGTGGGAAAAGGATTCCACTTTTGTTTCAAATGCCCGAGGAAGGAAACCGGTCCCACCCAAAATTCCATGCTTGCGCCGGCACTTTCACATGGACAATTACTAGCGGGCGGTCAAGGCTCTTCTGGGTAAGCTTCCTTATCCTGTCTTCTTACATTAAATACGGCACCATCTCATGCATACCCCACAATAATGCAACCATTATGTGCTAGGCATGGGACTTAATGTTGATGGTGGATTTTGGTTAAAGGCTAAATTTGTAAAAGCCAAATTTTATAGCTGACATCCTACAGTGAATAAGGCTATTTGATAAGTGATAAATACTTCTTTGGTTTATTAATTCACCTAGAATGGAGCATGTAGCAACAATCCCAAATATTCTGTGAATTAAATACACAAAATTCATCCAGGATGGAGCATGTAGAAACAATCCCAAATACCTTGTGAATTTTTAGCATTATTAATTAATACATGAATTTTCTTGTATTTCATGTGCTGATCTCAGCAGGACTCTCATTATTGGTGTGGCATGATGACTGATTGTTGCTCTCAGCAGAGTAACATGAATATCCAAGTGTCAATAATGAGGCATGCACGAAATACCCGTACAAGATATATCTCTTGGTGTGTTATATTAGCCCGATCAAGCATATTTAATTCCATAAGGGAAATATGGACTGTCCATGTCAGTCTCAGAAACGATCACGGCCACGAAGGTTGGCCGCACGATTTAACCAGTCTAGACGAACCCTGAAAGCAGCAGGCTATCACCATAATGACCACCAGTAGGCCCATTTTTCCCTAGCCGGTCGAACATCGTGCTTCACTTCCCAGCATGCCAAAATTCCCAACCAAAAGTAGGTGGCCGTGCAGCTTTTGGAAGATGCTCGAGTGAGAAAGACTGCTTAAGATAGACTCAAAATGATAGTGACCTTCCAACTTCACTAGCCTGATTGGACGTCTTAGAGCGCACCATGAAAGATGGAGGAGGCTCCAACACGTACATTAGCGGGCCCACAATATCCCTGCCCAATCGAATTTCTCACGAGAAAGCCATGGAGCAATAAACATTTTCTCAAAACATGGCTGGCGTGATACTTTAAAGGGTCGCGGAATTACATTAATGTCATAAAATTGATCACGACCATCCAACTTTGCAAGCATGGTTGGATGGCTTAGATCACACCTAAGACCGTGGAACAAGTAAACACATGTTCACCGCCGGCCCAATGTGGGCCCACACGATCGTCCTCCTCAAGGGATGAGCATAGATTGCGAAACCGATCGGTTGAAGTTGTATACGCACGACCGATCCAAAACCCTAATTAGGGTTTGCGGCATGTTACATGTGTCGCTAATCGATCAAGAGTGTCCATCTTCGCAAGATTGGATGGAAGGTGTAGATATAAACTTAAAAGGTCTCGAGAATGTCAACATGATCTCCGTGGGCCCATCTACACGCATGACCGAATGCCTCGATTCGTGCGCCTTAAAGGTGGCATGCCACACCCCTTTAAGAATCCTTTGTGGCACATGATGTCTGCCACAAAACGATCACGACCACTCCTCTTTTCCAGACTAATTGAGTGCCCTAGATCGCACCTTCATGAGACAAGGTGGTACGGACATGACACACCGGCAGGCCGTCTACATGCATGCCCGGTCAGTCCCACCAAAAACGTCTCCCATGCTTGATTTATGTCAAGATGAAGAGTGATGCTTGCACACCTCCTCAAAACCCTAAACCTCCATCAACGGTCGCAGATGAACGTCGTAGATCATCTCGTCCATCCAACTCTACCAGCTTGGTTAGGCAGCCCAGGCTAGGAGTTAAGTGGCCAATAAAGTTTCATGGTGGTTACCATCTGTCACTCTACCACATGGAGTGATCGGCCAAGGGAGGGCTTGCATGTGCATCCTCCAAACTATCATTTAAAGATGGCTAGACATGCATCTGTTTTAAGACGCTTAATCATGACTTACTCCGTTAAGCTTTAAAATAGCAATGATTTATGCATATTGAATATATTCGATACATTACATGAACAGAATATACACGATTTTTCTTGAATATCGATCTCCTAAATAACTCAGTTATTTAACCTAGCACCGTATGCTACCTCTTGTGGGTCCCATGATCTACACTCGAGGCATCAAATATGTCACAAACTGGGGGATACTTACTGGGGTATTGGTCTAGCGGTTTACAACGTGTAACGCGCCATCACAAGAATGTGTCTGGAGGCATGGACGGTTAGCGATGATGGGAGAAGTGAGACAAGACGTGACCGTGCAATCACCCACATGACCCCACTACTCCATCACTCAACTTCCTCCACTTCCTACGAGATGAGGGTTTGCGCTCTATGACTTGTATAAATAGGTCCTTTGCCTATTTTCCAAACAACATAGACAAGCACAGAAAACCAAGTGCTGTCATTCGTATCCAGAAAACACCAGAGCTGATTGCTTACATTATTGCTATCCAGTTCAATATTATGATACAAGTCATCAACAGCCAACACCTTCACAATCTCAACACCTTCTTCGCTTCCCTCCCTAATATCAACCCCATCTCCTTCACTTTGTGACCAAGCAAGTATGGAACGGCCATTTCTTGGTTTAGGCCAGAATTATATAGGTTGATCTCTTGAATCAAAAGCACTCTCATGTAGTGCATTTGTTTAGGGTTTAGATTCATTTCTCATCCACACACCCAAAATTACCAAAACCAGCAGATATAGTTTTTACCCACAAACAATATCACACAACAAAGCAAGATAACAATAGTTTTACTTAACTGGAACCAATTTAATCACACATACATCCACACATTCATAATGGAATGAACACATCAATTTTACCGACATTTTCTTTTAAGCAAAAGGAATATATATATTAAATAATAACAGGCTTTTCTTAAACAGGAAAACAATTAACTAACAAGATTGTTACCTCAATTTTACATCCAACTTCTCCAATATGATCACATATTCTTCTTCTAGGGAGAATCTATATCGAAATATCATTATGTTGTCATCCTCATGCAAAAAAAAAAGAATAACAACAACCAACGTTTACCAGAGAAAGGTTGAAAATCGATTATAACAATTGCAAGCAAAAGTTGAAAACCGTCGAAACCCATATGCTTTTATGCTAAACCAAAAACGATTCAACATATTGTGACTTTTTCACATATTGTTTCTACAGGAACCCCTCATGATCCTTTGATAAAGCCTACCAACATGGGCTAGAACTTAATCCTGCTAAATCAAAAAGTCACTCAAACCATAAGGGTTCACAATATATTATGAGATAGAATATCAAGGTAATAAAACCGAAATCAAATATCCCATAAACATCCATAGCAAATAATAAAGCATTCAAGAACAGGCTATGTTAATCAAAAACTATCACAAGAAAAATTATAACATAACTTTATTCATAATAGTTTTTATTCATAATAGACTTATACAATCAATGAAAGAAATCAAAAATTGATGTCTATTTTTCTAATACAACTCAGTCCTTCATATAAGTTCCACATGAAGGTGGGTATCTACTTTTATTCTTCAGCTTGTGAATATCTTCAAGTAGAAAACCTTGATGCTTGACCAAAACCTCTTGTAGGTGAGAAATATTTGTGAAGGATTCTGCAAGAGCATGTAGTTCTATCTTTGATTGAACACAAAAGAGTGTCAATGCTTCAATACACTGATCTTTCTTTAGCGTATTCTCTCTTTCCTTTTTGCTAAGCCAATCTCCATTTTTTTTTATTTTACTCCTAATCTCACGAGAAGATCCTGACTTAATCTTAGGTTGATCATTCTGATCCAACATCTTTTCATACAAAGATGTTGGATCCAGACTCATGGTTCAGACAAGGAAAGACCATAGAAATAAGAAGATCTCTTTATATTTCTCATACTTCCGAAAATATATTATTCTTAAAGATTCGAAAATATCAAATATTTTTCAATTACTAGATTTTATTTCCATAATCTACACAAAAAGTGCCTTGATTTTCTTCTTCCTCACAAACTAGGTGCAACCAAAGTTCAACAACCGTTAGTCAATCAAATCAATTGAAAACTAATAATAAACTGCAATTATCTAGTTTCCCACCAATGGTAATCGTAGAGCTTCCCAATCCCAAAGAAGTCTTTAAAACGAGCGGTCGTAAGAGATTTTGCCTAATTAAGGTACTTTCCTCTCCGAATAGACGGCTCCACCAGTAACAACACAACTAGGTAGTTTTGTTGGCTCCGAGGATTAGTTTGCTTGAAATGAAAACTTCAATATTTAAAGATCAAGGAAGTTTGGACACCAAGGAATTTCCAAAACCGAATATTCTCAAAGATATGCAATAAGGGAAAAAACGGTTTTCCTAATTCCTGGAAATGTACTGTCCAAATATTGACCGAAATCTCACTAGAAAATCTCCAACTAGTAAATGCACATTACTAATTTTTATTTTCTAAAGATATGTATTTTAATTGCTGGAAATTAAAAGCATATAAAACTAAAAACCTTAATTAAAAGATTCTCAATTTATTTCGATCTGGGATTCTCCTTCAGCTATTAAGGAATATCTTTGAACAATAAAAGATAAGAGTTACTGCACATGTTCAATGTATGTCGACATCTTTACTTTGTAAATCCTTTTTCATATTTACAGTCATGGAACCGATTTGCCACACTTCCAAATAAGTTTAGAATTGGTTCATCTAACTTCCAAGAACTATGTGATTAATTATCCTATCAAATCACCAATCATGGGTTTAAAAGGTTCTACCAAAAAAAAATTGTTCTACCTCCATGTGGGTACTAGGATCTGTCACACTAGCTTCCCAAAAATTGGTTGTCTAGGTACCACATATATATGGTATCTAACTAGTATTCGTCTGCACAAGTCATATGATCGGTTACCAATCACTAAGATTTTATTGCACCTCTTACAAGGATCGATTCCCCTACTTGTGATCGGTTGCACCTTTTACTAGGATCGGTTCCCCAATGTCTAGAGTTGGTCATACCAATTACAGTAAATCGATCATACCATCTCAGTTGATTACTTAAGATCGGTTTCACTAATAAAAGTCATACCAATACAAAAGTCAGGCCTTGTGAATAGTTTTACCAAGATACATAAACAAGTTATGAACGGTTATACTAAACACACATATTGGTAATCCGAAGATATGCAATGAATAACAATACCAATAAGCCTAGCGATTTCCCTTTCGATTCATAACACAAGTGTATGAATTGTACTTACTTTAAACGAATATAAAAACATTGTTTCCTAGGACGAAATCTTCACCCATACACATACTTAATCACAGTAGTATTCATATGATTACGTCGATATCTTATATACGAAGTTCAAAAGATAGACATTATACTTCTTATTATAATTCCTTAATACGATGTCTAACTAGAGTATAATCATACACAGCTTCGCATTTATGTTTTCAATATGCACGACTTGAAAGATACGTTAGGAATGAAACAGTTCAAGTCAAATATTACTAACCTCAAGTGGAAGGATGATGTCGTCGTTGTCACATTCTTCAAGTCTTCACGTAATACTTGTAAGTCTCATATCCTAGTAACTTTCTAGATAACCTATACGAAGTTGACTCTAGTATATAATCAAGTGACTCTTTAAATGAGTTTTGATTCACTAAAATATGATAACCAAACTTGTCCGTTCCAGAGTCAATTCGGCCGTTCCTGAGTCAATTCGTCATAAACCTAAACCAATTCAATGGCCGTTCCAGAGTCAATTCGGCCGCAAAGAGGGAGATGGGATGATCTGTAGGAGGAAAGATGAGAATTGTGTGGGATCAGTGATGATCAAGGATTCTGGATGTGTTAAGGGTTTCTGTAATAATTGGTGAACTGTTGAATTCGAAAAAGTTCTGATGGATTGATGAATTCTTGAGAGTAATTACTCGGGAAATTCTGTGTGGACGATTGTTGATAGCTAGTGATCATTCATTGTTCTTCATCCTTAATCATAGATTCAGAGACTTATTTATATTGTCATAGTTGTGAACACCTTGATCCCTGTAAGTGTGACGGTTTCATGAGTGGAAGAGTGGGTCGGTGGAACATAGTGGTAAAGTTAGTTCCATGTCGTGTGGAGACTTGACGGATCGTGCACCCACTACTTTTCTAACTACTTCAACCGTTGACACAACTTACGCACATTTCCCATCGTGGATGAATCCACGTGCTCTAGGCCGCCAGACCAAAACCCTAGTTGTTATCCTCCAATATGATGTGACTGTGTCTCACGAATCGTGGAGTCTGCATGAAAGACGTGTATTTAGTTTGTCAGTTGTTGACTAATTAAGAAACGAGCCTATATTTTATTGAATCGAGCATGATTGACAAATGCTTAGTGATTCATGAACATTAATGTTGCTCATCTGAGCAAATGTTGTAAATTCAACAAGTTGTTGAATATTGATGAGTTACTGAATATATGTGGATTATTCGAGCAAATGAGAAAGTACTACTCGATTTGACGAAATACTGATAAATTACTGATAGTTGGGTCAATATTTGAGCAAGTATTGCTCAATTCGACGAATTACTGAACATTGAGAGTTTGACGTGCAATTGAGCAAGTATTGCTTGATTCGACAAATTACTGATAAATTAATAATTTGACATGCAATTGAGAAAGTATTGCTCAATTCAAAAAATTACTGATAAATATTGATAACTGGATCAATATTCGAGAAAATGTTGCCCAATTCGACGAATTATTTATTGGTGACGTGACCCAATAAAATGTTAAAATATTGGTAGATTACCAAATATTATATGATTGATTCAGATGCTGGTTGCTGAATCAATATAAGTTTATTAGTGTTTGAACTTGCTCAGAATAACGATTTGTTGAGTGTTTGTTCCAAAACCCTAATTTTGATGAATTGCTGAAAATAGGTCATAAGAAAAAGAGAGACCGAGCACATGAGACTATAGACGTCCATGTGATTCCTAATTTCTCGAGTGAGCATGTACCAGGGTTCTCAGTTGGAGAGTTGGTGAAGGAATGATGATTAAGTACTGGTTTCATCATTTATTGAATTACTGCTGGGTTCAACATTAGGTGATGAAACCTAGGTATGAAATATGAGACCGGCCAAGAGATCATGGGACCAGCTCTTGGTGGTCACGGGATTAGATGTTGTCCATTTGAGCAATCCCCAGGTTGGTTGGAGGGAGTTTGGGCCCTATACGAGCAATTCAGCAAATTAGGTCAGAATTATGAAAACATGTGGGACCGGCTTTGTGCAAGCCCTAGTAATAACCCTGGTTAGTCATTAGGGCATGTGCGTGTTTCCATGGTATCTGTTTCTCTGTACTGAGAGTTTCAGTATTTTCTGATGTGCGCGTTCGAGCAACATTGTGAATTTTCAGATGAGTTTCATCTTGACTGAAATTATTGATTTTGTTGGAATGAGCATGTATGCTCAATTGATCAATATTTTGTAAATATTAAAATAAGATTATTTTATCATCTAAATTTTCCGTGAGAGGCTATCCGGTTACGTGACCATGTTGGCTCTTGAATTTTCATGATTTGAGCAAAATTTGAGAAATTATGAAGAAATCATGGTTTTTGCTCAAACCAAGGAGTTCCATGAATTCGAGGAAAATAATAATTATAAAATACTAGGGATTGCAGGGTATGGGACTGGCCACGGCTAGGGCATGGTCGGCCTGCCATGTTGCCTGGTCCCGAACACTTTTCCCTATTTTATAATATTATTTCATGAATCCGTGATGTTATGAAGAATCCGTGAGTTTTTGTTGAAACATAGGAGTTTCATGAAATTGGGGATTGATTATTATAATAGGCTAAGGATTGTAAGGTGTGGGACCGACCACGACTTGGGCATGGCCGGATGGTCATGTTGCCCGGTCCTGCGCACCTTTTATTATTTTATAATATTATTAGTTTTTTATTAATCCATGAAGTTATGAAGAATTCATGAGTTTTGAAAAAACAAGGAAAGTTGCTAAAATCAAGGAGTTTTCATGAGTTCATCAAAATAACAAAAATTAGGAAAATAATGGGAGAGGCATGGGACCGGCCAAGGCTAGGGCACGACCGGCTAGCTGGTGGGCCCGGCCCCATGGGTGCCTCTTATTATTTTACCATTTTTGTAGTTTTATCCAGTTTTGCGTGGGATTCCTTATTTGTTCATGTTTTTGGACGCTCGTTCATGCATCCGGGTGCTCAGTCGTGCAATATTGTCGAATACACTTGCACTATTTTCCGTGGGGCTTACTCAGGGATGGTACAGATGCCCAATGGTTGAATCTTTATTGATAATTCATGAAATTCGGTGTAGAATGATTCATGAAACGAGATAATAAAATGAGTAGTTATTTATTATCAATTCAAAGGATCATCTGTGGATTCGACTATGAACTCGGAATAATAAAATAGGCATTACCATTCCATCGGATCGTGGATTCGACCGTAGAATCGGAGTAATAAAATTATCTATTACCATTTCATGAGATTAGAAGTGAATTCGATCATGAAATCGGAGTAATGAGATAAATTGTTGTTGCCATTCCATGAGATAAAGTCGTAGATTCGATCATGGAATCAGAGCAATTTTTATTGCCATTCCATGGGATCAGGCCGTGGATTCGACCATAGAATATGAGCAATTGTTATTGCCATTTCATGGGATAAGGTCGTGGATTCGATCATGGAATAGAAGCAAAGATAGATTATTCCGGGAATTCAGTGGTGAATGTCACGGCAGAATTAATTTATGTGCATAGTCAGGAGACGGCTAATCCTGCGGGTGCTCTCGGACACTACGGAGAACACCTGAGTCTATACACATCGCTCTACATAGTCAGGATCAGTGAGTGTCACTGTCCTGAAGGCGTTGTTGCTCTCAATCTGACGAAGAACCGCCTAATCGTTCTTTTATGTAGAGGTGGATCGCTCTCCTGTAGTCAGGGAACAGTGAGTATCACCAATGTCCTGAAGGCGTTAAGCCCTCTCAACAAACAATTATGTAATAGGACCACCCAATTCTATTATTCTACATAGAGGTCACAATGAAATGCGAGGGATCGAACGCTCAGCTAGTGGATCGAAAGACATGCTCATCATGGCTTCGTAAAATATGAATCGCCACATGTCTGAAACCGTATCAGAAGCATGCAGTATCATGATTTTACGGATCTGACCTTTGTTGAAAATCCACCATCAACATTAATTCCCCTTCTTAGTGAGGGATAGTCATGTTCTGCGGTAAGCATTAGATGGTGATTTTCAGTCGACGAGATCGTGGTTGAACTCAGTCTACAAAGGAAGTTTCAGAATCCTAGGTTTGCTCCAATGGTGTCATGTACGAGAAAATGTTCGGGTGAGGACCCTGATAGTGTGATAAAGTGTTATTTTGTGGTCGTGGAGAGGTAAAGTGCTGCTGATTTGGTTAGCTAAAAGCCTAGTTCTGATCGATTTAGGATTTTCGGGCCCACCCAAAAGAGGAAACCCAAGTGTTCTAGGTTTTGGAAATAAAAATAATATAAAAGGGTGAAGCCCTAATATTATTTTTTTGTTTGCTAAATTGTGCATCTCTCCTATTCATCTTCTTCACGTGTTCATCAGGGAAGGGAAGAAAGAAAAAATTGCCGGAAAACTAGCGCCGACGCCGCCGTCCGATTACCGTCCGGCAAAATTACGGCCGGCGCCGATAGGTAAGTTCGGATTTATTTATTTTCTGTGTGTTTTATAATTCATGAGATTTTTACAAAAAAAAAAGGTCCCATAGTTGCAAGCATGCGTAGGATTTATGAAGAATTTTAGAAAACGTATTAATGCTCGTTTTTTGCTAGTTTAGGTAACGAAAAAAAATCCTTAATATGGAAGAGATACATAAAATTTTGCATGGATATGGTATAGCATCAGTAGTAAAAGTTTTGTTTATTAGGTTTCATGAAAACCTAAGTTTTTTTTCAAAGCATGGACTTTGCAAATACTTTTAAGAACGTAGAATTGTTCGTAATAAAAGTAGTAAATAATAATCCTTAGGGTTAAAGAAAATTTTGAAAAGACCTGGAGTTCATGATAAAGTTTATTTGCAAACTTTCAAATTTTTGTTTGGAATATGTGGAGTTTTACAAAAATAGAAAAGACTCTGGTTTCGTAGACGAATGCTCGACTGAGAAAAAAAGAAATTATAATTTACGTGAGTTATTATCTCACGAAATTTTCTTCTTCAAAATACGTGACTTATTCACACATTTTTATTTATTTAAAATCACATATTGATTTATGAGAAATTGTTGAAATCAATCAATGTTTCCATGAGTTGATGGATTCGTAGTGTATGTGCAAGTTTGGCAATTTCATAGTGTATGTACACGTAAAAATCATCGAATATTCACATGGAATGTTGTGTGAATTATTCATAGTTTCATGAAAAGCCAGTGTTGACTTTAAATAATAATAAGTTTTTTGCTCGGCTTTGCAAGTTTGAAAGAACAAGCAAGTTTTTAGGTTTTACACTGTTATCACTAAGTTCGTGAAATCGTAAATAGGTAAGAGTTAAGGATTACCATTTTTGCAGACGCTGATTGTGAGCATTATAATTGTTTGATTTCTTTAATTCCATTGCCTTGATGAAGCTTGTATGGAATGTTGCAGCGATTTTGCAGAGATGACTCGATTCCGTAATAATGTTGAAAGTTATGTTTCCAAAGACACTTATGGATATGATGTTTCCACAGATGTATCTTCTACAGATGATGATTGCTTCAGGGACGACAATTCTGGAACTTCTCAGGGGAGGGAAGAAATTCCCAAACCCAAGAACATTCCAAGCACTGAATACAGGTTCTTTGAATATTTGTATAGGCCTGAAAAGTGTCATTTAGGTTCTTCGTTTCGGTGGATCATAAATCCCAGAACTACATCCCAAAATAAGTTGGTGTCTCCTTCAGCAGTAATTCGGTTCTGTTTGGAAGGAAAGCATTATTCGGCTTCTCATGTGGAACTCAAACTTTCTCGGAAGCCGCTGATGCATTTTTCTGGATGGGAAAGGCACATGCTAGGCCATAGCCGTGTGAGGGCCTTGCTGGATAGTGCGCAAGTGACGCGAGCCATTCAACATGCTGGAGATTTGATCATCAATCATGATATACCAGGTATCGTGGATTTGCTTGCTCGTTGGTGTATTCATACTCATACCTTTATATGCATATGGGGAGAGTTCACAATTACTTTAGAAGATGTATTCGCTTTGTTACATCTTCCAGTCGTCGAAAATTTCCCTGGAGAACTCTCGACAGATGAGAAGCTTATATCTCGTACTTTGGAAGCTAAAATGCACGAGTTTAACGAGTCTCCCAAATTTTGCTATGCCCAATGGTTGAGATAATGGTGGCCGAGAGATAGAATTCCTTAAGAACCTGTTGATGGTACCCTATCCATTGACGATTTCTTGTGTTTGTGGCTTTCCAGAGATGTTCTTGAGGACAATGGACATTTGTTGAAACCGATGGTGATACCTTTTGCTATTAGGATGGCTAAAGGTGAGAAACTTCCAATTGGTAGCCTGTTTCTGGGTTCACTGTTTTCCAACTTGGACTCTTTGGTTATTGACTCCGGTGTTTCTAATGGTTTCATGAAAATTGAGACGTATGCTAATACCATGTTCCTCCAAGCTTTGATGTGGGAGCATCTTGCAAATTATGCTCCGATTCCCCGTAGTGTTTTGCAAGGTCCTAATGTCGACACTCTCCATTCTTTCCTCGAGAAAGACAATGCATCATGAGGTGGTCTACAAAGCATCCACAATACAAGATATGCATCACTGATATTTTGGACATTGAATCTGAGTTCAATTCTTGCCCCTGGGTGTCGGTCCCTGAATTCTCTCACAGTTTATTACCTTCAATACTGCTGAAAATAATATCATATTAAAAACTGGTGCTGATTTGAATGATGGAGAGAGATCTTTCATATTAATTTGCACTCCCGGCCATCTAGTATCAGTAATGCATGGAGAATTCAGAGTAGAGGAATATAATATTGACATGGCATCTCGGCAAATGGGCGTCGACCAATGTATTCCGGGCCACCGAATGAACAAACCATCAGTTAAGTATCTGAAGTTTAATCTGGACTGTACTCACGTGGAGGGGAATGAGTATTTATCCCCATGCTCTGATCGTGCTAGTTTCGTGACTCCAAGTTACATAGGCTTCTAGCGTCAGCAACTTGAGCGTTTATATGCTTTCGTGAAGGATGTTAAGTCCCAATGCAAGATTTTCCTCCCCTTGACTCCACTAATGCTCCACCAAGACTAGAGTACCTTTCTCGTAGTGACAAGAGGAAGACATCTCCAGAATGTGCACATGTGAGTCTCTTTTCTTCACAATTAGTGACAGTAAAATAGATGTATTTTTAATCATTAGTTGATTTTGTGAAGGATGACCATGCTGCGAGGCCTCAAATTTGTGTACACTTCTTAGACCATCAAGAAAGTCCCTAGGGTGGAGAAGGAAGAAGTAAAACAGCTCATAGGATGATACCGAATAAAGTGCAATCCCCTACCGCTTCTTTGGTGAGTCGTTAGCATTTCTCTTTTTGTTGAGGCTTTCTTGTCCATATAATCAGGATCTTAGAAAAAGTATCAATAATTTGTTTCATAATTTTTCTCCATCAGTTATTGACGGTCTTCATCTTTCCTCTATACGAACAATTCAGGAATCCAGCATCGATGGAGAGGTTGATGTGAGTATCCTTTCGTGTAAGTGATTTCGGCATTTCCTTGAATGAAATAATGATGATTATTATTAATAACTACAGGAGGAAATTGTTGTCGAAAGCCAATATGGTCATGCTATTCATCTATCTTCGAATAGTGGCGAGAAAGAGAATCCTCGAGAATCGCGACTGAATGAAGATAACAGTACTCCCAATGTTGGTGTCGAGCCTGTTAATCCCTTGAATGAGTTGGAGAGCCCTCCAATAAGTATCTACTTTGTATTATCTTCATGTAAGTATAATGTTTCTGATTTTTTGATGAATGAATGAGGATCCCAAAAAATATATGAGAAATTTTGCCGAAATACGTCATCAGAAAAAATCCAGGCCTCAGGTTTTTAGTAAAAATGTTGTAGAATATTCATTCGACATTAGATTTTCATGATATACCCATGTATCCTTAAGCAAAGGAAATTTCCAAGATTTATCAAAGAATATTTTTAAGTTTTGAGCACTTTTAGGGGTCGGAATCGAAGAAGCAGTAAACTTCCAGGAGACCTTCAGAAAGGTTTCAGTTGGTATGAGGTCCAATGTTTTGGCCACAACTCCCTGCTCGTTCATACAATTGCTATGAAATTTTGATATGTTGTAATGATATTCATACTAAGAGAATGGTATATTAATAAACCTTATATTCCTTACCAATTCCTCCCAGTTCGTCGTTCTATACAAAGTAGTATAAAAAACATCTGACGGACTTATTGAAAAACGTATTTCATGACTCTTATGATATTTGCTCATGTCTTGGACGCATAGTAGAGAATTTAGATGATATTAGTTCACTTAAATGCTAGAATTTATGATTGCATTGAGTTCCATGCTTGAATCGCTTCTAATTCCACGTAATTTTCTTATTAGGTGCAAAATGCCGAAGTTGGGAATAATGAGACCAATAATGATAATTCGAGCAATTACGGCACTGTTGATAATGAGACAACCATCTATGCATTTAAAGTCCGTGAGGTGATTGCTGATGATGTTGTTGAGGTGATTGAAAAATGAATGGTGACTGTAGAAGCAGAAGAAACCGTGTCGAGGGTAGAAGATACTATCCCAGAATAGGCTGCGCCTTTGATTGTTGAAGTGGCTCCTGAGGTTGAGAACCATATAATAGTGCATGAATAATCCACTGCAGGGATAGTTTGTGAGCCTTTATTTGGTTCTTCGCTTCCGTACCATGTGTTTGTTGGTGGATACAGCGTTCCCACTGGGTATGCCAATATGTATGAGAAGTTGTGGAAGATGTACGACCATATCGTTGTCACAAGGGATCCTGAACGTAGTTACTTCCTAAAAATGCAATTAAGAAACATATTGCGTGTCATAAATGATATTGGTACCAGGCCCAGAAATTGTGTCACTCGAGATGTACTCTTTAATTGGGAGTACAATTTGGAGAATTCTGAGAGACTTGGCTTTAATCTGAAGTGGCTTCGTCAGAAGATCGACGCCATCAAGGATGTAGTGGTGAACGATGTTCCCTTTACCAGTACTGCTATGGTGGAGAAGATGGCCAAGATTGTTGAATTGACTGAAAAACTGGAGTTGGAGAAGGCGGACTTGCAAGTCTTAAAGAATGAAGAGAAGCAGAAGTCTTACTTTGCTGGATTCCTTTAATTTTATTTCCCTGATCTCTTAAACATTGAACTTCTGAGAGATGTGAGTTTTTTTTTATTTTGAATTCAGATAGGTTTTGAGTCTTTGGGTGATTGAGGATTTTCTTTCGGAGTTTCTGATTTGATAGAGATTTTTCTTAAATAAAAGAACTTTGATAAATTTCTGAATTCAAATACTGAATGCAAGTATTGCAAACATTTTGGAGGTATTTAAATTACATGTAAAAGAAAATCCTAAAATGCTAACGTAAGATGTCTCGGGCATAGAGCACTCAACGTTGAATGCTTCATGCGTCGAAAATCTTGAGCCAATTCTCATGAATCACTGGCACATTTGTCTTGCCCTTCATGTTAGACAATTTGTAATATCCTCCAGCCACTGACTTAACAATCATAAAAGGTCCTTCCCATTTAGAGCCCTTTGCAGAATGCAAGTTGTGCCTAATTGCTTTAAGAACCATATCCCCTTCATGGAACCTGTTAGGCTTGGTGGTTCGTGCTCTGAATATCTTCTGTTTGTTCGGAATTCTTCTCACAACTGGATGCTCTGTTGGAGTTTTCCAATTATGTGGCACATATGGACACTCACGCAAGGAAAAACATTCAAGATACTAATTGTGGAACTCGATGACTATTCTATCAATGACCGTATTGGTGAGATGCTGAATTTCAAGAGGTTCGACATCTAACCACTTGGTGAAGTATTGCTGAGGTAAGACTAACCACTCGTGTCATTTAGTGACTGCTGAGTCATGATTAAGATCAAGTACCCTGACCAGAGTTGCATATTTGAAAGTCGGTAATATAGATGCATGAGTGGGAATGATACTTTCCTGAGTGCGGAACCTTTTGACAAATTCATGTGCGCTTTCTTCAGGTTTTCGTGTGAGTTCCATCAAGGCTTCGACTTTTTCCAAATGTTTAAACGGTGGAGTGCCCTCCATTTCTTCTGAGATGGATCTTTCCTCTAAGTCAGAGCTTTTTTCGATAGAGAATTTTGCAATTGAAGATGTTATAGTGACCTTACCATCATGAATATATACTCGCCCAAGAACCATGTCGTATCTTGGATCTTCTCGGATTATATGGAATTTGGTTTTCATCCGAGTTTCCCCAACTTTCATTTTGAGGACGATGTGACCGTAAGCATCTTTGGAGATTCCTTCATGGTCTCTCACTAAGACAGGAACATGCGTTGCTTCTTGACGAGTGATGCCAGCATCCCTGATATTTTTCATAGGGATAATGTTAACAGCAGTGCCAATATTGACTAACGCTCGCTTGAATTCATTTCCCTTGAGGTGGAATGTGGTGAGAAGTCCTCAGTCGTACATCTCCTTGTCCGTTACTGGAGGTTGGCGTATCTCCTAAATGTCTAACTGATTCCCAGATACAATGTGGTTTAATGCAGCAAACATATAATTTCTTTGAGCTTTTGATAAGTACAGTAACTCACAGACATGATCAATCAGGGATTGAACCGCTTCCTTGATCGACTGCTCAGAGAGTGTGAATATCCTGATTAGGAGAGGATTTCTGTGTACTCCTTAAGTCCTCAGTTCCCCTATGGAAATGACAGTAGCGTGCATTTTCCATATGTTCATCAGTTGGTTCCCTTTTGACAGGGGGTAACTTGATCGCACTGTCTTGAATCCAGACCTCCAATAATTCGATCACCTCTTCAATAGAGAAGGGGAATTCAGGTGCATCTTGATCGCTCTGTTGTTATTGAGCAGGTGATTGTGCATTCCTGGCTTGACCATCTTTTCTTGGTGCTTTTGAGGGATTGGACACCGAAGGGGCAGTCTTATGTGGCTGTGCTTCAGCTTTTCTTTTGCTCCCTTCAACAACATTCATGGAAGTTTTGAAACTGTACTGCTTGTTGACTAGACGTCTGGCAGTGTTGCTTTGAGTGTCATTCGATTCATCTACTTTGATATTTTTCGTTCTTTCTAGCAATGCAGGAGCAGTGGTTGCTGATCGTTTGGCCGCTTCATGAAGTTCTGAAAATGTCTGTAAACGGAAATTTTCCGGCAAGGCTCTGTAGACTGGGATCATCTCGTTGATGTACAAGTCCACTAGTTGTTGTTCAGTGACATTTGGATCGTGACAATCCAGAGCCTGGAGTCTGAACTTCTTTACGTAGTCGTTCGGATGTTCTTTATTCTTCTGAGACATCTTTCCCAAGTAGGATATAGTGACTTGTTCTGAGACAAAGAAATATTTCCTGTAGAAAGCATTAATCATTTATCCCAAATTGGCTATGCTCCCTGGTGCGATGTTGTTGTACCAAGTGTAGGCTCAGTCAGTCAGAGACTTCGAGAACTCCTTCAAACGCACAACATGGTTATGTTCATGCTCTCCTAATGCTTCTAGGAATAGAGAAATTTGTTCTCGGGCATTCCCCGTTCCATTGTAGAGTGTGAACGTTGGAGAAGTGTCGCCATTTGGAAGAGGGATTCTTTGCGTAGCAGCGGGATATGGATCTTGATGACGGTGCATGGCCAGTGTGTGCCCTTTTCCTCAATTCTCCGTAAAGCATTCCAGGTCTTCATAAGTCATGAAACTGGAAGGTTCAGGTTCTGCAGCTTTACGGGTTTCATCATCATCGGGGACCGAAATAACTTCGGGATCTATAGTTGGAGAGGTCTCCTTATCTTTTCCCTTCTCTCGAGTTTTGTATGACATCTTGTCAGTAAGAGTCATGAGGTAATTGCACAGCTCTTTCTGCGTCGCAGCCATGTCAGTATGATTTTTTGGCAAAAACTACTTGGACCTTCATGAGATCAGCAATAGTATGCGGATTTTCTGTGAGTTCTTCGGGATGTCGGCCAAAGAGAGGATGATTTTCGACATTAGTGTGAGGAGTAGTGTCTCCACCACTGTTGGAAGCATGTAACTTTATGGAATATCCTCATTGTTGCTAGTACTAGCGATGTTTGTGCTAGGATTTGTCACTGACCCTGACATGAGACCAACCATTTAGTGAAAATGAGGGATTGCAACCGAGAGATTAATCTCCAACTGTGGTCGCCAATCTGTAGATGGGGGGAAACGGTTCGCTGTTTTTTTAGGAAAGTGAAGAGTCGAGCGTGTCGACGATACTCCTCGAACTGGGAAAATTTCTTAACCTCACATAGATGCACTGCAAAGGGAGTGCTTAGATTCGAGAGATCAATCTGTAGGAATCCGTCCTAAACAAAGTCAATGCCCGTTCCAGAGTCAATTTGGTCGCAAAGAGGGAGATGGGTTGATCTGTAGGAGGGAAGCTAAGAATTGTGTGGGATCATTGATGATCAAGGATTGTGGATGTGTTAAGGGTTTCTGCAATAATTGGTGAACTGTTGAGTTCGAATAAGTTCTGATGGTTTGATTAAGTGTTGGTTTCATCATTTATTGAATTACTGTTGGGTTCAACATTAGGTGATGAAACCTAGGTATGAAAGATGAGACCGACCAAGAGATCATGGGACCGGCTCTTGGTGGTCACGGGATTAGATGTTGTCCGTTTGAGCAATCCCCTGGTTGGTTGGAGGGAGTTTGGGCCCTATACGAGCAATTCAGCAAATTAGGTCAGAATTATGAAAACATGTGGGACCGTCTTTGTGCAAGCCCTAGGAATAACCCTGGTTGGTCATTAGGGAATGTGCGTATTTCCATGGTGTCCGTGTCTCTGTACTGAGAGTTTCAGTATTTTCTGATGTGCGTTCGAGCAACATTGTGAATTTTCAGATGAGTTTCATCTTGACTGAAATTCTTGATTTTGTTGGAATGACCATGTATGCTCAATTGATCAATATTATGTAAATATTAAAGTAAAAGTATTTTCACATCTAAATTTTCCGTGAGAGGCTAGACGGTCACGTGACCATGTTGGCTCTTGAATTTTCATGATTTGTGCAAAATTTGATAAATTATGAAGAAATCATGATTTTTGCTTAAACCAATGAGTTCCATGAATTCGAGGAAAATAATAATTATAAAAATCTAGGGATTGCAGGGTGTGGGACCGGCCACGGCTAGGGCATGGCCAGACGGCCATGTTACCCGGTCCCGCACGGTTTTCCCTATTTTATAATATTATTTCATGTATCCGTGAGTTTTTGTTGAAACGGGGGAGTTTCATGAAATTTGGGAATGATTATTATAATAGGCTGAGGATTGTAAGGTGTGGGACCGGCCATGGTTTGGGCATGGCCGGACGGTCATGTTGCCCGGCCCCTAACACCTTTCCATATTTTATAATATTATTAGTTTTTTATGAATCCATGAAGTTATGAAGAATTCATGAGTTTTGCAAAAACAAGGAAAGTTGCTAAAACCAAGGAGTTTTCATGTGTTCATCAAAATAACAAAAATTAGGAAAATAATGGGAGAGGCATGGGACCGGCCATGGCTAGGGCACGGCCGGCCAGCCGGTGGGCCCGGCCCCATGGGCGCCTCTTATTATTTTACCATTTTTATTATTTTTTCCAGTTTTGCGTGGGATTCCTTATTTTTTCATGTTTTTTGATGCTCGTTCGTGCATCCGGGTGCTCAATCGTGCATCATTGTCGAATACACTTGCACTATTTTTCGTGGGGCTTACTCAGGGATTGTCCAGATGCCCGATGGTTGAATCCTTATTGATAACTCATGAAACTCATTGCAGAATGATTCATGGAACGAGACAATAAAATGAGTAGTTATTTATTATCAATTCATAGGATCAGTTGTGATTTCGACAATGAACTCGAAATAATAAAATAGGCATTACCATTCCATGGGATCGTGGATTCGACCATATAATCGGAGTAATAAAATTATCTATTACCATTTCATGAGATTAGCAGTGAATTCGATCATGAAATCGGAGTAATGAGATAAATTGTTGTTGCCATTCCATGATATCAAGTCGTAGATTCGATCATGGAATCAGAGCAATTGTTATTGACATTCTGTGGGATCAGGCTGTGGATTCAACCATGGAATAGGAGCAATTGTTATTTCCATTCCATTGGATCAAGCCGTGGATTCGACCATGGAATAGGAGTAATGATAGATTATTCTGGGAATTCAGTGGTGAATTAATGTCACGACAGAATTAATCTATGTGCATAGTCAGGAGATGGCTAATCATGAGGGTACTCTCAGACACTACGAAGAACACCCGAGTCTATGCACGTCGCACTACATAGTCAGGATCAGTGAGTGTCACTGTCCTGAAGGCGTTGTTTCTCTCAATCTTACGGAGAACCGCCAAATCGTTCTCATATATAGAGGTGGATCGCTCTCCTGTAGTTAGGGAACAGTGAGTATCACCGATGTCCCGAAGGTGTTAAGCCCTCTCAACAAACAATTATGTAGGAGGACCACCCAATTCTATTATTCTACATAGAGGTCACAATAAAATTCCAAGGATCGAACACTCAGCTAGTGGAGGCTTTTCGAAAGATATTCATCATGGCTTCATAAAATATGAATCGTCACATGTCAAAAGCCGTATCAGAAGCATGCAATATCATGATTTTACGGATTTGACCTTTGTTGAAAATCCACCATCAACATTAAGTCCCCTGCTTAGTGAGGGACAGTCATGTTCCGCGGTAAGCATTAGATGGTGATTTTCAGTCGACGAGATCGTGGTCGAACTTAGTCTACAAAGGAAGTTTCAGAAACCTCGGTTTGCTCCAATGGTGTCATGTACGAGCAAATGTTCGGGTGAGGACCATGATAGTGTGATAGAGTGTTATTTTGTGGTCGTGGAGAGGTGAAGTGATGCTGATTTAGTTAGCTAAAAGCATAGTTCTGATCGATTTAGGATTTTCGGTCCCGGACCCAAAAGAGGAAACCCAAGTGTTCTAGGTTTTGGAAATAAAAATAATATAAAAGGGTGAAGCCCTAATTTTTTTTTTGTTTGCTAAATTGTGCACCTCTCCTCTTCATCTTCTCCACGTATTCAGCAGGGAAGGGAAGAAAAAAAAAATGCCGGAAAACCAGCGTCGACGCCGACGCCGATAGGTAAGTCCGAACTTTTTTTTTTCTTTTTTCTGTGTGTTTTATAATTCATGAGCTGTTCACAAAAAAAAGGTCCCATAGTTGCAAGCATGCGTAGGATTTATGAAGAATTTTAGAAATACATGTTCATCATGGCTTCGTAAAATATGAATCGTCACATGTCTGAAGCTGTATCAGAAGCATGCAGTATCATGATTTTACGGATTTGACCTTTGTTGAAAATCCACCATCAACATGTTGTAGAACAAGTTATTATGGAATCACAAAGAAAGAGACGAAGAGCTTTGTGATTACTTTTTATATCTTACCTATCAGAGATAAATCTTAGAGAAGATAATACTCAAATCGATAGAACAAGTAAGATCAGAACACGCAAATACAGAGAAAATAGTTGGGTCTGGCTTCAGAATCCCAATGAAGTCTTTAAGTCGTTAACCAATAATAGTTTTAGGCAAAACCTAGGTTAAAGGAGAATCGACTTTAGTCACAACTAATATCACTGTTGATGGTGGTTTTTATCTTAGGGTTAAAATCGTAAAACCGTACATCTGACATACGTCACTATGACCACTAGCGCATTTATTGAATCAATCAGCATGCCTACGTAAGAATTACCAGGGTACTTTTTTTTTTATATACATGTGTCATGTTCCATGGCAGAATCCTTAGTATTGACCGACATCATCTTAGTATATACCAAGCCCTAATTCTCACATCACTGTGCCAATGGAAAACCATGCCAGCCATGTCTCCGCGCCAAGGCGTGCCAACCATGCATGCCGCACCACCGTGTCAATGGAAAACCATGCCAGCCACGTCTCCGCGCTAAGGCATGCCAACCATGTCAGCTGCATCACCATGCCAATGGCAAACCATGCCAGCCACGTCTCCGCGCCAAGGCATTCCAACCATGCCAGCCGTACCACCGTGCCAATGGCAAACCATGCTAGCCATGTCTCTGCGCCAAAGCCATATCGGCCCTAAACCATGCCGCAGGCTGAGAAATGAAGGGTTGCAATAATCAATGACCACCCTTCCATCTGAGATGAAGATCTCAGCCGTCCAAGTTCGCCACCAAACGCATGGTAACTTGCGGACCAAATCCAAACATCACAGTTTTCCCAAACCCATAATTTTGGTCGCGCCTACACTATGCCAAAGCCATGCCGGACCTAAACCATGTCGCTGGCTGCCAAACGAAGGGTTTCAAAAATCAACGGCCACCTTTCTATCTGAGATGCAGATCTCAGCTATCCAAGTTCGCCACCAAACGCATGGCAACTTGCGGCCCAAAGCCAAACATCACGGTTTTCCCAAAACCTTATAATTTTGGCCGCACCTACACTATGCCAAAGCCATGCTGGCCATAAAACATGTCGTTGGATGCCAAACGAAGGGTTGCAACAATAAACGACCACCCTTTCGCCTGAGATGCAGATCTCAGCCATCCAAGTTCGCCACCAAACGCATGGCAACTTGCGTCCAAAGCTAAACATCACGGTTTTTCCAAAACTCTAATTTTGGAGGCGCCTACACCATGCCCCAAGCTCCCCCCACCCTACTTTCATTGACCAATCAGGTTGCTCCAAACTTGGCACAGTTTCAAAAGAGGTCGCTATATATGATAGCTTCCAAAAAAACTTGCTAGCTTCCCAAAATTGTTAGTTTCCCAAAACACGCTAGCTTCTCAAAACATGCTAGCTTCCCAAAAACGTGCCAACACACCAAACATGCCGCACAACGCATACTACATTCACTAATTAGGGTTTCAACATGCTAAACCCTAATATGGGCAAGTTGCTACCAACATCCCTCCTGAATTCTTTCTGAGTTTTACGTTCAAGGTGTTTTCACCTCCCGAACGAGCTCAAAACCTAAATATTCCCAAGAGGGGAGGTAGGAAATTATTTTCCGTGCAAAATGGAGGAGTGGACCATCAAAATCCGAGTCCATACGAGAATTATACAACGATTCTGGTAAAGATAGCTAATTTGGGTTTCAGAATACCAAACCCTAATTTAAACAAATCCGCATACTTCCAGCGGATCCACTTTCATGCCAAAACCACTCTGGCCATACCTCCATGCCGCTAGCTGCCAAACGGAAGGTTGCAACAATCAACGATTACCCTTCCTCCTGAAATGAAAATCTCAGCCGTACAAGTTTGCCACCAAACTTGTGGCAACTTTTGGTCACAATGACAAATTCCATGGTTTATGCCACCATGCCACAGCTACTAGCACGTCGCTATGCCACAGCTACTGGCATGCCACCATGCCACCGCTACTGGCATGCAACCATGACACACGTAGAAACCTCCTACACGTTTTCCATGAAAACACTCGAGACATCAACACATGTCACAAACTGGGGGATGCTCATTAGGGTATTGGTTTGGCGGTTTACAGCGTGCGGCGTACACTACGCCCATTATAAGAAAGTGTCATAAGAATGAGTCGGTTAGTAAATACAAGGAGTAATGGTGAAACGTTTCTTTCATTATGGAACATCAATTCCAGGTGTTACCTGTTACCACCTCCTTCCACTTTACTCAGCCGTTTCTATTTCTTACGAGACCAAAGTACGTTTTGTTACGACTTGTGTAAATAGGTCTTACCTATTTCCACCAAAAAACAAGATTTTGGTCAGGAGCATACAACACTTAGAAATCATTTTTTAGCTTTCCCATCTTTTAGCTTTCACTTTCTGATACAAGTCGCAAAACTACTACTCTTCCAGAATCAACTATTCTGGTCTCAACACTCTCTTTGCTTCTCTCCAAAAAACCAACCCTTCTCCTTCACTTTGTGACCGAAGCAAGTTTGGAACGACCATTTCTTGGTTTAGGATGTATTTGTACAGATTGATCTCTCGAATCTAAAGTACTCCATTATAGTACATTGTTTAGGGTTTAAATTTGTTTCTCACCCTCAAACAATTGTCGACCACAGTGGGAGATTGATCTCTCGGTTATAATATCAATTTCTAATTCTCGATCTCATACTTCAACCCAGACATCAAGGTGGTGGAAGCAAACGATCGGCTCATGGATCGACAACTCAGTTATTCGGCGACTCAGTTACCAGTCATAACACGACAAGGGGTGACTGGGGACTTCCAAGATGGTAGAAGCAAACGATCCGCCCAGGGATCGGCGACTCGATTATCAGATGACTCAGGGATGACTGGAGACTTTTTACGATCACGACGGCGCTTCCCACAAAACTTAGACTTGCATCCAGAAGATCCATTTTTCGTTAGGAGATCCGAAAGAGTAAATCTTGCCAGACAAAATACATGGTCTACTACTTCAAATCTTCACAGAGATGATAGAAAACGATATCCATATTGTTCCCATCTTTCATTTCATGCTTTCTACTGTGGCACAACATTCACAATTCCATGGCTTTCTTTGGATACTTATGCTACTTATAGTCATAACAAAAACAACATTATTTTAAAACAATTCATTCCAAAAGAATAATCCAAAACCCTCATAGATAACAGTTATCTATCAATTCAAAAAAAAAAAATAGTCACCCACCCGTAGGTGCCTACTTTGCATAATAATGATTACCCATCACTATTCATGAGGTAGTCGATGTTACTGCGGTGATATTCGAAGAGAAATTATTTATGATAAAGTATTTCTACAAATTTATGAAAGGCATACCCATGGATAGGGTTTACACCAGTTCAGAAGAAAAATATTTCTACAGATTTATGGAAGGCATACCTATGGCTAGGGTTTGCACCAACACAAGAAAACAAGAAAACAAATTGAAAAAGAAACGCTGGAATAAGCTTGCCCACTTTATTGCTACCGCTAACACCCGGACGTGATAACGAAGATACGAGATAAAAAGGAGAGCCAACCCCTTTCATAGGCATAACAATTATAAAATTTGAATAAGGAAAGGATTTCCTGTTTGAGCTACGTATGGAAAGAGGCAACTGGGCCCACAAGAAAAAGTATGTGCCACGCTTAGCCAGCGTCGTACCAAGCCAGCACCGTGCCAAGCCAACAGTCTGCGCCATGCCCAGCCAATAGTCCGCAGAATACCAAATCCAAGCCAGCGTCCACGCTAAGCCAACGCCCATTCCAAGATGATCATGCCCTAACAACTTGCTTCTTTACAACATCTTGCATCTTTCCAGTGCTAACAGCTTGTATCTTCCCAGCGCCAGCAACTTGAATCCTTTCAGCGTTACTCTTGAACGCCCAGTAGAAGGGAATCAACAATCTAATTTAGTCACATGTAAAGATCAGGAACGACTTTTCCAAAATCGAAGCAAAGAAAATCAGCAACCCCCCTGAACTCGTAAAGACTCTTTTCCTGTTAAGAGATGCATGATTTCTGGGGAATTCGCCCGCAAAATTGTGCAGTCTATGATGAAACATTTATGTGAGATTCTATATTTACCCAAGGAATAATGTAAAGATATATTTGCAGCCCTAAACTGCACTGCATCAGGAAAGCAGCTGTTTCCATCCAGGAAGTCGTTCCCAGACCCCAACCTCTCTTGGAAAGCATGACTGATAGATGGAAATGGGAACTCCTAACCACTATTCGCTTGAAGGGTATCCAGTCTGAAGGCACACTGATTGACTCAGCCTCTACGCTTCAACGTCCTCCAACAGCGGCTCCGCTTCAACGTTCGCTTCAACAGTCGCTCTGCCTTAACGTTCGCTCCTACAGCCGCTCCGTTTCAGCATTCTCTCCATAAGATGCTTCAGGATCCGAAGACGAAGCTCTAGCGTTTTGCTCTATTAGATTCAATGTCCTCTCCAAGAACCGAAGTCGCTTCAACACCTCTTTCCCGCCAAAGCTCGTGGTCATGTACAGTTTGCTAGCTTATGCATCCAGCCAACCTACTTTGTTCCCATGAAAATATAGTCTCTTTTGATCACATCTGCTGCCGAGAACCTGTGCCGCTTTTTTGTTAATACCAGCGAGAGATTCACCAAAGCACGATCACTACAAAGATGGAAACATGTAAACCATATTTGGGGACTGAGGGTCTACACAGAATCCCTTCACTGTCAAATCTCAGAAGACACGGTCAACCAAAAGGTTATAGTCACGATGAGGTAATTTACTCTTCAAGGGTGCAGCGTAAGAATATAATCACCTCTCTGTCTAGAAGATGCCTGGAACTCTTTGCAAGGCCGCGGTATATTACAAGCCTGATCAGAAGAAACAACTTCATAAACTAAAGAAAAGTGTGACTGGGGACTGCTCATCGCAGTCTATCCCAATGACCATCAAAGATTCATGAGATAACCCTAGAGACGCGGCCGAAACATTTTCTTGAAGAAAAAGACGGATCTACGATAAACAACATAACTCTCTTATTCCTCCCTCTTCGCTATCCAGAATATTTCGTCCATGTGCATCCCAGCAACACATCCAGAAGAGTACAATAAGCTTGTATCAAATCTCGTGGACCACTACACCAAAACGTCCATTTAGGGACGTTTATAAACCTTGCGCATAATTTTTGCAACATAAATAAACATTGGCAAAACGGCGTTGCACATTGGTGTGCAACACATATTATCCGTTGCACAAATTAATTTGTACAACGCTTATAAACGTTGCACAACCGTTGCACCTTTTCTTATTTGTGCAACGTATAAATAATTTGTGCAACAGATATTATTTATAGAATAACACTTTTGTGGGTCCCATTTTGATTTTGTCAATGTTTTATTTATTTGGTTACATTTACATCCGTTGCTCATTTCCGGTAATTTGTGCAACGTATAATTGTACAACATTTATATCCGTTACAAATTAATTTTCAGGTTAAAAAAAAGTTACCGCCGACACATTTTCCGGCATATTTCTGCTTCTGAATTGCAATTGACCAAGAACAATTATTGATCATCACAATCCATCAAGAATGATTCATATATCAACAAATTAACCACGCTGCCAGTTTTTTCTTATGATGATGTTAAAAGAATATATAAGTGTAAATAAATAATTACATGAAGTGTGACAACTGCATTTGAATTTTTTTCTACATCATACATTTCTGATTTCCTACCAGTTTCTTCTGCTGCCTATAAATATTGCAAGGAAAATGGGAGAATTCAATTGTGTAAGATAAAACATCTATAGGATATCAATTACAACCCTTGCATAACCTTTACATCATAAGTAAGAACTTACATGCAAGGAAGCTCTAACAAGTGGACCCCATCCTACTCCTACAACCATTAATACCTGTTTACAAATGGAGCAACATTTAAGATGAATAACTAACTACTCTGCTATGTTAAAGAACCCATAATAGACCCCATTATTTATACTACTGAAATCTGAACTATCCTTGAGAAGAACTAGAAAACTTGGAACAGATGACACCCTTCTATAAACTTACAGTGGTAATATTAGATGCTTGGTCGTCTAGAACCCTATCTGTCAACGCTTTGTCTACTTCCCTTTGGTACTGTAAAAAACAAAAAGGGGAGATCAAAATCTATCAAGTAAATAAGCTTCAGTGATGCTTTAAGTATATAAAATGTAGGACTGCTACTTTAGTATGTCCGCAATCTTAAAGATGTAGACAGAGAGGTAGAGAAAGAGACAATAAGAAAGTAATCATCACCAATACCCGTACATGGTTGTACTTCATCGTATCTCTCTCAAATGTCTAATAATTTTGGGCCTCTAGATTATCCATGAGAGGTTGTTTAAAGAATAAAATATATAAAGTTTAAGAATACAAGGACAAGGAGTGTAAACCAAATTATGAAGGGAACAAAGAAAAATTTATAGAGAAGACGTTCGAGTAAGATAGAATTCTTGAGATAAAAGATTGATAAACATGTGCAATTTTTGAAATAAAAGTAATCCACAAGAAAAAAGAACTTGCTTACAAAGGAGACAGTAAGAAATACATATAGCCTCAAGAAAATTTCCAGAATAACTTGGAACAGTTAAAAAATTGAAGCAACAACATTGAATAGTGGAGCGGGGAGGGGGGAAGTTACCTAAAAACATTCTTGTTTGGGAAATGGGTCCGTTATTTGGAAGAGGTAAGCAACATGATCAAGATAGGATCTTAGATGTCTTGCCATACCTGAACCACCAGAAAACTATAAAATCAGGAATATACAATACATTATATATAATATCCAAGACCCTTTTTTATCAACATGACACTCGAACCGTATACTAGAGCTTAAAAGACTGAATACAAACAAACCTAAGACTAGCAATCCATTAACTGACCATTCAAAATCAATCTAAATAAATTAAGTGATCATTAGCGAACTATATGCTATATTAGAATACAATTCTAATATACGTACTACAACAAGTTATCTAGTAAAAAGATTAACCGACAAATAGAGTTTTAGTGACGTATATACGTGTCCCTCAAACATACACTCCGTATCGGGCCCTTGTTGTAGGTTTAAATAATGTCTAGCCTCAATGAGCATATAGGATAAAAAGAAAAAAACCTCCAAGTCTTAAAATTAATATGATAACAATGAAATTTAACATCACTTGTTAAGAGCTTATAAAAAAAGCACGACACCAAGTCTTATGACTCTTACCATTTAATTCCTATTTTCAAAGGCACCCCATGTATAACCCACAATATATAAAATAATTATAAGAACCAAAAAATTCAAAAGAATCCATCCCAATGATCTCATTAATTGTTGGAGTCCCGACATTTGAGTCTAAAACTAGCACAAACCTTTGAGAACATTAAAGTGAAAATAGGGTCTCAAGACTTCATATTACTAACCTTGTACTGTTTATGTACATCGGAAGTAGAGAAAGCTACCTTCCTTGCCTTCGTCCAACATAGTTTTATTTGTTTTACGAACCTGATGGATAAAATGATAAGGTAGATGAAAATCAAAAACAAAAATTAATGCCATAATACATATAGATTCATTTACAAACACTTCCGCACTTTAAATTCTCTCGAGCTTTGACCATCGCTTCCTTCAACCACAAGGTCCACAACATGTTCATGTAGAATTGGTTTAGTGGGATGCAAACTTATAAGGCAAGATAACTGATTTAACTGGCTCAATTTCTAACAGGTCCCAAGATAATGTAAGACTAGAATATTGCAACACTTTAGCTCAAGTGCTCACCTCTTTAGGAAATTGATCACATCAATCCATTACCTTCTGCAGAGCTTCTTGGTCAACAATTTGAAACCAAAAGCAAACATATAAAACTTTGAAAAGATGAAAGCGGGATAAAAAAATGCACAGAAACTTAGATGTGAACTCAGAAAACAATCATAAGTCTGAGACACATAAACCTCAAGTGATGAAAAACGTCATGCCCTCGTTCTTTACTGATTGAAACTAATCTTAACGACTTAACATGAATTGCCACAGTTCATTTCTTGCAAGAAGAGCGATTAGACTTAGCGTAATTAGTGATGATCTTGAGGGAGGGCGTCCTTTTTAATTAAGCTATGGCATTCCTGATATGTATAAATAGTAATTCTTAAAAGTACCAAACAAAAGAGAACGAATTCTTCATTAAAAATGGATAAACCAACATCTAACTTATAATTCTACTTTCTTGAAGTATCTCACGAGAAACATTAAGAGGAAGGTCCTTTGAGTCCAGCACACCCTTCACAAAACTCAAATACCTTGGGAACTGCGAACAAAGTATCATGTCGGTAACCATAATGTAGATATTCGTGCTAGGAAAGAATACTGACAAAAGATAGAAAAACTAAACAAAAATACTTACCATCTAACCATCAAAATCGTCCGAGATGAACACTCTTTTCACATAGAGACGAATGTTCTTTGTTTTTTCATTAACAACTTGCTCATTGTTAAGAGGATCCATGCCAGGAATGTAAAGAACACTCCTAAAATCCACCTCACTCTGTTAACCATCAAGGGGAAATCGAGAATGACTTATACTTCAAAATAGAATAAAAAAACATAAAGTAAATGCGACCACATACCTCAGTGGTGAAATGGTGTATGCAAGAGGTTCCAAAAACCCATTAAACGTCTTCTTGTAGAATTACTGATACTCTTCTTTCCCAAAAACTCATTAAACGTCCTCTTGTAGAATTCCTGATACTCTGCTTTCTCAACTTCCTTTGTGTTCTGCATCTACACATGAATAAAATAAAATGAGAACTATAACAGTAACTATTTATTGATCAAAGTGATAAGTAGTGAACTTACCCAAATTGGTTTTGTTTCATTTGCTAAATCCGAGTCAAAATATTTTTCAGTTACGGTATTCGTCTTCTTATTCTTTTCATCCTAAAACAAGATTGATAGCTTCAATATTCTGTTCAAACAGAAAATACGTTATGCATTGATTAAAAAATATAAAACCATTACCTCTGGTTTTGGTTCCTCACCCTATTTTGGCTCTTGTTCCTCCTCTACCTGTAAATAAATTACATTATAGAACCTTAGGAAGATGCAATTGGATTTTAAGAATTATTATCTTAGTTATACACTTCTATCTACAATAAACAAAAGATAGTTTCTGTAAGAAACAAATGAACCCTCACCTCAACAATCCTCGACTTCTCTTGCCTTGTGTAAATGGGGAATGAGACGAACTCCGAGAAGTTCTTCACCAGGCCTTGGATTCTTGTTGGCTCTGCAAATTCATACTTGTCATCCTCCTGCAAAAAATAGAAATACCAAAATTTGACTACCTGTTTGTAAAGACCCAGAATCTTCAATTAAGTATAAGAGGAAGATTATAAATTACAAGGTAATTTGTGTTCCGCGAGTAAGTATATTTTCTGGATCCGTGTCTTCCTTAATGACATAAGAGATAGTATCAGCTAATGCTTCTCAGATGTATTGTTTGTCTGATTTTGGGATTTTTGTTGATACAACCACCTATTGCCAGTTCAAGAATATCAGGAAATCAACACCAGTGAATCCCGTGAAACCTTCCTATGAATATGAGTACAATGAAATCAATTATAAAAAAAATATACCCTGTCGCTGAGTAAAATCCAACACCAAACTGCCCAATCAAACTATTGTCTGCACCAAAATCCTTATTTTCCTGCATAAGATTCCACAAGGTAATCTGACAAAGAAACTTAACCTACACCAAAAATTAATTAAATAACTAATTATCATGGTTAAAAATATGAGAATTTAGTAACAAAAGACCTTCAAATCTTTCAATAATTTAGACGTTCCACTCTGAGCGATAGTTCCAAGGAAGTCATTGAGTACTTCTCGCATCATTCCAACACATAACTTACAAAAAATTCATCTTCAACTGAAACAAGCATACCCCAAGACTTCGATCTACATATTACAACAAAAAAAAGAACACCATAATCAAAAACCCTAACTTTTTCAGATAATAGTTAGCTCAAAATTCAAAACCCTAACTTTATCAAATGATTTCAGATAAAAATAAAATTAACAACAAACTAGTTTATACCTGATGATAATCCACCAATATCAGAGGTTGAATTATTTGATTTTTGATTTCAGGGAAAAATTAGGTTTAAAAAAAGTATAGATTTGATTTCAGATTTGGATGGGTTTTGATTAGATTGAAAATTTGTTGAAAGGAGGGTATTAATTTTATGTAAAACCTAAAATATAAGAAGATTTGTTGAAGAAGAAGAGAACAGTTTCACTCTTCTCTTGACTGGAACTGAGAAATAGAAAGAGAGAGAGAAAAGTATAGATTTGATTTTAGATTTGGATGGGTTTTGATTAGATTGAAGATTTGTTGAAAGGAGGCTATTAATTTTATGCAAAACCTAAAATCTAAGCAGATTTGTTGAAGAAGAAGAGAATAGTTTCACTCTTCTCTCGACTGGAACTGAGAAATACAAAGAGAGAGAAAGAGAAGTCCTTCGACGAACAAAATAAAGAGCGAGGAAGGGAGAGATACGTTTGTGAAGATAAGATTTTTATTTGCCGATTTTTTTTTAAGAAAAACAAAAATTAGAAAAATAATTAAAGAACTAAAATCCCTTGAACATACTGTATGTTACAAAAATAACCTTATGATGTACAACCGTTGTAGGCGTTGTCATACGTTGCACCACTAGTTTATTTTAATAAATGAAGTAAAAGTAATTTGTGCAACGGATATTCTGGTGCGCAACGGATATTAACGTTGCTAACTGTGCAACGTCTATATCCGTTGCGCACCTCCGAAAATGAAGCATTGATAAAACCAGGATATGGTGTAGTGGACATGGATTCAAGGCGATGCAATGAAAGTAGGCTACACAAGGAGACTACCAGCACGGGATGATTTCACTCCCCTCAACCTGGTTATTTATGATTTCAGCATCACCATTGCCGAAGTTTTACGAGCCGCGAGAATTTCTCAACATGAAGCCGTACATGTATATCGAAAATTCCAAAAGCATGCCACAAAGATAATGATCAAAATCTCCTTGGAAAATCTTTAATTAGCAAATACACATTACTAATTCTTATTTTCCATATATAATTAAAAAGATTCTTAACTTATTTAAATTCGATCTTGGGATTTACTTCCTTCTTAGCCGTTAAGGAATATCTTTGAACAAAATAAAATAAGTATTAATGCGCCGTGTTCAAAGAGTGACGACATTTTACTCTTGCAAGTCTTTTCCATGCTTGGTCACTTTAACCCGATTTACCACACTTCCAAACAAGTTTAGAATTGGTTCATCTGACTTCAAGAACTATGTGATTGATCAAGTACTACTCAATCACAACTCATGGGTTTACGGTTCTACCAAAACAAGCTTCGGTTCTACCTCCATGTGAGTAATGTGCATAGTTACACTAGCTTACCAAAGATACGGCTGACTAGGTACTAGGATCGGTTCCCCACATATATTTGGTATCTAACTTGTATGCACTGCACATGTCCATAGGATCGGTTCCCCCTTCCCAAAAACGTGTTGCACATGTTCATAGGATCGGTTCCCCTTTCTTCCATAAACCTTGATGCACTTCATACAAGGATCGGTTCCCCTTGTGATGCACTGCACCTCTTACTAGGATCGGTTCCCCTCTTCCCAGTAATAAGTTCAAATATACACAACCCGATCATACCCCAGGTGATTACTTAAGATCAGTTTCACTAATAAAAGTTATACCAATGCACAAGTCGGGCCTCATGTGAATAGTTTTACCAAGAACACAAACAAGTCGTGAGCGGTTATACTAATCACACATATTGGTCGTTCATAAGATACGCAATGAAGAAATCCCCAATAACGCATGGAAATTTCCTTTTCGGTTCACAACACATATCATGAACTTACTTCCTTAGAACATATGTAAGCATTATTCCCTAGAATGCAATCCTCACCTCATACCCATACATAATCACAATAGCATTCATACGATTATGTCGATGTCTTATATACAAAGTTTAATGGTTAAGAAAGAAACTTCATATTGTATTCCTTAATACTATGTCCATCTAGAGTGTTCATGCTTCGCAGTTTTATGTTTTCAATATGCACGACTTGAAAGATACGTTAGGGAATGAAACAGTTCAAGTCAAATATCACTAACCTCAAGTGGAAGGATTATGTTGTCGTTGTAGCTCCGCACTTCTTCACTTCTTCAAGTCTTCGCAATACTTGTAATATCTCACCCTAATACTTTCAATCTAACCTATACTAAGTTGACTCTAGTACATTTAAATCAAGCGACTCTTAAATGATTTTTGCTTCACTAAAATATGACAACCAAACTTGACATACCAACGCTTGGTGGGTTCAACCGAGCAATGATCTAACAATCTCCCTCTTTGTCAATTTTAGTGACAAAACTCTTACAATCATTTGGATAAATAAATTACAAGAATTTATTACACATACGATTGATTCCAGAATCCACAACACATAACCTGCATTCATTTAATCCTCAAAAATGCAGCAGTTGCACTATAATAACAAAGCTTATACTCCCCCTAAAGGTGAGCTAGGTAGATTTTCAATCCACACATCATTGTTATCCCATTCATATGATATGTTACTCCCCCTTAGTCTATGTTTTTCCTCATTCGTTAGATAAACGTTCAAGCACCATTATCCTCTTCCCTAGTGACACCAATCAACCATAAATTGATACCAGCATCACTTGTTTACTCCATATATATTCTCCCCCTTTTTGTCACGAAAATGACAAAGAAACGAAAAAATAATGGACAACACTAAAAGGATCTTACAAATCTCAAAATAAACTTGAAACCTGTTGAGTCAAGCACGAGGGTTTTACAAACCATTTTTGATAACCAATATCAAAATCGAAACTACAAGTAATTACATTTTGATATGTTATCATAGTTATAATTGCCCAAAGCAATTTTCCCCACTAGTTTAGCAAACCAAAAAACAACTAAGAAAGTTAGTACCTTTGCTAAACCGATTGTATAAATACAACCGCTTCATTCGATAAGACCAAAACAAAGATAAACTCCATTTTTCTCATCAGGTTCTAATTATCCATATAACTTAAACCTTTAGATTTCAAACAAGCCAAATACTAGGTTAGTTAACTAGCATTTCCTTGTTTAGGCTTTCGGCTAGACTTGATTAACCGAAACCTCCACTTTGATAAGTCTAACTAAGATCAGAATTAACTTAGCTTATATTATCCGGAATTGAATTGGACTAAACAACTCGTCCCGTCAACATATTCATTCGTTAAGCCATAAATAATTCATACAAACCAATAAATCAACTTGCATAATTATCCACCTCAAACGGATACAATAGAAACAACATATATAAACCAAAGTTTCACTATTGCACCGAAATTTTGTAAGCTTAAATAATTGATACTACACAATATAGCAAAAATAACAATTATTTTACTTAACTTGAAGCAATTGAATTAACATAGACATTAAAGCACCGCAATTGCACCAAATTTCGTAAGCCTAAACTAATGATATCACACAACAAAGCAATATAACAAAAGTTTTACTTAACCGGAAACAATTGAATCACATACACATCCATACATTCATAATGGAATAAACACATTAATTGTACCAACAATTTCTTTTAAGAAAAAGCAATATATATATATATATCAAATAAAAATAAGCTTTTCTTAAAACAGGAAAATAATTAACTAACAAGATTGTTACCTTAATTTCGCATCCAACTTCTCCAAATATGATTCCATCGCTTTATTCTTCCGGGAGAATTGATATCGAAATACCATCATGTTGTCATTCTCATGCCAAAAACAAAATAATAACAACAACCACCCTTACCAGAGAAAGGTTAAAAATCGGTTTTAATAATTGCAAGCAAAAGTTGAAAACCGTCGAAACACATATGCTTTTATGCTAAACCAAAACCGATTCAACATATTGTGACTTTTTCACATATTGTTTCTATAGGAATCCCTCATGATCCTTTGATAAAGCCTACCAACTTGGGCTAGAACTTAATCTTGCTAAATCAAAAAGTCACCCAAACCATAAGGGTTCACAGCATATTATGAGATCGAATATCAAGGTAATAAAACCGAAATCAAACATCTCATACACATACATAACAAATAAATAATGAATTAAAGTACCGGATATGTAAATCAAAAACTATCACAAGAAAAATTATAAATCAAATAATTTTATTCATAATAGTTTTATTCAATAGACTTATACAATCAATGAAAGCAATCAAAAATTGATGTCTATTTTTCTAGATTAAGTATTACGGCATATCACTACACCATATCCTAGTTTTTGCAATGCCATAATTTTTTGATTTCCAACGGATATAAAGGTTGCAAACTGAGCAACGGAAATATACGTTGCACATCAAAAAATCCATTGCATCAATTATATATTAATTCATAATAATTGAGAGTAATTTTTGCACCGTTGATATAGGTTGCGATCCTACGGTTATTCTAAATTATATTATTTTCAAGAGTTTTTATCTATATATCTTTTTTCTAAAGGGTTTTATTTATTTTTTTCTCTCTTATCTCGATCAAACTCTCTCTCCTTCAGACAGACTCGATTCTTCCTCTCAACTCTCTCTTTTTTCTCTCAAGTCTCTCAGAAAAATTCCATTCTATCATCGACTCTCTCGGACAGATTTCATATGGAGATTTCAGATGGAAAGATATAACAAGTTCAATTGAAGCTTCTAAGTAGTTGAAAAAACCCTATTTTCAACCAGAGACGAAAACCCAAAATTCGTCTTTAAAACCTCAAATCAAAACCCATTTATTTTTAAGATATGTATCCTAATCAAAAACCCTAAATCAGAAAGTTCGAGCTATCAACTATGAACCCTAATTTTCAGAAGAAGGTATAAACCCTAATTTCTGTTTTATTTATTTTGGTTGATTGAAACGTTGTTTGATGATTTCTGGATGTTATTCATCTATTTATTCTCTTGTTTTCTCATTGTTTCAGTAGTTTGGTTATCTTTTTCATTAGGATTTAATGAAAGTTCAGTTGTTTTCTTCACTGTATTTTTTAGTCTTTCAGGTTGAGGAAATCATCTGTAACATAAAAAAAGGGTTTAATCGCATCATAGATCGGTATTAGTTCCATGATTCTCTTGGTATTGCTCAATTTAACAGTGTTCATGGTGTTATTTGTGTTTTTTTCGATCGATGTGTATGTGTTGGTATGATCTGGTTTTGTTTTGGTTTTGGTGTTGGTATGATATGTAGGATTCAGAAGATTGGTTTCTAGAGTTTCCCTACAGAGAGATGATACTGAACTTGTTGTTATTAAACAATCCATTCATTATCACTGATTACTTGGTATATTTTTGTTCACTCTTGTCTAGTCAACTATATATGCTTGGTTTACAGATTATAAGAGACTTTTCAGTCCATATGCTCCATAGGCTTGTTTGATGTAAGATGGGTTTAGGTTTATTTGTAATCCTTACGAAAATTAAAAAGTGGGGGTTTTTTTTTTTTAGAACTGTATACAAGGGTTTATACAGACTAATAACTGAATATTTATTGTTGATCTTATGTTGTTATGGAGTTTTAGATTTGGATTTTGTGTTTTTGTTTGATTGGAATATAGAAAATGGAAATTTTTAGATTTTGGTTAATATGTATTGCTGATTTGGGGTTTGATTGCTGTAATTGCTTGTATTATTATTGAATTAGTTTTGTCGAATATGTTTGATCTAGAATTTTAGATGTTTTGTGTATCTGAGTTAGCACCTGGTGGTGTTGAATATGTCTTGTATGATAGATTTGTTATGAGACACTTGTTGTGGTTGGATACTAACTGGGGAGTTGTTCATTGTTCTCAGCTAAAGCTATAGATGAATATGATGTTTTTAAGACCAAAGCTGCATAATCGAACAAAGAAGCAGAGAAGGTGGATCCTAGATTGGAGGCTATTGTGGAGAGAATGTTGTGGAAGTATGTGGGATGTTTATTTCATTTATTACTATGTCTTCAATTTTTCCTAGGAATAGACATAATAACCATTTTGGTTTCATGTAGGTGCATCGACCAAAAATTCCAACAAGCTATCGGGATTGCGATCGAGTGTAGAAGGTTGGAAAAACTTGAGGAAGCTATTACATGGAGTGATAATATTCTTGTAACACTCGATTATTGCATCAATCTTGCTCATTCCTTTGTTACCCTAAAAGAATACCGCAGTGAGGTACAAATATCATATATTTCAGAAAAATTTCCTAGATTTTTTTTTTTAATTCATGTGGAGTTGTTGTAATTTTGTGTCTGATGGGCATGCGACCAAGATTTGTATCATTTAGATGCTCAATATCTTATATTTTAGGGTCAGTAAGTCAATCAATCAATGAAACCACTTTCTACTTCAGAAGGATTCAGTCCTGATAGAGATTACTTTGTGTATTGATATGTTTTCAGATATCTTCCCTTTGATTTTTTTTAATAGAGTTTGTTCTTAATGTACATAACAGAACAGATGGACAAGATGTTGAGTTACTTTGGCTCAACACTATCAAATTGGTACAAAAAGCATGGTATGTAATATCCTATCAGAAAGTGATATATATCTAAGCAATCCCACAATATTATTACCAGTTATGCAAAGAACCATTACAATCTTCTAACTAATATGCCACTAATTATTTTCTGACAACGTGACATTAAGCTTCAAAGTAAGGTATCCGAGATTAGACCCCTTCTATTGGCTCCCCCTAAATCTGCCAAAGGGGCATCATTAGGGGTTAACTCCAAAAGACTAGTATTTCCAAAATAGTTGTGACACTGTCACTTACATTCACATTCGCTTTTGTGATATAAATGCTTTCTTATCATAATTTAGTGTGCTTCTAAAACAGGGATATACCACTTCAATGCATGTTGTTCAATTATGAGGTGAAATCCGAAACAATTTCCAGTAAAAAAAAGTAATTCTAAACAAAAAGAACGAAAAAATCTAGGCCTAAATTAGTGGGCAGCAAATATCATATTTAAAATGTGACTATCCGACGTTTATCTGTATTAGTTGTAATGGTTGCGCTAACATCCCAAGCATCAAGTAACCTATATCTCGAGCCTAAACTCTAAGTTATGCTTAAGTAGGGCTTCGTAAATGAAAACATGTTTCTCTCTAATGTACCTAGATGAATTTTGTAATTAATTTCTACTTTTGTACCAGGTGCTTCATGTTATAGTTAAAGTGTCTTCCCTTTGATTCTTTTTAAAAATGAAGTCCATATCATATTTCACATGTGCCTATTCTACTATGTATCAGTTGTAATGGTTGCGCTAACATCCCAAGCATCAAGGAACCTATATCTGGAGCCTAAACTCTGAGTGCTTCGTAAATGAAAACATGTTTCTCTCTGATGCCTTTTTAGAGGCCAGATCCAAAAGCTGCTTTAGCTGATCTACCTTGATGAATTTTATAATTAATTTATACTTTTCTTCCAGATGCTTTGCGTTATAGTTAAAGTGTTTCAAAGCTTGCCTGATCCCGATTACTTGAGGATTTGCCAACGCCTCATGTCTCTGGATGAATCTGCAGGAGTTGCAATGATACTAGAGAAGCTTTTGCAATCTGAACAGGTTGGTTATTTTGATTATTATTGGTGTTTGGTATTTTTTTTGTGAAAATTGTGTTTTCTTAATTGAATGATGCCGTGGCTTGTAGGATGATGCTCTTATGGCGTTCCAAATTGCTTTTGATCTTGTTGACAATGAGCGTCAATCTTTTCTATTGAACATTAAAGGTCGTTTTCCTGATCCAGTATTGAGGTCTACAGAGAACAGTCAACTTGTTTCTAATGATGAACCGAATTTAGTTCAAAGTGAAAGCTCTTAGGCATCTAATGATCAAGTAGCGGCCTCAGAAGATATTCAAATGTCAGATGGAGCTAATGCACCTCGTGGAATTATAGTCGAGGCTGATGAAGAGAGATATAATGAGAGGGTAGCAAAACTTAAGGGAATTTTGTCTGGGGAGATGGTCATAAAACTGACTTTACAATTCTTGTATAGTAATAACAGGTGTGAGAAACATATATTGCTTCTTATAGTCGTACCTTTGAACATAACGTTTTTGAGGATTCCCTTGTACTAGTGACTAACTTCTTATGCTTTATGTTGTAATTTAAACGCAAATATGATCTTCTAATTCTGAAGACGATAAACGCAAATATGTTTTCCACACTGCAACAATATATGCAAATGCAATCATGCATGCTGGAACAACAGTTGATACTTTCTTGAGGGAAAACTTGGTAATTGATATATTTTATTCCATATACGAGCTATTCTTCCTTTGCAATGATAAATATGGTAATGTGTTATCAAAATAAATGCTAACTTATGTGGTTTAACAGGACTGGATGAGTTGAGCTATGAATTGGGCAAAGTTTAGTGCAACAGCTAGACTTGGTGTTATTCACAAGGGTCACCTGCAACGAGGGAGGTCACTGATGGCACCTTATCTTCCACAAAGTGGAACTGCTGGTGGTGGTAGTCCATATTCAGAGGGTGGTGCCCTTTATGCCCTGGGACTGATACACGCTAACCATGGTGAGGGTATTAAATAATTCCTCCGCGATAGCTTACGGAGTACAAATGTGGAGGTATGGATTGTTTAGGAATCTATTGCAATTTGTGCGCCATATTGCTGATATTATGCTGATACATTTTCTTGGTGCACAGGTGATTCAACATGGGGCTTGCTTAGGTCTTGGATTGGATTCTCTTGGAACAGCTGATGAAGAGAGATATGATGATATTAATAATTTTCTTTATACCGATAGTGATGTGGATGGTGAGGCTACAGGCATTGGTATGGGTTTACTAATGGTTGGGACAGCTAGCGAAAAAGCTAGTGAGATGCTTGCATATGCTCATGAGACTCAGCATGAGAAAATTATTAGGTACGTAGACCACCGAGATCTGTATTGTTGGGCTCCTATTATTAATAGCTACTAATCAACTTATGTATTATGTTTTAGGGGGCTGGCATTAGCCATTGCCCTTACAGTGTATGGGATGGAGGAAGAAGCTAACACACTGATTGAGTAGGTGATTCGGGATAAAGATCATATCCTCCATTATGGTGGTATATATGCGTTAGCAATGTCCTACAGGGGAACAACAAACAATAAGGCCATTCGCCAGTTGTTGCACTTTGCAGTTTCTAATGTTAGTGACGACGTAAGGAGGACAGCTGTTCTAGCCCTTGGATTTGTTTTGTCCTCTGAACATGAGCAGGTTGGTATTTCTGTCTGTCTAATACTATTCTTTATTTCTGTAACTTTGCTTTTCTGTTTGTTTCAAGGTTTCTCGAGTTACCATTTCCGGAAAACGATGTAGTTTGTATCCGTTGTTTTTGATGCTAGCTAACACGAAATTTATCACGTTGTTGTATTTCCAGACTCCACGAATTGTATCCCTGCTCTCCGAGTCTTACAATCCATATGTTAGATATGGTGTTGCAATGGCAGTGGACATTTCATGTGCGGGTATAGGTTTGAGTGAGGCCATCTCGTTGCTGGAGCCACTCACATCAGATGTTGTTGATTTTGTTCGTCAAGGGGCACTTATTGCAATGTCCATGGTGATGATTCAAACCAGTGAAACTTGTGATTCTCCTGTTGGGTCTTTCAGGTATTTTTTATTACTTCTCCCTAGTAGACTGTTTTTCTTTGTAATATTGTACTAATACTTGATGCCACTCTTTTTTCTTTATGTTTTGTTTTTCTTCATTGGAACTCATTTGTATCGTGTTTTATCTTAGGCTCCTGCTCGAAAAAATTGTTCTTGAAAAGCATGAGGATACCATGAGCAAGATGGGATCAATTTTAGCTTCTGTGATTCTTGATGTTGGGGGTAATCATGTGACCATCAGGCTGCTTTCTAAAAACAGGCATGATAAAGTCACTGCAGTAGTTGGATTGGCTGTCTTTAGCCAGTTTTGGCATGATATATATGAATATATCTTGATGGATTGTGATATATTGGGTCTTTTAGTTGGTCTACAATGGTATATGAATGTGCAGAATATATTTTCAGGTGCAGAAATCCGTCGGAATTCTAATTTTCACTGGAATTATCGTCGATTTTTTTTTTTTAATCTATAAACAGGTTTGCAACGTATATAAGTGTTGCTCAAATTAGAGTAATATGTTGCCTAAATTATTGTAACCGTTGCACAAATTAAATAATCCGTTGCTCGACAAACGTTGGTAATCTATTTTACCAACGTTTATATACGTTGCACAAATTAATTTGACTAACGGATTTTGGCGTTACACCAAAATTTGCTACGCCATATTCCCAACATATATTAGCGTTGGTGAAATTCATTTGCAATGCGTATATCTGTCCCAAATAGGAGGTTTTGGTGTAGTGTATAACTTAATCTCTAGTGGTGCTCTTGTTTTTCACCGATGTTTCTTCAGTGTTCAAACTGTTAAAGCATGTCCCAAGACACTTATCTGCAACCACTTCTTGTTTCTCAAGTTTCTCAACTTGAATTTTCATGTCAGCTATTGCAGCTTTAGTTTCCTCAATCTTATCCTTGAGCCAATCTTGGTTTCGAATCGTTGCTATGAGATTGGTTCTTAGTTCTTCAAAACCATGGATATAGTCAATCATACCATCAGAACGAACCCACTTGGTTTTGGTTGGATATAGACATGACTCATCTTGTGATCCAACCGAACCTTCAGAATCATAATCAGACATGATTGTTGATCTGCTTCTTTTCTTTCTCTCAGTATTGATTCTTTGACAATCCTTAATCTTTTGAGCCTCCTCCTTATTAGTCTTTGAGACACTGCGAGTTATTGGAGGCATGCTTGGTTATATATATAAGATTATTGATCAGGGTATCATTATACTGAAGGTAATAGTTTCTCTTTAAAAGGAGATAACTTTCGGACCAAAAACTATCAGTAGAATCCGAAAATGTTAAGAAATATATTTCGTTTCCTTTTGTCTGAACTTTCTTAGTTTTATTCAAACGGTTCCAAATAAAACTTATCATGATGAACATGAACGATTTTTGGATTTAAAATTACCCATAAAAACCTACAACCTCTTTTGATAATCAATTACACAAATTACATGTGCTACAGATTTATTGTGCCATTCCCATCCATAAAAATGAGCACAGAAGCGGATGAGAATGCATAATCTTGATACAACTAGGTTGTATCGGAATAAGCTTTTTCAATCTTATATTGAGTATCAGAAACATAGTTCATGTTTCTTTTAGGGAATTTCTGCTCAATATATTTTCTCCCAGGATGATGATCTTTTCTAACTTTAGAAATATGATCATGTGGAGAAATTGTACCGATGTGAGAATTCTCAGAGGCTGATAGATCTCTCTTAATTCTTTCAATGAGATTTTCATAAGATTTTCTCATTCTAAGGACTTCCTAATGATTCACATAAGTGTGATAATCTGAAACAATTATTGGATATCCCTCATTGTTTCTTTTGGCAGAGATTCTCTCTTTCCCTTCCTTCTGGAATCGTTCTTCATCAAAACAAGAAATATTTCGATATGATTGAGGAGGAATCTTCTTCCAGAAGCAATCGTCAACTCTTTCCTCTGATATTGAGTTGATCTTATTGGATTGTGGCATAATCTGTCTTTCTACTGAGGAATGATCTTTCAGTTTTTTAAGACAAAAAACTTCCTTCAAAATTTTTACCACCGTATGTTGAAAAAGTATAAGTTTCCTGTCAAGTGACTGAAAAGTCGAACAGGTATTATTATAGCCTACCCATTTTAGTCAACCTTGCATTTTCACGTGCACAATAGAATGTTGAACAGGTATTATTATAGCCAATACAATGATTATTCGACTGGGCAACATGGAAATTATTCTTATTATGACCATAGTGTGAATAGTGGTTGGAAACGCCAACCTTTTTCAAGGTTATGGTTCATACCATGGTGAGCCTAATTACTATTTGCACGTGCACTGGTCATACGAGCAAGAAAATAAGGAATATTATAGTACTAGTACTTCGTCTTTGGACGACTTAATTAAACAGTTGAAAACTAGTCTTTATTATGATCCTTTTGTTCCTATGCTTCCTCTAGAGGAGTCTCTCAAACTTATGGTTGTTTCTTCTGGTCTTATTCTTCCTCTAGAAGAGTCTATCAAGCTGATGGCTGAGAATACAAATAGCTTAGTTATGGACGAAAGAACTGTAACAATGAGTGAACCTTTTTTAGAATACACCCTCAAGAGGTTAAAAGAAAACTTAGATCCAACATTAAGGGAACTTTCTTTAGAACATGCCCTTGAGAGGATAGCTGAGTCGAAATGTAGACTTAAGTTAGAGGCACAAGAAAGAATTGCGCGAAATAATCTTAATTTCCAATATAGTGTTTCCAATAATACCCTTGAAAATGAGGATAGTTATTTACATAATCAAGATGACGAGGTTAGAATTGGTAACACTACTTTAGATGAGGTTCGATCATTTTCATGTTATTATAATGGTGATTATGATGAGGATAGTGTTGATGAAGAATTTGAAATATGTAGGCATATTGATCAGGAATTTGTTACTCCAATTGAGCTTTATAATGATAATGTTATTTCCAGTTTAAATCCAAATAATTTTAGTAATTATTCACCTATTCAAAAGGATGAGCATTTGACTAGAGGTACCCCCATTTTAGACGATATAGTATTTCCTTTTGATTACGAAGCCGATAATGGTTTAGAGGAACAGGTTTATCCTGAGAATACTATTATAGAGTCCAAGGATTTAGAAACAACATTCTTAGACGAAGAAGATGAAATCGTAAAGGTTTTAAAAATGTATGAGGATGCGTCACCTAAATATGACCTACAATAAGCAATTGACCATTTTCAGGATTCTGGTGATCTAGAAATTAGGGAAATTATAGCTAGTCTATCTAGAGACACCCAAAACTCTAAGTTTGGGGGTGATTATCCTCCTCCCCGTGCCTTACCTTTAGCTATTACAAAGATCCCTCACTTGGGACTCGACATACGTGCCTCAACCATTTTAAAAGATTATCTTCATACACTTCCTGAACCTAGTGATATCCATAAAGAAGTTAAGTTATTAGAAACCCATCCTCTGGTTGATGTGGTTTATCCAGGCTATGATACCCATATTGACTTTTTTTCCCACCAAATACTTTTCTTCCAATTGCGGAAACGTTTGAATTTGAAATGTGTCAGTTATTAAGTTATGAGAAAAAACCTAATTATTTTAGGAAAATAGAAATGACACATTTGCTTAAGAATGGCCACCACTCTCATTATGGTCAATTGTGTAAGTCAAATCTGATTGACTTAGAGGATCCTCCATTATTCAGGTTATTATTATGTGCTTCTAATTTTTTCCAGACCTTAGAACCTGATCTTTTGGATCTTACTTATGAGGAGGTGCAGCCCATGAAAATATTTTATTTAGACCCCTTTATAGAACCTGAACCTGAACCACAACTAGATGTAGTTGTCTTAAAAAGGAAACTAGGAAAGGGTGTGATGTGTTTATTCACTTTCTTATTTTGCTGCAGTTTCCTTTTATCTGTGTTAACACTTTTTGATGCAGATGATCCACAATTGTTTCGGCTATTGCTATATGATTCGAGGTGATTAATTCGTACTTATGTCTGGCTGAAGACGTTAAACTTAGCACTTCTTGGGAGGTAACCCAATATTCATGCAACACGGTAATATCTTTCCTTAAATCTTTTTCTTCAAATGGTAACACTTTCTCCTTATTCATGCTTTTAAATTTATCTTTAGAACATTGAGGACAATGTTAGATTTAAGTTTGGGGATATGGGAGAAACTTTTTAGTTTCAATAAATAAACTTCAGAGCCTAGAAATTTATGTTTATTAAGGATGGCACTAACTAATCTAAGTGCATGGAAGCATCTTTATTGTAGGAGTTGAGGAACAAATCTGAGTAGATGGAAACATCTATAAGATTTTATTCATAAAAGCACGGAGCTCAGGTGTTAGAAATAACATGGTAGTTCCGCCATATCTCGTTGAGTCCTTTTCACTTCTATTTTTATTTTGTTTTCTTTTTAAAATATGTTTCTCTAAGTGATTAGGTGGGGCTCACGATTCAAGTTGTTACCACTGCTAGGATGAAATAGAGTGATTGAGTTACTAAGAAAAAGAAAAAAAAAAAGACCAGACCAATTAGACCAAACGGAATAAATTTAAAAAAAATAAAAATAAAAATAAATAACACTTGGATAGCAATATGTGTGTGTTCTCCCTGTCTCCGTCGCCTAAACAAGCATGGAACGCAGGATCTAAGGGAACTATCATGTAATCTGCTGGCAAGAAGCATGCGCTTGGATCCGCAAGATCTAATGCAGTTGAAAAAAAAAGTTAAAGTTAATTTTTCAGTGAATAAATTGACCGCTGGTTCCCTTGTATATGCCAGACGAGTTGATCAAGAATTAGGATTATCGACCACTGGTTCCCTTGTATATGCCAGCAGTGTTGATATTAGTTCAGACCAGTATCTCAGTCCATTAGGATAGGTTCATTTTAGCAGTGGCCTTCAGACAGATATGAGAAACACCATTCACCTAGTCAACATCAAAACCATCTATGTTTTTCTCTATATCCATCTCTTAATCTATCCATGTGATTGGTTGACTCCGGTTATGATGTCCATAGTGCAACTATCTGAGTAGAGCTCTGTCACTTATATATGAATTTTAGTATGCTTGAGTGCAAACTCGTGTACAGCAATTGGAATTTCGCATCAGGGTATTTCCTCTTGTAGTCAATAAGTATTCCAACCAAGGAGATTCTTTAGTGCCTTCCAAGGTTCTGCATAGTTAGCTAGGGTCTGGAGTATAAACGTTTTGTGGGTATATCTCTAGTAATCCCTCCCGAGACTATAACTCGGCCACTAGGGCCACATAGGGGTTTAAAGGCTTATTGCATACGCTAAATGCAATCGACGATGCCTGCGACAGTGAGTTAAGATTTTATTTTGTAGATTTGATTTGCTCGGGACTAGCAAATAATAAGTTTTGGGGTATTTGATAGATGCATATATGTGTCTATTTTGGTCTCAATTATGTATATTGTTAGTGCTCCATTTTGTAGTTATTTGATTATTTTATGTCTTTGTAGGTATTTTTGGTGAGATAAGCTTTTGCGTCGAAATTGGCTCGAAAAGTGGTTTTTGCGCTCGTAGGAGAAAATTACTATTTGGACCCCCAGATTGGATAAGGGGAATTTCAATTACTAAGGGGTACTTCAATTATTAAGGGGCACTCTAATTGCTATTCACACCCTATGGATATTGGCACCCCGGTACTGGATAGGGGCTATCTTCTCTCCTTCACGTTCAAAAGCAGAAAAAGGCAGGAAAAATGGGTTATGAAGAACCAGAATTAGGGTTTGTGATTTGAAGATATTTTAGGGAGATTAAATGACTGCAATTGTTTGGGTATATTCGTTTTGGCCTAACAGGCATGGTAAGGTCGCTGGATTGGGTCAAATTTGTCTAGGATTCGATATTGGAATAAAACAGGGAAGTTTCGGCTCTATATGGAAGTTACGTGGGATTATAGGGAAGATTTAGTCCCTGTAGGATTCAGTTATGTCATGAAGATAATTTTGAAGGAAAGAGATAGATGGGAAACAGCGTAAAGAAGAAAAACTAAGGATTATTTCCCGTGAAGAAAAGAAAAGAATAAGGGAAGATAACTTGGGAGATAATTTAGCTTGAAGTGTATAAAAGGGTTGCTAGAAGTCACAGAAAGGATGGTCGAGAGTTTGGGGTCGATTAGGAGGCTTCAAGGAAGAAAACAAGAAGTTGAAGAGAAAACCTAGTTGCTGCTGCTGAAGAACGAATAACAGGCGCCCTAAAACAGTCATCTATCAACAGTGATTGCGACAGTGGTTCGGCAGTCTTATTCGCTGCAGTTACAGCGACACTTTCTTTATATCGATCTCTGTAACAGTGGACTTAGAACACCATAAGAGTGTTGCAATGTCCTGGTTTATTCAATTTCTCTCTTTTTTATCATTTGTAAACACTTTTGAGCAATGAAATCAACTTTTGAGCGTGTTTCCATGATAAAGAGCTAAACCCCAAGACTGGGACAATGGAAGAAGCCATGTTTCATAATTGATTGGTAACTATAATTTATTCTTTTTACTATTTGCATTTATTTTAATTGATTTATGATTTTTATTGATTATTTGTGATTTTGTTTGATAGTGTATGCTTAGTCTAAGAACTCTTGATGCACTATGCTTATGATTTACATATAATGCTTTATAAAATCTACTTATGGCAAAGAAATAGAGTCTAGGAAAGAGTTAAAATTGTTATGAATCATTGTATGAACCAATTGATTGTGAAGTTTGGTGGAATCCTAAGTCCCAGTAATATCTAAATATTGTTATCATCCTTTGTTTTATTTGCTAGTTTCAGTATTTTCTTTAATTAAGTCTAAAATCAACAACTTCACAAGTCCAAGAATCAAACCCTTTCTTACCACTTGTAAAACTACATCAGTTTTTGGCGCCGTCGACGCGGACTTGTATTTAGGTTTAGGTTTTAGGTTTTTTTTTTTTTTAGTTTTTTAGATTTTTTTGTTCTATTTTATGTCTTTGGTATTTTTGTTTTTGTTGTGCAGGATTGACTCAAAGCTAAAGGTGGAAAGTTGAACTTGCCAAAAAAAAAGGAGGAAACCGAAGATATTATTTTATTTGGACTTTTATTTTTGTTAGTTTCTTTAATTCTTATTTTGGACTTGTAATTTTTATTTTTATTTTGTTTTTTGAGAACGGTCTTCTTATAGGAAAACTCGTGGATTAGTAAGCTGAACCCGTGCCTTAGGCCTTATGGGAGTTACCAGCTGAAAGTCCACAAACCTCAGCCTCGTACCTTTGGGTATATTTTGTTGTGGTAACCTGAGCCTACCCATTTTAGTCAACCTTGCATTTGCACGTGCACAATAGAATGTCGAACAGGTATTATAATAGCCAATACAATGATTATTCGACTGGGCAACATGGACATTATTCTTATTATGACCATAGTGTGAATAGTGGTTGGGAACGCCAACCTTTTTCAAGGTTATGGTTCATACCATGGTGAGCCTAATTACTATTTGCACGTGCACCGGTCATACGAGCAAGAAAATAAGGAATATTATAGTACTAGTACTTCGTCTTTGGACGACTTAATTAAACAGTTGAAAACTAGTCCTTATTATGATCCTTTTGTTCTTATGCTTCCTCTAGAGGAGTCTCTCAAACTGATGGATGTTTCTTCTGGTCCTATTCTTCCTCTAAAAGAGTCTCTCAAGCTGATGGTTGACAATACAAATAGCTTAGTTATGGACGAAAGAACTGTAACAATGAGTGAACCTTTTTTAGAAGACACCCTCAAGAGGTTAAAAGAAAACTTAGATCCAACATTAAGGGAACTTTCTTTAGAACAGACCCTTGAGAGGATAGCTGAGTCGAAACGTAGACTTAAGTTAGAGGCACAAGAAAGAATTGCTCGAAATAATCTTAATTTCCAATATAGTGTTTCCAATAATACCCTTGAAAATGAGGATAGTTATTTACATAATCAAGATGACGAGGTTAGAATTGGTAACACTACTTTAGATGAGGTTCGATCATTTTCATGTTATTATAATGGTGATTATGATGAGGATAGTGTTAATGAAGAATTTGAAATATGTAGGCATAGTGATCGGGAATTTGTTACTCCAATTGAGCTTTATAATGATAATGTTATTTCCAGTTTAAATCCAAATAATTTTAGTAATTATTCACCTATTCAAAAGGATGAGGATTTGACTAGAGATACACCCGTTTTAAACGATATAGTATTTCCTTTTGATTATGAAGCCGATAATGGTTTAGAGGAACGGGTTTATCCTGAGAATACTATGTTAAAGTCTAATGATTTATAAACAACATTCTTAGACGAAGAATATGAACTCGTAAATCTTTTAAAAATGTATGAGGATGCGTCACCAAAATATGACCTACAAGAAGCAATTGACCATTTTCAGGATTCTGATGATCTGGAAATTAGGGAAATTGTAGCTAGTCTATCTAAAGACACCCAAAACTCTAAGTTTGGGGGTGATTATCCTCCTCCCCGTGCCTTACCTTTATCTCTTACAAAGATCCCTCACTTGGGACTCGACATATGTGCCTTAACCATTTTAAAAGATTATCTTCATACACTTCCTGAACCTAGTGATGTCCATAAAGAAGTTCAGTTATTAGAAACCCATCCTCTGGTTGATGTGGTTTATCCAGGCTATGATACTCATATTGACTTTGTTTTCCCACCAAATACTTTTCTTCCAAATGTGGAAACGTTTGAATTTGAAATGTGTCAGTTATTAAGTTATGAGACAAAACCTAATTATTTTAGGAAAATAGAAATGACACATTTGCTTAAGAATGGCCACCACTCTCATTATGGTCAATTGTGTAAGTTAAATCTGATTGACTTAGAGGATCCTCCATTATTCAGGTTATTATTATGTGCTTCTAATTTTTTCCAGACCTTAGAACCTGATCTTTTGGATCTTACTTATGAGGAGGTGCAGCCCATGAAAATATTTTATTTAGACCCCTTTATAGAACCTGAACCTGAACCACAACTAGATGTAGTTTTCTTAAAAAGGAAACTAGGAAAGGGTGTGATGTGTTTATTCACTTTCTTATTTTGCTGCAGTTTCCTTTTATCTGTGTTAACACTTTTTGATGCATATGATCCACAATTGTTTCGGCTATTGCTATATGATTCGAGTTGATTAATTCTTACTTATGTCTGGCTGAAGACGTTAAACTTAGCACTTCTTAGGAGGTAACCCAATATTCATGCAATATGGTAATATCTTTCCTTAACTCTTTTGCTTCAAATGGTAACACTTTCTCCTTGTTCATGCTTTTAATTTTATCTTTAGAACATTGAGGACAATGTTAGATTTAAGTTTAGGGGTATGGGAGAAACCTTTTAGTTGCAATAAATAAACTCCATAGCCTAGAAATTTATGTTTATTAAGGATGGCACTAACTAATCTAAGTGGATGGAAGAATCTTGATTATAGGAGTTGAGGAACCAATCTGAGTATATGGAAACATCTATAAGAGTCTATTCATAAAAGCACGGAGCTCAGGTGTTAGAAATAACATGGTAGTTCCGCCATATCTCGTTGAGTCCTTTTCACTTCTATTTTTATTTTGTTTTCTTTTTAAAATATGTTTCTCTAAGTGATTAGGTGGGGCTCACGAATCAAGTTGTTACCACTGCTATGATGAAATAGAGTGATTGAGTTACTAAGAAAAAGAAAAAGAAAAAAAAGAGACCAGACCAATTAGATCAAACGGAATAAATTTAAAAAAAATAAAAATAAAAAACACTTGGATAGCAATATGTGTGTGTTCTCCCTGTCTCCGTCGCCTAAACAAGCATGGAACACAGGATCCAAGGGAACTATCATGTAATCTGCTGACAAGAAGCATGCACTTGGATCCGCAAGATCTAATCATGCAGTTGAAAAAAAAAGTTAAAGTTAATTGTTCAGTGAATAAATTAGCCGCTGGTTCCCTTGTATATGCCAGACGAATTGATCAAGAATTAGGATTATCGACCACTGGTTCCCTTGTATATGCCAGCAGTGTTGATGTTAGTCCAGACCAGTATCTCAGTCCATTAGGATAGGTTCATTTTGGCAGTGGCCTTCATACAGATATGAGAAACACCATTCACCTAGTCAACATCAAAACCATCTATGTTTTTCCCTATATCAATCTCTTAATCTATTCATGTGATTGGTTTACTCCGGTTATGATGTCCAAAGTGCAACTATCTGAGTAGAGCTCTGTCACTTATATATGAATTTTAGTATGCTTGAGTGCAAACTCGTGTACAGAAATTGGAATTTCGCATCAGGGTATTTCCTCTTGTAGTCAATAAGTATGCCAACCAAGGAGATTCTTTAGTGCCTTCCAAGGTTCTACATAGTTTGCTAGGGTCTGGAGTATAAAGGTTTTGTGGGTATATCTCTAGTAATCCCTCCCGAGACTATAACTCGGCCACTAGGGCCACATAGGGGTTTAAAGGCTTATTGCATACGCTAAATGCAATCGACGATGCCTGCGACAGTGAGTTAGGATTTTATTTTGTAGATTTGATTTGCTCGGGACTAGCAAATAATAAGTTTGGGGGTATTTGATAGATGCATTTATGTGTCTATTTTGGTCTCAATTATGTATATTGTTAGTGCTCCATTTTGTAGTTATTTGATTATTTTATGTCTTTGTAGGTATTTTTGGTGAGATAAGCTTTTGCGTCGAAATTGGCTCGAAAAGTGGTTTTTGCGCTCGTGGGAGAAAATTATTATTCGGACCCTCGGATTGGATAAGGGGCACTTCAATTACTAAGGGGTACTTCAATTATTAAGGGGCACTCTAATTTCTATTCACACCCTACGGATATTGGCACCCCGGTACTGGATAGGGGCTATCTTCTCTCCTTCACGTTCAAAAGCAGAAAAAGGCGGGAAAAATGGGTTATGAAGAACCAGAATTAGGGTTTGTGATTTGAAGATGTTTTAGGGAGATTAAATGACTGCAATTGTTTGAGTATATTCGTTTTGGCCTAACAGGCCTGGTAAGGTCACTGGATTGGGTCAAATTTATCTAGGATTCGATATTGGAATAAAACAGGGAAGTTACGGCTTTATATGGAAGTTACGTGGGATTATAGGGAAGATTTAGTCCCTGTAGGATTCAGTTATGTCATGAAGATAATTTTGAAGGAAAGAGATAGCTGGGAAACCGCGTAGAGAAGAAAAACTAAGGATTATTTCCCGTGAAGAAAAGAAAAGAATAAGGGAAGATAACTTGGGAGATAATTTAGGTTGAAGTGTATAAAAGGGTTACTAGAAGTCACAGAAAGGATGATCGAGAGTTTGGGGTCGATTTGGAGGCTTCAGGGAAGAAAACAAGAAGTTGCAGAGAAACCCTAGTTGTTGCTGCTGAAGAACGAAGAACATGCGGCCTAAAAAAGTCATTTATCAACAGTAATTGCGACAGTGGTTCGGCAGTCTTATACGCTACAGTTACATCGACACTTTCTTTATATCGATCTCTGTAATAGTAGATTTGGAACACCATAAGAGTGTTGCAATTTCCTGGTTTATTCAATTTCTCACCTTTTTATCATTTGTAAACACTTTTGAGCAATGAAATCAACTTTTGAGTGTGTTTCCATGAAGAAGAGCTAAACCCCAACACTAGGACAATGGAGGAAGCCATATTTCACAATTGATTGGTAACTATAATTGATTCTTTTTACTATTTGCATTTATTTTAATTGATTTATGATTTTTATTGATTATTTGTGATTTTGTTTGATAGTGTATGCTTAGTCTAAGAACTCTTGATGCACTATGGTTATGATTTACATATAATGCTTTATAAAATCTACTTATGGCAAATAAATAGAGTCTAGGAAAGATCTAAAATTGTTATGAATCATTGTATGAACCAATTGATTGTGAAGTTTGGTGGAATCCTAAGTCCCAGTAATATCTAAATATTGTTATCATCCTTTTTTTTATTTGCTAGTTTCAGTGTTTTCTTTAATTACGTCTAAAATCAACAACTTCACAAGTCCGAGAATCAAACCCTTTCTTACCACTTGTAAAACTACATCACCTCTTGAGATGCAAATATCAGTCGTACAAGTTTTCCACCAAACTTGTGGCAACTTTTGGTCGCAATGCCAAATTCCATGGTTTAAGCAAAAACCCCTAATTTGGATGCGCCTAATATATGCACGAGCATGTTGGCCATGCCACGGCTACTGGCATGCCACCATACCACAGCTACTAGCACGTCTCTATGCCACAGCTATTGGCATGCCACCATGCCACAACTACTATCGCGGCGCTATGCCACACCTACTGGCATGCCACCATGACACACGTAGCAACCTGCTACACGTTTTTCACGAATACACTTGAGACATCAACACATGTCACAAACTGGGGGATAATCATTAGGGTATTGGTTTGGCGGTTTACAGCATGCGGCGTACACTACGCCTGTTACAAGAAAATGTCATAAGAATGAGTCGGTTAGTAAATACAAGGAGTAATGGTGAAATGTTTCTTTCATAATGGAACATCTATTCCAGACGTTACCCGTTACCACCTCCTTCCACTTTACTCAGCCGTTTCCATTTCTTACGAGGCCAGATTACGTTTTGTTACGACTTGTATAAATAGGTCTTACCTATTTCCACCAAAAAACAAGTTTTTGGTCAAGAGCATACAACACTCAGAAATCACTTGTTAGCTTTCCCATCTGTTAGCTTTCACTTTCTGATACAAGTCGCAAAACTACTACTCTTCCAGAATCAACTATTCTGGTCTCAACACTCTCTTCGCTTCCCTCCCCAAAACTAACCCTTCTTCTTCACTTTGTGACCGAATCAAGTCTGGAACGGTCATTTCTTGGTTTAGGCTGTATTTGTACATATTGATCTCTCGAATCTAAAGTACTCCCTTGCAGTACATTATTTAGGGTTTAAATTTATTTCTCACCCACACACCCGAAATTACCAAAATCAGCAGAAACCGTTTTCACCCTCAAACAATCACATAAGAGGTGTGCAGATTAGGTTTCCCACTTGCTAGAGTTCTTCCTTATATAGTCTTCAAATCAGGGTTTGATTACTTTGTAACAAAGGAATCAATATTCACTATTGGATGAAACCTTCACTGTTAGATGGTCTTAGCTTGTTACACACAAATGAAATATAGTTTCATTTAGATATGGGTAACCATACCTAAACGTGTATATTGAGTTGGATCAATAACAATTAACCGAAGTTATCTATATGAACACTTTTGTGTTAACCATGTTCATCTTAACACTTCAATATCAATTGTGTTAATCATAGAGTTGTTCAATTGTTTATATTCTCATAGAAGTATACAAGACACAATTGAAGCAAAATCGGATTGATTCAAAAGAATCAGCTCATGAACATTTTAGCCACGGTTTGCAAAGATTGCATTCCTTAATATATAAATGTATTTGTTCATGGGTATAAAACATACTTAGCCAATTTTGGAACTTAACCATATAAGTTTACAAACGGGTATGCAAACTTAAGTTCCGGACTTGATCCTTTCCTACTGTAGTTGCAGGAATTCCTACACTACACCCTTGTCAAGAATCTATGAAAACTAAGTCATAATTGTGAATAAACAACGACACTTTTATTAATTCACTTTCAGGAAGATTTACAAGAGATATTAAAACTCAGAATTACAACTTTCTTTCTGGAGTTTCTCTCTCCTCAGAATTCTCTCAGCTCTCAAAAATGCATCATCATCTTCTGGATCTATCGTGCCCTTTATATAGGGATTTACATAATGGATGAAAACTAAGTTTTCCTCCTATTTAAGATTTGTTCTGCGATCTCATCGCGATCCCTATAATTTTCCCTATCATAAGAATGATGGCTATCGCAGGATCAACACATTCTTATTTTACTTCTTCCATCGTCAGTTTCTTTTAATTTTTCTGTAACGCTCGTGAAATGTCGTTGAAGAATCTTGCGACAATCTCGTCAAAGTGTCGTTAATACTTGTAGAAATGTTTGGGCTTCTCGCAGAAATATTGTTAATATCGCGGGAATAGCGTTGTAGTGATATTCTGGTATTACATCTTACGTCTTCTCATGTCTTTTCTGCGAAGAAGAGAAGATCATGAGAATTAATAATGCCATAATCGCTTATCTTTTCTGTTTTCCCATTCTGACATGTTTCTATGTACTTCGCCAGCTGTTTTCACGAGTATCTTTCTTCCAATAATTTTTTGACACGTCTTCTGTAACCGCTGCGATCTAACCACCCACGTCTTTTCTTTGCATTAATTATTTTCGTCTTTTTCGAGAAATTTCTTCTTCTATAAATACTCTTCTCCTTCTTATCTTTCTCTCTTTTACCTTCTTCTTCATTCTTCTTCTCTGCAACTTTACTGTTCTTCCGTAAATTGCGCATTCATTATTCTCACGATTTCTTTCTTCCTTTTCAACTTCTTCCTTCATTCCCATACTTGAAAATGGTTGCTGCTGGTGCTAAAAATTTGAAGGCCTTCAATAAAATGCGCGAGAGATGTAGTAGCAGGATTTCTCACACTACACCCCTATTAAGATCCTATAGAAATCTAAGTGAAACTAGTTGAAGATTGAAGAATTAAACGACACTTTTATTATTTAGATCTCAGAAATGTTTACAGAAAATATTCAAACTCAGAATTACAACTTTTTTTTCTGGAGTTTCTCTCTCCTCAAGATTTTCTCAACTCTAAAAAATACATCATCATTCTCTGGACTTACCTGATCTCCTTATATAGGAAATTACATAATGGAAGACAGCTAAGCTTTCCCCTTCTTTCAGATCTATTCTGCGATCTCATCGTGGTAGTTACATTGTTTATTTTCGCCATCTTTCATAATCCTCGTGAAACAACATTCTTTTATCATGCTTCTTCAATCGTCAACTATCTTGATGCTTTCTCAAGTTGCTCACCAAATTTCGTTGGAGAATTCTCACGACGCTCTCGTGAAAGATGCCATTCTTGTAGTGGGAGTATTCAACCTTCTCGTGGAAATGTCGTTCTTATCGCGAGAATATCGTTGTGGCGATATTCTGGTACTATATCTTGCCTCTTCTCATGTCTTTTCTACGAAGAAGAAACGATCATGAGAATCCTTAACTATCGCAAGAATATCTGAACTTTTTTCTCCGACAATATTCCGCTAATTCAGCTTTCCTTGTTAACACGTGTTATAAATCTGCCCTTTTGTATTAACACGTCTCACATAATTTACTCCCTTCTTTGCCTATAAAAGGAAGAGTCGAATTTCATTTCTAGTTTTCTTCTCTTAACTCTCTTTCTTCTTTACTTAGTTTCTTTGCTTTTTGTTCTGCAACTTCTTCTCCTTCTCATTCTTCTGCTACTGTATTAATGGAGTCCTCGAGGTATATTTTTGATCCTGATATTTTCTTAGATCAAACTTTTTATTTATATTATTCGATCTTCTCTTACTTAATTCTTTATAACCCCATATTATGTTCTCTTCAGCGGAGCTGCATCGATTTCCCAATCCTCGACTAAAAAACCTATTATTCACAAGAAGCCGACTGGAAAAGGGAAAGAAAATTCTGCGAGCAATATGGTAGTAAGAAACACATTCTATTTCTTAATAAAAATATTGTTGCCTCTGTTTCTTATCTAGATTATTGTTTGCAGAATGACGAGGGTAATGCTAATGCTCCTAAAAGATCTCGCCAATTAAATAAGACCTTTGGAAGTAATTTCGTCATTCCTCCCCTAATGTCTGCGAAAGCTTCACCTACACCTGTGCAATCTGATCTTCCTCTTTCTTCTGGCGAGAAGCTCGCTTTCACTACCACTACCTCTACTGGTCCTTCACCAATTCATATTGCAAAACCCATCATAACTGAAACTCCCTCTAGCCCTTTACTTCTTCCAAATGTTACTTTCCCGAAAACTCCTCCTTCTGATGATACAACCATTGCTAATGACTCAAATCATCATCTTGTCCTCACTTCTTCTATTTCACCTTCTACATCCCTTCCCTCATCAAATGAGACCATTGCAGGAATTGATGTTGCTTTCAAAATTTTATCTAACATTCTAAATAATGCTAGAGATTCTTCTACTGATTCTCTCCAAAGTGGAGTTTGCGAAACTCTGCTCAAATATTTTGGCTCAGACAATTCTATTTCACGAGCTTCTCTAGAGAATGAAAATGCTGCTTTGAGAAAAAGTCTTCAAGATAAGATTTCTGAATGTGAAACTCTAAACCACAAGCTCAATAACTCTGTACTGGATCGCGAGAATCTCGCTAGAAAGATTGATGAGCTAAAAGGTAAGCTTCTTTTTGCCTCTGTCCTTTTATCTTTTTATTCTATTTCCATATTCTTCGTACTTAATACTCCCTTTAAATTCTTGGCTTATATATTAGTCTCCAACTGAAATCGTTTCATCGAGAAACTTAAATCTGAAACCATAGTTGATGAAGCTCTCATTGAAAGAGATTCTTGGATGGACCAGCATAGTATATTAGATAATCTTTATACGTATTCAGTTGATCAAATAAGAAATCTCACAAATGAGAATAATCAATTATTGCAAAATCACAGTTTTCTAAACAACGAGGTTACTCGCCTCTCATATTCGTTATCCAAGACTAATTTGTCTATAGAATCTTTGTCAGACAAGAATAGAACTTTATCTCAAGAGAAATACAAATTATCAAGCTTGTTGGCGATCTCCTCGCAGAAAGTAAACAATCTACAAGGGATATGTGATGACCAAAAGCAGTCTCTCCGCTCTCTTAAAAATAAACTTGACGAAGTAACTGAATCATCTGTCGCTGAAATAGACAAACTTATCAAGGGTAGACTAACTCTTAGTTTGAATGTCAGCAAGCTTCGAGATGAATATTCCCAACTAAAGGAGTCTCATTCCTCATTGTCAAAAGAAAATTCATATTTATGTACCAAAGAAGAGAACATGAAATCTCGTGTAAAAGGCATAGTTAGCGACAAATTTGATGATGCTATGAACCAATGGGAGAACTGCCTCTTTTCATTAATCCAAAACTTAACTTCGCAAAAAGAAGGTAGTCAATTATGACTGCCTCACTTGTTGATTTCCCTTGTCACAATTTATGTTATATTTCGCTTGTTGATATTCTCACGATATATTTATTTCTATAACCTTTCATTATTTTGTTGCTCGTAGAATCTGAAAAAATCCTTCATTCTACTATCACCAATCTTACTAAGGAGCTAGACAGTGTTCGCAAAGAAAACAAGACTCTTCTTCTCAACCTTTTGGAAATTCGTGATAAAGCAGAAAGAAGACTTGATTATCTTGAGTATTTCAAGAATATAGAGATCAGAAATCGTGACAAAGGTTTCCTTCGCCAAGTTCATCTTAGTGCTGAAGTTCTCGTGAACAAAATTTTGATCTCCAACTCTCTTCCTCCTGTATCCGTTCTACCTTTGAAAGTTGACGATGATGAAGTCCCTCTTCCTATGGATAAAGATTTAGAATATCTGTCTTCTGAAGGAGATGTTGAAGAAGACGCTGAAGAAGAAGATGATCAAGGAAAAGAAGAAAACCCTCCAAAAGAAGGAGAAGATCGTAACAAAAGAACTCTGGAGATGATGTTCGCGATGAAAGAAATATTGGTGATGATAACAATCCTGACAATTCTAAATCTGGCGAGACTACCGCTTGAAGCTTGAGTTCTATTTTTAGTTTATTTTTTCTTCTTCTTTCTCACAAATGATATAACCCTTTTTTGAACTATAATATTCTCAAGAAACTTAATGAAATCCTATATATTTATTCCCTGCTTTCCTCCTCATTAAATTTCTTGAGATTTGTTGAATTCAACTTGTTTCTTGTGATAAAAAAATCTTCCCTGCATGCTTAACAAAGAAGAATTAATTTTTGAAATTATTTTATTGGTCTTATTTTGCCTTCCTAATTAAAGGTCTTATTTTTCCAATTTTTTCTTTTTGCGACAAAATCGCAGGACGTCTTTACACTTTCATGTATTGACCCATTGATCTTGCCTTATCTATATTTCTTTATTATATTGAGACAATATGACAAGCCTAAGTTTTCTCGCGAAAACAAAGCCTCGTGACATTGCCGTCTTGCGATGAAATCGCAGGACGTCTTCACATTTGCATGTAAAAACCCCTTGACCTCATCTTAACTTTTTTCTCTTATGGATTTTTGCCTATGTATAATTTACGCGACAATATGACAGGCCTAAATGATCTTGCGATCTTAGAGCCCCATGACATTGCCGTCTTAAGACACTTATCAGCTCCCTAATGGAGGGTTCCGCCCTTATCTTCCCCTTGATTTCCCCTTCAAGGAGGGCACATCGGCCATACAAGACTAGCTCCTCCCATCCAGATTTACCAACAACCAGTTGTTTTCGCAGCCTCTTGTCCTTTATTCCTATATGGCTTATAGTTACAAGACTGCACCCTAGGTGGGGTTTTCTTCAGGCCAAGTGCATTGTAGCCAAGACTTACCAAAGATGGCCAGGGTAGGTTCGTCCGTCCCGGGCACCCTTGGCTAAACCGTGTACCTCGGCGCCTTGGTCATACTCTGCAATTATTGGAAGAGACTCTTAGTCGTCCAACCAGGGTATAACCTTATAAAGTTGGAAATCCAAGATCTCTCTCCCGCATAGGTTTTCTTTAACCCCTACATCTGTATGACTCGGAGTTCCGATGGAGGTATAACCTTATCCCTGAATCATATAAAGAGATACCCCCTTTATAACGTGCTTGTAGGTCTTACATTTTCCTTTTACGAAATTGTACTCGCGAACTAAGTTGCACGCCATAAAGGTTTGTCCCATTCTCTTAATCTCTGCGAAATTTCATTCGCGTTTCTCGTGATATTGCTCGCGTAATCTTTAAAATAAAAATAGTCACTGATAATAACCTTTAGTTATGCCAATATTTCTTACCTTACAGCATGTTTCACTGATAATACCTTTTCAAAAATAGTCTATTCCATGGTCTATCAAGTCGTTGGCCAACATCTCTTCCTTGAGGATCCATTAATTTGTATGCCCCATTTCCAATTATTTCTTTAATTAAGTAAGATCCGTCCCATTTTTTCGCCAATTTTCCACCATTCTCTCGCAGATATCTTGGTGTCTCTCGCAGAACTAAATCACCAATTTGGAATTCTCGTTTTTTGACACGTTTGTTGTATTCGCGAGCTAACCTTCGCTGGTAGTTTTCCATATGATGTAGAGTCTTCTCCCTTTTTTCTTCCAATTCATCTAGTTTATGTAAAATCATACCAAAGACTTAAATTCCTTTCCCACGCTTCTCTTTATGTTGTAGGAATAGCAACTTCTGTTGGTAATACAACTTCAACCCCATATGTTAAACAAAAGGGTGACATTCCAGTAGCCTCTCTTCTAGTGGTGTTGTAAGCCCATATTGCATTATGTACTTGCTCACACCATGATTTGTGATACCCTTCTAATTTATTTTTCAGAATATCTGTGATCGTTTTATTAGTTGCCTCAGCTTGACCATTTGCTTGTGGGTATAAAGGAGTAGATTTTCCACACTTTATCTTAAATGCATTGAGTAGTAATTCTATGTTCTGTCCTTCAAACTGCTTTTCATTATCAGACATCAACTGTGCTGGTATTCCAAATCTGCAGATGATATTCTCGAATATGAATGTGAAAATATCTTTATCACGAATATGTTGTACTGCTTTTACTTCTCCCCATTTTGTGAAATAATATGTAGCCACAATGAGGTATCTCCTTTGTCCAGAGCCAGGCACAAATGGTCCCACAATATCTAATCCCCATTTTCCGAAGGGCCATACACTTGTTGAGGATGATAGTGGTTCTCCTGGTGCATGTATCTTTTTTCCAAATCGCTGACATTCTTCACAACGCCTTGAATGTTGTTTTGCATCTTCATGCATGTAAGGCCCGTAATACCCTTGCATCTTCGTTATATATGCCAAAGATCTACCTCTGCTATGATTACCAGCATATCCACTGTGCAGCATTTTTAACACCTTTTCTCCTTCCTCCCTTGTCAAACATCTTAGCGATGGTCCATTAAAAGATCTGCGATATAACACTCCGTCTCTTAACTCATAATTAGTTGCCCTGCTTCTTAGCTTGTGTGCCTCCAGTCTATTTCTTGGAATTTCTCCTTTCGCCAAATAAGCAAGAAGTTCCGCTCGCCAATCTTTGTTTCTCTCTTTTGCTTCTATTTCGCCATTTTCTACAATCATCACATCTTTCTCTCCTTCTTCGTCAATTTCGACGGAATTACCATCCACATCTTCGTCTTCTTTATTTACTGAAGGTAATAAGAGTGTTTGAATTTTTATGCATCTCGCAAGTGGGTTTGTCATCATGCTAGATATGAAGGCAAAAGCGTCCGCAAGCCGGTTATCTTTCCTTGATATGTGCCTCCATTTTATCTTTGGAATTCTCGCAGATAATTCTTCCACGAGTCTCTTGTATTTCTTTAAAGAAGGTTCATTTGTTATATATTCTCCAGTTATTTGACGAATAACCAATTGAGAATCGCTTGTGATTCTAGCATTTTCCAACTTCATTTCTATTGCAAATTTCAAAGCGTGGATAACAGCCTCATATTCTGTCTCATTATTAGTGGATGTAAATTCTAACCTGAATGAGAAAGATGTTTTTTCTCCCTCTGGTGAAATAAAAACAACTCCAATCCCATTTCCTTCTCCATTAGATGATCCATCCACTAATATCTCCCATCTATTGGGTTCTGTCAATAATTCTTTTGGATCTCCATGTTCTTCTTCTGCCTCCATCATTTCTTCCACAGCTTCGTCATTTTCCAAAGGAAATTCAGCTAAGAAATTTGCGATGACTTGGGATTTTGGCGAAGATAGAATTTCATATTTGATATCGAAATGTCTCACTTGTGCATTCCATCTTTCTACTCTTCCTGATCTTTTTGAATTCTTCATTACCGATTCAATTGGCACTTTTGTTAACACCTTGACCTTATGTGCTTGAAAGTAAATGCGAAGCTTGAAAGTTGCATGTACCAATGCTAGGATTAATTTCTCAATCTTTCAATAATTTTTCTCTGCTGAATTGAATGTTTTACTAATATAGTAAATTGGTTTCTCTATCCCAGCATCTACTCGCAGCAATACCGCACTTAGCGCATATGCCGTTATCGCGAGATAAATTAATAACTCTTCTCCTGGTTCAGCTTTCTGTAAAATGGTTATATCCATTAAATGCTCTTTTATTCCCTGAAAGGCCTTCTCACATTCATCTGTCCATCTGAATTTTGTTCCCTTTTTGAGTATATCGAAAAAATGCTTGCATTTATTAGAGGATCGCGAGATGAATCTTCCTAACGAGGCTAACAGCCCATTCAATTTTTGTACATCTTTTACTGTAGATGGTGTTGGCATATCGCGAATCGCTTGCACTTTTTCTAGCTCAACTTGTATTCCTTCCTTTGATATAATATGCCCCAGAAACTTTCCTGAAGTCACTCCAAAAGTACACTTGTCAGGATTTACTTTGATATTAAATTGCCGCATTTGTTCAAAAATCTCCTTCAAGTCTTGTACATGATCTTCAGCTTCCTTGCTCTTGATTAACATATCATCTACATATACCTCCAGTGTTTTGTGGATCCACTTTGTAAATACCTTTTCCACCATTCTTTGGTATGTTGCACCAGCATTTCGTAATCCAAAGGGCATTTTTGTATAACAATATAACCCTCTTGGAGCAAAAATGCAGTATGCTCTTGATCTTCTTCAGCGAGAGGGATTTGGTTGTATCCTTTATATCCATCTAACGAAGATATTCTTGCATTTCCCGCTGCTGACTCAACCATTTGGGGAATATCTGGTAGTGGAAAACTATCTTTAGGACAAGCTTTATTTAAATCGGTAAAATCTATGCAAATTCTTATTCCTTTATTCTTCTTTGGGACCACCACCATATTTGCAATCCACTATGGATACTTGGCTTGCCTTATTATTCCTGCATCAAGCATCTTTTGTAATTCTTCTTCTATCGGAGAATGGTATGTTGTTGCGATTTTTCTTATTCTTTGCTTGAACGGCCTTACATTTTTGTTGATTTCTAATTTATGACATGCTACCGATGGATCTATCCCTGGCATTTCATCCATGCTCCACGCGAAAATGTCTTTGTATTCTCGTAAAAGATTTATAGTTCTTTCTTCCTTGTTTATCTCCATTCTAGTCCCAATTTTCAGTATTTTAGGTTCTTCTTCACTCCCAACATTTACTTCTTTTGTTGGTTCAAATGCAGTGTAACTAGCTTCTGGTGCTGGTGTTTTTATGACTCTCGCACGTTCATCTCCTTCTCGCGAAAATTCATTGGGTATCCCTTTTCCCTCTTTTGCTCTTATCATGTAAATTTTAAATTCTTCTTCTTTTCTTGTTTCTCTCATCAATTTTCTGCGAGCTTTTCATTGCTTAGGACGTTTTTCACAATTTTTTACTTCAATTTGATAGCATGTCTTCGCAAGATCTGTATCTCCTTTAATTTCCCCAACTCCACTAGGCATAGGAAATTTGATACGTTGATGTAAGGTTGACGCTACAGCTTTAATTGCGTGTATCCATGGTCTTCCCAATATCATGTTGTATGGTGATTCCATATCCACCACGCATAATGTTACTTGTGTTTCAATTTCTCCAAGCGGTAATCGTACTATTATTTCTCCTCTTGGTTTTGTTATAGATTTTCCGAAACCATGAATATGATATGCTGAAATAGACATTTCTTCATCCTTATACCCCATTTTCTTAAAAGCATGATAGAACATTATATCCACAGAACTTCCTGTTTCAACTAGAGTTCTATTTATAGTCCATTTTTCTACAGATTTTATTGACTTTTCCTTCCTTATTGGTATCATGGGTACCGTAATCACCAAAGGAGATGTATGATCTAGATTTTCTTCTAAAACTTCTGTTGCTGTAAATGTAATTTCCTGCTTTTCCCAATTCTTTAATAATGGCGTTTTCTTTACCATCATAATTTTTCTCCCTTCAAAATCACACTTATGTATCCTCCCCTTAATATTTTCATGAAATTTATCGATCATTTCTCTTGACACTAATTCATACTTCAATTTCCTACAATTTTCTTTAATTCTAATCATTTTTCTTCTGAATATTTCACCAATCTTCTTCAAAGTTTCCTTGATCTTGAATAATCCATGTCTTCTTTTTTACCTTTTCTTCGATTTTGCTAATTCAACGTTCCCCTTAGTCGTCGCCAAAATATAGTAGCAGGATTTCCCACACTACACCCCTATTAAGATCCTATAGAAATCTAAGTGAAACTAGTTGAAGATTGAAGAATTAAACGACACTTTTATTATTTAGATCTCAGAAATGTTTACAGAAAATATTTAAACTCAGAATTACAACTTTCTTTTCTGGAGTTTCTCTCTCCTCAAGATTTTCTCAACTCTAAAAAATACATCATCATTCTCTGGACTTACCTGATCTCCTTATATAGGAAATTACATAATGGAAGACAGCTAAGCTTTCCCATTCTTTCGGATCTATTCTGCGATCTCATCGTGGTAGTTACATTGTTTATTTTCGCCATCTTTCGTAATCCTCGTGAAACAACTTTACTTTATCATGCTTCTTCAATCGTCAACTATCTTGATGCTTTCTCATGTTGCTCACCAAATTTCGTTGGAGAATTCTCACGACGCTCTCGTGAAAGATGTCATTCTTGTAGTGGGAGTATTCAACCTTCTCGTGGAAATGTCGTTCTTATCACGAGAATATCGTTGTGGCGATATTCTGGTACTACAAGAGACTTAGAACTAAAGGTTTTAATTTGTCTTTAATTCCAGATCAAGATTCTAAATCATAACTTTCCCTTAAATTGTTCATTGATGATTAATGTTCTCGCAAAAAAATCGTAGTATCGCTAGGATAACTTGAAGCTGGTCTTCCCATCCCTCTTTATGATCCTGGGCTCCTACTATTTTATCAAATAATCTCTGACGAGAGATTCTCACGAGAAATATACCAATTGGGTGGGGACTGCATCAGATTACTACTTGAATATGCCTCTCGTGGCACTGGTAAAGGAACTCGCTACCCCAAGGCTCCAAAGAATCCTTTGTTCGCAGATGTACCCATTGTTTCTTGCGATTATACCGTGGACAACTTTTTTGTAAACTATAGAATTGTCCATATGAAGAGGGATAGCACATGTTAGGGTGTTCGTTTGAATAAAGAGAATGTCACTGGTGATAATGCTCTTATGATGGATATTGACTTTCATACATCTACTAACCAAGGTCCTCGTCATTCTAACGACGATAAGTGGTTCATCTTCCCATTAAGTCTTGAAGGTCCTTATATATCCGGTTCTCGCGAACTTCCCGAGAATCTCGCTGAATATCAACCCTGGGTATTCAACTGGCCTGAAAGATCCAAAGAAGTATATTCTCTCAACTTTTTATGTTATTATTATTTATTGTCTTCTTTATATTCTCGCTAACTTTTTTGATTTTCTCAGATTGATAGAATGAAACTCAGCTAACCCAGCATTCGCCTGGCTTTGATGTCTTTCACAGATAAAGTAAGAAATACTTCTTTATAAGTTTTTAACAATATATTGCTGCCCCTATTTCTTATCTTCATCTGTGCTCACAGGAAATCGAAGAATTAGAACCACTGCCTCCTCCACAAATCAAGGAGAAATCTCCAAAGGAACCATCTGGGAAATCTATAATGGAGAAGCCTATTACTTCTTCTAGGGGAAGGTCTTCTTCCCCTCACAATGATGAATCTAGCGAGCCTCCTCTAAAGAGAATCAAAACTCAACCTTCTTCTTCTTCAACTCCTCAAACAATTCCAGAGAATCCAAGTGCTGGTTTTGACGAGGATTTTAATGCTGGTGGATTTCCTTCAATAAGAAATTCTTCTTCTTCTGATTCCTCAATGACTCATCTGTCCAAAAAATTTAGCGATATTTCTCATAGTATGACCTCTAATGGCGAGGATGAAGTCATTGAAAAGACATCCCAAGCTCTCGCTAAAGTTTGCGATGCTCCTATCTTAGTAGATAATGAATCTCTCCAAGGAATCTCAAGATCACTGACTCCCAGTCTCTTGAATTCTCTTGGTGCTTTGGTATGTTTTCACTTCCTTAGTTTGTTTATTTTTCTTCATCGCTATATTTTAATTTGTTTTTCTTCTTCGCAGGTTGGAAGATCTTCTTTTGATGTTGCTTCTGATTTAGACAAAAGATGCTTCTACGCTGAAGAGAAAGTTGTTAAAGTTGGCCAAGATAAAGAAAAACTAGAGTCTGAAGTTATTGAACTTCGCAAGAAGAATAAACAGATGGAGGCGGAAGCTACTGTTGATAAGCAAAAGATCGCTAATCTCGATAAATCTAACCAACAACTTTATGGTATGACTGATTTCCCTTCTTTCTTAATTCCTTTTATTCTATCGCAGCTTATTCAAGCAATCACTTTTAACTTGCATATGTTTATGGTCTTACTGACGAGGCTATAATCTTTCAAACTTTCCCTGAACCTGTAGATAATCATACTCTTCTCGCTAGTCTTAATAATTCCTTGAGTAACTTCTCAGATGATAAGATTAACTCCCTCTCCATAGATGAACTTAGATCCCAGTTTACTCTCTTAAAACTTGAACATAGATTCAATTTAGGCTTGGCTAACAAATTTAGGCGCCTTTATTTTGATTCAAAGAAAGAAATAGATAAATTAAGGCAGAAGAATGGCGATCTTATTGATGAGAAGGATCTCGCTATAAAAAAGGGAGCTAAAACCTTAGCAGATTTTCATAAAACTCTCCTTGAAGTTCAAATGGTTAGAGATAGACTTATCCGCGAGAATGAAGATCTTCTTGCAAGGGAGACTCAAATTTGATCTCGTCTCCTTATTAATAGCGATGACGAGTTTGCTTGGGTTGCGAAGGCTCTTGACAATTCCAGAAATGATTTAGGTGTAAATGTTAGCCTTCAAGTTGAACAGGCGGCTCTAATTAGAGATATGATTTCTAACAGAGAAGGTTATTAGCTAATCTTCTTCTCGCTAATTTCTTGTTTTCATTATTCTCTTTTATAAAATTTCTAACTTGTTTTTATATTCTTGTAGAAGTTGAAAAAGGTTATCTTGAAAGAATCAGGGAGCTTGAGCAAGAGAAGGATCAGCTCGCGAATAATCTTCTTTTTCATAATTACAAATATTCGCAACTGAAGAAGCAGTTTAGAATCACCACCGCGAACTTCAATAGATCTCTCATTGTCGTTCGCAATGATTCTGTTAAATTGTTCTGCGATGACCATGGAATTTCTCCTTCTGTATACCCTTATCTTGCGAAAGAAGTACCCGCAATGATTCTCATTCTTGACATCTCTGATAGTGAGGCTGAAAATTCTGATGAGGATGAGAATGATAATGATGATGAGGGTGAAAAATCTGGTGGAGAAGAAAATAGTGATGATAATGATAAAGGGGAAGAATCTGGCGATGAAGAGAAGTCTGATAGGGAGGATCGCGATAGATCTGACTAGTTCTTCTTTTCCTTTCTCTTTTTTTCTGTTATATTGTCATTAATTTGTACATTTCTTTTGCCTCTTTTGTTTCTACCTGTAAGAATCAGAAAACAGTTCTCTTTCTGCAAGTTAATCAATCAATACAACTATTATTCTTTTAATTATCTGTGTGCTTGTACTATGCAATTTTTATATGATAGATGAATAATAATTTCATCGTTCTCATGCATTCCCATACTTGCCTCTATTATTTATCTGCAATATAAAAATTGATTAAAAATTAAATCAAAATCAAAATTTTACCTTAATATTGGCGATCTTACCGTCAAATAATAATTGCGTGAAATCGCAATTCTTATAACATCTGCGAGTATTATCGCAGTAATCTTGTGGTCTTATTGTGCCTTCCTAATTAAAGGTCTTATTTTTCCACGCTTCTTCTTTTTGCGACAAAATCACAAGACGTATTTACACTTGCATGTATTGACCCATTGATCTTGCCTTAACTTTCTTCTTTGATAATATTGCGGTAATATGACAAGTCTAAGTTCTCTCGCAAGATCAGAGCCTCGTGACATTATCGTCTTGCGATGAAATCGCAGGACATCTTTACACCTTTATGTAAAAACCCATTGATCTCATCTTAACATTTTTCTCGTGGCTTGTTGCCTCTGCATTATTTATGTTACGCGATAATATGACAGGCCTAAATGTTCTTGCGATCATAAAGCCCCATGGCATTGCCATCTTAAGACACTTATCATCTCCCTAATGGAGGGTGCCGCCCTTATCTTCCCCCTGGTTGCCCCTTCAAGGAGGGCACATCGGCCATACAATACTAGCTCATCCCATCCGGATCTGTCAACAACCAGTTGTGTTCGCAGCCTCTTGTCCTTTATGCCTATATGGCTTATAGTTACAAGACTGCACCCTAGGTGGGGTTTTCTTCAGGCCATGTGCATCATAGCCAAGACTTACCAAGGATGGCAAGAGAGTTTTGTACGCTCCGGGCACCCTTGGCTCAACCGTGTACCTCGGCGCCTTGATCATACTCTGCACTTCTTGGAAGAGATTCTCAGTCGTCCAACCAGGGTATAACCTTATATAGTTGGAAATCCAAGATCTCTTTCCCGGATAGGTTTTCTTTAACCCCATCGTCTGCATGACTCAGGTTCCAAGAAGAATGGTATTACCTTATCGCTGAGTCATGTCCAGAGATACCCCTTTTATGACGCGCTATTAGGTCTTACATTTTCCTCTTGCGAAATTTTATTCGCGAACTAGGGTGCACGCCATAGAAGTTCGTCCCATTCTTATGTCTCTGCGAAATTTTATTCGCGTTTCTCGTGAGTATTGTAACTCTGATAGAATTTCATAACTTTGATCATTTTGGTAAAGTTTTGCTATTCTTGTTCAATTACATATTTTTTTTTAAACAAATTATTCGTAGAGTTCTCTGAAGTTCATCATTTTACCTCTTTACTTACTATTTTCTGATTCTGCTTTTCTGCTACGTTTTGCTGTTGTCTCTCTTTCTGCGAGACGCTCGTCATCAGCTTTCACATCTTCTTTTCGTTCTATTGCATCAATCATTAACCTTTCACATTTATGTCGTTGCTTACTTTTGCACTTCCAATTGTCATTATTTTCAGCTCTTTCTTCGCAAGACTTCATATCGATTTCATAACATTTCTTGCTTTCTCCCCAATCTCCTTTAATAACTCCGACACCTTTTGGATGAGGAAATTTGATACACTGGTGATAAGTATATGATACACCCAATATCCCATGTAACCAGGGTCGTCCTATCAAGGTATTGTAAGGTGATTCGATGTCCACAACACAGAATAAGATTTTTGAAGATATTCCTTTTAACGGTATCTGCATTTCAATTTCCCCCTTTGGTTTGTTAGCAGTGCCATTAAAATCATAGATTTTGTATGTTGATGGAATTAGATCTTCGTCTCTTCCTCCCATGGTTTTAAAGGTATTATAAAATAAGATATCAACAGAACTCCCTGTATCTATTAAGACTCTGTTGATAGCCCAGGAATCTTCAACTTTACTATCATTCTCCTCATCTTCTTCTTGCATCTGTTTTGGATTAATCTCTAATCGTACGACCAGTGGATTATCGTGCTGCTCGCCAACCTCAGGTACATCTTGCGCAGTGAAAGATAGAGTTTGCTTCTGCCACTCCTCTAATGGCGAGGATCTCGCGATATTCAATATCTTTCTTCCATCTATATCTCTCGCGAAGACCCTGCTTAAGATATTGTCATGAAAGTCCTCTATAGTTCTGCGTGAATGTACAATAGAATTACAAAACAAATTCTTTGCTTTGGCTCCAACTTCTATTACGAATGTTTTTGCTCCTTTTACAAAGATTCACCCCTGCGAGTTTCGGTGTCTGGCGGTAATTGTTGAGATTGTGGATGTCCTACTAGAAAATGATTTAACTTTCCCTGATCAATCATCCTCAAGATTATTCTCTTCACATTCCTACAATCATTTACTGTGTGACCATGAAAATGATGATAAAGACAGAATTCTTGACTTCGATTGTTTGGATGGGGTTCTTTTCCCATGTTCCACGGATAGGGTATATTTTCTATTAAAATGATAGCTTCCCAAATCTTTTCTATGCTAGTATTGAGAGCAGGCATCTTAATTTCTTCCCAGATTATCCTATGATTACCTTGTCCTTTAAAATTATTCTGCCTTTGTCCACCATAAGTTTCTTGAGGTTGATCGAGTCTTTGAATCTTATTATTACCACCGTGATTATAATAATTCTTCTCTCTTTCAGACTCTTCCTGATCTCGGCTGCCCATCGCTACTAATTTTTGTTGGTTATCAATGACCACTTTCTCCTGTTATGGTTGCGAGGTGCTCGCTACATTATTTATCATTTTAGGGAGAAAACTTCCACTTGCCGCCAATGAGCTGGTGTTCACGATTGGGTATGATTCCATTTCATTTTTTTTCTCCTCCAAAGCAATGTATTCTTCCTGCAGTTCTCACAATTCTGTCATGGTGATTGTATTTTTGATCCTGAAAATCTGAATGTACAGTAAATTAGTCGCGAACATTGCATTAATGAAGGATAAGATCAGATATCTTTCATCCACTCTTCCAGCCATTTCGCTGCACATTGATTTCCATCTTATAGTTAAGTGATTCAGACTCTCTCCAACTCTTTGTTTTAGCCCAAACACATCTTCAATACCAGGTCGCGATGAATTGTTGCTGATGTACGCTCCTAAAAACATAGCTTGTAAATGATCAAAAGAAGTTATAGTATTCTTTGGTAACCCCTCAAACCATTTCAACCCCTCTCCAGTTAAACTAGATGCAAAATACTTGCATAACACAGCATCATGGTTCTCCCACTGTAGCATACATCTAACATAAGATTTAACGTGTTGAACGGCACAAGTGGTCCCATCGAAAATGCTGGTTAATGCTGGTAAATTGCATTTTGGAGGTATTCCTCTCAACTGTACTTCTTGAGTAAATGGAGTTCTCGCAGCTTCTTCAATAGCTTCATCAAGGTGCCTTCTACCTCCTTCTCTTCTATTGCTTATCATTCCTCGCATTTCTGCTAATTCTCTCAAAATATGCTCATTCTTAGCTGAATTTTGTTCCATAGGCCTTTTTAATGCAGCTTCTCTTATTCTGCGTTCTTATCTTTCTTGTCTTGCGAGATTTTGCGTATCTTCTTCTTTATCATCATCCTGTCTTTCTCTGCGATTTTCTCTTTCACCATCTTCTTGAAATCGCAGTTGGCTATCTTCTTCTCTGCGAATTTCTTCATTTCTCCTCATTTCTCTTCGCTGTCTCTCTATTATTCTTTATATCCTATCATACTCCTCTTGAATATTATCATTATAGCGATTTTATGTACGTCTTCTTTCTCTATTTTCATGGTTATTTTGTCGGAATGCCTCTCGAAATTCTTGCTCTTCTACTTCTGCTCTTAATCTTTCTCTCTCGCAAGCCAGGCGCGCTTGTTCAGTATAGTATCTTTCAATTTCTTCTTCAATTATTCTTTGATTCCTTTGATTCTCTCGCCCATACAATATCCTCCTACCTTCCTCTGAATTCTCTTCTTTAATTTGGTTGTTTCTTCCCTCTTGATTTCTATTGTCACGCAGATTATAACGATCGCCAATTATCTATTCTTCTCTATGACGTTGTTCTCCATTTAAATTTTGCACTTCTTCTCTAACATTTCTCATTGGGGAATTTCGCCTTGGTTCTTCCCTGAATGATCTTGAATTTGATCTTACAGTACTTCTTGACCTCCTTCTTTGTAACCTCAAATTCTCCATTCTTAGTTCATGATTTTGTCTCGTTAGATTCGCACGTTCCTCGGCCTCTAATCTCCTTTCTTCTTGTGTTCTTTGTCCCAGATCATCTACTGTCCCATTTTCACGTCCCACATGAACTAATTATCCAGCCATTCTTTGATTTCTTTCTCCTTCTTCTCCATTTCTTAATTGTCGATTTTCTGTTTCTTCCATTGAATCCGACCTCCAAGTGTGCACGCTCATTCTATCATAATCCACATCCCTATTTTATGATTGTGCTTGTTGATTTGGCTGTTGATTTGAATTTTCTACTTCATTTCTTGTTCTATTTCTTCCTGATCTTATTCTTAAAGATTCTTCTAATTCACTTGTTCCTTCACCTGCAAGTCTTTTGCTCCTCCTCACAGTTGTTAGTGGTTCTGATGTATTTCTTCTCCTTCTAGCCATTTCTCCAATTCTAACAATTTTTTCAAATTTTCAAGTTGCAATTTGAGATTTCTTAAACTGATTCTCCCTATTTCTGGATGCCAAAATGTAGTTGCAGGATTTCCTACACTACACCCTTGTCAAGAATCTATGAAAACTAAGTCATAATTGTGAATAAACAACGACACTTTTATTAATTCACTTTCAGGAAGATTTACAAGAGATATTAAAACTCAGAATTACAACTTTCTTTCTGGAGTTTCTCTCTCCTCAGAATTCTCTCAGCTCTAAAAAATGCATCATCATCTTCTGGATCTAGTGTGCCCTTTTTATAGGGATTTACATAATGGATGACAGATAAGTCTTCCTCCTATTTCAGATTTGTTCTGTGATCTCATCGCGATCGCTATAATATTCCCTATCGTAAGAATGATGGCTATCGCAGGATCAACACATTCTTCTTTTACTTCTTCCATCGTCAGTTTATTTTAATTGTTCTGTAACGCTCGTGAAATGTCGTTGAAGAATCTTGCGACAATCTCGTTAAAGTGTCGTTAATACTTGTAGAAATGTTTGGGCTTCTCGTAGAAATGTTGTTAATATCGCGGGAATAACGTTGTAGTGATATTCTGGTATTACACCTACAGTTCACAAACGGGTATGCATACTGTCGTTTTGGAACGAACTCAGGAACGGGTATGCAAACTTAGTTCCCGGACTTTGACAGTTAAAACCATTCGCATACGGGTATGCATACTTAGTTCTCGGACCTGAATCACTTTTTCAACAGTTTGCATACGGGTATGCATACTGTGTTATATCCTGACAATGATTAATTATTCTAAAATCCCATTCCAATCATTGAAACATTCTTAGAAGACTACAATAGACGTCTCACACAAACTATTATCTTATAAACAATTTTTAAGTGATTGAATGATCATAAGAAACATTCCAAGTCTACGTCAAATGCCTGTCTCACACAAATCATGTATGATGTTACTAGGCGATTTTCACATGATCAACTTTTGACTTTCGTAAAGAAGAATGATCAATGTAGTTAAAGCAAAAAACTTTTCGACACATATTTCGAGAAATATATAAGCGAGTTAAACTCAGCTCGAAATATCAAATATGTATAATGTAAAGTCCATATATCTATACGACTTTGTCTCAATAGGAGATAGAATAGAATATACTTGTGAGTGATAGATGATTTCAAGTCTCCACATACCTTTTGTTGATGAAGTTCTACAAGCTCCCCTTAGTAGTTCTTCGTCTTCAATCGATGAACGTCGTGAAGTTTAAAGCTCAACTACACATTCTATCCTAATACGAGACATAACTATAAGTAGACTAGAAATCAAGACTTATAGTTTTGACAACTAAACTTGACAAACAAGATTGAGATAACAACGCTTGCGAGTTCGACCAAGCAGTGCTCTAACACTCTTCAATGGAAAGAAATCATCCCCATAATCCATCATTATGAGGTGTAAGAAAGAGATATCACAGTTTGAGAACAAACCTCTGTCACAACATAAAATTATATATTTTCAATCAAGAGCTAATATTCATTGGATTGTCCCTCTAAGAAACTCACTTAAAATAAATTGTAACGGTTCTTATCTTCATGTTAATAAAATTGTTGGCGTTAGACCAATTATTCGTGATTTTGAAGTGTCACACTAAGGATCCAAGTGCCTCTATTTTTCGAAAGCGAGGATTCCTAAACAAACAAGATACAGAGCATTATGGGAGGAGATACAATGGACTAAGGAGTTGAACTTGTAAAGAGTGGAGTTTGAGATGGATTCGAAGATTGTAGCTGATGCGATTAATAAGGAGAGTTTCAACGTTGACTGGAGTATTCACAATCTCATTCTAGACATAAAACACTTATTTAAATCTTTCAGTCATTGGCATTGTAGTTATGTTCCCAAGGAGAAGAACAAAGTTGCAAACGCTTTGTCTAAGTTAGCGAGAGTAGAAAACATGAGCGGTGTTTGGCTTAGAATTCCACCTAGTAACATAACTAATCAGTTACAGGAGGAAATATCTCATGTAATCCCACAAGTTTAATTCAATGCAATTTTTTAGTTTCGAAAAAAAAAAAAAACTTGAACCGCAATAGAAAAAGAAAAGAAGCGGCTACGAAAGGAAAAAAAAAGACTTGATAGAAGAACTATCAAGTACGAAAAACCAAAAATCCCCGAAAAACTAATTATGAAGGGTTTCTTTATACAACAACATTAAAGTAACATCTTCATAGTCCTTGATAGCAAGAGCCCATTGAAAAATATTATATATAAACATATGAATAACATGAGTTGAATTTCGGTTTTGCCAGTGAAGACTCGGGCATTTTTTTCCTTCCAAGTGCTCCAAACAATTGCTATAGCTAAAAGATTCCAAATGATTTTGTTTGTGTCCAGTGTCAAAATTCATTTGCAATTCAAGAAGTGCAGCAACAACATTAGACAACATAGTGAAACAAAGATGCAGTTTCTCCATAAAGTGTTGTTAGATTCTAACCATAAAATAAAATTGAAGAACAAGATGAGAGGTTGTTTCATCATGGTTGAAAACATACGCGTGGAGGGAGATGCAATTCCTTTCCTGATGAGAGAGTCTCTTGCTGGAATCCTAAAATGCTAATATACCAGATAAAGAAAGCCATTTTTAGTGGGTACTTTTGTTGTCATAGAAGATAAAAAGTACCCTAACTGGAGCTTCATTGGGTGTCTATTAACTTTTTTTTTTTTTGATACTAAAAAATTTATTGATTAATTATTGCAAATCCTTACATAATCTTTTTCTATCTAGCTGGTAATGTCAGGAGGATAGTTCAAAAAATAAGAAAAATCTTGAGCATCAATCCTGGCCTTTCTTGCCAGTGCATGAGCCACACTGTTGCCTAGCCTATTAACTGTCTTACAAAACCAATAGTTTCTACTCAAAAATTTATTTTTAATTGATAAAATCAAGTTGTGATTGAATCAGCGCACAACGGAATCATCTCTGCAAATGGAGTTAACCACATTCTCGCAATCCATCTCGAATATCACTTTATGAAATCCAGAGTTTTCCATCCACTAAATTGCCTTGACTAGAGATTTACATTCAAAATGTTCAGGTCCTACCTCAGCTTCCACCTCTTCCTCCAAGTTCCATCCTTTAACTCCAAGAGCTTTTCCTTCAAAATCACGAGCAATTAGCCCAATGCTACCCCTCTTTGTATCAAACATATAAGAAGCATCAATATTTATTTTAATGAATCCTTCCTCTGGAGGAATCCATTTCTTTAAAGATAAATTATTGTTCCTGTGTATAGTGACTGAACTAGCAGCAAAGTTACATTGCTACACCAGGTTGTGAATTCTGATCAATGTACTATGAACATTAGATGTTTTATCTTTGAAAATTAATTTACACATGTCTTTATAAATGTACCAAATGGTACACATAAATCTTATTTCATTTAGATCAGATGCATAATTCCTTTAATGATCTTCATTGCCACCTGTAGAAAACCAGGTTATTACCCAATCTTGAAAAGATGCAAAGTTATTAGAGATTTCAGAAACATTAATATTCAAACCATTCCATATCTCCTAGAATAAGAACAATCAATTAGCAGATGACCAATTGTTTCAGTAATTTGGTTGCATAAAACACAGTGAGGCTCAACATCAGTTTTATATCTAGATATTTTATCCTTGACAGGGACAATGTCTTTTAAACATTTCCAAGTAAAGATCTGCACTCTTTGAGGAACTTTAGTTTTCCATAAATTCTTCCAAAACTTATTTTGGAATATGATCATTACTAACTGTGTCATTAACTTGCCTAGCAAAAAGAGTGTGATAGGCACTTTTAACAGAAAACTTACCTTTCCTATCTGGTTTCCAAATAAGATAATCTTCTCCTGTAGTAGGAACACTTATATTAAGGATGGAAGTAGCAGTTTCATGGTTAAAAACATATTGTATTAGTTGATCATTCCAGATTCTAGTGCTAGGGATAAAACTAAAGATCACACACAAAAGTGAAGTTGATAATGCTAGAAAGTCCTATAATTGGGATAGGTGGACTATTAATTCCAATAATCCAATTATCTAGCCATCATCCAATTAATTCCAATTAATTCCAATAATCCAATTATTTTAGTTCCACATTGAATGTTGTTGAACAATTTCAATACCAGAATAAATACCTCTCCAAATCCAAGAACCATCATCCTTCAGTTTGTCTAAATGAAGAAAACTACTGTTTTTGCCATATTTAGCCCTAATAATCTGCATACAAAGAGAGTTATCCTTACTGCAAGCTTTCCAAGCAATTTTAGTTAATAAAGCATATTTGAAATTCTCCAGATTTCCAAAGCCAAGACCACCTAAAGCCTTTGGTATGCTAATTTTATTCCACCCTATAGGAAATAAACCTTTATTATTACTATGGCCCCACCAAAAATGTTTTTGAATAAATTCCATCTGATCTATCAAAGTTTTAGGAACTATAACGCTACTCATCTAATAAGTTGGCATAGCATTTAAGACATGTTTTACGATAATAGTTCTAGGATATTGATTCATGGTCTTCTCTTTCCAAGTTTTCAGTCCACAACCAAAAGATTGCATGACAGGTGTTTGAGGTTGAAAATAGTTTCTGCTGGTTTCGGTAATTTCGTGTATTGTGGGTGAGAAACGGGTCTAAACCCTAAACAATGTACTGCAAGGGAGTACTTCAGATTCGAGAGATCAATCTGTACAAATCCGGCCTAAACCAAGAAATGGTCGTTCTATACTTTCTTCGGTCACTAAGTGAAGGAGAAAGGTTGGTTTTGGGGAGGGAAGCAAAGATAGTGTTGAGATCGGAATAGTTGATTCTGGAAGAGTAGTTGTTTGATTTATATCAGAAAGTGAAAGCTAACAGATGGGAAAGCTAACAAGTGATTTATGAGTGTTGTATGCTCCTGACTAAAAACTTGTTTTTTGGTGGAAATAGGTAAGACCTATTCAAACAAGTCGTAATAAAACGTACTCTGGTCTCGTAAGAAAAGGAAACGGCTGAGTAAAGTGGAAGGAGGTGGTAACGGGTAACGCCTGGAATTAGTGTTCCATAATGAAAGAAATGTTTCACCATTACTCCTTGTATTTACTAACCGACTCATTCTTATGACACTTTCTTGCAACGAGCGTAGTGTACACCGCACGCTGTAAACCGCCAAAATAACATCCTAATGAGCATCTCCCAGTTTGTGACATTTTTTGATGTCTCGAGTGTTTTCGTGGAAAATGTGTAGCAAGTTGCTACGTGTATCATGATGGCATGCCAGTAGCTGTGGAATAGCGCAGCGCTAGTAGCTGTGGCTTGGTGGCATGCTAGTAGTTGTAGCATAATGACGTTCTAGTATGTAGTTGCAGGAAATCCTACACTACACCCTTGATAAGAATTTACTGTAATTAAGACATATTTGAAGATTAAAAACAACACTTTATTATTTAATTCTCAGAAATATTTACAAGAAATGGAAGAAATCAAGAATACAACCGCTCCCTTGACTTTTCTCTCTCCTCAAGACTTCCTCAACACTCAAAAAAATACATCCTCCCCCTTCTGAATCTAATGGGTCTCTTTATATAGGATAGTTACATAATGGATGACAGCTAATTTGTCCTTTAATTTCGGATCTAACTCGCGATATTATCGCAGTAGTTATAATGTCCATTCTCGCAAGCGTCGTGACCATCGCAGGATAATCACACTCTTCCCGTGTTTCTTCATTCGTCAGCTATTATGTCATTCTTTAAATTATTTTGTGGCACTCGTGAAGTGTTATTTAAGAACTCGCGATGATGTTCACATAAATGTTGTTAATCTCGCAAGAGTAATATCATGGTGATATTCTGGTCCTACATAGTAGTTGTGGCATAGCCACGTGCTAGCAGCTGTGGCGTAGCGACGTGCTAGCAGGTGTGGCATAGCGATGTGCTAGTAGATGTGGCATGGTGGCATTCTAGTAGCCATGGAATAGCGACGTGCTAGCAGCTGTGACATAGCGACGTGCTAGTAGTTGTGGCATGGTGGCATGGCCAACATGCTCGCGCATATTTTAGGCGCGGCCAAATTAGGGGTTTTGTCATAAACCTTGGAATTTTCCATTTCCACCAAAAGTTGACACAAGTTTGGTGGCAAACTCGTACAGCTGAGATTTACATCTCAGGATGAAGGGTAGCCGTTGATTTTTGCAACCTTACGTTTGGCAGGATGATGAGAATGTTGCTGAACCTCGCAAGCGATCTCGCAAGATTAAACCCATTGAATACGGAATTACTATTCCCTCATTATCTTCTTCAAAATCCACTCACATAGCCTCGCAAACTGTGCCCAAACCTTTTGCTCGCGATGATGTCACTCTCAATATTCCTGCCTCAATTAACCCTCTCATAAATGAAACTCCCCATATTATTTCGAATGAAGTTCCTTCTTCTTCTATTGTAGTCACTTCTCAAGTTGATTCATTTTCACTTCCAAATGTGACCTTTCCAGACACTCCCCCTCCTGATGACACAAATAATTCAAACCTCCAACTCGCCATTATTACCACTTCACCACCTATATCTCTCCCTCCTGTTAGAGAAGATTCAATTTATGTAGACGTTGCCTTTAGAATCTTATCTGACATTCTGGATGAAACTAGAAAATCCTCCATTAATCCTGTCAAGCATGGCGTCTGCGAAGTTTTAAGCAAGTATTTTGGTTCTGAACAAATGGCTGCGAAGTCATCTCTAGAAAACGAAATTGAAATTTTAAAAGAGATTCTTCGGGTTAAGACTTCAAAATGCAATACTCTTCAGCACAAGCTTCGCAACTCTTTACTGAATTTGCGAGAATCTTCGCAATAATAATGAAGAACTAAATGGTATACTTTTCCTTCCTTTATCTCTTGGTTTTTCTATTTTAGTAAATTCTCATTTTTTCTATGCTTAATTCTCTTTTGAATCCTTGGTTCATATAGTTAGTTGTAAATCGGACATGATTCTTGGAGAGATTCTGGTTTGATTCTATCGCTGAAGAATCTCGTGCTGAGAAAGACTCTTGGATGGATTAATATAATGGATTAGATAACCTTCATTCATATTCTATCGACCAAATAGATAATCTTACCAATGAGAATAACCAACTAATACAAAGGCAAAGTCTGTTAAATAACGAAATTACTCGTCTTTCTTATTTGTTAACCCAAGCTAATTTGGCGATAGAAAATTTATCAGATGAAAATGAGACTTTATCTCAAGAAAGGCGCAACTTCTCAAATAAGATAGCGATCTCCTCGCAACATTTAAGTATTCTTCAGAAAGTGTGTAACAATCAAGAACAATCTATGTCTTCATTGAAAGAAGAACTCAAAGAAGTAACTGAATCATCAATAGCTGAGAAGGATAAACTCATCCAGGGTAGGATAGCTCTAAGTGTAAAGGCTAGTAAACTCAAAGAACGTTTCGCCTGATTGAAAGAATCTCATTCCTTATTGGAGAAAGAAAATGCTTATCTCCTTTCTAAAGAAGAAAGTATAAAATCTCGCCTGAAGGGTATAATTGGAGATAAATTTGATGATGCCATGAACCAGTGGGAGAGTTGTGTCATATCAGTAATTCAAAACTCATCTTCGCAAAGAGAAGGTAGTCATTTTAACTGCCTTAATTGTTAGCTTTTCTGTTCAAATTTCACTGTTATATTTTTGCAAGATCTTCGTCTGAATATTTTTCTGGCTTATCTATTTTTCTCGCATAATCTAAGAAAAGTCTTCAAACCACCATTTCTGACTTGACTGATAAACTGGCTTTAGTCCGCAAAGAAAATGGTGAACTTCTGGCTAACTATGTCAAATCTCGCGATCGTGCAGAAAGAAGATATGACTATCTTGAATACTATAAGAACATGGAAATTAGAAATCGCGACAGAGGATTCCTTCGCAAAGTTCATCTCAGTGCTGAAGTTCTCGTGAATGACATCTTAATATACAATGCTCTCTCCCCTATATCAGTCAATCCTCTGGAAGTAGATGATGATGAAATTCCTCTTCCCATGGCTAGTGATCTAGAGTGTGTAAGTGATGAATAAGATGTTTCTCAAGAAAATTCAGTGGATAAAGAAAAATATCCTCCTACTAAGGTAGCTACTGGATATGGAACAACCGTTAATGAGTCATAAAATGAGGAAGAAACTCAAGCTGATCATGAGAAGAATGTTGGCGAGGCTAATAACTCTGGCAAAGATAATGCTTGAATTTTTTTTTTGCTTTCTTTTAGTTCTCTTTCTTGTGAATGATGTAACCCCTTTCAATTTTAAAACTCATTTTGGAGCTCTGTTAAATTTCTGTCCTTCTCAATACTCTGCGAGAAAGATAATTATATTTTATTTATCAATTCTCATACTTGCCCCTCATTATCCTTCTTGGAATGAATAAATATCTCCTGTATCTTAGAAAAATAAAATAGTTAATGGGTATGATTATTCTTGTGGTCTTATTTTTCCTTCCTAATTAAAGGTCTTATTTCGCCACGTTTCTTTCTGCGATAAAATCGCAGGACGTCCTTACATTCGTATGTAGAGACCCATTGATCTTTACTTAGCTCTTGTATTTTATCAATTCTCTGCGACTATTTGATAGGTCTAAGTTCCCTTGCGAGAAAAAAGACCCATGACATAGACGTCTTGCGATGAAATCGCAGGACGTCTTTACACCTTCATATAAAAACTCATTGATCTCATCTTAACTTTTTCTTATGGCTTGTTGCCTCTGTATTTGTCACGCGACAATATGATAGGCCTAAATGTTCTTGCAAACATAAAGCTCCATGACATTGCCGTCTTAAGACACTTATCAGCTCCCTAATGGAGGGTGCCGCCCTTACTCCCCCTGGTTTCCCCTTAAAGGAGGGCACATCGTCCATACAAGACTAGCTCCTCCCATCCAGTCTTAACAACAACCAGTTGTTTTCGCAGACTCTTATCCTTTATGCCTATATGGCTTATAGTTACGAGACTGCACCCTAAGTGGGGTTTGCTTGAGGCCGAGTGCATCATAGCCAAGACTTACCAAGAATGGCCAGGGTAGGTTCGTCCATCCCGGGCATCCTTGGCTCAACCGTGTACCTAGGCGCCTTGGTCATACTCTGCACCCCTTAGAAGAGACCCTCGGTCGTCCAACCAGGGTATAACCTTATATAGTTGGAAATCCAAAGTATCTCTCCTGGATAGGTATCTCAAAGAGATGGACCCCAGTCTCTGTGTCTCAGGTTCCATCAGCGGTATAACCTTATCCCTGAGCCACGCAAAGAGATACCCCTTAATATGATGTACTTTAGGTATTATATTTGCCTCTTGCGAAATTGTATTCGCGAACTAGGGTGTACGCCATAAAGGTTTGTCCCGTTCTTAGTTTCTTTTGCGTATATCGCAATTTTTCATTCTTTATGTAATCTTGAATAATCTTGCGAATAAACTCACAGCTGTAAAAAAAAAAATTCCCATTTCTTCTTTGTTTCATTAAAAATTTGTTACTGATAATATATTTTTAAATATAATATGTTCCATGGTCTACCAAGTCTTTGACCAACATCTTTGTCTTCTGGGTCCACCAACATGTATGCCCCTGTTCCAACTATCTCTTTAATGATATACGGTCCATCCCATTTTCTCGCCAACTTTCCACCACATTCTCGCTAGTACTCTAGTGTTTCTCGCAGAACTAAATCACCTGGTTGAAACTCACGTTTTTTGACTCGCTTGTTATATTCGCGAGCTAACCTTCGCTGATTATTTTCCATATGTTGTAATGCTTTTTCTCTTTTCTCTTCTAATTCATCAAGTTCTTTTAGAATCATGCTAGCATTAAGATTCTTCTCCCAATCCTATCTTCTTGTTGTAGGAATAACAACTTATGTTGGTAGTACTGCTTCAACACCATATGTTAAACATAAAGGTGAGATCCTAGTTGCCTCTCTCCTGGTTGTGTTGTAAGCCCAGACTGCATTATGTACCTATTCATACCATGCTCTGTGATACCCTTTTAATTTCTTTTTTAAGATGTCTGCGATTATCTTATTAGTTTCTTTAGCCTGACCATTAGCTTGTGGGTATAAAGGAGTAGATTTTCCACATCTTATATTAAATGCATTGAGTAGAAACTCTATGTTTTGTCCTTAAAATTGTTTTATATTATCAGAAACCAACTGTGCTGGGATTCCAAATCTGCAAATAATATTTTCAAAGATGAACGTAAATATATCTTTATTGCAAATGTGATGTACCGCTTTTACTTCTGCCCACTTTGTGAAGTAATCTGTCGCGACAATTAAGTATCTCTTCTGCCCTGAACCTGGAAAAAAGGGTCCCACAATATCTAAGCCCCATTTTCCAAAAGGCCACACACCTTTTGAAGATGATAATGGTGCCCCTGGTGCATGTATCCTTTTTCCATATCTGATAGGTGTAGAATACACCTAATTTACTATCTAGTAGTTTATGCTTTTTTTGCTATTTTTCTAGTAAATTATGTATATTACGCGTGTTTTTGAGCTATTAGGTACTCTGGAGTCGCACGGACGAAAAGAAGGAGAAACTACCCAATTTGAGTAAAAAGGACAAAATTGTCATTTAGGGCGAGCACTATCTGGAGCTCGGTTATGGTTAAGGGGAAACTCTTCTTGGAGGTGTACTAAACACAAACCAGCTACAGTTAAGGGGAGGCCAATAGGGTGGCCCTTATCGGAAGTGACCAATATTATGAGGCACCCAATCTGGGTGTATTCTGGCAGTGGGGTGTATTAATCTTCCCTTTCTTTTATAACCTTATTGATTTAGGTTTATACTCCATTTTCCCCCAAATTCGTATTACAGAACTCATGAAATCGAGAGATAGAGATGGAGGCAGAGACGATGATAAATTCAAGTTGGGTTTGTTGTTGGTGTTACCAGTGATGAGAAAAGAACAGCAGCCGCTGTAAATCCAAGCAGAAAGCGAGAAACAATGACGACTTAGGGTACTGATGATTCTCACGAGAAGGAGGAATTAAAGCTGCTAGTGATGCTCTAAGAGATTTAGGGAGAAATCGAGATTCAGTTGTTGTTGAAGAAAGCAAATTTGATAGAGACGATGATGAATAGAAAGGGAATCTGGAAATAATTGAGAATGAGATGAAGCAAAATTAGAAGCCGAGATTGAATTTCTGGTGGTTGCTGAAAAATATGGAAGATGGGTATGAATCGAAAGTGGTTTTAGTTTTTGAATCTGAAGACCAGAAAGAGCAGTTGATGATGGCGACGAGTTTTTGTTATTGTTTGAGTCGAAGCTGGGTATTGTTCTGAGATACAGAAAAACTGCTGCTAATTGAATCGAAGGTGGGTTTGTGGTCTGCAATGGTGAATGTAACACTAGCAGGAAAATGTGCTCGAATTACTAGATGTATGTTAGGAATGATTACAAGGAAAAACGGCCTGAACTTTGACTAACAGTTTGACTGATGGTTGACCTCTTTGACCGTTAGTCTTAACGGTTGACCAATGGAATATTCCTTCAAGGGAGAGAATTTTCAGGTTGCCGGCGGTGACGGATTCCGGACTATTTCCGGCCAAAAACCCAGTTTTCCGGCGAGCCAAAGTTGTAGAATTTTGTGTGGATTTCTCCCATGGTATGTGAAGAGTTGGACTTGGAATTGAATGAAGAATTTGGCTTGGATTTGGAAAGAGGAGATGGAAGATTTGAGAAAGGCTTGGATTTGGAAATTGATCTACAAAGGGAAAGGGATTCTATTCCTTGGAATATTTGGAGAGCATTGAAGCCTATAAATAAAGGAGTTATCTACACTTCTTCACACATCTTTGCACACTTCTACACACACAACACTTTTCTTTTCTTTATTCTTTGTGTGAACTCTTAGCATGAGTAACTAATTTGATTGAGGATGAATTCCTAGTTCTTAACATATGATTTGAGTTTTTGTTTCAATTCTATCTTGACGTTTTTCATATGATTATCGTTTGTTTTTGCTATTAAGAGTGTTTATGATTAATTGATAAGTTGTTTAGGATGCATACTAAATTGATTTGTTAATTTGATCTAAAGCTAGTGAAGGTTAGGGGATAAGTAATCGTTTCTTGAATCTTTACATAAGTAGAAAACACAAGACCTTGCGGAGGGATTCCGTGGAGCAATTATGTGTGAAAACAACGCTAGAAAGTGTACCAAGCGAACCGAGTCTAACTACTAGTACTAAACCTAAGTTCATAAATCTTAATGCGTTCGGGGAATTACATCTTGTAAGCGAACCTCAAGGTGGTTCTTTTGAATAGAATCTGATAACTAAGCGGACTTGTTACTCGGTGAAATAAGGAATTTTGGGGTTAGCTAAGCGAACCTGCTATCCTACGGTTGGTGATAATCTATGACTAATAAAAAGTGGAAAAGAACATAACTTTAATCAATGTTTTGCAGCGAAGAAGGATTCCTTGATCTACTCTCTCTTATTGATTTCCTTTATATTTTTAATTGCTTTATTTACTTTTTGTGACAATTCAACCCCCCTTTGTGACAATTGTACAACTAGAATCTCGTGCTCCTCGTGGGATCGATCTTGACTACCCTATATTACTTGTTAACAAGGTAGTAAAGTATTAATTAATTTGTTGTGGTTACGACACGCATACAAATTTTGGCGCCGTTACCGTGGAGCATCGGATGATTTTAGTTGTTTTTATTTTTGCTTTATTCTTGCTTTGTTGGATTCTTTATCGTATCTAACTTAGTTTTTGAATTGTTTTTTTTAGGTACCGGTTTTTTATGTATGGTGGACAAGAGCAAGCATATTTCAACAATCAATACGTTTTTCAACCTCAACATCATGGCAACTTCCAACCATCCTTAGGATACAATCAAAACTAATCTTTTGGCTATGATAAAAATCCTACGGAACCTTATGGATATTCTCATGCATATCAACAACCTTACGACGGGTATGTAAGTAGACAATCACAAGGATGGACGGATAATTATGCTTCTAATACATTGTTTTCTAGTAATGTGTAGACGGAGAGTTGGGAATATACTCCTCTTCATCGTGTGTTTCCTTCACTTTTTAAGGATATACAATCTAGAAACTCTATACACGGTGGTAATCGTGTTAATATCCGGAAACTTGCACAAAAGTTGTACAATTGGAGGATGATGGAGATTCGGAAGAGCTTGTCGCAGAAATTAGTATAACCATTCATATGGAACTTAAACGACGTCGGGATAAAGGTTATGAAACCGATGAAGATTCTTATTATGGTGATTCCGATAATGAAGATGATTGTGTTGAAAAGGACCAACCTTTGGAAACTTTTGATGACGCTAGTGTAGTTTACACGAGCCTTGATCTTAATAATGATAAATCACCTATTCAAAAGGTAGAGCTTGAGGAAGATGCATTTAGTGCTTGGAAAAAATTCCTTATGGAAAGATATGAGTCCGCGGAAGTGTATGAGTGTTTTAACAATGAGGAAGTTATTCCAACTCCGGATCATAATAACGATCCTTTGCATATTCAAAAGGAGGAGATTGGGTGTGACTTGCCTATTGTTGTAAACGGTATAACACCCTCACAAGAAGATCTTATAATTTACACCGAAGAAGATTTTATGAGAGAAGAATGGCCCGATTCCGATGATGAGAATGTTGAAGAGCTGATGCTTGTTAATGAAACCGAATTAATTGAATTTTTGGAAGACCCAATTGAACTTGCTAATGATTTTAATGATGCCGAGACTTTGGTTAAGGTAGAAAATAATGAATAATGGTTGCAAAGTTTGATAGAGGACCATAAAATGCAAGAGGTAAGTAATTCACTCGAATTTTTTAAGAATGAAGAAGATACCATAATACAAGAAATTGCGCAAGGTTTGTCTAACCCTTTGCATATTAATTCTTCTCCTTTACCTCTTATTGGTTTGAATGTATGTGCTTCGAAAGTACTTTTTAATGACTTTGTTTCTCGATATCCACCATTGGAAACACTTGATGCTAACACTATGCAGGTTTGCCAAGAGGAAACAATGGAAGTTCCCAAATTCTATGTTCTTTATACACTTCCGAGTGTGGACAAGAATAAGTGTGGGGGAAATTTCTATCGAGCTAAAACTTTACTATTATTTTCTTGTGCTAATATTTGTATGGAGTTATTTTTTGCAAAACAGGTACCATGGGAGGATCCCCAAATTTTCCGATTGTTAGTATATGGGGAGTGAATCTTACAAGAAGCTAAGTCGGGCCGTCGACTTTAAAACAAGTGCTAAGTGGGAGGCAACCCACCGGTTTTGTATCTCTTATCCTTTTGCTTTTTATTTTGTTTTTATTTGCTTTTTGTTTCGTTTGTTTATTTTTCTTGTTCCATATCATATTAGGATTTCCCACCTTGACTTTACTTGGACGATTCAATTACATTGAGGACAATGTAAGGTTTAAGTGTGGGGGAGTGGCTAAGCATATATTTTTGCATAAAACTTTCAACTTTTAGAGATTTTAGAGTCACTAGCATACTTCTAGGTATGATTACATAGAGAATTCTGACCGACATAATTGAACTTGGAAATGTTAGGGAACTACATTCGATTTCTTGCTTGTTAGAGTGTTAAATAATGGATTTAATCATGCCGGTGATGCAAATTTGGTGCAGGGAGAAGTGCGTTATTAGAGTTGCTGATCAATCATTAGTGGAGACTACCTATTTTCATATCATGTGAGGCACCGACCAGAATTTTTCCTTGACTAAAGAGCTTCTTTTGAGTGTGTGTCACCGTACGTTAATTCCGGGTAGAATGGTGAGCTACCCAATTTCACACCAATTTCAGCACTATTTTGATCTCTTGAGTGCTAATTTTTGTAAATCATGAGGGTGACGTCTATGGATGAAAGCCTCCTTCTTGTAGTTCGATTTGCAGTTAGAAGCATTCTCTCTCTCGACAACAACGGGTCCATAGAAACACCACAATTATCAACAAGGAAGCGACATCAAAATCTACAAGGAAAGTTGAAAAGGTTCAAGGTTTGCAAGCAACAATGGAACAGGAAAAAGAGCAAATTTCATATTCAAGTAAAGCAAGATACAATGAACAGATTTTACATACATGTTGAAGACTTAAAATGCAATGAGGTAATTCTATATCCAAGTTGAAGACTTATTTACAAAAGCGAAGAAAAGCAAAAGGTGAGAATTATTGAAGTTTATGATTTCGAGACGATACAAGTTGTGAAGAATCAAGCGGTAAAGTACTTTTCCACGGCCATGGTTGTTTTATTTTTCACTTTGTTTTGTATTTTGTTTCTCTTGTCTTGAAAAAAAAAAAGTATAAAAAAAATAATAATAATAAAAAAAAAAATGAAAAAGAAAAGAAAAGAAAAAAATTGAAAAATATGAGACAAGAGAAATATCTATTGTTTTATTTTTGTTTTTATTTAATAAGCCGTGGGGAAGGAAAATCTATAAGGAAGTTTCAAGCGACAAGGATTTTAAGGAAAAAGGTTACAAATTGTCAAGGATCTACGAAGTTCTAGTGTTTATCATCAATAGTTGAAGCCGAAGACCAAGAAGATGAAAACAATGAGCGGAAGACGTTTCTTTTGTATTCCGTGAGAGTGGTGTTATCATAATTGGCAATCGGATGTGAAGGTAAGTAAGTAATCTCATCCTCGATATAAGTGGTTGATTTCCTTTCTTAGAGATCGTTAGAAAAATGGTTTTTCAAAATGTTAAAAGATGTGGGTTTTTCAAAATTTTGGAAGTTATCCTTCCTACCATTCAACGTGTTGCAGGAATTCTCTCTTCATTCCTACCTGCGCACATGTGAGACCCATAAAAAAGCCGTCTTTTTGAGTGCAATTATCATAAAATCCTATTTTGGTGAGGCAGAAGTCGAGGCGAAATGCTTATTGATCGTTTCTCAAACACGTGTTCTCTCATTATGGTGTGTTTATTTCTCACTCAACATTTAAGAATGAGAATATGTTCTTTAGTATTTCTAACTTCTTATTACTAGCATGCAGAAACTCTATGTCTTCGTAACTCTTAGGATGCTTTGGACGCTAGAAAGCTTTGAAGTTGTAAGTTTTAGTTTTGATTTGCTCGAGGACTAGCAAAGTCTAAGTGTGGGGGAATTTGATAGGTGTAGAATATACCTAATTTACTATCTAGTAGTTTATGCTTTCTTTGCTATTTTTCTAGTAAATTATGTATATTACATGTGTTTTTGAGCTATTAGGTACTCTGGAGTCGCACGGACGAAAAGAAGGAGAAACTACCCAATTTGAGTAAAAAGGACAAAATTGTCATTTAGGGCGAGCACTATCTGGAGCTTGGTTATGGTTAAGGGGCAACTCTTCTTGGAGGTGCACTAAACACAACCCAGCTACAGTTAAGGGGAGGCCAATAGGGTGGCTCTTATCGGAAGTGACCAATATTATGAGGCACCCAATCTGGGTGTATTCTGGCAGTGGGGTGTATTAATCTTCCCTTTCTCTTATAACCTTATTGATTTAGGTTTATACTCCATTTTTCCCAAATTCGTATTACAGAACTCATGAAATCGAGAGATAGAGATGGAGGCAGAGACGATGATAAATTCAAGTTGGGTTTGTTGTTGGTGTTACCAGTGATGAGAAAAGAACAGCAGCCACTGTAAATCCAAGCAGAAAGCGAGAAACAATGACTACTTAGGGTACTGATGATTCTCACGAGAAGGAGGAATTAAAGCTGCTAGTGATGCTCTGATAGGTTTAGGGAGAAATCGAGATTCAGTTGTTGTTGAAGAAAGCAAATTTGATAGAGATGATGATGAACAGAAAGGGAATCTGGAAATAATTGAGAATGAGATGAAGCAAAATTAGAAGTCGAGATTGAATTTCTAGTGGTTGCTGAAAAATATGGAAGATGGGTATGAATCGAAAGTGGTTTTAGGTTTTGAATCTGAAGACCAGAAAGAGCAGTTGATGATGGCGACGGGTTTTTGTTATTGTTTGAGTCGAAGCTGGGTATTGTTCTGAGATACAGAAGAACTGCTGCTAATTGAATCGAAGGTGGGTTTGCGGTCTGCAATAGTGAATGTAACACTAGCAGGAAAATGTGCTCGAATTACTAGATGTATGTTAGGAATGATTACAAGGAAAAACGGCCTGAATTTGGCTTCGAAAAATCCCAGAAAACAGCCGAGACTCTGCCCAGATTTCCACTCCGGCGAGTCAACTCGTACCGACGGGACCGATCCAGAAGAGTCCGATGATCGATCCGAGCGATCCAACTCAGCCAGTAAGACAGAGTTAGACAGCTGAGTGAGCTTACTCGGTGTCTGATTTCCCCTCCCTTTGACCTTTGACTAACAGTTTGACTGACGGTTGACCTCTTTGACCGTTAGTCTTAACGGTTGATCAACGGAATATTCCTTCAAGGGAGAGAATTTTCAGGTTGCCGGCGGTAACTAATTCCGTCCTATTTCCGGCCAAAAAACCAGTTTTCCGGCGAGCCAAAGTTGCAGAATTTTGTGTGGATTTCTCCCATGGGATGTGAAGAGTTGGACTTGGAATTGAATGAAGAATTTGGCTTGGATTTGGAAAGAGGAGATGGAAGATTTGAGAAAGGCTTGGATTTGGAAATTGAGCTACAAATGGAAAGGGATTCTATTCCTTGGAAGATTTGGAGAGCATTGAAGCCTATAAATAAAGGAGTTCTCTACACTTCTTCACACATCTTTGCACACTTCTACACACACAACACTTTTCTTTTCTTTATTCTTTGTGTGAACTCTTAGCATGAGTAACTAATTTGATTGAGGATGAATTCCTAGTTCTTAACATATGATTTGAGTTTTTGTTTCAATTCTATCTTGACGTTTTTCATATGATTATCGTTTGTTTTTGCTATTAAGAGTGTTTATGATTAATTGATAAGTTGTTTAGGATGCATACTAAATTGATTTGTTAATTTGATCTAAAGCTAGTGAAGGTTAGGGGATAAGTAATCGTTTCTTGACTCTTTACATAAGTAGAAAACACAAGACCTTGCGGAGGGATTCTGTGGAGCAATTGTGTGTGAAAACAACGCTAGAAAGTGTACCAAGCGAACCGAGTCTAACTACTAGTACTAAACCTAAGTTCATAAATCTTAATGCGTTCGGGGAATTACATCTTGTAAGCGAACCTCAAGGTGGTTCTTTTGAATAGAATCTGATAACTAAGAGGACTTGTTACTCGGTGAAATAAGGAATTTTGGGGTTAGCTAAGCGAACCTGCTATCCTACGGTTGGTGATAATCTATGAATAATAAAAAGTGGAAAAGAACATAACTTTAATCAATGTTTTGCAGCGAAGAAGGATTCCTTGATCTACTCTCTCTTATTGATTTCCTTTATATTTTTAATTGCTTTATTTACTTTTTGTGACAATTCAACCCCCCTTTGTGTGACAATTGTACAACTAGAATCTCGTGCTCCTCGTGGGATCGATCTTGACTACCCTATATTACTTGTTAACAAGGTAGTAAAGTATTAATTAATTTGTTGTGGTTACGACACGCATACAATATCGCTGGCAATCTTCGCAACATTTTGATAATTGTTTTGTATCTTCATGCATATACGGCCAATAATAACCTTGCATTTTTGTTCTATAAGCCAAAGATCTTCCTCCACTATGATTACCAGCATCTCCGCTATGCAACATTTTTAACACTTTTTCTCCTTCTTCCCTTGTCAAACATCTAAGTAATGGCCCATTAAAAGATTTTCGATACTATACTCCATCCCTTAATTCATAATTTGTTGCACGGATTTTTAATTTTTTCACCTCCAATCTATTTCTTGGTGTTTCACCTGTCGCCAAGTATGCGTGAAGTTCTGCTCTCCAATCTGCGATAATGTCGCTGGCTGGCTCTTCTGCGTCATTTTCTATTATCATTACATCCCTTTTTTCTTCTTCTTCTTTATTAATTTAAGGTGATACAAGCGTCTGAATTCTTATGCATCTTGCAACTAGGTTTGTCATCATACTTGATATGAACGTAAAAGCATATGCGAGTCTGTTATCTTTTCTTGATATATGTCTCCATTTTATTTTTGGAATTCACGCAGACAATTCTTCAACAAGTTTCTTGTATTTCTTCAGAGATGGTTCATTTGTTGTGTATTCTCCTTTTATCTGGCGAATAACCAGTTGCGAGTCATTGGTAATCCTTGCTTTCTCCAACTTCATCTCTACGGAGAACTTTAGAGCATGCACCACAGCTTCATATTCTGTATCATTATTAGTGGATGTGAATTCCAAACGAAATGAAAAAGCTATTTTTTCTCATTCTGGCGAGATAAAGACCACTCCAATTCCATTTCCCTCCCCATTTGATGATCCATCCACCAATATTTCCCACATGTTGGGTTCCTTTAATAGATCTTTTGGATCTCCATGTTCTTCTTCTATGTCCATCATTTCTTCCACAGCTTCATCATCTTCTAGAGGAAATTCTGCTAAATAATCCGCTACAACTTGTGATTTTGGCAAGGATAGGACTTCATATTTGATTTCAAAGTGCCCTACTTGTGCATTCCATCTCTCAACTCTACCTGATCTTTTTGGGTTATTCATTACTGATTCAATGGGAACCTTTGTTAATACCTTTACTTTATGTGCCTGAAAATATATGCGAAGTTTAAAGGTTGCATAAACCAATGCCAGAATTAGCTTTTCAATTTTTGAATAATTTTTCTCTGCAGAATTAAATGTTTTGCTGATGTAATAAATTGGTTTTTCTACCTCTGTATCTATTCGCAGTAATACTGCACTTAATTTATGCGATGTTGTCGCAAGATAAATCAATAATTCTTCTCCCGGCTCCGCCTTCTGTAAAATAGATATGTTCATCAGATATTCTTTTACTACTTGAAAAGCCTTCTCATATTCATCTGTCCACTTGAATTTTGTACCCTTCCTGAGTATATTGAAGAAATGCTTGCATTTATCTGAAGATCGCGAGATAAACCTTCCTAGTGAGGCTAAAAGCCCATTCAACTTCTGTACATCTTTCACTGTTGCTGGCGTTGGCATAACGCGAATTGCCTGTACTTTCTCTGGATCAACTTGAATTCCTTCTTTTGATACAATATAACCTAAAAATTTCCCTGACGCTACTCCAAAAATGCATTTCTCAGGATTCACCTTGATGTTAAAGAGTCGCATTTGATCAAAAATCTCCTTCAAATCTTGCACATGGTTCTTAGCTTCTTTGCTCTTTATTAACATGTCATCTACATACACCTCTAATTTTTTGTGTATCCACTTTGCGAACACCTTCTCCACCATTCTTTGATACTTTGCACCAGCATTTCGCAACCCAAAAGGCATTTTTGTGTAACAGTATAATCCTCTTGGAGCAAAAAATGTGGTGTGTTCTTGATCTTCTTCAGCGAGAGGAATCTGGTTATAACCTTTATACCCATCTAATGAAGATATTCTATTATTTCCTGCTGCTGATTCAACCATTTGAGGAATATTTGGTAATGGAAAACTATCTTTAGCGCAAGCTTTGTTTAAGTTAGTAAAGTCTATACAAATTCTGATCCCCTTATTTTTCTTGGAACCACTACCATATTTCCAATCCATTCCGGGTATTTTGCTTGTCTTATAATTCCAGAATCAAGCATTTTCTGTAACTCTTCTTCTATTTTTGAGTGATAAGTTGTTGCGATTTTCCTTATCCTTTGATTGAATGGTCTCACATCTTTGTTAATTTCTAATTTATGACATGCAACTGATGGATCTATTCCAAGAATCTCATCCATATTTCACACGAAAATATCCTTATACTCTCGCAAGATATTTATGGTTTGTTCTTCTTCATCTGCACCCATTTTAGTTCCAATTTTTAGCATTTTAGGTTCTTCTTCACTTCCAACATTTACTTACTTTGTTGGTTCTACTGCTGTGTAGCTGGCCTCAGGTTCTCCCATTGGTGTTGGTGTTCCCATGACTCTCGTGGGCTCATCATCTTCTTGCGAGATCTCGCTGGGTATTCCTTTTCCTTCTCTTGCTCTTATCATGTAAACTTTAAATTCTTCTTCCTTCTTTGCCTCTTTCGCCAATTTTTTGCGAGATTTTCGCAGTTTTGGACACTCTTCATAATTTCTCACTTCAATTCGATAATACAGCTTCGCAAGATCAGTATCTCCTCTAATTTCTCCAATTCCACCAGGCATAGGAAATTTGATGCATTGATGTAATGTTGATGCTACAACCTTGATTGCATGTATCCATGGTCTCCCCAATATCATGTTATATGGTGCCTCCACATCCACCACACGTAATTTTACTTGTGTTTCAATCTCTCCTAGCGAAATCCGTACCATTATTTTGCCTTTAGGTTTTGTTATATATTTTCCAAAACCATGAATGTGATAATTTGAACAAGATATCTCTTCATCCTTATATCCCATTTTCTTAAATGTATGATATAATATAATATCTACAGAAATTCATGTGTCCACCAAAGTTTTATTCACGGCCCATTCTTCTGTAGATTTTGTTGATTTTTCCTTCTTCATTCGCACAGTAGATACCGTGATTACCAATGGATATGTATGATCCAAATTTTCTTTTGGTATTTCTGATGTTGTGAATGTGATTTCTTGCTTTTCCCAATCTTTCAGAGGTGATATTTTCTCCACCATCATAATTCTTTTTCCTTCAAAATCTCGTTTATGAATCTTTCCTCTAATATATTCATGGAATTGGTTGATCATTGTTTTTGTTATCGTATTGCACTCCAACTTCATGTAATCCTCCTTTGCTTCTATTATTTTTTCTTCAACTGCTTCACCAATTTGTTCAATCATCTTCTTAACTCGAATATTGATCTTTAATCTTGCTTTTTCCAATAATTTTAAACTTTCAATCCCTGTTTCGGACGCCAAAATGTAGTTGCAGGAAATCCAACACTACACCCTTGATAAGAATTTACTGTAATTAAGACATATTTGAAGATTAAAAACAACACTTTATTATTTGATTCTCAGAAATATTTACAAGAAATGGAAGATATCAAGAATACAACCCCTCCCTTGACTTTTCTCTCTCCTCAAGACTTCCTCAACACTCAAAAAATTACATCCTTCCCCTATGAATCTACTGGATCTCTTTATATAGGATGGTTACATAATGGATGACAGCTAATATGTCCTTTAATTTCGGATCTGACTCGCGATATTATCGCAGTAGTTATAATGTCCATTCTCGCAAGCGTCATGACCATCGTAGAATAATCACACTCTTCCCGTGTTTCTTCATTCGTCAGCTATTACGTCATTCTTTAAATTATTTTGTGACACTCGTGAAGTGTTGTTGTAGAACTCGCGATGATGTTCGCATAAATGTTGTTAATCTCGCAAGAGTAATATCATGGAGATATTATGGTCCTACATAGTAGCCGTGGCATAGAGACGTGCTAGCAGCTGTGGCGTAGCGACGTGCTAGCAGTTGTGGCATGGTAGTAGACGTGGCATAGCGACGTGCTAGCAGCTGTGGCATAACGACGTGCTAGGAGACGTAGCATGGTGGCATGGCCAACATGCTCGTGCATATTTTAGGCGTGGCCAAATTAGGGGTTTTGTCATAAACCTTGGAATTTTTCATTGCCACCAAAAGTTGCCACAATTTTGGTGGCAAACTCGTGCAGTTGAGATTTGCATCTCAGGAGGAAGGGTAGCCGTCGATTGTTGCAACCTTACGTTTGGAAGCCAGCGGCATGGAGGCATGGATGGCGTGGTTTTGGCATAATATGGAGCCACTTGAAGTGAGCGGCTTGGAAGGGAAACGCTTGCGGCTTTGTCTAAATTAGGGTTTGGTATGTTGAAACCATAATTAGTACCCTTTACTAGAATTGATGTAGAGTTCTCGTACGGACTCGTATTTTGATGGTCCGCCCCTCCATTCTGCACGGAAAAGAATTTCTTATCTCCCCACACGAGAATATTTAGGTTTTGAGCTCGTTCGGGAGGTGAAAACAACCAGAACGTAAAACTCAGGAAGAATTCAGGAGGGATGTTGGTAGAAACTTGCCCAAATTAGGGTTTGGGGTGTTCAAACCCTAATTAGTGCATGTAGTATGCGTCGTACGACATGTTTGTGCATTGGAGCATTTTTGGGAAGCTAGCATGTTTTGAGAAGCTAACGTGTTTTGGGAAGCTAACAATTTTGGGAAGCTAGCAAGTTTTAGAAAGCTAGCATGTATAGCGACCTCTTTTGAGGTCGTGTCAGGTTTGGAGCAACCTGATTGGTCAATGAAAGTGGGGGCCGGCAATCTTAGGGCACGGTGTAGGCGCGGCCAAAAATAGGGTTTGGGGAAAACCGTGAAGTTTGGCTTAGGGACACAACTTTCCATGCGTTTGGTCGCGAACTTGGACGGCTGAGATATGCATCTCAGCTGGAAGGGTGGCCATTGATTGTTGCAACCCTTCATTTGGAATTCACCGGCATGGTTTATGGACGGCATGGTTTAGGGTCGGCACGGCTTTGGTATAGTGTAGGCGCAGCCAAAATTAGGGTTTTTGGAAAACCGTGATGTTTGGCTTTGGTCCGCAAGTTTCCATGTGTTTGGTGGCGAACTTGGATGGCTAAGATCTGCATCTCAGATGGAAGGGTGGTTGTTGATTGTTGCAAACCTTAGATTGGTAGCCAACAACATGGTTTAGGGCCGGCATGGCTTTGGCATAGTGTAGGCGCGGCCAAAATTAGGGTTTTGGGAAGATCGTGATGTTTGGCTTTGGGCCGCAAGTTTCCATGCGTTTGGTGGAAAACTTGGACGGATGAGATCTACATCTCAGATGGAAGGGTGGTCATTGGTTGTCTCAACCCTTCGTTTGTCAGCCAGCGACATGGTTTAGGACCGGCATGGCTTTGGCGCAGAGACGTGGCTAGCATGGTTTGCCATTGGCACGGTGGTTCAGCTGGCATGGTTGGCATGCCTTGGAGTAGAGACGTGGATGGCATGGTTTACCATTGGCACGATGGTGCGGTTAGCATGGTCGGATTTCCTTGGCGCAAAGACGTGGCTAGCATGGTTTGTCATTGGCACGATGGTGCTCCTGGCATGGTTGGAATGCCTTGGCGTTGAGACGGGGCTAGCATGGTTTTCCAGTGGCACGATGGTGTGGCTGGCATGCCTTGGCACAAAGACGTGGCTGGCATGGTTCTCCATTGTCACAGTGGTGCGGCTGGCATATTTGGCATACCTTGGCACAAAGACGTGGATGGTGTGGTTTTCCATTGGCATGGTGGTGCGGCTGGCATGGTTGGCATGCCTTGGCGCGGATACGTGGCTGGCATGTCTTTCCATTGGCACGGTGATGTGAGAATTAGGGCTTGGTATATACGAAGATAATGTCGGCCAATACTAAGGGTTCTGCCGTGGAACATGACACATGTATATAAAAAAAGGTACCCTGGTAATACTTACATAGGAACGCTGATTGATTCAATAAATGTGCTAGTGGTCATAGTGACGTCATGTCAGATGTACGGTTTTACGATTTTAACCCTAAGCTAAAAACAACTATCAACATTAAGTCCTTTGCTTAGCTTGGAACAGGAGCATTGTTGCGAGGTAAGCATAAGATGGTGACAGGCAAGGACAAAATCGAAATTATAAGTCATGAAAAAATGGTCAAGAAGACCCGACTAGCCTTTTTCGAGAGGTAAGGAGAGTTCGTGATTCTCGTGTTGGCGGCCTTGCATAAATTCTACTTGTGATGTTGTTAGATAGACCATGAAGTGGTGAGATGTATACTATCGTCTTGGTTTGGTCACGCTTCATCTTGGATGGGCTAAGGAACGTGGAGGTTCTGGCTTAGCGAGTTGTTGGCGTTGGTCGGCTTGGAATGGAGTCGCTTTCTTTGCACGGCTTGGAGTGGAGCTAGCTTGAGTTCCTTGGAAAGATGACGACTGTCTTCGGTTATATGGAACGATGACGACCGGCTTCAGTTCCGTGGAATGATGGCAACCTTGTCTAAATTAGGATTTGTCATGCCAAAACCCTAATTAGCGCCCTTTACTAGAATCGTTGTAGAATTCTCGTACGGATTTTAACGTTCCGTCCATCCATTTCTATCTGAAAAGAATTTCCTATCTCTTTATGCAAGGATATTTAGGTTCTGAGCTCGTTTAGGAGGCTAAAGCAGCCCAACAGTAAAATTCAGGAAGAACTCAAGAGGGATGCTGCGGCCCGAGGTGGCATAGTCGTGCCCAATCATCTATTCATTGATCAAGATGGAATCTTCATTCTGTTCAAACTCTAGAAACTCCGTCTGCATGAAAAGAGGTATCAACCCATTTTTGTTACTCATCTGGATATGTGCTTTCATCTGCAGTGTCTCTCTAGTGGATTCAAAAATTTACCAAAACTCCACTGCATTCTTGGGATGGATGGATGAAATATATGCTCGGCAATGATCATGTCAGGGCTAATCTTGGAGATTATGGTTGCGTTGTCGGTCCATCCTTGATTTTTGGTTGTTCAGTATCTGGATCTTCTGATCGCGATGATGATATGACATGGATGATTGCATGGTAGAAATCTTCCGAATCCACAAGATGAAATAGATGAGTTGAGAGACATTTTGTTGCCGATGTGCTGCTATCAAGTCTTCAAGGACTTTTCCCCATGAGACACCCTTCGAACCAGCTTCTGAATCTTGGATTATCGTATGGAATGGGATGCGGTGAGCAGTCCCCAGTTATATTTCTGTTAGATCCGATTGTATGGCCGAATATGTGAATGTATCTTTGTGGCATGCTTTTGGAGTCTTCGATGCACATGTACGACTTCATGTTGAGAAATTCTCGCGGATCGTAAAACTTCGGCAGTGGTGATGTTGAAATCAGAAATAACCAGGTTGAGGGGAGTGAAAGCTTCTATGCTGGTAGTCTCCTTGTGTATCCTACTTTCATGTGCCTCTCCTTGAATCTATGTCCACAGGATTTAATACAAGCTTATTGTACTCTTCTGGATGTGTTGTTGGGATGCACATGGACGAAACATTCTAGATAATGAAGAGGTAGCAATGAGAGAGTTATGTTGTTTATCGTAGCTCCCTCTTTTTCTTCAATAAAATGTTCCAGCCGTGTCTTTGGGGTTATCTCATGAATCTTTGATGGTCATCGGGATGGAATGCGATGAGTAGTCCCCAGTCGTTTTTTTTTTTTAGTTTCTGAAGGTGTTTCTTCTGAGCATGCTTGGGATCCACCGCGACCTTGTAAGGTGTTGCAGGCGTCTTCTAGACAGAGAGGTGATAATATTCTTACGATGCACCCTTGAAGAGTAAATGACCTCGTCGAGACTATGACCTTTTGGTTGACCGTGTCTTCTGAGCTTTGACAGTGAATGGATTCTGTGTAGATCCTAAGTCCCCAAATATGGTTTACATGTTTCCATCTTTGTAGTGATCATGCTTTGGTGAAGCTCTCGCTAGTATCAACAAACCAGCGGCCCCGGTTCTCGGCAGCAGATGTGATCAGAATAGACTACATTGTCATGGGAACAAAGTAGGTTGACTGGATGCGTAAGCGAGCAAACTTTCCATGACCACGAGTTTTGGAGGGAAGGAGGCGTTGAAACGGCTTCGGTTCTTGGAGAGGACATTGAAACTTATAAACCAAAATGCTAAAGCTTCGTCTTCAGATCCTGGAGTAGCTTATGGAGAGAACGCTGAAGCGGAGCGGCTGCTGGAGCGAATGTTAAAGCAGAGCGGCTACAAGAGTGAACGTTAAAGCAAAGCGACTGTTGAAGCGAACGTTGAAGCGGAGCCGCTGATGGAGGACATTGAAGTTGAGAGGCTGCTTCAATCAGTATGTTGTCAAACTGGACACCCTTCAAGCAAATAGTGGTTAGGAGTTCCATCTATCAATCGTGTTTTCCAATAGAGGTTGGGGTTTGGGAATGACTTACTGGCTGGAAACAGCTGCTTTCCTAATGCAGTGCGGTTAAGGGCTACAAATATGTCTTGATATTGTGCCTTGGGTAAATATAGAATCTCACATAAATGTTTCATCATAGACTGCACGATTTTGCAGGCGAAGTCCCCAGAAATCATGCATCTCTTGACAGGAAAATAGTCATTGTGATCTTAGGGGGTTGCTGATTTTCTTTGCTTCGATATTGGAAAAGTCGTTCCTGATCTTTACGTGTGATTAAATTAGATTGTTGATTCCCTTCTACTGGGCGTTCAAGAGAAACACTGGAAGGATGCAAGCTATTGGCGCTGGGAAGATACAAGATGTTAGCACTGGAAAGATGCAAGCTGCTATAAAGAAGCAAGTTGTTAGCTCTAGAAGGATGCAAGCTGTTAGCGCTGGAATGAATGCAAGCTGTTAGCGCCGGAATGAATGCAAGCTGCTGGCGCTGGAAAGATGCAAGATGCAGTAAAGATGCAAGTTGTTAGCGTTGGATCGTCTTGGAATGGGCGCTAGCTTGCCATGGACGCTGGATTGGATTTGGTATGGCACGGATTGTTGGTTGGGCATGGCGCGAAAAGTTGGCTTGGCACGGCGCTGGCTTGGCGTGGCGCGGACTTGTTCTTGCGGGCCCAGTTGCCTCTTTCCATACGTAGCTTAAATAAGAAATCATTTCCTTAATCAAATTCCAAAAGTGTTATGCCTATGAAAGGGGTTGGCTCTCCTTTTTATCTCGTATCTTCGTTATCACGTCCTAGTGTTAGCGGTAGCGTGGTAGCAATAAATTGGGCAAGATTATTCCATCTATATACTCCAGCGTTTCTTTTTCAATTTGTTTTCTTGTTTTCTTGTGTTGGTGCAAACCCTAGCCATAGGTATTCCTTCCATAAATTTGTAGAAATATTTTTCCTCTGAACTGGTGTAAACCCTAGCCATGGGTATGCCTTTCATAAACTTGTAGAAATACTTCATCATAAACAATTCCTCTTCGAATATCACCGTAGTAACGTCGGCTACCTCATGAATAGTGACGGGTAATCATTATTATGCAAAGTAGGCACGTACGGGTGGGTGACTTTTTTTTTTTTTTGAAAGGCAAATAATGCGCCTGGTTTATGGTTTGGTTTAAATTGGTAGATAATTGTTATCTATGACGGTTTTGGATTATTCTTTTAGAATGAATTGTTTTAGAATAATGTTGTTTTTGTTATGACTATAAGTAGCATAAGTATCCCAGGAAATCCATGGAATTATGAATTTTGTGCGACAGTAGGAAGCATGAAATAAAACATGGGAATAATATGGCTATCGGTTTTATTATCTCTGTGAAGATTTGAAGTAGTAGACCATGTATTTTGTCTAGCGATACTTGCTTTGTTTTTGGATCTCCTAACGAAAAATGGATCTTCCGGGTACGAGTCTGAGTTTTGTGGGAAGCGTTGTCGTGATCGCGAAAGTCGCCAGTCATCCCTGAGTCATCTGATAATTGAGTCTTCGATCCCTAGGTGAATCGTTTGCTTCTACCATCTTGGAAGTTCCCAGTCATCCCTTGTTGTGTTATGACTGGTAACCGAGTCGCCAGGTAACTGAGTCATCGATCTCTGAGCGGCTCGTTTGCTTCTACCACCTTGATATATGGGTTGAAGTATGAGATCGGGAATTAGAAATTGATATTATAACCGAGAGATTAATCTCCCACTGTGGTCGCCAATTATTTGAGAGTGAAAACAGTTTCTGCTGGTTTCGGTAATTTCGTGTGTTGTTGATGAGAAACGAGTCTAAACCTTAAACAATGTACTGCAATGGAGTACTTCAGATTCGAGAGATCAATCTGTAAAAATCCGGCCTAAACCAAGAAATGGTCGTACCAGACTTGCTTCGGTCACAAAGTGAAGGAGAAGGGTTGATTTTGGGGAGGGAAGCGAAGAGAGTGTTGAGACCAGAATAGTTGATTCTGGTAGAGTAGCTGTTTGACTTGTATCAGAAAGTGAAATATAACATATGGTAAGGCTAACAAGTGATTTCTGAGTGTTATATGATCCTGACCAAAGCTTATTTTTTGGTGGAAATAGGTAAGACCTATTTATACAAGTCGTAACAAAACGTACTCTGGTCTCGTAAGAAATGGAAACTGCTGAGTAAAGTGGAAGGAGGTGGTAATGGGTAACACCTGGAATTGATGCTCCATAATGAAAGAAATGTTTTACCATTACTCCTTGTATTTACTAACCGACTCATTCTTATGACACTTTCTTGTAACGGGCGTAGTGTACGCCGTACGTTGTAAACCTCCAAACCAATACCCTAAAGAGCATCCCCCAGTTTGTGACATGTGTTGATGTCTCGAGTGTTTTCGTAGAAAACGTGTAGCAAGTTTCTACGTATGTCATGGTGGCATGCCAGTAGATGTGGCATAGCGCCACGCTAGTATCTGTGGTAAGGTGGCATGCCAGTAGTTGTGGCATAGCGACGTGATAGTAGTTGTGGAATGGTGGAATTCCAGTAGCTGTGGCGTAGCGACATGCTAGAAGCTGTGGCATAGCGACGTGCTAGTAGTTGTGGCATGGTGGCATGCCAATAGCAGTGGAATAGCAACATGCTAGCATCTATGGCATAGCGACGTACTAGTAGATGTGGCATGGTGGCATGGCCAACATGCTCGCGCATATTTTAGGCGCGGCCAAATTAAGGGTTTTGGCATAAACCATGGAATTTGGCATTACGACCAAAAGTTGCCACAAGTTTGGTGGCAAACTTGTACGGCCGAGATTTGCATCTCAGGAGGAAGGGTAGCCGTTGATTGTTGCAACCTTTTGTTTGGAAGTCAGCGGCATGGAGGCATGGCCGGCGTGGTTTTGGCATGAAGTGGAGCCGCTGGAAGTGTGCAGCTTGGAAGGGAAACGCTTACGGCTTTGTCTAAATTAGGATTTGGTATGTTGAAACCCTAATTAGCACCCTTTACTAGAATTATTGTAGAGTTCTCATACGGAATCGTATTTTGATGGTCTGCCCCTGTATTCTGCCAGGAAAAGAATTTCCTATCTCCCCACTCGGGAATTTTTTTTTTTCTTGATAATAAACTTTTATTGATAACCAAAAATTTGTTTTTAACAAGTTACAAAAAAGCAGAACAAGAATTCAAAATACTAAACTAAAGTACATTTTTGAAATTTCTTCTATTGAAATCTATAGTATATTTGCTGCTCATTCTCTAACACCCTCAAAAAAGCTAGTTTGGTGTAATAAATCTGGGATTCTCCTTTGTTTAGTTTAGTTCCTTTTTAGCTAAGGAATCAGCTGAAACGTTGATTTCCCTGTAGTTGTGTATGAATTAATATTCTGTGACAAAGTTGCATATTCTTTTCCACCTAGAGTACACAAACCAAGGAATTTTCAGACTCTTGAAGGCTTCAATGACTGATTTAGAATCTGATCTAAACTGAAGTCTCTTATAACCCTTACTCATTGCCCATTCCCCTCCACATATCACTGTCATAATCTTTGCATAAAAGTTGGTTACAATCCCATCCCTCCTGTAACTGCTATCACACATTCACCTCCATTATTTCTTGCAATAAAACCATATCCAGAAACACCTGGATTGCATCTTCAAGCCCAATCACAACAAATAAAAAGTTGACCCTGCCGAGGAAGCTTGAAGTTTATCTCTTGGATAGTATAAGTTTTCGTCTTTCTACATTTCATGCCAAATTTTTTAAGAATCTGGAGGTCATAAGTTGTATTCCACATTATAGCCTTCATTCTTACCTCACATTCTCCTGTGAGTTTCATGATTCTTTATTTCAGATTAGATTCATTAAAATTCTCTCCTTCATATGCACATATATTTATTTGAAACCAGATTTCTTTGAGAGTGATGAAAGAAGCTGTCCTCCATATTTCTCTCACAGCAGGGCTTTGAAGTTTAGCAGAATTGAAAATATCATCAAAAGATCTTGGATTTATAAAGCAGAACATACCTCCCAGCCAATGCCATATGATTTCACTATAGTTGTAGTTCCATAAGATGTGGTCCAAAGATTCTTCAGAATTTTTGCAGAAGTAGCATCTTGAAGCAAGCTGGAATTTTCTTGTCTTCATTTTTTTATCTATTGCACAAATTCCTCTAACCAACTTCCAAATATTGCTAGAGATACTAGGGTGAATAGAGTGATTCCATACCTTATGAGTCCAGTCAAGTTTAGGGAGTTTAGTTCTTATGCATTCAGCTAATGAAGCTACAGTGAAAGATCCAGTGATAGTCTCATCCCAGACTCTTATGTCTTTCTCATTTGTAGTTACTGGAATTTCATTTATGTCTATCATCTGAAGAATTTCTGCAGGAATAACCCATTCTCCATCCAGTAGCAGGTCTGCAACCTTCATATTAGGGAATTGTAGCATATAAGAGTTTTCTGGGAATATTTCAGATAATGCTTTACTTTTCACCCAAATATCATTCCAAACTGAAATTTCTTTACCATCCCCCACTATCCATCTTGTATGGTTTTGAACATCTTTTACAACCCATTTTAAGCCTGGAAGTATAGATGATTTTTTATAATAGCCAATCCATTCTCCTTTTTCTGTTAGGAATTTTTCTTGAAAAAATCTGGCCCATTCTTCAGTGTTGTTCTGTATTTTCCAAAGTAACTTCATGAGAAGAGCTTTATTCAATATTTCCAATCTTCTCAACCCTAAACCCCCCTCATCCAATGGTGTGCATACTAGATCCCATTTTGATGTAATGGTTTTTCTTGAAGATGGATCTCCAGTCCAGAGGAAATTTCTCATTATTCTTTCACACTATTTTAGGACACTTTTAGGCCATTTATAAATAGCCATGCTATATATAGGACAGCTGCAGAGTATATGTTTGATCAATATTAATCTTTATTGAAATAATAAAAGCTTCCCCTTCCACCCAGCTAAACTTTCCTGCATTTGTTCTACACAGCTCCATATATGTGATATTTTTATGCATCCTGGAATTAGCATTACTCCTAAGTACTTATCTGGGAAAGTTGACAATGGCATGTTGCATTCTGCTGCCAGCTGACTTTTCCTCAATTCACTTGCCCCCCCAATGAAGCATTTGCTTTTGGTAAGATTGACAATTTTTCCAGAATAAGTTTGATAATCTTGCAAGGTGGTTAGGAGTTTTCTAACATTTCTCTTATCACCATTGCAGAAAAGAAATATATCATCAGCAAAGAAAATGTGAGAAGGCTGCACACCATTTCTGGATATCATTGGCTGGAGTTGACCAGTGTGTACCATTCTGGTGAGTGTTCTTCTTAATAAGTCTTTTGCTATTACAAACAAAAAAGGTGATAAGGGGTCACTTGCCTCAAGCCTCTTCTAACTTGAAAATAGCCAACAGGGCCACCATTCAGCAAAACAGATATTCTGGCAGATTTCAATAATATGTGGAGGCATTTGGTTACTTGTTCAGAGAATCCAAATTTTCTCATGACTTGAAATAAGAATTCCCAACTCAGGGAGTCATAAGCTTGTGTTATATCCATCTTTAGGCCCATGTTTCCTCCTCTTGTTTTAACTTCTAACTCATTCACTAAGTTTGAGGCAAGAACAATTTGCTCTTGTATATTTCTGCCCTTAATGAAAGCACCTTGTTGTGGAGATACAACTTTCTGAATGATAGAACCAAATCTTGTGGTTATGATCTTTGTTATCACCTTGAAACTGAAATTCATCAATCCAATAGGTCTAAATTGGTTTGCCCTTTTTGCATTCTTAACTTTTGGCAGTAGAAGTAAAATATTAGCATTGAAACCTTGAGGAATAAAACCTTTTTTCCAGCAATATTTTAGAGCTCTTGATAGATCTTTTCCTATTATATCCCAAGCATATCTGTAAAACCATCCAGCAAAGCCATCAGGGCCAGGGGCATTATCTAGTTCAAGGTCAAAAACTGCTTTTTTAATCTCTTCATCATAAGGAATCAATTCTAAAACTTTATTCTCTTCTTCACTCACTAACTGTGGAATATATTGAAATATATTTGGAGTAAAATTTACTTCTTGATATTTAAATTTCTCTTCAAAGTGATTTATTAGAACATTAGCAATCAAATTCTGATCAGCAACTATATTCCCATTAGAGTCTTCAATCTCCACAATTGCATTCTGGGCTTGTCTTATTTTCAAGTTCACATGGAAAAACTTTGAGTTTGATGCTCCATCTTTCAGCCACTTGACTCTTTATTTTTGTTGAATTATCTCTTTTTGTTGTTCATTTAGCACTTCTTGGATACCTTTAGCAGTTATTAGATTGTTCAATAAAATGGTACCATCTGGATTCTTATCTGATAAAAGAGATGCTTGTAAAACAGATTCTTCTACTTGTTTTAATTTTTTTGTGACATCACCAAAAGTATTACAGTTCCATATCTGAATATCCTTATTTAGTTTCTTAAGTTTGCTCATACAAATGTATATAGGATTACATGAAATGTCAAGATTCCATGATACTTGTATTATTTGAAGGAACTCAGGGTGAGTTTTCCATACCTTTAAAGTTCTGAATGGAACATTTGTGGGTTTAGGAATTTCAGCATTTGCACCATATAGAACTCCATGATCTGATATCCCTCTAGCACCAACTTTGTATCCCCAGCTTGGGTATAATTCCAACCATCTATCATTGAATACTGCTCTACCCAGGTTGCAAACTATCCTCTTTTTACCAGCCCTGTTATTGTACCAAGAGAATTCTAATTCAGTTCTTGGAGCTTGGATGAGATTACAAGTATTCAAACAATCTGTAAATTCTCTCATTGATATTCTCAAAGGAGGAAGACCACCAATTTTTTCATCTTCACTTGTTATTGTGTTAAAATCTCCAATGACCAGCCATGGTTTATTTAGGATGTTTACTGTCTCTAATTCTTGCCATAAAAATCTTCTGTTTACTGTTAATGTAGCTGCATGAATACCAGTAATTACAACCTCCCCTACTTCCACTGTAATGAACTGTCTTGTACTTGAAATTACTTTTGGAGTGTTTATTGAAGAGCTCCACGGAATCCATATATTCCCATTATTTTCTTCACTTGAATTATGTATCACTTTATAATGCATATCAACTAATTATAATTTTTTGATAAACTCAGAAGTAACCCAAACATTTGGTTCAGCTAAAATAACTAAAGAAGGACAAACACTTTTTACTATATTTCTTAACTTTTCCTTGGCCTTTATTCTCCTTAGGCCTCCAATATTCCAGTATAGTACTTTCATTTGGAAAAAAATTGGTGAGAAGATAGGGTACTTCTATTACCTTGTCCATTTCTACTCAAATTTGCATTCAAAGAAGCAGCTTGATTTCTAGTTGTAACATTTGGCTTTTTTCCTGGTTTTGTTTTCACTTGAGTGCAGTCTTCATCTTCTTTTGAACTTGAATCAGAATCTGTAGATGTTTGGGAAGCAGTATATTTTTATTGTATAATGTCTTCATGAACTTTTGAAGTACATGCAACTGAAGTACCACTAGTAGTTGGAATTGAATTAACAGGTGATATTGGAGTTCCAATAGGAGGTGGTATATTGATTACATTGATTACTAATGGAGTACTGGAGACCATATTTATAATCTTATCCACTGACAATAAAGGGAAATCTTCATGTGAATTGAGAGAACCCCTAAACTCCTCAGACTTATATTGTAATATATGAAATCTCCCAGAAGATGTTTCATTTGTTTTTTTAATTGTGGGAATCAAAGCATCAATCATTTCATCATCACTCAATACATGATATTCAATATGTTCAATGATATGATCAGTTTCTTTCTCATTTTAAGTAAAGCAAATGTCAAAACCTACAGTAGTTTGAGTTTTTTTCCTCCATTGCTTCCTTGGTTTTTCAACAAAAGCTTCCTGAACTTTTTCAGCCTTATCAGTTTCCATTCTTTTAACTATGCATTCAGCTGTTAGGTGGCCCACAATTGAGTAATGGTTACAGAATTTAGGCTTCTTTAATATTTGAATAGCTTGTTCAAATTTACCATACTTGGATTCAATAATCACTTTGGCTGGAATATGCTTTGAAAAATCTACTTCTACTAAAACACTGGCATAGTAACCAATTTCTCTTTTTAAAGTTACTTCATCAACTTTGATTTCTCTACCCAGTTTGTTACCCATTTGAAGTTGAATATTCTCCTTCCAGTATTCAATACTAAAACCTGGAAAAGTAATCCACACAAAGGCAGATGAAAATTTCTGAGTCTCAGGATTAAAATTAGGTTCTCAAACTCTAAGTTTCAAAGTTAGAGATTCAACAATCCATAAACCTTTCCAAATAAGATTCCTATCTTCTTCATTATCTAGCTTGATGATAAAAAAAACCTTTACCCAGAGGTATGAATTGAAGTAAACCTTTGATAGCCCATTGTTTTTTTAAGGAAGAATCTGCAATTTACATCTTCAATTTAACAAAATAAAGTCTGCCGATTAAACTAAATTTCCATTCATTTAAACTCTTTTCAATAACATCATCCGGAATAAACAAGGAAGGAGGATCTTCAGGATTCATTGAAGGAGAACCAAATTCAGAAACCAAATTTTCAGTACTATGTCGAAACTCAAATCCATTTATTGATGTAGTTTCAGGCATTATTTTTGCTTATTTAGGTATAAAAATCGACAAAATAGCTACCACTAATCATTAGATGTAACCTAAAATACCTGAATTAATGTGAAAACCAGTATAATTACCAGGAGAATTCACAAATTTAATGAACGAGTTGTCACTGAGTCATTACCGATTCTCAAAATATCCAAGTATCAATAGTAAGGCATGCAAGAAATACCCATACAGGCTACACCATTCACTCGGGAATATTTAGGTTTTGAGCTCGTTCGGGAGGTGAAAACAGCCCGAACGTAAAACTCAAGAAGAATTCAGGAGGGATGTTGGTAGAAACTTGCCCAAATTAGGGTTTGGCGTGTTCAAACCCTAATTAGTGCATGTAGTATGCGTCGTGCGGCATGTTTGGTGCGTTGGTGCATTTTTTGGGAAACTAGCATGTTTTGAGAAGCTGGCGTGTTTTGGGAAGCTAACAATTTTGGGTAGCTAGCAAGTTTTGGAAAGCTAGCATATATAGCGACCTCTTTTAAGACTGTGGAAGGTTTGGAGCAACCTAATTGGTCAATGAAAGTGGGGGGCGGCAAGCTTAGGGCACGGTGTAGGCGCGACCAAAATTAGGGTTTTGGGAAAAACCGTAATGTTTGGCTTTGGGACGCAAGTTGCCATGCGTTCGGTGGAGAACTTGGACAGCTGATATCGGCATCTCAGATGGATGGGTGGCCGTTGGTTGTTGCAACCCTTCGTTTGGAAGACACCGGCATGGTTTAGGGCTGGCACGACTTTGGCATAGTGTAGGCGCGACCAAAATTAGGGTTTTGGTAAAACCATGATGTTTGGATTTGGGCCGCAAGTTTCCAAGTGTTTGGTGGAGAACTTGGAAGGCTGAGATCTGCATCTCAGATGGAATGGTGGCCTTTAATTTTTGCAACCCATCGTTTGGCAGCCAGCGGCATGGTTTAGGGCCGGCATGGCTTTGGCATAGTGTAGGCGCGAGGAAAATTAGGGTTTTGGGAAGACCGTGATGTTTGGATTTGGGCCGCAAGTTGCCATGCATTTGGTGGCGAACTTGGATGGCTGAGATCTACATCTCAGATGGAAGGGTGGTCGTTGATTGTTGCAACCCTTCGTTTTTCAGCCAACGGCATGGTTTAGGGCCGACATGGCTTTGGCGCAGAGACGTGGATGGCATGGTTTTCCATTGGCACGATGGTGCAGATGGCATGGTTGGCATGCCTTGGCGCGGAGACGTGGCTGGCATGGTTTACCATTGGCACGGTGGTGCGGTTTGTATGGTCAGCATGCCTTGGCGCAGAGACGTGGCTGGCATGGTTTTCCATTGGCACGATGGTGCGACTGGCATGGTTTGCCATTGGCACGATGGTGCGACTGGCATGGTTGGCATGCCTTGGCGCGGAGACGTGGCTGGCATGGTTTTCCATTGGCATTGTGGTGTGGCTGGCATGGTTGGCATGCCTTGGCGCGGAGTCGTGGCTGGCATGGTTTGTCGTTGGTACAGTGGTGCGGCTGTCATGGTTGGCATGCCTTGGCGCAGAGACGTGGCTGGGATGGCTTGCCATTGGCACGGTGGCGTGAGAATTAGGGCTTGCTATATACGAAGATGATGTCGATCAATACTAAGGGTTCTGCCGTGGCACATGACACATGTATATACAAAAAAAGGTACCCTGGTAATTCTTACGTAGGCACGCTGATTGATTCAATAAATGCGCTGGTGGTCATAGTGACGTCATGTCAAATGTACGGTTTTACTATTTTAACCTTAAGCTAAAAACCACCATCAACAACAGGTCTAAAATCTTTAGTTTTGTTTCTTCCTATCAAAAGAGTTATACCAAGATATTTATTAGTATCTTTCATTTCAGTCATTTTGAATTCCTTAGCTAGAAGCTCTCTAGTACTGGGACTAATATTATGACTATAATAAACAATAGATTTATCCAGATTAAGAACTTGACCAAAGACTCTACCAAAGAAATCAAGAACTTCCATAATACCATGAATATTATGCATATTTGCCTTTGTAAATATAAGAATATCATCAGCAAACATCAGATGGGTAATACCTGGTGCATTTCTAGCTGCTTTGACCCCTGAAATAAGATGATTAGCCTCAACATTGAGTAAGAGTCTATACAAATACTCCATACATAATATAAAAAGATAGGGTGATAATGGATCACCTTGTCTAACCCATGTAGATGGAGTATATGCATGAGTAGGAGAACCATTCAACAAAACAGATATATTAGTAGTTGATATGCATTGATCAATATAGTGACAAAATTTATCATCAAAACCAAATTCTTTAAGAACTCCTAGAAGAAAAGTCCATTCAATTCTATCAAAGGCCTTAGAAAGATCAAGTTTTAAAGTTATTGTTCCACTATAACCTTCTTTATGTTTCATAGTATGGATCATCTCATGAGCAATAATAATATTGTCATGAATGTCCCTTCCTGGTACAAAAGCATCTTGGTAAGGAGAAATCAGATGTTTTAAATGAGGTTTAATTTTGTCAGCAATTATCTTAGAGATCACCTTATAAATAGTATTGCACGGGCCTATAGCTAGGTCTAAAGTATACAGGTATTATAGCATTATCACATTTAGGAATCAAACTAAGATATGTTTTATTGAATTCAGAAGGCATGTAACCAAATTCAAAAAAACCTTGAACTGCATGAGTAACATCTTTACTAACAATGTCCCAGTTGTAATGATAGAAACCAGCTTGAAACCCATCTGGGCCAGGAGATCTCCAAGGAGGCATATGCTTGATGGTCTGAAAAATTTCTTCACTAGTTGGGATTCTAGTAAGATGTATATTATCCTGGGCAGTAATTATTGTAGGGATGATATTAAAAGTATTCTCACCAAAAATAGGATTTGAAGTTTTACTAACATGAGCAAAGTGATCAACAAGCATATTAGCAATATCTTTATTATCATTGAACCAAACACCATTAGTATCACATAAGTAGGGATGCCCATAGTTCGGTTTTCTACCCGAACCAAACTGGTCCAAACCGATAAAAAACCGAAAAAACCAGAGACCGAAAAATCCAAAAACCAAGAAACCCAAAAACCGATTTTAGGTGGTTGTTTTTGGATTGATGTCACAAAAGAACCAAAAATCCAAAAAAATCAAACCAAAAAAGAAACCGAGAGTAAGAACCAAAAAAACCGGCAAAAGCCATACTAATATGTAGCGAACTTTCCATCATAGTATAATATATATTCACTTCAATGAGTATATCTATAAATAAAGCAAATATAAATGAAAATGTATCTAATGTTGAATTATATGTGTATAATACATATAATTTTAATGAGTATATCCATAAATAAAGAAATTATTTTGATGATTTGATTTACAATTTTGATTTATGAGTTAAAAATTAATGTCTATTAAAAAAACCCGTGGGACGGTTATGGTTTCTAATATTTTAAACCGAGCATGGTCTGGTTTGGTTTTTGGTTTCTTAAAAGAGATATTGGTTTGGTCCTAGGGTTTGGCAGAAAACCAAGCCAAACCGAACCATGGGCAGCCCTACACATAAGCAATCAATATTTTTTCTAAACATCCTTCTATTTGCTAAAGTGTGAAAGTAACTAGTATTATGATCCATTTTATTTATAAAAGTGTCACCTGACTTTTGTTTATAAAATTCAGCTTTAATGTTGAACCAATCATCCAGTTTTTTAGTAAGAGAAACAATATTATCATGTTGAGAAGAAGAAAACTGCTTATTTTGGACAACCTCAAGTTGGTTCTGAAGATTATTGATATTTCTATCAATATCTCCAAATTCAAATTTATTCCAATGAGATAGTCTCTTCCTAGTAATGTGATGCTTACTAGTAAGTTTAAAAGTAGCAGAACCAGAGATATCAGACTTCCGAGCAATATTAAGTTGGTTTTTCAAAGCAAAATGTTTCATCCACACAGCAAAGAATTTAAAGGGCCTCCAAGTATTCCTATTTATTTCAGTTGGCACTAATAGGATTGGGCAATGATCAGAACCTGCTTGGACCAAATGAGAAAGTTTAGCTTGAGGATAATAGTTACACCAATGACTATTACCTAAAGCTATATCTATTATGGATTTCCTGCTACCAATACCAAACCTATTACTAGACCAAGTGAAATTCTTACCATTGTAACCAAGATCCATAAGACCACAAGCATTCATTTTTTTCTAGACATGTCTGTCTTCAGTAGAAAAATTAGATAGTTCATATGAATCCTGGAGGTGAAAATTAAGATCCCTTATTACTAACCAAGGTTGTAATATATATCCACTGATTTGCATCAAGAACTCCCATTGCTCTTTTTTCCTATCAAAATAAGTAAAGCCATACATAAAAGTAATAAGAACAAGAGGTTTACTATGGTCTATTTTAGTGACAACATGAATCATATTGTTAGATATATTTTGAACTTCACAGTGAATACCATCCTTCCACATTAGGAGAGTCCCTCCAGCAAGACCTACTCTATCTATATGAACATGGTTGCAATAACTAAGAGAGTTTGCTAGAGAGACCTTGCTAGCACTATCAACTTTAGTTTCTGAGAGAAAAACAAAGTCTGGAGATTGCTTTTAACTAGGACAAAGAGTTGATCTCTAGTGATTTTTTTTGCTAAACCTTGGACATTCCTAGCTAAAATTTTCATGATTGCATAATAAAACTTTAGAAAAAAAGAAATTGAAGATGAATGTACTGAAAAGGAAGTTGAGATAATTACCCCAGAGGCAGTGGCTTCCTTCATTTCATGGGAATACTCCTTTGCATTTGGTTCTCCTTCCTCAGCCAAGTCATGCTCCATACCATCAAAAGCTTCAATATTATCAGTATTTCCAGTATTAAGATCAATTTTGTTCTTGTGAATATCATAAGAGTGAATGACAGGACTAATAGTCAGACCAGCAACAATCTCTTTATCTTGATCTTCACTTCTAGACCTCTTGGTTCTCCTTGCTTCTTCTTGTTCCTCAGCTTTTTCTTATTCCTCCATTTGTTTTCGACTAGCTTCACATATCTGGTTCATCATCTGATCTAAATCATCTGATATTTCAACCCCATAAGCTCGAGCAAGATTGTGACAATAGTTAACATATTCTTCATTGGTGTATCTTCTTATCTTTAAATCCAAAGCCGTATTTTCATACTCCTCATCATTATGATCAATAGTATAACAATCTTGACAAATAAGATGTGGTTGCCTTAGCCAGTGATATCTAATCCAAGTTACACCCCCTGATGCCATATTCCACCAACCTCCTCTAAACATTGGTTTCTTGAGATCAATTTTAATCCTCGTAGTAATGATAGAACCAAAACCAAGATGATAGTTATCTGGTACAGTCCAGATCTTAGGCCCTAATTCAACCAAAGCTTCATCAGTCACTTGAACTAAATGATGTTCCAAAAGGATATTTTGGAACTGCACATTCCATTCCTGATGAGAGAAATCATGCTCCTATATAGCAATGGAGGAGTCATACTTGACAAGATTTAGATGACACTTCTTAACATTCCAAGGTCCTTTCTTAAGGACTGCTCCCATTATTTCATTAGATGCAAACTTAAACAAAAAGATGTTTTTATCCATTGCACGAAGTTCTTTTACTTTGTATTGTTTCCATATCAACTTGATTTCTTGTCTCAAATATCAGTCTCCACTGGATATTTTGAATGCAATTCTCCACTGGATTTCTTGTAACAGGACTTAACTAAGAAGGATTTTTTTGCAGTTAAAGCTCATTGAAAAACATCTTCACAAGCTGGATTTAAACTGAAGTTCGCCAAATTCTCATGGATAATTTCAAATCACCATTAGCATCAACTGATAGTCTTCTAGGCAGTTTAAGATTCTGAAAAAGATCAGAGAGAGTACCTGAACATATAGTAGCAACTGAGTTTGATTTAGATCTTGCAGCACTGTAGAGATGTAGACAAACACTTCGTATAGCATTATCTAAAAGCCATTTATCTTCCCAAAATCTGGTTTTCTGACCATTGTTAACCTTGAAATTGAAATTTTGTAAGAAAATATCTTCTCTCTGCATCACTTTTTTTCATATAAAAAAATCATAAGAACTTTTGGTCAATTTAAAAGCCATTCTACCTCAGAAACACCATACTTTTCTTCAATAATATGCCTCCACAAAGCTTCAAACACAATTACAAATCTCCATAGACATTTGGCTAAAGAACATTATTTATCACTCTTAGCTTTTTGACACCCAATCCTCCATATCTCTTCCTTTTACAAATAACATCCCATTTCACTAAGTGAAGCTTCATATTTCCTTTGTTATCATTCGATAAGAAATTCCACAGTGTTCTCTCTAATTTAAGCTCAACAAACTTGACCATATAAAATAAAGACATAAAATACACTGGTAAGCTTGAGAGAACACTATTAACAAGCACCACTTTACCTACTCTATTGACGGAAAAAAAATTCCAACCTGCTAGTTTTTCATGAGCCTGTCAATTATTTTATCCCATTTGTAAATGCCTTTGTATTTATCACCCAAAGGAAAACCCGTGTAAGTGGTAGAAAGAGTTGAATTGTAACATCCCATAAGACAAGTAAATGCATTCATGTCTCCATCATAACCAATTTCATATGGATGACTTTTGGAAAAATTTATCCTGAGACCAATGAGTAACTCAAAACATCAAAGTAGAACTCTGGGGAATTTAACTTGATCAGCACAAGCATCTAGAAAAATTAAGGTGTCATCAGCAAATTTTAGATGACCATCCTTAGTGTTAGAGAATTGCTTGATCGAACTCACAAGTGTTGCTATCTCAAGCTTGTTTTCAAATTTAGTTGTCAAAACTATATCTTGATTTCTAGTCTACAATTAGTTAAGTCTCAGATTAGGATAGATGTGTAGTTGAGAAACGGACATCACGGTAGTCATCATGGTATTCTACCGTTTGAAGGTGAAGGTCAACCGAAGATTTTAGAGAACTTCTTAAACAAATGGTAAGTGAAGACTGAACCACCTATTTCTCAAGTTATATTCATCTCTCTATCTATGATACATTGTTGCATAACTAATTAGACTATCATAATCATATCAAGAATTTCGAGTCAAGATTGTCTTGGTAATTAGTTCTCGAATTATATATGACTAAGCTTAATGAATATTTGCTCATACTTGATGAATTTAGGTTAAGGACAATTTATTGTTCGTAATCTAAATGACGATTCAATATTATCACTCGAAAATAGCCTAGAACAGTGATACATTTCATTGATGTTATTTGGGAATGTTTTGAATCGATCCAGAGAGAAATATAGAACTACTGAAAATATGGATACTGGACAGTATGCATACCAGTTTCACAAACTGGGAAAACTGTTATAGGTCCAAAGCCGCAGTACATGTACTCAGTACACGTACCGGCATAACTATAGTTCGACAGCGACTTAGTGGTACGCATACCCGGTATCCATACCACAAAAAGTCAATAAAATCGTGAACCCGTAACGGTACCCAAACCAGTACTCGTACTGAAAAAGATATGTCATTTTGGAACGGTGTGGTATCCACACCCGGTACACATACGGAAAAGTTCTGTATGTTCCGGAACTTTAATTTTTCTTAAGGGTACACATGCCTGTTACATGTACCATGACAAATAAAGTCACGAACAAGGCTGAAGTACACATACCTAGTACACGTACTTGCCCTGTCGAATATTTTCAGATGCACATAAAATATTTATGTGAGATAATTAGCATTTGAATAAACATCTAAGAACACTTTATAGATATGATTGATTACATTATAACCTATGTTGTGACTCAAACTTAAAAGTCTTAAGTTTTATGAAAATGAATTAAGCTTATGGTTCAATCTAGTTTCAAATATTATTTATGAACGTTGTCTTTATACACAGTCTGGTTACGATTCATCCTAACCAGAGTATATATCTTGATATGTCAATCACATTTTAAAAATTCATCTAACGGTGGATATTGTTTGCTTGGTTCCAAAGCTATCTTAGCTTAAACCTAAAGCAGACTATGCTTTGAAAGTCTATAAAAGTGGAACCTCAAACAACTAGGATCTTTGAATACCCGACGCTACTTTGTGTGTCCTAGTTGTAAACTAGAGTCATCCTCTTCCTAAAACCCTTTTAAGGTTTAGCGGATAAAAAGACTTTATAGGGATTCGTGAAGCCAGGTCTGGCTATTGTTTATCCTGATAGCTCAAGTATCCTGATCTTAATTGATTGTTGAGCTTGCTCCATCAATCAAGACAAATAGAAATCATCAAAGTTTTCTTCGTCTCAGAATTTGTTGATTCCAAAAGTTTAATACTTGTGAGGTAAATAATAATCTAGGTTGCTCTTGTGGAAGCATAAGTCCAGATTTTGAGGTTAGCTATACTTTATCTATTTCTATCAATTTCCAGTCTCACCTTGATCTACAATCAAAAAGGAAATCACACATATAGGCTTCTCTGTGGGAGGAAGATTGGTTTAAAGTGTTTGATTGAGTTGAAGTAACTTTTAGACTGTAAAGGACGTCAGCTAAAGGAATCATTTGCACGGAGTCCTGCTAGGATTCAAGAGGCATAAGGAGCGGGACTATAACTGAATTGTTGTGAAGGTTTAATTTGGTCTCAAATACATTCTGATCTGAAGTTAATTGGTTGCAGGCTAGTGTCTGTAGAGGCTTAATACAGTTTGGTGTTCAATCTGGACTAGGTCCTGGAGTTTTTATGCATTTGCAGTTTCCTCGTTAACAAAATTTATGGTGTATGTGTTATTTCTTTTTCTACATTATATTGTTTATCTTTATAATTAAAATATCACAGGTTGTATGTAAATCAATCAAAGTAGATACATCCATCCTTTTTTGTTGGATAAGACTTGATTGATTACTTGGAAATTCATCTTTGGAATCACCCAAGTACTCTTATATGTAAATCAGGTTCACTTGCTAGTCTCCGTAAACTTTCTGATTGTGAGAGAAAGATATATAAATATGAATATTTTTCCTTGATTGAGATTCATTAAGTTAAACTCTCGGAATCGTATTTAAGTTTGTATATACAGATTTCCTAAAAAAAAGTTGGTGGTGTATTTTGGTACCCCCCGCGTTTTCACTTAGCACCAGATTTTGTGACTTGAAAAATATTTAGAAAATCATCAGCTTGAGCTTTCTTCATTGTTGCATTAAAAGCTTCACTAACAATTAAGAACAAGAAAGGTGACAAAAGATCACCTTGTTTGATGCGCTTCTTGATCTTAAAATATCCTTCAAAAAAACCATTGATGAGCACTGAGAACCTCACATGGTAAACACAATATTTTATTCGTCTTCTCCACTTTATACCATACCCATTTTCTGAAGAACCTTGTCAATGAAAAACCAGTTTACATGGTAAAAGGCCTTTCAACATCAATTTTATAAAGTAAACCAGGAACTCCACTCTTAATTCTTAAGTTAATCAACTCATTTGAAATAAGAACCCTATCAAGGATCTGTCTTTGTTTAAGAAAAGTTAATTGTTGTTGAGAGATTACATGAGGTAAACATAGAGTACACCTTTCTTCCTGAGCTTTAGATAGAATTTTGTAACTCCATTAACCAAACTTATAGGTCTCAGGTCTTTTATTTCTTTAATAGAGTTCTTCTTTGGAATAAGAGCGATGAAGGTAATCATAAGTCTACAATCTAGAATACCTTTCTCTTGTAATTCTATGGAAACATTAAGTACATCAACTCTTATAGTGCTCCAAGTCTTTTGGTAGATTTGTATAGGATACCCATCAGGCCCAAGGGCCTTATACTTTCCAAGAAATTTGATAGCATTTAGAATTTTATCTTCATCAATTTCCCTTTCAATCCAGTCGCTCATTTCAGAATGAATGAAATTGAAGAACAAATCACCTTATTTAGGTCTAGAATAAGACTGATCCTGAAAAACGTTTTTGAAGTAGTCAACAATGTTTGTTTTGATTTCTTCATGATCCATTGTCATTTTCCCGTTAACATTGATCTTAATAATACGATTCCTCCTCCTCCTCTTATATGAAGCAATTGTATGAAATAATTTGGTTTTTTTATCCGTACCTTCCATGTTCTGCACTTTAGCTCTAGTCATCCATTTTCCATCTTCAATAATAACCAGATTACAGTAATCTTGTCTTTCCTTAAATTTTTGGTCCCATTGAGCTTCAGTTAAACCTATATTTGATTATTCTTCTGCATCAAGATGTACAAAAATCTCTTCTAGGTCATTAACCTGCATGTCCACTTGACCATACTCTTCACTATTCTAGATTTTTAACTTGACCTTTAAAGCTTGCAACTTCTTATAAAGAACAAAACCTGCACTACAATCAAAAGAAAAAGAATCCCACCAAGTTTGTTTTAGAGATAAAAATAAGGGACGAGAAATCCAGTATACCTCAAATCGAAAAGTGTCATGTCCACTATCAACACCTTCGCAAAGCAGAGCAAGAGGATAGTGATCTGAGCAAGGTCTTAATAAAGCTAATTGAGTGAAAATATGATAAAAAAATAATATAAATTAATACCATTATTATGTGATCCCTTAAAGTAGAAGGTGATCGATCTATTTGTCATGTACGTAGACTTTATGGTCCAAAAGTTAGTATATAATACATGCATTATCTTATTGTTTTTTATTTTGTTTTGCAAGTCGCACTTTTAAAGGTTAAAATTGATTTTACGTTAAAAATGAGTCTACAGAAAGCCTTTCATTGTTATGCCCGAAGTTAGAGCGGAAAACTGAAATTGGTTCGCAATAGTTGGAGGATTTAAGTGTGAGGTGTATAATAATAGTTTTGCACCTGTCTCAAATTGTGGTAGTCAATTCTCCATATACTACGTGTATAATCCTTTCACCATCAACCTCTTTAAGAAATTTATATTTCAGGGCTAGTAAACTCGTAAAATCTTCCGCTAGACTTAAACGCGTTGTACCATTTTTCCTTCGCCAAGGTTTTTTCGCGTAGGGTTTTCTTTTTCAAATTTTTAACGAGGCAGCATACGCTTGCACATCACCATTCTCTGGCGATACCCGTTACACTCTTTTTCTTTGGTCAGGTTTTGTCCCACGTAGTTTTCCTGACGAGGTTTTTAACGAGGTGAACATAAGCATAGATGTTGACAATATTATGAGCTTTAAGTGGTTTTATCAAGGCGCAAATCATTCGTTTTGCAACTCGAGGTGAACATAAGCATAGATGTTGACAATATTATGAGCTTTTGGAGATCAGGTTTCATTTTGTCCCACGTAGTTTTCCCGATTTAAGTGAACATTTGTTGACAATATTATGAGCTTTTGGAGATCAGGTTTCATCGCAAGTGGTTTTACTGGCGCAAATCATTCAGGTTTTGTCCCAAGTGATTTTCTTGACGCATTTTATGTCAAGAAGAGACGTGGAGGTGGCGATCCACATTCTAATGAAAGATAAAATTTGTAAACATGAACAAACTCATTATGTCTTTAGGTTTTGTCCCATGTGATAGTTCATTTTGATGTAGTTTAGATAAAGAAGAACGTTAGTGATAGCCAATACCCCACTAAGTCTCCAAATGTTGTATTCTTTTTCCTTCGACCAATTTTTGTCATACCTGATTTTTGTGGCAAGATGAGTCAACAATTATCGAATGATGTCATCCAAGGGGTAGTATTATATAAAGTTGTTTTTGTGGATGATCACAATTATGTGGACTCGTATAATCTTCCAAATACATGATACATATGTTTCAACGAGTCTTGTGTATAACTCCAGTATAATTATCTCTTCCTGGTGTTGCAACTGTATACACACCATTAATAGGAAACTATATCTACCCCATTAAGATCAATGGATGTAGTTAGTGACGGTAATTATAAACTAGTACATCGATGCCACGACTGGTTGGGGGGGGGGGGGGTATAATGTGTTATAAACTAGGCCAAATTGAAAAATTATAAGTATCATTTTTCCTCAAACGGAGGTAGTATATCGTTTTTTTAGTTGCAACAGAAATTTAGTTGATGCATACACCAAAATATGGCAGTATAATGTGTTATGTGTCTTTTGTGGTGGTTTGCATAATGACTATGTATTCAATTTTCAAAAATTGTGCCTAAAAGGATAAATACCTCCGAATTTTTCGTAAAAACTTTAAATTTGATATTTTTGTTTATACTCATTGTATAGATCTCTTTAAAAACTTTCCAATGAGATAAAATTTTGAAGCGTAGATTTTTAAATATGTTATATTCTAGTTTGCTTGTCAATTATACCACTGAAAAAATAGGATACATAAAGAGCTATATCAATTGGACTAAAAAGGAGAGACAATTGTGTCAAGTGAAAAAGTAACCATGGACACCAAAGGTTTCCAATCTTTTTATCAAATTGCATATTTGCGTGAGGCTTCATTTTACAAAAAATTGGTCATAAAAAAGGCTCCCTCTCTTCGGACCCTCCGGTAGGTCGACCCAATTGTTTGTACCATACCCAAATGGCGTACGTATGGGTTACACGTGCTTATAATAGAAGCGATATTCCGATTCATCGTGGGAATTGTTCGGTTTATCAAGGAAACCGAACGGGTTATTTGGAAACCCGAATGGCTTATCGTAGGAGCTTGGACTTGGTTTATTATAGAAACCAGAGTGTTATTTTGGAAACCCGAATGGCTTATCGTAGGAGCCTGGACTTGGTTTATTATAGAAACCAGAGTGTTATTGTGGAACCTGCATGGCTCATTATGGGAGTCTGGACTTGGTTTATTGTGGAAACTAGAGTGTTATCGTGAATATCCATAGGGCTTATTATGGAAGCCCGGGTCGGTTTATAAAGGAAACACTTGGCTTATTGGTGAAGCCCAAAGATCCATGGGTAAATAGATTTCATGGAATAATGGTTAAATATTATTTAAGATAAATCCTGATAGGAAAAGGGATAATTATCTTAAGTAGTAATGGTTATCCATGATAATAGTTATCCAAGAAAATAGGATTATGATAAACATTAGGGTTTATCATGAATCTAGTTGGTATTTGGGGTTTATACAGATGAGGGTAGTTATTAGGATAACTGATGAAACCCTAAAGCTACATCTGTGTTTGCCTATAAATAGAGGCAAAATCCCAACACAAAAGGTACGCCAGACTATTCTCTTCACAATAACTGCTTGCATAGAACATCCGCTGATTTTACCATCAGAGTGTTTTTGCAGGTACCCCACTTTTTGATCAACCTTTGGAGAAACCATACCTACGGCTGAGGATCGATCGACTTTCCCGCATCTCGAAGATTGTTGGAGCGCTCGATTTTTTCACCAACATCTTTTGGCGCCGACTAAGGGGATTACGAAGAAAAGATCGTGCTCCCCATTTGATAGAAGCCGTTCTCAAACGATTTTCGAAACTAGGGTTTCAAAATCGTTGTGAACAGAAAGTTACAAAAGGTTTCACAACATTTTCAGAAGTTACAGAAAGATTCACAACTGTTATGAGAGTTACAGAAGGTTTCACAACCTTTTCAGAAGTTACAGAAGGTGTCACAACTGTTACAGAAGTTACAGAAGGTTTCACAACCTTTTCAGAATTTCCAGAAAGTTGCAGGAAGTTCTAACGACGTTCCAGAAAGTCTACGAAACGTTGTGATAAAAGACAAAAGTTAGGGTTCAGAAAATTGTTGCGAAATAGTTAAAGAAACTGTTGCGAGATTGAAGAAACCGTTGCGACGTTGAATAAACTGTTGCGAAACAATGGAAGTAACTGTTACGTAGATGAAGAAACTGTTGCGAAAGAGTTGAAGAAAGCGTGGAGAAAAGGGTTCCAGCAACCAAGATTTCTTTCATCCAACCTTTGGTACAGCTCCAGATCCAGCGAATCTGAATCGTCCGATCGACAAAATCCACACCATAGGATCTGTCTAGCCTCAGGTCCAACTTCCGGTTTAGCAAACTGGTTCAAACAATAATAGCGTATGAAATTCAGCCACATGTCAGCGACCCAAGTGGTCCATACTGAACCTGTTAGCCACGTCATCCGCCATTGCAGCAGCCACTAGTCAATCAGATAGCGACACGTGGATATTTTTGGTAACACGTCATCTGGACACGTCATCGATCTATGCTATGCCAGCTATGAGACACCTTACGTCAGCAAGGCCTCAAGACGATCAAGAAATGCCATTTCACCGTATATCTTTGCCATGTCCGCATAGAAGCTTCCACATCAGCGCCTGGTCAGCATCCATGTCAACACCTATTCTGTCAGTGTATATCTGTGCCACGTCAGCACGTTCATCACCACATCCGCAGCATCAGTCCATTCATTGGCTGCCATGTCAGCATACGGATGCAGTCGTCAGCAGAGTATGCCACGTTGCCTTGGTAGTTCGACAAAAGGATGAAAAATATGTGCATTTCACCGGATATGCTGCCATGTCCGCATTGAAGCTTCCACATCAACGCCTGGTCAGCAGACATGTCAACACCTATTCTGTCATTGTATCCATGCCATATCAGCACGTTCATCGCCACGTCCGCAGCATCAGTCCATTCATTGGCTGCCATGTCAGCATACGGATGCAGTCGTCAGCAGAGTATGCCACGTTGCCTTGGTAGTTCGACAAAAGGATGAAAAATATGTGCAGGAGGTGAGAGTCGAACTCGGGATCCATAGCTTGGAAGTTCCTTCCTTCGACCATCTGTGTTGCGACTTATTTTGTGAAGAAACACATGACTGAATAAACTTAGTATGTTCAACGCGCTTCATTCAAATCTTATTTCGCCAATAACTTCTTCGTTTTAAGTCCGAATAGAGTGATTTTTGGCTCGTTGGAATCGCCTTTCAATTCCCTACAATATGGAAGCAAAAAATACAGTGTTAGAGAAACTTTTATATGCACTTGGGGCAGCGATATGGTCGAGTTCGAGGGTCGTCGATAGCGACATGGTCAAGTTCGAGGTTCATCGATAGCGACATGGTCGAGTTTGAGGTTCGTGGATAGCGACATGATCAAGTTCAAGATGAGGATTGATTATACCCTTCAACATTTAGCCTTGCATCAATTCACAATCACTTGAAGCCTCACCTTTCACGTGAGCACATAAGTCTTGCTCTTACCGCAAGCATAAAATCTCGTCTTGCATGTGAGTATGAAAGACTTTCACCTTGGAAAGCACACAGTCTCATCGAGCAGCAGGCTCTAGCCTTGTTATTACAGTTGGGGGCGTCTTTATAATGTCCCGCTTGAGCGATTCCAAAAGGAAAAATCATGATGGAACCAGAAATAAAAAGACAATGGAAATATATGTGATCATAAGCCCAGAGCCGTCTAGCAAGTGAGGAACGGATATAATAGATCTAGTTCCTGCTTCACATGGGGGCGTCTTTTCTATTTGGGAATATCTCTATAGATATTAGGGGCGGCTAAAGTGTCGCCAAGCATGCAATCAAAGGCAAATTGTTTTGATAAGTCGGAAAATAGAAGACATATTTTCAGTATCAATTCAAGCAATGGGGGTGGCTAGGTTGGACGAACGAACGCCTTGGGAGGTAAATTCTCACTAGTTTGTTACATTATAAATCGAATTTATAATCACAGATGAGAACGCATTTTGTATGTATTTATTAAAGAAATACGTGCAATGTTTTTCTATAAAAGAGAAAGACAAAGGCGAAGTATTTTGGTTATTAAGGAAGTTGATGCGATACCTTTCTAATAAATAGAAAGGCGAAAACAAGATGTTTCAACATAATTAAGCTGAATCTAAAATGGAGCGAAAGGAGCAAAGAAAAGGTATTAAAGACGCTCATATGGCTTATTGAGGAAGCCCGATGGTTTATTAAAGAAACCAAATATGGCTTATTGAGGAAGCCTAACCGGACTTATTGAGGAAGCCCGGTGGTTTATTAAAGAAACCAAGTCTAGCTTATTGAGGAAGCCTAACCGGACTTATTAAGGAAGCCCGGTGGTTTATAAAAGAAACCAAGTCTGGAATATTGATGAAGCCTAACCGGACTTATTGAGGAAGCCCGGTGGTTTATAAAAGAAACCAAGTCTGGCTTATTGAGAAAGCCCAACCGGCCTTACTAAGGAAGCCCGATGGTTTATTAAAGAGACCAGTACATGGCTTATTATGGAAGCCCAATTTGGTTAATTGTAGAAACCCATATGGCTGATTATAGAAGCCTAGTTCGGTTTATCGAAGAAACCAATGGCTTATTATGAAAGAAAATGTATGAATGTCTTGTACACCAGAGGTTGTCGAATGTTCATTATTCGCAAACACAAGAGCGCTGAGTCAGAAAATTCTAGGCCAGTACGGGGACAAATAGGAAATCAATGTGCCAAGAAAGTTATGGGAGCAACCTACATTCGAAGTGAGGTATGTTCTCAAAGTCGACGTTGAGTTATTAATCCTGATAATTTTTCTATTAAAGAGATAAATTGGAGTGTTGTTCTATCAAAGAGAAAAACCAAGAAAACGCTGCAAAGATAAGGCTATGTTTTTATCTAGAAAGTTGACACTTATTAGAGAAGTGTCGAGTTCAAACAAGAAAAGAAGGAGAAAGACTTGCAGAAGAAGTATTCCTTTTGGAATGAAAACAGGTGGGATGGGACGTGAGTACGATGGATTTAAAGATTACAGGAGACGATAAAGGCCCACAAACATATTGGGTTTGGGTTTAATATGAGGAGCTTTAAGTTGTGCACGCGGCTTCAATTGTTCTTAACCATTCGAACAAGTCGATAGTTAAGAAGGGGGCGATGTTTGTACCATACCCAAATGGCGTACGTATGGGTTACACGTGCTTATAATAGAAGCGATATTCCGATTCATCGTGGGAATTGTTCGGTTTATCAAGGAAACCGAACGGGTTATTTGGAAACCCGAATGGCTTATTGTAGGAGCCTGGACTTGGTTTATTATAGAAACTAGAGTGTTATTTTGGAAACCCGAATGGCTTATCGTAGGAGCCTGGACTTGGTTTATTATAGAAACCAGAGTGTTATTGTGGAACCCGCATGGCTCATTATGGGAGTCTGGACTTGGTTTATTGTGGAAACTAGAGTGTTATTGTGAATATCCATAGGGCTTATTATGGAAGCCCAGGTCGGTTTATAAAGGAAACACTTGGCTTATTGGTGAAGCCCAAAGATCCATGGGTAAATAGATTTCATGGAATAATGGTTAAATATTATTTAAGATAAATCCTGATAGGAAAAGGGATAATTATCTTAAGTAGTAATGGTTATCCATGATAACAGTTATCCAAGAAAATAGGATTATGATAAACATTAGGGTTTATCATGAATCTAGTCGGTATTTGGGGTTTATACAGATGAGGGTAGTTATTAGGATAACTGATGAAACCCTAAAGCTACATCTGTTTTTGCCTATAAATAGAGGCAAAATCCCAACACAAAAGGTACGCCAGACTATTCTCTTCACAATAACTACTTGCATAGAACATCCGCTGATTTTACCATCAGAGTGTTTTTGCAGGTACCCCCCTTTTTGATCAACCTTTGGAGAAACCATACCTGCGGCTGAGGATCGATCGACTTTCCCGCATCTCGAAGATCGTTGGAGCGCTCGATTTTTGCACCAACACCAATAAAAAGGGATGAGAGAAAAATCCTTGGACTTTTCTCTTTCAACTTATATTTATCGCAATATTATTTCAGCATTTAGAGATAGAAGCAGAAACAATGGCAACACAACAAAGTTAATAATATCCGACAATTCAAATTTATAAGAGCACACTGAATAAAAAAAAAGGAACATTATTCGAATAAAAATTCTTAGTTTAGGTTTGGTAAGATTTAATTCCATGGAATTAGCATCTTCACATGGATATAACGCGTTTTTCATTATTTGATTATTACAAGTTTATTTCTATGAGATTATAGATCCATTCTACAAAAAATTGTGGCCTAAAATATGTTTTAAATTTAATTTCGAGGCCAATGGAAGTCTTTCCTTATCTCTTTCAGGATACTTACTCCATGGAAGGTGTATTCTATGGAATCAATATCATGTGGAAGTAAAGAAAGACTTTCCATAGAATTCCATGAAATTAAGTTTAAAACATATTTTAGACAACGATTATTTTATAATTCTGTGGAAATAGATTTTTAATCAAACGGTGAAAAACACGTTATTTACATGAAAAGATGGCTAATCCCGTGAAATTAATTCCTATCAAACACAACCTAAAAATATTTTGTTCATTGACGCTTCTTTTAAGACAGAGGATTTTTCGATGGGCTATGCTTTCATTCTATACTCAGCTGATGAAGAGACTTTCATGCACCTATCTGCGGGTTCGGAGTGGGAAACGTCAGCTTTCCACGCATAAGAAAAATCCTTATTAAAGGTTGTTACGTGGTTAAAAGAAAATATATTATCAAGCGTGTTCATAGTAACTGATTGCAAAGATTTGGCGGACAATTTAAATAAGGTAAGCACGGACTCTTCGTGGTCAGCTAAAAACACCTTGCAAGAAATAAAGACAATATTGGGCGATCTACCTCAAGCTAAAGTGAAATATATCAAGAGGAAGAATAACTCAGCAGCGGACTTCATTGCAAAGGAGGCAAGAATTAAAAAGCTACAACACATGTCAGATAACATGCGACAAAAAATTTATAAATCTAACATAGATTTTAATGTTTTCGATGAAAATAACTTTGTAAATCTCGTGTACTATATTTGCTAGTTAATATATAATCTCTTTCCATTGAAAAAAAAATACAATTTTATTCAAAAATTTAAATAGGGGTGGTAGGACAATCGCCGGTAATTGTACGAGATGCTATGCATTTGTTTTAGTTAGATATGATCATGATCTCTCTATCAGTGTGGGTAACGGAATTTCTGCAAGTGGGGGGCGAGAAGGTGCCATGATTCAAGGAAGAAACTATTAACTACTTTCTAAAGTTTAAGAATAATTTTGTTTGACTTTCAAACTACGCTCGTGGACAGATGAATTATGGATGTCCCATTGAATCTTAAAGAGCAAAGGGCATACAAATTGCCTATTTCGTGGAAAGGTCCACATTTTGTTAGACTCGCTCAAAACCGCACAACCATGTGCGCCTCGAACTCACTACAACTCACTCAATAACCCGTCCAACTCAATACCTAATCTACCCTTCCTAGTCAGTTAGTTATTGTAGTTGGGTTAGGTTAGGTTATATGGAACGATTTCTGTTTCAGTTTCTCCATCTTCTGCGTATCTTTGGCAATTTTTGGTAGATTTCTTGCGAAATTAGGGTTTATGTGGAACTGGTCATGAATTGAGCTTCAAAACCGATAAACTAAGGATGGGTTTCCAAAACGTGCTCTAGTGAAGAAGATTACTAAGTTAATTTGAGAGTTTGGTTACTCAATTTGAGAAATCAGTAAAACCAGGGTTTGGGGGAAATCTAGAAGAAGAACCAGAAAATGAAATTGAAGGTTCTGAAGTTTGATTAGAGATGGGTATGGTTGATATGAGAAGTTAGAGTTATGTTTTGGATTCGAATTGGAAAATAGAGGATTAAGAATCTGTTTTAGGGTTTCTGAAATTCAAAGATGAAGGATTAAGAGATTGTTTTTAATGAGAAGTTAGAGTTATGTTTTGGATTCTTATATTACATAGGTGCAGGAGGATTATGTATATTTTATTAAATGAAAAGCAAATGATACTCAGATCTCTCATCTTTATTACCGAAATTGATTTTGTTCTCCCGCATGTTGATGTATTTGGGTTTAGAAAACCAACTCTAGTTTTCGAATGGATGGGGATGCATGCACTGATGATCTATATATTTGCAGCTTGTAATGTTTTGCATGTCCTCCTACAGGGCTTATATTGGAAGAAACCCGAAAACAACATTGTAAGTGATCTTTGTTTTCCTCTTCTCTAATTCTTTTCCACGTATTATTACATCCAAACTTCTTGCAGTACAGTCAAGTTAATCAAGTAGTAGTCTTATTTATTAGTAATTTTGCTCATTTTATGTTCCAACAGTTGAGATTAATTGGTATTGGGCGATCATAGTCAAATGTGGAGTATAGGACAGATGACGGTTGTTTGGCTCATATTTCTTGCAACCATCAGGGAAAGGCGTATTTCATATCTCCATCATAACACTACTATAACTTAAATGGGAACAAATTGGCACATCCGGTCATTGTCCTACCATACTGGGAGGAGAAAGAAACCACATAGAAGCCTGATGCAGGAAATTTTTGTACATGTATAGGCAAATATTTACCGAATTTTTCCTTCCTCTCTTTATCCTCCAGTTGATGGAATTCATTCACCCTCTTTTCTTAAGAGGGTTTGTATAAAGTTGAATCTACAAGGAGATGACTCTACATGTACAAAAATTCTCCTTGTATGCATACGATGTTCGGGTTAAGTCATAGATACTCGTAGACAGCCAAGGATGTCAGGCTGCTACAATCCCAAGGGCAAAACTTGGATATGGTAAAGTTGTTGAATGAGCTTTCCAAGGGTCACAATGGTTGATTTGAGATGCAAGTCTTATGGTACTTGATATGAATAAGTAGTCAAGTACTATGAAAAGGCTGAAAAAGTGGAGGAGAAGGTTTCGTTATTGGCGTTCTAAGATCTTTTTGATTTACTTTTGCAATCCATGGACTTCGATCCACGTAGCTGGAGCTGCTTTTCTCTCGGCACTGACTGATCCAGAAAATTTACATTGTCCTGTCTTTTTGACTAGCTTCAACTGCTACTTTAGAACATACTTAGTAGAGTCATCTAATGTGTTCAACGAGTTGTCCAAGGACGCAACGCTACGCTACGCCTGATCCTGGTAATAGTTACTTCGAGGAGGGACTTAGATAGTTGCATAGCTTCTTTATGCTAACTATGGATGTGGTGATACGTGTTTTGGGAACTCTTGAACTGGAAGCAACCAAGTTAAGGTTCTGGTTTATGTGGAGAAGCATCCGTATGGTTAGATGGCTTTAGTCTTTCGGAATTCCATTGGTTACCACAACTGGCGAATCTGATCAAATTGGAGATATTCGGTCAGTCAGTTAGTTACAACAGCTGGTTACCACAGCTATTATGCATATGATTGCCAATATTTGGTCATACCCTCCTGTTTATTTGGGTGCATTTTATTCATTCCCATTTAGGTACATTTTATGTTGGCATATGAATTTTTTTTCGTTTGTGTTAACAAACCCACATAATGCTTCCAATAATACTTGTTGGGTACTCCTCTTAAAAGGTCGCATAATATAAGTTTGGTATTTATTCATCTCTGCATAATATAAGTTGGGAAAGTTTTTTAACATATAATATAATTTGGGTACCTCACTAACAAGGTCGCATAAATTACAATGGGCAATGTGTTTTTCGGTGTAAATAAAATAAATTGGGTAAATAACAAAGATAGTCTTATAAAATAAATTGGGTACGAAACTAAGAGTGTCATATAAAATAAATTGGGTACGGTCGCACTAAACTGACTAGGGAAGGGTAGATTAGGTATTGAGTTTGACGGGTCAGTGGGTGAGTTGGACTGAGTTGGAATCGCACATGGTTGTAAGGTTTTGAGAGAGTCCGACTGTGAGCGAACCTTTCCATGAAATATGTAATATTTGTGACCTTTGCTCAATCTTAAACACCACTAGGATTACATATATGCAAATCAGATCAACTGTTTTTAGTACAAACAGTCGGCAACTTAGACATCAAGATGAGTTGATTATTCTCATAATTCCGAAAATTGTGGGTGTTACTCTATGGCTCCAGGATCATACAAACAAAAATATGCAAATTATTTTCATATTCTAGCCTATACCCAAGTCAGATTCCCCCAAACCACCTGGCATTAGCCCAGTTGGCCAGGGATTGAGCTCCCAACCTATAGGTTGCGGTTCAATTCCCGCGCTGATCATGTCAGGAAAAAAAAAGTCAATTTCCCCCCAAGAAATATCAGCTTTCCCTGTAACAATTATCTAAAATAAAAGGTTCCAAAATTGATAATGCAGAAATACGCTAACGTTTGAACAACCAAAGACTAACAGGGGTTAGTCAAATGAGATTTCAAATGACTTTCAGAGAGTTCTCAAATCCACTGTTACTACATTAAGATTTTTGGTGAGTTTCCTAATGTCTCTTGTTATTGGATAGAGACCTTTTTTAAGTCACTTAAATTCTCTGAAACTCCATGTTATTGGATTAGGTTTTCATAAGAGTCACTCCAACATCCTTGTTATTTGAATGAGAATTGAAAGTCATTGATTTATTTTTTTTCAGAGATTTGGAGAGACTTTTTTTAGGAAAATAGGCATGGTGGAAATCTCTCCTCAAGATGTGATATTTCTGGAGACTTTGAAACTTGAGGAATATTTGTTTTTGAGATTATAGCCAATTTATTTTTTTATTTTGAGTTGATGACCAAGTAATGGGCCATTTGCGGGGTAAACCAATGGCGAGATTACATCAAGAATACAAAACAAAGCTTGGCTAAGTTAGGCTAGATAAAGAGCGGTCGAGATTTGTCTAGGAGGGATAAATCTACGGCCGTGGTTTTTTCAACTAACCATTATAAATACTTTATTAATTAGTGTCCTATTAATTGATCATGATGAATGATTAATTAATTTTTCATGATAAATGTTCATTTAATGAATCTAATAAATACATTTTTTTTTTAATAAATAAGTTTATTAAAAACTATATATATATTGATCGGTAAAGAATTTGGTGCTGGCGAGTTTCGAACTCAGGTAACTGGTATCTTCACCCAATGACTTTACCACGGTACTACAGTGACCCAGGTTAAAAATTATATTAATAATTTTTAATGGTGGTAGGGAAAGAAGCAGTGGGTGGTGGAAACAGTGGCGGGTATTTGTGAGTGGTGGAGGTGGTAACATTACTGGTTGTGGAAAAAATAGTGGGTGTGGCTGGTTTTTATGTACGGTGGTGGATGTTAGTGAATAGTAGTGGGCAATGATAGTTTTGTGTCTTTACAAAATGGGCAACATTTTATTGTGATAGATGTAGTTGGATGTTTTTAGCACAACTGGTAAGGATAAAACACAAATATTTTGAGGAGGATACTAAATCATATAAGACAATACGATCATGATCGTTGGATCACCCTAATGGGATCCCATCTATTTATAGTACCCGATAGAATAAATCACGGTTTTTAGTATTAAAATAAAATTGATTACATTTCCAGAATACAAAACAAAGTTTGGACAAGTTAGGCTAGATTAAGAGCGATCAAATTTACATTTGCATAACATAAATCTACTGCTATAAATGATCACGTTTAATTAAAATTTAATAATAAATGTTCAATTAATATTTCATAATACTAATGTTTCTTTAATTAATCAAATGAATATATTTTTGTTGATACATAATAAATTTATTTGATATTAACCATATTAGTAAACATTAATGGTGGTTGGGATGGTGGGCAGTGGTGGGGATAATGTTGGTAGGTATTGGTGAGACTGGTGGAGTGGTGACGATAATGTGGTGGTGAAAGAAGTAGTGGTAGTAGGGTGAGAAAATGGGTCCTAAGATAGGTAGATTAAGCACTAATGTTGGTTGTGATGGTGGGTGGTGGTGGTGGATCGACGGTAGGGATAATGGTGGTGGGTATTGGTGAGACTGGTGGAGTGCTGACGATAATGTGGTGGCGGAAGAAGTAGTGGTAGTAGGATGAGAAAAGCTGTCCTAACATAGGTAAATTATTTAGTCACCATTGGTTAATTTTTCTTTGTTTTGTTTTTTTTTAATTTGATTTTAGTTTTCAAATTACTTTTTTTTATTATTTTTTAAAATTAAAACAATTTTTAAAGGCCAGATTTTTCCAAAAAAAATAAGATGTTGTGATTTTAAGATTTGCCGAGTAGGGGGCAGGAAGAAAAATGAAACCTATAAAAAACTTGACCAAACACAAGGCTACACGATAATTAATTGTAATCGATTCAGTTTCTCACATCTTTCTTTGTTCCCCTTTTTTTTGTCATGGTTTCTGTTTCTGTCATTATTTCTCCCCTACTTCATGGATTATGCAAGGCTACGTGTGAATTAATTGTAATCGATTCAGTTTCTCACATCTCTCTTTATTTCCTTTTTTTGTCATGATTTCTATTTTTGTCATTTCTCCCCAACTTCATGTAATTATGCATGCTTGAGAATTAGTTCATGATAATAGGTAAAGAGACGCGAAAATAAATGAATCAAGAATTAAATATTATTATAAATTTTAGGAAAAAGAATAAATACAAATCTATGTAAATTGGGAACCCAACAATTTATATAAAAAAGAAAAAATTCTAATGCTAACAGATTTTGCAAGATTAATCTAATTGATTTTAAAGTAATTTTATGTGTTTTTAGTTTTGCTACAAGTTTGGTGAATGACCTTTGATGATTTTTTTTGAAGTAATGAACGAAGTAATGTTCTACTGCCCATAGGATTTGCTCTAACGATTAACTATGTTGTCCCAAAGGATTGTATGACTTACATACACAATATTAAAAGATTCGAGGATAAGGACATGTTTATAACCAATTCCTCAAAACATTTAGACCTGGATCGATCAGTTCGATTCTTCTCAAACAAACAATTATGACATGTATGAATCGATGGATACATTTGAAACACATCCTTTTCCGGCCATAACGGCACGGGTTGAGACCTAGTAAATAATAAAATGAATGTGAGATGACTGAAATAAAAAAAATAAAAACATAGGCACAAGGCACAAGGCAACAATGACATTTATTTTGACAATGAACGTTTACCAAGTATTCATGGTAATTTTATTTAGATTATAACGTGTATATTAAAGTAACCGGTAGATATTTTGAATTTTCTAATTAGATATTATATATTTTTTTGTCTCTACAAATCACAAAGACTCTTAACGAATATCAATGTTGTGTCTCTACAAGTCACAAAGACTCTAATATACTCTCATAGAATCACTAGAAATCTCTATACTATTTTTAGAGAAGCTTCGAGAGTCACTCAAATAAAAAATCTATGAAAATCTATATAAATCTCAATTGACTAACTCCCAGTAATATTATTCAATTTTGATAATATTTCAATGTAAGCAAGTAATTACCCAGTAAGATATACCAATAAAGGATTCACAATATGCGCTTGAACATGCGATCAAAACAATAGCACAAATATTAAAATCTACGACTTACTTGAGTGATGATGGTCAGGGACTCGGGGGAAGGAGGGATTGTAGCTGGAGAAGTAAAACTTCCATGGCAGAGAAGAAGCATTTTTCTTCTAACATAATTGAAATTTGAACTTTATCTACTAGCGAAAATGCCAACTAAGATTTCCTTTCTCTGACGTATAAGATTAACATGATCTTTTTACTGACTGCATATACCCATGTCCGTGGGGAATGAATACATAACTTTTTAGCTTGTATCGTTTTCTTCCTTCTCCAATGATTCAGAGCTTACTATTGGCAAATTCCTCCGGTACTGAGGAGATGTCAACCTCCTTTCTAAGGGTGTCTTCCTCTTGCTCACTACAAATCTGTTTACGCCTTTCCTCATTGGCATTATACTAGGGAAATCTTCATCGGGGATTTGACTTAGCTCCGATATGTCTTTTATCTGGGCAGCTCTCCTAAACCATCTCTCTGCCTTTGCTTCTTCTGACATGTCCAGAGGATCCGGTTCCGTCACTAAAGATCCTTCTAAACTCCTTCCAGAAAATCCGCTGTCTGTACTCCCACTATTCTGAGTTCTCCCAGGCTGATCCTGGATTGAACTTCTGGGACTGGGACTCGGTGCTGCCTCTGACCTGTTATTGCTCTTCTTCCAAGATGGACTTATCCAATCTTCGCTAGGTATTTGGGTTGAATTCCTAGTGGATCCATCCTGAACACTATTAGACTTGTTCTCGCTGGAATTCTTTGTGAACAACGATGTATTCAAGCTACTCCTACTCGCAGGTTGATAATCTTGCATTTCTGTAGAATGGTGACCAGCACTGCAAATGGAAGTATTGGCATTGGGCCCCTTGGACTTCTCTGGCCCACCCTGAATCACTGACATTGAAGATGAGGCATCTGTAGACGTTGTGGTTTCTAATGGCTCCTGATCTTCGCCCTTTTTAGCAAAATAATCAGGCGGGAAAGGAACAAATGGGACGAAGTTCGTACTGTTAGTCTGCTCCATGGCCATGCGCCTTTTGTACAGAGGTGAGGTTAAAGACCTATCCTTCTTCTTGCTCACAACAAATCGATTTTCCCCCTTCCGCATAGGCATAATTTCTGGGAAATCATCATCTGATATAGCACTTGCAAGATCCGTCACATCATGCAGCTCCGCAACCTTCTTAAACCATCTCTCTGATTTCTCAGCTTGTTCTTTTTCTTCCTTGCTAACAATTTGATTTACTGGCTTTCCAGCGAGTAGCAAACTATCACCTGACTCAGAAGGGAGAGAAGAAGCCAACTGTTCATCAGCCTTAACCACGTTTACATTCTGATATGTGACTTGTTTATCCTTCTCTGGTTCCTGAGGTTTGGCAAACATATCAGCCGGCAATGGCACAAATGGAACATAATTAGAACTGCTTCCCTCGGATTGCCTGAATGGAGAAGAGGCTGAATTTGAAACTGAAGTCTTTGCTGCTCCAGCACTATTTTTCTCAATTGCAACTTTACCATCATTCTTCTCTGGAGCAGATGATATGCGACCGAGGATTCTATCCAAGCTTTGGTTGATAGATGACTCCGAGATTTTGCGTGAACCCACCACATCCTCCGACTGAAAACCGCTTCCCTCCATAGTTGTATCATTGCCAAAGCTCACTTGATACTGATCATCCACAGAGTTGTGCTCCAGGGGTTTCTTTCGGGTGCTCACCACAAATCTGTTCACCCCTTTACGCAGAGGCATAATTTCTTGCCCATCGTTTATGGGATTGGTGAAGCCAGAAGAATTGTTGGCTTGAGAAGTCCTGATTTGGTTGATCTCGTTAGTGAACCCAGAACCAGATCTTGGGCCAGGGGTGGTTTCGCTAGGGCACTTGCAATCACATCTTAAGCATACAACATTCCTCCCATAGTTATAGAAACTACATCTGAGAAAAGTGAACTGCATTAGATGCATTAGATGGAAACAGACGGATTATCAGTTGGTGAAACCAAAAAAAAAAAAAAAAAAGACTTACTGCGGACACTCCCATTCTCCTCCAGTCAGCAGTCTCTTCGGCCTCGCCTCGTCACATTCCAGACATTTCATATTTTTAGCAAAGTTCATGAAACTGCACCTGCTCCACAATAAAATGAATACGGCTAGGTTAACAGGGCAATAAAATATATGCCAACCACAATGTTCACAAGCAAGTAGTCAGTGTCACAATGCAAGTGGACCAGAAGAGGTAAGTCTGAAAAGAGCTTCACATAACAGAACCAATTCTTCTGATAAAAAACGGACTGAACAATGAGGGAAGGGAAATTGAGTTGATAATGTACTAATACCCTATTAAGAGTTGACCTTGATGTCTCCAATACGACTTGCAAGAATTCATGTCAGTAACATAACCCACTTGCAAGAATTAATGTCCGTAACATAACCCACATCAAACCACAGTACATCAGTTTTCTTCTAAACTTTTATCCAGGATGTGAAGATGGTTCACATTTAGGAAAGATGCAGTGCTGAGTAAAATTAAGGTTATCTTTTCTTATCAGTCAAGATTGAAGAAGTCACACGTTTTGGCAATTTTAAGTGATATAAAGGGTTCTAAAATGGTGTGTCGTGTTTATACGTACAATTGTAGAACTATCAGCGATAAAGATGATCTTATGATGTTCATCCCTCACGGTAGAGAAACCAAGGGGTAGTTTTTGCAGAGAAGTTTGAGGAACATACTTGGGAGATGAAACTCACCTCGAACAAATCCAATCGCCTCTTTTCATCTCAATGTTTCGTCCAAGAGGCCTAGGCTTTTGTCCATATTTATCTCGGAATTGCTTTGGCATTGAGCCAGATAAGTCCGCCTCTTGAACTTTTCTGCTTGCATCAGACAACTCATCCAACAAACGGCGAACTGATGATTCAACAAGTTCTCTATTGATAGTGTATTTATCCACTGAAGTTGTGGGAGAATGGCATGTGTAGCTTAAAATGTACCGCATCAGATCAACCATACCTTCTCTTTGCTCCAAATTCTACATTATTTGCCAAAATGGTTTAAACAGTATAAGCAACAACACACGACAGCGTAGTGGTGATACAGATTAATGTCTGCCCAAAAAAAAAAGAGTGATCTTCTAGCACCATCCCCTTAGTCCAACATGGTTTTGAACAGGCAAACAAATTCCCCGGTACATGACCCTTCATTTCAGTGTACGAGTAATCAAATAAAACAAAATTCACAAAGCACCAACTTAGATTATTGAATTCTGTATCAAATTACTAATTCAACTCAGGATGATCTTGTTTTCTTAATTTCCTTGCTGCTTTCATATTTAATTTACAAAATAAAACAAACTCAGGTTTTTCTATCAATCCAAAAGTAGCAAAGGTATCTCCATTTCTATGACACTAAATTCTCCAATGCACAAAATATAAAATAAATAAATAAAAGATGTTTATATAAACTTACACTGTTTTCATTTCTGCCCAAGAATGATTTAATCCCTCTTTCTGAATCGACAGCATCTTTGAACATGAATGGCAACCCATTTGCCAGAACAACCTCGATATCCTTTCGAGAAAGCGATCTTTTCCAACAACACAAATTACATCAGTTTTAGTAAATTAAAACCCCTTAAAAATGACTAATTTTATATGTACAAACATGACAAAAGGTATACCCCAAAAGATGAGAGTGATCGAAAGCAAATGAAAGACAAGCATTTGCAGCTGGTTTAAGCTCATCAGGAAAATCTTCAAAATCATCCAGACTCTGTCTTCGATCAAAGTAACCAGAAGTAGTAAGATTCTCTGTGAGTTTGGACCATTCAGGCCAAGGATGAGCAACCCTGGAATTAGAAGAAGATCCCAAAGAGTCTAGATGATAATCTTCTTTGATAACACCAGTAGTTTGAGTGTGAATACTACTACTCTCTGAAGATTTAATTGAAAACCCTAATCTAATACGACGTGAATTCAAATAAAATCTACGTTTTGATAAAGAAGATGATGAGAAAGAAGCATTAGAAACCCTGGAGAGGCGTATAACTGATGGGCGTGAACAAAGAAGAGGGAATGGAGATGTGAGTAACATGGATAACTTCGAAGCGGTGCCCATCTCCGCCTCGGATGAGATAAATAAGATAATTGCGCAAACCAGTGAGAGAAAGAGAGACGGTGATTCAAAGACTGGAGAGAGTTTTAGGTTCTCAGTTCTCAGGCGTTAAACCATGAAAGTTCTGGAATGATGCTCCAAGATAAGACTACTCGCTTCTGGCTTCTCACTTCGTAGAGCTTAATCGCCAGTGAGAAGATTTTATTATTGTGGTTATATGACAGCTCATTTTCGTTATTAGCATCTTTTACCGGGATAATCCCGGCTTCATTTCTGTTTTTATTATGCTCATTTTCAGGGGTGGGCATTTGTCCCGTAATCCGCGGATTTATCCTGGACCAACCGTCCATTTGCGGATGGATGCCCCAACCGTTCGTTAATAGGTTGGATGTAGATGAAATTTTTGAAATCCAACGGATTACTGATCGGGCACGGATGTAACTTCGAAAATCCATTGGACATCCATATCCGTTAAATTAAGTACATTTATATGTAGTTCTAAAAAATATTATGGATCATTTAGGAATTCTTAAGGTGTTTGCTTGGGGTATTGTACATGGCATTTTATCTTCCTATACATATATAGGATATGTAGGTTCTATGAGGAGTCATTTGTGTTGGTTTTATTTTCTTTATTATAAATTTTAACTAAAATAAATCCATTGGATTATCCGTATCAAATCCGTCCATTCATGTATCCATTGGATGGAAATCTGTTGGATGTGGATGCCAAATTTAAAATCCGTAATGTATTGGATTGGATGCGGAGGGGGTGAAAACCGGTCCATACCGACCCATGCTCACCCCTAGTCATTTTCTTTGAAGCTTATTACTGGGCTCCAAGCTTGTATGATGAGCACACAAGCAAGCCTATTACGGGAGGGAGGAGAGCCCTGATTATATGATGCAGGCGCTGCAATGAAATTGGTAAAAGCAAACAAATCTATTATATATGTCTAGCTTCAATTGTAATTTACAGGTCATTCCCATTAGTCATGCTACTTGTTTCCTGAAACTTCTATAGAATGTCAAGATCGTGCATTTGATCTCATGAAAAGACAAAAATCTAGGGATAGAGTTATAACTGGAAAACATAATTATAGGTCACAGGACGTTTGGGCAGGACATATACCCCACTAAGACAACGTTATATGATCTTGACAAGTTATCAATTGCACAACCAATACTAACGACCAATTATCTAACTCATGAACATTAGCAATCGGTATCATCTTACTAGTATTGATAAGTAAACGAACCACGTATTCGAATCTGGATATGATAGTTTTCTTCCATTTTAGCACTTCACACTCAGGATCAGATTAACAATCTAAGCCTTTTGGGATCAAATTAGGGTTCTTTTTGAGCACTTCACACTTGGGATCAAATTAGGGTTCTTTTTTATAGGGGGCAAGCTTATTTTGAATCCACCCAATGATGATCCGGAGTCAAATAACCTTGACTAAAGTCAGCTTTCCCTCTAGTAAAAGTGGCTTTCCTCCTCTTAATTATCAAATTTTAATATATGTCTAAAAAATCTCCATGTGTGTGGTACACACACTTTTATTTTGAAATACTATTTTGTCTTGTCACTTTTGGAATTAAAAAAAAAAAAAAATTTGCTAACCCAATTCCCAAATTTCTCATAAGCCAATTCTCAAACAAAGAAAGTAAGAAACTGAGGAGGTTAATTTTAGTGGGAATTAAGTGTTTGACCCTCTCCTTACTCTTTCTTACTCTCTTGGCCTTGGGCTTGAGATGGAATCGGATTTTTCAAGCCCAGCTGAGAGAGAGGGCCAAAAGAAAAATTGTCAGGTTCATCAAAATAAAGCCAATAGATGACATCATTTATACAAAAAAATACATACCTGAAGTAGCCTTCTCATTTTTCATTTCAGAGAAGCAGATCTAGAGACAAAGATGAGAGATACAGACGGATCGAGAGAGAGAAAGATTGAGAGAATATGTCGATCGAGATAGAGAATGAGAGAATGGTTGCAATTTGATTTTAGGATTTTCCTCATTCCGATCTAAATCAATTAAGAGAGATTAGGTTCTAGATTCAGTTAAACAATCTTAACAATTGAATTGCCAAAGTTGCTCCAAGTGATTTTGATTCGTCTTGTACTCGTGTTTAAGGTAACTTTTTATAACGATTTTCGTGAGTTTTTCCTTTTGATTTCATCATTTGGTAAAAAATTAACTAGAGATTTTGCTACGACGATGATAATAACGAAGAGAATATTTTTAGGGTTTGTAAATGAGAGTGTCAAAAAGATAATGAGATCTCTATTTCTAACAAAGAAGTAAGAAATCACTTGAATTTATCAGCTTAAATTTTTAGATTTGAAATTAATTTTTGCTGAATTTATATTCAATTTGTTATTTGAAGTATTTGGATATTGATATTAAGTAGTTACTAATTATTTTTGTTTGTTGATTGGGAACAGGTAGTATTGGAAAGTTACAATTACTTGAAGCCGAGAAGAAGAAGATGAGACAAAAGCATGAAAGAAATGAAGGTTGAGGTTAGTAAGAGAAAATAAGATTTTATTGAATTGATTTCTTTTTGTTTATATCTCTTGTTGGAAATTGATGTTTAGTATTGTAATTGACGATGAACTTTAGATCAGCATATTTTCTCTGGGGGATAGTGTTATCTTTCATGAACTTTTTTTTTATGGTTTTTCCTATGCAGTAAATATGCACACTTTTCTAGCTGTGTGGAAAATATTCACACTGTTTTTCTGTGCAGGCAATATGAAAACTGTTTAGCCATTGAACACTAATATGTTAGCCTAAGATGCCGGTAAAGTACTGATAAGCTCTATTAAGGTTCAATTTCTGAAAACTTAGCCATGATGGACAAATAAAATGATAAAGTAGTAGTAACACGCAAGGTGATGATAAGATAGGCAATGGTACGGTTGTTGTTGTTCAATTTTTTTTAAGTAAATAAAAATACATCAAGATAATATCTTAATATGCCTTTAAGTTTTGGTGTCAAATAGGTAGCAAGGTGTTTGAGAGTGAAAACGGTTTCTGCTGATTTTGGTAATTTCGGGTGTGTAGGTGAGAAACAAATTTAAACATTAAACAATGTACTGCAAGGGAGTACTTTAGATTCGAGAGATCAATCTGTACAAATCCAGCCTAAACCAAGAAATGGTTGTTCCAGACTTGCTTTGGTCATAAAGTGAAGGAGAAGGGTTGGTTTGGGGAGGGAAGCGAAGAGAGTGTTGAGACCAGAATAGTTGATTCTGGAAGAGTAGTAGTTTTGCGACTTGTATCAGAAAGTGAAAGCTAACAGATGAGAAAGCTAACAAGTGACTTATGAGTGATGTATGCTCCTGACCAAAAACTTGTTTTTTAGTGGAAATAGTAAGACCTATTTATACAAGTCGTAACAAAACATACTCTGGTCTCGTAAGAAATGGAAACGGCTGAGTAAAGTGGAAGGAGGTGGCAACAGGTAACGCCTGGAATTGATGTTCCATAATAAAAAAAACTTTTCACCATTACTCCTTGTATTTACTAACCAACTCATTCTTATGACACTTTCTTGTAACGGGTGTAGTGTACGCCGCACGCTATAAACCGCCAAACCAATACCCTAATGAGCATCCCCCAGTTTGTGACATATGTTGATGTTCGAGTGTTTTCGTGGAAAACGTGTAGCAGGTTGCTACGTGTGTCATGGTGGCATTCCAGTAGCTGTGGCATGGTGTCATAGCGACGTGCTAGTAGCTGTGGCATGGTGGCATGCCAGTAGCTTTGGCATGGTGGCATGCCAGTAACCGTGGCATGGTGGCATGGCCAACATGCTCGCGCATATTTTAGACACAGCCAAATTAGGGGTTTTGGCATAAACAATGGAATTTGGCATTGCGACCAAAAGTTGCCGCAAGTTTGGTGGCAAACTTGTACGATTGAGATTTGCATCTCAGGAGGAAGGGTAGCCATTGATTGTTGCAACCTTCCGTTTGGCAGCCAGCGACATGGAGGTATGGTCGGCGTGGTTTTGGAATGAAGTGGAGCCGCTGGACATATGCGGCTTGGAAGGGAAATGCTTGCGGCTTTGTCTAAATTAGGGTTTGGTATGTTGAAACCTTAATTAGCGCCCTTTACCAAAATCGCTGTAGAATTCTCGTACTGACTCGGATTTTGATGGTCCGCCCCTCCATTCTGCACGGAAAAGAATTTCTTATCTCCCCACACGAGAATATTTAGGTTTTGAGCTCGTTCGGGAGGTGAAAACATCCAGAACGTAAAACCCAGGAAGAATTCAAGAGGGATGTTGGTAGCAACTTGCCCAAATTATGGTTTGGGGTGTTCAAACCCTAATTAGTGCATGTAGTATGCGTTGTACGACATGTTTGTGCGTTGGCGCATTTTTGGGAAGATAGCATGTTTTGAGAAGCTAACGTGTTTTGGGAAGCTAACAATTTTGGGAAGCTAGCAAGTTTTAGGAAGCTAGCATGTATAGCGACCTCTTTTGAGGCCGTGGCAGGTTTGGAGCAACCTGACTGGTCAATGAAAGTGGGGGCCGGCAAGCTTAGGGCACGGTGTAGGCACGACCAAAATTAGGGTTTTGGGAAAACAGTGATGTTTGGCTTTGGGACGCAAGTTTCCATGCGTTTGGTGGCGAACTTGGATGGCTGAGATCTGCATCTCAGATGGAAGGGTGGTCGTTGATTGTTGCAACCCTTTATTTGGCATCCAGTGGCATGGTTTAGGGCCGGCATGGCTTTAGCATAGTGTAGGCGCGGCCAAAATTAGGGTTTTTGGAAAACCGTGACGTTTGGCTTTGGGACGCAAGTTTCCATGCGTTTGGTGGCGAACTTGGACGGCTGAGATCTGCATCTCATATGGAACGGTGGTCGTTGATTGTTGCAACCCTTCGTTTGGCAGCCACCGGCATGGTTTAGGGCCGGCACGGCTTTGGCATAATGTAGGCGCGACCAAAATTAGGGTTTTGGGAAAACCGTGATGTTTGGCTTTGGGCCACTAGTTGCCATGTGTTTGGTGCCGAACTTGGATGGATGAGATCTTCATCTCAGATGGAAGGGTGGCCGTTGATTATTGCAACCCTTCGTTTGTCTGCTAGCAGTATGGTTTAGGGCCGGCATGGATTTGGCAGAGACATGGCTGGCATGGTTTTCCATTTACACGGTGGTGCGTCTGGCATGGTTGGCATGCCTTGGTGCAGAGACGTGGCTGGCATGGTTTTCCATTGGCACAGTGGTGCGACTGGCATGGTTGGCATGCCTTGGCGCGGAGACGTGGCTGGTATGGTTTTCCATTGGTACGGTGATGCAACTGGCATGGTAGGCATGCCTTGGCGCAGAGAAGTGGCTGGCATGGTTGGCATGCCTTGGCGCGCAGACGTGGCTAGCATGCATGGTTTTCCATTGGCACGGTGGTGCGGCTAGCATGGTTGGCATGTCTTGGTGTGGACATGTGGCTGGCATGGTTTGTCATTGGCACGGTGGTGCGACTAGCATGGTTGGCATGCCTTGACGCGGAGACGTGCCTGGCATGGTTTGCTATTGGCACGGTGATGTGAGAATTTGGGCTTGTATATATGAAGATGATGTCGGCCAATACTAAGGGTTCTGCCATGGAACACGACACATGTATATAAAAAAAATATACCCTGGTAATTTTTACGTAGGCATGCTGATTGATTCAATAAATGCGCTAGTGGTCATAGTGACGTCATGTCAGATGTACGGTTTTACGATTTTAACCCTAAGCTAAAAACCACCATCAACATTAAGTCCCCTGCTTAGATCGGAACAGGGGAATTATTGCGAGGTAAGCATAAGATGGTGACAGTCAAGGACAAAATCGAAATGACAAGTCATGAAAAAATGGTCAAGAAGACCCGGCTAACCTTTTTTGAGAGGTAAGGAGAGTTCGTGATTCTCGTGTTAGCGACCTTGCATAAATTCTACTTGTGGTGATGCTGGCTAGACCATAAAGTGGTGAGATATAGACTATCGGCTTGGCTTTGTCACGCGTCATCTTGGCTGGCCTAGGGAACGTGGAGGTGCTGGCTTAGAGAGTTGTTGGCGTTGGTCGGCTTGGAATGGAGTCGCTTGCGTTGCGCGGCTTGGAGTGGAGCTAGCTTGAGTTCCTTGGAAGGATGACAACTGGCTTCGGTTCCGTGGAAGGATGATGACCGACTTCATTTCCTTGAAATGATGGCAACCTTGTCTAAATTAGGGTTTGGCATGCTGAAACCCTAATTAGTGCCCTTTACTAGAATCGTTGTAGAATTCTCGTACGAACTCGGATTTTGATGGTCCGCCCTCCATTTCTATCGAAAAAGAATTTCCTATCTCTCAACTCGGGAATATTTAGGTTCTGAGCTTGTTTAGGAAGTGAAAACAGCCAGACAGTAAAATTCAGGAAGAATTCAGGAGGGATGTTGCAGGCCCATGGTGGCATAGTCGCGCCCAGTCATTTATTCATGGATCAAGAAGGAATCTTCATTCTGTTCAAACACTAGAAACTATGTATGCATGAAAAGAGGTATCGACCCTCTTCTTTTGCTCGCCTGGATCTGTGTTTTCTTCTGCTGTGTCTCTCCAGTGGATTCAAAAATTTACCAAAACTCCACTGCATTCTTGGGATGGATTGATGAAATATATGCTCGGAAATGATCATGTCAGGGCTAATCTTGGAGATTGTGGTTGCGTTGTCGGTCCATCCTTGATTTTAGGTTGTTCAGTATCAGGACCTTCTGATCACGATGATGATATGATGTGGATGATTGCATGGTAGAAATCTTCTGAAGCCACATGACGAAATAGATGAGTTGGGAGACATTCTGTTGCCGATGTGCTGCTATCAAGTCTTCAAGGACTTTTCCCCAGAAGACACCCTTCGAACTAGCTTCTGAATCTTGGACTATCGTATGGAATGGGATACAATTAGCAGTCCCAAGTTATATTTCTGTTAGATCTGATGGCATGGCCGAATATGTGAATGTATCTTTGTGGCCTGCTTTTGGAGTCTTCGATGTACATGTACGGCTTCATGTTGAGAAATTCCCGCGGCTCGTAAAACTTCGGCTGTGGTGATGCTGAAATCATAAATAACCAGGTTGAGGGGAGTGAAAGCGTCTCGCGCTGGTAGTCTCTTTTTGTAGCCTAATTTCATTGCATCGCCTTGAATCCATGTCCACATGATTTGATACAAGCTTATTGTGCTCTTCTGTATGTGTTGATGGGATGCACATGGATGAAATATTATGGATAGTGAAGAGGTAGGAATGAGAGAGTTATGTTGTTTATCGTAGATCCCTCTTTTCTTCAAGAAAATGTTTCAGCCGCGTCTCTAGGTTATCTCATGAATCTTTGATGGTCATTGGGATGGATTGCGATGAACAGTACCCAGTCGCACTTTTCTTTAGTTTCTGAAGTTGTTTCTTCTGATCAGGCTTGGGATCCACTACGTCCTTGTAAAGTGTTGCAGGCGTCTTCTAGACAAAGAGGTGATAATATTCTTACGCTGCACCCTTGAAGAGTAAATGACCTCGTCGTGACTATGACCTTTTAGTTGACCATGTCTTCTGAGCTTTGACAGTTAAGGGATTCTGTGTAGATCCTCATTCCCCAAATATGGTTTACATGTTTCCATCTTTGTAGTAATCGTGCTTTGGTGAAGCTTTTGCTGGTATCAACAAACGAGCGGCACCGGTTCTCGGCAGCAGATGTGGTCAAAAGAGACTACATTGTCATGGGAACAAAGTAGGTTGGCTGGATGCGTAAGCGAGCAAACTGTCCATAACCACGAGCTTTGGAGGGAAGGATGCATTGAAGCGGCTTCGGTTCTTGGAGAGGATGTTGAAACTTATAGAGCAAAATGCTAGAGCTTCGTCTTCGGATCCTGGAGAAGCTTATGGAGAGAACGCTGAAGCGGAGCGGCTGCTGGAGCGAACATTAAGTCAGAGCGGTTGTTGAAGCGGAGCCACTGCTGGAGGATGCTGAAGCGGAGAGGCTGCGTCAATCAGTGTTCCGTCATACTGGACACCCTTCAAGTGAACAGTGGTTAGGAGTTCCTAGTTCCATCTATCAGTCGTGTTTTCCAAGAGAGGTTGGGGTTTGGGAACAGCTTCCTGGCTGGAAACAGCTGCTTTCCTAATACAGTGCGGTTGAGGGCTGAAAATATGTCTTGACATTGTGCCTTGGGTAAATATAGAATCTCACATAAATGTTTCATCATATACTGCACGATTTTGCGGGCGAAGTCCCCAGAAATCATGCATCTCTTGACAGGAAAAGAGTCTTTGTGAGCTCATGGGGGTTTTTGATTTTCTTTGCTTCGATTTTGGAGAAGTCGTTCTTCATCTTTATGTGAGATTAAATTAGATTGCTGATTCCCTTCTACTGGGCGTTCAAGAGAAACGCTGGAAGGATGCAAGCTGCTGGCGCTGGGAAGATACAAGCGGTTAGCGCTGGAAAGATGCATAAAGAAACAAGTTGTTAGCGCTGGATCGTCTTGGAATGGGCGCTGGCTTAGCGTGGATGCTGGCTTGGATTTGGTATGGCGTGGACTGTTGGTTGGGCATGTCGCGGACTTTTGGCTTGGCACGGCGCTGACTTGGCGTGGTGCGGACTTGTTCTTGCAGGCCCAGTTGCCTCTTTTCATACGTAGCTCAAACAGGAAATCCTTTCCTTATTCAAATTCCAAAAGTGTTATGCCTATGAAAGGGTTGGCTCTCTTTTTTATCTCGTATCTTCGTTATCACGTCCTGGTGCTAGCGGTAGTGTGGTAGAAATAAAGTGGGCAAGCTTATTCCGGCTATATACTCCAGCGTTTCTTTTTCAATTTGTTTTCTTGTTTTCTTATGTTGGTGCAAACATCTTAATTGTTAATAGTTCACTTTAATATCATGGAAAAAATTTATGGAAGGCATACCTATTATCACAAACGTCTTTTGTTTTCTTTTTTATATTATGAACAAATTTCTCTTGTGTGCAGTTATTATACACAACATTTTATTTTGATTATTATTAATAGTTCACTTTAATCCTAATTTCATTCCACATCCATAAACACAAACTAAAAAAAAAAAACTAAAAAAAAGTCATTATGTGCAGAAAAATTTATGCATAAACATAAGAGCTTAAACATATGGACAATATATATTAGCATGTTGTGCAAAAATTATTCACTCAATATCATGTGCAGAAATTCATCACTTAATATCATGAGAAGTAATTCATCATATTTATCTTGTGTAGAAAGAAAAAACCTAGCACTAATTTATAAGAGCTTAAACATAACAATTTTTCTATATAGTAGTACTGAAACAAGTAGGTTATCACCTCCTCCCATGAAACATCAACCTTATGGAACATCAATTCCATACGTTAACGGTTTTATGGAACATCAATTCCATGCATGCGGTTATCACCTCCTCCCATTTACTTACCCATTTATCCATCCCTTAATGAGACCAGAGTACGTTTCACTTCGACTTGTATAAATAGGTCTTACCTATTTCCACAGAACAACAAGTTCATTCGGGAATATACAACACTTAGAAAACACTCGCTAGCTTACCACTTGTTAGCCTTCTCACTGGTATGTGCAGAAAATATCTACAAATTCATTTTGTATAGAAACATCAACAAATTCAGTCTGATGCATAGGTTTAAAATGTACCAAAAGGGAGTTGATCTTTGCAGAATCCTAGGGGCTAGTCCATTGTCTAAAAAACTAGCGCGAAAATTATTTCGTCAATCAAAACATTTAGCAGGACAAGAATGAAAGATTAATAGCTACTAGAGACTTATCATCAACTGTTGTTTTCCTAAGAAACTCTTTTGGAATCACCTTCTACGTTTTTTCTAACAGAAATTGAAGTGATTCTCCAACTAAGTACGGATCACTAGTATAGCACTTAACCCTGACCATTCCAATGACTACAAGATTGTGCTGGAACACGATTCATACACATCTGAGAGTGGGAATTATGTAGCATTTAGGTGCACTTATTTCATGGTGTTCAAATTAATAATATGATAGTAATATTTTGTAGTTGATATAATTCACTTAGATTAGTAATACATTTTCATTTGAACAACCAATCTTATAGATGATACATACCTTGTTTAGATTGTGGGTTCCCATGTTTAATGAAAACTTTGGTACCATCATCAAGATCACCAAATATAGACATAGCCGTATCCACCAACACCAAATAACCACGTTGTGATAGAAGTTCACTATTGTTTCCTTTAACACGACAAACCAAAAATATCGGCCTGATCATTTTAGAAGATCGTGAACACATTTATCAGTCTTCGAATCTTTAATTGATCCTCAACTAGATTGTATAGTTAATCAAAATCATGATATTTAATCTTAGTTATGTTTCTAATAAAAAAAAGATTCAAATTATTATGAAAAACACTAGACATGAACTCTACTACCAAAACTACCAACATAAAAAATGACAACATGAGTTTTAAATACAGTAGTAACATAATTTAATTACGGTTAACAATACCATATTTTTCTCTTTAAAATGAACGAGGCATTAAAATAGAAACAAATATAAGTATAAGTAAGGGTACCAATACAACTAAAATGAACGCGGAAACATGATGTATTTAAAAATTAAAAGCAACCTTGAGTTGTGGATGGACCAAAAAGTTTATTAAATACAAACGATTTTCGTCCTTCTATAACATGCTTTGAAAAATGATTCCCTCATCTATTTGATCGACAATAGTAAACCCTTATGTCATTCTATTCCTAATGGTCACACTAGCAAAAACAAAAAATCCAGCTAGTCACAAAGAAAGTGTGTATATTACCTGCATATGAAAAATGGTGTGCGTATTTTCCGCACAGCTAATAAAGTGTTCGTATTGCCTGAACAGAAAAACAGTGTGCATATTTGCGGCACAGCGAAAAAAAAGTGTGTATATTTCCCACACAGAAAAAACAGTGTGCATTTTGCCTGCACAAAAAATAAGTGTATAGAGAAACCACATAAAAATAAAAGTACCTAAACGATGTATCATAAAGGAACACTTTTCACAATTGCAGATGGGAGAGAAACTTGATTGCCATCTTCAATAATTGCAATTGCATAACAAATAATGAAAGTAGACAAGAGTGGTATAAATCTCCCAGCCTAATTAGGAATTAGGAGGGTATCTAGACCCTATAATATACAAGGAACATTCTCCCAATCCTTTAAACTCCACGGGCAAGAAACTTGTGCTCTATATTCAATAAAATCAGGTGTGCTCTCTTCATCCAAATCACCATCTACAACTCCATCATAATCTGTTGATTCTACCATTAAAGAACAAATATCCCCGACAAATTCAATTTCCACCCAGATTGAATGTTTGAAGATTTTCCGCACAATTGAACATTTAACGATGCTTGTAGAAATATAAATGAATGTTAAAGATCTTTTTTTTTTTTTTTGTAAAGATCTTCATTTCTTACCATCTGTGGAGATGAGCACGGGGTTCTTCAAGAAGTTCTTTCAGGAGACATCGTTGGTTTTTTGAAGAATGGTGATGCCAATATTTAATTTGGAACAATTAAGGTGTTGTATTATTGCAATGGCAGTGTTTTTTGGAGTATGTGATGTGTAAATTTGGTGTATTTTGTCTTTTTTTTCCTCTTCTTGCTGGATTGATAATAAAACATTTTTTTATATTATGAACAAATTTCTCTTGTGTGCAGTTATTATACACAACATTTTATTTTGATTATTATTAATAGTTCACTTTAATCCTAATTTCATTCAACATCCATAAACACAAACTAAAAAAAAAAAAAACTAAAAAAAATTCATTATGTGCAGAAAAATTTATGCATAAACATAAGAGCTTAAACATATGGACAATATATATTAGCATGTTGTGCAGAAATTATTCACTCAATATCATGTGCAAAAATTCATCACTTAATATCATGAGAAGTAATTCATCATATTTATCTTGTGCAGAAAGAAAAAACCTAACACTGATTAATAAGAGCTTAAACATAACAATTTTTCTATATAGTAGTACTGAAACAAGTAGGTTTTCAAGGGAAAAAAAGTGTCGAAATTAACATGTCTCATTCATCATTTATTCTAACTCGTTTGCTTCTTTCCAACTTTCCTCAGGGCTAGTCGCAGTGAGTAACTGGAAAGCCATTGTCGTCATCTTCTTATGCAGCTTTTCTCTCAGCAGTGTTGGATCTTCCATGCTACTCTGAAACCCATCACAGTATTTATTCTGCGATTGTTTCTTCATAAAATAATATGCATATAGTAGACAGTCATTAGACTTCCCTTGTTGCGGTACAGGAGCTTCATACACCATAGTTTCGGACACCTTTTTTGAGCCTTGTTTTTGTAGGAAGTTGTTGATTGGACCCAAGCATTCATCTGCCATTATCTTTGCATTCTTACAACATTGGTTCCTTGACTGGTCAGACCACGAGTTGTAGTGGAAGAAATATTTTTGGTAGACATAGTAGACCAGTAATGTCCAATGTTGTCCATTATTCACTTCTTCGTGGCACAGGGGTATCATGATCTTCTTCATCCTGGAGTTCATATTTGTTATTGGTAATGTAACAGTATGTTTCAATGACGTTTGCATGGTATCTTTGTGTTGAACAAAAAAATGAAAAGGACGAAATTTACTAGATTATGCAATCATGCAAAAGAAAATATAAAAATTAAATTCATTCTATAAAGATATTTAGTCACACATTTAAAATGAAAACAGTTATAATGTGAAGATATTACTCACACAATTAGAGTCTGCAAAAATTGTATCTAAAGTATGGGTATCTAATGTCTCAAAATCTAATTCCTGTAAAATCTAAGAGAGGCATATTGTGATTTTTGCATTCACTTTTATGACAAAAAATATGTAAATATTTAAAAAAAAATTATGACTTACCCAAGACTTTGCATCCAGGTGTTGATGGTGGTTTTTAGCCTAGGGTTAAAATCGTAAAACCCTAAACCCTAGTAGACAGTGACGTCACAACATTTAAAGTAATAAGCATTTACTAGGTGCATTTATTGAAATCTTTAATGTGTCTGTAAATAATTACCGGGGTATCTTTTTCAATTAGGGTTACGACAAGCCAAACCCTAATTCCCACGTGTGCCAATGCCAAACCGTGATAGCCACACTTACCGCACCAAAGCATGCCAACCATGCTAGCCGCACCCCTATGCCAATGGCAAATCATGTCAGCCATACTAACCGCGCCAAAGCATGCCAAATCATGCTAGCCGCACCTCTAAGCCAACGGAAAACCATGCCAGCCACACCTACCGCGCCATGCCAAACGCACCTCGCCATGTCCCCATGCCAACTTATCCGCGCCACCATGCTGGCCTTCCCTACGCGGCTACCAAAATGAAGGCGTGCAATAATCAACGGTTGCCCTACAATCCCAGGAGAAAATCCTGGCCGTCTAAGGTTACCAAATGACCTTTGGCCCAAAACCCTAGCTAGGTCACGCACCTAGCCAAATCTAGCCATGCCATGCACCCATGGAAAACCCTTGGCCCCACATGCCAAGCCAAAACCGCACCTAGCCAAAGCTAGCAATGTGATCGCTGTCGTAGGCGTCAAAAATGAATTACACTTTCTTATTACTCAAAATATATAATGAAGCAAGGGCAAGAAAGGATTGTTCCCACACAGAGGACTAGGTTGTCAAGATGTTTTGGTTTCCTATATAAAACACAGAGGATTTTCTGATTTTTAATAAAGCAAAAAAATAAATAAGCAAAAAAATCAATAAAAAAGATATTGGTTAAGGATTTATCTTCATTCACAAACATGCTTTTAAAACAATAAGTAGAATTGATATTTAATCTCAACTTTTATTAAAAGCCCTATAATACCTTGATCGCAAGAATATCCCGCTAATTCCCTCTTATCATCAACAAACACATTAAAATATGTGAGTATGAGTTCTATATAAGAGAACAACCTAACGTGTAAAAGCACTAATCAAGTTTAATTCCCTAGATGCATTAAGTTCTATGAAATCAGGCCAATCAAAGCAATCGAACGTGGAAAACGCACTAATCCGATTTAACAAAGGTTATGGTTCACATATGATCATAAGGATGCATCACTACAAGATATAACCATATTCACGCTACTTGTAATCAGGAATCTATCAATTTTACGTATAACAAACCCTAATCTAGCAATAGAGATGAAAACAAACTCAATCGATTCTAGACTCGACCAAACAAGCACTCAAATCATGTAACAATATAAATAGTGAATCATAATCGATAATATGGAGACAAAACTAATTTATCATATCAAAAAGCATATTATGTGAAATCCAATTATTCCATAACCAATAATAAAATTAAGTACTCATGCTCAAGGAGTTCATAACAAGAATAAAGAGAAGAGTTTTCATGTCTAAACCCTAGAACAAAAGTAGAAGATAAGATTAGATTAGAGAAAAGTCTTCTCTTTTATATGTTTCTTAATTCCCATAAAGGATACTCCTTCCAATATTAGGTTTTGTCTTCAAATTCCATTAGATAGAAGTCCCCCAAGCCCACAAGTGAGAGAAAACCGTGTAGAAATTCTGTCCCAAAAACGCTCGCCGGAAAACTGGGGTTTTGGCCGGAATACGTGACCGCCGGCTACCTGAGATTCTTCACCGCATAAGGAATATGCCATCACTGTTCTGATAAAGATGACAGTTGACCTAACGGTCTTCTGTTAGTCAAGGAAGTCAAATCAGAAAGGAGTCAGCGGAGTCTGAATCGTCTAAGTGGTGTTACTGGATCTGGATCACTGAGCTGGTGTAACGAATCATTGAGTTGACTCGTCTGAATAAAATTCCAGCCGAGTTCTGGCTGTTTTCTGGTGTTTCCCAGCCAACTTCAGGCTATTCTTCCTCCCTGCAACAAGCCTAACATTCATCTAATGTAATTTAAGCATTCATTCATCGCAACATCTTGAGTTCAGGCTAACCAAAAATCGAACCCATCTGTAGTTCATTCAAACTTAATTGTTGTAGTTCTGCAATTTATCTTCAACAGCAACAAAACCTATTTATTTTCTCCTGTAACAACAACATCACATCCCCCACATACCCATTTTCTCTTCATACCAAAATCACCAACTACTCGATCTGTAACTTAAGCAGAAGCGGCATGAAACCCTTATATCAAACCCATTTCTTCAATTCAACAACATCATCTATATCTCTTCTCTGTGTTCTGCATATCACGATCTTCATCTTCCCTAATTTCTTCAATTCCATCTCTTAACCAGCAGAGAAATCAAACCCTAACCAGTGCCTTCTTGAATCCGTACACCATTTATGCTTCAGTTTCTGTTGGTTACAAGGCTAATCAATTACCCACAAATTCAAGCTGAATCCCTGTTCAACCAGCATACCCATTTCTCCATCTCTTTCATCCCTGAGATCAATTCAGTTCCCTTTGCTTTTGCTTCTTTCAAATCAGCTGCAGATACAATAATTCCAACCCACCATGATTTCTAACGGCTTTACGAATTCAGATGCTAACCAAAACCCATCTTGACTTCCATGTCAGAATCAATTCAACAGCAGATCCCCTTTGTTTCTTTGTAAAACCAATTCTTTCATCTGCAATCAATATCTCTACATCTCAAATCTTCTATTTCTTGATTCAAAACCAACAGATCCAGTTTCTTCTCTCAATTTCTCAAGTAATAACATCAGCAGCCACAACTGCTTTTCTGTCCTCTCTTAAATTCAGGTGGAAGTGATGAATGAGAGAAATATCTCTCGAATTTAGGTTATACTGATTTGAGTGGAATCCAGACACCTGGTTACTTTTAATAAGGGCCACCAAGTTGGCTTCCCCTTAAGCTGACTGTTCTTTAGTACTCCTCCAAAATAGAGTTGCCCCTTAACCTTGACTTGGCTCCCAATAGTATTCGCCCATGAAATGACGATTTTGCCATTTTTTTCGCTCCAAATGGCTAATCTCTCCTTCTTTTGCTCCATATGAGTCCAAAGCACCTAATACACTCAAACTCACACATAAGATACATAATTCACACGAAAAATAGCAAAGAAAGCATATATATTAAATATAAAATAAGGTGTTTTAGACACCTATCAGATTTCCCCACACTTAGACTTTGCTAGTCCTCGAGAAAATCAAACAAAATAATTCTAAAACATACATACAACTCCGTGTCGTCGAGGCTACGGTCACTTTTAGCATAAATAACAAGCCTTTGAACCCCTAGGTGTCCCTAGTGGACGAGTTATAGTCTCGTGAAGGTTTACAAGAGGTCTACCTACAAAACCTATATTTACAACTCCAGCTACCTGTGACAAATCTATGAACGAATCCAAAATGGCCATTAGAGGAGGTACCCTGATGCGAATCCAAATTAATATATATGTAAATTAAGCTCTATTCAGAAAGTTGAACAAACCACAATACTCGGAATCAGACTAACCACAATCATAATGAAAACATCAAGAAAATGGATATAGAAATAGATGTTTGCGAATGTTGACTAAGTGATCGGTGTTTCCCATATCTGTCTGAAGGTCACCGCCAAGATGAACCTATGCATCCTATTGGATTGAGCTACTGGTCTTAATTCTTGTGTCAACACACTGGAATATACAAGGGAACCAGCGTTTAACAATCTTAATTCTACATCAACTCAACTGGCATATACAAGGGATCCAGGAGTCGACTTTATTAAACAGTAATAATATTTATTTTATTTATTTTTTTCACTTTTTTTTTCTTCGACAACATGATTAGATCTTTTGGATCCAAGCGCATGCTTCTTTGTCAGCAAGTATGTGATAGTTTCCTTGGATCCTGCATTCTACGCTTGTTTAGGCGACGGAGACAGGGACAACGTTTCACACATACTGCTATCCAAGTGTCATTTTTATTCCGATTGGTCTAATTGGTCGGTCTTTTTTTTTAAGCAACTCAATCACCCTATTTAATCCTAGCAGTAATAACAATTCAATGTTTAGTGACCCACCAAATCACTTAGAGAACAATAGATAAATATGGAAAAATAAAAATAGAACGTGATATGGTGATATTCCGAGATATGGTAACAACTATCATATTATTTCTAACAATTGAATAATTATGTCCATTTAGTTAATGGGTTCCTCAACTCCTCCAGCCAAGATGGTTCCATCCATTTAGATTGATAGTGTCATCCTAAAGGCACAAGTCTCTATATTTTGGAGTTCATAAAGCAATTCTTTTTTCTTTTTTCTTTTTTCTATTTTTTTTCACTAAAGGCATCAAACAAACTATACAAACATATAAATGCTCCCCCACACTTAAACTTTACATTGTCCTCAATGTAAATTGAATCGTCAAAAGAAAGTCAAGGTGGGAAATCCATAACATGATATATATACAAAATAAGAAAATAAAATGAATAATAATAACTCATTACTCCAACTCATAGCTATTTCAGAACAATAGAGGATAAAAACTAAACAAGCTATTTAGTTGGCATCTAATCCCAACTCAGCCAATATATATACCTCATTGTTAAGAGAGAAAAAAATTCCATCTACTTAGAAAGGCTAGTGTCTATTCTAAATTGTTCAAAAATCTCTAAAAGTTGGAGTTTTGATATGCAAATATCCAAAATAAGAAAATAAAGATAAAAGACTGAAAAAATAAATAAAAAGATAGAGATAGATAGATAGATACACAAAACCAGTGGGTTGCCTCCCATTAGCGCTTGGTTTAAAGTCGTCAGCCCGACTTGCAAGACGAATTCCCCATACACCAATAATCGGAAAATTTGGGGATCCACCCATAACACCTGTTTTGCAAAAACTAGATTCACACAAATATTAGTAAAATAAAACAGAAACGAATCTATTAACCGATAAAAGCTTCCCCCACACTTATTCTTGTCCACACTTGGAAGTGCATAAAGAATATAGGAGTCAGATACTTCCATGGTTTCTTCTTTGCAAACCTGCATAGCATGAGAATCAAGTATCTCTAATGGAGGATATCGAGAAACAAAGTCATTCAACAATATTCTCGAAGCACAGACATTCAAACCAATAAGAGGTAAAGGAGAAGAGTTAATATGCAAAGGGTTAGACAAACCTCGCACAATCTCTTGTAGCACGGAATCCTCTTCATCCTTGAAAAACTCAAGTGAATTATTCACCTCTTGTATATCATGGTCCTCTATCAAACCTTGCAACCATTCTTCGTCCGTTTCTGCCTTAACCAAAGTCTCGACATCAACATCATCATTACAATCATATGCAAGCTCAATTGGGTCTTCCACAATATTGGTCATAGCGGTCACATTCTCAACATACTATTTTTCATTAGAAGGCACATACTCCACTGCGGATTCAAGTCTCACCATAAGGAACTTTTTTATAACACTCATTGCATCATCCTCAAGCTCTACCTTTTGAATAGGTTCTTTATCGTTATAAAGATGAATGCTTGAGTAAGCTACACTAGTGTCATCATATTCCTTTTCAACTTCACCTTGATCGCAAAAAGACTCTATTGTACACTCTTCGGAGATGTCACCATAAATTGGTTCAAGCGATGTACTTTCATAGTCATTGTCATTATCATAGTTAACATAAGATTGGCCACCACTTCCCAAAGATTGGTCTTTCGCAGAATTTTGCATGTCCTCTTTGCATTCTTCAATCCCTTGTCTTAAATTGGAAACACCTTTTTGAAGCTCTTGGAGTGATCCATTCAAATTTTGAAAATAGCATTACATTTGTTGGTAAAGCTCATTCGACAAATAAAAAGTAGAATTACTTACTTCAGTATTTCTAGGCCAATTATCTTCCCTTTGAATGGGTGAATGATCATAACTACGATCAGAAATTAGGCCAAACATACTATGAGCACATTCGGTCGATGAAATTGGTTCCATGCTTGGTTGTTTACAAACTGACTCCATGCTCACCATAAATCGTTGCATCTCATCTACCAAACTCGAAGAAATATGAACAGGAATACAATTAGTCCCCCCTCCTTGTGGTTGCTCACTTACATAACCACCATAAGAAGGTTGGAATGTATGAGAACAACTAAAAGGGTACGTGGAGTATTGACCATAACCAAATGATTGGTTTTGATTGTACTCCCCGTAAGGGTGATAGTTGTCATGTTGTTGAGGTTGAAAGCCGTATTGATTGCTCTAATATGCTCCGTACATGAGAAATAAGTATCTGAAATAAGATTCTCAAACCAAGGTTAAAAAGCAGAAAATAAAACAAAAACAAAACTAAAAACAAAAAAATAAGAAACCAAAAACAAGTGACAACCGCTGCCTCCCCGGCAACGGCGCCAAAATTTGATCGTTGTCGTAGGCGTCAAAAATAAATTACACTTTCTTACTACTCAAAATATATAATGAAGCAAGGGCAAGAAAGGATCGTTCCCACAGAGAGGACTAGGTTATCAAGATGTTTTGGTTTCCTATATAAAACACAGGGGATTTTCTAATTTTTAATAAAGCAAACAAATATAAAAGCAAAGAAAGAAATAAGCAAACAAATCAATAGAAAAGATATTGGTTAAGGATTCATCTTCATTCACAAACATGCTTTCAAAACAATAAGTAGAATTGATATTTAATCTCAACTTTTATCAAAAGCCCTAAAATACCTTGATCGCAAGAATATCCCGCTAATTCCCTCTTATCATCAACAAACACATTAAAAGATGCGAGTATGATTTCTATCTAAGAGAACAACCTAACGTGTAAAAGCACTAATCAAGTTTAATTCCCTAGATGCATTAAGTTCTATGAAATCAGGCCAATCAAAGCAATCGAACGTGGAAAACGCACTAATCCGATTTAACAAAGGTTATGGTTCACATATGATCATAAGGATGCATCACTACAAGCTATAACCATATTCACGCTACTTGTAATCAGGAATCTATCACTTTTACGTATAACAAACCCTAATCTAGCAATAGAGATGAAAAGAAACTCAATCGATTCTAGACTGCATTCAAATCATGTAATAATATAAATAGTGAATCATAATCGATAATATGGAGACAAAACTAATTTATCATATCAAAAAGCATATTATGTGAAATCCAATTATTCCATAACCAATAATAAAATTAAGTACTCATGCTTAAGGAGTTCATAACAAGAATAAAGAGAAGAGTTTTCATGTCTAAACCCTAGAACAAAAGTAGAAGATAAGATTAGATTAGAGAAAAGTCTTCTCTTTTATATGCTTCTTAATTCCCATAAAGGATACTCCTTTCAATATTAGGTTTTGTCTTCAAAGTCCATTAGATAGAAATCCACCAAGCCCACAAGTGAGAGAAACCCGTATAGAAATTCTGTCCCAAAAATGCTCGCCGGAAAACTGGGGTTTTGGCCGGAATCTGTGACCGTCGGCTACCTGAGATTCTTCACCGCATAAGGAATATTTCATCAATGTTCTGTTAAAGATGACAGTTGACCTAACGATCTTCTGTTAGTCAAGGGAGTCAAATCAGAAAGGAGTCAGCGGAGTCTGAATCGTCTAATGGTCTTACTGGATCTGGATCACTGAGCTGGTTTAACGAATCATTGAGCTGGTGTAACGAATAACTGAGTTGACTCGTCTGAATAAAATTCCAGCCGAGTTCTGGCTGTTTTCTGGTCTTTCCCAGCCAACTTCAGGCCATTCTTCCTCCTTGCAACAAGCCTAACATTCATCTAATGTAGTTCAAGCATTCATTCATTGCAACATCTTGGGTTCAGGCTAACCACAAATCGAACCCATCTGCAGTTCATTCAAACTTAATTGCTGTAGTTCTGCAATTTATCTTCAACAACAACAGAACCTATTTCTTTTCTCCTGTAACAGCAACATCACATCCACCACATACCCATTTGCTCTTCATACCAAAATCACCACCAACTCGATCTGTAACTTAAGCAGCAGCGACATGAAACCCTTATATCAAACCCATTTCTTCAATTCAACAACAATAGCTATATCTCTTCTCTGTGTTCTTCATACCACGATCTTCATATTCCCTAATTTCTTCAATTCCATCTCTTAACCGGCAGAGACGTCAAACCCTAACCAGTGCCTTCTTGAATCGTTGCACCAGTTCTCCTTCAGTTTCTGTTGGTTACAAGGCTAATCAATTACCCACAAATTCAAGTTGAATCCCTGTTCAACCAGCATACCCATTTCTCCATCTCTTTCATCCCTGAGATCAATTCAGTTCCCTTTGATTTTGCTTCTTTCAAATCAGCTGCAGATACAACAATTCCAACCCACCATGCTTTCTAACGGCTTTACGAATTCAGATGCTAACCAAAACCCATCTTGACTTCCATGTCAGAATCAATTCAACAGCATATCCCCTTTGTTTCTTTGTAAAACCAATTCTCCCATCTGTAATCAACATCTCAAATCTCAAATCTTCTATTTCTTGATTCAAAACCAACAGATCCAGTTTCTTCTCTCAATTTCTCAAGTAATAACATCAGCAACCACAGCTGCTTTTCTGTCCTCTCTTAAATTCAGGTGGAAGTGATGAATGAGAGAAATATCTCTCGAATTTAGGTTATACTGATTTGAGTGGAATCCAGACACCTGGTTACTTTTGATAAGGGCCACCAAGCTGGCTTCCCCTTAACCACCGCTGACTGTTCTTTAGTACTCCTCCAAAATAGAGTCGCCCCTTAACCTTGACTGGGCTCCCAATAGTATTCGCCCATGAAATGACGATTTTGCCATTTTTTTCGCTCCAAATGGCTAATCTCTCATTATTTTGCTCCATATGAGTCCAGAGCACCTAATACACTCAAAATCACACATAAGTTACATAATTCACACGAAAAATAGCAAAGAAAGCATAAATACTAAATATAAAATAAGGTGTTTTAGACACCTATCACCATGCCATGCGCCCATGGCAAACCCTTGGCCCCACATGCCAAGCCAAAACCGAACCTAGCCAAAGCTAGCCATGTCATGCGCCCATGGCAAACCCTTCGCCCCACATGCCAAGACAAAACCGCACCTAGCCAAAGATAGCCATACCATGCGCCCATGGAAAACCCTTGGCCTCACATGCCAAGACAAAACTGCAGCTAGCCAAAGCTAGTCATGTCATGCGCCCATGGAAAACCCTTGGCCCCACATGCCAAGCCAAAACTGTACCTAGCCAAAACTATCCATGCCATGCGCCCATGGCAAAACCCTTGGCCCACATGCCAAGCCAAATCGTACCTAGCCAAAGGTAGCCATGCCATGCGCCCATGGAAAACTCTTGGCCCCACATGCCAAGCCAAAACCGCACCTAGCCAAAGCTAGCCATGCCATGCGCCCATGACAAACCCTTGGCCCCACAAGCCAAGACAAAATCGTACCTGGCCAAAGATAGCCATGCCATGCGCCCATGGAAAACCCTTGGACCCACATGCCAAGCCAAAACTGTACCTAGCCAAAACTAGCCATGCCATGCGCCCATGGAAAAACCCTGGGCCCCAGATGCCAAGCCAAAGCTAGCCATGCCATGCGTCCATGGAAAACCCTTGGCCCTACATGCCAAGCCAAAATCGTACCTAGACAAAACTAGCCATGCCATGCACCCATGACAAAACCCTTGGCCCTACATGCCAAGCCAAAACTGTACCTAGACAAAGCTAGCCATGCCATGCGCCCATTGAAAGCCCTTGGCCCCACATGCCAAGCCAAAACTGCACCTAGCCAAAGCTAGCCATGCCATGCGCCTATGGAAAACCCTTGGCCCCACATTCCAATCCAAAACCATACCATGCCAATGGCATGCCAACCTAGCCACGCCACCATGCTGGCCTTCTCTACACGACTACCAAAACGAAGGCGTGCAACAATCAACGGTTGCCCTTCAACCCCAGGAGAAAATCCTAGCCATCCAAGGTTACCAGACAACACATGGTAACCTTTGGCCCGGAAACCTAAGTTTGTCCACGCCAAACCATGCCATGCCAACGGCATGCCAACCTAGTCGCGCCACCATGCTGGCCTTCTCTACACGGCTACCAAAACGAAGGCGTGCGACAATCAACGGATGCCCTTCAACCCTAGGAGAAATCCTATCCATCCAAGGTTACCAGACAACACATGGTAACCTTTGGCCCGAAAACCTAAGTTTGGCCACGCCAAACCATGCCATGCCAACCTAGCCACGCCACCATGCTGGCCTTCCCCAACGAACGAAAGTGTGCGACAATCAACGGCTACCTTGACTTTTAAGATGCAAGTTCTCGACCGTCGAAGGTCACCAAGCTACCAAATCTCCCAAGCTCGACTTGCCAGACACCCACGACGTGCCACATGTTTTCCACAAAAACATTCGAGACATCAAACACATATCACAAACTGGGGGATCCTCTTTGGGGATTGGTTTGGCGGTTTACAGTGTGCGGTGTACACTACGCCCGTCATAAGGGTGAGGCGGTCAGTAAATGTAGGGAGTCAGTGGTGAAATGCTCAACAATCAATTCCATACATTAACGGTTTTATGGAACATTAATTCCATGCGTTAACGGTTTTATGGAACATCAATTCCATGCATGCGGTTATCACCTCCTCCCATTTACTTACCTATTTATCCATCCCTTAATGAGACCAGAGTACGTTTCACCTCGACTTGTATAAATAGGTCTTACCTATTTCCACAGAACAACAAGTTCATTCGGGAATATACAACACTCAGAAAACACTCGCTAGCTTACCACTTGTTAGCCTTCCCACTTTTTTGATACAAGTCACGGTAACACAACTACTCTTCCAGAATCAACTATTCTGGTCTCATCACTTTCCTTGCTTCCCTCCCCAAAACCAACCCATTCTCCTCCACTTTGTGACCGAAGCAAGTCCGTAACGACCATTTCTTGGTTTAGGCTGAATTTGTACAGATTCATCTCTCGAACTTAAAGTACTCCCTTGCAGTACATTGTTTAGGGTTTAAATTGTTTCTCACCCGTACACACTCGAAGTTACCAAAATTAACTGAAACTATTTTCACCTACAAATAATTGGCGACCACAGTGGGAGATTGATTTATCGGTCCCAGTATCAGTTTCTGAATACGTTTCTCTAATTCAGAAGGATGGTTGGGTTTTGGACTAAATCAGTGTCTTCAAATTCCACTCAGGCAGACGGAAATATTTATCTTCCCAATATAACTTCCAAAGACACGGCCACCGAAGGAATTCCAAGACTGAATGACCTAGTATGGGTTCAGGAGATCCACACCAAAAACATGAGTCTGATGAAAGATGCAATCAACGTCATACTGGATTTCCTCATCAATCTGACGACAGAGTTGAACGGATCGCCTGCCTTAGAAACTCCAGAACTGGGGACTGACGTTCCAAATGATCACTCTCAAGCCAACAACTTCACTCCCAATCAGAGACTCATAATCCAGGAAGCAGCCTCATTGGTAGAAAAATTATGGGAACTATTACATCTTTCAAAGGATCAACGGATGGAGACGTTCACCGCCATCAATCGAGTAACGCTAAGCGTGCCCTTTGGTTCCTTCATGCTCGGGAACAGCAAGAGCGCCAGACTTGTCCATCAGCAATATCACATTCACCGACGACGATATGATGGCAGAGGAAAGCCATAACTGTGCCCTACACGTCACAGATCGAAACAAAGACGTGGAATTCACATGGGCTCTCGTCGATACAAGAGCGTCCTCCAACGTGGTCACCCTTAGGACGCTCAGGACGGGAAAAGTACGACCAAATGAGGTTATACGAAAATCCACTACCATGACCGATTTCGAAGGCAATCAAACCAGTACATATGGGTATGTTAGTTTGGATCTATCGGTGGGACCTGTCTAGTCAAAAATTAAGGTTTGAGGTAATCGATAAGGAGCCAGATTACCACATGATACTGGGAAGACCATGGCTCCCTGACAACGTGATGATTCCTTCGACGTATCACTAGTGCTTGATTACCATGTTAAACAGAGAGGTCATTCGCATCGATGCGTCTTTATCTCCCTATGCGTCAATCTGTGGCATGGATATTTTTGAGATAAGACAGGGACCGCATGTCACAACCAACAAGTCCCACCACACTTCACTGCCAAAATGGACGTCCATTGAAGAAGGCGAGGGTCTTGCACCACCCCGTATAGAAACCGTATATCACATCACACCTCCAAAAGAGAGACACACCCGCCTTTATCTGCGGAACTAGGGTTCGTCTCAAACCAAGCGAGGACGGGCTTTTATTACGGTCCACGACGAAAAAGGGAAAACCTTATACCAGCGTCGTTGTTATCAATTAACAGGGGAGACTACCACACAGTCTCCCCGCCTAACGGAATGTAAAACTGGCGACGATCCACAGGAGGAGGTACCCGACGCACCACGACAGCTACAAGATGGAACCAACTCGACCATGGACGATCTTGATGTTGTTAATGTCGGGAATGAAGAATCTCCATGATCCATCTCCATAAGTTCGACTCTACGCGCAGAATAACGCACAAAGTTGGTAGACCTCCTCAAGGAATATCAAGATGTGTTCGCATGGACATACGAGGAAATGCCTAGCCTGGACAAGAAGCTGGTCACTCACCATTTGCACGTGATATCCGGATCCAATCCGGTCAAGCAGACCCCAAGATAATTCCGGCATGATGTAAAAAAATAGATTAAGACGGAGATTCAAAAGTTGCTAGCGGCTGGTTTCATCAAACCAATCCATCACCCCACCTGGTTGGCAAACATAGTTCCGGTAAAAAAGAAGAATGGCCAGATCAGGTGTTGTGTCGATTTTAGGGACCTGAATAAATGTTGCCCTAAAGATGATTTTTAGCTCCCCCAATATCGGCATGCTGGTAGATGCCACCAGCGGGCATGGAATGTTTTATTTCACGGACGGATACAACAGCTACAACCAAATAAAGATGTATGAACATGATGCAAGTAAGAAGGCTTTTCGAACTCCTCTTGGAAACTTCTACTATACTGTGATGCCCTTTGGTTTAAAAAACGCTGGCGCCACATACCAATGCGCCATGACCACCATTTTTCACGACATGATGCCCAAGAAAGTTGAAGATTATGTAGATGACATAGTGGTCAAGTCAAAAACTCGGGAGGCACACACAGGAATCCTACGGCAGGTGTTCGAGAGATGCCACGAATACAAACTGAAGATGAACCCATTGAAGTGTGATTTCGGTGTCTCCTCGGGAAAATTCCTAAGCTTCCAAGTAACCGCTGAAGGGATTGACCCAATCAAAACACAAGCCATCCTCACGATGCCACCACCGAAAAATATGAAAGAACTCCATATTTTCATGGGTAAAATAAACTACATTCGCCGCTTCATACCCTGATTGGCTCAACTTGTCGCTTCGTTTACCCCCTTACTGAAGAAAGGAGCGAACTTTTTCTGGACCAAACTACAACAAGAAGCGTTCCGTAAAATTTAGCAGACGTTATCTTCCCCAGCCATCATGAAATCGCCCATGCAAGGAAGACCGTTACACCTCTATACCGATTTTAGCGACACTGATGTTGGGGCTTTCCTCGCCCAAGAAGATGATGAAGGGATTGAACACCCCATATACTATTTCAGTCGGACTTTAAGAGATGTCGAACTCAGGTATCCCAAAGCAGAAAATGCGTTCCTAGCTTTGGTCCACTCCATCCATAAATTCAGGCACTACCTACTGTGCAATAAAGTAGTGCATATATCCAAATCCGATCATGTGAAGTCCATTCTCTCAAAACCGGCCCTGATAGGAAGACCAGCCAAATGGATCCTCCATATGTCAGAATTTGACATAACATGTGCTTCCCCGAGAGCCATCAAAGGACATGCGGTTGCAGATTTTCTGGCAGCATTTCTAGGAGAAAATACCATAAGGCTACGTGAGGACCTCCCTGGGGACTTTCCGGAAATCTATTTCATCCAAGAAGAAACATGGATATTGTTTTTTGATGGCTCCTATACCCCTAACAATGGTACAGGAGGAGCCGGTGTTGTTCTAGTATCCCTGAATGGTGAAGTTTTCTTACACTCCTTCAAGCTAGACTTCCCCTGCACCAACAATTCAGCAGAGTACGAAGCCTTCCTCATTAGATTATCCTTGGCTAAACAAGCTGGAGCCACACGTATGGAAATACGAGGGGACTCTAAACTACTGGTCAACCAGGTAAATGGAGTATATGCACTAAAAGAGGTGACCTTAGCCCCATATAGAGCCTAGGTACAAAAACTACTGAACTACTTCGCCCATGCAACAGTAACCCATATTGGGCGCGGCAGCAACCAACATACTAACTGCCTAGCAACGTTAGCATCGAAACTGCGATTTGAAGGCCTTGAGGAAACCATGACGGTAAAGAGACGAACCGTGGCTTCAACATGGATCTCATAACCTGAAAATAGGAAGTTGGTGACTGGAGAACACCGATTATCCAAGAACTTAACAGCTTGCTCTTCCATGGAAAGGTCAGTCTCAAAACCTTGCGTGATTTCTTCATGCTTCGAGGGGTGCTATATCATCGAAATCCAGACGACTCCTTGTCAAGATGCCTCGGAGAAGGGGAAGCACAACAACAACTCAATCGCATCCATGGTGAGGTCTGCAGACAGACATTGGTGGTAACCCTTTATCTCCGATTACAACGCCTTGGCTACTACTGGTCGGAGATGGAGGTCCAAGCTCGGTTACTTCAAAGAACATGTTCCAACTGTCAAACGCCGCCGCATCAATTAGAAATTTTCAATATTGGTCACACCGGGGACTGGCAGGAGACATATGTCAACTACCTTCGTGATGGCATACTCCCCACAAATAAGAAAGACGCAGCCAAAATGAAACAAAGGTCCGAGAGGTTCGTATTCCACGAAGGAATCTTATATCGTAAAAGTTTTGGAGGAAGTATTCTGCGATGTTTGAACGAGACAGAGATCCCAACCATGCTGAAAGAGATGTACGAAGGCAAACATCAAGGAAAACGGTAATTATTTCTCCAGATACATGATAAGTACTACTGGCCAACCATGAAGGATGACGCGGCTGCTTTCGTCCATAGGTGCAACAAATGTCAGATCCACGGAAACCTTATCCATGTACCGGAAACTCCCCTGCATTCAGTAAGCAGTCCATGTCCATTTCATAGCTGGGGACTCGACATCACTGGAAAGGTCAATCCTCCATCCTCAAAACATCACGAGTACATAATAACAGCAACCGAATATCATTAAGGAGTACATTATCTGCCGTTTTGGTGTGCCTAAACATATCATCACCGACAACGGCACCCTTTCGCGAATAAGCAAGTACGAGAGTTACTCGCGGAATACGGGATTAAGAAAGTCTTTTCAACCGTATACTACCCCCAAGGGAACGGTCAGGCCGAAAGCACCAACAAAACTCTAATATGAATCCTCAGTCGAACGGTGCATGATAATCCTCGGACATGGCATGAGCAACTGCCAATGGAACTCTGGGCATATCGGACGTCACCAAGAAGTTCCAGTGGGGTCTCTCCCTATTCTCTTGTTTACAGTGTGGACGCTATCCTCCCGGTGGAAGTTAAAATCCCATCATCCAGGATTGCCGAAGCAAGCGGAGTTCGATGGAATGAAGTTGAAGCTTTGAGTGCAAGAGTCGCGGAATTAGGCACTATAGACTCAAGAAGGGCCAAGGCGGAAGAACACGCACAATTATACAAAAATAGGGTTTCCAGAGCGTACAACAAAACCGTGAAACCTCGAATTTTTCAAGTAGGATATTTGGTATTGAAGACCGCTAAACACATCCAGTAAGATACATCTTCACCAAAATTCTTCTCAAAATGGGAAGGTCCTTATATATTCACGAAAGCGTACAACATTGGGTACTACAAAGTCATTAGAGAGTATGGAGGAAAACTAGAAATGGTCATCAACGGGAAATGGCTTAAGGCATACTATGCCTGACCATCGCCTTCTCCTGCACAAGCACGGGTAGCCAGGCATCTTTCCACTTTCTCTCATACCCTAAATATCAAGTCTTTTCTTTTATTCAATTGAAGCAAATCAATAAAATTCTCTTGTTCTTAAAAGAAAAAAGAAAAAAAAACAAGAGCACGCTTAAAATCCAGAAAAGAATCAAACATCTCACAACCACATAACTCATAATAGACCGTCCAAAAGATTGTAATCTCTGGAAAGCATCATCTTTAGCAGGCTTTGATACCTCTCAGTCCTGCTCTTCAAGTTCTGGATTGACTCTTTCACCTTCTGTGACTCCATGGCCAGAGCTTTCTTCTCCTCCAGAATAGCTTTTGTAGCAGGGACCACGCCAGCAAGAATACCGGCTCTGTCGACTTTCACAATCTCAAGATGATGTCGCAACCAACCAATATTAAACTTCATAGATTCACAAATCTGCGGCGGATGGTAGGATCGAGCTCGAAGAAAAAGGGGTAACCAAATCATCTTCATCGATGATGGTAACACACGCTCCGACAGGATATCTCTGCACAGAGGGAACACTTTCATTACTTCATTGGAGAATAAAGAAATAATTGCTGATCAATAGGAACATACCGGTATAATTTTCTTGACCCGAACGACTCGGATAGGGGAATTATCGCAAGAGTCAAGCCTAGCACATTTAGCTGGAAAACCTGGCTAGCTCAAGGATGATTCGCTTCTGATCGACATGATGAAAGATGAACCTGACGAGAAGAAATATTCGTTGAAAACCGGGAAGACGACACGACTTCACCATGCGTAAATACTGTAGAAACCCTAAAGGAAGAAAGAGAAACGCATGATGATTAAGCGGAACATGATGGAATCACGACCGGGAAATCATCCTCAAATGAAACACCTCATCAAAACCCTAATGAAAGCTAGGCGGGATAGGAGGGTATGATACTTCAATGTTCGAAAGGGGAAAGAATTTCCCATTGGCACCGAATAAGAAGCAGTCGGACTTCAAAGACAAATCGCAATCGTACCAAGCCGCCCATGCATACCACGCCTCATCAAACCGCGCCTCGCCGTGACCACACCAAGCCGCATGCTCCACTATCGCGGCCCTATCGTCCATGCACGCCTCACCTCACCGATCCACGCCCTGCCATGGCCGCACCAGGCCAAGCCATCCTCTCCATTGTCGCGCCCCCACCACGCCTAGCCATCTGTGTGCATCTCGCCTTGCCATGGCCGTACCATGCCAGACCGTTCGCTCCCCTGTCATAGCCCTATCGTGCCAAGTCATCCACGCGTGCTTGCTTTCCAGGACCGCGCCCCCTTTGCCTCGGAGATGTAAGACCAGACCAAGCCGTTAACTTTCGTCTCACCACTCCACGGTCTGCATCCCCAGTACAACTTACGCAGGGCCACCAACACGGGAAGCCAAAATTCTCTTCACCCATCAAAATGGTTAGACAAATTTTCCTGGCCATCTTTGCAATTATTTACGTCTTGATTCTGTCCTTATTTGTCACCATCATATGCTTACCTCGCAACAAGGTTCCGAGTTAAGAAGGGGACTTAATGTTGATGGTGGTCTTTAGCCTAGACTTAAAATCGTAAAACCCTAAACCCTAATAGACAGTGACGTCACAACATATAAAGTAATAAGCATTTACTAGGCGCATTTATTGAAATATTTAATGTGTCTGTAAATAATTATCGGGGTATCTTTTTCAATTAGGGTTACGACAAGCCAAACCCTAATTCCCACGCGTGTCAATGGCAAACCGTGCCAGCCACACTAACCGCGCCAAAGCATGCCGACCATGCTAGCCGCACCCCTATGCCAATGGAAAATGATTCCAGCCATACTAACCACGCCAAAGCATGCCAAACCATGCTAGTCGCACCTCTGTGCCAACGTCAAACCATGCCAGCCACACCTACCGCGCCATGCCAAACGCACCTCGCCATGGCCCCAGGCCAACTTAGACGCGCCACCATGCTGGCCTTCCCTACGCGACTACCAAAATGAAGGCATGCAACAATCAACGGTTGCCCTTCAATCCCAGGAGAAAATCCTGGCCGTCTAAGGTTGCCAAACGACCTTTGGCCCAAAACCCTAGCTTGGTCAAGCACCTAGACAAATATAGCCATGCCATGAGCCCATGGAAAACCCTTGGCCCCACATGCCAAGCCAAAACCGCACCTAGACAAAGCTAGCTATGCCATGCGCCCATGTAAAAACCTTGGCCCCATATGCCAAGACAAAACCGTACCTAGCCAAAACTAGCCATGCCATGTGCCCATGGAAAAACCCTTGGACCCACATGCCAAGCCAAAACCGTACCTAGATAAAGTTATCCATGTCGTGCGCCCATGGAAAACCCTTGGTCCCACATGCCAAGCCAAAACCATAGCATGCCAATGACATGCCAACCTAGCCGCGCCACCATGCTGGCCTTCTCTACACGACTACCAAAATGAAGGCGTGCAACAATCAACGGTTTCCCTTCAACCCAGGAGAAAATCCTAGCCATCCAAGGTTACCAGACAACACATGGTAACCTTTGGAACGAAAACCTAAGTTTGGCCACGCCAAACCATGCTATGCCAACAGAATGCCAACCTAGTCGCCCCACCATGCTGGCCCTCCCCATGCGGCCACCAACGAACCAAAGCGTGCGACGATCAACGTCTACCTTTCCTCTTAAGATGCAAGATCTCGACCTTCGAAGGTCACTAAGATACCAAGTCTCCCAAGATCGACTTGCCAGGTAACCACGACGTGCCACATGTTTTACACAAAAACATTCGAGACATCAAACACATATCACAAACTGGGGGATCCTCTTTGGGTATTGGTTTGGCAGTTTACAGCGTGCGGCGTACACTATGCCCTTCATAAGGAAGTGTCATAAGCGTGAGGCAGTCATTAAATGTAGGGGGTCAATGTTGAAACGCTCAACAATCAATTTCATGCGTTAACAACCTTATGGAACATCAATTCCATACGTTAACGGTTTTATGGAACATCAATTCCATGCATGCGGTTATCACCTCCTCCCATTTAATTACCCATTTATCTATCCATTAATGAGACCAGAGTACGTTTCACTTTGACTTGTATAAATAGGTCTTACCTATTTCCACAGAATAACAAGTTCATTCGGGAATATACAACACTCAGAAAACACTCGCTAGCTTAACACTTGTTAGCCTTCCCACTTTTCTGATACAAGTCATAGTAACACAAATACTCTTCCAGAATCAACTATTCTGGTCTCGTAACTTTCCTTGCTTCCCTCCCCAAAACCAACCCATTCTCCTCCACTTTGTGACCGAAGCAAGTCCAGAACGGCCATTTCTTGGTTTAGGCTGTATTTGTACAGATTGATCTCTCGAACTTAAATTACTCCCTTGTAGTACATTGTTTAGGGTTTAAATTGTTTCTCACCCATACACACTCGAAATTACCGAAATCAACAGAAACTATTTTCACCTACAAATACCAGGTATAGTACTTTCATGTACTTATTGGTTGTATCTTTCTCGAAAGCTTTCTTGAGATAGTAGATTTTGTATATTAGGATGTTGGGTTCTAAGAATGAATTGAACATGAGGTTCTCAATGCTTTTTCCTGATATGGTGACTAGATATTCATCTTCGTCTTTGACTTTTGCAGTTACTTTAAAAGCAATTAACCTGCAAGTTCATAATAGATAAAAGTTAGGGAAATTCGAAATTTGTCAAGGTTTCTATATTTTTTCGATTACCTCAAGTTTCTATACTTGAAAAACTGTTAATGTATATCCACAAATATAATCCCATCAATAACCAAATTTCATACATACATTACAGTAGATCTAAACTAAATATTACGTGAAGATAAAAGGAATCGTGTAGTGCAGTGTCAAAAAGGTGAACATAAATGCTCATATTTCCATCCATAAAATTTATGTTAGTTTGTAAGAACAAAATGATAAAGATACGGAACTCCTGATACAACTTGGAAAAGAATTCTCATCCATGCATAAATATATAGTTCATCAACAAAAATAAAACTTTCAGTTGAGACCTCATCCTCCCAATAATCTAGTGTGATAACCTTACAACCTAATCCCGAAGATATGGATTGTCATATGCAAATCAACATTCACTTCTTAGTGAAAAATAAACTTCAAAGTAACACAGACTTTACAATCTCAGAGAACAATTTATAATGGATGCACAAGAAACATGACATTTAATGATAATGAAAATAGACTAGTTTATGGAAACGAAGTGACATAATTTCTTAAGCGAACCTGGTTTTCACCCAATTTCTTTAGTATGATAATGAAAACATACTGGTTTTCACCCAAATCATGTGGTGCATAAAGCATGCACACGAATTCAATCATGCATAAAGTCTACAAGCAAAACATTTGGTGCAGAAATCCTCCACATAATATTCTTAGTGTATAAAGCCTGCAAACAAATTCAATCATACATAAAGTCTACTCGCAAATTCTTTGGCGCAGAAAGCCTGCACGTAATATTCTTAGTGTATAGATCATGCACATAAAATTTTTGGTCTACAAGCAAACTTTAAGGTGCAGAAATCCTCCACATAATATTCTTAGTGTATAGAGCCTGCAAACAAATTCAATCATGCATAAAGTCTACTCTCAAATTCTTTGGTGCAGAAATCCTGCACGTAATATTCTTAGTGTATAGATCCTGCACACAATTTTTTTGGTGTATGCACTGTAAGAATGTACTACTAATACATCTTCTTATGTCAGTTTCCATAAATACTTCTTATGTCAGTTTGCTACAAGAAAAAGATATAGCATTGAAGCAACTTGTAAATGAACACTCTTATTTATGTTGCACAAAGAAACAAAAAATAGACATCACGAAATAGAATGAAACCTAAGACGTGACTAGTTCAACATACATTTAATGAACTAGGTAACCCAACCACCAAATTTTCATGATCCTTCGAATAATCCAATGTCATGACCTTATAAATTAGTTCTAAATATTTATGGGTCGACATATGTAAACCAACATTCATCTCTAAATCAATTGGCAACCCACTTGTTTGAACCCGAAAAAGAACATCTTATACTCTACTTTTTCTTTTCAACAGAATGGACAAGTGCAATAATTTGTTCTAATCAACATTCAGTTCTAAATTATGGATTGTTGTACGCAAATAAACATTCAGTTCTAATGATAACTAGGGTAGTACCTTCTTCTTCATCGATATCGATATCTGTTTGATCCTCCTACAAAAATAGTGAAATTTTTAATGTGTGCAGTTAATATTCACTGACAGGTCATTTACATCAAATTGAATTTTCTGCAAGCATTTATGTAGTACCTTTTTCTTCATCACGATCGATTTCTGTAGTATTTACATCAAATTGAAAAAATTAGTGTGTGCATGTAACAATCACGTAATCAAATAGAAAGAGAAATCAACATAACTTATACCTTTATTTGCTTTTTATGCTTCAATTTCAACCTGTTTTCTCTTTCTCATCATGTATTCTGTAGTATTAGGTTTGTTATTTGTTAGATGTAGATCTGATTTTTTTGTTCGATGCTCCTACAAAAACATAGAAAGAGAAATCAACATAACTTAATCAAATAGAAAGAGAAATCAATATAACTTACACATTTCTTTGATTTTCTCTCTGAATCTGCTTCAATTTCAACTTGTTCTTCATTTTTCCTCTTTATCATCTTGATTTTTTCTTTCGATAATGACGACGAAGATTACGATGAAATCTACAAAAACATAATCAAGATGATGAAACCTACGATGAATATTATTAAGAAGAAAATCGATATGATGAAGATTATTGAAGGTGGGAGGAAAATGGAGATTTGTAGAGAAAATGGAGAAGTTACTATGGCCGGTGGGAGGAAAACTGAGGAGTTAAGTATTTGTTGCTATCTTATTGAAGGTTATTTTAGTAATCTAACATTCAATATTATTATAGGGCTACTATAATAATTTTCAAAACTTATTAAATAACCCTGGGGTCATATATGTATAACCCATAATTTACCGGGTTATTTAAATAAATTCCTCTTAATTTTAAAAGATCTGTACATCTCCCGAAATCACAGATACTATCAAGTAGAAACGGCCTGATAGTCCTACAAATAATATAATTTAGTTAGTTTGGTCTAGTTGACTCGGTCAACTATTTGTTTGGTCCCTTTAGTAAATATTTATTGTTGTTTGGTCCTAAATATTGTCTCTTGGTCTTAAGGTGGACGATACCCACACGCAATCTACTTTTTTGATTACTAAAATACCCTTTTAAGACCAAATATATATTGATTCTTCGAGATAGAAAAAAATTAGTTTCAAATTCATTTTCTCTCTCCTCTCTGTTGCTGCTTCTGCTATCGAATTTTTCTCCTCAGCTGTTGTCGAAATTTTCTAGGGTTACGAAGATTGATTCAATTTACAGAGAATAAATTTATTTATTTTTATTTCAATGATTGATTCTAATTTTTAGAGATTGATTTGATTTTTGGTTACGAAAATTTGATGATTCGAAGATTGATTTATATCCTATGAAGTTTCTATTTGATTACGAATATTCATTCGAGTTATTTTGATTTGATATTTTGGAGATCGATTTTTACAAAGACTGGGAGCATGTGGTGAGATTTGATTTGGAATTACGAAGATTGATTGGATTTTACATAGTTTGATTTTAAGATTTTGTTGGAATTTTTCTTGTTTTTGGTGAGTTTTCATACTATTTTCTCTCTAATTTTCGGTTCATTCAGCTTGAGTTATGAATCAATTTTTTTGCATTCTGTGTTTTTTTTAATTAGTTTTGATTTTGATTTTTAAGAATAATGTGTTCATCTGAAAGAACGAACTGTTTTATTAAGAATTGAGGCTCATCTGAAGGAAAAAAAAAATGAACTTATTTTGTTAAGATTTGGTGTTCATCTGAAAGAATGAAGTTATTTTGTTAAGATTTGGAGTTTATCTGAAAGAATGAAGTTATTTTTGTAAAGAATAGGTGTTTATCTGTAAGGACAAACTTTTTGTTGTTGTTGTTAAGAATTAGGTGTTCATATGTTAGATGAACTCTTTTTTGTAAAGAATTAGGTGTTCATATGATACAATGAACTCTTTTTTGTTTAAGAACAAGGTGTTTGTATGATAGAATTAATTATTATTATTTTTAGTTCATTTGTTTATGTGAACCTTTTTTTTTTTCAGGTTCATTATGTCCCTCTCAAGTTGTTATGTTGTTATCTACTACAAAGGACATGGAATTTCATTGGAAGTTTCTTTACTGTCGTTGCTTCGTGACTTGAAAATATATGTTTGCGATTATTGGAGATACTTGTGTAGATGGTGGATTTTCTACAGAGGGTAAAATTGTAAAACTATACTCCAGATTCGGAAATCGGATGAGTATTGAGACCCATGTCTCTCGTTAAAGCATGAAAGCTCATGCCATAAATCTCTGACTGAGAAGGCTGTCTCTCAGAGTATATACAGATGTGTAGTCTCTCAGCTGAGGCCACGACACATCTCATAAATATTGAGCAATTTCAGTAATTACTCTGGATCCGGCAATCAGATGAGTATCGAGACTCATGTCTCTACAGCATGAAAGCTCATTCCATAAACCTCTGATGGAGAAAGTCTCTTAGAGAAGATGCAGGTATGAAGTCTCCCAGCTGAGACCACGGCACATCTCATACTGTATAGAATCAAAAGATTGGACGGCTCCTAGACATCATGCCTGCTTGTAAGTACTGAATATCGCAAGATAATAGTTCACGAGTATCGGGAGAAAAGAGTTATAAAATGTTACGATGATAGAAGAAGCGCAGAGAAGTATGAAGTTTTGCGAGGATGGAGTAATTTTGCGAGTATGAGTTGCGATGCTTCGTAACTCATGTACAGCTGTATAAGTTTTACTATAAATAGGATTTCAAATGTAAAATTCGAGAGGTTCTTTTGGTGAGTGTTAGAAAATATCCCAGGAAAGAGAATAGAGAAAGTTGTAACTATTCTAATTCCATTTAGATACTTCTTTGTGATCAATTGAGAACATTAATAAGAAAATTGTTATTCATCATCAAGAACTTCTTGAGTTTTTATTAATTCTATTGAGGGTGTAGTTGTAGGTTATTCTGCAACTACATAATTGGCGCTAGAAACAGGGAGAGAAAGAATTCCTGTACCAGAAAAATGACAAGAAGAAGAAACACATCAGAACCATTAACTGAACTAAGGAGAAGTGTAAGATTAGCAGGAGGAGAAGCAAATATAACAGTAGAACCTAGTAGAAGAAGGAGTAATCGAAGAAATCAAGCTCAACAAGTAGAAGATCATGATCAAGTAAGTATACACACTTGGAGAACTAATACACCAGAAGAAGAAGATAGAGAACCACAAATCAGAGAAAATGGAAGGTTGATGGGAGGAACAATTCTTGAAAGAGAAAGGGAGATGCTAGAAACATTGAGACAAGGAATCCAAAAAGAACGAATGATCGAAGCTGAAGAACGTGCCAAACTGACAAGACAAAATCAAGAATTGAGAATGGAAAATGAGAGGTTACAAAGGAGGAAATCTCAAAGTGTTGCAAGATCAAATGTTAGAATAGAAAGAGAAGGACAAAATTCACCGATAATCAATAATGAAAATGATATGCAAGAACAAACGCAGAATCAAGGTGATAGAAATCAAGAAAATCGTTTCATTTTAATACCAAACCGCGAAAAAAATATGGAGAATTTACGAACAAGACCAAATCATAAAGAAAACAATCAGAATCGAGAGGAAGAACAGCAACTTATGGAAGAAACTGAGAGACAACAAGCAATACATCAAAATAATCACGAGAATGGAGTAAGAAGACATGAAGAAGTTTGTAACAAACAAAATGTTGAATATGAAAGAATTAAGAGAAGAATTGTAAATCAACAAACATAAGTGGAAAGGAATGAACCAAATTCTCGAATCAGAGTACAAGTAAATCAAGAAGAAATAAATCACAGAAGAAGGAGAAATGAAGAAGAAGAAATTCATGATATTCGCATGAGAAGAATGAGAAGAATAGAAAGGGAAGAACAAGAATTCCAAGATGCTTTACAACTGAACAATTATGATAATTTGGAAAGAAGATATTTGTAGAATTATGCGAATGAAAACATTAATGAAGAATATGATAGAATGCGAAGGATCGCAGGGGAGGAAGCGCAAGAACGTAGAAGAAGAGAAGCTGCATTAAAAAGACCAATGGATGAGAATTCTGAGGCAAATGCACGAATCTTTCGAGAATTAGCATAAATGAGAGGGATGATAAACAATAGAAGATGAGGAGATAGGAGGCAATTAGATGAAGCAATAGAAGAAGCTGCGAGGACTCCATTTGCTAGAGAAATATAGTTGGGAGGAATTCCACCAAAATGTAACTTGCCCACACTTACCAGTATTTTTGATGGGACTTCATGTGCTATTCAGCACATTAAAGCATACATAAGATGCATGTTACAATGGGAGAATCATGATGCTGTGTTATGCAAGTACTTCACATCAAGTTTAACAGGGGAAGCTCTAAAGTGGTTCGAAGGATTCCCTAAGAACACTATTACGTCATTTAATCATTTGCAAGCAGTTTTTCTTGGAGCATATATCACAAATCACTCTTCACGGCTTGGTATTGAAGATGTATTTGGTTTAAAACAAAGAGTGGGTGAAAGTTTGAAGCATTTGGTAAGACGATGGAAGACTATGTGCAGTGATATGGCAGGGCGTGTAGATGAGAGATACTTGATTCTGTCCTTCATAAATGCGATGTTCACAACTGAACAATTATATGTTCAAATCTTCAGAAGAAAGAATTCCAAAATGATGACAGAATTACGAGAATTGCAAGAGGAATACATTACACTAGAAGAAAAGCAAAACAATATGGAGTCATATCCAGTAACAAACACTAACAATCAAGAGGGAGGAGCAAATTTACTTCCCAAAATAATCAATGTAGTAGCATGTACTTCGCAAACATCCTCACAAACTTCTTCGCAAATTTCAGAAGAGAAGAAAATTAATGATAGCCAGCCAAAGATGGTAGCAATGGGCAGTAGAGATCAAGAAGAATATGATAGAGAGAAGAATTTCTATAATCGGATAGGAAATAACCAAATTCCAAGATTAGATCAACAACAAGAAAATTATGGTGGACAAAGGCAAAATTATTTTGGACAAGGAAACCAGAGACAAAATTATAACAACGGTCAAGGAGGTCAAAGAATGGTAAGGGAAGAGATAAAATTGCCACCTTTGAATACAAGTATAGAAAAGATATGGCAAGCAATTATCCTGGTAGAGAATGTACCAACTCCATGGAATATGGGAAAGGAACCACCAATGGGTCCAAGAAGTCATGAATTTTGTTCATATCATCATTTTCATGAACATTCTACAAATAATTGCCATAATATCAAGAGGATAATTTTGCGAATGATTGATCAAGGAAAACTAAATCAATTTTTACTTAAGCAGACACAGTCGCAACAATTACCACAGGCTCCAGCCATAACTCGCAGGGAGAACACAATAAAAGAAAAGGGAGAAGAAATCCTACATATAGAAGTGGGGTCAAAATCAAGGAATGTTTTCTGTAATTCCATTGTTCATTCATATAAAACCATAGAGGATTTTCATGATAATGTGTTAAGTAGGGTATATGCGAGGGATGGTGAAGGAAAGGAAGTAATGAACATCGTAAAGATTTCACGACTTGAAGATTGGCAGAAACGTGAAATTTCTTTTGAAGCCACTGAAATTCCAGAAGGTTGTGAAGTACATGATAATCCATTGGTGGTAAGACTGGAAATCTACATGAATATGGAGGAGAACGAAGATGATATGGAGGAAGAGTCAATTGGTCTTAATAGGATTTTGATTGATACGGGAAGTTCTGTCAATATCCTCTTCTATTCTGCTTACAAAACTATAGGGGGAAAAGATGCAGATTTAATACCTTCTACTTACAGAATTTATGGTTTCAATGGAACTGCCAACAAGCCCAAAGGAGAAGTGAGCATGCGAATTCCATTAAGTGGAATGCGAACTGAAATTCTGTTTTGTGTTGTTGATGTTGAATCACCATATAATGCTTTGATAGGAAGGCCATGGCTTCACGGAATTCTAGGCGTAGCTTCCACTCTACATCAGTGCATAAAATTCCCTCATATGAAGGGTATTGGAATTATCAAGGGTGATTGGGCTGAGGGAAAGAAATGTTACGATACAGAAGTAGAAGTTTGCGAAGGAAAATTGCTGAGAAGGAAAATTGGAGAAAAAGAGCAAAGGTTGTGAAAAGAAGTGAAAATTTAATGGCAGAAGATTAAGGAAAAAGAGAATAAAGTTACGATGATAATAATACAAGAAATTTACGATGATAATAAGGGATTGTGATTTGCGAGGAAAAAAGAAGGTTATCAGTATGTTTGCTCGTGAAAATGAGGTATGTGGAAAAACAAAATTTTTTGCTCGCAGGAAATTGGGAAAAAGTTACAAATTTTCAAAATTTATATTCCGATTAAAATTTCATTAATTTGCGAATAAAAGACCACAATCTGTGATCAGCCTCCAAAAAAGAAAGAGAGCCGCAGAAAATTTTATACAGGCAAACCTTTGTGGCGTACACCCTAGTTCGCGAAGCTATAATTCGTAAGAGGCAAAGTCCTAAAGTACATCATTTAAGGGGGTACCTATAACGTGGCTAAGGGTAACCGGAACACCACCAAGGGCCCTTAGTACATGGTAAAAATTTTGGGGTACAACCCAATAATGGGGTACCTATCCGGGTTAGACACCTTGGATTCTCACCTAATCTAACGACATTACGCAATATAAAATGCGGTGTAAGAAGATTTAGGTTGGGCGACTAAGGCATACTGTCTTTCCCAAGAAGTGCAGAAAACGATCAAGGCGCCGAGGTACACGGTTGAGTCAAGAGTGCCGGGTGAGGTTGAACCACATCTGCCATTTTTGACAAGTCTTGGCAAATGATGCACTTGGCCCAAAGATACCCCATAGGGTGCAACCTCGTAAATATAAGCCCTATAGGCAAAAAGGATAAGAGGTTGCGATCAAAAGCTGGTTGTTGGCAGAACCTGATGGGAAGAGCTAACCTTGTATGGTCGATGTACGCTTCCTTGAAGGGGAAATCATGGGGAAGATAAAGGGCAGCACCCTCCATTAGGGAGCTGATAAGTTCTATAAGACGCAAATGTCACGAGGCTTCTTGTTTGCGAAAACATAAAGGCTTGTCATATTTGTGCAACAAATGAAGTTCTGCGAGCCTTCTAAAAAAAAAAAAAAAAAAAAGAGAGGGGAAGAAAGAATAAAGAACTCGCAGAACATAATAAAGTTAAGATGAGATCAATGGGTCGCTACATGAAAGTGTAGAGACGTCCTGCGATTTCATCGCAAGACGGCAATGTCATGGGGCTTTATGTTCGCAAGAATATTTAGGCCTGTCATATTGTCGCAACAATTCCTGAAGAGGCTAAAATACTATACAAAGAAGTTAAGATGAGATCAATGGGTTTTTGCATGAAAGTGTAAGAACGTCCTGCGATTTCATCGCAAGACGATAATGTCACGAAGTTGTATGTTCGCAAGAATGTTCAGACTTGTCATATTATCGCAAATAATTAATACAAAAGAGGTGGCAAAATAAGACCTTTACTTAGGAAGGCATGATAAGACCACAGAAATTAATGAAATTTATTGCATCAATATCACTGAAGAAATTATACAAGAATATACATTGTGAAGATCTGAAAAGAAGACAACTTCGTCAATATCATTGAAGAAATTTTACAAGAATATACATCAAGATATTTTGAAGAGAAGACAGCTCTGGAAATATCATTGAAGAATTTTACGGGAAGTCCTATTAAAAAAGACAACATCATTGAAGAATTTTAATTAAGACTTAACAAAAGATGCGATTTTCATAACAATCAAATACAGATAAATTCATATTCGTAAATATTTACGAGAATTACATACTTCTTATACTTCTCCATATATTGAATACTTCCCCAAAAAGTTGAATACTTCTTATAATTCTTCAAGAATATCTCATATTTATTATACTTCTTCAACGGATATTTAATTTTGCGAAGGTTAAGTACTTATTATACTTCTTCATACAATGAGTAATAATTTTTATACTTCTTCATATATTGGGCAATTCTTCATAAATTGAATGCTTCTAATACTTCTTATACTTCTTAAGGGTATTTCATATTTGGTATACTTCATATTTTCTATACTTCAAGGGGAGATTTATTATTTACTTCGAACATTCCGTAGAAAGTAAAAGGCTTATATTTCTTATACTTTGAAGGGAAGATTTCTTATTCATAATCACAATAAGAAGAAAATTCGTAAGATAAATTCAGAAGGATATTCTAATACTTTCAGTGGTAGTTGATCATTTGAAGAGAAACAATAAGGGGAAAGGGAATATTAAGCTAAGTCTTTAAGATATATTATTTCTCTCCATATGATCAAGTTATGCGAATAAGGGAAATAAACATCAAAGAAAGATTAATTCAAATTAAGCTTTGGAAAATAAATTGTTGGATTGATTGAAAGCATAATCAAGAAGAAAGTGTTGTATGAAAAAGTTACAGAACAGATATACAAAAAGAATGAAGTTATTCTTCAGTGATCTGTTCCCATCAAAATGATCTTCTTCTTCAACTTCACTATCATCTTCAACTTCACTTTCGAAAATTTCCGGATATGGAGTATCTTCAGAATTTCTTCAGAAAGGAGCGTATGGTACTTCTTGAGAGGAATTTCATTATCTTCGAAAATCTTGTGAGTCATCTTAGCTCGAAAACGCTTGACATATAAACTATGGTTATGCTGGGAAATTAGAAGCTGAGATCTCAAGTCATAAATTTTCTTATTACGATTAGCAAGGAGAGTTTCCAGATTATTATCTATCTTCGCAAGATTTTCTGCAGCAAGAAAAGAAATTAAGAAATTGGTTAGCAAATTATGAAGGAAAAGTAACTAAAATAATTATCATCGCAAAGAATTTACCTTCTAGTTGCTTCTTATCATCACGAAGAGAAGAAATTTCAAGCTTTAATTGATTATTCTCCTCAAGAAGAGAAGAATTATCAATTGCGATGCTCGCAGATTGTGAATTATCTTCGTGACAAGATATTAACTCTGCGTTATCAATATTTAGATCTTCTATTTTCTGACGGAGACTTGAATTTTCAACCTCCAACTTCTTACAACGATTTAAAGTTTTCTTCTCAGCAATAGAATGACATCTTTCCCAATCAGAAGCAGCTGCACAACTAACTCTTCCAACCTAAACAAGAAAAAAGGGGTTAGAAATCGATAAAATAAGGAAATAAACAAGGAATAGAGAAGAAACTTACCATGCTGCCTAAAGCATATAATGAAGCAGGAGAGACGAATCTTGAAATTCATTTGAGGGAATTATTATCAATAACAGTAGGAACTTTACAAGCCTTCGCAATAAGTTTGCGAGCATTCGCTGTGGGAGAATTTCCTAATCCACGAGAAGAATGGAGGAAAGCCTCAGAAATGCTAACCATTACTGAGGCAAAAGTTTCTGGGATACTATAATCTTCATTCCCACCTTCATCAATATCATCATCATCTCCTTTGTCAGAAAGGGTATCAGAATTAGAACTAAAGTCCTTCTCAGGAAATTTATTATCTTCATCACCAAGATCTTCCTCATTGTCCTTATTATAGGAAATTACATTGGAATGGGATTTGGTTGAGAGTATCTTCTTTTTCTTTCTCTCGTAAACAATATCTTGGAGTTTTCTTTTTCCTTTGCGAAGAGCATCATCCTGACTATCAGAAGCTTGAGAAACCTTCGCAGAACGAAGAGTTTGTTGCCTCGCTGTAAGTCTTTTAGAAGAAGTGGAACTTTTATTTTCACTCGCAACAATCTCAGGAAGAAGTGGAACCTGTAAATTCAAATAAGGATAAGAAACAAAGGCAAAAATATATTGTTTATAAAAATACAAGAGTGTTTCTTACCTCATTTGAAATTAAAGGTAACAAAAAGATAAGGAAGTGGAAATACATACATTTCTAAAAACCCAAGGTTGATAATAGCGGTTACGAAGATTCGCAGGAAATTCTACTATCCCAGTAATATAAGAACCTGATAACATTAAAGGGTACTTATACCAATCTTCATCATTAGAACGACGAGGTGTCTTATTATTTCCTGAAGCATAATCAATATCGTGCATGAGAAGATCATCTGCTGCGATATTAGCTTTACGATGAAGACGAACACCCCAACGATTATCTTCTTTCCTCGCAGGAATTAGTGTGTAATTTTTGAAGAAACCCTCAACTGTATAATTCGCAGCAACAATTTCTATATTCTCAAACCCAGGTTTTCTAAGATCAGTTGAATATAAAGATTTCCCAAAAGCAGCACGATTTGCGAATTTAACTAAGAGGCGAATGCAATCACCAGTCAATTGATAAATGGCACAAGAAAAATTGGGGTGGGAAATAATTTCGTAGAATAAAGGAAAGTTAACATCATAAAGAGGAAGAGGAAGACCTGCGAGGATTTGACCTCGTGAGATTAAAACTTTCTGATCATCCCAAACATAGTTGGTAAAGAGCTTCACACAGAGAAGACTTATTATCATAACCTTCAATATCAGAAAGAATAAGATCTCTATCAGCAAGATCCGCATTAAGTTGTTCAATAGTTTTCTTCTTTGGTGCCATTGAATATAAGAGGGAAAATAGGAAAGATAGAAGAGGTTACAGAGGCAGAAGCGGTAAAGAAGATGAGTAAGAGAATAAGAAACAAAAACAAAGGATAATATTTATAAGAGAGTTTGATGAAGATAAAAATTCATTAATACGAGTAAGCGTGAACGGTTGAAAAGAACGGTTACGAAGAAACGTGTCAGAAAGATAAGGGAAAAGTAAAAAGACGTGTTGTGAGTCTGAAGGGTGGTAATAACTACACTAAATTTACGAGAATAGGGATTCTCATGACATTTCTTCTTCATAGAATTGACATGAGAAGAGGCAAGATGTAAGTACTGAATATCGCAAGATAATAGTTCACGAGTATCGGGAGAAAAGAGTTATAAAATGTTACGATGATAGAAGAAGCGCAGAGAAGTATGAAGTTTTGCGAGGATGGAGTAATTTTGCGAGTATGAGTTGCGATGCTTCGTAACTCATGTACAGTTGTATAAGTTTTACTATAAATAGGAGTTCAAATGTAAAATTCGAGAGGTTCTTTTGGTGAGTGTTAGAAAATATCTCAGGAAAGAGAATAGAGAAAGTTGTAACTATTCTAATTCCATTTAGATACTTCTTTGTGATCAATTGAGAACATTAATAAGAAAATTGTTATTCATCATCAAGAACTTCTTGAGTTTTTATTAATTCTATTGAGGGTGTAGTTGTAGGTTATTCTGCAACTACAGCTAGTATAGAGCGACAACGCCTTCAGGATGCAACCAGGTTTTCCCTGACTATACAAGAGGAATATGGCACTCCAGCAAGTTCATATTGCTCAACTCTCAGATAATTAATGTTGCTAGACAGGAAGCCCTTCTAGTGTAGAGCCATTAATTAATTATCTTAAATCGTTTAAATATCCAGCAATATTCTACGAGTTATCGTTTGAATATCCAGCAATATTCTACGAATCATCAATTAATCGCCTGAATATCCAGCAATATTCTACGATTTTCAGTTATATTTCGTCATTTCAATTCGTGGTTCTTCCCAGCAGAATTCCACGAGTTAGTGATAAATGTTCAACGAAAATAGGCATCTGAGCATCGAATAAGTCTTGACAAAAATGGTGCAAGTGTAATTAGCAAATAATACACAAACCAGTATTTTGAATGCACGAATGAGCATTTCAAAAAATATGAACGAACGAGGAACCTATGCAAAATAGGAAGGAAAAATAATAATAATAAAATATTAACAAAAGCGCCAGGGGACTGGGCTCACCAGCCGGCCGGTCATGCTGTGACCAGTCCCGCGCCCAATTTTATATTTTATCATGTTTTAATATTTTCCTGATCTCATGAAAATCCTCTCGTTCGAGCAAGTTTTCTTTATTTCAAAGAAATTATCTAAATCACATGATTTTATAAAAAAATAATAAAATTAGAGAGAAAGGTGTCATGGGACCGCCGGCCGGCCGGTCATGCCCTGGACGTGGCCGGTCCCACACCTCACATCCCCATTTTTTTTATTATTCCTCCTAAAATTATGAAAATTCCTTGATGTTTTATGAATTTTCTTTAAAATCATGAAAATTACCTAATTTCATGTATTTTTTATCTAAATCACATGATTTTATCAAAAAATAATAAAATTAGGGAAAGGTGTCATGGGACCCCCGGCCGGCCGGTCATGCCCTGGCCGTGGTCGGTCCCACACCTCATGTCCCCATTATTTTATTATTCCTCCTAAAATTATGAAAATTTCTTGATTTCATGAATTTTCCCTAAAATTACCTAATTTGATGTATTTTCTCTAAAATCATAGAAAATATTAAAAAATTAGGAAAAACTTGTGGGACCGGGCTCTAGCCGGCCGGCCATTCCCTAGCCGGTCCCACACGCCCCTTGTTTTATTATTATTTGGTGTTTTGTTTCATGATATTATGAGAACTCCCTGATTTCAACAAAATATCTTGGTTTTCAACAAATCCCTTTGATTTTATGTAAAATTCCCTAAAATCATGAAAATTATATAAAATTAGGAAGAGTGTTTTGGGACCTGTGCCCATGGCCGGACGTCCATGCCTTGGAATTTTCCGGTCCCACACTCCCATTTCTTATTTTATCTTATTTTATTTTATCTCTCATCTTATGGAAGTTTCCTAGTTTTATCAAAACTCTCCAGTTTCATGGAATTTCCCTCAAATCGGAGAAAATACATCAAAATTACATAAAACTGGGAAATATGTGGGACCATGCTTGTCAACCATCCGGCCATGCCCTATCCATGGACGGTCCCGCACCTTGCAATTCCCTGTTTTATTTATTTTTCCTCATCTCATGTATTTTTCCCAGTTTCAGCAAAACCATGGATTTTGCATATTTTCTCCAAATGTTGCTCAAACGTGCACCAGAAAATATCAAAATTCTCAGGACTGAAACACAGACATTATGGTGACACGGGCACATCCCCTTGACCGACCGAGGGTGACCCTGAGGCTTGCAAACAGCTGGTCCCGCATGTTTTAATGATTTTATCCTAATTTGCTCAACTGCTCATATTAGGTTCAAACTCTTTCCAAACAATTAGAAATTTGCTCAAAAGACCATCCACTAGTCCCACACGCACCAAGAGCCGGTCTCATGACCTCTTGGTCGGTCCTTTGTATTTTCATAATACCCGGTTTTATTATTTGTCGCTCACACGAGCATTATTTCAGTGATTAAATCAGCATTTAACCATTATTTCACCAACTGGTCCTCAAAAGACTTTGGTGTTTTTGCTCATTCGAGCATCTGGGCGATACATGGTGAACCCGTCATCCCATGTAGCCGGTCCCTGTGTCACTCTGTATTTATTTTCAATAAATCATCATTTCGGTAAAATTAGGGTTTTGAATCTAGAGCTCTGCAGAAACGTGATTATGAGCAGATTCAAACACTTTGATAATTTTATGTTGATTCCATGATTAACATTTTTATTTATTTTGCTCGACCCAGCATGTAGTTGCAGAATAACCTACAACTACACCCTCAGTAGAATTAGTAAAACTTGAGAAATTCTTGATGTTGAATGACAACTTTCTTATTAATCCTCTCAATTGATTACAAAGAAGTATCTAAATGGAACTAGAATAGTTACAACTTTCTCTATTCTCTTTCCTAAGATAATTTCTAATACTCACCAAAAGAACCTCCTGAATTTTACATTTGAACTCCTATTTATAATGAACTTTATACAACTGTATATGTGTTGCGAAGTATCGCAACACATCTTCGTACGATTATTCTATCTTCGCAAATCTTCATACTTCCCTGTGCTTCCTCTATCTTCGTATTGTTTTGTAACTCTTTCCTCTTATATTTGTCACGATGTTCGTAAGTTAATGCCTTGTGATATTCGGTACCTACATCTTGCCTCTTCTCATGTCAATTCTGCAAAGAATAAATGATCGTAAGAACATAATCGTTACTTAGTCTTTTAGAATTTGGACACGTCTTTTGTAACCGTTCTTTTCTAGTTATTCCCTTATATAAACTCTTTTATATTCTCTTCCTTTTCTTCTTCTTATTTTCTCTTTTTACTTCTACAATTTTGTCTTCTTATCACACTCTCCATTACCATTTTTTCCTCCTGTTCATATCATCATGAGTTCTCCAAGGTAATTTTCTTCTATCTTCACGTTTTTCACTTGTTTTCCTCTTTGATTTCTGTATAATTTATTGTTTGATTTTGGTTTATTTCAGCAAAACTATTCCTCAGGTGAAATCTCCACCCAGAAATTCAAGCCCTAATCTTCGAAGAAGAAAATCCGAGAATCAAAAGGTAGTTAAAATACTTTGTCTTCTTTCTTGAACAATATATTGTTGCCTCAGTTTTTAATCTACATTTTGATTCGTAGGCTGGTGAAAAATCCAATCCCAACAAGAGATCTCGAGTGATTAAACCCACACCAATAATTTCAATTGATGACTTCCTTCCTGAGATGGATAAGGAATTTCCCTCTCCTCCTCGTGAAAATACTTCTTCGCAAACTCCTGCCTCTACTCCATTACCCAGTTTTCAATCTCCCACCAATGTTAATTTATCAACACTTCTTCAAGATCAACCCTCGCAAAATACTTCTTCAACATCTTCTCTTGAAAAGCCTATCTTGACTCCTAATCCTTTGAGTGCTATTGCTCCAGACAATTTACAACTTGCTCTTATTCCTTCAAATTCTTCTCCTCTTCCTCAAGAAATTCGAGATGGAATTTACTCAACTTTTCGAATGTTATCTGAGGTTTTGAATAATACTGCGAAGTCTACTAATGTTCGTTCGCAATATGAGTTTTGCGAAGCACTAAATAATTTCATCAATCCTGATATTTCTACTTCACGCCAATCCTTGGAAAAAGAAGTTTAATTTCTTTTCCAATCTCTGAAGTCTTCAAGAGCAAAATGTGAGAATCTCCGCAAAGAGAATTATCAGCTTCAGAATGATTCTCTTGATTGTGCGATCCTTCGCAAAAGGAATGATGAATTGAAAGGTATGATTACTATCTTCATATTTTCCCCTTTTGTTTACTTTTGTTCTTCATATGTTTGAAACACCCATTAAAACCCATTACCCTTTATATAATCCATCCAGAAATGTAGAAGATTGGTACTTCTCCATGAATCAGATGCAACAGAATATCAAGCCAAGCATGAAAGCCTCTTGAACCAATTCTCCCATTTATCTAATCTTTATTCGTGTGCTCTTGATAATTTTGATGCCCTTTTTCAAGAGAATACCCAACTTATTTACGACCGATTTTTTTTGAATGATGACATATCTCAACTTACTTCTTCTTTAACTAAAGCCGGCTTGAGAGTAGAAACCTTATTAGAAGAGAACAAAACCTTATCAGAAGAGAAATGCTCGTATTTGAATACAATGATCGTTTCTTCGCAAAAATTAGATACTCTTCAGAATAAATGTTGCGATCAAGAAAATCTTCTTTCTTTGTTAAAAGGTGAACTTGAGGAATTAAAGAAGTCTTCAGATGCAGAGAGAAGTTCTTTTTCCGTTGATAAGAAGTCCCTTATTAATAAGAATATAATCTTAAGTACTAAGAAGAATCAATTTGAAGAAGATTATTCTGAACTAAAAAGTCTTAATACCAAACTTGCGAAGGATAAAAATTTTCTTCTTTCTAAAGATCAGAAGCTTCAATCTAGACTTAAAGGATTAGTTGGTGATGGTTTTGATAATGCGATAGATCAAATGAAGAATTATTGTCTATCTTTAGCTCAATCTCTTATTTCTCAAAGAGAAGGTAGTCATTAAAATTTGACTGCCTCTGATGTATCTTTAAATTTTGTTATATTCGCAAATTTGACCCTTTAAATTTTGTTTTACTCGCAGAATCTGAGAACAACCTTCGCAATGCTAAGGCTGGATTAGAAGCCTCATGTTCTGAGCTTCGTAAGAAAAATGCTTTGCTTTCTACTCGCTTAATCAACTCTCGTGATCGTGCTACTCGGAGATTCAACTATCTTTCTTATTCCAAAGATATCGAAGATACCAACCATCAGAAAGCTATACTTCGTGAAAGTCATCTGAAAGCTCAAGTCTTTGCGAATAACATTCTCTTATCAAGAGCCTTGCCTCCCAGAAAATTACTCCTCTGAAAATATCTGACGATGAAGTTGTTCGTGAGCCTGATAGTGATTTTGATTATGAGAGTGATGATGAAGGACTTGATGATGAAAAAGAATCTATTCCTCAAGGAGATGTTCCTGTTGCAGATTCTTCAAAGGATGATATTTCGCAAAAGTCGAAAGTTGCTAATGACCCTGCTCATCTTAAAGATCCAGCACAGAGCGTTGATGAATCATAATAATATTCTTTCTCAAATTATCATTTATTCTCTTATTCTCCTTTCCTTTGAACTCCTTCTTTCAGCTACTGTTGGTTTTCTTTTTGCAAACAATTATGCTTACTATTTTTGTTCTTTTAAGAAGTACATTTGATATTTTGCGAAGGTGATTTGACCTTTCTTAAATTGAATGCTTTCCTTATTTGCATCATTTGATCATATGAAAAGAAATAATATAACTCAAAGAATATAGTTTAGTATCTCCTTTCCCCCCATTATTGCTCTTCAGATGATTAAACATTGTTGGAAGTATTAGAATATCTGCCCTAATTCAACTTACGAAGCTTCAGCTTGTTGTGATTGTGAACAAGAAATCCTCCCTTTGAAGTATAAGAAATACGAGGTATGAAATATCCTTAAGAAGTATAAGAAGTATAAAATATCTTTAAAGAAGTATTAGAAGTATTCAATCCGTAAAGAATTATCCAATGTATGAAGAAGTATAAGAATTATTCAATCTATGAAGAATTACTCAATGTATGAAGAAGTATAATAAGTACTTAACCTTCGCAAAATGAAGTATCCATTGAAGAAGTATAATAAATATGAGACGTTCTTGAAGAATTATAAGAATTATTCAAGTTGTGGAGAAATATTCAATATATGAAGAAGTATAAGAAGTATGTAATTCTCGTAAAATTTAATGAATACGAACTATCTGTTTTTGATTGCGAGCAAAATCGCATCTTTTGTTATATCTTCATGAAAATTCTTCAATAGGGATGTCTTCTTTTTTAGGACTTCATGATTTATATTCTTGTAAAAATTCTTCAATGATATTGATGAGTCTTCTTTGTCAGAACTTCATGATATATATACTCTTGTAAAAATTCTCCAATGATATTGATGGAATAATTTTCATTAATTGTTGTGGTCTTATCATGCCTTCCTAAGTAAAGGTCTTATTTTGCCACCTCTTTTGTGATAATATTTTTGTATTTGCGACAATATGACAAGTTTGAACATTCTTGCGAATATACAACCTTGTGACATTATCATCTTGCGATGAAATCGCAGGACATTTTTACACTTTCATGTAATAACCCATTGATCTCATCTTAACTTCTTTGTTATGTTCTGCGAGTTCTCTTTGTATATATATATATTATTTTATTTTTTTAGAATTCTCGCAGAAATTCAGTTGTTGCACAAATATGACAAGCCTTTATGTTTTTGTAAACAAGAAGCCTCGTGACATTTGCGTCTTATAGCACGTATCAGCTCCCTAATGGAGGGTGCTTCCCTTTATCTTCCCCTTGGATGCCCCTTCAAGGAAGCGTACATCGACCATACAAGGTTAGATCTTCCCATCCGGTTCTGCAAACAACCAGCTTTTGATCGCAACCTCTTATCCTTTTTTCCTATAGGGCTTATAGTTACGAGGTTGCACCCTATGGGGTATCTTTGGGCCAAATGCATCATTTGCCAAGACTTGTCAAAAATGGCAGATGTGCTTCAAGCCAACCCGGCACTCTTGACTCAACCGTGTACCTCGGTGCCTTGATCGCTTTCTGCACTTCTTGGGAAAGACAGTATGCCTTAGTCGCCCAACCTAAATCATGTTACACCGCATAATATTGCGTAATGTCGCAAGATTAGGTGAGAATCCAAGGTGTCTAACCCGGATAGGTACCCCGTTATTGGGTTGTACCCCATAAAGTTCCATGTACTCAAGTGCCTTGGTGGTGTTCTGGTGTCCCTGAGCCATGCTTATAGGTACCCCCTTAAATGACGTACTTTAGGACTTTGCCTCTTACGAAATGTTGCTTCGCGAACTAGGTTGTACGCCACAAAGGTTTGCCTGTGTAATATTTCTGCGGCTTTATTTCTTTTTTGAAAGATGATCACAGATTGCGGTCTTTTATTCTCAAATTGCGGTCTTTTATTCGCAAGTTAATGTGTGCGTCTTTCTTTAATGAAAGTTAATCGCAATAAAAATTCGTAATTTTTGCATATTTCCTGCGAGCAAACAATATTCGTAAAATTTATCATGAGTTTTATGGATAATACCTTTTCAAATACAGTCTATTCCAAGGTCTACCAAGTCTCAAACCCATGTCTCTCCCTTCTGGATCCATCATCCGATAAGCTCCGCTTCCCACAACCTCTTTGATAACATATGGTCCATCCCATTTTGGTGCTAATTTTCCTCCATTTTATTTCTGATATGGAGGTGTTTCTCGCATGACCAAATCACCTGGTTGATATTCACGTTCAATGACTCTCTTGTTGTATTCTCGAGCTAATCGTTCCTGATAAATCTTCATATGGTGCAACACCTTTTCTCTTTTTTTCTTCCAAATCATCCAGTTCACTTAATATTACCCCTGCACTTAAATTTCTTTCCCAAGCTTCTTTCTTTGTTGTCGGAATTACAACCTCTGTTGGTAATACTGCTTCTACTCCATATGTTAAGAAATAAGGAGACATTCCAGTTGCCTCTCTTCTAGTTTTATTGTATGCCCAGACTGCACTAGGTACTTGCTCGCACCACCCTTTGAGATGTCCTTCTAATTTCTTTTTGATTGTATCTGCGATTGTTTTATTTGTTGCCTCTGCCTGTCCATTAGCTTGTGGATATAACGGAGTTGATTTCCCACATTTTATCCTAAAAGCACTTAGTAACATCTCTATATTCTGCCCTTCAAATTGTTTTCCATTATCAGATACTAACTGTCTTTGGAACTCTGTATCTTCAAATGTTGTTCTCAAATATGAACGTAAAAACATCTTTATCACGAATATGTTGTCTTTGCTTTTACTTCTGCGAGCTTCGTGAAATAATCATTGCGACTATCAAATATCGCCTTTGTCCAGGATCCAGGAAGAAATGGTCCAACAATATCCAACCCCCATTTCCCAAAAGGCCAGCAGCTTGTTGAAGAAGTTAATGTTGCCCCGGTGCATGAATTCTTTTACCATGTCGTTGACATTCCTTGCATCTTCGTACGAACAATTTTGCGTCTGTATGCATATAAGGCCAGTAATATCCTTGTATCTTTGCTCTGTACACTAGAGATATTCCCCCACTATGATTGCCAGCTTCTCCTCCATGTAACATCTTCAATATTTTTTCTTCTTCTTCACGAGTTAAGCACCTGAGAGGTGGTCCACTGAAAGATTTTCGTAGTTTGTTGCACGAAAATATTTAATTTATGTACTTCTAGTCTGTTCACGACTCTTTAATTTATGTACTTCTAGTCTGTTCCTTCTCGTAGATCATAGTTTGTTGCACGACTCTTTAATTTATGTACTTCTAGTCTGTTCCTGGATACTTCTCCTGTTGCGAGATATGCATGAATTTCTTTTCTCCAATCTGCGATGTTATTTGGTAATTCTATTTCGACTTCCATCGCAACTGCCTCCTCAATTTCTTCTTCTTTGTTCACCGATGGGTGTTGAATCGTCTGAATTTTGATATTTCTTGTATTAGGATTTGTCATCATACTTGGATGCAAAAGCATCTGCGAGTCGATTGTATTTCCTTGTTATATGACTCCACTTTAATTTTGGTATCTTCGCAGATAATTCAGCAACAAGTTTCTTGTATTTCTTCAAGGAAGACTCATTTGTGGTATATTCCCATTTAATTTGACAAATTACCAGCTGCGAATCACTTGTTATCCTTATACTTTCAAGCTTCTTTTCTATTGCGATCTTCAATGCGTGCACTACAGCTTCGTACTCTGTTTCATTGTTCGTGGATGCAAATTCTAGTCTGAATGAGAATGCTGTTCTTTCTCCTTCTGGTGAGATCAACACAACTCCAATTTCATTCCCCTCACTGTTGGATGATCCGTCTACTAAAATCTCCCATCTATTTGGTTCTGTTAACAAGTCTTTTGGATTCCCAAACTCTTCTTCAACATCCATTATTTCTTCTACTGCTTCATCTTCTTCCAAAGGAAATTCTGCCAAGAAATCTGCGACGAATTGTGACTTTTGCGATGATAATACTTCGTATTTTGTCTTTTAATGGTTTACTTGTGCATTCCACGTTTCTATTCTCCCTGACCTTTTGGTGTTCTTCATAACTGATTCAATTGGCACCTTGGTTACCAATTTTATCACATGTGCTTGGAAGTATATTCGTAACTTGAATGATGCATAAACCAGGGCTAAGATTAACTTCTCCATTTTAGAATAATTTCTCTCTGCTGCGTTAAAAGTTTTACTGATGTAGTAAATGGGCCTTTCTATTCCTGCGTGCTGTTCGCAATGAATCGCACTTAGAGCATATGGAGTTGTTGCGAGGTATACCAATAATTCTTCGTTTTTCTCTGGTTTCTGTAATATGGATGTATTTGTGAGATATTCTTTGATTCCCTGAAAAGCGTTTTCACATTCATCAGTCCACTTGAATTTTGCTCCCTTCTTAAGTATGTTAAAAAAATGTTTACACTTATCTGACATTCGCGAAATAAATCTTCCGAGTGAAGCCAAGAGTCCATTTAGCTTTTGTACTTCCTTTACTGTTGCAAGTGTTGGCATGTCACGAACTGCTTGTAATTTTTCTGGATCAACTTGTATTCCCTCCTTTGATACTATATCCCAAGAATTTTCCAGACGCAACTCCAATTATACATTTCTCAGGATTTAATTTGATGCTGAACTTTCTCATTTGTTCAAATATTTCCTTCAAATCTTGCACATGATCTTTGGCTTCTTTGCTTTTTATCAACATATCATCTACATATACTTCCAAAGTTTTATGTATCCACTTTGCGAACATTTTTTCAACCATTCGTTGATATGTATCACCCGCATTTCGCAAACCAAATGGCATCTTCACATAACAATACAAACCTCTTGGAGCAAAAAAGGCAGTATGTTCTTGATCTTCTTCTGCGAGTGATATTTGATTATACCCTTTATATCCATCAAGTGAAGTGACTCTATCATGTCCTGCAGCTGATTCCACCATTTGTGGTATGTATGGTAATGGAAATCTATCTTTGGGGTAGGCTTTGTTTAGATCAGTGAAATCTATACAAATTCTTATCCCTTTATTCTTTTTCGGAACAATGACCATATTCGCAATCCATTCTGGGTATTTTGCTTCCCTTATGATTCCTGCATCCATCATCTTTTGTAATTCTTCTTCTATCTGTGCATGATAACTTTGTGATATCTTCCTTATTCTTTGTTTGAATGTTCTTACGTTTTTATCGATGTTCAATCTATGACACGCCACTGATGGATCAATTCCTGGTATCTCATCTACACTTCCTGCGAATATATCATTATATTCTCGTAAGAGATCAATAGTTCTCTTTTCTTCTTCTTCATCCATCTTAGTTCCAATTCGCAAGAATAAAGGCTCCTCTTTACTTCCAATATTTACTTCTTTAGTTGGTTCAGCTGCAACATAGCTTGGACTTTGCTCCCCCATAGGTGTTGGTTCTTTGATTATTTTTGCTGGTTCCCCTTCTTTTTCTGGAATCTCACTTGGTATTCCTCTCCCTTCCTTTGCTCTTATTGTATACACTCTGAATTCTTCTTCCTTTTTTACCTCCTTCGCAAGTTTTCTATGAAACTGTTTCTTTCTTGCTCTCCCCCCACACTGTTTTACTTCAATCTGATAACAAAATTTTGCACTATCAAGATCTCCTTTTATTTCCTGTATTCCATTTGGTGTAGGAAATTTGATTTTCTGATGTAATGTTGAAGCAACAGCTTTGATTACATGAATCCACGACCTTCCTATCAGCATATTATATGGAGATTCCATATCTATCACACATAAGACTATATGTGTTTCGATTTCTCCTAGCAATATTCGCAGTGCTATTTCCCCCTTAGATTTTGTTGTAGATTTTCCTAATCCATGAATGAGACATTTTGAATTTGTGATTTCTTCATCTTTAATTCCCATCCCTTTAAGTGCATGATAGAATATGATATTAACATAACTCCCTGTATCAACCAAGATTCAGTTTAATTTCCATTTTTCTATAGCTTTCTTCTCTTCTCGCATGACTGGAACTGTGATCACCAATGGTGAAGTGTGGTCCAAGTCTTCATTTGGAATTTCTGCTACCGAAAATGTGATTTTCTGTTTTTCCCATTCTTCTAAAGTTGTTATTTTCTCCTCCTCCATGATCTTTCTTCCTCTACAATCTCGCTTGTATATCTTTCCCTTCATGTTATTATGAAATTCATCAATCATTGTCTTTGTGATCATATTACATTCTTCTTTTTTGCAATATCCATCCACTGACTCCATTTGATCTTCAAATTTTCCAAAATTCCTTCAAATTTTGGCTATCACAATCCCTGTTTCTAGCGCCAATTATGTAGTTGCAGAATAACCTACAACTACACCCTCAGTAGAATTAGTAAAACTTGAGAAGTTCTTGATGTTGAATGACACCTTTCTTATTAATCCTATCAATTGATTACAAAGAAGTATCTAAATGGAACTAGAATAGTTACAACTTTCTCTATTCTCTTTCCTAAGATAATTTCTAATACTCACCAAAAGAACCTCCTGAATTTTACATTTGAACTCCTATTTATAATGAACTTTATACAACTGTATATGTGTTGCGAAGTATCGCAACACATCTTCGTACGATTATTCTATCTTCGCAAATCTTCATACTTCCCTATGCTTCCTCTATCTTCATATTGTTTTGTAACTCTTTCCTCTTATATTTGTCACGATGTTCGTAAGTTAATGCCTTGTGATATTCGGTACCTACACAACAGTCAGTAAATTAAATTAATATTTTATTCGGTCCTACTACCAATAAATTCATTAAACGAGCAATATTTGCTCGAACTGGCAATATTTTCTCGAACCGGCAATATTCACTCAAATTAGCAATATTCGTTCAGACTAGCAATATTTTCTCAGATCAAAGAATATTGGTTCAACTATCAACATTCAACAATTTAGCAACACAGTTTTCTCGTTTTAGGTTATAATGGTACCTCATCTCAGCAAACATACATTTAATTCATGAGTTTCGGAACATTTGCTAAAACGTGTTCAACTCAGCACTACATGGACTCATCGTCCCACAAAGTCAGCAACTGACTCCACAATCACGAGATTTCAATCGTGTCACAATGGGGGGATATTAACTAGGGTTTTGGTCTAGCGGTCTACAAAACGTGTGTTCACCCACGATGAGAATGTGAGCAAGTCGTGCAATCAGTTGGAAGAATCAGCAAAGTAGTGGGTAGAAAATTAACCAAGTTTCCGCATGATGAGTAATTGGTTTAACACGATTTCCCACTTTCCCACTCTATGATTCCAACAACTGTCATACTTCATGGGATCATGGTGTTTTCAATTTCGGCATTATAAAATGTCTCTGAATCCTAATTGAAACAACGACATTGAACAACATTCGAAGATTCGAACAACTCGAACACTTTCGTCTAGCAATTTCTCATTAAAGTTCATACATATAATCTTTCGTCTACACGAACTCAGAGAAATCACTCTCAATTGAGCAAAATTCAATCATTCAGAGCATTTTCACGCTGAATTCACAACACACCTACAATCTCAGATCACCATTAATCTCACGCATTTCTCAGCTTCACTCCTACAGATCAACCCATCCTCTCTTGTGACCTAATTAACTCTGGAACGACCATTGTTCTTGGTTCAGGCCGGAGTCTTACAGATTGATCACTCGAACTTAAAGAACTCCCTTCTTGCAGTGCATCTGTGTGAGGTTCAACATTTCGCTTGGTTCAAAGAGTCCCCACACGGTCGACTCTTCAATTCTATAAAAACCAGCAAATCGTTTTTCTCCATCTACAGATTGGAGACCACAGTGGGAGATTAATCTCTCGGTTGCAATCTCTCATTTTCACAAGATGGTTGGTCTTAGGTCAGGATCGGTTACAAATCCTAACGCAAACATTGCTAGCACTTGCAACAATGAAAATATCCCGGAAACTGTTCCGGCCACTAACACTGATGGTGGTGACATTACTCCTCCTCATTCCAACACGGAAGGTCATCCTTTGTTCGGCCGACACCCTGAAGAAGTCAGAGGAAGTCCACCACCTACCATTGTTGATATCATCAAAGCACAAGAGACTCTTGCGAAGAATCGGACAGATATGGCTGCATCACAGCAGAAATTATTTGACCATCTGAAGACCCTTACTGACAAACTGTCGGAGAAATAGTCAAGAAAAAGGGAAAGAGAAGGAGAAACCCTCAGACACTGATCCTGAGGTGATTTTGATTCATGCAGTGGATGATGACGAAGCCGACAAAGCTGCAGGTGATTCATCAGCAAAGGATTCATCAAACTTCATTACTCGTGAAGCCTGTAGCGTCTTCTGGAGAACCGTGGAAAGGGGAATACATCACATGTCCATCGTCACCAACCTCCTTATCCCGCCGCTACGCAGAGGATTCCTCTTCCTAAAGGTTACATTTCTCCAACTTTTACTCTGTATGACGGAACTGGCAATGCTCGAGAACACGTCTCTCGTTTCGTCGAAGCCTTGGGAGAACACGAACATAATCATGTTGTTCGGCTCAAGGAGTTTTCAAAATCCTTGAAAGGCAGAGCATACACCTGGTACAACAACATTGCACCGGGGACTATCAACAACTTGGGAGAAATGATCAATGCCTTCTACAGGAAGTACTTTTTCGTGTCAGATCAAGTCACTCTCTCTGACCTCGGAAGGATGTTTCAGAGGGTCAGTGAAAATCCCAATGACTATGTAAAAAAATTACGAGTCCAAGCCCTGGATTGCCATGGCCCAAATATCAGGGAACAGCAGCTAGTAGATTTGTGCATCAACGGCATGCTCCCGATTTATAGATCTCTACTGGAGAATCTTCGATTCCAGACTTTTTCAGAGCTTTACGAAGCTGCAAAGAGATCAGCAACCACTGCACTTGCTCTGTTATAAAGAGAAAAATCTACAAAGACTGAGGAAGCGTGTGACACTCGAGGAAGCATACGCCTGATCAAAAAACAGTATAACCTGTAGCCCTCTACAAACATTGTTTCATAAGGGAGCAAGCGCAAGGCGGAATCCCCGAACAAGCACGCTGCAGCTCCTCCAAAGACGTAAAAGAAGGACAAACCAGATACACAGACTCCTGGACAACGCACAGAGGCTCTTGATGATGCACCTGACTTTCTTCTCCCCATTGTAGAAGTGCTCGAACTACTAGATGCCTGGATACAAGATGGTTTAATCAAATTACCATATGTCAGGAGAGACCCAACTGAGGAAGACATGGAAAATCCTCGTTATTGCCGATTCCATAGGTTCGTCAATCACCCCACTAGTAGCTGCAAAGTCTTGAAACGCATATTCAGAGAAAAGGTTGAGTCATGAGAACTTAATCTTGGATCCGAAGGAGTGCACATGGATCCTCTTCCTATCAGGACTTTCTCTATTTCTGAAGCACCAGTCAAGGAAATAGTTCAGTCATTGATAGAACATGTCTGCGAGTTTCTCTATCTGTCGAAGGCGCAAAGGGGAGACATGTTCACGGCTTTGAACCACACAGTTTCCGTGAAACGCATGCTGATTCCAGATTTACCTTCTGAACCTTCAGCCACTGACAAATAAATGTATGACTGGGGACTGCTCATCATAGTGTACATTAAAGGAAATGAATTCAAAAGGGCATTTGTTGATGTTGGTACTGCTGTCAACATTATCCCTTTGAAAACTCTCAGAGCTGCTGGTATCGCTCGACAAGAGGCCACTCACACTCTCATAGCAATCAGGGACCATGAAGGGATTTACAGAGATGCATATGGCTTCATCACTCTCAAAGTTACGGAAAGTTTGGTCTTCACTGAAACCAAGTTTTACATAATCCGGGAAGACCCTGGATATGACATGATCCTCGGAAGAACTTGGATTCATGCTGGAAGGATAACTCTGATGCCTTCAGCACACTCTGCCGCCAACAAAGACTCTGAGTCGGAAGAGGAAACTAAAAACTTGGTAGGACTTACACAAGAATATGGAGAAAGTCCACACACCTTTGTCAAAAGGTTTCAAGCTCAGGCAAGTCTTATTCCTCCTCATGCTCCAATATTACCAATGTTCGGATATGCTACTCTGATACAGGGGCTCCTCCCTATGAACAATTTAGCAATTATTAAGAGTTACGAGTTGATAACTTCGCCTCGGAAATATTATACTCAATGGTTGTGTTCGGAGCATCTCCATCATTCCATCAAAAGGTTTATTACTGAAGACTTGGCTAAGCACGACAGGAAGTATACTGGATACTCTCCTCTGCACGAGTATCCGTACATGCCACAACCGTGGAATCAGCGTAAAATATTCAAGGCATGAACTGCAAGTTCGAACAGATTCGAGGAGGGAGATTTAGTTCTAAAGGCAACTAAACGAGATTTCCATTATGCAAGAAGATCCAATTGGGAAGGACCATTTATGGTTAATAAGTCCATAGCTGGAGGATACTACAAATTGATCAACACAAATGGCAGAACCCTGCTAGTAATTCTGTCTCAAGGCATTTATCTGAAATTATCAGATATTTGGGGTACTAGGCGTTTGAGTACTCATGATGTCTGGATTTTGCATTTTGGATTTTCTTTCATTGTATTTCAATTCCTCCAAAACGTTTTCAATACTTGCAATCAGTATTTGAATTCAACAATTTATCAGAAATTCAGTTCACTTTACTTAAAAGAAAATCTTTATCAAGTCCAAAATCAAAAGAAAATCCTCAGTCATAGACTCAACACCTATCAAAGATCAAAACCCAAATAAAATCTCTCATCTCATATAGAATTCATGTTCATGAGATTACGGGAAAGATACTAAAGAAAGCCATCGAAAAAAGATTTCTACTCCTCTGCCTTCTCCAAGACTTCCAAGGCTGACTTTTATGCCTCCAGCTTCCTGGTTAGATCAGCAACTTCATTCATATTCTTCAACACAACATCACTAGTAGGGAAAGGGGCATCACCCTTTACTGCTTTCTTGATAGCTTCAAGTCTTTCACGGAGCCACTTCATATTGAAGCCAAGTTCTTCAACATTCTTCATGTTGTACTCCTAATCAAAGAGTACATCTTGGGAAACAACATTTCTGGATGTAACTCGGATATCATCTATAACATGCAAGATAGCCTCTACTTGTTTCGTCAAGAAATAACTACATCCTGGATCCCGATTAACAACAATGTGTCCATACACTTCCCACATTTCCTTGTACATAGTAGCATATCCGATGAGAACGCTAAAACCTCCAACAAGCTGGTGATATGGGAGTAACTCACCAAATTGAGGATCAAAGGAAATACCTACAGTAGGATACTCGTGCACTATCATCTGGTTCTCAGTTACCGGAATATTGTCAATAATCATAGAGACAACTCCAGGGGAAGTAGCTTCTGCTGTTTCAGGTTCGGTTCTACCGCCTGAGACACAATTGGAGTTTCCAACACCTCCACGACATCAACAACCAGTACTTAATCATCTCGAGGAGCATTTGTCGTCAACAACTCCTGGACTGCTAAAATCATCATTGGATCCATGATTCCCAACTTCGTCGTTCGGCACCTAATGCGAAGATTACATGAGATTAGAATGATTCAAGGATGTGAGTCCAATATAGTCATAAAATCAGAAAAGTAAGTGAGTTAACATCATCTAAGTTCCTTATTATGCATCTAAGATATGTGCAAGTAGCATCAAAGTCATGAAACACGTTTTCAAAGAAACCCAGCTGAAGAAAATTTACACTTCCCTGTGTTCGACGATGAACTGTGAGAAATTTGTGTGGAGTATGGAGTTGGGTTATATACCATTCTCTTCGTATGGAAGTTATATACAACATGTAAAAAATATATGATGATTGGATAAACGATCAAGGAGATGTGGCCAAAATATTAAGCAATGCGCAATCTGAAAAAGTTCTCAAACTCTCCTGTAAGTTTACTATTTCTCCTTTTTCAGGTCCTGAACGTGCTCAGAACTTAAAAAGCTTCTATTTTAAAGCTTGGAAATTTCTTAGTCTTGAAAATGCATATGCAAACATTGGAATTCCGATTCCAGACGGAGGTTTTACGGCATTTTTATTAAAAAACTGAAGCCTGAAATTTTCCGACGACGTATTTCGCTGAAATTATGTGCATAGTCGCATGGATTTTCATTCATTCATGCACAAATAAGAAATCTTATACTTCTATAGAGAATCTATATGATAAATACTTACTAGGGGAGTCTCCAAACCACTTATAGGCTCGGCAATGTTGGAATCATCATCTACAACTCCGTTATCTCCATTCGGTTCGGGGATTTGAGAACGCTCCAAATTTTAATTTGATTCAGAATTTTGGGAGATTTTCACATCCTTATTACTCAATGAAGAGTGGGGTGCATCAACATACTCCTCATCCACGATAAATTCCTCCTGAATACATCAACAATGGTCAACACCAAATCATCCAGAAGCATATTATACTTGTTTAAATATAAAAGAGGGATGCTTTCATCAACTTCCTCGTCAGTATTGTATCCCTGGGTTGTTCGACAATGAGTGAAATGAAGACCATCAATAACAGACATAGTAAAATTCTACAACCAAATAACAAATATTGGTCCTGGTAAAGCGGGTGGAAGAAGTCACAGCGGAAAAGTATCAACAACTCACCAAAAAGGCGACTGGGGACTTTATGGTGTTGGGCACCAACTTGCAATTCTTGCTCCTGCCTTCTCCACCATAAACAATTTCCTCTGTTTCTGAGAAATTCACTTCAATTTGAGGTCTCACAGCATGACCATCCTGCAATAGGAAATTGATATGATAATTAAATACAATTATACAAGTTATATGAGGAATACGCAAAGAATACATACCGGTGAACTTCCTGGAGATGTCTTTCGCTTATCACCGCCAGAAATATTTCTCAATCTTGGACGAGAGGCACTCATGATAGAAGAAGAAGGCTCTTTCACTAAAGGTTGGGTGGCCATCACATAATCATTTAGACGTTCAAGCTGCTAGTCCCAGAATTCTATGTAACCCGGAGTTACATATGTGGTTCTATCAGCACAAGGGAACCAATAAGAGCTTCCTTCAGCATGTGTATGATCTAAACAGGTCTTAAGTTATTCCACTGATGGTTTTCTCCTTCGGAAAGTTGAGACGCATTGATCTATACCCATCTGACGGGCGGTTATATCAATGTTATACTCCTCCACCAAAAAATCTCCATATGTAGTTGATAATAGATGACCGGTAGTGCAACTCAGCATGAAAGATCTTTCGCCATCGCTCAAATCAGCATCGGATTTCAAATACTTACTTTCTCCAGTATTGAAAGTCGTCAATTAAGAAATGTAAGGAGGAATCACCACCCAAGGACGGAAGTTGAACTCAGACTCATCATCTAATACATCAATGAAGCGTGTTTTCGACTGAATTTTCTTTGTAGACCAACGCATAATCCTAGTGTTGTCTTTCTCATGGAAAATACGTTGAATATCAGCAGAGTTCAGACCTTGCAAGATACTACGGGGAATAAGTGCATAATTTTCGAAACGTGCCCACATCAGAGCTTGGAGAAACATCGTATTGGCATATCATTCAATCTTCATGAAGCTGTTCGAAACACTGGAGTCTATAACTAAAGAATCCAGTTTAGAATACAAAGAGCCCAGGAATAAGCTACCTAGTGGAAGTTGTTCATCTTGAGCCATCTTAATAGCAAAAGGGATTACAAATGGCTTCAACAAGGTTCCAGCGTCTTCAAACACGTCCCTGGACAGCCATAAGCACAAGAAAGAAGCAATAGACAACATACCGCCGGGTTCATCAAGAGGGACGTCTCATGGCCACCAGCAACCAATGAGCATAACAACCTTTTCCAGAAGCCTTGTTAATTCTCTCAATATCAGTTGTTAAAGTTTTGGAAACCGCTTTCTCTTCAGCTGTCCAAAGTTCTTCAGGAAAATTACCTGTAATTGGAAGATGCAATAAGGAAACTACATCTTCTAAGGTAATAGTGAAATCTCCCCAGATGCATATTAACGTGTGAGTTGGGATGCACCAGCGAGCAAGAAGAGCTATAATACCTCATGCATCATGAAATATATATAAGTCTCCAGCTGTCTGAATGGCCCTGGTAACTTGTGCTCTATCCATCATATCTCTAACACGAGGAAATCCCAGCATGTTCCTTGACCATCCAGAAAACTTCTATAAGGGTCGTCGAGAGAGCTTGAATTCAATCATTGAAGCTTGGATGAAACCTCGTTCAAGACAAAACCGGATAGCAGCTCGGGGAGTCACCAGTTTCTTTTAAGTAATTGTTCGGGGATTAACCAAAAGATGATACATTGGGGACTTGAGACGATTTTCAGTCTCTTGAACATCGAAGAATGCATCATCTATGTTCGGAACATTCTTGACTCCAGGTGTTTCTTCTTCTTCTTCAACAACATAAGTCTCATCCATACATGTTTCTTCTCTGGAGATGTCATCATCTACACACATTTCATCTCTGGAAGCATCATTGGCTGGGGAATCAGACAGCCTTGCAAAGCAGCTATGAAATCCACAACAATAATTATTTTCAGTTGTCTGAATGCGAATTTGGCGAGATGATGGATTCATGCAAACGGGAATTCCAACATCTAAAAAATGGTAATTCTTAACTCTCACCTCTTTCAATTTCATTAACAGTAGTGATTGTGCCACGAGGGTTAGCATGCAAAATTAGTTTGTTTATTGAAACCTGCAATAACGAACAAAACTTTATTAGTTCATAAAAAATGATTTTCTCATAAAATCATAGACATAATTTTCATAATGTGAACATTCACTCAACTGAACTTTGAAGTTTACAACGAGACATTATTTCATCATAAATAAATTGTCTAGTTTCGGAGGTTACTCAAAACCCACGTCTTGATTTTACAAAACAATGATTAGTGCAATTTATTCACGTAAATTTTCAAAAATTTATCTAATGAGAACAAATCCATGTGAATAAAATATGTCATCATATCCCACATTATATGTCACGGCTACATATATGTACATTAAAAAAAAATCTATTTTCCTTCGTATTAGCATTTTCTTTAAAAAAAAAAAATGAAGGTTTATGCTAGTTTTGTGAAAGCTCACACCTCTTGTGATAAAATATTAATTCTCATGAAAGCTCATACATGAAGTTTTATCACTGAACATAAGTTTATGTATATGAAGAAAACCTATTTTTCCTCATATGAGCGTTATTTTCTAAAACGAGGTTTATTTCGGTTTTGTGAAAGCTCACACATTTTAACGTAAGATTTTGTTTCCCATGTGAGGCTCATAAACAAAATTTTATCACTAAACACAAGTCTATTTTCAAAGAAAAATCTCTCCTAAATCAGGGATTATTATTAGTTTTCACTAACGATTGAACGAACATACGTTTAATAAAATAAGGGTTTTTCTCCAAAACTCACATTAACATATAAACATGTATAAAATTTCAACATGATGAAATCATGATCAACTCATGAAATCAACAAATCTTAAAAAAAAAATTGGACGCACCTGGTCGGCGCTGGCCGGAAGGTGCTAGCTCCGGTCGGACGGGTGGCGCTCCGACGATTTTTTCCTGCTGCTCCTGATGCTCGGACGTGAAGAGGGGAGGAAGATGATGAAGGTGGTTGGTCGTGTGGGAAGAAATAAAAAAAAAGATTTAATTCTTTTTATACCTAATTTTATTTCCAAAACCTAATTCCTTAAGGATTTCCCTTTTGGGCCCGGCCCGTGAATCCTAAACCGACCAAGGTTCCACCATCGAACCAGTGGTTCTACACCAATTTATGATCACTGGATGACGCCCTATTATGCCACTGGTTTCCGCTCAAACCATGGTTTGCTCATTCCGTCGAAATCCGGTAATCTCTTATCTCATAACTAAGTTCAATCACTTGTTTTAATTGACACCTGGAAAATCACCATTCAATGCTGAGTAAGGAACATGACTATTCCCTACTAAGCAGGGGACTTAATGTAGATGGTGGATTTTCGACAGAGGGTAAAATTATACAACTATACTCCAGATTCGGCAATCGGATGAGTATTGAGACTCATGTCTCTCGTTAAAGCATGAAAGATCGTACCACAAATCTCTGACTGAGAAGGTTGTCTCTCAGAGTATATGCAGATGTGTAGTCTCTCAGCTGAGGCCACAACACATCTCATAAATATTGAGCAATTTCAGTAATTACTCCGGATCCGGCAATCGGATGAGTATCGAGACTCATGTCTCTACAGCATGAAAGCTCATGCCATAAACCTCTGATGGAGAAAGTCTCTCAAAGAAGATACAGGTATGTAGTCTCCCAGATGAGACCACGGCACATCTCATACTGTATAGAATCGAAAGATTGGACGGCTCCTAGACAGCATGCCTGCTATTATAGAGCGACAACGCCTTCAGGATGCAACCAGGTTTTCCTGACTATACAAGAGGAATATGGCACTCCAGCAAGTTCATATTGCTCAACTCTCAGATAATTAATATTGCTAGACAGGAAGATCTTCTAGTGTAGAGCCATCAATTAATTATCTTAAATCGTTTGAATATCCAGCAATATTCTACGAGCTATTGTTTGAATATCCAGTAATATTCTACGAATCATCAATTAATCTCCTGAATATCCAGCAATATTCTACGATTTTCAATTATATTTCGTCATTTCAATTCGTGGTTCTTCCCAGCATAATTCCACGGGTTAGTGATAAATGTTCAACGAAAACAGGCATCTGAGCATCGAATAATCCCTGAAAAAAATGGTGCAAGTGTAATTAGCAAATAATGCACAGACCAGCATTTTGAATGCACGAATGAGCATTTCAAAAAATATGAACGAACGAGGAACCTATGCAAAATAGGAAGGAAAAATAATTAAAAAAAAAATTAACAAAAGCGCCAGGGGACTGGGCTCACCAGCCGTCCATTCAAGCTGTGACAAGTCCCGCACCCAATTTTATATTTTATCATGTTTTACTATTTTCCCGATCTCATGAAAATCCTCTCGTTCGAGCAAGTTTTCTTTATTTCAAAAAAATTATCTAAATCACATGATTTTATCAAAAAATAATAAAATTAGGGAAAGGTGTCATGGGACCTCCGGCCGGCCGGTCATGCCCTGGACGTAGCCGGTCCCACACCTCACATCCCCATTATTTTATTATTCCTCCTAAAATTATGAAAATTCCTTGATTTTTTATGAATTTTCTCTAAAATCATGAAAATTACCTAATTTCATGTATTTTTATCTAAATCACATGATTTTATTAGAAAATAATAAAATTAGGGAAAGGTGTCATAAGACCTCCGGCTGGCCGGTCATGCCCTGGACGTGGTCGGTCCCACACCTCACGTCCCCATTATTTTGTTATTCCTCCTAAAATTATGAAAATTTCTTGATTTCATGAATTTTCCCTAAAATTACCTAATTTCATGTATTTTCTCTAAAATCATAGAAAATATTAAAAAATTAGGAAAAACTTGTGGGACCGGGCTCTATTCGACCGGCCATGCCCTAGCCGGTCCCACACGCCCCTTGTTTTATTAATATTTGGTGTTTTGTTTCATGATTTCATGAGAACTCCCCGATTTCAATAAAATATCTTGGTTTTCAACAAATCCCTTTGATTTTATGTAAAATTCCTAAAATCATGAAAATTATATAAAATTAGGAAGAGTGTCTTGGGACCCGTGCCCATGGCCTTTGCCGGTCCCGCACTCCCATTCCTTATTTTATCTCTCATCTTATGGAAGTTTCCTAGTTTTATCAAAACTCTCCAGTTTCATGGAATTTCCCTCAAATCAGAGAAAATATATAAAATTACATAAAATTGAGAAATATGTAGGACCGTGCTTGTCAACCGGCCGGCCATGCCCTAGCCGTGGTCGGTCCCATACCTTGTAATTCCCTGTTTTATTTATTTTCCCTCATCTCATGTATTTTTCCCAGTTTCAGCAAAACCATGGATTTCACATATTTTCTCCAAATGTTGCTCAAACGTGCACCAGAAAATATCAAAATTATCATAACTAAAGCGCGGACATCATGGTGACACGGTCTCATCCCCTTGACCGACCAAGGGTGACCCCGAGGTTTGCAAACAGTTGGTCCCACATGTTTTAATGATTTTAACCTAATTTGCTCAGTTTCTCATATTAGGTTCAAACTCTTTCCAAACAGTTGGGAGTTTGCTCAAACGACCATCTATTGGTCCCACGGACACCAAGAGCCGGTCCCATGACCTCTTGGCCGGTTCCTCATATTTTCTACACCAGGTTTTATTATTTGTCGCTCACATGAGCATTATTTCAGTAAATGATTAAACCAGCATTTAATCATTCTTTCACCAACTGGTCCTCAAGAGACTTTGGTATTTTTGCTCATTCGAGCATCTAGGCATTATATGGTGAACCCATCATACCATGTAGCCGGTCCCGTGTTTATTTGCAATAAATCATCACTTCGATAAAATTAGGGTTTTGAATCCAGAGCTCTGCAGAAACGTGATTCTAAGCAGATTCAAACACTCTGATAATTTTATGTTGATTCCATGATCAACATTTTTATTTATTTTGCTCCACCCAGCAGTCAATAAATTAAATTAATATTTTATTCGGTCCTGCTACCAATAAATTCATCAAACGAGCAATATTTGCTCGAACCGGAAATATTCACTCAAATTAGCAATATTCGCTCAAACTAGCAATATTTGCTCAGATCAAAGAATATTGGTTCAACTATCAATATTCGACAATTCAGCAACACAGTTTGCTCGTTTTAGGTTATAATGGTACCTCATATCAGCAGACATACATTTAATTCATGACTTTTAGAACATTTGCTAAAACGTGTTCAACTCAGCACTACATGGACTCATCGTCCCACAAAGTCATCAAATGACTCTACAATCACGAGATTTCAATCATGTCACAATGGGGGGATATTAACTAGAGTTTTGGTCTGGCGGTCTACGGCACGTGTGATCACCCACGATGAGAATATGAGAAAGTTGTGCAATCAGTTGGAAGAATCAGCAAAGTAGTGGGTGGAAAATTAACCAAGTTTGTGCACGATGAGTAATTGGTTTAACACAATTTCACACTTTCCCACTCTATGATTCCAACAACTGTCACACTTCATGGGATCATGGTTTTTTTAATTCCGGCATTATAAAACGTCTCTGAATCCTGATTGAAACAATGACATTGAACAATATTCGAAGATTCGAACAACTCGAACACTTTCGTCTAGAAATTTCTCATTAAAGTTCATACATATAATCTTTCGTCTACACGAACTCAGAGAAATCACTCTCAATTGAGCAAAATTCAATCATTCAGAGCATTTTCACGATGAATTCACAACACACCTACAATCTCAGATCACCATTGATCTCATGCATTTCTCCGCTTCGTTCCTACAGATCAACCCATCCTCTCTTGTGACCGAATTGTCTCTGGAACGACCATTGTTCTTGGTTTAGGCCAGAGTCTTATAGATTGACCTCTCGAACTTAAAGCACTCCCTTATTATAGTGCATCTGTGTGAGGTTCATCATTTCGGTTGGTTCAAGGAGTACCCACACGGTCGAATCTTCAATTCCGTAAAAACCAGCAAATCGTTATTCCCCATCTACACCTTGACTCCACAAACCATAAGTTTTAGTCATGGCGAAGGTTGTGAGAAAGTTTTTATTAGTTGTGATTTTGCTCTCCAAAGGCTAATTATTGTTTCTTGTTCGAAGCATCTTACACAGTTTGATTTGTTTGTTGGGGAGGTAATTATCATCGTGCTGGTTTCTTCTCTTCATCTGGTATTTCTGTGCAGAGTGTCAGCGATGATGAATCATGTATAATGAGTTTGCTGAGACTTCAAAGATTAAATACTTGGCGGAAGGGCATGAGGTACTGAAACCTCTTTTATCTGATGGTTGGGAAGACATTTTCAGATGTGTTGGTCAAGTTTTTCATGGTGGTGTACAACAAGTACGTGTCAACAAATAATGTATGAAGTCTGGTTTTAAAGTTGTAAAGGTTAAGAATGACAGACTTAGGTATACAGTTGAAAAAGCGGGGGTCTAACAACCACACCCAATATTTCGTTCGGCAATATGAATAGACAAACTCCAATATACTTTCAAGAGAATCAAATAGACAATCAAACTCAATCTAGAGAAAAGTATATCAAAGAGTTTATATCATTTTTTCATAATATAATTAGCAAATCAAACAGATAAAAATCCGCGATCCTGATTTTTATGTGAAACAACTTAAGCGGTACCAAAGACCAATGTTCAAGTGTCAATTAATTTATATCAACAACCAAAGGTTGGATTATCTAATTGGTTGATCTTAACACACAACCTGTGATATTTCTATTATATAACAAAATATAATGCGGAAAATAAATAACACAAATACAAGAATTTGGTTAACGAGAAAAACCGCAAATGAAGAAAAAAGCCGGGACCTAGTCCAGCTTTGAACACCACACTATATTAAGCCGCTACCAATGAACTACGAACTAGAATGTAGTTGAGCCCAAATCAATTTCACACTGATCAAGGTATAGTTGCGCTCTTTATGTCTCTGAATCCCAGCAGGATTCTACACACTTGATTCCCTTAGTTGATCTCACCTACAACCAAGAGTTTCCATGACCCAAAGTCGAAGACTTGATAAACAAATCTGTCTCATAAAGAAAATTCTATTGGAATAGATAAATATATCTCCCATAGAAATACCTTCAAGTTTTTGTTAGAGCATTGCTCGGTCGAACTCGCATGCATTGCTATCTCAAGCATGTTTTTCAATATTAGTGATCAAAAATATAAAGTCTTTGATTTCTAGTCAACTATAGATAAGGTTTCAGACTAGGATAGAAAGTGTAGTTGAGCTCAAGAACTCCATGGAGATCATCATACAAAACTAAGGAATACTCAAGGAACCAGTGGATCTTCATCGACTAAAAGGTATGTGGAGACTTGAACTTATCTATCACTCAAAAATTTATCTAATTTATCTCTAATCTTGAGACAAAAGTCGTATTACTATATAGACTAAGATTATACACATGTGAATATTTCGAGATGAGTATATCTCGCTTATCTATTTCTTAAAATATGTGTTGGTAAAGCTTTCACTTTAGCCAAGTTCATCTTTACCTAGTGATAAAAGTCATGTTATGTTTCAATCATTTTGGAAATTGCTCTGACGAAAAATAGTTTGTGAATAACAACTATATAACGCGCCTGAGAATGTTTCAATGATTAAAATAAGAGTTTAGATAATATAACCATTGAAGGATAAAATTATTGTTGTGGTAACACATATATGTATAATTCATTATTGCTTGAACCGAAGTTTGCGAACTTTGCAGATCAAGTGAAACCGGAGAGTGCGTGAGCTTTAGTCCGGAAACTTAAGTCCGCGAACCCAGTTAGCGAACTTGAGTAGGTTATGTCTAAAAAATATGTTTGTGAACTTATCTTAATAAACTAAGGAATGCTATTACAAACCGTGGCTTTATAGTTCATGAATCGATTCGAGTGAATCACATCATTTTTGGTTCAATTGTGTCTTGTGTAGTATATAAAGATCTAAGTAATTGAACAACTCTCTAACTAGTTCATTTGAGTCATTTGGACTAGTTATGGTGAAGAGGAATATGGTTGATATGAAAGTTATCATTTGGCTAACCATTTGGTTAACTAGTGTTGAACCAACTAATGTACAAGTTTGGGTACGGTTACACAAGCATAGAAACGTGCATTACAAGTGTGTATAACAAGCTATGTTTACGATCTAACAATTGATAAATATTATCTTGAATCTAATCAGGTTTTCATCTAACAGTGAATATTGAATGCTTTGTTACTAAGCTAACATTGATTGAAAACCTTGATTTGAAGACTATATAAGGGAGAACTCTAGCAACTGGGAAACCTAATCCCCACACATTCTGTGTGATATTAGTTTGCTAAGATAGAGTCGTTTCTCCTTTAACCTTTGGTTTTCTTCTTCTAAAACCAGGTTAACGACTTTAAGACTTCACTGGGATTATGAAGCCATACCAATACTACTTTTATCGTAGTTGTGTGATCTGATCTTGCATCGTCTATCGTACGAGTACAATTGTAATAATTGGCTTGAGATTTTTATCTCCGATAGAAAAGATATAAAAGTAGTCACAAATACTTCGTCTCATCGTCTATGATACCTCAATAATCTTCTTCGCTGCGTCGATTAAGTTTATTATGAGGTGATTGATAAAACTGAGTTTTTCTTCGAGAAAATAAGTCCGGTTTTATCAATTGGTTCCTGTTCACCTTGATTTATCAAAAGACGGAACAAAATTCATACGTTTATTCGTGGGAGACGAATTTATCTATCCTTGTAGACTTTTAGGTGTGAGACATATTTTTTTATTAAAGTCTTCGACCTTGGGTCGTAACAACTCTTAGTTATGGGTGAGATCCTCTAAGGGAATCAAGTGCATAGTATCATGTTGGGATCAGAGGCGTATGAGCATAATTGTACCTTGGATCAGTGTGAGATTGGTTGGGGTTCAACTACAGTCCAGACCGAAATTAGCATGGAGTAGGCTAGTGTCTTTAGCGGCTTAATACAGTGTATGTTTAATCTGGACTAGGTCCCGGGGTTTTTCTGCATTTGCGGTTTCCTCGTTAACAAAATTCTGGTGTTTGTGTTATTTCTTTTCTGCATTATATTTTGTTATATAATTGAAATAATACAGGTTGTGCATTGTTCAATCAATTAGAATATCCGACCTTTTGGTTGTCGATTTAAATTAATTGACACTTGGATATTGGTCTTTGGTACCATCCAAGTTATCTCTCTTTGATAAAGACTCGCAGATTCTATTTGCTTGAGTGTATATAAAATTGAAAGATTGAGATAATAACTCTTTGAGATATTTTATCTAGATTGAGTCTGAGTGTCTAGTTGATTCTCTAGTAAAGTAACTCGGAGTTTGTCCATAAAGATTACTAATCGAAATATTGGGTGTGGTTGTTAGACCCCCGCTTTTTCAATTGGTATCAGAGCAGGAAAACACGTTCAAGACCTTACAAGTCTGTGTTTGTAGCGATATGAATCTATGGACGTGTCTATCTATAATAACGTACAAGTTCAGAAATTACCAGATGATTCTAAAAGCTTGGATTCACCTGAGAGAACTGTCATATCTAAGTTAATATCTAAACATTCTCTTGATGTAAAAACTGTTGATTGGGAAACACTTCTAGAAGAACAGTTGGATGAACTTTCCGATGAAGGTGATTCAGATATTGATAGAGATGTTGATGAGGAAGTCTCAGAGTATGATAAGTTTTTGGATTCGTTTAAAATGAAGAAGATTATGACTTCTCATGTCACATCTCTTCTAACTCCTATATGTCGAGAAAACAAGAAATTGAAAAGGATCTACGATGGTCTTTATGGTCAGAATCGCTCTTGCGATGCGGTCCTCAAAGATACCGAGGAAAAACTGAGTACAAAGTCACTTGAATGTGATCGTATATATCAAAAATACTTCTTGTAGGAAAAGAAACTTACAAAAATTGAAGGAAGGATTAACTCTCAGCAAGCAAGTTTTGATGACAGAGAAAGCGCTTTTCTCGCTCGAGAAAAACGCCTTGAGGCTGATTTAGCTATTGCTCTTGATGAAATCAAGATGTTGGAAGATGACTTGAAAAAGTTCAATACTAGTTCAAGCTAATTAACCACTATGCTAGGAGAAAGTAAAAATCATCGTGATACACGAGGATTGGGCTATAAGGGAATAGATGCTCCAAGTATTAGCAAAGAGGTAAAATTTGTCAAGGCTAGTGATTCTTCTCAACAAAAGGTTTCCACTGATGGCAAAAGTGAAATACCTTCACCGACGGTAAAAGTTCGAAAGAGAAAAGTATGTCAACCTCCAAAGTTAGCACACACGGATCGAGGTAAGAACATTTCTTATGTTTGCCACTATTGCCGAATCAAAGGTCACCTGGAAAGGAGATGTCGTTTCCGTATAAGGAATGAGAAACTTCATGATGTTCTTGTTTGGGCATCACAAGAAGTTGTGAAACCAAGATCATATGTTAAGACTAATCCCCTTAACGTTACAGGTTGTAACTGTCCAACCTTTAGGCAAAGGAATCAATGCTGTGATAATCCTAGATTTGCCTATAAACGTCATACGAAGTCTTTTCACAATCATAATGGTTATCAAAAGGATAACTTCGTAAAGACTAAGACAAGATCCGATGACCCAATTGGAGAAAGACTAACTTGCAAAAGAATAGTCAATCCAATTCTCTTCCGAAAAATCTTGAAAAGATTAATGAGAAGAAGGTTCTGGTTGTTCCTAAATGCACTCAGAAGTGGCTACCAAAGAAATCCAATGATGCTTTGAGTGTGAAGAGGAATGATCTTTCATAAAATTCCATGACTATGGAGAAGGAAGTATCCATGATGTTGGAACTAAACAAGTTTTTTGGAAAAATGGAATTGGATGTGAAAGGTTATAAAAGCGATCTCTTTCATGATAATCCAAAGGTCACTTGTGGTGAGCAAAACATTGTTCACCCCAACACAACTTGATTGTGTTGTAAGTGCATCCCCACCAAGGAATGCCCTGCTATGTATACGGTGAGGGAAGCATGATATTTGGGGCGCACAGATTATGTTCGGTAAGGCTGTAGAATTCAATTGGACTTTTCTAAAAAGGTATGTCTATAAACTTGAGAAAGTTTTATGTTTTTATTACTTGTTTGAGTACTTATAATGATCCATGTACCTTGATTATCATTCATTTCTACCTAACTTGATATGTGTTTAAGGTTCTTATATGTGTAGGTTTGAAAATAATAGTTCGGGATGTTTGTACTTCATGGTAGACATACCAAGTATGCATAACATCTTTTAAAATCAAAATCCAAGAGTTTAAGTTCGCAAACCCAGTTTGCAAACTGCTCAAAGTTATGAAAATTCGTTTGCAAACCCGTATGCATACTTGCCTGTAGACGTCGATATTCGGTAAACTTGTCTTGGCCGTAATTTCTTCGTCCGAACTCGGAATGACCTCATTATTTTTGCAATCTCTTCCTCTTTGAATTATAGTCAAAATGGAGATGATAAACCTTGGATTTGGATGAGTTAAGATTGGTATTTTTCCTATCTCTTGTTTTTGAGTGTATTGCTCCATTTTGTTGCACTTGTTCCACTTCTCTTGAACTTGGGCACTTGGATTCTTGTAGTACTACTATTCTAAGCTAACTTGTAGCTTTTACAAGAATGTTGTTGGAAAATATTTTTATACGCCTTTGGTAGCTATTATTGGTGTAAGTCCATGCGAAAAAGATTGACTCTACCCTGTAAGGACAAATCATCATGTATGTGCATTATGAGTTTGTCTTGATGCCTAGGAAACTTCTTATGAGAATTTATTCTTGTTTTTGAGAAGGATTACTAGAGTTTGGAATAGAAATTATTGTCATTTCACATATCTATGTCCAACGTTTTCATCTTGCAATATTTTTAGATTTATTCTAAAGTTTATTTGGAAGATGATTATTGCAGTATTAATCTTTATGGTTTTATATATTGCAATATGTTATGGGATATGTGTGTTTGCGTCCGTGAACTATTATTGTCCCATACGATGTCAAAAGTTATCTTTTTTATATGTCGATATGCATGTATTGATTCAAGATCGATGAACTTTTGACAAACAAAAATTGATCATATTGTGTTGTTATGCAAATAATTGATGAAAGATAGGATGAATTTTTGTTCCCAAGGATTATGACTATTGTATGTCATTGTGCAAATAGTGATGGAATATAGAATGAATCCTTGTATGCCGCAGTATTAATCTTTCACTGATCCATATTTTATGTTTATACTGCAATGCTCCATAAGTTTTTCTTGTGCTGAGCATAAAACGATTGAGTTGATCATTCTTTTATGCTTAACATAGTCGTAGCTCCGTAAGTTCTCTTATATCGAGCATGTTCAATTAAATTGATCACTTTTGTGTTTTATTTGATTGTGTATTCCGATTAAACTAATCATGAGTTTTCTTGTGGTTAGTTTAATTGAGAATTTTGGACATAAAAATCATTTCTAATGGTTTTTGGTGTCCAAAGAAATCCTTCTTATCTTTTGAAATTAAGGTCGCTCTTGTTGTTATTTCGGGATTGAAATTTTATGGGGGAGAGTTCTTTTGAACTTGTGCTTAATTACCAAATCTTTGTGGGGAATGTGGTTGTGGAATATTAGAGGGGTTATCTTGTATCTTTATAGACTCCTTGATGAATGCATTTAGCTTCGGCTTTATGATTGCATCTAAACAAGATGATATACATTTACCTTTGGTCATGAAATATGTCGTACGGAAATTTCATTAGGATCCCGTTCTTGTACCTTTGCCAATTTTATTGACAAAAAGGGGGAGAATTAAAATGTAGTTTACAATACAAATACATATGGTTTTCGGATCATTATGTAGGGGGGGTGGTTTCCATGTGAGATGGAGTATTGACTAAGGGGGAGTGAAGTATCACCATAGTATTGTTGTTAAAGTTGTGATGCGATTGGACTTTGACGTTGTGTAATGATATTATGACACTGTATAACAATGATTGAGAACTCTTGTTTTCTCATTGTTATAGCTATGGATTTTAAACAACGATGATGCTAAACTTACAACCTTTGGGATCATTGGATTACTTGGAAGTGACGAAGATTTCGAGTATTGTTGAAGATTGGACGACATGTGGAATATGAGCTACAAAGTTTATTTATATATTTTTTGTATTCCATAGGTATTAATAGTTTTTCCACTAAAATTGACAAAGGGGGAGATTGTTAGAGCATTGCACGGTCGAACTCGCATGCGTTGCTATCTCAAGCATGTTTGTCAATATTAGTGATCAATACTATAAAGTCTTTGATTTCTAGTCTACTATAGCTAAGGTCTCGGACTAGGATAGAAAGTATAGTTGAGCTCAAGAACTCTATGGAGATCATCATACAAGACGAAGGACTACTCAAGGAACCAGTGGATCTTCATAGACTAAAAGGTATGTGGAGACTTGAACTTATCTATCACTCAAAAGTCTATCTACTTTATCTTATATCTTGAGACAAAAGTCGTATTACTATAGACTAAGATTATACACATGTGAATATTTTGAGCTGAGTATATCTCTTTTATCTATTTCTTGAAATATGTGTTGGTAAAGCTTTCGCTTTATCCAAGTTCATCTTTACCTAGTGACGAAAGTCATGTTATGTTTCAATCATTTTGGAAATTGCACTGACGAAAAATAGTTTGTGAATAACAACTATATAACGCCCTCTTTGAATGTTTCAATGATTGAAATGAGAGTTTCGACAATATAACCATTGGAGGATATAAGCATTATTGTGGTAACACATATATGTATAAGTCATTATTGCTTGAACCGAAGTTTGCGAACTTTGTTGATCAAGTGAAACCGGAGAAGTGCGTGAGCTTCAGTCCACGAACTAGCGGAAGTTCTGGACCGACAATTTCTGCTGGAGTTTGTGAACTCCATCTGGGAACTTAAGTCCGTGAAATCAATTCGCGAACTTGAGTAGTTTATGTCTAAAAACGATATTTGTGAACTTATCTTAATAAACTAAGGAATGCTATTGCGAACCGTTGATTTATAGTTCATTAATCGATTCGAGTAGATCACGTCGTTTTTGCTTCAATTGTGTCTTGTGTAGTACATAAAGATCTAAGAAATTGAATAACTCTCTAACTAGTTCATTTGAGTCATTTGGACTAGTTATGGTGAAGAAGAATATGGTTGATATGAAAGTTATCATTTGGATAACCATTTGGTTAACTAGTGTTGAACCAACTAATGTACAAGTTTGGGTATAGTTACACAAGCTTAGAAACGTGCATTACAAGTGTGCATAACAAGCTATGTTTTCGATCTAACGGTGAATATTGAATGCTTTGTTACTAAGCTAACATTGATTGCAAACCTTGATTTGAAGACTATATAAAGGAGAACTCTAACAACTGGGAAACCTAATCCCCACACATTCTGTGTGATACTAGTTTGCTAATCTAGAGTCGTTTCTCCTTTAACCTTTGGTTTTCTTCTTCTAAAACCAGGTTAACGACTTAAAGACTTCATTGGGATTGTGAAGCCAGACCGATACTACTTTTATCTTAGTTGTGTGATCTGATCTTGCATCTTCTATCATACGAGTATAATTGTAATAATTGGCTTGAGATTTTTATCTCCGATAGGCAAGATATAAAAGTAGTCACAAACACTTTGTCTCGTCATTTATGATTCCTCAATAATCTTCTTCGCTACGTCGATTAAGACTATTGTGAGGTGATTGATAAAGTTGAGCTGTTCTTCGGGAATATAAGTCTGGTTTTATCAATTGGTTCATGTTCACCTTGATTTATCAAAAGACGAAACAAAACTCATAGATTTATTCGTGGGAGACGAATTTATCTATCCTTGTAGACTTTTCTGTATGAGACAGTCTTCGACTTTGGGTCGTAGCAACTCTTGGATGTGGGTGAGATCATCTAAGGGAATCAAGTGCGCAGTATCCTGCTGGGATCAGAGGCGTAGGAGCATAACTATACCTTGGATCAATGTAAGATTGGTTGGGGTTCAACTACAGTCCATACCGAAGCTAGCTTGGAGTAGGCTAGTGTCTGTAGCGGATTAATACAATGTATGTTTAATCTGGACTAGGTCCCGGGGTTTTTCTGCATTTGCAGTTTCCTCGTTAACAAAATTCTGGTGTCTGTGTTATTTCTTTTCCGCATTATATTTTGTTATATAATTGGAATAATACAGGTTGTGCATTATTCAATCAATTAGAATATCCGACCTTTTGGTTATCGATTTAAATTGATTGACACTTGGATATTGGTCTTTGGTAACATCCAAGTTATGTCTCTTTGATAAAGACTCGCAGATTCTATTTGCTTGAGTATAGATTAAATTGAGAGATTGAGATAATAACTCTTTGAGATATTTTATCTAGATTGAGTCTGACTGTCTAGTTGATTCTCTAGGAAAGTAACTCGAGGTTTGTCCATATAGATTGCTAATCGAAATATTGGGTGTGGTTGTTAGACCCCTGCTTTTTCAGTTTTGTTCCGTCTTTTGAAAAATCAAGGTGCACATGAACTAATTGATAAACCGGTGTACAAGAACCAATTGGTTGTCATATTTTAGTGAATCAAAACTCAATATAAGAGTCGCTTGATTGTGTACTAAAGACAACTTCGTATAGGTTAGGCTAAAAAGATTAGGATAATGAGACATACAAGTATTACTCGAAGACTTGAAGAATGTGAATAAGTAAAGAGATACATCGACGACATCATCCTTCCTCTTGAGGTTAGTAATATTTTGACTTGAACTGTTTCATTCCCAACGCATCTTTCAAGTCATGTTATATTGAAAACATATAACTACGAAGTTGTGAATGATTATACTCTAGTAGACATAATGTTAAGGAATTAGAATACGAAGTATAAAACATATCTTTTGAACTTTGTATATAAGACATCGACATAATCGTATGAATTCTATTGTGATTATGTGTATGGGTATGGGTGAAGATTTCGTCCTAGGAAACAATGTTTACATTCATTTGAAGGAAGTACATTCATGAACTTGTTTTATGAATCGAAAGGGAAATCGCTAGGCTTATTGGTATTGTTATTCATTGAAAATCTTTGGATTACCAATATGCGTGTTTAGTATAACCGCTCATCACTTGTCTATGTATCTTGATAAAACTATTCACAATGCCTGACTTTTATTGGTATGACTTTTGTATTGGTATGACTTTTATTGGTATGACTTTTGTATTGGTATGATCGATATTTTGTAATTGGTATGACCAACTCTAAACATTGGGTAACCGATCCTAGTAATAGGTGCAACTGATCACAAGTTTGTGGAATCGATCCTTGTAAGAGGTACAACAAGTCTTAGTAATTGGTAACCGATCCTATGACTTGTACAACCGATCACAAGTAAATACCATAATAATGTGGCAACTGATTTTAGTACCTAATCAACCAATTTTTGGAAAGATAGTGTGACCAATCCTAGTACCCACATGGAGGTAGAACCGAAGCTTTGTGTTTTGGTAGAACCGTGGAACCCATTAATGGTGATTTGATAGGATAATCAATCACATAGTTCTTGGATTACCAATATGTGTTAGTTATTAGAACCGATCATAACTTGTTATGTATATTGGTAAAACTAGTCACAATGCCTAACTTATGTATTGGTATGACTTTTATTAGTGTAACCGATCCTAAGTAATCACTTAAGATGGTATGATCAATAGTTGTAATTGGTGTGACCGATCCTAGTAATTGGTGTAACCGATCCTAATAATTGGTGTGCCGGTTCAAAAAAGAGTAGTAATCGATCCTTGTAATTGGTGTAACCGGTCCTGGTAATTGGTGTAACGATCCTGGTAACTGGTGTGACCAATCACAAGTAATACCATGAGAATATGGTAACCGGTCCTGATAATTTATATGACCAATTTGGTAACTGATGTAACCAGTCCCAGTAACCATATTAAGGTAGAACCGATCCTTATGTTTGGTAGAACCATAAACCCATGATTAGTGTGTTGATTTGATCAATCACATAGTTCTTGGAAATCAGATGAACTAGTTTTAAACTTGTTTGGAAGTGTGGTATAATCGGTTCCAAGATTGAAAATATGAAAGAGGATTTACAAAGAATTAAGATGCCGACATACTTTGAACATGTTCAGTAACTCTTATCTTTTATTGTTCAAAGATATTCCTTAATAACTAAAGGAGATCCCGAACCGAAATAAGTTGAGAATCTTTTAATTAAGGTTGTTAATTTTTATATGCTTTTAATTACCAGCAATTAAAATGCATATCTCTAGAAAATAAAAATTGGCAATGTGCATTTACTAATTGGAGATTTTCTACTAGGATTTCAGTTATTTTTGGACAAAGCATTTCTAGGAATTATGAAAACCGATTTGGAAATATATTGCATATCTTAAGAATATTTCGGTTTTGGAAATCCCTTGGTGTCCAAACTTCCTTGGTATATGAATACCCAAGATTGTATTCCGTGTAAACTATCCTAAGAGCCAGCAAATTTACCATGTTGTGTTGTTACTGGTGGAGCCGTCTATTCGGAGAGGAAAGTACCCTAATTAGGCGAAATCTCTTACGACCGCTCATTTAAAGACTTCTTTAGGATCAAGAAGCTCTACGAGTGTCGTTGGTGGGAATCTAGATAATTTCAGTATTATTAGTTTTCAATTTGATTTGATTTGATTGACTAACGATTGTTGAACTTTGATTGCACCTAGTTTGTTTATTCTTGAGAATCTTCTCTTCTGATATAAGATTCACTCAAACTAGATCGAAGTGTCGACGGGATCTTTAGAACTGTTTGTATATCTAAAGACATCTTGTGATAATCCATTGTTAACAGACTCCGTTCTGTGCGTGATTGATTACAAGATATTCAAGTTGTTGTGTGCAGGTGTTTATTGAAGATTTAAGAATATTTAAAGACGAAGAAGATTTCTGATTTGGGTTCATGATCTTTGGTGTGCACAAAACTTGATCGGCTAGGATCCAACTATAATCGGTTTATCTTTTGGTATATTTGATTGATTAGTTGCGTAGATCGGCATCAGTATTTAGTATCTTGATAGATCCTATTATTGATTGCAAAATCTAAACTCGACTAATTGTTAGGTGTTTGTTAGATAGATATAAACCCGACAAAGGAGTTTATTAGATTGAACAGAAGAGCCTTTTTCTAACTCATATCACTGAGATTGAATAGAGTTGTTACCGAATTTTTTTTTTGTTCCTTTACTGTTTGGAATATGAACCAAAGGAATTGTTCCAGTGCGTGTACATATTGAATGTCGAAAGCGCAGGGACACTGAAGAAACTAGGTGAACAATAGGTTTAGTTTCTTGGTATCAACTATACGAAGTTGGTTTTATTTTGTGTAACGGCTTAATTCTGAGAGTATTCAATTCTGGACTAGGTCCCGGGGTTTTTCTGCATTTGCGGTTTCCTCATTAACAAAATCTTGTTGTGTCATTTACTTTTGTTTTCCGCAATTTTAATTGTTGTTATTATAATGTAAAGTAAATTACACAAACGTTAACTCCGTATTACTTGATACTGATCCTATAGAGTTTGGTTAAGTCCGAACCTATTATCAAGTAATCACACTTTGATTGTTGTATTGTCTCGATATCATATCCATAGACGATAACACAAAGTGTGAATACCGATTCGTTGTATTGTCTCGACTCAATACATAGATAATCACTTTCGGTAAGAGGACTTATAGGTGGAAAAGTTTTAGATTGAGGTATATTTGGGTACCCTCGTCTTTTCAATCTTTGGTACCGTCCAAGTTATTTCTCTTATCAATCAGGCTCATAGATTTCTATCTGTTTGATTTGCTGATTAAATTGAGAAATAAGATAAAGCTCTTTAATATATCTCTTGATAGAGCTTGCTATTAAGTTGGTGTTCTCAGAAATATATTGGAGTTTAGTCCATACAGATTGCTGAACGAATTATTGGGTGTGGTTATTATACCCCCGCTTTTTCAGATTAGCTTATTTAATTTCCATTTAGATCAAAGATCAAGGCGTGGAAGTCTATTTGCAATAGACAAAATTAGCAAATCTCACAAATCCGGAACTTACGACTCCTGAAGAGAAACATAGTTTCTTAACCATATCTCAACAACAATCTTTGAAATATCAACTAAGATCGGTCTTTAGATATCTTTCTAGAGGAATCACAAAGTCTGAGACGAAGAGAACTTTGTAATTACTATTTATCTTGCCTAAAAGATATTACGAAAACCTCGATAACAGAAAAACAAGATCATGATTCACGAACTATCTCGGTAAAGATAGTCGGACCTGTCTTCAGGAATCCCAAAAGTGAAGTCCTTTAGTCGTAGACCTAATAATGTTCCATATAGGAAACCTATCTCAATAAAGGGAGACTCTAAAATCAACTAGGACACAAAGTTTCAGGGATTGAATTTCCCAGTTGACAAAGATGCTCTATTTATAGTTTTCATAGACCAGGGTTATCTTAGAATTCAAGCTAAGGTAACTTGATAATCAAGCGAACACTTTAGGTCTTCAAAATACAATAGAAGAGTATTCATATAGGTTACAGAACCATATATAATGACTATTTGGTTTGGCAAGTTAGCCAGAGAACTACAAGTCACTTGATGTTCATTTAAACACTTAAGAATTTAATCATGATACACACATAAGTGTTTAGGTAATCAATGAGGTCTTAGAAGTGTTTAAGAGAGTTCTAGAAATGCTAAAAATATTAAAGCAATAAGTATTTAAGCATCTGATAAACATTATCGGGACAATTAGTACAATGGTTTACCAACCGTAGGGATTGTTCACGAGTCAGGGGTGCCACAGTTCGTGAACCGGATTCGCCAACCCTTCAACACTGCCGAACTCAGTTGACCGCAGTTCGTGAACCGGGTTCGCCAACTACTAGCCTATTTATACAACTTATAAAATTTAGTTCTCCACGGTTCTCCAACCGGATTCGTGAAATGTTCCCAACTGAACTTCGTTTGCGAACTGGTTAGTCAATCTTACTATATTTATGTATCTCAGATATCTATGGTTTGCAAACTGGTTCGCCAACCTACCCTGAGTAGAATTATCAGTAAGTTCATATTTCTCTTTTATGATATTTGAAATATTCCCAAGTGATATGATCATTCGCATGAGCAATTTTCAATTGTACCACAAATTAATTCATAGAAGTAATATTGTTAAGGACCTTTGAAAATATAATTGCTAAATCATATTTCAAGATTTTTCACAAGACAAGCTTTACTCGAAACTTCTTCTTTGTAAATATATGAAGTCACACAACATAATCTCAATAGATAGAATGATGGTATAGTGAGTAATATATTAAAATTGTTCAGTCTTCACATACCTGACACAGAAGTTCTCCAAATATCTTCGTCGATCTTCAATCTTCATGGTGATATCTGATACTCAACTACAACTCTAACCTAGTCCGAGACTTGACTTAGTAGACTAGAAAACAAGATATATTTTTGATCATCTAACATTGATAAGTGATAACAAACTTGAGATAGCAACACTTGTGGGTTCAGCTAAGCAAATACTCTAACATAAGACGATGAACATAATTTCATCATGATGAAAATGATAATCATTAAAAAACAAATTAAATCTATTCTTATTCTTCCTTTCTTTTTCTTCTTCTTCTCCATTGCTTAGTGATGAAGATGATGATCAAAAAGAAAACCTAAAAAAAAACCACAATTTATTTCTTCTTTTGATTGGTTAAAAAAAAAATCAATTTCTAAAACTATCTACGGCCGGGAGTTCTTATATTCCCAACGAAAATCACATATTATGGATGGGAAAATACGAATTCCTAGCCGTAAAGCAGCTATAAGATTTGGATATAGGAATTCCTAACCGTAAGTAGGTGTTTACGGTTAGGATTTCTTAGCCGTAAATAGTTATGATAATCGCACAAAAAAAAACCCGGAGGTTGGGTTACAACTAGATTTTCGCGACCGTAACAAGTACTTTCGGTTGGGAGTTCTTTATTTCCTAGATGTAAAAAAGGTATACGGTTGGGAAAATAAGAATACCCAGCCTTAAGTAGGTCTTAACAGTTTGGATTTCCTAACAGTAAGCGGGTTACGATTAATTTTTCCAGTCGTATCTTGACTTTCCGCTAGGACTTCTTTATTTCCCGGCCATTTATACTGCAAAAATTGTTAATTTTTTCCACACTTTAATAGATCAAAAGCCACAAAATTTTATCGGGAGTTAAGTTAGGGTAAATGGTTCTTCGTATTCTTTTAGAGCTTCAAAAAACAATTTGAAGAAAATCACATCTCCTCGAAATAAGTAATAATTTTCATTTTCTAATAATCTTATCTAATCTTAATCCTAAATTAGTGTGGCTAATTAATTTTACTATCACTAATTAATCGAAGACATTTTAGCCATTACCAAAATTAGTAGGATAAAAGGTCTCAGTCATTATTTATCATTTAGTGCCCCAAACTCCCCTCTTGAAGCCTCAATAATGCGATTCATTATTTTTTTCAATGCAGCTTTGGACTTCCAAAAATATAAAAATATGTTTGGTCACCTGTGTGTATGGCTAACAATAGTTTACACTTTTTCTTAAACAAAAACAGATTACAATGTCTGTTTTTCACTTTTTGTTCTTTCTTTCCTTCTCCTTTTGTCTCTTTTTGTTAAACTAACATCATAACATGAAACAAAAAAGACATTACTTTAAAAAAAAATATCCATTTTGAGAAACCTCTGTAATTTCGTTTGAATCAAGGATGTAGAATCACTCAAGGTTAGTAGTGAAAACAGTTACCAGAAACAATGAGAATATCAAAAGCAAAAGACATCCGGATATCTTTACTACCCACAAGCGGAGAAGAGAAAATCGTAACAAAATTGTAATTACCAAAACATAATACAAGAAAGTGAAATTCAAGGAGCCACTCATCATTATCATACGAGTAAACAACGATATCAATAATATTTGGATCCGGAAAAATACGATTAGGACTATTCCATTAACATCCAAACCATCATCTCCAAACTCTATTATTTCATCAATATCCCCCTCAGACCCACCCACCATCTTACTCATTTGCAGGTTCTCTTTCATGTTTGTTTCCATGATTTTGATCGGCTGCATTCTGATCATTATCACTTGGCTTGGGTGCATGAGCCTTAAGGATTAGTATCATCATTTCGAATTCCGCACTAATCAGAATCTTGCAATCTCATATGACTCAGATAGACAAACTAACCGATTCTCCGTTACAAGCAAATCGAAAATCTCAACTCAATTAGTCCTCATTCTTTAAAATTCATCCCAACCCCTCATCTCATGGGCCACTTTATTTTTGCAGGTTAATGGAGGCCAAGATGGAAGGAGTAAATATCTGGATGGGAAAAATGTCTTTCAAACCGGATCCCATTAACCAACAAGTCAAAAATCTCCTTTTGTATGCTAAGGGTTGAATTGATGCCACACTTGGATCAGAATGATAGCTACAGACGAATTTCAACACCTCAACCCAACCCAACTCTTGGAGTACCTACATACTTCAACCCAACTCTTGGAATACCTACACCTGTCCTACTCTTAGGTTGGCCCCTACACAAACCATCATTACAAACGATAATACTAAAAAGTCTTCGATCAATCAAACCCATGCTTTACAATATTTTAGCCATCAACACATCACCTATCACTGACCAAAATCTGTTCAAAATCTTCTATCTCGTAGAGATGCAAATAATTCTCGAGTTCAGTGACCTAACCTATTATGAGGAAAAGATAATAATTCAAAACCCTAACTATCACTGCTTTAAAGTGGTATTATTTATTCTGTTACCCCAAAGAAAACACCAAATCTGGAACCAAACCAAAAGATTTAAAAAAATCAATCCAACCTCTCAATCCCTTTTACTAATGTCAATAAGCACTGAAGTAATGGCAAATTTAACAAATCAACTTGAGGAGCAACTTAATTTACCAGAAGAGGAATTGGAGGTTGTAATCATGGAGAAAAGCATAATTATGCCGACAACTGAAATTGATTGGAAGCACACAATGCTGAGCAGAATCTGCACAAATAAGACTGTAGGTCAATGGGAGTTCATCAATACAACAAGAGAAAATTAGGGATTGGAAAAACCTCCAACCATCTCCATACAAACATAAGAGGTACAAGAATGTATTCATAATGAAATTACACAATGAATCTGATTTCCATAAGGTAAATGAGTTCAAACCATTGTTTGTCAAAGGAAACCTAGTGGTGATAAAATCAATACCTCCCACTGGAATCCAAAACGATGATACCATTGATATGCAACATGAATTGTTTTGGTTAATGGCTAGAGATGTTCCAATTGGTTACTTGCATACTTAAGCATTGAAGAAAGTGGTTAAACTAGCGGGAGAGTATCAAAACCATGATACTCCTTTTGGAAATAATATGTTAGAGAAGGATGTTATGATACAAGTTTTGCTGAATACAAAGAAAAAGGTGGCGCAAAAAATGGTTGTTGCACCTGAAAGAGGAGAAAAAACTGTAATAGTCTTTGAATATGATGCTTTTCCAGGGAACTTATACACAAAATGTGATATAATTGATCACCCAATCAAACCTTTTGAAGGGAGAAGACAATGGATGAATCAGGAAACAAAAGCAAGTGGAAGTGGTGGAGGTAATGTGAGCGCTCAAAAAAAAAACAGAAGGAAAAAGGGGTGGCTCAGGAGGGTGGTGAACATGAAAAATAGAACTTTGTCCCACAGAAAAATAATGCACTAATGATTGATACAATTGAATGTCCGGATGTATGGGTATGAGAAAAAATCTTAAAGGGGAGAAACCAGCAGTCAAGCACACAATAATAGAAAAGAACAAGCATAAGAAGATATACACTGACAAAGAGAAGAAGAGTTCCATGGACCTGAACCATTTTGGAATTACTATGCCCCAAAAAGGGATAGTAATTAGGGAGAAAAAAAATCCTACCAACTTTCAAACAACCAATTTCATTGAACTCCTAAATCAACCATCATATCCACATGGTTATTATCAACCTTTACCCCCAAACAAGGAAGACCAAACCACCTTAAAACCGATTGGGGAAAGAAGAAAAGTAGTGCCAAAAAAAGGAAACAAAACTGGTCAGAAGAATCCTTTCCCTCTAGAGCCAAAATCAACCATCACCAAGGATCATAAAAAATAGCTACTCTAGCAATGAGAAAGAATGATCTAGTTTCGAACATTGTGGATAAGGAGCAACAAAAAAAGGTAACATAAAACAGTTCCAACTTACCATGGAATGAACAACTAATATTCAATGATGGTTTCCTGTTTAACTTGGGTACCTACCAAGAAATCCAAGTCCCAAAAAAATACAAAGAAAACCAGAAACAAAACAATTTGATCTCAATTCATCTGTAGATTCTACCATTCCTTGGGAGTGGAAGCAATGTGCTGCAACTAGTAACAAGGAAGGAAAGTACCACAGAAGGGGTAATGGCTCCACCACACACACACCAGGATATTCACTCCGGCCAGGGCATCCAAGTACAGGCTAAATTTCAAACCTTTTTCACCTACATATTTGTTTTAATCTCAATCTTTGATGTGTATCTAGAGTACTACAATGACCATTATCATTTCATGCATGGTATAATTGCTATTTTCAAGTACCATATATTTAACAATCACTATATGCACTACACTGGAAACCTTAGAGCCATCTTATGGAATTTTCAAGGCCTAGGAAGTGATATAACTCGGTCCTATCTGAAGGATATGGTAAACAATCAAGACCCTGACATACTATTTCTATCTGAAACAAAGAATAAGGATGGTATAGTTAGGAAAATAATTATTGTTCTACGCTACAAAAAAATAATCATTGTTGACCCTGTGGGCTTATCTGGGGGGTCTAATGGTTGCATGGAAAATAGGAACTAAGCTTAGAATTGGTTTATATTGTGATAATATGATCAACTACCATTTAACTGATAATTCTTCAAATAAAGAATGTGTCATATCATGTGTGTACGGGACCCTCAATTTGGAAACAAAAGTTGTCTTTCTAGAGCTACGTGGCACATCAACACCAATTCAGTGACAAGGAATGACTGGTAATTTGGGATTTAAACCTCACCTCCAAACTCATGAGAAGAAAGGTTCGGGCTGTTTCAACAAATTGGAAGCAACAAAGATAGTTGACCTGCTGACAATGACTAATCTACAAGATATTGGTTATGTGGGGTACCCGTTCACGTGGTCGAACAAGAGAGATGATGATGAACTAACATAAGCTAAAATTGATAGAGGTTTTGGAAATCAACAATGGAGCGACAACAACAATAATGCAACCATCAAGCACATGGCACCGGTGGGATCCGATCATTCTCCACTTCTGTTAAATACGAATCCTCAACAATGCTCGGGCTACAAACCTTTCAAGGTTATGGGTATCTGGTTAAAGGAGAAGGATTGTATAAGATTAATCAACTCAACATGGAAAGGTAAAGTTACTGGAAGCAAGGAATTCAAACTAGTTCAAAGGCTGAGTAACACAAAGAACCAAATTAGTTTTTGGAATAAGCACTCTTTTGGGAATATCAAAAGAAACATCAACAATGCCAAAGCTCAAATTGAAAAAGCAAGATCTTGTCAGAACATTATAAACATAAGTCAGGTCTTAAGGGAAAAAGAAGATGTTTTAGCAAAATGGTTCAAGATAGAGGAAAATTTCTGGAAACAAAAATACGGGGAGGAAGATGTGTTGCTGGGTGATAAAAACACATATTATTTTCACCGGAAAATGGAGAATAGATGGAGAAGGAACATGATTGAAGCAATAAAGGACAAGAATGGTATTTGGGTGGAGGGTAGAAAAGAGATATTAGAGACCATAACAACTCAGTTTCGTGATGTGGATACCTCTTCTAACCCACTTGCTGACAATGGCTACCTGGAAATGATAAATAAAGTTGTGACTATGGAAGAAAATCAAGCACTCTCTCAAACCCCAATAATGTAGGAGCTGAAAAGGGTTGTTTTCTCGATGGAGCTCGACACCTCTCCAGGACCTGACATCTTCACACCCATGTTCTTTCAATCAAACTGGGACTTGGTGAGTATCGATGTGCTTAATATGGTAACTTCTTTCTTTTCTTCCAAATTCATTCTGAAATAAATAAATTCTACTTTTGTTTCCCTTATTCCTAAGGTGGATTTCCCACAGTCAGCTATTGAGTATAGACCAATCAATTTAAGTAACATTATATACAAAATCATTTTGAAAACCTTGGACAATAGGTTAAAATGTCTTCTACACAAACTAATATCTCCCTACCAGGCGACTTTCGGTTCTGGTAGGCAAATCTCTGATAATGTCCTTACTGGCCATGAGTTAATTCATACCATGCAGGCACAAAGGGGAAAAGGGTTCCTTATGGGACTAAAAATTGACATGTTGAAAGCTTTCGACAGGGTAGAGAGGACTTTCCTTATGAATCTTTTGGATAGACTAGGATTTATCCAGGACTGGTGCAAATTAGTGTACCAATGCATTAGCATTGTTAGCTCCTCAGTTTTGCTAAATGGTTCCCTGGGTGACCAATTTGAACCTACTAGAAGTTTAGGGAAAGGAGACCTGCTGTCTCCTTACCTGTTCATCCGCTGCATGGATGTGCTTTCCAAGGCATTGTCAATTTCTCAAGATAAGAATGTTATCCATGGGATAGAAGTTGGGTGCAATGCACCTCCTATTTCTCATCTTTTGTTTGCTGACGACTGTTTGGTCTTCTCGAAAGCCTCTGGAGCTGATGATGAAAATATTTTAAATTTTTTTAATGAATTTAGCATGGCATCTGGCCAACTAATCAGTTTTGAAAAATATGGGATCTCTTTTAGTCATAATACTCACCATAACACTATTGACAGAGTCACTTCTACGCTAGGAGTGACCAAAATTTCTTTAAATGATAAATATCTAGGTTCGCCACTTTTCACACATAGATCTAAAGTAATCTCTTTCCAGAATGTTGCAGACAGGGTGGGTTCTAAGCTACAAAATTATAAAGAATTCTTTCTTTCATGTGCAGGAAAATCTACACTCATTCAGACTTCAACCTCTACTATCCCGATGTACCAAATGAACGGCTTCAGAATCCCAGCAACAGTGTTGGACAACATTGACAAAAATCAGAGAAATTTCTTTTGGGGCAAAGAAAAATTTGGTGGAGTTTATTTGAAGGCTTGGATAGGTGTTTGCAAACCAAAATGTATGGGGAGAATGGGATTTTTGTACTAAAATGTTTCAATATTGCTATGTTAGCCAAGGTCATTTGAAGGTTGCTCAAGGATCCAGATTCCCTTTTGGCTAAGATTATGGAATACAAGTACTTTCCCAACCATAGCCTTCTAAATAACTCTAAGAAATGTCCTGACTCTTCTTCTTGGGGGTGGAAAAACATCCAAAGAGAGCTGGAGAGAGTCAAAGAAAATGCAGTTTGGATAGTTGGGAATGGAAGACTATTAGAATATGGGAGGATTTGTGGTATAATTTCAGCAGTGAGGTGCTCCAACCTATCAGTCAGGAAAGTCTCAGGTACACCATTGTCCATGAGTTAATGGAATCCATTTCCGATAACTTGTCATGGAATATCAGTACTCATCGGCTATGTTTTGATGGAGATGCCATCTTGGAGTTAAGTCAAATTCAGATTAACAAGGATGGCGAGGACAAACTTTGGTGAAAGCTTAAACCAAATGGAAAATTCTCAACGAAGTCTTTGTATAACCAAATAGTCAGATCAGGCCACCAACAAGATAAGAAGAGTGAAGCTTTATGGGGTAAAGTTTGGAAGATGAACATAATTCCAAGAATCAAAACCTTTGTATGGAAATGTGTTCATGCAATCCTTCCTTTGAATGAAAGGGTTGCAAGAATTGTCAAAACCATCAATAAAATTTGTCTAATGTGTGGAACTAAGGAGGAAACCTTAGCCATTTTTTCATGGAATGTGATTTTCTTATACATGTTTTTAACTCTTTTAACTTTTTGATAAATGGACAGGTGGAATTTCACAGATGGCTCAGGAGATGGTTCACCAGGACAAATACTTATGACAAATGCATTTTGAAATGGCCGGAAACAATGGCGACTATCATGTGGGGTGTCTGGAAAGCAAGATGTGACCTTGTATTTAGGAAAATTAAACCTAGTATGGATAGAACAAAGGCAGTCATTAGTACACTAATTAATAGCTCCACACAAACCGGTTGGAATGATGGGGAGAATGAGATCTCGTTAATAAACTCCCATTATACAAAACTGGTTGACATGTTAGCACAAAAAATCAGCATAGCATGCATGTTTCATAGAAATAATAAAGACTGTGGAATTGCTTTAATTAGTTCTAACTTTGCAGGCAATTACACAGGAGAAAGGTGTCTCTATGCGAGTGCGGAAGAACTGATAGGAAAAGCAGCTTCACTGACAATCAATTGGACTCGCCAACTGAATCTACAGAAGGTCCAAATGGAGTGCGACGACGTGAAAGTCCTTGAAGTTGTTAGGAGGGAAATCAACACAAAAAAACAAGACAAGAAAAAGTTATATGCAGGCAGTGGTGATAATATAAATTTCCGTTTATTTTTAAAAGGAATCCAAACTCTAAGTCTGATTCCTGTTTCTAGTAATATCGTAAATCGTAATCTAGTGGCAGTATGTATGGAGAGGAAACTCTCTAAGTCATGGAGTGGGGATTTTTTTTGTCATGTTATGAATCCCATCTCGGACTTGGATTTAGACCAAAACTCTGGGATGTTCTTTTGGGGTTAACACCCTGTTTATCTATTAAAAAAAATGCCAACAATAGTTTTCACTAGTACAAATAGTTTGTATTTTATGCGAATTTATGGCCCATAGTGAGAAAAGTTGAAACTTGATCTATGGTAAACCTCCCCTGCACAATGGAAAGCTAAGCACAAGTAGAGAACAAAAAAAGGAAAAAAGTTCACAAACTTAATAAAAGTATGTAAGAAATACTAATAGGTCCTAGAAATAATATATTAGGATGAGTTTGGTCCAGTTGACTGAGTCAACTGTCTGTTTGGTCCTTTTAAATATATATTATTGTTTGGTCCTAGAAATTATGGTTTGGTTCTTGGGTGATATCATGTATGATGTAATTGTCATCTTGTAGTGGCAGAAATACCCTTTTAGATTAGGACCATATATATAGGAAAAGTCAAGAGGAAAGAAATCATTTTCAGATTTAATTTCTCTCACCTCTTTTTTTCTTTCTAGATCTACTTTTTTCTCTTTTTTTCTTCTTCTTTTCTGCTGCTACATAGAATAAATGAAGATATGTATTTTTTTAGGGTTTTTAATTTACAGAGATGATGTGAAACAAGAAACATCCGAGATGATGTAAACAAGAAACATAGTTCGTGTTGTTTTGATATTGAAGATGAACTCGTGATGTGTTTTTTATTTTTCTTTCTGCTGCTGTATGATGAAGATGATAATGATGAATACTTTCAAGATCTGTTGTTGTTGTTGTTGCTGCTAGTGGTTAAGATGATGAACACGATAACAATGATGAAAACGAACTCGATTTTGAAGACGACGATGATGGAAGATGATGTTACTGATGGTGTTTGAAGACGATGGAAGATTTTTTTCTCTCGATCAATAATAGATTTTATTAATAACCAAAGAAATAATACAAAAGCCCAAATTCAAGATCCCTTAAACCATTTAAAATGAAAGAAAACATAAAAGAGCCCATTTACTTTAGGCCCAAAAATTAATGAAATCTATAGTTAGTTATTCCTGGGAATTCCAAAGCTTTTAGAAAAGATGGATTTACCCTAAACTGTTGAAACTCTCCCTTTATCATCCCAGCTCCTCTTTTTTCCAATGAGTCAGTTGTAAAATTTATTTCTCTATAAAAATGCACAAATGTTATATTCATTGAGTTATTCTTTATCTTGCTCCATCTTGATTGCATGCACCAAGGTACATTACCTGATAAGAAAGCTTTAACAGCTGTTGTGGAGTCTAAGTTAATGATTAAATCTTGTACTTCCTCTTGAATAGCCCATTCTGCAGCACTTATTATTTCCAACAACTCTGCAATGAAGTTTGTTGTTATCCTCAAACCCCTTGCTTCTGCAAACATAAAAGCTCCTTCATAATTTCTACAAACAAAACCAAAACCAGCAGACCCTGGAATACCCCCTTGAAGCACTATCACAACACACTAATATTTGATTTATAAGTGGGAGTTCAAACTTCAATTCCATAGTTCTTTGTCTTCTCACTGGTCTTCTTTGTAGATCAAATTTCTGAGTACCTAATAATTATAACTGCAATCCCACATATGTCCCTTTATTCTCAGTTCACAATCCTTAGTGAATTTAAGAATTCTTTTTTTAGAGATCTTATGTCAGGCTTTGCTGATTCATAAGCACATTTATTCCTCAAGGAACACAATTCCACCATTGTTATTGATGCTGATAATAACCACACTTCCTGAACTGCGCTGCTTTTTGTTTTTGCTAAGTTCATCACATCTTCATAAGATTGAGGATTTAGAAATAAAACATATTTCCCAACCATTTCCAAATTAGTTAGCTGAAATTGTAATGCCATAATATGTGGTCTAAATTCTCATAAATATTTGCAGACAGATAACATTTTTAGGCTAAGCAGAAACCTCTCCCCTGCATTTTCTCATCTGTAGCACATATTCCTCTCACCAATTTTCACACATTGCTGGCATTTGTGGGATGTAAAACTGGATGCCACAATTTCCTTGCCCATACTTTGTGATCATAATGAGTTCTGATGCTCTTTGCTGCAGATTTTACAATAAATTCCCCATTGAGTGTAGCTGGCCAAATTCTTTTATCTTCCCTAGTACATAAAACTGGCAATTCTTCAACCAAAAAGTATTGTAACATTCTTTGAGGAATTACCCAATTACCATTTTTAATAAGCTCTGAAACTTTCATATTCTTTGTAGATTCAATGTATGTATCATCTGGAAAAATGTCACATAAAGATTTGTCTTTTATCCAAATATCCTTCCAAACTGATAGTTATTCACCAGAACCAACCAACCAACCACCTAGTATGATATTTGAACTCTCCCATTACCCATCAGAGACCAGGAAATATTGATGATTTCTTATAACTTGAGATCAATTCACCATCTTTATTAAAATACTTTGCTCTCATGTACAAGGCCCATTCAGCAACTGATTCCAACAGTTTCCATAATAACTTCATCAGCAGAGATTTATTTACTATTTACAATCTTTTAATCCCCAAACCACCTTCTTCCAGTGGTACATAGACTTTGTCCCATTTTAAAGTTACTGATTTTTTAGTAGTTGGATCCCATGACCATAAGAAATTCTTTATTATCCTTTCACACATTTTCACAATTTTTACTGGCCATTTATAAACTGACATGTTGTAGATAGGAATGCTACTCAGCACTGATTTTACCAATGTCAGTCTATCTTTAAAAGATAATAAACTTCCTATCCAACTAGCTAATCTATTTTGAAGCATTTCCACTACACCCCAAATAGTATTTATTCTCACTCTACTAGGTTGCAAAATTACCCCCAAATACTTATATGACAGCTTTGATAATGGTATATTAAATTCATATGCTATCTGTTGTTTTATACCTTCAGTGACACCTCCCACAAACACTTTACTCTTTTGATGATTAATGAGTTATCCTGATGAATCTTGATAATCTTTAAGCAATTTCAGAATTGAATGAATATTTCTTTTGTACTCATTGAAAAACAAGAAAACATCATCTGCAAATAAGATATGAGTGGGTTGTATCCCTCCTCTATTGACCATTGGAATTATCTTCTTATCCTGCACCCATTTCTTTATGTTTCTGCTTAAGATATCTTCTGCTATCACAAACAGAATTGGAGAAAGTGGATCCCCCTGTTTAAGTCCTCTGCTAACTTGAAAGAACCCCCACATGGCCACCATTAACTACAACTGAAACCCTAGCGGATAAAAATAGTGTATGTATCCATTTGATCCATTTTTCAGAGAAACCAAATTTTCTTAATGCTTCAAAAAGGAACTCCCAGCTTAGAGAGTCATAAGCCTGAGTTATGTCACTTTTCAAACCGACATTTCCTCCTCTTCTTTTTCACATACAATTCATTTATCATCCTAGAGGAAAGAAAAATTTGTTCTTGGATGTTTCTCCCCTTTATAAAGGCCCCTTGTTGAGCTGTAACCACTTTATCCATTACACCATACATCCTTGAAGTGATTATCTTTGTAAAAATCTTGAAACTGAAATTACTTAGTCCAATTGGTCGAAATTAACTAGGTTTTCTTCCACATTTAACTTTAGGAAGTAAACAAAGGAAGTTTGAATTCATACCTTTTGGTATAAAACCATTTTTCCAGCAATAATGCATTGCATTTACCACATCTTCTCCTATTATCTCCCAAGCAAATCTGTAGAAAAAAAACTGGACACCCATCAGGTCCAGGATCATTATTAGCATCCATAGCATAAACAACTTCCATTATTTTCTGTTCAGGAGGTACTGCTTCAAGCATTTCATTTGCTGCTTCTGTGATCACCTTTGGAATTGCTTGAAATATACCTTCTGCAAATTTAACTTCTTTATATTTAAATTTATCTTCAAAATGTAGCTCCAACTTTCTTGCAATAGAGTTAGGGTCAATTATAATTACTCCATTTTCATCTTCCAATTCAGTAATTGCATTTGTGGCCTATCTTATTTTAATTGATGTATGGAAAACTCTTGTATTTGCAGCTCCATATTTTATCCATTTTCTCATGATTTTTGTTGCAGAATTGCTCTGTGTTGTTCTATGATCATATCTTGTTTCCCTCTAGAAACAACCAAATCATTTAATAAGGCTATGTTACTAGGATCTCTATTTGATAATTGAGCAGTTCTCATCACTTCATTTTCAGCCTCTTGCATTTTAACTCTTACATCTACAAAAATATTCCAGTTCCACTCTCTTATTTTGATCTTCAGTAGTTTCATTTTATTAGTAAATATAAAATATAGATTTCCCCTTATATCTATATTCTATACTTCATTTATGAGTTATTTAAAACCCTCCTGCTCTAACCAAATTTGGAGAATTCTAAAAGGTATATTTTGTGGTTTTGTATAATTTTCATAGGCTCCCAAAAGAGGACTATGATCTGATATCCCCCTTGCACCCACCTTGTATCCCAAATTTGGATATACTTCCATCCATTTCACATTACATAATGCTCTGTCTAGAGGGCAAACTATTCTTTTAACTCTAGCTCTGTTATTGCACCAAGTAAATTGCATTCCAATTTTTAAAGTTTGTATAAGTCCACACGTATTCATGAAATCATGGAACTCTTGCATTGCTACACCTAAAGGGGATCTTCCACCCTTCTTCTCTTCTATACATAAATCTGTATTGAAATATCCAATTATTAGCCATGGTAGATCCAAGCTATTTATTCTCACTAACTCCTCCCATAATTCTCTTTTATCTGAATATAAAGAAGCAGCATGAACTCCAGATACTAAAACTCCCCCCACATTTACTGTTACTAGATTAGTTATAGAAATGATAGTAGGAGTAACAATTGAAGCACTCTAAAATAACTAAATATTACATTTGCCTTCATTTATAGAATTGTGTATCACTATATGATTCATCCCTTTTAACTTCAATAGTTTACAATCTTTAGAGTTTCATTTAATTTTTGGCTCTGCAACCTAAAATAATGTAGGACTAAACTGGTTAACTAAACTTCTGAGTTTATCTTTGGCTTTAGATCTTCTTAAGCCTCTGGCATTCCAGAAAGCTATCTTCATTTAAAGTTAGAAGATTGAGAAGCTGAAGGGCTTTTCACACTTTTTTTTTGTGATGTCTAAATTTAGAGCTCCTTGTTGTCTTGTTGTAACTCTTCTAATTGGCTTTGGTTTATCAATTTTCTTTTATCACTTCTTTGTTCACAAATCTCCTTCACCAACAACTTTGACAACCTGAAGTACTGAAGTACTGCTTGAAGCCACATCCAAAATTTTATCCACACTGATTGGTATTAGAACTTCAGTCTCCAATTCTTATAAAATGTGAAGTTTTCCATATGAAATGATATTATTTGAAGAAGAGATCCCTTTACTCTGTGTAACATCTTCAATTATTTCATCTACAATTACTTCTGAAATACCTTCAAAATCAGCATTCTTATCCTTTCCTTTAGGTGTTTGACATATATCAAACCTATGGGACTTTAAACTTTCTCCTCCTTAACTCTCCAAACAATCTTAACACCATGTATATCATCTTTTACAGCCTCTTCTGGAGCATTCTCTTTTCTTTTATGTCTACATTCTGTTTCAAGATGACCAACTACCTTACAGTGACTGCAGAATTTTGGAATGTTTGGGAATTGATCTGGTTGTTCAAAACTTCCATACTTAGAATTTACTATCAAATGATTTGGAACAGGGTTTGATAAATCAACTTCTACAAGAACACTAGTATAATAACCTACTTCTCTTTTTAGAGTAGTATCATCAACTTTAGTAGCTCTTTCAAAAGTATCACCCAAGGACATAATAATCTTCTCTTTCCAGTATTCAATTCCTAAACCAGGAAATTAATCCCATACAAATGTTGATGTTGTTTTTTGATTAGCAGGATTAAAATTTGATTCCCACAGTCGTAATTTTAAAACTTGAGATTCCACTATCCAAAATCCATTCCAAATATGCTTCATATCAATCTCATTATCTAGTTTAATGATGAAAAATCCTTTACCAATAGGAATAAGTTGGAGTTTACCTGATATTTTCCATTGTTTCCTCAAAGATATTTCAACAACAACAAACTTCAATTTCACGAAGTCTAATCTTCCAATCAAACTAAAATTCCATTCATTTAAACTTTCATCAATATCTTCATCTGGTATTGTTAGAGCACTACTCGGTCAAACTCACATGCGTTGTTATCTCAAGCATGTTTGTCAATCTTAGTGATCAAAGCTATAAGTCTTGATTTCTAGTTTACTATAGCTAAGTCTCGGACTCGGATAGGAAGTGTAGTTGAGCTCAAGAACTTTATGGCGATCATCATACAAGACGAAGAGCTACTCAAAGAACTGGTAGAACTTCATCGACTAAAAGGTATGTGGAGACTTGAACTTATCTATCACTCAAAAGTCTATCTACTATATCTCCTATCTTGAGACAAAAGTCATTTCGCTATATAGACTTTGATTATACACATTTGATATTTCGAGCCGAGTTTATCTCGCATATCTATTTCTCGAAATATGTGTTGGTAAGCTTTTGCTTTGGCCAAGTTCATCTTTACCTAGTGACGAAAGTCATGTTATGTTTCAATCACTTGAAAATGGCTTTGACGAAAAATGGTTTGTGTAGAGCAACTATATAACGTCTGTAGGATCAGAATATTGTCACAACAATATTCCTGAGAAATAAACGACTGTTCTGCGATATATCGATAATAAACGAATTACTCTGCGACACATCAGTAATATTCTACGACACATCTAAAGATGATTTAAACAATGACGTAATGATAGAAACACGAAGAAAGTGTGACATGTTTGCGATATATCAATAAAACCTGCGAAAGATAAAGGCGGTGCCAGCTGCGATTTATCGCAAGAACTCAGATCCGAAATTGAATGGAATCTTAACTATAAATGAGCTGTAATCCACTATGTAAATACCTATATAAAGAAGATGAGTAGTTCCAGAGAGGGGGATGAATTTTTGAGTGTTAGGAAAGTTTTTTAGGAGAGAGAAAATCTTTGTTAAGTGTTTTGTGTTCTTGATTTCTGTAGTTCCATAAGATCATATTAATGAAAAAGTGCTCTTAATCTTCAAATTATGTCATAAATATTGATAGATTCTTGAATAGGGTGTAGTGTGGGAATTCCTGCAACTACATTTTGGCGCCCAGAAACAGGGAGAATCAAGCTTGAGAAATTTCAAATTGCAGTTTGAAGATTTGAAGAAATTATTAGAATTGAAGAGAAATGGCTAGAAGGAGGAGAAATACATCAGAACCACCAACAACGGTGAGAAGAAGTAAAAGAATTGCAGGGGAAGGAACAGTGAATTGGAAGGATCTTTAAGGAACAGATCAGGAAGAAGTAGAATGAGAAATGGAGCAGAAAATTCAATCCAACCACCAAATCAACAAATACGAGCACAAGATAGAAATATGGATCATGATAGAGTAAGTGTGCATACTTGGAGGTCGGATTCGATAGAAGAGGCGGAAAGTCAAGAAGAGGAAAGAAATCAAGAAATGGTGGGAGGATTAATTTATGAAGGACGTGAAGTGGAAGATGATTTGAGACAAAGGATACAGGAAGAAAGAAGATTAGAGGCAGAAGAACGTGCTAATCTTACAAGGCAAAATCATGAATTAAGAATGGAAAATTTGAGGTTACAAATCAGAAGATCAAGAAGCAGCATGAGATCAAATTCAAGATCATATAGAGAAGAAGCAAGGCAAAATCTTCCTATACAAAATATTGAGGAAAATTTGATAAATGATCGTTATGCTCCACGCGATGAAACTTTAGACATTAGACATAATCAGATAGAAGGAGAAAATCAAGAAAAGAGAAGGAGAATGTTACGTGATGAAGAGATTCGAAGAAATCGCAGGATTATCGAAGATGATATTGAGAGACATTATATTGAGCAAGTACGTTTAGCAGGATAAAGAGAGAGATTGCGAGCAGAAGTAGAAGAACAAGAAATTCAAGCAGCGTTGCGTCAGAATAATCATGACAATCGAGAAATACGACGTGCGCAAAATTGTAATAATGATAATCTCAATGAGGAATATGAGAGAATTCACAGAGACATAGGAAGGCAACGAAGAGAAACAGTAAGGGATGAGGAAATTCATGGAGAAGAGAATGAAAGACAAATTAACTTGCAAGAAGAAGAAAGTCGCAGAAGAAGGCAAAACCAAGATGTTGAGGAAGAAGCGAGAAATATCGCAAGACGAGAAAGGCATGAACGCGGACGAAGAGAAGCTGCTTTGAAAAGACCAATTGAGCAAAATTCTGATAGAAATGAACAAATCTTGCGAGAATTGGCAGAAATGAGAGGAATGATAAATAACAGAAGAGAAGGAGGAAGAAGACAACTTGATGAGCCAATCGAAGAGGCTGCGAAAACTCCATTTACTCAAGAGGTACAATTAGGATGATACCTCCAAAATGTAATTTACCGGTGTTGACCAGTATATTTGATGGAACTACATGTGCTGTCCAGCATATCAAAGCTTATATTCGATGTATGCTACAATGGGAGAACCATGATGTCGTTTTGTGCAAATATTTTGCGTCAAGTTTAACTGGAGAAGGATTGAAGTGGTTCGAAAGTCTTCCCAAGAATACAATAACTTCATTTATGCACTTGTAACCACTTTCTTAGGAGCCTACATCAGCAATAATTCTGCGCGACCTGGAATTGAAGATGTGTTTGGATTAAAACAGAGAGTTGGTGAGAGTTTGAAGCACTTAACCATAAGGTGGAGGACAATGTGTAGTGAAATGGAAGGAAGAGTAGATGAAAGATATCTCATTTTGTCCTTCATAAATGCTATGTTTGCGACAAATCTATTATACATCCAGGTCTTCAGAGTCAAAAACACAATCACTATGACAGAGTTGCGAGAATTGCAAGAGGAATATATTGCTTTAGAGGAAAAACAAAATGAAATGGAATCTTATCCAACTCTTGTAGGCACAAGTTTAGCCGCATCAAATGGAAGTTTGTTACCAAGGATGATTAATACAGTAGCAAGTACTTCCCAAAATCCGCGAGAGAAAATGGAGACTGATAATCAACTTAAGATAGTAGCAATGGGGAGTAGAGATCAAGAGGAATTAGAAAAAGAGAGAAATTTTTATAATCGCAATAACAATAATAAGGTCCCACGGTTTGATCAACCGCAGGAAACTTATGGTGGACAGAGGAAGAATTATTCAAGAGAGCAAAGAGGTCAGAGGAATATGTAGGAAGATATCAAATTGCCACCTTTAAATACTGGTATAGATAAGATTTGGGAAGCGATTATTTTAATGGAGAACATACCCTCACCCTGGAACATGGGGAAGGAACCACATCCCAACAATCACAATCAAGAATTTTTTCCTTATCATCATTTTCATGGTCATTCTATGAATAATTGTAGGAATGTGAAAAGAATCATTTTGCGAATGATCGAACAAGGAAAATTAAATCATTTTTTAGCAAGATATTTACAACCGCAGAATTCCGCAAGCACCGAAATTCGCAGAGTTAATGTTGCGAAAGAAGCAGAAACATTTGTCATTGAAGTAGGAGCTACATCAAAAAATCTATTTTGCAATTCAATTGTACATTCACAAAAAACGATAGAGGATTTCCATGATAATGTGCTAAGCAGAGTATTTGCAAGGGATATAGAGGGAAGAGAGGTGATGAATATTGCGAAGATTTCTCCGTTAAAAGAATGGCAGAAACAAGTTATCTCTTTTACTGCAGAAGAGATACCAAAGCCTGGGAAGATGCATGACAATCCATTGGTGGTGAAATTAGAGATAAATCCAAAATATAGAGGAGGAGAAGATGATGATGATGATGCAGCAAGTGATTCCTGGGCAATAGATAAAGTTCTAATTGACACTGGTAGCTCGGTGGACATTTTGTTTTATCATACTTATCGCACAATGGGTGGAAGAGATGATGAGCTAATCCCTTCAACTTACAAGATCTATGGTTTTAATGGCACCGCAAACAAGCCAAAAGGATAAATTACTATGGAAATTCCATTGAACAAGATATCTTCAAAAATCAAGTTTTGTGTAGTGGATATAAAATCTCCTTACAATGCCTTAATTGGAAGGCCATGGCTCCATGGGATCTTGGGAATAGCATCAACATATCATCAATGCATAAAATTTCCACATCCTCATGGTATTGGGATAATTAAAGGTGATTGGTTTGAAGGCAAAAAGTGTTATAAAGTTGAATTTAATACTTGCGAAGAAAGGAATGCTCGAAATCGTAATTGGAAACATAACATGAAGCAAAATCAGAGAGCTGAGAAATTGATGGTGGACAATATAGAATTGCGGGGAAAGGGTATACTTCAAGAATAGTTTGTCTCAAAACATTCAATGGCTATTAATCATACAAAAATGGGGAAAAGTTGAAATATTCATTTTTCGCAGGAGCACAAAAAGATGAAGTTGCGAATAATCATTCGTCACAGAAGAAAAGAAGTACAACAATATCATTTTGGCGAACAATTAAAAAACAAGATGATTTCGAATATTAAAAGAAAAATTCTGCTCAAAAATGAGAAATTTTTCTATTAAAAAGAAAGAGATGGTGATTTCTAATCATATAAGAATTTTTAATGCAAATGCATAAGACGGGTGCAAATCGCCTAAAAACATATAAGAACGGGACGAACTTTTATGGCGTACACCTTAGTTCGCGGATTCTATTCCGTAAGAGGCAATGTCCTTAAAGTGCGTAATAAGGGGGGTATCTTCTTTACTTTCAATTATCATAAGAACGGGACGAACTTTTATGGCGTACACCTTAGTTCGCGGATTCTATTCCGTAAGAGGCAATGTCCTTAAAGTGCGTCATAAGGGGGGTATCTCTTTGCATGGCTATGGGAAAGGCTATACCGCTGTTGGAACCTAGTCATGGAGATTGGGATTATAGAAAATCCATCCAAGAGAGATAACTTGGATTCCAAGCTATATAAGGTTATACCCTGGTTGGGCGCCCGAGAGTTTCTCCTAAGGAATGCAACGTATGATCAAGGCGCCGAGGTACACGGTTGATCTGTGGGTGCCCGGGATGGATGAACCTACCCTGGCCATCCATGGCAAGTCTTGGCTTATGATGTGTTTGGCCCAAAGAAAACCACACTTAGGGTGCAGTCTTGTAACTATAAGCCATATAAGGCATAAAGGACAAGGCTACGAAAACAACTGGTTGTTGGCAGAACCGGATGGGAAAGTGCTAGTCTTGTATGGCCGATGTATAATCCTTGAAGGGGAAATCGGGGGGGGAGAGATAAGGGCGATACCCTCCATTAGGGAGCTGTGTATCAAAAACGACGGCAATTTCATGGGGATTTATATTCGCAAGAATGTTTAGGCCCGTCATATTGTCGCGTGACAGAGACATCAATGTCATGGGACTTTATATTCGCAAGAATATTTAGGCCCGTCATATTGCCGCATGACTGGCCAAAAAGCCTAAAGAGAAATGTTAAGATGAGGTCAATGGGTTTTTGCGATAAGATCAAAAGATGAGATAAATGAAATCAATAATAAGAGGATATAAATCGCAAAGACGTCCTGCAATTTCATCGCAAAGACGACAATGTCATAAATCTTAAAAAGCAAAGAGAGAATTGATCGCTCACAAGATGGCTTAGATTTATCATATTGTTGTAGAAAATAAAATAATGATAAGGAAAGATCAATGGATTATTACATATAAGGTAAGAATATCCTGGGATCTTATCGCATAAAGGTGGCATAATAAGACCTTTAACTAGGAAGGCGAAATAAGACCACAAGAAAAGATATGTCTGCGAAACATATAATAAATTGTTCTCAGAAATATTTGCGATAATTCATTTATCATATTGCAGATTAATAACAAGAGGCAAGTATGGGAACGATGTATAAGAATGATAAATATTGTTATTCATCATTATATGATAAATTCATATAAGTAACGGATGGATAGAAGAAAAAAGGGAATTTATATATATTGAAGAACATCAAGAGTTACAAGTATCTTGTGGAAAGGATGATACAATTTTCCAAAGATAATTATCGCAAGAAAGGAAGAGAAAAATACAGACGAAGATCAAAAAGAAGAAGCAAAATTATTGAGATTTATCTTCACCATTATCTTCATCTTTATCTTCATTATCTTCATCATCAGTTTCTTTGTCATCTTCGCTTTCATTCTCATCTATATCAGCCTCACTGTCAGAAATAACTGGTACTTCATATCTGGCTGGGATATTTTCCAAGAGGCAGGGATATAGGCTAAGAGAGAGGTTATTATCATTGCAGACTTTCTCAATAGCGTTATTGCGAACAATGAGAAGATTACTACGCAAATTGGAGTTAGATATTTTTATCTTCTTTCGCAGTCTAGTGATCTTATCATTGCGGGAAACAAGATTATTCGCAAGACCACTTTTTTCTTCTTCAAGTTCTGCGATCCTTCTAGCATGTTTTTCTTTAGATTCTTCGATAACACAATAACAAGTTAGAAATTTATCAAGAATTTACAAAAAATATAAAGATGTTAGCGGAGCAATAAATAACCTTCTCTTTCATGAATCATTTCTTGTATCAAGGTTTCCTGTTCGGTGTGAAGACTGACATCTATTGCTAAGCTTTTCCTAGCATTATCGAGAATTGTCGCAGCCCATGCAAATTCATCATCATTTTGAATGAGAAGATGGGAACGGATCTGTTTTTCTCTTTCAAGAAGTTCAATATTTTCATCCTTAAGTCTATCTCTCTCAAGTTCAGTGTCAATAATGGCATTGCGGAACTTTGATAGAGCTTCAGCGCCTTGAAGAGTAATGCGTTCTTTCTCCTTCTCAAGTTCCTTATTTTGGGCTTTCAAGGTTTTGATTCTTTTTCCAAATTCATCTCTACAAGTCTTAAAACTATTGGATATACAAAGTAGATCTATAATCCATTCTTATAAGGGAAATGTGAAATCTAAGTTCATCGATAGATAGAGCATTAATTTTTTCATCGGAATAATTATTTAAAGCGTCATTAAGACGCTGAAGAAGAATGGATTCATCTATGGGTTCATCAAAAGAATTAAGAATAAGAGCTTCATCAGTAAGGTTATAGGCATCTGCAAAAGGGTTGTTTAAATAAACTAAAATAGCAAGAAAGAAGAAAGTAAAAATAAAATAAAATAAAATAAATCATACCAATAATTTGTTTGCAGAACTTCTCCTTGTCAGCTAGTTTTTGTTGAAGAACTTCAACATCTACTTCAAGCGATTTATTCTTGTTAAGGAGCTCAGTATTCCAAGATACTTTTAATTGTTTACATTTTTCGCGAAGAATGGATATTTCATCTTCGTATTGCTTATTCTTTTCGCGAAGTTTCGCAGACTCAGATTGTGAATCAGTAAGCCTTCTTTGCGATAATGATAATCTATTTTCTAATTCCGAAGCAACGGAAAAAGAAGCTCTAGCAATCTGGGCGAGATAAGAGAAAATAAGTAAGGGTAAAAAGAAGATCTTCGAAATTCATGACAAGTGTAAAGGGGCATACCAATGAAGCTAGTGCATGAAGAAAATCTGGATTGATAAATCTTGAGACTCCTTTAAGATCTTTATTATTGGTTAAGATGGAAGCATCGCAGATTTTTGAGAGATAATTGCAAGCGTGAGCAATATCGTCATCACCAATACCTTGCATGGGATTTCTAAAGATATTTGACAATTGATCCATAGGAGTCTCAGGTTGAGAAAGACCCATCGCAGATCTAACTCTTGCGGAGGAAAAACTTAATGAAGAGGTGCCCATGGTAGCATCATTATTAATTCTTCCGCTCTCTTCAACCTCATTATCTTTTTCAGCGACAGAAGAAATGTCTTTAAGTGGTTGAGTTTTTCTTCTCTTTTTTGGAGGACTCTCAGCAGTTTGATTCTCATTGCAATGAGGAGAAGTGCCAGAACTCTCATTTGGAGTTATTACTTTTTTGCCTTTATCCTTGGCTTCAACTACTGCGACAAATGGTATTTCCTAGAAAACAACCACACATGAAGATAAGAAACAGGGGCAACAATATATTGTTAAAAGTTATAAGAGAATGTTTCTTACTTCATCTGTGAAGGTTTTCAAAAAATTTAGGAGATTGGGATTCCCAGTACTGATGTAGCTAGCCTTCATTTTTCCAATCTGATAACAAATAATTCAATAACTAGTAAGAATAGTATATTTATCTGAATTTGCGAATAATGATTAACTTCACGAGATATACCTCAGAATTCTTTTCAGGCCAATTAAAAATCCAAGGGCGATAAGCCGCAAGATATGCAGGATTCGCAGGGAGGTTAAGAGTACCAGAAATATATGGACCTTCAAGGAGGAGAGGAAATCTACACCATTTATCATCCTTAGAGAAGCGTGGAAGATTGTTTTTTGTGGAATAATAGTCTATGTCTTGCATAAGAATTTTATCCTTCGCAACCTTTTTATCCTTATTCAAACGAATAGCCCAACACGTGCTTTATTTCTTCATAGGAATCACTTGATAATTCACAAAGAAGTTCTCCACGGTATATTTCGCTGGAATAATTGGGATTTTTTTATAATCAGGATGTTTCGAATCATCAGGATAAAGGGATCCTTTACCAGCTCCACGGGAAGCATATTCAAGAATGAGGCGAATACAATCTCCACTTAGTTGGAAAATTTCTCGCGAAATTTTAGCATGAGAAATAATCTCATAAAAAAGAGGGAGATCTGGGTCATAAAGAGTAATAGGAAGGCCAGCTTCTAATTGACCTAGCGAAACAAGGATTTTCTCATTAGAAGAAGGAAATCTTGAAACAAGATCAATGGAGAGATCAGAGTCTGAAGATTGATCAGTGATCTCAAAAAGTGTGAAACCTAAGGATTGAAGCTTCTGCTGGTGTTTTTTCAAAGTGGATTGACCTAATTTTTTAGCAGGAGCAATTTCTTCGTATGGGAACGATGATTAAAACAAAGAAGAGAAAAGAAGAAAAACTGAAAGAATAATTGAGATCCGGAATTTGCGGAAGGAGACGATGAATAGTGAAGTTGCAGAGAAGAAAAGCGAAAGTAAAAAGAAGAAGAGGGATTAACAAAGATGATATTTATAAGAGAAGAAAATTATCGAGAATATCAATGTGCATTCAATGAAGAAAGGACATGAATGGTCAGAACTCAACGGTTGGAAGAATACGTGTCAAGGGATAAATGGAGGAAAAAACATGTGTAGAATATTTAGCGATGGATATAGAGACGTGTCAGAATAAAGGAAATATGAAAAGACAAGATGTATTAATATTCTTGAAAAACATGAGTTGCGGCAAATCAAGAAATTTAAATTCTCATGATCTTTATCTTCTTCGCAGAAAAGATATGAGAAGAGGCAAGATGTAGGATCAGAATATTGTCACAACAATATTCCTGAGAAATAAATGACTGTTCTGGGATATATCGATAATAAACAAATTACTCTGCGACACATCAGTAATATTCTGCGACACATCTAAAGATGATTTAAACAATGACGTAATGACAGAAACACGAAGAAAGTGTGACATGTTTGCGATATATCAATAAAACCTGCGAAAGATAAAGGCGGTGCCAGCTGCGATTTATCGCAAGAACTCAGATCCGAAATTGAAGGGAATCTTAACTGTAAATGAGCTGTCATGAGCTATAATCCACTATGTAAATACCTATATAAAGAAGATGAGTAGTTCCAGATAGGGGGATGAATTTTTGAGTGTTAGGAAAGTTTTTTAGGAGAGAGAAAATCTTTGTTAAGTGTTTTGTGTTCTTGATTTCTGTAGTTCCATAAGATCATATTAATGAAACTACAACGTCCTCTAAGAATTTTTCAATGATTGAAATGAGAGTTTATATTATATAACCTTTGTTGGATATAAGCATTGTGTGGAAACACATACATGTATAAGTCCTTATTTTTTGAACCAAAGTATGTGTACTTTGTTGATCAGGAAAACCGAAACAAGAGTCCACGAACCCAGTTCGCGTACTGTTGGAGGTTCTCTTCCCGAGAATTTCTGCTGGAGTTTGTAAACTTGTTACAAGCTTATTCCGCGTACCAAGTCCGCGTACTTAGGCTGGTTATATCTAAAATATATTATTCGTGAACTTATACTTATATTAACTAAGGAATGCAAGTTTGCAAACCGTGGCTATAAAGTTCATGAATCGATTCGAGTGAATCAAATAGTTTTTGCTTCGATTATGTCTTGTATACTTCTATAAGATCTAAGCAATTGAACAACTATCTAACTAGTTCATTTGAGTTATTTGAACTAGTTATGGTGAAGAAGAATATGGTTAATATGAAAGTGATCATATGGCTAATCATTTGGTTAATTATTGTTGAACCAACAAATGTACATGTTTGGGTACGGTTACACAAACCTAAAAATATGCATTTCATTTGTGTGTAAAAACTACCTTTTCGATCTAACGGTTGAAAGATATTAGCTTGAATCTAATCAGGTTTTTATCTAACGGTGAATATTGAATGCTTTGTTAATAAGCTAACATTGATTGCAAACCATGATTTGAAAGACTATATAAGGAAGAACTCTAGAAACTGGGAAACCTAATCCCCACACCTCGTGTGTGATACTAGTTATATTAGATAAAGTCGATTATCCTTTAACCTTAGGTTTCTACCGAGACCCTGTAGGTTAACGACTTGAAGACTTCATTGGGATTGTGAAGCCAGACCGATACTACTTTCTTGTAGTTGTGTGATCTGATCTTGCTGATTATATTGTGTTGAGTACAATCATAATGATTATCTTGAGATTGATATCTTCGATAGGCAAGATATAAAAGTAATCACAAATATCTTCGTCTCATCATTTGTGATTCCACAATATCTTCTTTCGCCGCGTTGATTAAGATTATTGTGAAGTGATTGATAATACTGAGCTATTCTTCGGGAATATGTTCACCTTGATTTATCGAAAAACGGAACAAAAATCATAGGTATTTCTGTGGGAGACAGATTTGTTTATTATCGTAAACTTTTCTATGTGATACAAATTTGTTTATTAAAGTCTTTGACTTTGGGTCGTAGAAACTCTTAGTTGTGGGTGAGATCAGCTAAGGGAATCAAGTGCGTAGTATCCTGCTAAGATCAGAGATGTAAGGAGTGTAACTATACCTTGGATCAGTATGAGATTGATTTGGGTTCAACTACAGTCCATACCGAAGTTAGTTTGTAGTAGGTTAGTGTCTGCAGCGAATTAATACAGTGTGTGTTAAATCTGGACTAGGTCCCGCGGTTTTTCTGCATTTGCGCTTTCCTCATTAACAAAATTTCTGGTGCCTGTGTTATTTATTTTTCGCATTATATTTTATTATATAATTGAAATATCACAGGTTGTGCGTTTGAACCAATCAATTGGAAATCCTACCTTTGGTTGTTGATTGAAATTGATTGATCCTTGAACATTGGTCTTTGGTACCGTTCAAGTGATTTCTCTTGTATTCAATTAGACTCGCAGATTTCGATTTGCTTGAGTAAGAATTAAATCAAGAAAGAGAGATACAACTCTTTGATATACTTTATTAAGATTGAGTCTAGTTGATTCTCTTGAAAGTATATTGTAGTTAGACCATACAGATTACTAATTGAAATATTGGGTGAGGTTGTTAGACCCCCGCTTTTTCAGGTATATACATAGATGGGTTAAGTTTTACTGAAGAATCATTCAAAAATTCCGAAGAAAACCTAGAATTACCATTAATCGATCCAGAATTCTCTGGATGAGACATCATTAATGAACCTCTCAAAAAATCATACAAACCCAAAAAACCAATCATTGAATTGAATTATATGTAAGAAATTTCCTTGAAATTCTATAAATCTGGTGAAAAATTCGAAACAATTAAGAAGAAACGAAGAAAAAAATTGTTGAGTCACAGAACCGATCCTCAGACTCTCTCTCTCCTTGACTCAGTTCCGATCCTCGACGATGGAAGATGATGTTGCTGCTGGTGTTTGAAGACGACGATGTTACTACTACTGTTGAAGACGTCAAAGAAGATGAAGATGATGATGTTCATTTTTACAAATGAACTCTGTTTTTTTAGGTTTTTATCAGGAGTTCATTTATGGAATAAACTTTGGTTTATATAGGTTTTTATCAGGAGTTTATTTCTGGAATGAACTCCGGTTTATATGTTTTTATCAGGATTTCATTTCTGGAATGAACTCTGGTTTATATAGGTTTTTATCAGGAGTTCATTTCTGGAATGAACTCTAGTTTATATAGGTTTTTATCAGGAGTTCATTTTGACGAATGAACTCCGGTTTATATATTTTTATCAGGAATTCATTTCTGGAATGAACTCTGGTTTATATAAGGTTTTATCAGGAGTTCATTTCTGGAATGAACACTGGTTTATATAGGTTTTTATCAGGAGTTCATTTCAGGAATGAACTCTGATTTATATATGTTTTTATCAGGAATTTTGTTAAAGGGAGAGCAAAATGTGATCCGAGGAGCGCAAAAATCGTACTCGACTCACTAACTAGGGTCAACTCAATAAAATTTTCTAACTTGGTCTAAAATATCCTGTGGAACACACAAATCATTGGCACATGTTAAAGAAAACTTCTTTTTCTTATCGTTTTCTTCTTCTGAGAAAAAATCCCTAATTGTTGATTATTTATGCCATTTGAAGAACTTTTCGAGGGTTTATTACAAAATGGCAGGCTTTTTTCCGAGCAAGCTATATAATACGGACATTATCAGAGCAGAAGGACGTTTTAGTTCTTCCCTCATTATACTTCTTTCGTGTATATGCTTGTGGACATATGTTAATTTGAAATCGGGACTGGCTGCTATATTTTGGAAATGTTTAATTGGCAAGTGATAACATCTATGATGTCTCTGGATTGAGATCTTTGATTTTAGAATAACATATTATAAAGGATTCCTTTATTATTTAGATAGAATTGGAATATGAAGCTCAATCTGCAACAAATTGGCATGGTGCGAGTAATCACAATTTTGTGAATAATATAATTGCATTTTCCCTTCTCGGTGTCTCTTACTCTGTTTGTTTAGTACGAAAGAGAATTTTAATTATTTTTAGGGTTCATGACTCGTCACAGAAGAAGAAAGGGAGTTTTAGTTTTCTTGGACATGTGTGAGAAACGTGTGCGGCTGGTAAGGATAATTTTGACCGAGTTAGAAAAAAATGTAGAGTTGAGCCTAGTTAGCGAGTTAATTACGAATTTTGTACTCCTTGGATCACTTTTTGCTCTCCCTCTAACAAAAATCTTTTATCAGGAGTTCATTTTGATGAATGAACTCCTGATAAATGGTGATTTCTGAAAAAATAAGTAGAAATTAAGAAGAAATTAACAGGAGTTCATTTTGATGAATGAACTGCTACAAGAAAATAAGTAAAAATTAACACGGAATGGTATTTTTATCTGTTTTATATTTTTAAATAATTATGGACCAAACAGTAAAGTCATTTTTCCAAAAGACTATACTGACTTGGGACCACCTAAAAAAGACCAAACGATTATTTTCCCTAAAAGTATCTGCTTGTTTGTTATCTCACTCACCCACTCAACAGTATGTGTTTCGTTTGTGACAGTTTATGAAATCCGTCAGAGAGGAATAAAGGATGAACAAAATCAGCACCGAGTTGTCTTATCTGGGCATTATACTTTCATACAAAAAACGGATGGGTTGTAATTGATAGCTTCGAAAATCAGTCAAACAAGAAAATTATAATGGTTTCTGTTCTCTATAAATTCAATTCAGTTACCCTAACTCTTCCTATAAAAGGACCTATATACTTGAGAATTGATAATGAAATCGGAACATATGTAAGACTACGCTTGGCAATGGATGGAGTTTAAATTCTAGGGAATTCCAACTACCTGGAATTCAAACTACCTTGAAATTGAATTTCATCCTTCAAAATTTATGTGTTTAGCATGATTATTGATGAAAATGATAATTGCGTCATTCTTCTTTTTCAAAATATTTATTTATTAATATATTATTTACTGATAAATTTATTTATGAATTACTAAATTTCTTTTAAAAAATATTTTTAATTAATTTTTAATTTAATTTTATGTAATAATGTATATTTTAATAAATAAGTACATAAAATACTAGTAAATTAATAAATGAGATATTAGTAATGAAAAAAATATAATATAAAAAAAAAAAAAAAAAAATATATATATATATTTTTTTTAGATAAATATTATTACATGAAACTAGTTGGATGCCTAACAAACTAAGCTCCAACGACATACTACTACATTAATTGAACAGGTTGTTGTGCTAACCTACCAGCGAGCCTCATGGCTAACCTACCCAAGGGAGCCGAAACGGCGGGAGGGGGCTGAGATTGTGTCACAAGGGGGGCAAACTAACACTACCTTCCATGTTAATTCCTGCAAAATTACACCATTAGGAACTCGAACCTTAGACCTCCTGGATCGCATTAAACTTTATGGAACGGGGATGACCAGCTGAGCTAGGGGCCCGTTATTAAATATAACATAAATATAATATAATATTAATTAAATATAGCATAAATATGATATGATATAATATTAATTAAATATATTATAATATTATAATTAAATATAGTATAATATCATTAGTATAAAACATAGCTTGGATAAGTTTGCCTTTGTTAGTGGTGGTCAGGATTTGTCTGGACAAAGATAAATCAAGGGCTGTGGTTCTCCTGACCACCCCCTACATCTCGCACGTGTGGCGTTAATTCCAATATTATGAATGAAAAATGAATACTCAAGTCAGGATATGGAAATTCAAAAATTATAACAGGGAGGTTCGAACTCATGACCTATTATGTCATAAGAGTTGCCTCTAACCAGTGTTCCACCTTGGTTGGAATTGATATAAAATATAAATCAACAATGGTGGTTTGTTCAACTCAAATACCATAATTGCTTTATTAATTAGTATTACATTAATTGCACATAATAAATAATCTATTCATTATAAAGTGTTTTATTAATTAGTGTTTCACTAATTGCTCATAATAAATGACTAATCATTTTTTAATTATAAATGTTTTCTTAATTAATTATAATATTTATTTCTATTAATAAGTAATTTTGATAAATAATATCAATAGACATTTTCTGCGACAATGAGTAGTAGAAGAAGTGGAGGCCGAAAGATTAGTGGTGGTTAAGGGCAGAGCCAAGAAAAATTATATTTATTTTTGTTCTATTATCGTAAAATGGGATACAAAGTCCATTTTTCACATGTATCCAACTTGCCAAGAATTTTTTCTCCCTCTCTCCTCAAAATCCTGGCTCCGCCCCTGGTTTGTGGTGGAATAAGTAGTGACGGTGAATGCTGGTGAGTAGTGATGGACAATATTAATTTTATGTTGTCATTACCACATCGATAACATTGTAGTGTGGAATATGTGGTTGGTTGTTTTTAACACTTATTTCAGGGATGATATCATATAAGACAATATTTTCATGATCGTAGTTGGATCACACAGATGGTGCCCCTGTTATCTTTGGTACTATATCGTATAAATCATGATTTTTAATGTTAAATAAAATTGATTGAAATACAAAAAAGAATATATACACGGAAATAAAATAATGAAACTAATCAATTGACGAAATTTTGTTCAATCTAAACCTCATACATGGCATTTGTGATTGAAAATTAGAATTGCGTCCAACAATCTACATGGGATGGGCGGCAGTGATTGTGCCAGTGATGGAGTCAAAAATTGATATTGAGGAGGCCTATTTTTTTAAAAAAAACATGTAAACTTTGGTGGACTAAGCCATAAATATATATGGACAAAGTACTATTTATAAAATAAACTAAAAAAATTATGTAGTTATTAAAAATTTAAGGGGTTAGAGCCAGGTTAGTCAACCACTGGCTCCGCCACTAGGTGGTGGTGGATAAAAAAAGTGGATTCATATGGTTTTATGGTGGTGGCGGGTATTGGTGAAAAAACATATTATGCTAATTTTGTAACGCCACAAAATGTGTAACGTTATATTATAAAATGTAAAACGTGATTGACCATTTTAATGTTAAAATAAACTCGATAAAACACATGTCCATTTTAAAAAATTGGTGCAATCAATTTCCATGTTATGTAATAACTAAGCGAACGACACGAATCAAGATCAGAACATATGAAATTATTTATTATTGATTTGTTTATGTAAAGAGTGGTCAGGATTTGACCTTGGCAAAGATAAATTTACCGCTAGGGTTTGTTCAACTTAACCATTTTTAAATTTTTTATTAATTAGTGTCTCATTGATTGTTCATAATGATTAATTAAATTTCTATTATAAATGTCCCTTTAATAATCTAACATAAATACATAATTTTACTAAAAACTATATTAATTCTAATGGTGAGTATAAGCGGTGGCGGGTGTTTGTGAATAGTGGAGGTGGTAACATTACTATTGGTGGAAGAAATAGTGGCGGTGGATGGTTTTTATGGTGGTGAGTGTTGGTAATAGTAGCGTATAATAATAGTTTTTGCTTTTTAGCGAGTTTTATTGACTAAGTAAAAAAATAATATTCACAAATCATGAAAAATTGTATTGTGAAAGATGTAATTGGTTGTTTTTAGCACGATTGATAAGGACAAAAATCAAATATTTCGAGGATGATACCGGAATGTATAAGACAATATGATCATGACTGTTCGATCGCCCGTATTATATAAAGGCAATTGGTGTACCCGCGTAAGAGAACATTATCCCTCTCTCAAGTACTATTACATTATTTTTCCTGAAAGACCATCAATGTCGAGTTGTTTTGCAACAACTACCTACAAAGACAACAACTTTCACTCAATTCCCGATATAAAACCTTATAGACCGGGAAAATGTATTTGCATTCTAAAATATTTGTTTGAAAATTATGTATGTTCATCAAAATCATCATAAAAAACTCTAAATCATAAATCTAAATTTCTCCCCCGATGTTTATGGAATATTTGTTATATTTTACATTCTCAAATCATGCGACCTCTTGATAGTAAATCAACACTATCAAATTACGGATCAATATGTATAGGTTTCATTCACTGGATCAGAAGGTAGAGTAGACATAGATGGGTAGATCACACAAAGCATAACATGACTGAGAATACTTTAATAATTTGGTCAATAGATAAGGTCAAAAATTTAAGATTAACTTTCTATAGGACTAATTAGATCGGCTTCGATAGGAGATGACTAAAATATGGATTAATAATAATTTTCACATAAGACAATTGCAAAACATAGTTTGGATAACTCTGCCTATGTAAAGAGTGGTCAAGATTTGTCCTTCCTCAATTGCTATGTTATGTGAGAAGAAGGTGATATCTAAGATTGGGGTATAATTTAAATCTATTAGATTCATGCCATTTACAACTGGATGCCTTGAAAAAAATTGACGCGTTGTTATTATTATTACAGGCAAGGGATACATTGACCACACTTGCGCAAATAGCTCACTTCGCAAATGATTGGTGTTGCATGTACTGTCTAGAATGCAACGAGTAATTTGAGGAAACAAGGCACCAGAAGCAGTGTCCGGAGTATTTTGGATATGGTAACTTAGACCCGATGTAATACTTATGTTTTTTTTTTTAGTTTTTCCACAATCTATTTATTTAATAAAAATGAACATTGCAAATACATAATATCAATAAAAATTAGACAAATTGTGTTTGACAATAATGGCTACTGATGGTCCGGAAACGGCAAAAGAAAGAAATTGTTGTGGAAGAATTGTTGGGATATACAATGGATACGAATGAAAGAGATATAACTATTTCGATTTTGAAATCACATAAAGTTCACAGTAGAAGATGACATCAAGTTTAAAGTTAGTAACAAACATAATATGGATAACTAAAATGTTAAAAACAAACAAGATATATAAAATTATAAAGCCGTGGGAGTTGAAGAGGCCAATTTTGAAAACTACAATCTTAGAAAGCGACGATCCACAATACCATTTTTTTTTAATAAATATTCAACGTAGAATATGTCAACTTTTGGTAAAGGATCTATTGACAACCTATTAATTTGAAATAGGATCAGGGAGTACAATATGTGTTCAAGGTTCTTTATGAGGTAATGTGTCGCCAGATTGTATTCCAAGTGAAGGTAGGAACATATGGAAGTGACAAAATGTCAAAGACTTTTGAAGTTACCAAAGCCTTCGTTAAGAAGAATTGCTGGGCACAATACTTTATTGAAGATTTAATGGCAGAGGTTCGCATATATACAATCCCTTCGAAAAGGTAATGGATACACATTTTAAACATTGTCATCTAATGGGTGTTGAAAAATTACAGGAAAATCATGTCACATTGGATAGTTTGTATCATTCGTTCAATGCAAAAAAATACTATTCTCTGCCTATTTGGAGGATCGACAACATGACCATGATAGATAAGTCAGCTGGAGCGAAATAGGAGCATGTGGAGACTTTTATGGACGATATTGATTAGTTGATTTCACTGAGATGAGCGCTGCTGATGACATATTTCCAAAAAATATTTAAACTTCCATGTTCATGTAGAGCATTATCTCATTATAAGCAATGAACCTAAATAAAAAAAGTGTCTGGAAGTTAAGATTATATTTCTTTCGTTTGAGCAAATCTCCGGCGGTAAAATATTAAAGGAAAAAACAAAGAAAAAAAGAAAGGAAAATTCTAACTATTTTTATGACAAACACATATTAAATCATAAGAAGTTGATAAGTATTCGGGACACAAATTATACGATATATTAAAAATGAACCAACATCATGGCCCGTGCCGTTACGGCTCAGGTTAAGGGCTAGTTAATATAATATAGTATAATATTAATATATTAATGTAATATTACTATAATATAATATTAATGTAGTATTAATTTTAAATATAATATAATATATATATATATATATATAATATTAATGTAATCTTTGAAGTGAAAATTATTTAAATTATTATTTTAAGTAAATATAATATTAATAATTATTATCCTTAGAATTCTTTAAATAAAACTATTGTTTTTTAAAGAAAGAAATAATTTATCAACAATAATAATTCATTTTTATGTAAATATAATTTTAGTGGAAATAATTTTATATTTGGATTGAAAATTTATTTAAATTATGAATTTAAATAAATATAATATTAAATAATAGAGTTTTGTTATTTTAAATAAAATTATTATTTTAAATTAAATAATTTATCAACAGAACTATAATATATTTAAATAATAAGAAATTTTTTTCTTCCATTTTTGAATGTGAGAAAAAACAAAATATTATTAAAGTATTAAAAATACTAATTAAAATATATTATAAATTCTAAAATAAAATAAAATAAAATAATATTTTAATTACTAAAGTAAATTTATAAGTATAGAAAATTAATTATTGTTTAAAGAAAAAAAGAAAGTAAAATAAGTTGAAATGTCAAAATGGTCAATGGGTGGAGTTGGAAGGATGGAGTTCCAACTTCCATGGGGGGAGGTGTGATTTCAATTTCCATTGAATGAAGTAGTTCCAACTACCTTGAACTTTAATTCCATCTATGCCCAACACACTAGGATTTGAATTCCATCATTGACTCCTCTCGTTGACTGAACTCCACCCTTAACTACCTCCGTGCCAAATGCACACTAAAGTAGATATCAACTCTTTCCTCTAATTTTGTTATGATCGTCTATTGTATGTAGGGCTGTCAACGACACTTAACGTAACGGATATTGGCTCTGCCGCTGCCGTTGCCATTGAAATTAGCGGTTAACCGTTATCCGTTAAGTTCTGATAGAAATATGAAATTCTAAAACCATTATTGTTACGTTGGACTTACCAGTTAACGGATAATTTTCCGTTACCAATTGCAGTAGACAATTATCTTCTTAATTCCCTTGATTTCTTCCTGTTCTTGGTTCAGGCAATTACACAAACGCCTTGTATGCGTTCTTCTAATGATGGAGATACAACATTGAGGTTGATCTTCGAGCCATTCTATACCTCCTTCCCTGCAATTGAAGCATAACCCAATATTCATATCTCAGAAATATTCATAAATATTCACAGTTAAGTACCAAAACTCAAGGCAGTAGCCAGTAGCTTGGATGTTTCCCTGTGTTCCTGTATCAAACCAAACCCCAAAATTTTGTCCATAAACTTCTCTTTCTTAGACATTCTTCTTACTACTCTTATAATGCTCCTAGTTGGTTTGAAACTCGAACTTTCATACTTGATTCTCCTACACAGTTCATAGAATTCACGGAATCAACATCTTCTTCTTCCCTGTAATCTCACTGATAAACTGAACCCAAAATATATTATGACTTGTATTAGTTGCTACGTGGTTGTCTTGGTTTGGAAATGTGTTCTTCTGACCGATCCCAATACTCATCAGACTTGAGATCACCTGTGTGAACCCTTGGTGCAGCTTGTTTCAGCGACCAGAACTTGGTCTGAAATGTCTGAACTTGGTGCTAGTCACACGTTAGCGGTTAACGAAACTTAGGCTAACGGAAATATGCCAACCGTTGCCGTTATGGTAGGATGAAATTATCCGCTACGTTTTCGGTTATGGTTCACCGGTATAACGGAACTAAATCTAACGGCAACCAGGTAATTGGATTCGGCTAACGGTTTTCCATTGACAGGCCTAAATTGTATGAACCTACATTCTGCCCATACAGTGGCTTTGTTTTTCTTTTTCTTTTTGCTCGATTACAGTGGCTTTGTTTAACTCCAGTGTACTTGTAGTATAGCAATGATTAGGATTTCTAAATGGAAGACACAAACAGCAGATACACACGATGTAGAGAGAGATGACATGACTGATAATAACAGGCTATGGAGAGAGTTAAACTGCAGTATGTAGATATCATCATGCCGATCTTCGCTTATCCCTATTTTCAATAAAATAAGTTGCCTATATTGATAGAGTTAAAACTGTAGTTAGTAGTAGGTAATAAAAACTGGTCTAGAATATTTGGTTCAGCAAAAATTAGAAATTGTTTTGAAATCAAAATTCACGGTCATCAAAATTTTAACATCTATCAAGTTTCCGGCACAATGTAAAATCATTTCCTAGTTCGTACTCACTAGTTGCTGCAAACAATGACTCGATTTAGTTAGCCTTATTATATAGTCCACAGTTCCTATAAACCCAAATGTTACTGAAATGAGTGGGGGTACAAATACAAATACTGAGAAGAGCTGCAGAATATCAACTCAAGATCAAAATTTGATTCCAGCATATGAAATGAAATAAGTAACCGAGCAAATATAGTATTAATAACAAAGTATTCACTCTGTTCCACTTTAGATGATGTTTTAGGAGTTTTCACGTAAATTAAGAAATGGAGAGAGATATAAAAAAATTCTACTTATACCCTTGAGAAAAGTCTTCAAACATTAATTGCTATTAGTGTATTTGAAATAAATTTATGGTTCCAAGACAAAATGTTAGGGTATTGTTGGTAGTTTTGTGGGAAAAATATGAAAATTATCAAATAATGTGGATCAAAAAATAACCCTAAACACTCATCTAAAGTGGAACGGAAGGAGTAATGACTAAGGATTGACAACATTTTCATTAAAGTGAGAAGTAGACGAGAAGAAGACACTGAAATGTTCTAATTTCATGATAACATAAGTAAAGATAAATTAATTAAGTAGCCTTTCTATTCTTTTAGAAAACTGTTAGTACCAATTTTCCTGTCAAGCTTAATTACGATGACATTATGATTTCCCCTTCCATGCTTAACTTCATCTTTTTAGTTTCTGTATAGATGAAGATTTCTCTACCTCAACTTATTTTCCCCATCATCTTTGAACTTGTAAACCCCCATTCCGCTGTCTAGTAAGTGGTTCCAACTCGAAAAAAATCAATGAATGACACATTTCAATCAGCTTGGTTGTATTTGTTAACATTCTGCTTACTCTTTCTAGGGACTGAATCATTATTATTAGCTGAAATTTCAGAACTAGAATTAGAATCAGAATAACTAGATTGATGATCTAAACCCATAACCGTCATCTTCATTGGATTATTGGGTTTAAAAATCTCATTCTTAGTTGCATCCGTCTTCTCATTACATAAACTCCCATTTTTAAAGGACACCCTATTTTCTTGATATGAACCTAAAATAAAAAAAACAATCAAATAAAACACATCATTCCTCCTTTAAAAGGCTAAGTCATATGAGCTCCCATGTTGCACGGTGAGCATGACAACCACCTCAAATTAAATTAGATAAAATCTTTCAACTACACCAATTCTGGAGAAGGCAAGTGTCGTAACGTTATTGGTTGAAGATTTTTTATTTAAAAAAAAACCCTTAGTAGAGAACGTTATTGGTCCAAGCCCCCTGATTTTAACGGCCAAATACTAAAACCGTTAGTAGAAACGTGGGTGTACAAGACTTATGTGTTGATTTATACCTAATTAAAAAAATTCACCGGGTTTACACCAAATACTTAACTGTACGTTAAGTAATACCGTCAAGTGGAAGAATACTCCCGTCAAAACTGGATGAGATTTAAAAAAGAATCATCACCATGACTTTAACGAGAATAATCATCACCATCATTATTCATGTTGTTTTTTTTCAACTCTCTTTCTTAGTATAAAAATCAACAAAGCAGCGGTTGCTGCCGATTCAGATCGAAAAATAGGCAGAGATTGGGAGATTAAAGAGAGAGATTAAGAGATTTTGATTAAGAGATTAAGAAATCAAGTTATAGATGATGGTGATGATTCAGTTCGAGTAGGATGGATTTTAGGTGAAATTTCGAGAGTAAATCAGATGAATGAAGGGGGTTGTGGTGTTTCCAAATCCGGTAGTGGGGTTTTGTGTTTCTGTTGTAGGGATTCCGATTGAAGGAAAGCTTGGGTTTTTTTATAGCAGTTTTGTATTGGTAAACCCTAACTCTTTTTCTGTCTCTTTTTTCTTTCTTTTTCTGCCCAACAATACCAAATCCAGAAATGTGGTTTTGTGTTTCTGTTGTAGGGATCCAGAAATGGTCTCTGTTCTACTAAAGCTACATGAGTTATTCTTCTTTGCTCAAGTGGTACCAACAATCCCTCATTGAGACAAAGCTTTTGGAAAAGAAATTTGTTCTTGGATTTAGCTGCTGGTTTGGATTAGGGAAAGGAGTACATGAATTCCTCTAAACCCCTTATGAAATTATTATTAACATCTATGAACATGAAGTTGGGTTTTGATTAAATTTTGCTTTGGTTAGATGTTCTGTAGTTGATTTGGTGAATGTTTGTGATGGTTAGATTAATGATTAATATGATTCATTGGGTTTTAATCCAATTCAATTTTACAGGGAATTTGAGCAAGAAACATATGTGACAGAGTTATCTCCATCATCAATTCAGAGAACAAATATCAAGTGTTTGTAATAATGCCTGAACCATCAATTCTTCACCAATGATCATTGTCAGTATGTTAATATTTTCTTGGCAATATAAACTGAAAGAGGAGCAGAAAGCATACGCATCTGAATTTATCTAATGTACAATGCATGTATACAGATTTTTGATTTTTATTAACAGGAAGGAACCTCCATTTCTATTGCATGCATTGTAGTTCAAAAGTTATTCACTCGAGTGATTCTTTGAGAACAATTTTTTTTAGAAATGGTCGCAATAGATATTTAATTGGATACAGTGTAAGTATCCTTTATTTAAGTCGTCCGATGCTCCCTCTTTGAGTCACTCAGTGATAAATGGTGATTTTTTTTTGTATGCCTTACTCCCGTTATGCCTTATAGTTTCTGAGATTTAACTATAAAATTGGTTATTTTAGGTTGTTTTATCTGTAAACAATCATCTTTGGCATACCATTGCGAAATAATAATTAAATATTTCGTCTCATTTTTGGTTAGTTTAGGCTGTTTTAACTAATGATTTCCTTGACCGAATCAACTAATATGCATTGTCTTTTGTTTTTGTGCAGAAGCAGATTAGAAATTATTCTCTTGGTGCACATATCTTAAACAATTGAGCATTAGCAAGGTAATTAATTACGACAAATGAATTTTGCATTACAATCAATAAAGTGTTCATACTTTGTTTTTATTTCTTTATTTTGATTTCTAAGAGCAATCGATTCCAAGTGAAATTTTTGTGGTCAAAATTCGCATCACACGTAACACGTCACACTTTCCTTTTTTTTTTGAGAAGCTTCAGAAAATGTTAAATTTACTGAAAGAATTTAACCTATCTAATCTTAATATGATGGAAAGCAAGATGCCAGAATGGGTCAGATGAGCCTATTGCATCATCACCGGTAATTCTCAGTCTAAGCCTTGGCCTTTACTAGTTTCCATCTTAAAAAGTTATGCCTGGAAGGTGGATTTCAACATTTCTCAAGTAACAAGCAATGAGATTGTATGATCGCCATACCAGTAGAAGCTTCAAAAATTAGAGGTGATTCTAGAAAATGTTGAATGATAATATTTTTTTCTATGGACACTTTATAGAACAATGTACGATTATATAGTTGCTGTAAATTTACTGTCTGATGAAACTATGTTTTGCACTAATGATTGCTTCATGATTAAATGTCGAGGAAGTCATATATGGTCACATGGTTGTCGACGTTAGTAAATAATTATTCTGAGGAATATTAATGATGGTGTTGGTCGTGCTCAGAACAGCCTGGCTTAGTGTTGTCCATAGGACGACAGTAATATTCAATGCATACACTCGCTGTTTTTGGAAAATGTTCTTACTTTTTTGGTTGTCTAATTTAATCAACTAATGTTACAAAATTATGATATATGGTAACTCCCATTATTTCAAGAGCTAGCATTCTTTTCATTTCAAGGAAGTAAATCCACATTATCATTCTTTAAGATAGGTCAACAATCAGTGCAAACTGCAACCAGAACTTCACTTCTCATGCTCTACCATGTGTATACCACCACACCAGTCGGTCTAGATTGAAATCCAAATTATTGGTTGGTTAACACTTCATGTTTTTCGTCTCGGTGATTTTTATTATGAATGAGCGAATCCCTTGATTTTCCTATATGATGTGTTACTTTCAATTTCCATACTTTCAATGGGTTACTTATCTCAAACTCTCTTATTGCATCCGAGTATTTCTTTCAAAATTTGTTACTAACTGTCAAGGATTCTTTGGACACTTCTTCGATTGTTTTTCTATCACTAATAATACTCTCACTCTGCTTTTAAAGGTTTGATTTATTATTTTTGTGTTTGGGGTGGTGTGGAGAAGGAGAATGGTGATGAAACCTGATCCTGAACAAGGCGTGGAAAATTATGCCGTCATAAGACAAACAAGAGGAGATGGAGTTGTTCTCTTTCCATCCTGGATTAATTTTTTCACTTAATTTTTGCATCTTATGGATATGGAGAAAATTATAAGAATTATATAATTTTCTCAAGTTGCAGACATCATTTAAGTTGAAGACATCATTTGTATACTTAACTATGTACCTATGACCTCTAGATCCAATTTTAATTTTAAATCAAAGTCTAATTATAATTTTGATTCCTTTTTTTATTTTTATTTTCTCTTCAAAAATCACTTTGCCTCGCCAAACCAAATAAAAATTGCATCGGGACAGGGTGAGGGGAAGCGAGCCATATCATATCAAAAATCCAAAAGGACGAGACGTGGGGAAGCCGAGTCATACCAAATCAAAAATGTATCGTGATGAGGAGGGATGGAGCCTAGGGATACCAGATAAAATATGTGACTTGGCGGGGCGGACCCAGCGATACCAGATAAAAAATGCAAATGTAACGTGACGAGGCGGGGCAGAGCCTAGCGATACCAAATAAAAAATGTGACGAGGCGGGGCGGAGCCCGGCGACACCAGAAAAAAATGCACGGTGATGGGCGGGTGTTGATGGTGGATTTCTATTTAAAGGGAAAAATTGTAAAAAGCCAATTTTTGTAAGCTGACGTCCTGAAAAGGATAAAGCCTTCAGGCGATGAATACTTCTCGCCATATTAATTCATTGGAGCATGTGCAACCATCCCTGAGAATTAAAACATACCCAGAACGGAGCATGTGGCAACCATCCCGACGGAGCATGTGGCAACCATCCTGGTTTTCTGTAGGTATACAACATTACTATTAATGCTTTAATTAAAGCCTTGTGTTCGACGTGCAAACACCCGTAGGCTACCTGAAGGCAGGTTATACTAGCCCCGTTGAACGCATGCAAGACTTCCCATGTTAGTCTCACTTGCTGAAAACAAACCCAAAAATATATCTCATCCGTCCAACTTTGCAGGCATAGATGGAGGGTGTAGATATAGCTTTAGGGGGTCCTGAGCATGCTACCATGATCACCTCGGACCCACCTTCACACATGACCGAACGGTCAAGACCAACTACGGTTGTTCCTTCCAAAACGTGCGCTCAAAGTGAGCATGACGCACGGCTAGGGTTTCTTTTAATCGTGAGCGTCCAACTTCACCGGCATAGTTGGACGGCTTAGATTATACCCTAAAACAAGTAGTGAAGTGATGGTACACCATTGGCGGATCCAATTTCTACCTACATGACCGAATCCCTCATAGGCAAGCCGTGGTGCAAGAAACGATTGCCCAAACAAGGCTAGATTAACGCCTTATGCAGGTTGAGAAGATCCAAAACGATCACGACCATCCGACTTCGCCGGCATAGTTGGATGGCTTAGATTGCGCCCAGGGTCATAGAGCAAGCATGTACATGCTCACCGTCGACCCAAGATGTTGCATACATGGTTGGTCTCCCCAAAAGAGGCGCGCGCAACCCAAAACCGATCTCCCAAAGTGGCCGGTCCAAAGCCCTAATTAGGGTTTGCGGCGCAAAAACATCTCGAGCGTCCATCTTCACAGGCTTGGACGGAAGGCCAAGATGGAGACTTAGAAGGAACCGAACATGCTAGGATGACCACCGTGGGCCCGGCTTCACGTCTAGATGATCATCCAAGACCGGCGGTGATCAAGCTCCTCGGTACGCGCGCCCAAAGGTGACATGTCACGGCCCCTCCATAAATTCTAATCTCGATCACTCGTCTTTGCCGCCTGAGTCGAGTGGCTTAGATTAAATCTTTGCGAGTCAAGAAGGGATGGGCGTGAACACCATTGTACTACCTCCATGTAGGGCTGATCGGTTCCTCCATTGGAACTCTCTAAGCATGCAAACGTTTGGGCCGAAAGAGGCAGCATGCGCGCCTCCCATCCAACGGCCGCAAGCAAGGCTACGAGTTATCTCGTCCGTCCAGCTTTGCAAGCTTGGACGAATGGCTTAGGGTGTGAATCAACCAGCAAACAAGGTATCACTATGACCACCATCCGTCACTCTTCTTCACAAGGTAACCGACCAAAGCATGGCCTGTCTATACAGCCTCCAAACGGTTACCTGAAGATGGCTGCATGCGATGTTATACCAAGTTCATGGTTCACCCTGCACTATTTTCTGTGGGTCCCGCGATCCACACACTCGAGAAATTAATCACGTCACAACTGGGGGATACAAATTGGGGTATTGGTCTGGCGGTTTACAGCGTGCAGCGTGCAACGCGCCATCACAAGAACGTGTTAGGAATACATGGGCGGTTAAGTCAAGATGGGAGAAGTGGGCAGCTCTGATCGTGTGACACTCACACACAACTCCACTCTTCCCTCACTCCACTTCCTCCACTTCCTACGAGAGACATGAAGAAGGCTTAATGACTTGTATAAATAGGTTCTCCTCCCTATTTCCAAAAACAGAAGTTCGAACAACACAGAAAACCAAGTGTTAATCGTATTCAACACCCAGAGCCTGCCTGCAACATTTGCTAGCCTGCTCAACCTTCTGTTAACAAGTTATCAAATAGCCTTCACCTTCATACTCTCAACACCTTCTTCGCTTCCCTCTCTAAGATCAACCTCACATCCTTCACCTGTGACCGAAACAAATCTGGAACGGCCGTGTCTTCGGTTTAGGCCAGAATTGTATAGATTATCTCTCGAATCAAAGTGCTCATCGTGCAGCACATTTGTTGAAGGTTTAAACTCACTTCTCATCCACACACACCCAAAATTACCTAAACCGGCAGAAGTAGTTTTCTCCCAAAAACAATTGGCGACCACAGTGGGAGGTTAATCTCTCGGTTGTGAAGTCGATTTCTTCAATACCAATTCAATCTCTCTGATTTCAAGAATGGTGGATCTTAGGTCTGGAGCAGCAACCAACGATGGAGTTAGCACCGACAACGCTTCTGGTGGCGCTGATATCCCAATTACTGGTGTTACAATGCAACCCGCCAGTGCAACCAATGTGTCTCGTGGAACCGCGTCTTCTATCATCAGTACCAGTGGAGCAGGAGCAGACATTCCAACAGGCGTGACACCTCCCATTACAAGAGCCAGAGCGGTCGTAAATCCAGGAATTTCCTCAAGCATGACACTTCCGTCCGTCACCAGAACAACTATTACTTCCCCTTCAGGACGAGGATCTGGAGGACCCAGAGGAGGACAACCTCCTATCACCATGGTAGACTTGATGGAGAGACAAGAAACCCTCGTTAAAGCTCAGGCAGACATGGCAACCACTCAGAAGGAGGTACTCACCTTCCTTAAAACATTAACCGATCGATTACCACAAGAGTCGAGACAGCCTCAAGGGCCAACAAGAAATACGTTTAGCACACCTGGAGCAGGTGCCTCAGTTACGCAAGCCTACCTGAATGAAGTGTCTTATGTTGCTGACCACGTAAGAGAAAGGGACGAGCGTCTCAGGGAAAGGAGCCAATTGTCCAACTTTATTACACGTGAATATCTGGAGAGACTCGTCCAAAATCGTGGAAAAGAAAATCCGATGGACGCGCATCGACACCAACCTCCATATCCACAAGACGTGCAGCGGATTCCTCTTCCCGGGGGATACACCTCCCCTTAATTCATCCTTTACGATGGTACCGGTAATGCTCGTGAACACGTCTCTCGATTCTTAGAATCCTTAGGAGAACATGAATACAATCACGTTCTCCGCCTGAAGGAATTTTCCAAATCACTTACGGGGAGAGCCTATACGTGGTACAAGAACATCGCACCCGAAAACATATCCAATTGGAGTGAGATGGTCAGCGCATTTTACAAGAAGTACTTCTTTGTATCTGAGCAAGTTACTTTCTCAGACCTGGGGAGAATCTCCCACCGGAACAACGAACATCCAAATGATTTTGTCAAAAGGTTCAGAACACAAGCGTTGGACTGCCATAAACCAAATGTCACAGAACGACAGCTGGTGGAATTATGCATCAACGGAATAATACCCATATATCGCGCCCTGCTGGAAAACTTGGGATTCCAGACGTTCTCAGAACTCCATGAAGCAGCCAAACATTCGGCTACTACCGCCCCAGCATTATTGGAAAGGACCAGGATCGTTCGGAGCGACGATTCACGAGATAATCGGGGAAATAGGCGCCTCATCAACAAGCAATATAATATTGGCCCTTCTGTCAGTGTAGTAAGCGAAGGCGGAAAGAGAAAAGCTCCAGCGGTGGCAGAACAACTACCCAAGCGTGCGGCTCAAACGCATAAAGCTTCGCCTTGAAAGGGAACCGGCAAAGATACTTTGCAGAGCACCGAAGACACAGGCTTCCCATTTCCGATAAATGAAGTAATAGAACTCTTGGAGGTATGGATTCAGGATGATGCTATCAGACTACCTTCTATCAAACGTCCACCAACTGAGAAAGACGTGGCAGACCCTAAGTACTGTCGTTATCATAGGTTTGTCCACCACCCAACTAAGGATTGCAACAAGCTGAAGGAAATATTCAGGGAAAATATAGCAGCAGGAGAGCTCCAATTGGGAAATGAAGGAGTTTACACAGACCCCCATCCTGTCCGAAGTTGCATGATCTCTGGAAGCTCTGTGCGCAAGACTGTACAATCCATGATATAACACCTGTGTGAAATCTTGTACCTTTCCAAGGTACAACGTCAAGATATATTCATGGCCCTCAACCGTATTGTGTCAGGAAGGCGCTTGTATCCAAAAAAGGAAGTCGTTCCAGCATCTCAAGCCTCCTTGGAAAAGAGCACCAACAAAGGAAACTGGGGACTTTTGACCGTCGCCCATCTGAAAGATGTCAAGTTCTATAGCACATTAATCGATGCAGCTTCTGAATTCAACATCGTTACTATCAAGACCCTGCAACCTGCGAAAATCTCAAAGCAGGAGGCTACCCGTGGTCCGACTGTGATCAAGAGCCCAACAGGAGAATTTGTGGATGTCTATGGATACATTGACCTTGATGTCAAGATTGGTAACACTCCAACACAAGCTAGATTCCATATAATTAAGGAACATCCGGATTACGACATGATTCTGGGACGCCCGTGTGTACACAAGGCGCATTCCTTACCAATCTTAGTACCTGAAAGAATCTCCAACAAGCCAGCTCCGATGATTTCCAACAAACCTTGGAGAATCGAAGACTGCCTATTGCCCCCATATCAACAACTCACAGGCATAACGCAACTCCCTGGTGAAAGCCCTTCGTCCTGCGTCAAGAGATTCCGAGACCAAGTAAGTCTCATTGAACGACCCTCTTTGCAAGTAGTGGATGATTATCCTGTTAGACCACCGGGGACTGTTTCACCTGACAGGCGGGCCACCACCAAGAGATGTGAATGGAGTGCTGGCCCCTTTAAGCGCTTCACCAAAAGCTTGGAAGCAATCAAGAACGACACATGTCAGAAGCAAGCTATTATGGAAAGTCCGAATCCGTTTCAAATCGGAGATATGGTAGCAAAGGTAACCACGTTCCAAGTTGGAAACATGGCAGTAAAGATAACTGCCCAGTCTGATATGCCTGCAAAGGAAGAGGAAATATTCTTAGTGGCAGATGTTATCTTGGGCGGTTACTGCAAGATCATCAATGTAGATAAACTCGAAGGTGTGGTTGTTCACTCACGATGGCTCAAGCCCTACCTTACTTGAAGACACGACATCGCCTCTCTAATCCCCCCCGGGGGATTCCTCCAACAATTTTCCTTTTCACAATATTTGTAATTCCTTCAAAATGATGGCACTGCTTGCCTTCATACTTATTAGGGTTTCAATATTTCTTCAAGTAATCAAGATTTCATTCCTTTTACAATTTCTCATAAAATCACACAAAGTTATGAGTCACCTTCAAACCACCATTACCCAGAAAGAAAACCCTAAACCCACATACCAAATCTTCATACTAGCCTGGTAATATGGGAGGAATAAAACATGCAAAAGGGGAGGAGAAAGATATCCTACGTGATCTACTTCAACAAAGCCAGACTCACGTCAAGGGGAACAAGCAGGAAAATATGCATGTTTCGAAAGCAGCACTGAATAAAACTTTGTTCAAGACAAGCAAGCAAAAGCAAAGAAGAAAACTTCAAAATCTGCCGCCACTGAGTATTAAAAAAAAAATACAAAGAAGAATAACAGGGAAACTCAATTGCTGATTGCGTCTTCATCACTGTTGGGATCCACATCTTGTGCCACTTTCTCCAGAGACGCCTCGACTTCTTCGGGCACAGCAGCTACCGCCTCAACATCTTCAGCATGCGTATCCTCTGCACTTTCTACAGAATCCATTGCAACCGTGGAAATCGTGCCAATCACTTTCGGACGTTCAGTCTTATCAGTATCTGGGTCAAGGATTATCACACCACCATGTATTGGGTAATCACACTTCCCATCACCCGCATGACGTTCGTGTTCAACCCTCCGTCTCTTCAACCGAGCCACAAACCTTTCAGTTCTCGAACTTGCTGGTGCTTGTGACGCCTCGCGTTTCCACTTCGCTCGCAACGCTTCTTCATGTATTTGTTTCTCCTCCATATCAATTGCAGCTGAAAGAGCATGGAGCCGCCCCCTGACAATGGTTAAATGCAATACATACATTCCCTGTACAGCATGGATGACTTCACGAAGTGGCAAATCAATTTTATCCATCACCTCTTCATGTGCGTTAGCTTCTGGTTTATCAACTTCAAAACTTTTTTCTGAAGAAGCTGCAGAGTTATCATCACCAACTCCTTTCATGATCTGCAAAAAGAGAGGAAGATGAGTTACGGCGGCACATAAAAAATATTCTAATCACAACTATCGCCGATCGAGAAATCAACGTGTGAAGCAATACCTGAGACGTTGAAGAAGATCGCCTAATGAGAAGAATACAGAAAACTTCTTTATATACTTCACGATCCAACAAGATCCCCAGGAGAAAAGAAGTCCGTCTTGCCGCTTTCTAAGGCTTTTGAGTCGGGATTGTGATCAACAATGCTTATCGAATGCACGATGCCTGCTAGGCATATGAGAAGGCACACCGAAAGAGGAATGCCGAGGTAGGTCGACCCATCAAGCTGTACTTCCCCAGCCGAGCTTTACCATTGGAAGGATCAACTCAACCAGCTCCAAGGCGTTTAACACACGTGATATACCTTCTCCCACGCGGTAAACACGTATCTACTCTGGCTTTAATTATTTTTGTATGCAAATTGTCACCATCTCATGCCTACCCTACAATAGTGTAACCATTGCATGCTAGTCAGAGGACTTAATGTTGATGGTGGATTTCTATTTAAAGGGCAAAATTGTAAAAAGACAATTTTTGTAAGCTGACGTCCTGCAAAGGATAAAGCCTTCAGGCGATGAATACTTCTCTCCATATTAATTCATTGGAGCATGTGCAACCATCCCTGAGAATTAAAACATACCCAGAACGGAGCATGTGGCAACCATCCCGACGGAGCATGTGGCAACCATCCCGGTTTTCTGTAGGTATACAACATTACTATTAATGCTTTAATTAAAGCCTTGTGTTTGACATGCAAACACCCGTAGGCTACCTGATGGCAGGTTATACTAGCCCCGTTGAACGCATGCAAGACTTCCCATGTTAGTCTCACTTGCTGAAAACAAACCCAAAAATATATCTCATCCGTCCAACTTTGCAGGCATAGATGGAGGGTGTAGATATAGATTCAGGGGGTCCTGAGCATGCTACCATGATCACCTCGGACCCACCTTCACACATGACCGAATGGTCAAGACCAACTACGGTTGGTCCTTCCAAAACGTGCGCTCAAAGTGAGCATGACGCACAACTAGGGTTTCTTTTAATCGTGAGCGTCCAACTTCACCGGCATAGTTGGACGGCTTAGATTATACCCTAAAACAAGTAGTGAGGTGATGGTACACCATTGGCGGACCCACTTTATACCTACATGACCGACTCCCTCATAGGCAAGCCGTGGTGCAAGAAACGATTGCCCAAACAAGGCTAGATTAACGCCTTATGCAGGTTGAGAAGATCCAAAACGATCACGACCATCCGACTTCGCCGACATAGTTGGATGGCTTAGATTGCGCCCAGGGTCATAAAGCAAGCATGTACATGCTCACCGTCGACCCAAGATGTTGCATACATGGTCGGTCTCCCCAAAAGAGGCGCGCGCAACCCAAAACCGATCGCCCAAAGTGGCCGGTCCAAATCCCTAACTAGGGTTTGCGGCGCAGAAACATCTCGAGCGTCCATCTTCACAGGCTTGGACGGAAGGCCAAGATGGAGACTTAGAAGGAACCGAACATGCTAGCATGACCACCGTGAGCCCGGCTTCACGTCTAGCTGATCGTCCAAGACCGGCGGTGATCAAGCTCCTCGGTATGCGCGCCCAAAGGTGACATGTCATGGCCCCTCCATAAATTCTAATCTCGACCACTCGTCTTTTCCGCCTGAGTCGAGTGGCTTAGATTAAATCTTTGCAAGTCAAGAAGGCATGGGCGTGAACACCATTGTACTACCTCCATGTAGGGCTTATCGGTTCCTCCATTGGAACTCTCTAAGCATGCAACCGTTTGGGCCGAAAGAGGCAGCATGCGCGCCTCCCATCCAACGGCCGCAAGCAAGGCTACGAGTTATCTCGTCCGTCCAGCTTTGCAAGATTAGACGAATGGCTTAGGGTGCGAATCAACCAGCAAACAAGGTATCACTATGACCACCATTCGTCACTCTTCTTCACAAGGTAACACTACACCAAATCCCGGATTTTGTCACAGGGTATATCCGTTACTAAAACATTTTGTAACACATATACGCCGTGACAGAAACGCTGTGATATTTTTTGTTATTTTTTTTTGCAACAGTTTTAACTGTGACAAACTTGGGTTACAGTCACAGTTATGAACTGTTACAATAATTAATAGTAACAGTTAACCTAATTTTAAAATAACGACACGTTGCACATTTGTCACAGTAATTAACAATTCGGTAATGACATGTGTCATACACCGCCATGTAGGCAACAATTTCTTTTTTGCCACGTGTCACTTTTTCTTACGATTACAATAACACATATAAGTGTTTCATAATTTTTGCAACAAATTATCTATGGACACCTGTCATCTTTTTGTCACTATTACTGTAACGTTTAAACTGTTTCTCTCATTTGTAACAGAATTAAGAAGATGACACGTGTTTTTTCTTCGCATTTTTTGTCACAGTTATATCTGTGACAATTATTTCAATTACAATTAAAAAAAATGGACAGTCCAGGTCATCCTCATGGACCTGGGCTTCCAGTTTACAAGCCTGCAAGACAATTTATCCTGAAACATAGGCCTGCAATACAATGAAACCTGAAATACAGGCTTGCACCTGTTCTTCAATGCACAATTCATATATTCACAGTCTGCAAACCATCCACATTCCTCCCTGACTACACCATAACTTCAAAAGATGGATTAAGTTCTCTGATCTCTTCATACATATTTCACACAAATACTACATACTGCAATTGCTCCAAAGACTAGCTACTGGCATATTCTGTAAGTGTGATGTTCCCTGAAAATAACAATCAAACCATTAGTTGTCTAGAAAACATGCAGTAACAAGATGAAAGGCCTAATAGCAAACACATCCAGGAAACAACAAGATCTAGGGGTTAAGGAGACAACAAATGGATTAAGATTTCTAGTAGATAAGAATTAGGCCCCATTTGAGTGAGTGAAGGAATGCATTACTTAATTGAGTCTATTTTTCTAGTTTTGAGTATATAAAAGGTTGTGATGCTGATGTTATAGCAATGGAAACACTTATATCAGCTTAATGGGGTTGACTATGTTCATAATAGTAGTACGCGTACACGTACTAAATGAGTCGCATAATAATAGAGGCCTACTACAGGGGAGTATATGATACCTCTATCGCATCAACCAGGTATCCAGAAAGAATGGAAATCCAATGAATTAAAACACCTAGCCATCTGATTGCTTCCCATAGCGTTATCTCGGGGGCCTCATCATCAGACTCTTCTTCCTTTTGCTCCTCTTCTACCTACGAAAATTTCATGTGGCATATATTAGAGATTGCATCTGCAATAGTACCGATAATTCTCTTCATTACTATTCCATGCATAATTTTCATTGAAAATATATCTGATTAGTATTAGAAAACAAAAAAACTCGAATTTCTTTTCACTTATAAACGGCATGTTAGATAATCTCACCTCTTCGACGGGAGTAGGCTTATAAAGATTGTCCTGACTCTTCAATTGTAAAAACAGGTAGCTAGCAATCTTTATCATTACTGATCCACACTAACCACCTTTCTTACCATCAGCACCTGCAAAGAAGTCGACATTTTCATCACTAAATTAATGGTCAATCTGAAATTCTTTTACAAACCTAACTAAAAATGTTCAAAATTATTCATACGGTCTAGAATTTTACCTGCCAGACTTCGCCATTTATGTCTTTGATTGCTAACTAACTCGCTCAATTGAGAAGCAAGGTTCAGACATCAATTCTTTGTTGAGAATATTCCATAGACAATCTAGATGTTCAAACTCACTTTGAAGCTTTAAACCACTGACATGATACATACATTCAGTAAACATAACACAAACTCCTATTAGATAGTACAACTGCATCACTAGATCCAATTTTGAGGGCATGTAAAACAAACCAGTTAAACAATCAACACATTATTTGGAAAAGAGACTACTTAAATGGAACAAACCAAGAACCCAAAAAATGTTCAAAACATTTTTCCCACTAGAGGAATACCGGCATTCGTCAGCAACAAGAAGTAAGTAAACATATATCCTAGTCACGTGATATACCTTGATGGAACCAAATTGACTTAAAAGTTAAAATCACCAAATATAATATTAATTTATTAAACAGGAGATTAAAAGAACCAAGTCGAATTTTGAGATCAGTTCTCGAAAGTAAAAAAAAAAAAGGGATAAGATGAAACTTTCTAACACTACTTCTAAAAAATAAACGAAAGACGGCTCTAGTAAGAGTTCGCCAAGAAAAATCTAGATAATGGATTGTAAATGCAGGACACTACCACAACAAATCACTTCATGGATTCCACCTGAGAGCAGCTGCAAAAGGTAAACCATAAGTTAGTAAGCAGTAAAAATGTGCACAGCCTTTAAAATATTTGTTTCATTTCTTTACTTGGTAGAAACAAATTATTTGAACATGAATGATCAGATATATGGAAACATACCTAATTGAAAATATATTCAACCAAGATGCTGATATAATGTCTATCATGCCTCTATAAAATGCATTTGCCAAAGGTATCATCTGCAGATCAATATCAATTCGTAAGAGAATACACAACATTAGACATAAATGTAGCTAGCATACAAAAAATATATATGTCATACCTGCCGATTGAGTTTATAGTCAGTCAGAAGTTTAAATCCATATGAAATGATCTGAATTTGTAGTTCCCTATGAGTTCATTTCCAATTTGAAGGCACTACACATTTTTCCTGACAGCAAAATTTTGCTGAGCTCTGGATTTTTTCTTTGTACTCTAATCTAACCTGGTATAGCTATTATGAGAAGAAGTCTGAAATGTATCAGGAAGACACCGTATGTCCCTAGTTTAACTACAAAAAGCAGGTTTTTTATTGAATTGAAATTGTAAAGAGTGAAGAAGTAATATGTATGAACATACTGTAACTTATTCTCATTTGTCACTGCCATGTCTTTCCCACCAGGTTTAAGCTCAGAGACAACATGTTTACCAACTATTTCCTCTATAACTGTGAAGTCCAACGACAGGTCCTTGACATCACCATCATAATGCTGTAGAATAAGTCATTGGAAAAATATATAAATTAAAGATGTTTAACTCAAGTCGATAAGGGACATCATGAAGACACGAATGACAAAAGATAAACATAAAGGATCAGCAACAATCTAGGAATAGTTTGTACATATTAGCAAATCATGCACTCTGACAGCTCCCAAGAGAGCAACTATTGCAACTCCTGCAGTTCCCTGTAGTGTATATTTGACATACATTCAAAGAAGAAACCAATGTAAGCATTCGGAAAAGATTACCCATACTACAAATCTCTTAGCTTCATCTTACTTAATATGTTAAATCATTGTAATTATACAATGTCTAAACTATTTACACTGAAACTTTTGGTAAAAGACAAAATAATTTGAGTTTATTATCATAAAAATAATAAGATGTTGCATCAGCTACCTGAACATCATCATTAAACATGGATCATTTGGACCACCTAACAGACTTATAAGCATGAGTCCACCACCAATGTCAGGATGCCTGGTCCGAAAATATATAAAAATAGTTAGATACATGACTGCATGCTATTCCTTTAACTGATAAACAATTGAAAAGTGAACACTAAACATGGGTAGATTTAGAAGAACTCACATTATTCTTGATAAGCGTGATCTTTGCTTCCAATTCTTTCTTCAACTGTAAGACTTTTAACTTTTATTTAATAAGCAAAAACTTTGCAGCTTCGTTCTTGCTGAATTTGCAGGTGCCATAACCAATGCACTGGAAACCAAGCAAAGAAAGGTTGCACAAATTGATCAACTGTACAAGGAAGACGACATGTTATTAGATCAATTTAAGCTCATGTTTGTAAAACCTTTTATCATAATTATCAACTAAGCAGTAACACATACCATTAAAGCATCAAATCCCAAACTTCAAACAAGCTAAACACAATAAATAAATGCTAGAAAAAGCTTGAAAACCACAATATTCATGTACAGCCATGTTTAGCAGCATTGGCTCTCAAGCCCGGCGAAAGGGAAATCCTAAAAATTACGAGTTTGTAAAGTTAATGTTTCAGACATCCAAGGCTAAAGCAGCATAGCTCTCAAGCCTAGCGAAAGCAACTGCGATTTTTCTTGAGAAACAAGCCTTAGGTTTATCATCATCAACAATTTGCTTTAAACATCAAACTCCAATTCTCATTATTCAAATAAAGTTTTCTATTGAGAATTGATCAACCCATATGCACTTAAACAAAATTAAAAGTTTTTTAAAAACCACTAAAAATAAAACTGAACTAAAATTGAGTTCAGAGTACCTGCTTGGAAAATCTCTTTTGTTGAGAAAGAAATTTAAACAAAACCCATATTATAATCATAGTCGATAAGATGGGTAAAGGATAATAACTTCCATCTCAATTATTTCTCAATCAAAAACAAATTAAATTTCTAATTGAAAAACATTAACATTAAGAATATGAATTTAAGATATTTCAGGGTCTCAAACATCCAAGCAACATAAACTCATAGATCTTGCTTATCATACCCACAACCATTAAAGTCGAAAAAAATGCAAGAAGGAACCTAAATCGAAAATATCTGAAACCGTAAATATATATAAAATCAAATCCAAACAAAAACATAAGCGTCTGAAGAACTTCTTAGTTAATAATGACGCTAGTAGTGGTGTTGGTAGCTTTATTTTCCATAGATTAGGTATCGCTATTCAAAAAGGTGTTGGGTCCCAGCTTGTCGCTAGGTTGCCAACCAAAAGTATGTAATTTTCTCTCATAAACACAAATTAGCAAGTTTAAAAACATAAGGAACATAAATCGAAAATATCTGAAACCCTAAATCTATATAAAATCAAAACCAAACAAAAACAGTAAAAAGGAAAAATCAGTAAAGAAAAATCTGGAAATGAAGACTAAGATAACAGATCTGTTTTATCTCTGAATCTTGATTTAAAGATTGATTTGTAGAGCTTTGATGGGTAAAGGGATATATTTCTCTGAACCTCTAAACATGAAGAACATAAACAAAAACAAAATTTCTGAAGCTAAACAATAATCATTGTTAAAATTCTAAGAGCAGGTCAATAAAAGCAGATTCAGGCTTCAGAGTGTAAGGTTCAGATCATAGATAAACTCTCACTGAAATCATCTAAAATCTAAGATTTATTAGACCATTTAATCCGATTTATATGTACTGATGTCGATTCCATGAATTTTTTCTTCAAAACAACTAAGTAGTAAGTAAGAGCTTATCATAATATTGAAGATCAACTAGTATACATAACAATTGATAAAGTCAAAAATGCCTCAGACATCTAGATAAGAAGTGAGTGAAAAAGAGAGAGAGGAGAGCGGCGGTGTGAGATGAGTTTTAGGTCTAGCTTAATATTTCTCTCACCTCTTTAGATTATATACATATCTTTAACATGCATCTCGAATGCCTTTCTACGAGATAAGTGGATATTTTCTGACCACGTGTCAAAAGAAAAACCAATCTAACGGTTCTTACCATATGACACTATTTTGTAATGGTCCTGGGCCTGGATTGCACGGACGCTCCGTTTTAGGAGTCGCGTCGGACGCAGGATGCGCGTTTGACGCGGACACGACGCGTGTCCGACACACCAATATGCACGTCCCGCTCGCGTCTTGTTTGGACGCACCGATGACTCGGGTTTGAAGCATTTTTTTTTCTCATTTTCATTTAAACTTCTTCCTTTATTTTTACTAATATTAACTAAATGAAGAAAAACAAACATTTAGATCAATCATTTAAGTCTTTATTAGGGTTTTGTAATTGGAAATGCATCACATATACCCTTGGTTGGGCATGTGTTGTTCTAAGAATGCAATTTGATTGTGCCATGTGTTTAATAGTGATTGATTGCTTGACCTTCGGCGTGTATAAACAAACGATCTTTCCTTTTCTTTTGAAATTTATACATATGTGGCATTATTTTCTAATTCTTAGGATCGAAACACTTGACTTTACTGTATAAATACATAATTGTATATATAAATAAAATATGTATATACGTGTCCGCGTCCTAGTTTTTTGAGAATTTTATAGTGTTCGCGTCCGCGTCGTGTCATGTCCGCGTCTGTCCAACCCAGTCCTGGGTCCAAGAGCATAGCTCAGTTGTATCCCATCAACTCCAGTAAGGAGGGAGTCTGGGGTTCAATCCCCGGCGCCGTAAAAGTTTGTAATAAATTAGTTGTATATTGGATTTAGCGGTGTTGGGTCTGGAAGTGGGGACCGTCCAACAGGCTGGGTTCAGGTAAAGGGCTGGGTCCTTCTTTCACGTATCAAAAAAAAAAAGGTTCATGGTCCTGGGAAGAAAATTTTAATAGATTTACATTTTACGGTAGAACTTCGATAAATTGATTCACGATAAATTAATAACTTTGCTAAATTGAAGATGAAATATATAAGATTTGAACATCCCAGGTTCAAAGATTACTAGAGTTAGACAAGAGTTTCTCGTTCGGGTGATCTGATGACGAAATATATCAGAATTGAACATCACATGTTCAAAGATTACTAGAGTTAGACATGAGTTTCTCGTTCCGGTGAACTGAGGATGAAATATATCAGAATTGAACATCCCGGGTTCAAAGATTACTCGAGTTGGACCTGAGTTTTTGATTCTTACAGATTGTGAAAACTGTGAAAATGACCATCATACCCTTATCAAAAATAAGTAAAGTAATTCTTACATATTGTGAAAATGACCATATTACCCTTATTGGTAAAAAGTGCAATAAATATTATGAAGACTGTGAAAATGACCATACTACCCTTATCAGAAATAAGTAACGTAATTCTTACAGATTGTGAAAATGACCATATTACCCTTATTGGTAAAAAGTGCAATAAATATTATGAAGATCGTGAAAATGACCATACTACCCTTATCGAAAATAAGTAACGTAATTCTTCTTAATTGTGAAAATGACCATATTACCCTTATTGGTAAAAAGTGCAATAAATATTATGAAGACTGTGAAAATGACCATACTACCCTTATCAGAAATAAGTAACGTAATTCTTACAGATTGTGAAAATGACCATATTACCCTTATTGGTAAAAAGTGCAATAAATATTATTAAGACTGTGAAAATGACCATACTACCCTTATCAGAAATAAGTAACGTAATTCTTACAGATTGTGAAAATGACCATATTACCCTTATTGGTAAAAAGTGCAATAAATATTATGAAGACTGTGAAAATGACCATACTACCCTTATCAGAAATAAGAAAAGTAATTCTTATAGATTGTGAAAATGACCATATTACCCTTATTGGTAAAAAGTGCAATAAATATTATGAAGACTGTGAAAATGACCATACTACCCTTATCAGAAATAAGAAAAGTAATTCTTATAGATTGTGAAAATGACCATATTACCCTTATTGGTAAAAAGTGCAATAAATATTATGAAGACTGTGAAAATGACCATACTACCCTTATCAGAAATAAGTAACGTAATTCTTACAGATTGTGAAAATGACCATATTACCCTTATTGGTAAAAAGTGCAATAAATATTATGAAGCCTGTGAAAATGACCATACTACCCTTATCAGAAATAAGTAACATAATTCTTACAGATTGTGAAAAATGACCATATTACCAATAAGGGTAATATGGTCATTTTCATAATCTGTAAGAATTACTTTACTTCTTTATGATAAGGGTAGTATGGTCATTTTCACAGTCTCCATAATATCTATTGCACTTTTGTCCAATAAGGGTAATATGGTCATTTTCATATTTTTGTAATATTTACTATATTGATTTTTAATAACGGTAGTTTGGTCATTTTCAGAATCTCCATAATATTTATTGCACTGATTTCTAATAAGGGTAATATGGTCATTTTCACATTCTGTAATATTTATTTTATTTATTTTCAATAAGGGTAGTTTGGTCATTTGCCAGACTCCATGATATTTATTGCATGTATTTCCAATAAGGGTAATATGGTCATTTTCCCAGTCTGTAATATTTATTTTACTTATTTTCGATAAGGGTACTCTGGTCATTTTCATAGTCTTCATAATATTTATTGCACTTTTTCGAATAAGGGTAATATGGTCATTTTCATAGTCTATACGAATTACTTTGATTATTTTCAATAAGGGTAGTTTGGTCATTTTCGCAGTCTCCATAATATTTATTGCGCTTATTTCCAATAAGGTTAATATGGTCATTTTCACAGTCTATAATATTTATTTTCAAAAAGGGTAGTTTGGTCATTTTCAATTTTTTTATGAATTACTTTACCTATTTTCGATAAGGGTAATCTGGTCATTTTCACAGTCTCCATAATATTTATGGCATTTATTTCTAATAAGGATAATATGGTCATTTTCACAGTATGTAATATTTACTTTATTTATTTTCAATAAGGGTAGTTTGGTCATTTTCACAGTCTCCCTAATATTTATTTTATTTATTTCCAATAAAGGTAATATGGTCATTTTCACAATCTGTAATATTTATTTACTTATTTTCGATAAGGGTAGTCTGGTCATTTTCACAGTTTTTATAATATTTGTGGCACTTATTTTCAATAAGGGTAATATGGTCATTTTCACAGTATGTAATATTTACTTTATTTATTTTCAATAAGGGTAGTTTGGACATTTTCACAGTCTCCCTAATATTTATTTCATTTATTTCCAATAAGGGTAATATGGTCATTTTCACAGTATGTAGTATTTACTTTATTTATTTTCAATAAGGGTAGTTTGGTCATTTTCTCAATATCCATAATATGTATTGCACTTATTTCCAATAAGGGTAATATGGTCATTTTCAAAGTATGTAATATTACTTTACTTATTTTCAATAAGGGGAATCTGGTCATTTTCATAGTCTCCATAATATTTATTCCACTAAATTCCAACAAGGGTAATATGGTCATTTTCACAGTCTGTAATATTTAATCTACTTATTTTCGATAAGGGTAGTTTGGTCATTTTCACAGTCTCCATAATATTTATTGCAATATTTCTAATAAGGGTAATATGGTCATTTTCCAGTCTGTAATATTTATTTTACTTATTACACTTAATTGGGTAATCTGGTTATTTTCATAGTCTCCATAATATTTATTGCACTTATTTCCAGTAAGGGTAATATGGTCTTTTTCAAAGTGTGTAATATTTACTTTACTTATTTTCGATAACGTGATGATCTGTCATTTTCACGTCTCCATAAAAATTATTGCAGTTATTTCCAATAAGGGTAATATAGTCATTTTCACAATCCGTAATTTTTACTTTATTTTTTTCAATAAGGGTATTCTGGTCATTTTCACAGTATATATAATATTTATTGTATTTATTTCGATTAAGGGTAATATGGTCATTTTCACGTTCTTCTGAATTTTTATTGCACTTATTCCGAGTAAGGGTAATATGGTCATTTTCACGTTCTTCGGAAGAAGCAGAAATTTTTTGTGTGGTTTTGTCGAGAAAATCGAAAGAAAATGTTGGTGTTTGTCCAAGTCAAATGTCATACAAAGTCATGACTTGTTGACTTGGTCTTGTTCCTTTTTTCTAATATTAAGAACATTAAAAATTAAAAATAAAATAAATTTTGATATTTAGAAATTAAATAAAATTGTTATTTTGTATAATTGTTGCGAAAGTAGTGACAACCAAAATTTTAAGAGTGATTAATTCGGAATTGTTTTTGATGTGGTGGAATTTTTGGGTGGAAATATCATTTTAGATTATAATTGTTGTTCAAATAATTATCAACAAATATTTGTGTGACTAATAAAAGTCCTAATTATTATCACGAATACAAAATTTAATTACAGTTATAACCATGTTAGGGACTTATCACGGTATATCATTCTTGAAAAATAAACTGTGACAGGTTACACTGTGAGAAAATCCTGGTTTTGGTGTAGTGTAACCGACCAAAGCATGGCCTGTCTATACAGCCTCCAAACGGTTACCTGAAGATGGCTGCATGCGATGTTATACCAAGTTCATGGTTCACCCTGCACTATTTTCTGTGGGTCCCGCGATCCACACACTCGAGACATTAATCACGTCACAACGGGGGATACAAATTGGGGTATTGGTCTGGCGGTTTACAGCGTGCAGCGTGCAACGCGCCATCACAAGAACGTGTTAGGAAGACATGGGCGGTTAAGTCAAGATGGGAGAAGTGGGCAGCTCTGATCGTGTGACACTCACACACAACTCCACTCTTCCCTCACTCCACTTCCTCCACTTCCCACGAGAGACGTGAAGAAGGCTTAATGACTTGTATAAATAGGTTCTCCTCCCTATTTCCAAAAACGTTTCGAACAACACGAGAAAACCAAGTGTTAATCGTATTCAACACCCAGAGCCCGCTCGCAACATTTGCTAGCCTGCTCAACCTTCATTAACAAGTCATTAAATAGCCTTCACCTTCATACTCTCAACACCTTCTTCGTTTCCCTCCCTAAGATCAACCTCACATCCTTCACTGTGACCAAAACAAATCTGTACGGTAGTGTCTTCGGTTTAGGCCAGAATTGTATAGATTATCTCTCGAATCAAAGTGCTCATCGTGCAGCACATTTGTTGAAGGTTTAAACTCACTTCTCATCCACACACACCCAAAATTACCTAAACCGGCAGAAGTAGTTTTCTCCCACAAACAGCGGGGCATCTTTTTTTTAAACCATCTTTTCGAACTCTGTCTTTATTTAACAAAGATTAAAAAAATAATGCACCAAATCAGAAATTCTAAACGGCGGGGCGAGGCGAAGTCGAGCCACACCAAATCAAAAATGGATCGCGAAGTTTGCTCGCCACACCAAATCAAAAATAGATCGCGAAAGGGGCTGGGCGGGGAATCTTTTTCTTTTAACCATCTTTCCGAACTCTGTCTTTATTGAACAAAGATTAAAAAAATGCATCAAATCAGAAATCCTAAGCAACGGGGAGAGGCAAAGCCGAGCCACACCAAATAAAAAATGCATCGCGACGGGGCTAGGCGAAGCCAAACGACACTAAATAAAAAGGCACGACGGAGCGTGACGGAGTCACATCATACCAAATCAAAAATATGGTTAAATTTTTTTTATGGTGGATGATTTTCGGGTCCGCCCGATGCGTAGCACGGGCACAAAATCTAGTTAGAAATTAAACATACTAATTAAACCATTACCCATTTGGAATTAACCCGATCAGCAATCTAAATACTGGTAAAGAACACACTAATTAAAACATACCCATTTGGAATTCGAAGTGGGGTTCATTAGGACTAATGAAACTACTAGGTTGGATTCTGGTTGCAGAAGAGTTCAGAGATAGATTCCTGCAAGTTGAAGCAGATTGATCCTCTTTAGGTGGAGTAGTACTAGTGACAGTTGATTCGCTACATGCATTCATTTGATAATAAGATTTAATCAAATTTAAATCTGCATGTTTCATTCTTAAAAAGGTTTGAGGATCGTATGTAGGAAGAGGAGGAGAGATCGGTTTTTTTGGTCTTCTAGAAAGATTATTCGACTGTTCTCTTTGCTTTCTAACCATGATAACATGCCAATGATTCTTTACTGCATTATCAGTTCTACCAGGAAAGAGTCTAGAAATCATAGCCCATCTATTTCCATATAATCTATGTGCAGCTAACAATCTCTCTTCTTCTTCCTCACTAAATGCTCTTCTATTAATCCTTGGATCTAATTGGTTAAACCATCTTAATCTGCAACTTTTCCCTGCCAAAAAAAAAAAAAACAACAAAAAACAACAAAAAACATAAACGTAAATTTATTGTTAAATTAAATAATCAGATGAGGAATTAAGAAAATCCATTGAACTTTTTTCCTCAATATGTGTCGAATAGTTACCTGATCTTCCTTCTAATTTCTCTGAAATGAGATTCCAATTTTGAGGACCATATTGAGAAACAAGTTCTTAAGTCTCGTATCTTCAGCCGGTCTCCAATGTCCTCTTGCACAGAGTTTATTTGGATGAACATGCCGACGATTTACGGTACTTTGATGCATGCCCATTTCATTGATCTTTTGACTTTCATCAGACCCATTTATGCCCTTGTCTTCAGAAAATCTCCAACTTTTGGTATTTTGTTGATTCAATAGAGGAGTACTACCCGTTACTCGAAAACTCCAGTCTGAACTTTTATAAAGTTTTGAAGAAGAACTAGTAACTCCAAAATCGAGTGATAAGGGAGTAGGTGATGTTGGACGAGGAGGGGAAAGAAAAGAAATCTCAGCAAATGTTCTAAAACAACTGTCACCACCTCCAGTACGACCACTCTCAGTTGATGTACGCAGATTTTGTAGTGGTTGTAAACTCATTTTTTATGACCAGTAAATAAAACCCCACTAAGACTGTTTTTTTCTATTTGCAAATTAAATCAACAAAGAAGTTGATGATTGTCTTCTTTAATACCTTTCCTCTACTTGAACAGCTGTAAGAAAATTAATTAAGACAAGTTCCTTAATCTTGTGGGAAGAGGTTGTTTTTGAGTTTTTAATACAGTCTTTTCTCCCTCTGTGAGAATTTCTTTTATAGAATTGTAGCGTAGAGATAATTGTTAGCAGAAAGGAAAAAAGAAGACATAAGTGTAAGTGTGAAAAAAACTATTAAAAACACTAACAATGGATGAAGAAGGACTAGGAGATGAGTTTGAATATAAAACACTGTTTACTTACTTCACTCTGTGTTCGTGTATATATATATTTCGATCAGAGACAGAGTTACTCTGGAATATTACTTTGAGATGATCTCTTCTTTCTCTCTGCATGCAACTCAAAACCGCTCGTGTGGAAACAAACAAAAACAACTTGATAAACAAATGAGAGTGGGAGGTGTAATATATGACTTGATGGCTGTCGGTCAGTGGATGGAGCACAAGGTGATGTAGGTCAGTGGATGGAGCACAAGGTGATGGTGATCCATGTCGACATTCTTTTGCTTCCAATGCTATATAATCCCCTTGTAGTTTCATTGTTCTAATCATCCCAAAATTAGTTTTAGAAACAAAGAGAGTTAGAGAAACATTAGTAGTGTATGCTAATAGAGAGAGTAAGGTCTTATTCTTGAGAGAAGAGTTTATACTCTTGTAACCTTGTTTCAAATCATAGTGCAACGTTATCGTCGTCTTCCAAAGTGGATGTAGATCATCTTGATCGAACCACTATAAATCCTTGTGTATTGTGTGTGTGCCTGTTTTACATTTGTTTTCATTTCTATTTCAATTCTCTATTGATTGTGCTTGGAATAGCCGTTGGTCTTAACAAATTGGTATCAGAGCTCCGGGTAAAAACGATCTACGATGGCGGCAAAGTATGAGATTGAGAAATTTGATGGAAGAAATGATTTCAATTTATGGAGGCTAAAGATGAGGACTGTTTTGGTGCAACAAGGTTTGGTGAAAACTTTGAAGGGGAAAACGGCTCTAGCAGAAACATTGAAGGATGAAGAAAAGGAAGATCACCTGGAGAAAGCACATGGATTAATTCTATTGTGTTTGAGCAACGAGGTCTTGAGAGAAGTGGCGGCGGAAACGACACCGGACGGGCTATGGAACAAGTTGGAAAAAAGGTATATGACTAAATCCGTAACTAATCGTTTATATCTTAAGAAGAAATTACATACTCTTAGAATGCATGAAGGAACGTCTATTATAAATCATATTGATGATTATAATAAAATTCTCTTGGATTTGGCAAATATTGAGGTCAAAATTGAAGATGAAGACCAAGCTTTGGGTTTGCTTTGTTCCTTACCACCATCTTATGAAAATTTTGTTGATACCGTAATGTATGGAAAAAATACAATTTCCATGGAAGACATTAAAGCGGCCTTGAACTCTAAGGAGTTAAAGAAGACAGGTATCGACGGTAAAGATAATTCGGGAGATGGGTTGTTCGTTAGAGGAAGAGGAAACCAAAAAGGCGGATTTGATAGGAGTAGATCAAAGTCAAGGTCTAAATAAAAATCCGGTAAATTCTATTGCTTTCATTGTAAGGAAAAGGGGCATTTCAAGAAGGATTGTCCAAAATGGAAGACTGTCGAGAAGAATACCAACCAAGGCACCGCGGCAAACGTTGAAGCAGAAAGTGATGATGGAGCGGTTCTCACGGTTCATACTGAAAGCTCGGAGAACGGGTGGATTCTTTATTCGGGGTGTACTTTTCACATGTGTCCTCATAAAGAGTGGTTTACTACTTATCAAGCTAGAGAAGGTGGTAAAGTTCTTATGGGAAACAATGTCACTTGTAAAGTGGTGGGTGTAGGTACAATTCAAATTAAGATGTATGACGGTATGGTGAGGACTTTAACTAAAGTTAGGCATGTTCCGGACCTGAGAAGAATCTTATTTCTTTGGGTACGCTTGATTCAAATGGTTGCAAGTATCAAGGTGAAGGCGGATTTATTCGTGTCTCAAGAGGAAGTCTTACAATTATGAAGGGCGAGAGAATTAATGGTCTTTATACGCTGCAAGGTACTACTGTGACGGGTGATGCAGCGGTATGTTCTTCAAGTTCTGATGATGATACTACCAAGTTGTGGCATATGCGGCTAGGGCATATGAGCGAGAGGGGGTTGGCTGTTTTGAGAAAGCAGGGATTGCTTTGTGGTCATAAAACATGCAAGCTTGATTTCTGTGAACATTGTGTCTTTGGAAAGCAGTGTAGAGTCAAGTTTAGTACAGCTATTCATAACACCAAAGGTATTCTGGATTATATTCATTCCGATCTTTGGGATCCTTCTCGGGTCGATTCACATGGTGGTGGTAGATATATGTTGACGTTCATTGATGATTTCTCAAGGAAAGTATGGGTATTCATACTTAAACACAAAGATGAAACTTTTGTCAAGTTCAAGCAATGGAAGACTATGGTTGAGAAGCAAACCGGAAGACAAATCAAGTGCTTGAGGACAGACAATGGTTTGGAATTTTGTGGGGGTGAGTTCAATGAGTTCTGCAAGGAGCAAGGGATTGTGAGACACCGCACAATCAGAAAAACACCACAGCAAAATGGTGTTGCAGAAAGGATGAACAGAACCATAATGGAGAAGGAACGGTGCATGCTCTCCAATGCCGGGTTACCGAAGCAGTTTTGGGCAGAAGCAGCAAACACATCAGCTTATTTAGTGAACATATGTCCATCGACTGCCATTGAGTGCAAGACTCCAAATGAAGTTTGGAAAGGTTCGCATGCTAACTATGAAGACTTGAAGATATTCGGATGTCCAGCCTATGCTCATGTGAATGATGGGAAGCTAGAGCCTAGAGCAAAGAAGTGTATATTTCTTGGGTATGCAAAGGGCGTGAAAGGCTACATGGTATGGTGTCCAGCAGAAAGATCAAACAAGTTTCTTATCAGCAGAGATGTGAAATTTGATGAGCAATCGATGTTGAAGCCAAATAATGAAGAACTAGATGGAGAAGCTGAAGAGGGTTTTAGTGATAAGGTGGAGCTTGGTGACAAGGTGGAACTTGAGGTGCAAGTTCAAGGAAGCAATAAGATGGTTGTTTCTGATGATGATGATGATCAAGATATTGTGCAAGAACCTGCCCAGGAATAAAAAGCACAAGGTCATCAGTACAATCTTGCAAGAGACAGAGAGAGGAGGCAAGTTAAAGCACCTCAGAGATACGGCCATGATGATTTGGTTGCGTATGCATTTGAAGTGGGTGAGAGCATAGATAGGGATGATCCAACAACCTATGAAGAAGCAATCGGTGGTGAAGAATCAGCAGAATGGGGAGCATCTGCAATTGAAGAAATTGAGTCTCTTGACAAGAATGGCACTTGGGAGATAGTTGTAAGACCAAAAGGGCAGAAGATTATTGGAAGCAAATGGGTCTTCAAGAAGAAACAAGGTACTTCAGATGGTGAAGGAACAAGGTACAAGGCAAGGCTTGTGGCAAAGGGGTTTACGCAAAGAGAAGGCATTGACTACAATGAGGTATTCTCTCCTGTTGTTAAACATAGTTCTATTAGAACATTGCTTGATATAGTTGCTTTAAAAGATCTAAAGTTAGAACAACTAGATGTTAAGACAGCTTTCCTTCATGGTGATTTGGAACAGCGTATTTATATGCAACAACCAAAGGGGTTTGAAGTTCCTGGAAAAGAAGATCATGTATGTTTGTTGAAGAAATATTTGTATGGTTTGAAGCAATCTCTAAGGCAGTGGTATAAATGTTTTGATACGTTTATGGTGGCAAATGGATATGACAGGAGTAAGTATGATAGTTGTGTATATCACAGGAAACTCCAAGATGGTTCATTTGTGTATTTACTCTTGTTTGTTGATGATATGTTGATTGCTTGCAAACACATGTCAGAGATACAGAAGATGAAGGAGCAGTTGAGTAGTGAGTTCGAGATGAAGGATTTGGGTGCAGCAAAGAAGATATTGGGCATGGAGATTCATAGAAACCGAGCTGAAGGCAAGTTGCATTTGTCCCAGAAGGCTTACATCGAAAAGGTGTTGGAGCGGTTTGGTATGAAAGATGCAAAACCAGTAAGTACTCCTTTGGAAGCTCATTTTAAACTTTCTAGAAAGCAATCACCTCAAACTGCAGATGAGGCAGAGTATATGTATCGAGTTCCATATGCATGCGCAGTTGGTGGCATCATGTATGCTATGGTTTGTACAAGGACGGATATCGCACAAGCTATGAGTGTGGTAAGTAGATACATGGGAAGTCCCGGGAAGGCTCATTGGCAAGCTGTAAAGTGGATTTTGAAGTATCTAAGGGGAAGTACAGATGTTGGTTTAGTGTTTGATAAACACTATGGTGATTCGACAAATGTTGTGGGTTATGTTGATTCTGATTATGCAGGTGATCTTGATAGAAGAAGGTCATTGACAGGTTATACTTTTACATTGTGTGGTAGTACTATCAGTTGGAGGTCGGTTTTGCAAATCACAGTTGCATTGTCTACAACTGAGGCAGAGTACATGGCAGCCGCGGAAGCAGTGAAGGAAGGTATATAGTTGATGGGTTTGGTTGGTGATTTGGGTTTCAAGCAAGAGAATGTAACTTTGTTCTGTGATAGTCAAAGTGCCATTCACTTGACCTAGAACCAGATGTATTATGAGAGAACGAAGCACATCGATGTCAGGTATCATTTTATCAAGGATGCAGTTGAGGAAGGTAGGATAGCGATGCTAAAGGTTCCTACAGCGGATAACCCTGCAGACATGTTGACGAAGCCAGTTCCAAGTATCAAGTTCAAGCACTGCTTGGACTTGGTTGGTGTCAACAGGTGTTGAGAGCCCTTGTGGGGCTGAGCGAAGACGATGATGATGAGCGGTGATGGTATTCAAGTCAAGGTGGAGATTTGTAATATATGACTTGATGGCTGTCGGTCAGTGGATGGAGCACAAGGTGGCTGTCGGTCAGTGGATGGAGCACAAGGTGATGTCGGTCAGTGGATGGAGCACAAGGTGATGTCGGTCAGTGGATGGAGCACAAGGTGATGGTGATCCATGTCAACATTCCTTTGCTTCCAATGCTATATAATCCCCTTGTAGTTTCATTGTTCTAATCATCCCAAAATCAGTTTTAGAAATAAAGAGAGTTATAGAATCATTAGTAGTGTATGCTAATAGAGAGAGTAAGGTCTTATTCTTGAGAGAAGAGTTTATACTCTTGTAACCTTGTTTCAAATCATAGTGCAACGTTATCGTTGTCTTCCAAAGTGGATGTAGATCATCTTGATCGAACCACTATAAATCCTTGTGTATTGTGTGTGTGCCTGTTTTACATTTGTTTTCATTTCTATTTCAATTCTCTATTGATTGTGCTTGGAATAGCCGTTGGTCTTAACAGGAGGGAATAGGTAATTGATTATTTTCAGATTATTACCGGTAGTGAAAAATACTAGAACCCCCTACTATATGGGTTCAATATATAGAAGCCCCATTAAATGGATCATTCACTGTCAACTCCATTCTTTCACATTTTGATATTTCTATGTCAAAAACTTTAAATTTCAGGGCTTACCAATAAAGTTATACTTTTAAAATACCTAAAATACCCTATACATTTGATGAAATGTATCGTCATCTTATGTTCAGTTTCATTTTCTATTTTATTTTCTCTCTCCATCTAAAACCAGAGCTGCTCTCATTAGATTCATTTTCTAGGGTTTTCTTGATTCGATGTACTACGAAGAGGAAGAACTAATAAGATTCTTTGATCTCTACTTATGTATCTACTGATGATGTTTCTATATCTTCATTCGTTTCCGAGTAAGTCGAAATCGAGATGCAGAGACGATGAAGATTGTCATCAACAATTAGATCTGAAGATTCAACAACAAAAAGTTGAGAAAGATAAGTTTCTCCCTTCTAATCCTATTTAAATCAATTAAAATTTCTTATTATGTGATGTAGAAATTGATTCGGAAATAAAACCTCAGAAGAAACTAATTCTTAAGTCTCTTGAAAATTTAATTAACTTTGATTTCAACTGAAATTCCTTGATTAATTCATGATCATAGTATAGATCGATTATCATCTTATCTTAATCTCTGTGTTTAGTTAAAAAAACTGAAAAATATTTGTCAATTTTTTTTCTAGGGCTTACTGCTAGAAATTGATTTGTCTCTTAATTTGTAATCTTGATCGACAATTGAACTTGTGATTCGTGATTAGAGCATCTTAATCCTTATTACCCTCTGAATCGATTTGAATATTTACTTACTTTTGATTTTCGATCTGATCTGAACTTATATATGTCCATGATCAATTGATTTAGTAATTTTTATCGTTTTTGTATCTCTGTCTAATCTCTTTGATGGTGTTTCCCAAAGGAGAATAGTTGAAGAGTTCCCTATAATTCCTCTCTTGAGATAAGAAAAATGCAAATCCGATTAGGGCGATTTCAGTCTATGTTCAAATGTTGAAGAAGCGGAGGCAAAGGCAAAGATAGAAATGCTAGATGCAATTAAAAGGTAAGGAAATTGAAGAGGTAGTAAAATGAGGATGGTTCATAATTATTAAAAATAAATCTGTTATCATAATAAATCCTCTTAATTCTGTCTTTCAATCCTGTTGATGCCTTTTTTTATAATTTTGAGTATTTTGAAGATTTTTGTGTTTTTATTTATGAGAAATCTGTTATATCATCATAAGGGTGATGGATATTTCTAGTATGTTATCTGCTGATTCCGAGGGCTGGCCTGTTAAGTCCTCTATTGAGCATGTATATACTTTGCTTGATATAGGTGCATGGATTATATAAATTCTGGTTTCCTTTTCATGTGTTGTATTTATCTACTTTTCTAATTTTATTTCCCTATAATTGTTAAAAGTGCAAGAGGTCTTTGTTTTTTGAATCATTGGTTGCTGGTAGCTATTATAATTGTAGGAAGCTTGATTACTTAGTTTCCCTATACTGCGTCTAACCTGAATATGCGACTTGTATTTTTCCCCTTCAGTAGTCCCTGATTTTGTTATTGTGGGTTATATTATTTTGCAACTGAAGTTTAGCTTTTGCAGTTTTATTGTGAATTCAGGAGTAAGATTTCTAAAAAAACCTTGTGCTGCTTATTTGTCGAATTTCCAGTAACTTGTTTCTCCCAGTTGCTGCTCTAGGTATAGGAAGTCTTGTTTTTTTTTAATATATACACTGTTAATCTGGTCCATACTCTCTATATTTGTAGCTGAATTTGGTAGTTAGCTGTATTCCCTAGTACAGCCTTTGGGGATATATCTCTTCTGTTATTATCTTTGTATCTACTGCCTACTCTCTCTTTATTTTGCTCAGTTTTGTGGTTTTCTTTGTACCTATTTGTGTGAATTCTTGTTTTCTTATCCTAATAACTCGCTGAAGCTCCTTTAATTCTCTATCGCCAAATTCTTTTTCTCTCTATCAAATGTTGTAGCAATTTGTTGTTTCTCTAAAACCTAATGGTTGTTGCACCTTTTTAATTTGTTGAGTTTCTTTCTTCTTTTCAACTTGTCACATTGAACTGCGTCAGTTTGTTGTTTACTAGTAGTTGTTTTCTTGCTTACTGATTTTTGCAGGTTAGTTGATGTTTACTTGATACTGCGCACACAAGTTATAGGCATGTGTTGGAGTACTAAGGGTGACATTAATCAGACCAATAAGGATGTTTCATCGCTTGGATGGAATGTGAGTGTCTTAACTTTATAATGATTGCTCATCCAAATAATTATTGGATGCTAGTTACACATGCTAATCAGATGTGTAACTTCTAGCTACACATGCTAATATGCATGTGTAACTAATGGTTACGCATGCCATATGCATACGTAACTATTTATTACACATGCATTTTGTATGTGTAACAGCAGTTTACACATGCATCAATTTGATTCTTGTTGTCACATAAATGAACTGACAATATTGCGCGCTTATAATTGTGTAGCTATCAATCAATATAGAGGCAAAATTTTTGGGAGTTTGACAACGATGAAATCAAATAACAAGCTGGATTCTGTAATGATTCTGACCATGCAAGGTGGATGGAAAATCTAAGCAATACAAGGATCCTTCTTCGACTCCTATGACGACATTCAGTATATGGTCAGATCTTCCCAAAGGTATGTATGTCTCAGTATAAGGTGTATGTTGTGGTGCATGTCATCCATTACTAAAGATATTACTTAGTCATTTATTAGTTGCTTCATTTGAATAACTTTAATTTGATTCAGTGGATTACGTGCAACTGTTGGAATTTGTTAACCTCATAAACAGATACAATAGAGTATGTATGTTTGCGATCTGATCATTTAAGTTATATATGTGGTCACAGTTGTCATCAGTAGGTGCCAGTTTTCGTGCTTTTGAACTGAATCTGGTTTCAACAACACGAATATTACGAGTACGCTAGCTATACGGTTGTGTAACTAGTTACACATGCGAATTGTATGTGTAAAAGTTTAAGTGAACCTTAAATGATACGTAGTTAAGTTTACTTCTTTGCATATATGCCTTAACTAGTTGCAACCTGGGTATTAAATGTTGTATCAATTTGTTGCAAGGTACTGTTACTTGTATTCTCCCTTTGCCATTTTCTTGCGAAAATCAATATTAAGAAATCTGGTGGCTGTGGTAGGCAGTGCAGGTGATGGTGCTTAGAGAGTGATGGTTGGTGCTATACTGAAGAATGGTTGCAACTGCTGGAGTGCCTACTACAGCTACCACACCAGATATGACATGTGTAAGTGTTGATTACACATTTCATATGCATGTGTAACTCCAAATTACATATTTCATATGCATGTGTAACTCCAAATTACACATGCATTTTTATGTGTACTAGCTGATTACACATGCTTGTTTTATGAGTGTATAGTTAGCTGAATATACATGCTTTTTTTATGACTTTTGGAGGCTGCCGGTATTGATTTTGTATCTAGATTAGCATGTGTATATAGTGGTTAGTTTGGCTGATACTTTTATGTTTCTTTACAGGAAAATCAACACTTACAGATTCTCTTGTGGCAGGGTTTAGTATTAGATTCATTTACAGTGAAATTCTTTGTACTTCACTTTCTGATTTAGTATTAGTTTGGTTGAATTCTCAACATATGTGATGTTTGTTCAAGCAGGGTTCTGTTATTTGGTTAGAACAATGTGGTTCTAGTGTAATTTATAGAGATTTCTTAATGCATGACAGGAGATTTATATATAGAAGTTCCTGGATCAAGACCTATGTGGTAGTGCACTGGAGCAATTCAGATGTGAAGTAAGCTCTTTCAGGTATTGATCTCTCTTACAATTTGTCTTCATCATCGTGTTTGTTTGATGAGTTTCACAGTGATTGTTCTATATGCATAATTAGGTGTTTGCTTATGAATTTGGTGTAAGACATTAGAGTCTTAGACATTTATTTGCATTATAAAAACATGCGTGCATCCGCACATTAGTTTAGATGTAACCAAACATAAAAACTTTAAATTATAAACACTGAGGTCTTCGAACCATGCTAGTTTGATGCTCATATGGAATTTTTGTTAGAGATGCACAATTAGACTTAGTAATTGCTGAGTACACAGGTCATATGTATGTGTAACTCCTAGTTACACATTCTATATGCATGTGTAACTTCTCCTTACACTAGAAATATGCATGTGTAACTTCTAGTTACACAAGTTAGATGCTTGTGTAACTCCTTGTTACACATGCTAAAATGAAAAAAAAAACCTTATAACCAAAAAATTACACATGCTAGGTATCCAACTCATATGCATGTGTAACTTTCAATTACACATGCTAAGATAAGTTATCATGTGACTTTTATGTAATCTTTGTTCTATAATTTTGTCTTGCAATTATTCTATAATTTTGTTTCTTTATTTTTTGTCCATCCAACCTAATTCCATGGATGTTTATTCTTGTTTGCAGATGTGCAAATATATTGGAATCGAGAAAGACAAAAAAGGAAGGAAACATTTCTATTATAGGATATAGTGGATTATTTCTTGGATTTCTCTTTCCATATCTCGTGTTTTAATTCTTTTATTGTGTTCAAACAACCAATTACTATGATTGTAGTAATTGATGAACAGACAAATTATTGTAAATAAAAATTAAGGTAATACATGTATTTTATGATGAATAACTTGTAGATAACCTTACATATAGCATGTGTAATAAAAACTTACACATGCATATGGATGTGTAACTTCTAGATACACATGTCATACGCATGTGTAACTACATAGTACACATCTATGTACAAGTGTAACTTTGCATTACACATTTTATATCAATGTGTAACTTCTGGATACACATGTCATATACATGTGTAAGTTCTGTGTACACATCCATATGTTGGTGGTGGTCGGCAATGGTGGCGGTTGGCGGCGGTGGTGGTTTGAGGTGGTTCGAGGTAGTGGTTTGATGGTGGTGGTTCGAGGTGGTTGGCGGTGGTGGTCGGAGGTGGTTGGTGGCGGTGGAGGTCGGAGGTGGTTGGCGGTGGTTGTGGTGGTCGTAGGTGGTTGGAACATCATCACATAATATTTTAATAATTTTGGGCCTAAATTTAAATTTTATTTAATTATGGGCTTGACAATATGCATAAGGGTATCAAGGTCTTTTAATAATTTGGGGCCTAGATTCAAACTTCTTTTAATTAAGGGCCTCATATTATGGGTTATCCATGGGTTGAGCCTTAGCCTAATTTTCCCTTACTAGAATTGCTCAGAACCGTTACTTATCAAAACCCACGTTGATATCCCCGTATCCCATTTGAGTTTGTAGTTCCGGTTGGTTATTATGTAATGCAGTTCGGGTCCAGATATTTGCCCCCAGAGAGGCAGCAACTAGTCACTCGATTTGTTTTGGATGCCTATTATTGAGGCGTCACATTCCAATAGAGGGGCTTCATGTGGATTCCTAGTGGCCAAAAAATTGATTATGGGGCATTCTTGATTTAATACTAGGGCTGTCAATGGGTACCCGTTACCCGGAACCGGACCCGCTAAATCGGGTCCGGTTCTGGGTCCTAAAGTTGGACCCATTAGCAACTTAGGACCCGATGGGTAATTACCCGATTGGACCTGAATGTTAACGGGTCCAAATGGGTAATACCCGTCGGGTACCCGTTTATTTAACCTTTTGATAATTTTTTTAGCAAAATTATAGGTATTTTTGCTAGTTTCGGCTTTGAATTTTTTTGATTTTTGATTTTTTTATTACATTTAATATTTATTTAGTACATTAATAAAGAAATAATAATAAATTTTTATAAAAATAATTTATATTTAAGTTAAAAAGAGAAGGAAATTAAGATTTTAATAGTTTTTTAATAGTTTTTTTAATACCCAACAGGTACCCGGACCCGACGGGTATCCGGGACTTTAAACGGGTCTGGTTCTGGGCCAACACATTATGGAACCGGACCCGGAACCGTTAGGACCTGGAACCGATGATGATATGCCGGGTTCGGTTCTGGGCCATGTACTACCCGGGAGGACCCGGACCCGTTGACAGCCCTATTTAATACCAAATATCTAAAATAATCTTCAACTAAAATTAAAACCTATTTCTAATTCAAAAATTTGCTTATCTTTTTCTTCTTTCCTCCTCTTCATCAACTGTTAGTCCTTTTTTTCCAGTTGATCATCTCATCATCTTTGATTAATCGACAATTCAAAAAAAATTATGATATTAAAATCTATATTAAAGATGCGAAGATAATTAACAGCATTCTCCAATCATAATCGTAAAATCATCATCCGTAACTGTTACGGTTAGGTTTCCAACAGTAATTGGTTTATGGTTCCGTTCGAATTTAATCCTACAACTCTATTTTATTTTCAAGTTCTTTTACGAGTAGGTTGAGGCTTTACAAAATCAACCGTAACTACTTTACGGCTAGGTTAGTTTTAGCCGTAAAACAACATGAATCTTAAAATTGATTCCTAGTGACCAAAAAATTGATTATGGGGCATTCTTGATTTAATACCAAATGTCTAAAATAACCTTCAATTAAAATTAAAACCTAATTCTAATTCAAAAATTTGCTCATCTTTTTCTTCTTCTAAACTTCCTCCTCTTCATCAACTGTTAGTCCCCTTTTTTTTTCCAGTTGATCATCTCATCATCTTTGATTAATCGACAATTCAAAAAAAATTATGATATTAAAATCTATATTAAAGATGCGAAGATAATTAACAACATTCTCCAATCATAATCGTAAAATCATCATCCGTAGCTGTTACGGTTAGGTTTCCAACCGTAATTGGTTTATGGTTCCGTTCGAATTTAATCCTACAACTCTATTTTATTTTCAAGTTCTTTTACGGATAGGTTGAGGCTTTACAAAATCAACCGTAACTACTTTACGGCTGGGTTAGTTTTAACCGTAAAACAACATGAATCTTAAAATTAATTCCAAGGCTTCTTCTACCTTTGGATACGAGTTTATTCGTTAGCCGTAATGGGGCTTAACAGTTGGGTTTTTTTGTTGCAGTAACGGACTTGTCCAATGGACCCTAACAAAATGTCTATATAGGCACGTTCGAATTATCTTCGCATTGTTAGAAGAAACCAGTACTCAGAAAAAGATTGTAGCTAGTGTTCATCTTCATCTTTTCCCTCTCTACGTCGATTTTTTGATTTTTTAAAACTACCAATCCAATAACTAGATGACCGCTGCCACGGTGGGATGGCCGACCGAAAAAATCCGTGTGAAAATATCACTTTTCCTAATACTGCGCAAAAGTATCATTTTTCCGGACACAACGCGAAAGTATTTAAAGCATCATTTTTCTGACACGGCGTAAAAATATTATTTTTTTCTAACACGGCGTGAATTCTTTTTTTTCTGACTCGACGTGAAAATATTATTTTTCCTGACACAGGGTGAAAATATCACTTTTCCTAAAATGGAAAATTAGTCAATACATAAACCCAAATATAGTTGCATGTTGTGTTATGCATCATTTGTGGTGGTTGTGGTGGTTTGCATAATGGGTATGCATTCAATTTTCGAAAATTATAACTAAAGTGAAAATATCACTTTTCTTGTAACGGAAGTAGTACATCGTTTTATTAGTTGCAACGGAAAATAAGTCGATGCATAAACCAAAATTTGGCTACATAAGGTATTATGTATCCTTTGAGATGGTTTGCATAATGGATATACATTTAGTTTTCGAAAATTGTGCCTAAAATGATAAACACCTCCGAATTTTTCGTAAAAAATCAAAATTTGATATTGTTGTTTATACTCATTGCGTAGATTTTTTTAAAACCTTTCCAACGAGATAAAATTTGTGAAATTCCAAGGCACGGATTTTTAGATATGTTATATTAAAGTTTGGTTACCAATTATACCCCTACAAAAATAGGATACATAAGGAGTTATAGTAATTGGACTAAAAGGGAGGGACAAGTTAGTCCTTACATTGTTGATTGAATTTTTTTGGTTACAAACACTAAATCTTTTTGTGTCAAATTGGAAAAAACAAGTCATGCTTCACATTGACACAAAGTCACCATATATAGAGTCCTCCCTCGCTTCGCTCGGTCGGCCTAATAATCACTAGATTACCGCTGCCACGGTGGGATGGCCGACCGATAAAATTGACGCAAAATTAAATTTTATATAATGGCTTTGCAATCAATTTTCGAAAATTGTGCTTAAAATGGAATTATCATTTTTCATAAAACGGAGAGAGCAAATCGTTTTATTAGTTGCAACGGAAAATTAGTTAATGCCGAAATCAAAATATGGATGCGTAATATGTTATGCATCCTTAGTGGTGGTTTGCATAATGTGTATACATTTAATTTTCAAAAATTGTGCCTAAAATGATAAAATATTTCTGAATTCTTCGTAAAAACTCAAAATTTGATATTGTTGTTTGTACTCGTTGCGAAGATTTTTTTATAAGCTTTCCAACGATATAAAATTTGTAAAATTCCAAGGTACTGATTTTTAGATATGTTATGTTAAAGTTTGCTTTCCATTTATACCCTTAAAAAGATAAGATACATAAGGAGTTATAGTAATTGAAATAAAAGAGAGGGGTAGTGGAGTCATTTCAAATGGGACACCAAATAAAATCCAATTTTTTTGCTCCAATTTGAAAAGAAAAAAAAATGTCACGAGGATTTTTATCTAGTTATTCTCTTTCCTCCGATTTGTGCTCTGCAAATCGGCAGCCAACCCAGTTTCCAACTATCCTTCTTTGTTTCTGTTGAATGTTCTTTGAATTGCCTCAGAATTCTTCTTTTCTCCTTGTTATCCTATTCTGCAGTTGCCTTAACTACAAATTCCTACATCTCCTAACCAAATTCACTTCCAGAAAAGTTCATAGACAGAGTACTAGTTTAATGTTTACAGAAGAGCCAAGTTTGTACACCATTTATCTTGCTCTGCTCATTGCCAACTACATTCTCTGCAGTCTTCTGAGTGATCTAATCAAGTCCATTACTAGAGAAGAACAACAAGTTACTCCAATTTACATCAAAACTAAGAACAATTTCTATCAGAGCATTGCTAATAGAAAAAGCAAAGTATCCAACAACGTTTCCATAGATCGTGCTCTAAGTACCAACATTCCCAGACACAATAACATCTTGTTCAGCACCATTACAAATCAAGAACCCAAGACCAAACAAACAGTTCATCAACAACAACCCATTTACATAAACACCACTAAAACTGTAAAACAATAATCTTTCAACACACACCCCATTACCACTACCTATTCCAAGTATGCTTCAAATATTTCACAAGACCTGAAACCTAAACACCATAACAAAATATCCAACTGTGAAAAGATAAAAACAAATAGCAAGAAATTGTCCATCACCTGCAACCGTAGATTCAAGAAGTTGGGTAGTCAAGGAAATCACCAGAGGAGTCTTTTCGGAAAAAAAAATTGTTAATCATTTTCAAGATTTTCAAACAACCAAAAAATTTGGCTCCTCCTGGTAACTTTGTGGCATCCACCACACGTCTTGCTATCCCCCCTACGTTCACCGTTCACTATCTTCACTGCTTGATGGTGCTGGAGATGTACCACTGTAATCTGACTCTTCATCTGAATAAGGAACTCGGGCACTCACACTTAATGGGAACTGCTCCCCTTCATTCATGGTCCGAGAGTACTTTTTGGGACTTGAAATCTCTCTTTCAAATCGAGCCTTTAGATGCTCATCGTCATACACTAGTCGTTCCACAACCATCTCCTCACTGCTATCCCCATAATCAAAATCCAAGTCGCTTGTCCCCATTTATTCTCCACCCTATCCATCAGCATCAAATCCATCAGATGAGTCAGTATCCTTATCAGTTTCGCTCCCATATCGTGGTCCCTTGGCCTTCTGTTCAACCTCTTTCTCCTGCTTTTCCTCCCATTCACTATCATTTCTCTCTCGTCTTTTCAAATATTGAGGTACCCATTCAGCAAACATCCTTTCCTTCCGTCGTGCATCTCTTTGCTGGCGATATTCCTCTTTTCTCTGGAGTTGTTGAACCTCTTCATGACGTTCCAACTCGGCCCGAACATCAATCTTTAACTGTTTCAACTCTGCAGTTCTTAAATTGTTTAACTGTGATGTTATCTGATTGTAAAGACCTGATGGAGAGGGGATTACGGGAACAGAACTGCCGGAGTTTGCCATCTCTCAATCTCTACCTAAACCTTTCCCTTTCCAGTAGAAAAACTAATGAGTTTCTTAATCACTTTAAAAACCCATCTTTTAAAGGTAACTTCTATCATTAACTGTCATTTATGGCGGTTGGTTATTCGTCAAATCGCTTATTTCTTTTCGCCCATGCAAGTTCATGCGTGTACCCTCCCCCCTAAGATCCATAATTATCCTATTGACCCCCACTTTCAACACCTAGACATCTTCACTATCCCTCCACCTAACCGAACCACGATTAAGTGTTTTCTTGGTAGGTCCTCTTACTTTGTGTTTCTCATTCGGGGTCTAATTAAAACTACTTTATTCTTAATGCAGACTAGTTTGAAGCAGCATCTGATGAGAGGCATCACTGCGGCTGGGCGAACCCTTGGCATAAGTAGTGCTAATACTACCAAAGACAACCATACTCATCCCTATCCCCCACAATTCAAAAATTCCCTCCAAATTACTATCATTATAACCACTGCTTTTTCCTCCACCTAAATACTGTCAAAACTGCTAAATGTCTTGGATATCCCCTTTACATTTCGCAAACCCACATTTTTTTATATCAAAAAGAATATCGAACCATTATTGGATTTATCCACAAGTGGTCTTGTATATACATCTCTCTCATAAAACAATTCGCTCCAAAACAACCTGTCCTTCCCAGATATGAGAACGACATACCTTGTAACAATAGTCTTCCCCAAAACAACATTTGTAATCGTGCTACAACTACATTACACCAATCCTCTCATGCTTTTCCCCTAAATCAGAGTCAACAAGAATCGCATTTCCTTTTTAAGGTTGGTAATTGTAACCAAACAAAAAAGTATTATGTCATCTCTCAACACTCTATATGGTGTCAATATCAGTTCAGAAAGTACCATGGTATCATCTCCCTGAAACTATATTCTATCCTGACTATCCAAATAAATATTTTCCATCAACAAATAATCTTTCATATCCATATCTTCTTTATGATGAATTCTTCACAAACCCCTAAGCAAGATCAAGCTTTGAACCGAGATATCCAAAACCTTTCTTTACAAATGTCTGAGAAACTTACCTTACCATATTCTCTTGCTAATCCTGTTTTCATAGACAAAAAAGTCATTCTTGCTGAAGCTGATTCTAACTGGAAGTGGTATATTGTGGGATATATCTGTTGTGAAACGTTGATTCCTACTTCCTCTATCAGATACTATATCTGTAACCACTGGCCTTTGGATCAACACCCTACTGTCTCCGCTTGGAATGGGCAAAGAAACAAAGTCCTTATTCGTTTTCTATATGAAGAAGACTTCAATAGAATAAGATCTCAAAAACCTTGGTTTGTTTGTGGCTATCTAGTTGTGTTAAAAGTGGTTCCGACTGAAGGCTGGCCAACCAATAATCAACTCTCTTTTGGTGAAGAAATTTTGTGGTTCATCCAATGCAACATTCCAAACGAATGCACAGAGTGCAATGACCTCAAGATACTCACTATGGAGATGGGAGAATTAGTGGAAGCCCAAAACCCATTTGGAAAGCACCCCCTCATGAAGAATGTGAAGGTCTGTATCAAGATTTCTGTCCAAAAAGCTCTCCCAACTGGTATCTCTATTCACAAGTGGAAGAAGAGAACCTTTCTTAATTGAATGTAGGCACATCAGAGTTCCAAGGTATTTCTGCACCTCTTGTCGTGTTCTTGATCATAAGGATAAAAATTGTCCAGCATGGAAGCAGAGACAAAATAAAATCACAGAACCCAAGGCCTCCTGCAGTAACTATAACCTACCAACTGTTTCCAATTTAATGTTGTCACCAAGTACTGATCAAATGAAATCTACTCCAGTTGCTGAAGCAGATACTACCTCTATATCTTCGGTTATCATCCCAGATACTCAGGTTTTACCCTCGGATTCTAAAGATAATGCAAAAGGTAAAGCTGAAGACGTGGATCAACAAATGGGTAATTCCATTCAAAAAAGTTTCTCTAATGTGTTCCAAATGGGCCCATTCATTAACAAATCATCTTCTCTGAAAATCTTTGATGTTGAACCAGTTCAGCAACATACAACTTCTGTAGAAAATGGCTTACCATTGATTTTCAAGAAAACCACTACTCAAAATGTTTTTGTAGCTGCTTCCATTTCTGGGGATGAGTTGATCCAAAACGGCCCGATTCGAACTACAAACTCGTCAAGGCGTTTTAAAACAACAACTTTCCCAAATCCCAGCTCCATTGTCACTAGAGGAGCTGCTAATAATTCTGATCAAGATGCTTTAGCTAACCTCAAGAGGAAGATCAAACCCAGAGCCGAGTTACGTAAACGTACCCGTGCTAATTCCATCTCCATTAACCCTGTAGCAACAGCTTAAGAAACTCCTCAAAATGAGCCCAATTATGCTCAACTATGTCCCCCTATAACCAATTTCGGAGATCTACCTGACATAGATCTCTCCAACTATTCTTTCAATACCCAACCTCTCCTCAATTCCTTTGGTAATTATAATGTTCCTGCTTCTGGTTCTCCAAGAAACACTGATGTCTGCAATAATTCTCACCTCCATGCTGCTACTTCTAGTCTAGATTCTCCCCAAATGGCTTCTCAAAGTGGTGGAAGTACTAACACTCCCCTCAATGGTGGTTCTGATCAGACCACTCAGGTAAAAATCATCCTCAAATTTCTCCCATATCTGTGTGTGAACCTACCACTATGAATCCTTTTCCTGTTAATAATGTGAATTGCATTTCCTGGAACCTTAGGGGGTTTGTAAAAAATATTCCAACAAGGAGCTTAGTCTATTATGCAAAAATATCAATCCTGATATCATCTTCTTATCTGAAACAAAAATGAACAAAGATATGGCAGCTAGAAAACATAGAAACATGGGGTATCCTTGCACTTTCAATGTGCCCAGTATTGGTAGAAGTGGAGGGCTTGATCTTGCTTGGAAAAAAGAAATCCACCTAAATCTCACATCTTCTAGTCAAAGGGGCATCTATGTTACTTCTACTGACATCATCCACTCTAAAACTTGTCATATTCATTTTATGTATGGTGAACCTAATAGTAGTCTGAGGCATGCTTTTTGGGAAGAACAATGCAACCTAGTTATATCTCCATTGGATGAACCTGTGTTTTTCATTGGAGATTTTAATGCCCTTTTAAGCAATGAGGATAAAAATGGTGGTTTAGAAGTTGATGACCCCGATTTTGAAAACCTTAGACAATTTTGCTTTGTTTTTAACTTGCATGACCCTGGATTTTCTGGTCCAAGGTTTACTTGGTCCAACATGCAGCAAGAGCCTGATTTGATTCTTGAAAGGTTAGATAGATGTCTTATCAACCAAACTGCTGAAGATCTTTGTCCTAAACTATGTGTCAATAACCTACCTAGGGATTCTTCTGATCATTGTCCCATGCATATTGGTTTCAACTATGAGGATGTTTGTATGCATAGACCTTTTCATTTAATGGCTATGTGGATAGAGGATCCTACATGTAGAGATATTATAGACAACTCTTGGTCTATTAATGTGGTAGGATCCCCTGCCTATAAGCTTAAAGCAAAACTCTTAAACACTAAAAATGGCCTAAGAGACTGGAATAAGTCCTCTTTTGGAAATATTCAAACTAATATCTCTAATGTTAGGAAAGAGTTAGTTGATCTCCAGATAAATCATCATACTGACACCACTAATACTTCCAGACTCAAAGATAGATTGGAATACCTATACGATCTGGAGGAGTTATATTGGAAGGACAAATCTAGAGAAGTCTGGCTCTTGGAAGGTGGTAGAAATTCACCATATTTTCATAGAGTAACTCTCCTTAGAAGAAAAAGAAATGCCATTAGTTGGCTAAAGAACTCCCAAAATGATATCATAACTGAGGGAGACAGCATTGGAAAGTCCTTTATAGATTATTTCAAATACCTTTACTCTTCTCAATCTAAATCTTTCCAAGATGATATCCTAGCTGATTTCCCTATTAAATTTTCAGAAGATGATAATGCTTCTCTAAATCTTCCTCTTACACCAGAGGAGATTAAGAATGTTATTTTTCAAATGGGGGGGAAAAGGCTCCAGGACCAGATGGGTTTACAGGTCTGTTTTACCAAAAGCACTGGGACATTGTGGGAGATGATGTTGTTGATATGACTCAGACTTTCTTTAGAACTGGAAACATTGCTAAAGTGTTCAATCATACCAACATTGCTCTCATTCCTAAAGTCCCTTTAGCTGAGTTGGTTACCCAGTATAGACCAATTGGTCTTTGAAATTTTATCTATAAAATCTTGTCTAAAACATTGGCTAACAAACTTAAGCCTTTCGTGGATAATGTCATTTCTCAAAACCAAAGTGCTTTTGTACCAAAAAGAAGCACCTATGATAATATCTTACTAGATAATGAGGCTATATATGTTGTTAATCATTGTGATAAGGTTGAAGGCATGGCTGCCATCAAACTTGACATGTCTAAGGCCTATGATAAGCTAGAGTGGGATTTCCTAGAGAAATTCCTAACTAAGATGGGTATGTCAGAACATTGGGTTAAATTAATAAACCAATGTGTCTCTACTATTTCTTATTTTGTTCTCCTGAATGGTAGTCCTACTGGTTTTTTTAAACCTGAAAGAGGCATTGGACATGGAGACCCTCTATCTCCCTGCCTCTACATTTTTTGCTCTGAAGCTCTATCTTCTTATATAGATACCCTTCAGAGTAAAGGTGTGTTAGATGGTATTAAGGTTTGAAAAAATGCCTCAGAAATGACTCACCTTTTATTTGCTGATGATTCCATGTTATTTTCTAAAGCTACCTGAAAAATTTTTTTGTCATCAAGGACTATCTTAAAAAATATTTTTTAGCTTCTGGGCAAGAAATAAATTTTAAGAAATCTGGTATCTTGTTTAGTAGGAAAATTCCTGAACATAGGAAAGTTATTTTGGATAATATCCTAGAAATTCAGAGCAGAGATTTGGGAGAAAAATACCTTGGTACTCCTACTGTTTTTCAAGCTTCTAAAATTCAAACTAACATGGGAATTCTCCAAGCTATGGATGCTAAGATTTCTATCTGGCTCCATAAGCTCTTATCCTAGGCTGCCAGGACTACCCTGATTAAGCATATTGGTCAAGTCATTCCTATATTCCAGATGGGATCTTTCCTTATCCCTAAACATCTGTGTAGGAAAATGGATTCTCATCTCTGCAAATTCTGGTGGGGGGAGACCCTTGACCCTAAAGACAAAAAAATTTCACCTACTAGGCTGGGACATCTTATGTTCCCCTAAGAGTGAAGGTGGTATGGGGTTTAGGAAAGAAGAGTTGAACAATCTTGCTATGCTAGCTAGGAATGCTTGGAGAATTCTGGAAAAACCTAATTGTCTCTTGGATACTGTTTTCAAAGATATATATTTTCCCAACACTGATTTTCTTAATGCCAATTGTCCTGATAATTCCTCCTGGACTTGGAAATGCCTCCATGCCATTAAGGAGCTTATTAAACCCTGGATTTCTTGGATTGTTGGGGATGGTCAGTTTATTGACCCATGGTGTGACAAGTGGATTCCCAACATGGGATCTTCCAAACCCAACCCTCTTGTCCCTCCTGATCCAATTATCAATGTTGCTTACTTTATTAACCCCATTTCTAGGTCTTGGGATATGTCCCTAGAATTACTACCCATTTTGATGATGCTTCTGTTCAGAAGATTATCACCATTCCCTTAAACCATCTTTGCACTTCTGATAGGAGGGCTTGGGAACTTTCTAAGACTGGCAAATTTTCTTCAAAATCTGCCTACTTGGGGCTTAGAGGCCTGAGGCCATCCCCTTGTAAAAATTTATGGAAGTGTATTTGGAAAGTGAAAGTACCTTACAGAATACAAGTTTTTATTTGGAGATCTACTAGAAATGCCTTACCTAGTAGGGTTGCCCTACAAACTAGAATGCCAATGATCTGTGTGGACTGCACTAGATGCTTTCACCCTCTTGAAACTAGTATGCATGCTCTGGTCAACTGCTCTTTCGCTAGTAGGGTTTGGTTTTTATCTGATTTCAATATTAACACCCAGTTTTTTCAGAACAAATCTTTCACAGACTGGTTGATCTATTGGCTTGTTGATCCTGTTTCCAGGCTCTCTGATGAAAATCAATGTCTCTTTGTGGATATCCTTTGGTCCCTATGGACTAGTAGAAATAACCTTGTTTTCCAGAATACTAATGAAAAAATTTCTACTGTTATTTCTAGAGCTAAAGTTATGATTTTTACTAGGAAGTCTATTTTCTCTAGTGTGCTTGTTGTTTCTAACCCTTCTATCAGTCTGTGTGACCATTGGATGCCCCCTCCCTTTGGATGGATTAAATGTAACACTGATGGTGCCTTTGATATCTTAACTGGTGCGAATGGTGCAGGATATGTGATTCGGGACTTCTCTAAGAAAGCTACCTTTTGTGCCTCCCTGGTTTTTGATGTTCATTCTGCTGAAGAAGCTGAAGCTAGAGCCATTTGGGCAGTTCTAAAGAAAACTTTGGAACAAAAGCTATCCCACATCATTGTGGAAAGTGACGCTAAACCTCTCATTGACAAGTTTTCAGCTGGAAATTTTGAGGGAGATACTAGGACGGATGCTATCTTTAAAGACATTTTCTTCTTTTCTACTAAACGTATTGCTTGTAATTTCACTTTCCAACCTAGGTCTTGTAATTCTGGTGCTCATGAGCTTGCTAGCTGGGCTAAGCAAAACAACTCCTCCATGTACTGGTCTACACCCCCTGTTTGGATCTTTCCAACAGTTGTGGAGGACCATTAGCTCTTTTGAGAGCCTTTGCTCATTAAAAAAAAAAAAAAAAGTCACGAGCCACATTGACATAAAGTCACCATATATAAAGTCCTCCCTCGCTTCGCTCGGTCGTCCTAATAAGAAGGACAACCATATCCCAAGTTACCTCTTTGTTCCTAATTTGATCAGGTGGAAGAGAAGTTATTTCCATTTCCAAACCATGGATGGCAGCAACTAATAACTTTTATTTTCTTCCGCCGATCACCATCACGATAATGGCAGCACATGTACTACTTCATTAATACACCCCAAGTCTTCTATCGTCTTCAATTGTGCAATATGATGTGATTAAAGTTCAAAAATCTTCACCAAAATAATCATCACCAATCGTAATGACAGCGGCTAACCCAAACCAATACTTCACGATGCTATTAGCTTCTTAAAAATCTTCTCTCTAGTCGAAACTAAACATACAGTCCAGGGTTAGGCAATAACAACAATTGTTGGCGATAAACTAAAGAGGAAAAAGATAGATGTAATCTTCTGCTGGCTAGATTTCAGCCGTAAATATTTTCAAACCAGTTACGGCTAGGAATTCTTCGTTTCATAGCCGTATATGACAAAAAAACACATCTACGGCTTGAAAATTGCTTTAGTTCTTGGCCGTAAAGGAAATCGCAATCTAAAGTAATTCAATACAAGTAATCTAATCTAAATCAGAGATTCACAATCAATAATATAATTTAACTGAATTTTGTTAACCTAATTAAATAATTATATTATCATTAATGAAATATGGGTAGTTTAGTCATTACAAAATTATTTGAGATAAGGGGTTTTTGATATTACTTATGGGTGACCCGTTTTTGTCCTATTAGGTGACGCCCTTCTATTGAAATGTGACGCCCCAATTGAAAAAGCGGGGGTCTAACAACCACACCCAATATTTCGAATTAGCAATCTGTATGGACAAACTCCAATATACTTTCTAGAGAATCAACTAGATAGTCAGACTCAATCAATAGAAAATATATCAAAGAGTTTATATCTCTCTCACTTGATTTGATCTTAACTCAAGCAAATAGAAATATGTGAATCTTTATCAAATACAAGGAGATAACTTGGATGGTACCAAAGACCAATATCCAAGTGTCAATCAATTTAAATCAACAACCAAAAAGGTTGGATATTCTAATTGATTGAACAACGCACAAACTGTATTATTTCAATTATATAACAAAATATAATGCAGAAAGAAATAACACAAACACCAGAATTTTGTTAATGAGGAAACCGCAAATGCAGAAAAACCCCGGGACCTAGTTCACATTAAACATACACTGTATTAAGCCGCTACAGACACTAGCGTACTCCAAGCTAACTTCGGTCTGGACTGTAGTTTAACCCCAATCAATCTCACATTGATCCAAGGTACAGTTATACTCTTACGTCTTTGATCCCAGCATGATACTACGTACTTGATTCCCTTAGTTTATCTCACCCACAACCAAGAGTTTCTACGACCCAAAGTCGAATACTTTAATAAACAAATCTGTATCACACAGAAAGTCTACAGTAATAGATAAATCCGTCTCCCATGAATATACCTACGACTTTTGTTCCGCCTTTTGATAAATCAAGGTGAAAAACATGAACTAATTAATAAAACCAGACTTATATTTCCAAAGAACAGCTTAGCTTTATCAATCACCTCACAATAGTCTTAATCGATGCAGCTAAAAAAGGTATTGTGGAATCACAAACGATGAGACGAAGTGTTTGTGACTACTTTTATATCTTTCCTATTGGAGATAAAAATCTCAAGCTAATTTATTACAATTGTACTCGTACGATAGAAACAGCAAAATCAGATCACACAACTACAAGAAAATTAGTATCGGTCTGGCTTCACAATCCCAATGAAGTCTTTAATTCGTTAACCTGGTTTTAGAAGAAGAAAACCAAAGGTTAAAGGAGAATCGACTCTAGCTTAGAACACCTAGTATCACACAGAATTTGTGGGGATTATATTTCCCAGTTGCTAGAGTTCTCCCTTATATAGTCTCTCAAATCAGGGTTTGCAATCAATGTTAGCTTACTAACAAAGCATTCAATATTCATCGTTAGATGAAAACCTGATTAGATTCAAGATAATATTTATCAACCGTTAGATCGAAAACATAGCTTGTTACACACACATGTAATTCACATTTCTAGGCTTGTGTAACCGTACCCAAACTTGTACATTAGTTGGTTCAACAATAGTTAACCAAATGGTTAGTCATATGATAACTTTCATATCAACCATATTCTTCTTCACCATAACTAGTCCAAATGACTCAAATGAACTAGTTCGAGAGTTGTTCAATTGCTTATATCTTTATGTACTACACAAGACACAATAGAAGCAAAAACGATGTGATTCACTCGAATCAATTCATGAACTATAAAGCCACGGTTTTCAAAATCATTCCTTAGTTTATTAAGATAAGTTCACAAATATCGTTTTTAGACATAACCTACTCAAGTTCATGGACTGGGTTCGCGGACTTAAGTTCTCGGATGGAGTTCACAAACTCCAGAAGAAATTATCGATCGATAACTTCCACCAGTTCGCGGACTGAAGCTCATGTACTTCTCCGGTTTCACTTGATCGACAAAGTTTGCAAACTTTGGTTCAAGCAATAAGTACTTATACATATATGTGTTTCCACAACAATGCTTATATCCTCCAATGGTTATATTGTTTAAACTCTCGTTGAAACATTCTCAGAGGGCGTTATATAGTTGTTATTAACAAACTATTTTTCGTCAGAGCAATTTTCAAAGTGATTGAAACATAACATGACTTTCGTCACTAGGTAATGATGAACTTGGCTAAAGCGAAAGCCTTACCAACACATATTTCGAGAAATAGATAACCGAGATATACTCAGCTCGAAATACCACATGTGTATAATCTTAGTCTATATAGTAATACGACTTTTGTCTCAAGATAGGAGATAAAGTAGATAGACTTTTGAGTGCTAGATAAGTTCAAGTCTCCACATACCTTTTAGTCGATGAAGATCCACTGGTTCCTTGAGTAGTCCTTTGTCTTGTATGATGATCTCCATGGAGTTCTTGAGATCAACTACACTTTTTATCCTAGTCCGAGACCTTAGCTATAACAGACTAGAAATCAAGACTTTATACTTTTGATCACTAACATTGACAAACATGCTTGAGATAGCAATGTGGTGCGTGTCGTTTACGCACTAAATTAATTATTCCTTTTCACACAATTAACTGGTAATATAATGATAAGTAGTTCGTTCCCACGAAGAGCAGGGAGTTTCTAGCTGTTTCAAAGTAACCAAAATGGGGGTTTTTAGATTTTAATAAAAATAAAATTAACTAATAAAATAAAACAATAAAGATTGATTTAAATAATATGAGAAGGATGACTAGGGAATCATTCGCCGTCACTGAACCGAAGCCTAATAAAATGCAAATTTATTTCTTGTTGAATTTATATTGTTACCAACCGTATAATAGCAATAAGCTCTGCTATCCCCTACAATTCCTATTGCCACTGGATACGGAAGCGCTCGACTACCAGATTCTATCCATCTGAGCCACCCTGAATAAGCTCTCAAGGTGTAACTCAAACGAATGCACTATATTTTGTGAATTAGCTCGGTCTGCTTACTAATGTTATCTTTACACACAATTACTTAACAAAATCCCTCTATCAGCTCTTGCGATTTACTACCTGTGTAAAGGGCTAATGTGACAATTACACGTATCACACAACCCTAAACTAGTAGAAGAAATATTGATTGGCTAAATTTAATTGATCATTTTAAATAACCCCTCAATATTCTTAGACATTAAAAATAATAAAGATAATCAACAATTAAATGAAACTTGAAATAAACATGATTAAAAAAAATACTGCTTCATGGTTCAGGACTTTGAAATCATCCCTAATCAATTAAAAGATTAGATACTCATAATTAAAATACTAACAAATAAATAAAGAAGAAATTAAAATAAAATAAAAGCCCAGAGTGAAAACTAGGAGTTCCCAGTATTTTTCCCTCTTATCTCGTAACAAACGAGAGCAGAAGAAGAATTAAAACTAGAGGAATGAGAGAAGACATATGTCTTGGTGTGTTTGGAGAAGATGTTTTCGAGCCTATTTATAGGACAAAATACCCGACAACATTTCCTAATTTCTCACCCCGCATGCGTCTACTTTTCTTAATGCGTTTTTCTTTTCTTTTGTCGAGCATCAAGTGTTTCTTCACGTTCTATTCTTTTTCTTTCTTTTCATTTGTTGCGTGATCCCATGATTCTTTGAATGCCACCACCTTCACCTTCTCATTCATTGATGAGTTTTTCTTCCCTGTTCTTGCTCGAGCCGTCCATCTTGTCTCCATCTCGAGCTCCAACAATGGCAGTAACCATGTATCATCTTCCATGCTCGAGCTTCACCTTCTCTGGCCATGCAACAACAACCACTACAGAAGCAAACTCCATCGATCTCGAGCAGCAACAATACTACCTCTGCCATGATATTCAGCTCAGAATCTTCCCTGTTCGTACATGAAGAAGAGAGGTGGTGCCCCGATCTGCATGGAGGGTGCCATTAGTACTATTTGAATTTTGGCTTCCCCCTTTGTGTAAAAATACGGACTACCTTTAGCATTACCCTTGAACTGGGCTGCCCCTTGTCGAACAGTGAGGGTGCCTCTTAACATGAGATGCCCCTTAACAATTTCCATTCAACTGTCAGTCATGGAAGACTGACAGTTTAGTTCCAACTTCATTCTCGTTTCGACCATAACTTCTTCATACGAACTCCATAGAAATCTTGTATTTGAACGAGATACATTTGGTCTTTGGCCCTTCTTCACTCTTGGCTAGCTTCTTTCATTGCACAACTAAGCTCAAATTCACTTCTTTTTGGATTATTCACTTAATAACACACAACTAAGAGAAAACAAGCGTAACACACAATGATTTGCAAGAAAACCAACAAATACTAGCATAGAATTAACACAAAATAAATGTTCAAAGTGCACTTATCACAATGCATGCGAGTTCGACCGAGCAGTTCTCTAACAATCTCCCCCTTTGTCAATTTTAGTGGAAAAACTATTAATACATATGGAATTCAAAAGATATATAAATAAACTTTGTAGATCCTATTCCACATGTCGTCTAATCTTCAACATTACTCGAAATCTTCGTCACTTCCAAGTACTCCAATGATCCCAAAGGTTGTAAGTTTAGCATCATCCTTGTTGAAAATCCATAGCTATAACAACGAGAAAACAAGAGTTCTCAATCATTGTTATACAATGTCATAGTATCATTACACAACGTCAAAGTCCAATTGCATCACAACTTTAACAACAATACTATGGTGATACGTCACTCCAACTTAGTCAATACTCCATCTCACATGGAAACCACTCCCCCTTACATAATGATCCGAAAACCATATGTATTTGTAGTGTGAACTACATATTAATTCTCCCCCATTTTGTCAATAAAATTGGCAAAGGTACAAGAACGGGATCCTAATGAAATTTCCGTAAGAGACATTTCACAACCAAAGGTAAATGTATATCATCTTGTTTAGATGCAATCATAAATCCGAAGCTAAATGCATTCATCAAGGAGTTTATAAAGATACAAGATAACCCCTATAATATTCCACAGCCGCACTCCCCACAAATATTTGGCGATTAAGCACAAGTTCAAAAATAACTCTCCCCCATAAAATGTCATTCCCAAGGGAACAACAAGAGCGACCTTAATTTCAAAAGAAAATAAAGATTTCTTTGGACTCAACAAATCACATACAAGTATGAATTTGGAATCCAAAAATAATATTCAACCGTAAGCGAACCTAAGATTAATTTAACCAAATATGCTCAATACAAGTAAACTTATGGAGACTTAAGAAATCAATTAGATCAATCACAAGAGAACCCATAATTAATCTAATCGAAATACACAACTAAACTAATCACAAAAGTAATAAATTTAATTGGCCATGCTCAACAGAAAGTATCTCATGAAACAACAACTATGCCAAAACAATGACTCAGTTGATAAAGCTCAGCATAAGACACCTTATGGAACAACATAGTATTGAAACAAAAATTGTGGATTGGAGATCGACCTTATACCATGGAATAAACAAGGATTCATTCTATTTCCCATCACCATTTGCACAATGACATACAATAGACATAATCCTTGAATGACAAAATATTTTAACCTATCTTACATCAATAATTTACAATATATGATTAACTTTTGTGTTTGTCAAAAGTCTATTCATTATTTTATCAATACTTGCATATCAATTCACAAACGACTTTACTTTTGACAAAGTATGGGACAATCAAGTTCACGGACGTAAACACATATATCCCATAACAATATTGCAATATATAAAACCATAAAGATTAATACTGCAAAGATCATCTTCCAAACAAGTTTAGAATTTAAACCAATAAATCTAAAAACAAGAAGATGAAAAAGTTGGGCATAGCTATGTGTAATCACAATAATGGCTATTCCAAAAACTAGTTATTCTTCTAAACAAAATAAAAAAATAGAAGATTTACTACTCAAAATCAACTCAAACATATCTTATAAAAACCCATCATAAGCTAAAGTTCAGGTTCGACAGCTTCACGGGTTTCAAGACCTTTGAGCCTGTGATTCATATTATCAACTGCATCTTCGGAGAAGATATCCTTATTGAGAAGTTCTTTAACATGTGACTTCATGAGACCAAGGTCAACAATAACCTTTTTCAACTCACTTTTAACCACATCAAGATCCTTCATCGAATCAACAAGTTGCAGTTTTGCTTTCTCAAAGTATTTAAGAAAGTCATGAACCACTTCAGCAGAAACCATATCCTCATTCTAAACATCTTGATATGAGTAGGCATAGTAGCATGAGGCATTAGGTGCACCATCTTCTACACGAGTTCTTTTCTTCCTTCCTTTTGATTCAAAACCAAAACCTTTCTCAATAAATCCCTTAGCAAAAAAACCATGGAGAGATGATGAAGAGGACATTCTTGATAATCCAGAATATAACCTAGAGTATACGTACGTGACTTATGTAACTCAATAGGTCAGCTTTTTAAAGGTTTTTAGGAAGGAAGGGTTTTAAGGTTTTCCAAGCTGTAAACTCGAGATGGTTTTTTTTTTTTTGCTAAATCATAAAAAATTTATTACCAAAAACCAAAAATTACAATACCACCTGTCTGGACAGGCCTATAACAGTTATTCTCAAACAAACAGAAACAAAACCAATTTTACAAAATTCAAGGCCCAACAAAATTAAGCCCATACATAGCATGAATTCAAAATCTAAAATAAGAACAATCCTCAGTTTCTAATTCATCCAAAAAAACAGGCTTGTTCTCATAGAATTTATATTCCCCTCTTAGCATTACTGCTCATTTCTTTGTTATTTTAATAGCAGAGTAATTGGTCTCTTTGTGAAAATGCCTAAAGGAAATAACCAACCTGTTCTTGATTACCTGCCATCTGGTTTTAATTATCCAGGGAATATTCCCAGACATGAAAGCTGATAACACTGCCTTGGATTTAAGACAGAAACATACATTCAAAAAATTTCTGCTAATTGCCCACTCTCCAGCAATGACCAAGGACATGACTTCTGATATATACTCAGTGGCAACACCAATCCCTCCTGCTAAGGCACCAACATATCTACCTGCACTATCTCTGCCCACACACCCCACCCTTATTGTACCAAGATTTCCTCTCACAGTACCATCACAACAAAGTAAGGTTTGATGAACTTTAGGGAAACAAAAAAAAGCATTCTTTCACAATAATATTCCTCACAAGGATGTTCTTGATACCAAAAATAGATAATATCTAGAAATCATATTGCTCTCCTGATCTTCTTCCATTCAGTCTTACACTACATTCTTTTGTGAAGTTCATTTTTTTTGCCTTGAACCAGAGCCGCACTAGGTTCTTGGTCATCATACATTTTCCTGTTCCTGCTGAACCAACCCTCAACCATTGCAGTGCAAGAACTGACCAACCATAGTTGTTGAATGATTAAGCTCTTAGCTTTCATCATGTATAAGACATCTTCAAAATTATTAGGAATTGACACCTTAAAGATCCCACACAGCCAGTGCCAAATAGTCTCACTGAAACTACATTGCCATAACATATGTTCCATATTATCTTGAGCATTCCCACAAAGATAACATTTAGAAAAAGTACTAAAGCCTTTCTTCCTAACAGATTCTTCAGTTGCACAAGCTCCTCTCAAGATTTTCCAAACATTCAGAGATATATAAGGATGTAAGCAAGGATCCCATACCTTCTTAGCCCACTGCACTTTAGGAAATTTTAATCTGATTTGTTGAGTTGCATTCTTAACTGTGAACTTCCCTGTCAGATCCACACTCCAGACTATAGTATCATTTTCATGACCAATCTGAGGCAAATCCTCTATTTTTATCATTTGAGTCAACTCACTTGGTACTCTCCAATTACCATTCTGTATAAGCTTTTCAACTCTCCACTCTTTATGTTGCTGAATGAAAGTATTATCAGGATACTTATCTATTAGTGCATATTCATAAATCCATTTGTCCCTCCAAACAGAAATGTCCTTCCCATTTCCCACAATCCATCTAGATCCTTCATTGACCTCCTGGATAACCCATTTTAGACCAGGCCATATAGAAGACTGCTTGTAGGACTGAATCCATTCACCATTTTTATTCATAAACTTAGCCTTCATAAATCTAGTCCATTCCTCATCCTCAGTCAAAATTATCCAAAGCAACTTCATCAACAATGCCCTGTTTATCACCTCCAATCTTCTAAGACCCAAACCACCTTCTGCAACTAGAGCATTCACCTCCTCCCATTTCACAGTCACCAATATTCTTTCTGCAGGGTCTCCAGTCCACAAAAAGTTCCTAATAATTCTTTCACACTCTTGAATAACAGTTTTTGGCCATTTATAAACTGACATTGTGTAAATTGGATAACTACACAAGACAAACTTTACCAAAGTGAGTCTTGAAGGAAATGCCAATAATGTACCTTTCCATCTTGCAAGCATCTCTTGCATCATCTCTACTATGCCCCAAACTTGATGAACTTTCACTCTTCCAGGATTAAGAATCACACCAAGGTATTTATCTGGAAATTCAGATAATTCCATTTTAAGGTGGTCTGCAATCATCTTCCTTCTTATATCAGATATACCTCCCACAAAACATTTTCTCTTCTGCCTATTAATCACCTGACCAGAAGCATTCTGGTACTTAAACAATAAACTCATTAATGTGTCTAAAGTTATCTTATGTCCATTACAAAACACAAAGATGTCATCTGCAAAAAGCAAATGAGAAGGTTGCACACCCTGTCTTTGCACCATTTCTTGGATTTTACCATCACTGACCATTTGAGTTAAACTTCTACTCAGAACCTCCTCAGCTATCACAAAGAGAATAAGAGATAAAGGATATCCTTGTCTCAACCCTCTGCCCACTTCAAAGAAACCACAAGGACCTCCATTAACAAGCACTGAAATTCTAGCTGAAGTAAACAACACATTTATCCATCTAATTCCCATTTCAGAGAAACCAAATCTTCTCAAAACTTCAAAAAGAAATTCCCAGCTTAATGAATCATAGGCCTGGGAAATATCTAACTTCAAACCCACATTACCACCTCTTCTTTTAGTACTCATTTCATTTATTAGTTCTGAAGCCATAACTATTTTTTCATGTATAGTTCTTCCCCTGATAAAATCACCATGTTGACTGGAGACCATTTTGTCCACAACACAGCTTAGCCTTGTAGCTATGATTCTAGTTATTACTTTAAAACTAAAATTAGCCAGCCCAATTGGTCTAAACTGATCCACCTTTTTTGCCCCCTTCACCTTTGGTAATAAGAACAAGAAGTTTGAATTAAGCCCTTTAGGAATGAACCTACATTTCCAGCAATACTGAATTGCATTCACCATATCCACACCCACAATATCCCAAGCAAATTTAAAGAAACAACCAGGAGATCCATCTGGACCTGGAGATGAGTTAGCATCCATTCCAAAAACATCATCTTTAATCTCAATGTTTGAGGGAACATCATCCAAAATTTCATTATCTTCTTCATTGAGTACCTTTGGTATGACATTAAGAATATCATTTGAAAGCATTACTGGTTTCTTTTTGATTTTTTGTTGAAAATGCTCAACAATCATATCTGCTAATGTCATAAACTTTGTTTTATATTTTGTTAGCCCTTAACATTTTATGCTTTGTTGTGGTAGCCCATTGTTAAGGGCACCGCTGTTTCTCTTAGGGCACCTCGGGTTAGTGGGGTTAGTTTTGTTAGTTACAGCACTTGTCTTCCGCACATGTGGTCATTGGATTCCTCTTGTGTGGTTGATATAAGCTTGTACTGTTCTTTGTCAGAACTATGAAGAATTAGTAAATCAAAACTTGCTTTCCTCTCCCAAATTCTATTCTCAACCAAGTCTAATCTCTATCCTTAGAGATCCTGAGCTGTTTCTGTGCTAATTTGTAGGGTAGATCACTACAATTGGTATCAAAGCACTCAATCCTGAGTGTCCTGTGTAACCATGGTAACCCAAAAAGAATTTGATGCCTTAAACAAGAGGGTTAATGAGTTATCTAAAGAGCAGAGTGAAGGTTTTAAAGAGCTAAGTAAGAAGATGGATGACTCCGAGCAATATTTATCTCCTGCTTTACTCGCAAGCCTGGGAAAGCTATTTGATACTCAGATGGCTGCAATAGAGGCTAAAGTGTTAAATCAAAACAAATCTGGAGGTGGGGTACTTGGAACTCTTTCAGCTCATACAAACAAAGAGGTTGACATGGATCCTGAAACTGAAGGTAACCGCAAAATTCTCCTTAATCCTATTTCACATACTCATAAACCAAAGATAGAGTTTCCTAGATTTGATGGGAATAACCCCAGATCTTGGATCAGAAAGTGCAATAAATTTTTTCAATTACATGTTATGGATGAGGAACAGAAAGTCATGATGGCTTCCTTATATTTAGATGGTAAAGCTGATGTGTGGTATCAGGATTACCAAGTAAATAAGGAAGTGATTCTGTGGGAAGAGTTCTGTATTGAGGTGAATTTTTGATTCCAAGAGATTGGTCATGATGATGTTGTAGGAGAATTCAACAAAATGTTCCAAGAAGGAACTGTACTTGAGTATCAAGAGTTATTTGAGGAACTAAAAGCTCTCATGCTAGCTAAGAACCCCTATTTAACAGACTCATATTTCACTTCTAGCTTTATCAGTGGCCTCAAAGAAGAGATAAGAATTGCAGTACAAATGCACTCTCCAACATCTATAAATCAAGCAATATATTTAGCCAGAATGCAGGAATCCTTACTGGACAAAACATCTAAGAAGGCTAAATTTGTCTCCAAACTTCCTCCCCTGTCATTTAGTGGAAACAGTTCAAGAAGCTTTGTCACTACTCCCAAGTCCACTTCTCCATCACCAAAAGGGAATATGAGCTCACCAACTCTCCCTATAAAGAGATTAACATATGCAGAGATGAGGGCAAGAAGAGAGAAGGGACTCTGCTATAACTGTGATGAAGTATTCCAGAAAGGCCACAAGTGCATTAAGCAAAAGCTGTATATGCTAGCAGGAGAAGAAGAAGAATCAGCTAGCTCTGGAGGAGACTCACCATTAAATTCTCCACTCATACAAGAATTGGAAGAAGAGGTAGATATTTCTTTACATGCTCTATCTGGTAATGTGGCACATAATACCATTAGGATTCAAGGGGTCACAAAGAACAAGAGGAGGTTCACCATTTTGATTGATAGTGGGAGTACCCACAGTTTCCTAGATCGTGAAGTGGCAAGAATGAATGGGTCCTTGATTGAACCTACATCCACCTTACCAGTTGCTGTGGATGATGGCAATAAAGTAATCAGTAATTCTAAATGTTCTCAATTCACTTGGAGTATGCAGGGCCATCATTTCTCTTCAGAAGTCAGACTCTTGTCCTTGGGAGGATGTGATATGGTTTTGGGGGTAGACTGGATGAGGAATTTTATCCCAATTCGGTTTGACTTCACCAAATTAACTATCTCATTCTTTAAAGATGGAAGCAATATTGAGTTAAAGGGTAGTAGTGAGGAAGTCAGAATCTCTGCTATGACTGCTAAAGCTTGCCATAAATTCATTAAGAAGAGCACACATGGAGTAATGAGGCAACTGTTTTGCATCTCAGCTAAGGAGGTACATCCACCAACTCCTGATATTATTAAACCTCTACTCTCCACATATTCCAGCATTTTTCAAGAGCCTACTTCATTACCCCCACAAAGGCTACATGACCATCATATACCCTTACACCCCAATGCCACACCTCCAAATCAAAGACCTTACAGAATACCTTACATACAAAAAGAGGTTGTTGAAAAACTGGTGCAAGAAATGTTGAAGTCAGGGGTGATTAAACCCAGCAACATCCCATTTTCCTCACCTGTGTTGTTAGTCAAGAAGAAGGATGGCAGTTGGAGATTTTGTGTAGACTACAGGAAGGTAAATGAGTTAATTGTTAAGGACAAATACCCCATTCCTGTTATAGAAGAGCTATTGGATGAATTGCAGGGTGCTAAGGTCTTCACCAAGATAGACTTGAGGGCAGGGTACCACCAAATAAGGGTTTACCCAGCTGACACTCAGAAGACAGCATTCAAGACACACCAAGGGCACTATGAGTTCTTAGTGATGCCTTTTGGGTTAACAAATGCATCAGCTAGTTTTCAAGCACTTATGAATGATGTATTCAGACCCTACTTGAGGAAATTTATTCTGGTGTTATTTGATGACATATTGGTTTACAGCCCCAACATGGAAACTCATTTGCAACATCTACAGCTTACTCTAACAACTCTCAAGGAGCACTCACTATTTGAAAGGCTAAGTAAATGATCATTTGGCCAGAATCAGTTGGAGTATTTGGGGCACATTATTTCAGGGGAAGGAGTTGCTGCTAACCCAACAAAGATTGACAGCATGATCAGGTGGCCTACTCCAAAAACTCTTAAGGACTTAAGGGGTTTTCTGGGATTAACAGGTTATTACAGAAAGTTTGTGCAAAACTATGGGATTATTGCCAAGCCTCTTACAAAATTACTGAAGAAAAACATCTTCCAATGGAGTAGCTCAGCTCAAGCATCCTTTGAGGAACTTAAAAAGGCAGTCACAACCACCCCAGTACTGGTGTTACCAGATTTTAACAAAGCATTTGAGCTGTCCACTGATTCCTGTGATAATGGAGTTGGGGAAGTGTTGATGCAAGAAGGTAGAACAATAGCATACTACAACAAAAGCTTGGGGCCCAGATTTCTAGAAATATCAACCTATAAAAAGGAGTTATTGGCAGTGGTAATGGCAGTGACTAAGTGGAGGACCTACCTAATGGGGAACAAATTCATAATTTACACTGACCATCAAAGCATCAGATATTTCATGGAACAGAGGATGCACTCCTTATTGCAGCAGAAATGGTTAGCCAAATTATTAGGGTATGACTATGAGTTGAAGTATAAAAAGGGTTCTGAAAATTTGGTAGCTGATGCACTATCAAGAGTGCAGTTAGAGGAGAAGTTCCAGTGTCATAGTTTGACCTTGTTACAGCCATATTGGTTGAAGGAGGTCCAAGAGAGCTATAAAGATGATGGTTTTGCTGAGCATATGATACCACAACTTACCTTACAAGAACCCCAGGAGAGTGAATTTACTTAAAAGCAAGGGTTATTAAGGTATAAGGGCAGACTCTATATTTGACAGGGAGGAGGAATAAGGCAGAAAGTCATTTACTCAAGTCACTCCTCATGTGTTGGTGGTCATTCATGGGTTCAATCTACATACCAAAGGGCCAAGCTTTACTTCTTTTGGGCAGGTATGAAAAAGACATTAAAGAAGTAGTGAGTACTTGTGAAATCTGTCAGCAACACAAAGGCTTCAACACTGCACCAGCTGGTTTGCTACAACCACTGCCAGTACCTAGTGAATCATGGGAGCATATTAGCATGGACTTCATCACTGGATTGCCAAAATCAGAAGGAAGAGAGGTAGTACTGGTTGTGGTGGATAGATTTACAAAGTTCAGCCATTTTATAGCATTGAGTCACCCATATACTGCATTATCTGTGGCCAAGGTGTGCATGGATAACATTTACAAACTACATGGCCTCCCTAAATCCATAAATTCAGATAGATATGCCGTGTTTGTGAGTAATTTCTGGCAGGCCCTGTTTTCTAGGCTGGGAACAGATCTACATATGAGTACTGCTTACCACCCTCAAACAGATGGCAAACTGAGAGGGTGAATGCTTGCCTAGAGTCATATTTAAGATGCATGACCAGTTATAAGCCAAGTAAGTGGGTTACATGGTTAGCAATGGCTCAATGGTGGTATAACTCCAGCTATCATACAAGCATGAAGCTGTCACCTTTTGAAGCCTTGTTTGGATATGCACCACCACAGTTTGGAATTACCACTTCAAAGCAGGGAGTTAGTGCTGAAGTAGACAATTACCTTGAACAAATGCAAGCAATGAGATCACTTCTCAAGGAAGCTTTGGAGCTGGCTCAGCACAAGATCAAGTCCCAAGCTGATAAGCAGAGAACAGAAAGATCATTTGAGGTGGGGGAATGGGTGTATTTGCGCTTACAACCTTACAGACAGTCCTCAGTTCAGGTGAGAAGGAATCTAAAACTTTCTTCTAAATTCTTTGGACCTTACCAAATAGAAGAGAAGGTGGGAAAGGTGGCATACAGGTTGAATCTACCTGAAGGATCCAAGATTCATCCCATATTTCATGTCTCCCAACTAAATCTCAAGCTATGAGTTGGAGTCATGCCTCAAACAAACCTTCCTGCCACTACCAAAGAAGGAGAACTCAAAGTGAGGCCACTGCAGGTGCTGGATACTAGGATGATAAAGAAGAACTCTCAACTGGTCCATCAAGTCCTAGTTTATTGGGAGGGGCTTACTGCTGATGAAGCCACCTGGGAGGACAAGCATTATATGGCAGCAAATTTTCCAAAACTTATTCTTGAGGACAAGAATATTCATAAGGAGAGGGAATTGTCATAAACCTTGTTTTATGTTTTGTTTGTTAAGGGCACCATTGTTTCTCTTAGGGCACCTCGGGTTAGTGGGGTTAGTTTTGTTAGTTACAGCACTTGTCTTCCGCACATGTGGTCATTGGATTCCTCTTGTGTGGTTGATATAAGCTTGTACTGTTCTTTTTCAGAACTATGAAGAATTAATAAATCAAAACTTGCTTTCCTCTCCTAAATTCTCTTCTCAACCAAGTCTAATCTCTATCCTTAGATATTCTGAGATGTTTCTGTGCTAATTTGTAGTGTAGATCACTACAGCTAAAGCCTTTTGCTCTGTAACCACAGTATCATCTTTGTCTGTCAGCTCAACAATTATGTTCTGAACTTGCCTTATTTTCATATTCACATGAAAGAAACCCGTGTTAGCTCCACCATCTTTAACCCATTTAATTCTAAATTTGTCCTGCATTAATTTGTTATACTGACTCTCTGCTAATTCATGCCTTCCCCTAGCAGTTACTAATTTGTTTAACATAACAATATTTTCAGGATCATTATCTGAAATTAACAAAGCTTTATTAACATCTTTTTCTGCATCAAGCACTCGTTTCCTCAAATCTCCAAAAACAGTCCAATTCCATTCCTTCACCCTTTGCTTGAATATTTTGAGCTTGTATAAGAATACAAAAGCTGCATTTCCTTCACAAGGTTGCTCCCAATTTTGTTTAATCAACTGCATAAAATCTGGATGGGAATTCCAAACACTTTGATATCTAAATGGGACATTTTGAGGTTTTGGAACTTCCACAACAGAACCCAATAAAGCTCCATGATCTGAAACACCTCTATTGACAACTTTATAACACCATCCTTCATAAAATTCAAGCCACTTCACATTTACAAAAGCTTTGTCTAAGTCACAAAGAATCCTTTTTTTCCCAGATCTATTGTTACACCAATGAAATTGAATTCCTGACCTAGAAGCTTGCATCAATTTACACATATCTAAACATTCTCTAAAGTCTTGAATAAATACTCTTAAAGGTCTTCTTCCTCCCTTCTTCTCATCATTATTAAGAACTACATTAAAGTCACCAATCACTAGCCAAGGACAATCTTTAATACTAAGCTCAACCAATTCCTCCCACAGTTCCCTTCTATTAATAGTCAAACAGTCAGCATGCACACCAGTGACCATTACCTCCCCAATTGCAACTGTTATAGCTTTCTTAGTTATAGAGACCACCTTTGGAGTAGCTAAAGAAACATGCCAAAATAACCAGATATTAGCCTTCTCCCCATGAGCAGTATTATGAATTAAAGATTTGCTCATACCAGGTAACTTCAGATTATTAATAGAATTATTCTTAACTTTTATTTTTGGTTCAGCAATCCACACCAAAGCTAGACAAAACTGATTAACCAAAATCCTCAATTTATCTCTGGCCCTTAAACGTTTAATTCCCCTGAGATTCCAAAAAATAACCTTCATGGATTCAGCTGAGAGGTTGCGGCACCTCTCACACCTTGAAAATTCACTGAATTGCTTGAAACTGCCTGCTTCCTAGTTGTCACATTAGGTATGTGTTTTATATTTTTACCGTTGACCAACTTTACATTATTCCTATTCTTACCAGTTTCCCCCACAGAGGTAAATATTTCACTTTCAACATTCTCCTCTTCTGCCATATTTCTTAAAATTTGAAATTTATTTAAAGAGCTTGAACTTTCTCCACCACTCTTGGTCTTTTGTCCTCCACCTGAATTTACTTTCTCAGTACTGATATCCTTATTTTTTGGTAAATTTTGAAAAGTCACTGAAGCTACACTTACTAGTTTCTCAGCTGATAAGAATGGATAATCCTTCTGTATGTCTAGTGTGAATTGCTTATCCATTTCACTATCTAATTGTTCAGAAGTTGCTGTTGTAGACTCATCTTCATCAACTAAAATACTCTCAACATTCTGCTGCATTACTTTTTCAGCCTCAGTCAAAAATATATCAAAACCTTCTACATTATGTGCTTTAGGTTTCCATTGTTTTCTCTTAGTGTTATTCTTGAAATTTTCCGAGCTTTCTCTACATTCAGTTATTAAATAGCCTACCATCTTGCAATGATTACAAAACTTAGGTACATGAGGAATTTGTACCTCCTGAGTAAAACATCCATACTTGGACTTAACTTCAATCTGACTAGGAATATGCTGTGATAAATCAACCTCCACCAGTACACTAGCATAATAACCGACCTCCTTTTTTAAAGTAGTTTCATCAACCTTGATAGCTCTACCAAATCTTTCACCCAGATCCATAATAATCTTTTCTTTCCAGTATTCCATTCCAAGACCAAGGAATTTGATCCATACAAAATCTGTAGTAACCTTTTGGGCAGCTGGATTAAAATTCGTCTCCCATTCTCTTAGTTTCAAAACCTAATTTTCCACAATCCAATAACCATTCCATATATATTTCATATCTATTTCATTATCCAATTTAATTATGAAAAAGCCTTTACCTAATGGAATCAGTTGACAAGCACCAGTAAGCTTCCATTGATTCTTAAGTGAAACTACAGCAGTAGAAAATTTTAATTTCACTAAATCAAATCTACCAATCAGGCTAAACTTCCATTCATTAATACTTGCATCAATTTCCTCATCTGAGATATACAACGATGGTGTTTTATTTGCATCATCAAATTGATTCTTATCATTACCAGAATTAGATCCAACAATAGGAGTATTCATATCAACCCCAACTTTGTTACCAAAATTATCAGGTTTTTTAGATGCTTCAATCATGAAAAACACCTAAACTTCTATCCATTACCATGAAGATGTAAGAATTAAGATCAAAAATCACCTGAAATTGTTGAACACGCACTGAAAACAAAGATCGAAGAAAAAATTTCACCCGAGTTATCGCCCGATTCGTCACCCGAGTCGCAGAGCCCGATTCGCACTCTTAGTCTCTATATAAACACCTAAATTGATCGTCTCAACCCAATAAAAAAAACTCGAGATGGTAACCCGTGTACACATCCGAACACAGTACACCCACAAGGAAAACACAAGAGAATTTAAACAGGGAAACAATAAAAGACATTGCAAATATTTTTAGGCAATATTGTCCGCTGGTACTAGTTTAGCTATAAACGATAAGTGAATAGCTCAACTAAACAAAATGCAAATTGCCAAAGTACACCTGATTTTTACACATCTTTCCCAACATGATTTTTATGAGCAAGTTCCAAACCCTTGTGATTAATTAGCACAAGTATGAGCTCTGAGCTTATTCAAGGAACTGTGTTTATGATCAAGTCTCTTTTTCCTCCTGAATTTTGAGAGGGATCCCATTTGATTTGAAAAATTATCATAAAACTTATTGTCATCAAAATATGAGACATAGTTTGAGTTCTTACCCGAAGAGTCTTGACTTGAGGTGGATGACAACCTGTTGACAATTTATTTGTACCCTTGAATTATCTTTATCATGTTATTTCTCATATCATAATTTTTCCTTCTTTCTCATGGAATTTCTTTTAAATCAAGGGATATGTTATTTTCAGAAACAACAGCTTGGTATTTCCTTAGACGATTCTTATTAAGACTTCTGTTCTGCTTTCAAACATTTGGGGAACTCATTGAACTGACCTTCCTGGTAACATACACATGGTACATATGAAAACCAATGGGTTTCGACATACGAATGTCAGTTACACCTTTGAGGATTAAGTTTAAGGTGTGTTGAAGTTGAACAAGAGAATTTTTATTCAACCTAGAGTTTCTCTTTTGTTTAACACAACCTTTTGCTTCACAAAAGAGACATACTTTCTGATCACATGAGTGATTAGGAAGTTTAGTCTGAACATTCTTGTCAGGAGATTTCTTCCTTCCATATGGTGTGGAATTTCCTTGATCATAGGAGACTAACACATCTTTCTTAATTGGAAGGGACTCCATTTTTACTTCTGGTGCTGAAGAATTTTCAGTTGTAGCAGGAGTAATTGGTATATTGGACTGCTTAGAGCATCCTTGAACAAAGAGTTTACTCAAGTGATGTTCTATTTCCAATGCATCCTTTTTAAGGCTTGCCTCAAAAGGCATACACGAAGGATGATCTTCAGTACTTTATTCGGATTTGCACTGTCTTATCATACCAAGAAGAACACTGACATGTTGTTTCATCCGATTGAGTTTATAAGCTTGGATTCTAATAAGATTTAGAATCAACACACTCTCTTCAGATGTTTCCTATTTATTTTGAGAGATAAACTCTTTTGAAGGGTAATCGGAACAACACATGTCAGATTCTGTCTGTCTAGTTTGAACACAAGGTTCATCTATGTTTGAGATTGAAGAATATTTCTCTTTAATAGAATTATACGAGACATATCTTTTATTTTTAGCAACGCGTTTATCAGAGATACTAATCTTGTCCATAGAGTCAGATCGCTACAAACACAGAATTGTAAGGTCTTGAACGTGTTTGACTTCTATGATACCCATTGAAAAATCTGGTGTCTAACAACCACACCAAATATTTCGAATTAGTAATATGTATGGACAAACTCCAATATACTTTCTAGATAATCAACTAGACAGTCAGACTCAATCAATAGAAAATATATCAAAGAGTTTATATCTCTCTCACTTGATTTGATCTTTACTCAAGCAAACAGAAATATGCGAGTCTTTATCAAATACAAGGAGATAACTTGGATGGTACCAAATACGAATATCCAAGTGTCAATCAATTTAAATCAACAACCAAAAAGGTTGGATATTCTAATTGATTGAACAACGCACAACCTGTATTATTTCAATTATATAACAAAATATAATGAGGAAAAGAAATAACACAGATACCAGAATTTTGTTAACGAGGAAACTGCAAATGCAGAAAAACCCTGGGACCTAGTCCAGATTAAACATACACTGTATTAAGCCGCTAAAGACACTAGCCTACTCCAAGCTAACTTCGGTCTGGACTGCAGGTCAACCCCAATCAATATCACACTTGAAAAGGAGAGCGTACCCAAATATACCTCAAGCTAAAACTTTTCCTTCCTATAAGTCCTTTCTCTGAAAGTGATTATCTATAGGTGAGTCGAGATAATGCAACAAATCGGTTCACACTTCGTGTGATCATATATGGATACGTGTTAGAGCATTGCTCAGTTGAACCCACCAAGCGTTGGTATGTCAAGTTTGGTTATCATATTTTAGTGAAGCAAGACTCATTTAAGAGTCACTTGAGTTAAATGTACTAGAGTCAACTTCGTATAGGTTAGCTTGAAAGTATTAGGGTGAGACATTATAAGTATTGCGAAGACTTGAAGTAGTGAAGAAGTGCGGAGCTACAACGACAACATAATCCTTCCACTTGAGGTTAGTGATATTTGACTTGAACTGTTTCATTCCCTAACGTATCTTTCAAGTCGTGCATATTGAAAACATAAAACTGCGAAGCAGGAACACTCTAGATAGACATAGTATTAAGGAATACAATATGAAGTTTCTTGCTTAACCATTAAACTTTGTATATAAGATATCGACATAATCGTATGAATGCTATTGTGATTATGTATGGGTATGAGGTGAGGATTTCATCCTAGGTAACAATGTTTACATGTATTCTAAGGAAGTAAGTTCATGATATGTGTTGTGAACCGAAAAGGAAATCGCCAGTCGTTATTGGGGCTGTTTTTCATTGCATATCTTATGAACGACCAATATGTGTGATTAGTATAACCGCTCATGACTTGTTTGTGTTCTTGGTAAAATTATTCACATGAGGCATGACTTATGTATTGGTATGACTTTTATTAGTGAAACCAATCTTAAGGAATCACCTGGGGTATGATCGGGTTGTGTATGTCTGAACTTATTACTGGGAAGAGGGGAACAGATCCTAGTAAGAGGTGCAGTGCATCACAAGGGAAACCGATCCTTGTATGAGGTGCAACAAGGTTTATGGAAGAAAGGGGAACCGATCCTATGAACATGTACAACACGTTTTTGGGAAGGGGGAACCGATCCTAGTACCTAGTCAGACGTATGTTTGGTAAGTGATGCGTGTCGTATACGTCAAAAATAATTTCACTTCCACTACAACCAAGCTACATCTGCAAACACTCCAAACACCAGTGCCAACTAAGCTGAAGAATAGTCCCAGTTGCAATTATTTCAGTCACAGCATCATCCACTTGAGAATCACTAGATTGCAGCTATCCAACTCTTCCCCCAGCTGCAACTGCAAATAATCATCAGTATGACTGCACTGCAACATCTCTAGACCACTACCAGTTCTGAAACTCCGGCTGCTCTTTCCCTGCAGTATCATTTCTGCAGCTGCAACCATCACCCAACTCCACTGCAGAATCACCTTCAACTACACTGTACTTGAGCCCTTATTTCAGATCTTGTAGCCATTCACTAGTTCACTGCTGCAACCAGCTCCATCATCACCATACTGTAATATCAGTGCCCTATTGTATTATGCACATCAACCCAAGACCCATTCCAACTCTTGTGTTCTTGATGGCATAGATGTGAGACTCCCATCAATCTCAACTCCAAAACAATCTTCCCCATAAGAACACAGCACCATCTTTTGCATTTTCTGCTCAAAACCCCCAATTCTGACAAACCCTAACTTCTATTTTGCTGTCAATCACCAGCTGATTTCTTCCCAGCTTCTGAGCTACCACCAACAAACTCCACAGACCCATTTAATCACCAAACCACTAACATCATGAATCTCGGCTACAAACCCATTCAACAACAACAACCAATTCAAATTCAAAAGCAAATATAGTGATACCCATTCTGCCAATTGAACAGAAAGCGACTTTCAACCTCAAGTCCATTCTCTACAGCAGCACCACAACCCTCGATCTCTCCATTTCTTTCATAAATCAATTTGCTACATCTTGGTTTCACAACAGCAGTCGCATCTGCCCTTTCTTTTTTTTTCTCAAATTCAGTTTCAAATGATTGAAGAGAAGTTAATCTTCTCGATTTAGGTTTAAGGCCATATGGTTTGGGGTTAATGGTACACCCCAGGGATAGGATCACCCCAAACTGGGTGCTTATAATGGGTGATCACTTTTGATAAGGGCTAGCCTAAAGTCTCCAACCCCTTATCCTTAGTTGATCTTTCTTTAGCACTCCTCCAAGAGAGTTGCCCCTTAACATTGTCTGGGTTCCAGATAGTATCCGCCTAGGAAATGACTGCTTTGCCCCTTTAATGCTCCACATGAATGCTCTCTCTCCGAATTCCTCCGCTAACATCAACCTTTTTCTTCTCAAATCTACTTCTTCTCTTCAGTGAGAGTCATCACTAAAGTTGTCGTGCTTTTCAGACAGAATTCGCATCACTAAAGCCGACATACTTTTCAGACAGAGATGAAGAAATAAAAGAAAATAATGAGACACAATCTGCCTCCAACGCTTTTTCCATGTTTCCTCCTCTTTTGATTCAAATGACTCCAAAGTACCTAAATACTCAAAAACAAAACATAAGATACATAATTTACAAGAAAACTAGCAGAGAAAGCATAAACAATAGATAAATAATACGGTGTTTTAGACACCTATCAGATTCCCCCACACTTAGACTTTGCTAGTCCTCGAGCAAATCAAACAAAATAATTATAACACATACATACAACTCCGTCTCGTCGAGGCTACGGTCACTTTAAGCATAAATAACAAGCCTTTAAACCCCTAGGTGTCCCTAGTGGACGAGTTTTAGTCTTGTGAAGGTTTACAAGAGGTCTGCCTACAAAACCTATATTTCCAACTCCGTCTATTTGTGACAAATCAATGAACGAATCCAACGTGACTACAGGAGGAGGTACCTTGCACAAATTCAATTCATATATTAATTAATAAAGCTTTAATTAGATAGTCTAACAAGCCACAATACTCGGAAACTAACAAACCACAATCACAATGAAAAGATAAAGAAGATGGATATAGATGTAGATGTTGACGAATGTTCACAAGTGATAGATGTTTCCCATATCTGTCTGAAGGTCACTGCCAAGATGAACCTATTCTTATTGGATTGAGCTACTTGGATGAATTCTACATCAACTTACTGGCATATACAAGGGAACCAGAAGTGACTTTATTCAACCAACATAATGCTTTTCTTTTTTTTTTCTTTTTTTTTTCACTTTATTTTTTAGACATCATGATTAGATCTTTTGGATCAAAGCGCATGCTTCTTGTCAGCAAGTACATGATAGTTGCCTTGGATCCTGCATTCCACGCTTGTTTAGGCGACGGAGACAGGGACTACGTTTCACACATACTGTTATTCCCAAGTGTCATTTTATTCCGTTTGGTCTAATTGGTCGGTCTCTTTTTTTTTTATTATTTTTTTTTTCATTTTTTTTTTCTAGTAACTCAATCACTCTATTTCATCCTAGAAGTAATAACACGTCGATGTTTAGTGACCCACCAAAGCACTTAGAGAACAATAGATAAATATGAAAAAATAAAAATAGAACGCGATATGGTGATATTCCGAGATATGGTAACAACTATCATGTTATATGTGATTTCTGAGCTATGTTCATCCCTTTTAGTTAATTAGTTCCTCAAATCCTGCAATCAAAATGGTTCCATCCACTAATGGTGTCATCCTAAAGGCACATGTTTCTAGATTTCGGAGTTCAAAAAGCACAATTTTTTTTTCTTGGTTTCTCTATTTTTCTGATTTTTTTTTGTTTTTTTTACTAAAGGCATAAAACACACTAAAACAAACTATACAAACATATAAATGCTCCCCCACACTTAAACTTTACATTGTCCTCAATGTAAAATTGAATCATCCAAAGAGAGTTCAAGGTGGGAAATTCCGCAAATGATATGATAAAGGTAAAGATACAAAACCGGTGGGTTGCCTCCCCCTTAACGCTTGTTTAAAGTCGTCAACCCGACGTACTCCTTGTTTGCTAAGACTCCTCCAGAGGGAATGCCTACACAAAGTTCACACCTTCCACAACTTCGGAAGTAAAGTTCTCATAATATGGTTTCAGCCGGTGTCCATTCACTTTAAACTCCTTTCCTGTAGAAATACTACGAATTTATACTGCACCATGAGAAAACACATTAGTAACAATAAAAGGTCCAATCCATCGTGACCTTAGTTTACCCGGAAATAATTGCAAGCGAGAATTAAACAAAAGCACTTTCTTCCCAACACAAAATTGTTTTCTAGAAATCATAGAATCATGAAATGCCTTAGTTTTCTCCTTGTAAATGCACGAGCTTTCAAATGCATCATTGCGAAGCTCCTCTAGCTCTTGGAGTTGCAACTTTCTTTGTTTTTCGGCACCATCTAGCTCCATATTGCATTGCTTAATAGCCCAAAACGCCTTATGTTCAATCTCAACGGGTAAGTGACAAGGTTTACCGTACACAATCCTAAAAGGAGACATCCCAATAGGTGTCTTGTATGCGTTTCTATAAGCCCACAAAGCATCATTAAGTTGCATGCTCCAATCTTTCCTTGTTGGATTCACCGTCTTCTCTAATATGGATTTCACCTCTCGGTTAGACACCTCGGCTTGTCTATTGGTTTGGGGATGATAAGGTGTTGCAATCTTGTGCGAAACATTGTACTTCTTCAATAATCCTTGTAAGAACTTGTTTTTGAAGTGAGAACCCCCATCACTAATTATGGCTCTTGGAATTCCAAACCTTGCAAAAATATTATCTTGCACAAAATCTGAAACCACTTTAGAATCATTAGTTGGGGTGGCCTTAGCTTCCACCCATTTCGAGACATAATCAACAGCAAGTAAGATATAAAAATTCCCATGAGAGTTGACAAAAGGACCCATAAAATCAATACCCCATACATCAAAAAATTCAATAAATTGAATAAAAGTTTGTGGCATTTGATTTCGAGCACCTAGATTGCATGTTCTTTGGCACATATCACAAGTTGTGCAAAATATATGTGCATCCTTAAATAAGGTTGGCCAATAAAAACCGCTTTCAAGTACCTTGTGAGCTGTTCTTTTACCCCCAAAATGTCCTCCGCAAGCATAGGAGTGACAAAAAGACAAGATAGAGTTCAATTCAGATTCGGGAACGCACATTCATATGACTTGGTCGCTGACATGTTTCCATAAGTATGGATCATCCCATATATATTGGTTCCCTAATATCTTAAGTTTGTCCCTCTCAGCACGAGACAAGTTCTTTGGGATTTGTTTAGACACCAAGTAGTTCACAATATCCGCATACCATGGTTCTCCAAATGCAATTGAGAATAGTTGCTCATCCGGGAAACTTTCACGTAACGGGATATCTTCCTTGTACACAGCAAGACGGCTCAAATGATCCGCAACGGTGTTCTCAATTCCTTTCTTGTCCTTGATTTCAATATCAAACTCTTGCAAGAGTAAAATCCATTGTATGAGCCTCGGTTTCGCCTCTTTCTTTGTAAGCAAGTACCTAAGTGCTGCATGATCTGAAAAGACAACAACTTTTGTACCAATTAGATAAGAGCGAAACTTTTCCAAAGAAAAAATAATAGCTAATAACTCTTTTTCAGTGGTAGTGTAGTTTTGTTGGGATTCATTTAACGTTCTAGAAGCATAATAAATAGCATGAGGTATCTTCCCCACACGCTTCCCAAGTACCGCACCAACCGCATAGTCACTTGCATCACACATGAGCTCAAAAGGCTTGATCCAATCCGGTGGTTTAATGATAGGGGCTGAAATCAAAAGTTCTTTCAAACGATTGAATGTCGCCATACACTTCTCATCAAAGTTAAAAACCACATCTTTTTGCAATAAGGTACAAAGTGGTGATGCTATCTTGGAAAAATCCTTGATGAATCTCCGATAAAAACCTGCATGACCAAGAAAAGAGCGTATCTCCCTCACCGTAGTGGGAGGGGTTAGAGCACAAATAAGGTCTATCTTAGATTTATCAACTTCCAAGCCTTTAGAAGATACTATATGGCCTAAAACTATGCCATGAGTTACCATGAAATGGCACTTCTCCCAATTAAGTACAAGATTTGTTTCAGCACATCGTTCAAGGATTAGTGATAAATTGTTCAAACAAAGGTCAAATGAATCACCAAAAACACTAAAGTCGTCCATGAACACTTCGATTATGTTTTCAATATATTCTGAAAATATACTTACCATACACCTTTGAAAAGTAGCTGGAGCATTGCACAAGCCAAAAGGCATCCTTCTATAAGCAAAAGTACCAAAATGACAAGTGAAAGTGGTTTTCTATTGATCCTCCGGCGCTATCACAATCTGATTATAACCTGAATAGCCATCAAGAAAGCAATAATAAGAGTGTCCAGCTAAACGTTCAAGCATTTGATCAATAAAAGGTAATGGAAAGTGATCTTTTCTAGTAGTGGCTTTCATTTTCCTATAATCAATACAAACCCTCCAACCGGTTTGCACACGAGTTGGGACAAGTTCATTCTCATCATTCTCCACCACGATCACACCCGATTTCTTTGGTAAAACTTGTACCTGGATCACCCACTTGCTATTGGATATGGGGTAGATAACACCCACTTCCAAAAGCTTGAGTATCTCCATTTTCACAACTTCCATCATTGGGGGGTTCAAACGATGTTGCGCTTCCCTTGTAGGCTTTGCATCGTCCTCCAAACGGATCTTGTGCATACAAACGGCAGGGATTATACACTTGATATCGGCAATTGTCCATCCTATGGCCGTCTTGTGCTTCCTTAGAACCCTTAGAAGTTTTTTCTCCTTTAATTCACTAAGCTCGTTAGAAACAATCACAGGTAACTCTTCATTTTCACCCAAGTACAAGTACTTTAAGTGACTAGGAAGAGGTTTCAATTCTAACTTTGGAGATTTAATAATAGAATGTAAAAGTTTTTCATCACTGCATGGTAAAGAAATAAAATAGATATTATGAGTTTCCGGGCATCCTTGTAGTGAGTTGAGATCACCAAGGGCTTCTTTGACCTCATTACCACACTCTACACCATTATCAATGGATGTAGTTAAAACGGTTTCCAAAGCATCTTCATCATTCAATTCAACATTTGTTGTGCCAATGTATCTATCACATCAACGGAGAAGCAAGAGTGAACATCACTAGGATATCTCATCGTCTCGAAAATGTTGAAACATATTACTTCCCCATCAAACTCCATAGTCAGCGTTTCCTTATCCACATCAATAATGGTCTTCGTCGTTTTCATGAAGGGACGCCCAAGTAGAAATGGAAGAGATGAGTCTGGTGAACCTTCATCCATCTCTAAAACACAAAAATCTGCTGGAAATACCAGTTGATTAACCTGCACAAGAACATCCTCAACAATACCCATTGGGTAGACATTAGAGCGATCGGCTAATTGCAACACAATTTCAGCCTTTTTTAGAGGACCTAAATCAAGTGACTTATACATGGATGCAGGCATAACATTAACGGATGCACCTAAGTCTAACATTGCTTTGTCAAATGTAGTGTTACCAATTTTTACGGGAATATCAAAGCTACCCGGGTCCTTGCATTTCAGTGGGAGTTTGTGTTGTAAGATTGCCGAAGCATTTTCCCCCACACTAAGCACTTCATTACCTTTGAGCCTTTGCTTATTGGTACACAAGTCCTTTAACACTTTTGCATACTTTGGAACTTGCTTTATAGCATCAATGAGTGGTATGTTCACATGAATCTTCTTAAGAACGTCTAAAATCTCCTTTTCTAGTACATCCTTCTTAGAATTTGCAAATATGCGAGGAAAAGGTAAAGGAGGAACATAAGTAGAAACCGAAGTTTTAGAGTTAGGAATAGGTACCTCAGAAGTTTGGGGAGAATCCTCGTTCTTCTCCTCCAAAACAGGTTCCTTTGGTGTTTCCACCTTGCCCGAATCAACAACTTCGGGTTGCACAAGTTGTGTACCACTTCTCAACGTAATTGCATTCACATCTCCTTTTGGGTTGATAGGTTGAGAAGAGAGTTTCCCACTATTTTGTGCCTTCATTTGGTTCAACTCAAGAGCCATAGAACTAACTTGGGTTTGCAACTATTTCATCGTGCTCTCCGTTCTTTGCATAAAAGATTTCATCAACTCGTCCATACTTGACCCCTGATTTTGAGATTGTTGTTGTTGTTGTTGAAATTGTTGACGCGGCTGGAATTGTTGTTGTTGAGGTTGAAATCCACCCGAATTGTTGAAAGTAGGTTGTTGAACCGCTCCTTGCTTGTTCGCATATTTAAAATAGGGGTTATCTCTCCATCCCAGATTGTAGGTGTTGGAATAAGGATCATACCGTCTTTGCTGATTTGGAAAAACAGCATTAGCTTGCTCATTGACGTCTTCATACCCATGAGAACTTGGTATCACCGCGGCTGAAACTTGTTGTAGCATTGCTGTGATGTTTCCCATTTGTTGACGAAGTTCCTCCACCTCGCTTACTTCATTGACTCGCCTAAGAAGCACATCCGAACCACGACTCAAGAATTGTTGAGAATTTGCTGCCATGTTCTCAATCAACTCTCTAGCTTGTGCCACCATCTTGCTCACTAGTGCACCACCACCTGCTGTGTCAATAAGATTCCTATCACTTGATTGGAGTCCTTCATAGAAGTATTGGATAATCATCGCGTCACTAAATTGGTGATGAGGACAGCTTGCCACCAACCTCTTGTATCGTTATCAACAATCATATAACGATTCTCCCACATTTTGCTTCATCCCAAAAATCTCCTTGCGAATTTGAGTAGCCTTAGATGCAGGAAAATATCTCTCTAAGAAGAGTTTCTTCAACCCATTCCAAGTTGTGACACTTCCGGGAGGCAAATAATATAACCAATCCTTAGCACTATCCGCCAAAGAGAATCGTAAAACCTTCAACATAGCACCATTGGGCTCCATATTCGCTGGAAGCATCGCCGTGACAATGATGTGGAAGTCCATAAGATGTTTGTTTGGATCTTCATTCACCATGCCATGGAACTTTGGTAATTCTCTAAGCAATCCCGGCTTTATCTCAAAAGTAGAGTCGGTTTGAATACAACCTCGCTGTGTATCCAACTTGTGCGAAGCTAAGTCCTTGAGTGTACGATTTGCAGCGTCACCCATTGCTTCTTCTCTTTCTTCTTCAAAAGGAATCTCGTGTTCTACTTCCAAGTTGTGTTCTTCCGTTGTGCCTTTCCTTGGTTGGAGTATTGTGCCTTTTCGATTAGCTATCCCGCACCTTGGATAATTCCAATCCTTAGAAGCCAGAGATTAGGTACCTGAAAAAAAAATATCGCAAACAAGTGAAAAACAAGACAAGAAACGAAACACAAGTATGCAAGCAGAAATAATAAAAAGAAACTAAAAACTAGATAACAAGCCGAATGCCTCCCCGGCAACGGCGCCAAAATTTTGATGCGTGTCGTATGCGTCAAAAATAATTTCACTTACACTACAACAAAGTTACAGATGCAAACACTCCAAACACCAGTGCCACCTAAGCTACAAAATAGTCCCAGTTGCAATCATTTCAGTTACAGCATCATCCACTTGAGAATCACCAGAATGCAGCTATCCAACTCTTCCCCCAGCTGCAACTGCAAACAATCATCAGTATGACTGCACTGCAACATCTCTAGACCACTACCAGTTATGAAACTCCAGCTGCTCTTTCCCTGCAGTATCATTTCTGCAGCTGCAACCATCACCCAACTACACTGCAGAATCACCTTCAACTACACTGTACTTGAGCCCTCATTTCAGACCTTGTAGCCATTCACTAGTTCACTACTGCAACCAGCTCCATCATCACCATACTGCAATATCAGTGCCCTATTGCATTATGCACAACAACCCAAGACCCATTCCAACTCTTGTGTTCTTGATGGCACAGATGTGAGAATCCCATCAATCTCAACTCCAAAACAATCTTCCCCATAAGAACACAGCACCATCTTCTGCATTTTCTGCTCAAAACCCCCAATTCTGACAAACCCTAACTTCTATTTTGCTGTCAATCACCAGCTGATTTCTTCCCAGCTTCTGAGCTACCACCAACAAACTCCATAGACCCATTTAATCACCAAACCACTAACATAATGAATCTCGGCTACAAACCCATTCAACATCAGCAACCAATTCAAATTCAAAAGCAAATATAGTGATACCCATTCTGCCAATTGAACAGAAAGCGACTTTCAACCTCAAGTCCATTCTCTACAGCAGCACCACAACTCTCGATCTCTCCATTTCTTTCATAAATCAATCTACTACATCTTGGTTTCATAACAGCATCCGCCTCTGCCCTTTTTTTTCTTTCTCAAATTCAGTTTCAAATGATTGAAGAGAAGTTAATCTTCTCGATTTAGGTTTAGGGCCATATGTTTTGGGGTCAATGGTACACCCCATGGATAGGACCACCCCAAACTGGGTGATTATAATGGGTGATCACTTCTGATAAGGGCTAGCCTAAAGTCTCCAACCCCTTATCCTTAGTTGATCTTTCTTTAGCACTCCTCCAAGAGAGTTGCCCCTTAACATTGTCTGGGTTCCAGATAGTATCCGCCTAGGAAATGACAGCTTTTCCCCTTTAATGCTCCACATGAATGCTCTCTCTCCAAATTCCTCCGCTAACAGCAACCTTTTTCTTCTCAAATCTGCTTCTTCTCTTCAGTGAGAGTCATCACTAAAGTTGTCGTGCTTTTCAGACAGAATTCGCATCACTAAAGCCGACATACTTTTCAGACAGAGATGAAGAAATAAAAGCAAATAATGAGACACAATCCTCCTCCAAAGCTTTTTCCATGTTTCAAAGTACCTAAATACTCAAAAACAAAACATAAGATACATAATTTACAAGAAAACTAGCAGAGAAAGCATAAACAATAGATAAATAATACGGTGTTTTAGACACCTATCAGTAAGCTAGTGTAACTATGCTCAGTACTCACATGGAGGTAGAACTGAAACTTGTTTTGGTAGAACCGTAATCCCATGAGTTGTGATTGAGTATTACTTGATCAATCACATAGTTCTTGAAAGTCAGATGAGCCAATTCTAAACTTGTTTGGAAGTGTGGTAAATCGGTTTCAAGTGAGCAATCATGGAAAAGAATTGCAAGTAAGATGTCTCCACTCTTTGAACACGGTGCATTAATGCTTATTCTATTTTGTTCAAAGATATTCCTTAACGGCTAAGAAGGAAGTAAATCCCAAGATCGAATTTAAATAAGTTAAGAATATTTTTAATTAAGGGTTTTTAATTATATATGGAAAATAAGAATTAGTAATGTGCATTTTCTAATTAAAGATTTTCCAAGGAGATTTCGATCATTATTTTTGGACAGTGCATTCACGGGAATTATGAAAACCGAATTTGGTGGAGTAATGAAAAATATCTTGAGAAGATTTTCGGTTTTGGAAATTCCTTGGTGTCCAAACTTCCTTGTCTATAAATACTTTGAGTTTGCATTTCGAGTAAACTAATCTTGCGTAACCTAGACTTACTCTTTTATCTTTGTTACTGGTGAAGCCACCTATCGGAGAGGAGAGTAATCTAATTAGGTGAAATATCTTACGGCCGCTCAATTTAAAGTCTTCTTTGGGATTGAGAAGCTCTAGCGCGACCTGTTGGTGGGAAACTAGATATTGCGGTTTAGCTTTAGTTTTCGTATTGATTTGATGGACTAACGGTGGTTGAACTTTGATTGCACCTAGTTTGTTTATGCTTGAGAGTCTTCTCTTCTGATATAATATTCACTCAAACTAGTTCAAGGTTTCGACATGGATCTTTAGACTGTTGTTAGATCTAAAGACGATCCTGTGATAATCCATTGTTAACTGACTCCGTTCTGTGTGTGATTGATCACAAGAGATTCAAGTAGTTGTGTGCAGGTGTTTATTGAAGATCTAAGAATATTTGAAGACAAAGAAGATATTGAATATTTCTAACTTGGCTTTTACAATCTTTGGTGTACACAGTACTTGTTTGGGAAAAAGAGGATCCAATTAATAATCGGTTTATCCTTGTGGTAGATTGGATTGATTAATTGAGGAAGATCGGCATCAACACATATCATTTGGTTGAAAAGTGTTGTTGGCTTAATCTTAACGATTACCTTTGGGTGATTGAACATAAGATAGAACCTGGAAAAGGAGTTTATGTTAAGATAAACAAGGGAACCTTTGCGCAACTTATATCACTTGGTTGAATAGAGTTGATACCAAACAGATTTGTTGTTCCTTTACTGTTTGGAATACGAACCAAAGGAATTGGTCCAAGTACGTGACTTGTTTACAGGTTGGAGGCATGGGAATACAGACGGAACTAGGTGAACTATAGGTTTAGTTGCTTGGTCTCAATTATACGAAGTTGTCTTATATTGTATAGCGGCTTAATCCTCAGAGCATTCAATTCTGGACTAGGTCCCGGAGTTTTTCTGCATTTGCGGTTTCCTTAACAAAATCTTGCTGTGTCATTTACTTTATATTTTTGCATTATAATTGTTTATTATATAATTAAAGTAAATTGCACAGATGTTAATTCCTATTTACTTGAAACGTGTATCCTATTGAGTTTGGTTAAGTCCGAACCTTTGTATCAAGTAAACACACTTAGTTGTTGTATTATCTCGATCTCGAATCCATAGACGATCACACAAAGTGTGAACCGATTTTTTGTACTCGACTCAGTCCATAGGCAATCACTTTCGAGGAAAGGACTTATAGGAAGGAAAAGTTATAGCTTGAGGTATATTTGGGGTAACCTCTCCTTTTCAATACGAGATCGCGACAATACAACAACGAAGTATGTTTACTTGATACAACGGTTCAGACTTAACCAAACTTAATAGGATTTGCGTATCAAGTAAATAGGAATTAATGTTTGTGCAATTTACTTTAATTATAATAAAATAATTATAATGCGGAAATATAAAGTAAATGACACAGCAAGATTTTGTTAACGAGGAAACCGCAAATGCAGAAAAACCCCAGGACCTAGTCCAGAATTGAATACTCTCAGGATTAAGACGCTATACAAAATAAACCAACTTCGTATAGTTGAGACCAAGCAACTAAACCTATAGTTCACCTAGTTCCGTTTGTATTCCCACGCCTCCAACCTGTAAAAAAGTCACGTAATTGGACCAATTCCTTTGGTTCGTATTCCAAACAGTAAAAGAACAACAAATCTGTTTGGTATCAACTTTCTTAAACCAAGTGATATGAGTTGCACAAAGGATCTTATGTTTATCTTAACATAAAATCCTTTGCCAGGTTCCAAGATATATCTTATGTTCAATCACCAAAAGGTAATCGTTAAGATTAAGCCAACAACACTCTTAATCCAAAGAATTGTGTTGATGCTGATCTTCTCAATTAATCAATCCAATCTACCACAAGGATAAACCGATTATTAATTGGATCCTCTTTTACCGAAACAAGTATTGTGCACACCAAAGATTATAAAACCAAGTCGGAAATCTTCTATCTCTTATTTGTCTTCAAATCTTCTTAGATCTTCAATAAACACCTGCACACAACTATTTGAATCTCTTTTGATCAATCACATACAGAACAGAGTCTGTTAACAATGGATTATCACAAGATCGTCTTTAGATCTAACAACAGTCTAAAGAACCATGTCGAAACCTTGAACTAGTTTAAGTGAATCTTATATCAGAAGAGAAGATTCTCAAGCATAAACAAACTAGGTGCAATCAAAATTCAACCACCGTTAGTCAATCAAATCAATACGAAAACTAAAGATAAACCGCAATTATCTAGTTTCCCACCAAAAGTATGCACTAGATCTTCTCAATCCCAAAGAAGACTTTAAACTGAGCGGCCGTAAGAGATTTTGTCTAATTAGGTTACTCTCCTCTCCGAATAGGAGGCTTCACCAGTAATAGTACAACAAAGTAAGTTTACTGTCACGAAGGATTAGTTTGCTAGAAATGAAAACTCAAAGTATTTATAGACAAGGAAGTTTGGACACCAAGGAATTTCCAAAACCGAAAACATTCTCAAGATATTTTTCCATATTAACCCAAATTCGGTTTTCATAATTCCTGTGAATGCACTGTCCAAATTTATGGTCGAAATCTCCTTGGAAAATCTTTAATTAGCAAATGCACATTACTAATTCTTATTTTCCATATATAATTAAAAACCTTAATTAAAAGATTCTTAACTTATTTAAATTCGATCTTGGGATTTACTTCCTTCTTAGCTGTTAAGGAATATATTTGAACAATAAAAGAATACACATTAATGCGCGTGTTCAAAGTGTGTCGACATCTTACTCTTGCAAGTCCTTTTTCATACTTACTCACTTGAAACCAATTTACCACACTTCCAAACAAGTTTAGAATTGGTTCATCTGACTTTCAAGAACTATGTGATTGATCAAGTAACACTCAATCACAAACCATGGGTGTAACGGTTCTACCAAAACAAGTTTCAGTTCTACCTCCATGTGACTACTGTGAATAGTTATACTAGTTTACCAAAATTCAGCCGACTAGGTACTAGGATCGGTTCCCCACATATATTTGGTATCTAACTTGTATGCACTGCACATGTCCATAGGATCGGTCCCCCCTTGCCTAAAAACGTGTTGCACATGTTCATAGGATCGGTTCCCCTTTCTTATATAAATCTTGTTGCACCTCATACAAGGATCGTTTCCCCTTGTGATGTACTTCACCTCTTACTAGGATCGGTTCCCCTCTCCCAAAATTTGGTCAGACACTCACAAACCCGATCATACCCCATGTGATAACTTAAGATTGGTTTCACTAATAAAAGTCATACCAATACATAAGTCAGGCCTCATGTGAATAGTTTTACCAAGAAGACAAACAAGTCAAGAGAGGTTATACTAATCACACATATTGGTCGTTCATAAGATTTGCAATGAAGAAATTCCCCAATAATGCCTGGCGATTTCTTTTTCGGTTCACAACACATATCATGAACTTACTTCCTTAAAACACATGTAAAAATATTGTTTCATAGGATGAAATCCTCACCTCATACCCATACATAATCACAATAACATTCATACGATTATGTCGATGTCTCATATACAAAGTTTAATGGTTAAGCAATAAACTTCATATTGTATTCCTTAATTATATCTATCTAGAGTGTTCATGCTTCGCAGTTTTATATTTTCAATATGCACGACTTGAAAGATACGTTAGGAAATGAAACAGTTCAAGTCAAATATCATTAACCTCAAGTGGAAGGATGATGTTATGGTTGTATCTCCGTACTTCTTCACTTCTTCAAGTCTTCGAAAATACTTGCAATGTCTCATCCTAATACTTTTAAGCTAACCTATATGAAGTTGACTCTAGTACATTTAAATCAAGCGACTCTTAAATGAGTTTTGGTTCACTAAAATATGACAACCAAACTTGTCATAGCAACGCTTGGTGGGTTCAACCGATCTATGCTCTAACAACACTGATCCATGGTACAATTATGCTCCTATGTCTTTGATCCCAGCAGGATACTACGTACTTGATTCCCTAAGTTGATCTCACCCACAACCAAGAGTTGCTATGACCCAAAATCGAAGACTTTAATAAACAAATATGTGTCACACAGAAAAGTCTACAGTAATAGATAAATCCCTCTCCCACGAATATACCTACAAGTTTTGTTCCGTATTTTGATAAATCAAGGTAAACATGAACCAATTGATAAAATCAGACTTATATTCCCGAAGAACAACTCAACTTTATCAATCACCTCACAATAGTCTTAATCGACGCAACGAAAAAAGATATTGTGAAATCACAAACGATGAGACGAAGTGTTTGTGATTACTTTTATATCTTTCCTATCGGAGATAGAAATCTCAAGCCAATTATTACAATTGTAATTGTACGATAGAAACAACAAGATCAGATCACACAACTACAAGAAAAGTAGTATCGGTCTGGCTTCACAATCCCAATGAAGTCTTTAAGTCGTTAACTTGGTTTTAGAAGAAGAAAACCAAAGGTTAGAGAGGAATGGACTCTAGCTTAGCACAACTAGTATCGCAAAGTATGGTGGGGGGATTAGGTTTCCCAGTTGCTAGAGTTCTCCCTTATATAGTCTGTCAAATCAGGGTTTGCAATCAATGTTAGCTTACTAACAAAGCATTCAATATTCACCGTTGGATGAAAACCTGATTAGATTCAAGCTAATATTTATCAAACGTTAGATCGAAAACATAGCTTGTTACACACACATATAATGCACATTTCTAGGCTTGTGTAACTATACCCAAACTTGTACATTAGTTGGTTCAACAATAGTTAACCAAATGGTTAACCATATGATAACTTTCATATCAACCATATTCTTCTTCACCTTAACTAGTCCAAATAAATCAAATGAACTAGTTAGAGAGTTGTTCAATTGCTTAGATCTTTATGTACTACACAAGACACCATCGAAGCAAAAATGATGTGATTCACACGAATCGATTCATGAACTATAAATCCACGGTTTGCAATAGCATTCCTTAGTTTATTAAGATAAGTTCACAAATATCGTTTTTAGACATAACCTACTCAAGTTCGCGGACTGGGTTCCCGGATGGAGTTCACAAAATCTAGTAGAAATTATCGGTCAAGAACTTCCTCCAGTTCACGGACTGAGTTCGCGGACTGAAGCATGTACTTCTCATGTTTCACTTGATCAACAAAGTTCACAAACTTTGGTTCAAGCAATAAGGACTTATGCATCTATGTGTTTCCACAACAATGCTTATATCCTCCAATGGTTATATTGTCTAAACTCTCATTTCAATCATTGAAACATTCTCAGAGGGCATTATATAGTTGTTATTCATAAACTATTTTTCTTCAGAGCAATTTTCAAAGTGATTGAAACATAACAAGACTTTCGTCTCTAGGTAAAGATGAACTTGGATAAAGTGAAAGCTTTACCAACACATATTTCTAGAAATAGATAAGATAGATATACTTAGCTCGAAATACCACATGTGTAGAATCTTAGTATATATAGTAATACGACTTTTGTCTCAAGATATGGGATAGAGTAGATAGACTTTTGAGTGCTAGATAAGTTCAAGTCTCCACATACGTTTTAGTCGATGAAGATCCACTGGTTTCTTGAGTAGTCCTTCGTTTTGTATGATGATCGCCATGGAGTTCTTGAGCTCAATTACACTTTCTATCCTTGTTCGAGACCTTAGCTATAGTAGACTATAAATCAAGACTTTATAGTTTTGATCACTAACATTGATAAATATGTTTTAGATAGAAACGCATACGAGTTTGACCGAGCAGTGCTCTAACACCAATAATAGCTTTCTTGTTTTTGCACCGATTTTTATGATTTTTCACAAATATTTGCCATTGAATGTTGTATTAGGTCCCACTCTTGTTTTAGAAAGTCCACCCCTACCAAATGTGACGGAGGAAAGGTAGACAAATTTGATCCATATCTATTGGTCCATCCTTAACAAGGTCATATCTTTTAGGATATCTTGGCTCCAAATACTCTATCTCTGAAAAATGTTTGTACTTCTGTCCCTAAAGGGAATTCCAATGGTATTGTAGAAATTTAATATTTTATTGAGCCAGGTGATGGCCAAACAGGTTTCTCCACTATGGGAACAGCAGTGCGTGGTTGATCATCAAGCGCTAGGGCTAAGGACATTCACTCACGTGTGTAGTTCAAAAGCGGCGTTGGTAGCAAAAACTTTGGCGTGCAAGACACAAACACTGGAGTTGGTCACTCAAACACGGGCGTGAGTATCAAAATCGCCAACAGTCAATTATCCAACGTCCATATTCTCAATGTTATAATTTTCAAAACTATAAATTCCTTCAACCTAATTCATTTTTAGTCACACTACTACTTTTTCCTTCTTCTAAACCAAAAATTGTCAATACAATATGTGCAACTTAATAAGAAAAGCGGTCAATTACGTAAAGAAGAAAAGAGATCGAAGAAATGAACCGATACCGCGGCCTGCCACAGGTGTAAACTTTTCTCAAAATCGGGAAGCAGAGTTTCCTTCACCGAGTGTCATTGCTACTCCATCATTAGTCAAAGGTCATGCGTCGGGGCAACAAGATTGGTCTGAGGGTTATTATAGAATGAGAAGTGGATTTTCAGACTTAAAGGTTGTTTATGAAGGTCTACCCCCTCGAGTTCGAGAAAGGGTTAACAAATATCCATGGCGTGTGCTTTATAGTGTAACGCCTAGAAGATACAACAACAAAATTATGACAACAGTGATAGAAAGGTGGTGGCCGACGACGCACACTTTCCATTTTATGGATTTTGAAATTGGTAAGCTTGTTTAACTTAACTTAAATTTTATTTTTTAAATAATTATTAAATAATCAAAAGAATCAATCATAGTTGATATTTTTATCTTTTAAATAATTATAAATAATCAAAATAATTAATCATAGTTGATATTATTCTTGTAATAGGAATTACGCCCCTTAATTTGTATTTCATTTGTGGGATCCCAAGTGGAGTGGGAGATCCGGTACCATACAACTAAGACGAATGGATATCAAATAGTAAAGGGAATACACTTCTTCCCTTGTTTATAGAAGCAAATATACGTGAAGATCATAAAGAATTGAAAGGAGGTGGGATATTATGTTCAGCGTTGAAGACTTTCCTTACCCTAAGTAGAAACCCAGAAGATGTAGATTATTATCCTGAACTCGAAAGAGTTTTATCTTATGGGTACCGGGTCAGATGTTCATTCCAAACTCAACTTTTGTTGCTCGTGTTGGTTGGCTTCAAGTGTTTGAAGATCTTGACAAAGCACCAGATTATGAATGGGGCTCTGCAGTTTTAGCATAAATGTACTGTGGGATGGATCAAACGTTTATTGGTATATTTAAATTCACTAGTTTTTGGGGCATCATAGAGGTAAATATCAAAATTGTTATTTTTAAATTTAAATAATTTTTATGAACAAATGTAGATTAAGTCAAAATACTAAAATTATGGAGTAATTTGCAGTATTGGTGGTATACCTACTTCCGTGTTGGTAAACTAATCCTTAAAGATGATACCCATATATTTCCAATCTTGGACATGTACGTCTCGACCAACTGGGTGAAGGACACTAGAAGCGACATCTCAGGTTCCAGTTTTGTTCAGAGGTTTCAATAGATGACTCGGAAACACAAGAATATTGTTGTTCACCCTTACATTGATTTTCCTCAGTATGGTGGTAATGATGGAGAACGTATTTTTGATTTTTCTGTCTGTAGAGTTGTTTTTCATGCTCCAGATTTGGATAAAGAGGTTTGGTACCTGGGAGAAAGACTACAATACCAAATACAAGGTATATATCCAATTGAAATTAACCCTCCATAACAAATGCAAACCTCGGGATCAAATTTTGATCGGCTAAAAAAATCAATTGGGAGAGGTATGAACTAAATACAAATAGGAATAGTGATGAAGCACAGTATGTCACCTAGTACAAGTCGATTGCGAAGCCTGTAGTTGGGACACACAAAATGCACATCTATGGGTTTGATTTCCCAGGTTTATCATGCCTGACTCATGATGCAAATATCGTTCCTAGCCAGCCACCTCCAAAAGAGCCATGCTTTATGACTTACCCCACCACGGGTGCAAGTTCGTCATCATCTTCGTCAAATATGCCCGAAATTGGTTGGGAGATGCCAAGTATTAGTTCAAAAGGTGAGCCAACCACGATCTCCATTGTTTCCCAAGCTATGAAACATGATTATCCTTACTACAATGTGACTGCCAGTTACGAAGATTTGCAGAGCTAACTGAACGATATGTATTGGTTGAATCGCCAAATGGAGGCTATACACTTGGATGTGTGTCTGAAATGGCACGAGGACAAAATGTTTGGATTGAGTCCAACTGTAATTAATGATGGGCGTTCACCGTCTATCGATTCCACCAGGAGCAACAGATCATTGCATTATAGTGATAATATAGTGATGGGAGAAACACAAGTACGACAGAGTTCATCACCACAGGTGTGGTACAGTTCTTCACCACAAACTGTGCTTGTATCTCAACCTCAAGTAATTCAGCTAGATCCTTGGTGCATTTCATCATTATTCTCGCCCTACAACCCCAATGATTGCCACATTATTATAGTACCACCACAATAATAACAAACATCTAATGTTGGCAGCTGGGGGCCGAGTGCTTTCCAATCGCCTAATGTTGTTCAACCAGTTTTTTCCCCTATGGAAATTTAGTTAATATGTTGGCAGCTAAGGATATCCCAGGTCTTGGAGAATTCTTGACTCCAGAAGATAACAATGAGGGAGTTAGCGATGAACGACGTTAGAGATATTGTAATTTTTAATTCTGCTACATTTGTAATTCTAGTTTTAAAAGTACGACGGTTTGACTTAAATGAAATCACCTATGTTTAAAATTAAGCATTTTACATTAGCTTCACTGAATTACATATGTTTAAAATTAAGCATTTACATTAGCTTCACTGAATTACATATGTTCATTTTACATTAGCTTGACCGGTGAGAAGTACTAGGTGAAACAACAACTACAAAGAAGGGGTTTAAATTTCTCAACACCTTAAGGATTTCGAAATAATTTTCAGAATGAAAAGCCAGATTTTTCCATCTTCTCCATTCAACCAAAGATTTTCTTACCATCTCAGCATCAGTTTCACCTCTCAGTCTATATCGATTGACTTGCATAGATAAAGATACAAACTCATTTACTTCTTTCTTAATTATACCAAAAAGATTTTCTATTTCTCATATAGCACGACGACTCGGAGTATGGGTATTACTGTAAAACCCGCCATGAATAACAACCCAGAAATTCACCCATGGATAGTTTGCTGAAGCGAGCTTAGTAAATAAAAAAATATAGTTTCTGCAAATAGAGTCATCTTCTTCTTCAGTATACGGAGCTCGCCGAACTAACAAGGGCCGAGACATTTTCTTTCGACAAATTTGTTGAATTCAAGAATTGAAGAATTTTTTTAAGCTCAAAGAAGAAGAGTAAAGAAGACTAGATGTGTGAATTTGGAGTTAAAATGGGGAGTATTTATAGAACTAAAAATTCTAACTATTGGATGATATGGATTTAGAGCCGTCCAGATTTAGCATTTGGCGATTTTTGAAAAAATACGGCGCTTTAAGAACCGACGATGGCGTTCGATGGAACAACGGGAGGTTTTGTGACAAACACCGGCGCTTTTGGCTCAAACTCCCGTGGTTTTTCCATAATCTCTCGGCCTTCCTTCATGTGCGTGCTTGTTCTTCCATCTCACTCAAATCCTTGTTTTGTTGGTTTGTTCATCCGTTTTTCATGTTTGTTAAGTCCATAGTGGGATCAAAATGAACAAATACTTGTTTTGTTGAGTCCATAAGAACCGCTCTAACAAAATCATTAGTATTTAACTATATATCCATCGAATCAAAAAACCCAAACCAATCAAGGTATTAACTAAGAGCCCAGTTCAATTTGTTCTTGAAAGTGTACAACGAGCAGGAGGAGTATCCAAATGGAATGCACAAATCAAGCAGTTTGAGATTAAGTATGCAATAAAAAGTGCAGCTCCAACTCAAGTGGTGGAAGATTTTCTAGCAGAATTCTCATTATCCTAAGAACATGAAACTGAAGACAATGAATGAAATAAGAAAGGGAAGATCCAACTGACCTTTTGCAAGAATGTCACCCAATACGATGGGAAGTATTTGTATATGGGTCATCCAATAGTGAAGGGGAAGGAATCGGGATCGTGTTCACATCCTAGGAGAAACGATGTAGTTGCAGGAAATCCTACAACTACACCCTCAGTAGAATTTATAAAACTTTAAGAAGTTCTTGATGATAAATGATAATTTTGATTGATATTCTCAACTGATTACAAAGAAATATGTAAATGGAGATTAAAACAGTTATAACTTTCTCTGTTCTCTCTCCTAAGACTTCTTCTATCACTCACTTAAAGAACCTCCTCAATTTAACATTTGAACTACTATTTATAGTGAAATCTGTACAACTGTATATAGCTTACGAAGTATCGTGACCTCTATTCGTAAGTTTATTCTATATTCGCAATCTCTTCACATTTTCTTGCGACACTTTCATCCTGTCTTTGTTACTACATTCGTAACCCAACCTCTTACGATATTCGGTACCTATATTTTGCCTCTTCTCATGTCATTTCTGCGAAGAAGTAATGACCGTGAGAATATAACCGTTACAGAATTCGAACACGTCTTTTATAACCTTCTTTTTCTAACTATTCCCTTATATATATTCCTTTTATTCCCTTCCTTATCTTTTCTACTTTCTCTTTTTACTTCTGCAACTTCATCTTCTTCTCTCATCACTTCTTCGATTATCGCCTTCTCTTCCTGTTAATCCCATCATGAGTTCTCCGGGGTAATTTTCTTTTATTTCTCGCATCCTTCACTTGTTTATCTCTTTTATTTCTGTTTAATCCATTATTTGACTTTGATTTCTTTCAGTAAAACTGTTCCTGAGGTGAAATGTTCAACTAGAGGCTCAAATCCTAACCCTCGAAGAAGAAAATCCGAGAATCAAAAGGTAGTTAAAATACTCTGTCTTTCTTCTAAAACAATATATTGTTGCCTCAGTTTTTAATCTACATTTTGATTCGCAGGTCGGTGAAGAATCCAACCTTACCAAGATATCTCGTAATATCAAATCCAAGCCATCAATTTCAATCAGTGATTTCCTTCCTGTGATGGATAAATAATTTCCCTCTCCTCCTCATGAAAGCACTTCTTCGCAAACTCCTGCCTCTACTCCATTACCTAGTTTTCAGTCTCCCACTCCTGTCAATTTATCAACACTTCTTCAAGATCAACCTTCGCAAACTAGCTTTTCAACCCCTTCTCGTGAAAAACCCATTTTAGCTCCTAATCCTTTGAGTGCCGTGGCTCCAAGCAATTTACAACTTGCTCTTATTCCTTCGAATTCTTCTCCCCTTCCTCAAGAAGTTCGATATGGAATTTATTCTACTTTCCAGATGTTATCTGATGTCTTAAGTAATACTGCGAGGTCTTCAAATGTTCGCTCGCAGTCTGAATTTTGCGAAATGCTCAACAACTTCATCAATCCTGATATTTCTATTTCACGTCAAGCCCTGGAAAATGAAGTTGAATTTCTTCGCCAAACTCAGGAGTCTTTGAAAGCGAAGTGTGAGAATATTCGTAAAGAGAATCATCAGCTTCAAAATGATTCTCTAGATTGTGCAATCCTTCGTAAGAGGAATGATGCATTAAAAGGTATTGCTATTATCTTTATATTTTCTCCTTTTGTTTGTTTCTATTTCTGAAATGCTTGAAACACCCATTAAAACCCATTCCCCTTTATAGAATCAATCCAGAAATGTAGAATGTTGGTACTTCATCATGAATCAGACGCAAAAGAATCTCAATCCAAGCATGAAAGTCTTTCGAACCAATTTTCCCACTTATCTAGTCTTCATTCATGTGCTCTTGATAATTTAGATGCCCTTTTCCAAGAGAATACCCAACTAATTTACGATCAAAAATTTTTGAAAGATGAAATGTTTTAGCTCACTTCTTCTTTGACTAAAGACGATTTAAGAATATGATCCTTATTAGAAGAGAATAAAACCTTATCAGAAGAAAGATGTTCGTATTTGAATGCAATGGCCGTTTCTTCGCAACAATTGAATATCCTTCAGAGTAAATGTTGCGATCAAGAAAATCTCCTTTATTTGTTAAAAGGTGAACTTGAGGAATTAAAGAAATCTTCAGATACAGAGAGAAGTTCTTTTTGCTGCCGAGAAGAAATTCCTTCTTAATAAGAATATAATCTTGAACACTAAGAGGAATAAAATTAAAGAAGATTATTCCCAACTAGAAAACCTTAATGCAAAACTTGCGAAGGATAAAAAATATCTTCTTTCCAAAGATCAAAAGCTTCAATCCATACTTGAAGGATTAGTTGGTGATGGTTTTGATAAATCTATGGATCAGATGAAGAATTGTTGTCTATCTTTAGCTCAATTTCTTACTTCACAAAGAGAAGGTAGTCATTAAAATTTGACTGCCTCTGATATACCTTTAAATTTTGCTATATTCTCAAAATTGATTCTTTGAATTTTGTTTCACTTGCAGAATCTGAGAATAATCTTTGCAATGCTAAAGATGGATTGGAGACCACCTGTTCTGAGCTTCGCAAGAAGAACGCTTTGCTTTCTACTCGTTTGATCAATTCTCGTGATCATGCAAATCGGAGATTCAAACATCTAGCTTATGTCAAAGATATTGAAGATACTAACCACCAGAAAGCTCTACTTCGTGAAAGTCATCTGAAAGCTCAAGTCTTCGTAAACAACGTTCTCCTATCAAGATCCTTATCTCCAGTGAAAATTGAACCTCTGGAAATATCTGATGATGAAGTTGCTCGTGATCCTGATAGTGACTTTGATTACAAGGGTGAAGATGAAGGACTTTATGGTGAAAAAGAATCTATCCCTCAAGGAGAAGTTCCTATTATAGGCTCTACAGAGGGTAATGTTTCGCAAGAATCGAACGCTGCTGCTGATCCTTCTCATCTTAAAGATCCAGCACAAAGTGTTGATGAATAGCATTAAGCATGATATACTTCTTTCCCAAGTTATCGTTAATCCTCTTATTTTTCTTTCTTTTGAACTCTTTTCTCTTGGTTATTGTTGGTCCTCTTTCTTACAAACAATTCTACTTACTGTTTATGTTCCTTAAGAAGTATATTTTATATTTTGCGATAATGATTTGACCTTTCTCTAATTGAATACTTTCTTGCTTTGCATAAATTGAATAAATTGATCATATGAAGATAAATAACATATCTTGAAGACTTAGCTTAGTATTCCCTTTCCCCTTATTATTGCTCTTCAGGTGATCAATTGTTGTTGTAAGTATTAAAATATCTGCCTCAGTTTAAGTTGCGAAGTAAATTAGAAATCTCTCCCTTGAAGTATAAGAAGTATGAAACCTCCTTGAAGAATTATGAAACATCCTTGAAGAAGTATAAGAAGTAATCAATCCTTGAAGAAATATAAGAAGTATTCAATCCTTGAAAAAGTATAAGAAGTATTCAATCCGTGAAGAAGTATAAGAAGTATTCAATCCTCGTAAAATTTAATGAGTATGAAATATCCGTCTTTGATTGCAAATAAAGTTGCCTTTTTTTTGGTATGAGTATAAGAATTATTCTTATTGAAAATATAAAGAATTTCCAATGATATTGACTTCATTAGTTTTTGTGGTCTTATCATGCCTTCCTAAGTAAAGGTCTTACTTTGCCACCTCTTTTGTGATAAAGTCGCAGGACGTTGGTGCATTCGCATGTCTCAACCCCTTGACTTTATCTTAACAATATTTTTGTGTTTGCGATAATATGACAAGTCTGAATATACTTGCGAATAGACAACCTTGTGACATTATCGTCTTGCGATGAAATCGCAGGACGTTATCACACTTTCATGTAATAACCCATTGATCTCATCTTAACTTCTTTGTATTTAATTCCGCGAGTATATATATTTATTTTTTTATTTTTTTACTCGCAGAAATACGATTATTGCACAAATATGACAAGCCTTTATGTTCTTGCGAACAAAAAGCCTCATGACATTTGCGTCTTATAGCACGTATCAGCTCCCTAATGGAGGGTGCTGCCCTTTATCTTCCCCTTGGTTGCCCCTTCAAGAAGCGTACATCAACCATACAAGGTTAGCTCTTCCTATCCGGTTTTGCCAACAACCAGCTTTTGTTCGCAACCTCTTATCCTTTTTGCCTATAGGGCTTATAGTTACGAGGTTGCACCTTATGGGGTATCTTTGGGCCAAGTGCATCATTTGCCAAGACTTTTCAAGAATGGCAGATGTGCTTCAAACCCATCCGGCACTCTTGACTCAACCGTGTACCTCGGCGCCTTGATCGTTTTCTGCACTTCTTGGGAAAGACATCATGTCTGAGTCGCCCAACCTAAATCATGTTACATCGCAAGATTAGGTTGAGAATCCAAGGTGTCTTACCCAGATAGGTACCCCGCTTTTGGGCTATGTACCCCGTAATGTACATGTACTCAGGTTCCGTGGTGGTGTTCCGTTTCCCCTAAGCCATGCTTATAGGTACCCCCTTAAATGACGTACTTTAGGACTTTACCTCTTGCGAAATGTTGCTTCGCGAACTAGGGTGTACGCCACAAAGGTTTTCCTGTGTAAAATTGCTGCGGATTTCTTTCTTTTTCTGAAAGATGATCACAGTTTGCGTCTTTCTTTTATGAAAGCTGATCGCAAATAAAATTTGTAATTTTGGTAGTTTTTGTTCGAGCAAACCATATTCACAAAATTATCATGAGTTTTACGGATAATACCTTTTTAGATACAATCTATTCCAGGGTCGAACAAGTCTTAAACCCATGTATTTTCCTTCTGGATCCATCAGTCGATAAGCTCCACTTCCCACAACCTCTTTAATGACATATGGTCCATCCCATTTTGGTGCTAGTTTTCCTCCATTTTCTTTCTGGTAGGGCGGTGTTTCTCGCATGACCAAATCACATGGTTGATACTCACGTTCAATAACTCTCTTGTTATACTCTCGAGCTAATCTTTCCTGATAAATTTTCATATGTCGCAACACCTTTTCCCTTTTTTCTTCCAAATCATCCAGCTCACTTAATATCACCCCTGCACTTAAATTTATTTCCCAAGCTTCTTTCTTTGTCGTCGGAATTACAACCTCTGTTGGAAATACTGCTTCTACTCCATATGTTAAACAATAAGGAGACATTCCAGTTGCTTCCCTTCTAGTTGTATTGTATGCCCAAACTGCACTAGGCACTTGCTCGCACCACCCTCTGAGATGTCCTTCTAATTTCTTTTTGATTGTATCTACGATTGTTTTATTTGTTGCCTCTGCCTGTCCATTAGCTTGTGGATATAATGGAGTTGATTTCCCACATTTTATCTTAAAATCACTGAGTAACATCTCTATATTCTGCCCTTCAAATTGCTTCCCATTGTCGGATACTAATTGTGCTGGAACTCCATACCTACAAATGAAATTCTCGAATATGAATGTAAAAACATCCTTATCGCGAATATGTTGTACTGCTTTTACTTCTGCGAGCTTCGTGAAATAATCTATTGCGACTATTAAGTATCTTCTCTGCCCAGATCCAGGTAAAAATGGACCAACAATGTCCAATCCCATTTCCCGAAAGACCAGCAGCTTGTTGAAGAGGTTAATGGTGCCCCTGGTGCATGAGTTCTTTTCCCAAGTCGCTGACATTCTTTACATCGTCTCACCAACAATTTTGCGTCTGTGTGCATATAAGGCCAGTAATACCCTTGTATTTTTGCTCTATATGCTAGAGATCTTCCCCCACTATGATTACCAGCTTCTCCTCCATGTAACATCTTCAATATTTTTCTCCTTCTTCACGAGTTAAACATCTGAGAGGTGGTCCGCTGAAAGATTTTCTGTATAAAATTCCTTCTCATAACTCATAATTTGTTGCACGACTCTTTAATTTATGTGTTTCTAGCCTGTTCCTGGGTATTTCTCCTTTTGTGAGATATGCATGAATTTCCTTTCTCCAATCTGCGAGGTCTTCTGCGATGTTATCTGATAGTTCCCTTTCTACTTCCATCGCAACTGCTTCTTAAATTTTTTCTTCTTTATTCACTGATGGATGCTGAATTGTCTGTATTTTGATATTTCTTGCATTAGAGTTTGTCATCATACTTGGAATGAATGCAAAAGCATCTGCGAGTCGATTTTATTTCCTTGTTATATGTCTCCATTTTAACTTTGGTATCCTCGCAGATAATTCATCAATGAGTTTCTTGTATTTCTTCTAAGAAGACTCATTTGTGGTATATTCCCCTTTGATTTGACAAATTACCAGCTTAGAATCACTTGTTATTCTTATACTTTCGAGCTTATTTTCTATTGCGATCTTCAATGCATGCACTACAGCTTCGTACTCTGTTTCATTGTTCGTGGACGCAAATTCTAGTCTGAATGAGAATGCTATTCTTTCTCCTTCTGGTAAAATCAACATAACTCTTACTCCATTCCCCTCACTGTTGGATGATCTGTCTACTAAAATTTCCCATCTATTTGGTTTTGTTAATAGATCTTTTGGATTCCCAAATTCTTCTTTAATATCCATCATTTCTTCTACTGCCTCATCTTCTTCCAAAGGAAACTCTGCCAAGAAATCTGCGACAACTTGTGACTTTTGCGATGATAACACTTCGTACTTTATCTTATAATGGTTTACTTGTGCATTCCATCTTTCTATTCTTCCTGATCTTTTTGTGTTCTTCATGACTGACTCAATCGGGACTTTGGTTACCACTTTTATCACATGCGCTTGAAAGTATATTCGCAACTTAAATGATGCATAAACCAGGTCTAAGATTAACTTCTCCATTTTAGAATAATTTCTCTCTGCTGTGTTAAAAGTTTTACTGATGTAGTTAATGGGCCTCTCTATTCCTGCATCTGTTCGCAATAGAACTGCACTTAAAGCATATTGAGTTGTTGCGAGGTACACCAATAATTCTTCATCTTTCTCTGGTTTCTGTAATATGGATGTATTCGCAAGGTATTCTTTGATTCCTTGAAAAGCTCTTTCACATTCATCAGTCCACTTGAATTTTGCTCCCTTCTTAAGTATGTTGAAGAAATGTTTGCACTTATCTGACATTCGCGAAATAAATCTTCCAAGTGAAGCCAAGAGTCCATTTAACTTTTGCACTTCTTTTACCGTTGCAGGTGTTGGCATGTCATGAACTGCTTGTACTTTTTCTGGATCGACTCGTATTCCCTCATTTGATACTATGTATCCCAAAAAATTTCCTGACGCAACTCCAATTATACATTTTTCAGGATTCAATTTGATGTTGAATTTTCTCATTTGTTCAAATATTTCCTTCAAATCTTGCACATGATCTTTGGCCTCTTTACTTTTTATCAACATATCATCCACATACACCTCTAAGGATTTATGTATCCACTTTGCGAACACCTTTTCGATCATTCGTTGATATGTAGCACCCGCATTTCGCAAACCAAATGGCATCTTCACATAACAATATAAACCTCTTGGAGCAAAAAAGGCAGTATGTTCTTGGTCTTCTTCTGCGAGTGATATTTGATTGTACCATTTATATCCATCGAGTGAAGTGACTCTATCATGTCCTGCAGCTGATTCTACCATTTGTGGTATGTATGGCAATGGAAAACTGTCTTTAGGGCAGGCTTTGTTTAGATCAGTGAAATCTATGCAAATTCTTATCCCTTTATTCTTCTTTGGAACAATGACCATATTCGCAATCCATTCTGGGTATTTTGCTTCACTTATGATTCCTGCATCCAGCATCTTTTGTAATTCTTCTTCTATTTGTGCATGATAATTTTGCGAGATCTTTCTTATTCTTTGTTTGAATGGTCTTATGCTTTTATCTATGTTCAATCTGTGACACGCCACTGATGTATCAATTCCTAGTATCTCATCTACACTTCCTGCGAATATATCTTTGTATTCTCGTAAGAGATCAATAGTTCTTTTCTCTTCTTCTTCGTCCATCTTAGTTCCAATTCGCAAGATTAAAGGCTCTTCTTCAGTTCCAATATTTATTTCTTTGGTTGGTTCTGCTGCAACGTAACTAGGACTTTGCTCTCCCATAGGTGTTGGTTCTTTGATTACTTTCATTGGTTCTCCTTCTTTTTCTGGGATCTCACTTGGTATTCCTTTTCCCTCTCTTGCTCTTATTGTATACACTCTGAACTCCTTTTACTTTTTCTCTTCTTTCGCAAGTTTTCTACGAAATTGTTTCTTTCTTGCTCTCCCTCCACACTGTTTTACTTCAATCTGATAACAAAATTTTGCACTATCAAGATCCCCTTTTATTTCTTGTATTCCGCTTGGTGTAGGAAACTTAATTGATTGATGTAATGTCGAAGCAACAACTTTAATCGCATGAATCCATGGTCTTCCTATCAGCATATTATATGGAGATTCCATATCTACCACACATAAAACTATATGTGTTTCGATTTCTCCCAGCGGTACTCGCAACATTATTTCCCCTTTGGATTTTGTTGTAGATTTTCCCAATCCATGGATAAGACATTCTGAATTTGTGATCTCCTCATCTTTAATCCCTATCCCCTTAAGTGCATGATATAATATAATATCAACAGAACTCCCTGTATCAATCAAAACTCGGCTTAATTTCCATTTTTCTATAGATTTTGTAGCTTTCTTTTCTTCTCGCATGATCGGAATTGTGACTACTAATGGTGAAGTGTGGTTCAAGTCTTCATTTGGGATTTCTGCTACTGAAAATGTGATTTTTTGTTTTTCCCATTCTTTCAAAGTTGTTATTTTCTCCACTTCCATGATCTTTCTTCCTCTATAATCTCGTTTGTGTATCCTTCCCTTCAGGTTGTTATGAAATTCATCAATCATTGTCTTTGTGATCATATTACATTCTTCTCTTTTGCAATCTTCATCTACTGACTCCATTTGATCTTCAAATTTCCAAAACTTCTTCAAATTTCTGTTATAACAATCTTCAATCCCTGTTTCTAGCGCCAATTATGTAGTTGCAGGAAATCCTACAACTACACCCTCAGTAGAATTTATAAAACTTTAAGAAGTTCTTGATGATAAATGATAATTTTGATTGATATTCTCAACTGATTACAAAGAAATATGTAAATGGAGATTAAAACAGTTACAACTTTCTCTGTTCTCTCTCCTAAGACTTCTTCTATCACTCACTTAAAGAACCTCCTCAATTTAACATTTGAACTACTATTTATAGTGAAATCTGTACAACTATATATAGCTTGCGAAGTATAGTGACCTCTATTCGTAAGTTTATTCTATATTCGCAATCTCTTCACATTTTCTTGCGACACTTTCCTCCTGTCTTTCTTACTACATTCGTAACCCAACCTCTTACGATATTCGGTACCTACAAACGAAGATAGTTCAAGCAATCTGATTAGAATTTCCATCAACCAACAACGAAACTAGGTATGAGGCAGTCATTCATGCATTAAGACTCGTCATACAAATGAAACTTACCGAAGTAAGACTTGTGAAATATTGTCAGTGTTTTGGAAAGGTTACGGAAATTTTCGAAACCCACTATAAAACCTTATTCTATGGATTTCTTTCTTCTTGGCTAAGTTTAGGGTTTCCGTGTATATGAAAATACTTGCAGTCTAAGTTTACTTGGAATCTAAGTTTATTTACAGGCTCAGTTTACTTATGACCCAAGTTTGTGAGTGTTATACAAGGATATGGTGATAGAAAATTATGGAATTCAGGGGTTTCCTGTATGGTTTTAAAGAGAATATTAGAGAATACACAATGCAGATGAAATGAAGAGGGTACCTGGTTTTCAATATCAACCTATAAGTATAATACCTTGCGTGATCATCTGTAGACAAAGTCGAGACAATACAACAACAAGGTAATCACCTGATAATAGTTACGGTACAAGACCGATATACTATATGATCAATATCAAGTGTCTTGGATTAACATATGACTGTATTTACTTATAATTATAATAAAACAATTAAAATTGTGGAAATAAAAGTAAATCACACAACATGATTTTTTTAATGAGGAAACCGCAAATGCAGAAAAACCCCGGGACCTAGTCCAATTTTGAATTCTCAGAATTAAGATGTTATACAAATAACAAAGCCAACTTCGTATAATTGAGACCAAGTAATCTACACCTAGTTGCTTATTTCCCTCAGTATTCCTGCGCCTACAACCGTCTGGCCAACGCACGTGAATCCCAAGATAGAGTTTACTATCTTAAGTTGCTTTACCGATGTAAAGTTTTCAACACTCAACTCCTTTTGATCGTTTTCCAAACAGTAAAGGAACAAAGCTATTTGGTAACCACTCTATCAATCTTTGAATAAAGATATGTTGAGTTTTGGAAAAGGTTCTTCCATTTAACAAGTAAACTCCTTTGTTGGTTTAGATCAATCAGGATTTATCTAGATTACCGAAATAATTAGATCTAGATTCACAAGCTATCAGATTCGGATACTAAAGAATACCACCAAATGATAGTTTCCGATCTATACGACTAGTTAATCAAATCAATCAAAGATAAATAAGATCTTAGTCAGATCACAGCCGATCAAGGTGTGTGCACGGAGTAATATAACGAGATGCGAAACCAATCAGAAAAATCTTATTGTCTTCAAATCTTTAATTATCTTTAATTGTACCTGCACATAAAACTTGATTCCATTTATGATCTGAAAATGTGGGGTTCTAACAACCTCACCCAATATTTTGATTAGAAATATATATGGACTAACTCTAATGTACTTTTAAGAGAATCAACTGGACAGTAAGACTCAATCTTAATAAAAAGTATATCAAGGATTTAATATCTCTATCTCACGATTTGATCTATACTCAAACAAATAGAAATATGTGAGTCTTTATCAAATACAAGAGATATAAACTTGGATGGTACCAAAGACCAATATCCAAGGATCAATCAATTTCCAATCAACAACCAAAGGTTGGATTTCACAATTGATCGATACAACGCACAACCTGTGATATTTCAATTATATAACAAAATATAATGCGGAATATAAATAACACAGACACCAGAAGTTTTGTTAACAAGGAAACTGCAAATGAAAAAAAAAACCAGGACCTAGTTCAGATTGAATACCACATTGTATTAAGCCACTACAGACACTAGCCTACTACAAACTAACTTCAGTCTGGACTGTAGTTGAACCCTAATCAATCTCACACTGATTCAAGGTACAGTTACGCTTCTTACATCTCTGATCCCAGTAGGATACTACACACTTGATTCCCTTAGCTGATCTCACCCACAACTAAGAGTTGCTATGATCCAAAGTCGAAGACTTGAATAAACAAATCTGTATCACACATAAAAGTCTACGATAATAGATAAATCTGTCTCCCACAAATAAACCTACGAGTTTGTTCCGTATTTTGATAGAAATCAAGGTAAACATGAACCAATCGATAACCCGGACTTATATTCCCGAAGAACAGCCTAGAATTATCAATCACCTCACAATAATCTTAATCGTATGGTAGCGAAACAAGATATTGCGGAATCACAAACGATGATACAGAGATGTTTGTGATATTTTTTATCTTGCCCTATCAGAGATATAATCTCAAGTTAATCTTTCCATTGAACTCGTATGATAGAAAATGGAAAGATCAGATCGCTCAACTACAAGAGAAGTAGGTTCGTCTGTCTTCACAATCCAAATGAAGTCTTTAAGTCGTTAACCTACAGGGTCTCGAGAAGAAACCTTAGGTTAAAGGAGAATCGACTCTATCTAAACCAACTAGTATCACATAGGAGGTTTGGGGATTAGTATTTATAGTTGCAAGAGTTATCCTTTATATAGTTTTCAAATCAAGGTTTGCAATTAATGTTAGCTTAGTAACAAAGCATTCAATATTCACCGTTAGATGAAAAACCTGATACAACCAAGATAATATCTTTCAACCGTTAGATCGAAACTTAGCTTGACACACACAAATGAAATGTATTTTATTTAAGTTTGAGTAATCGTACCTAAACATGTACACTTAGTTGGTTCACAAATAGTTAACCAATGGTTAGCCATATGAGAACTTTCATATTAACTTTATTCATCTTTCTCATAACTAGTTCAAATGACTTCAAAAGAACTAGTTGAAGAGTTGTTCAATTGCTTAGGTATTTATATATAGACACATTTGAAACAAAATCGGTTTGATTCATTTGAATCAACTCATGAACAATATAGCCACGGTTTTCAATGATTGCATTCCTTATAATTTATAGTTTGAAGTTCATGAACTATCGATTTGAGAAATAACCAGCTTGGGTACGCGTACGGGTATGCGTACCTTAGCTACCGGATTTGAGTTTCCGGATGTGAGTTCCGCCAATACGCGTACCAAACCTGTCCCCTTTACCAATACCATATGCACACATATGCACACACTTGGTTTCTGGCACATGGATTTATACACTAATGTGCGAACACACTATATATGCTTATATCCATAGATGGTAATCTCAACTCTACATTTCAATCATTAAAACATTCTTCTATAATGTTATAACAGTCGTTATTCACAACTATCATCATCAAAGCTATTTTCAATATTGAAACGTCATCATGACTTTCGTCACGGATAAAGATGAAAAATGGTTAAAGTGAAAGATTACCAACATATATTTCGAGAAATAGATAGGCGAGTAAATTCGGCTCGAAATAACAAATATGTATGTATGAAAACTATCACACTTATATGACTCTTGTGTTAAGAGTAGGTGATATAGTAGATGATAGACTTTTTAGTCATAGATAAGTTCAAGTCTCCACATACCTTTTAGTTGGATCAAGTTCCACTGGTTCCTTGAGTAGTTCTTTGTCTTCGTAAGATGATCGCCATGGAGTCTGGAGCTTAACTTCACTCAACTATCCTAGTACTAGACTTAGTTATAAGTAGACTAGAAATTAATACATTTAGTTTTGACAACTAAATTTGACAAACAAGCTCGAGATACTAATGTAGGTACTGAATATCGCAAGATAATAGTTCACGAGTATCGTAATAAATAAAGGAGGAGAGAGTTATAAAATGATACGATGATAAAAGTGGCGCGGGGAAATATGAAGTTTTGCGAGGATGAATTGCGATACTTCGCAATTCATATACATCTGCATAAGTTTTACTATAAATAGGAGTTCAAATGTAAAATTCGAGAGGTTCTTTTAGTGAGTGTAAGAAATTATCTTAGGAAAGAGAATAGAAAAAGTTGTAACTATTCTAATTCCACTTTTGATAATTCTATGTAATCAACTAAGAGAATTAATAAGAAAGTTATCATTCACCATCAAGAACTTCTTGAGTTTTTACAAATTCTATTGAGGGTGTAGTTGTAGGTTATTCTGCAACTACATAATTGGCGCTAGAAACAGGGATTTGAAGAATTCCTGTACCAGAAAAATGACAAGAAGAAGAAACACGTCAGAACCATTAACTGAAGTAAGAATAAGTGTAAGACTCGCAGGAGGAGAAGCAAATATAACAGGAGAACCTAGTAGGAGAAGGAGTAATCGAAGAAGTCAAGCTCAACAAATAATAGATCATGATCGAGTGAGTATACACACTTGGAGAACTGAAGAAGAAGATAGAGAACCACAAATCAGAGAAAATGGGAGGTTGATGGGAGGAACAATTCTTGAAAGAGAAAGGGAAATGTTAGAAACATTGAGACAAGGAATTCAAGAAGAACGAATGATCGAATCTGAAGAACGTGCCAATTTAACAAGACAAAATCAAGAATTGAGGATGGAAAATGAGATGTTACAAAGAAGGAAATCTCAAAGTGTTGCAAGATCAAATGTTAGAATAGAAAGAGAAGGACAAAATTCACCAATAATCAATAATGAAAATAATATGCAAGAACAAGCGCAAAATCAAGGTGAAAGAAATTAAGAGAATCGTTTCATTTTAATACCAAACCACGAACAAAACATGGAGAATTTACGAACAAGGCCAAATCCTAGAGAAAACAATCAGAATCGAGAGGAAGAACATCAACTTATGGAAGAAACTGAGAGACAACAAGCATTACATCAAAACAATCACGATAATGGAGTAAGAAGATATGAAGAGGCTCGTAACAAACAAAATGTTGAGTATGAAAGAATTAAGAGAAGAATTGTAAATCAACAAACAGAAATGGAGAGGAATGAACCAAACTCTCGAATCAGAGTACAAGCAAATCAAGAAGAAATAAATCACAGAAGGAGGAGAAATGAAGAAGAAGAAATTCCCGATATTCGCATGAGAAGAATGAGAAGAATAGAAAGGGAAGAACAAGAATTCCAAGATGCTCTGCGACTAAACAATTATGATAATTTAGAAAGAAGATATTTGCAAAATTATGCAAATGAAAACATTAATGAAGAATATGATAGAATGCGAAGGATCGCAAGGGAGGAAGCGCAAGAACGTAGAAGAAGAGAAGCTGCATTAAAAAGACCAATGGATGAGAATTCTGAGGAAAATGCACGGATCTTTCGAGAATTAGCAGAAATGAGAGGGATGATAAACAATAGAAGAGGAGAAGATAGAAGGCAATTAGATGAAGCAATAGAAGAAGCTGCGAGGACTCCATTTGCTAGAGAAGTACAATTGGGAGGAATTCCACCAAAATGCAATTTACCCACACTTACCAGTATCTTTGACGGGACTTCATGTGCTATTCAGCACATTAAAGCATACATAAGATGCATGTTACAATGGGAGAATCATGATGCTGTGTTATGCAAGTACTTCACATCGAGTTTAACAGGGGAAGCTTTAAAGTGGTTCGAAGGACTCCCTAAGAACACTATTATGTCATTCAGTCATTTGCAAGCAACTTTCCTTGGAGCATATATCACAAATCACTCTTCACGGCTTGGTATTGAAGATGTATTTGGTTTAAAACAACGAGTGGGTGAAAGGTTGAAGCATTTGGTAAGACGATGGAAGACTATGTGCAGTGATATGGCAGGGCGCGTGGATGAGAGATACTTCATTCTGTCCTTCATAAATGCGATGTTCGCAACTGAACAATTATATGTTCAAATATTCAGAAGAAAGAATTCCATAATGATGGCAGAGTTACGAGAATTCCAAGAAGAATACATTACACTAGAGGAAAAGCAAAATAGTATGGAGTCATATCCAGTAGCAAACACTAGCAATCAAGATGGAAGAGCAAATTTACTTCCCAAAATAATCAATATAGTAGCAGGTACTTCGCAAACATCCTCACAAACTTCTTCGCAAATTTCAGAAGAGATGAAAATCAATGATAGCCAGCCAAAAATGGTAGCAATGGGTAGTAGAGATCAAGAAGAGTATGATAAAGAGAGGAATTTCTATAATCGAATAGGAAATAACCAAATTCCAAGATTAGATCAAAAACAAGAAAATTATGGGGGACAAAGGCAAAATTATTTTGGACAAGGGAACCAGAGACAAAATTTTAACAACGGTCAAGGAGGTCAAAGAATGGCGAGGGAAGAGATAAAATTTCCACCTTTGAATACAAGTGTAAAAAAGATATGGCAGGCAATTATCCTGGTAGAGCATATACCAACTCCATGGAACATGGGAAAGGAACCACCAATGGGTCCAAGAAGTCATGAATTTTGTTCATATCATCATTTTCATGGACATTCTACAAATAATTGCCATAATATCAAGAGGATAATCTTGCGAATGATTGATCAAGGAAAACTAAATCAATTTTTACTTAAGCAGACACAGTCACAACAAATACCACAAGCTCCAGCCATAACTCGCAGGGAGAACACAGCACAAGAAAAGGGAGAAGAAACCCTACATATAGAAGTGGGATCAAAAGCGAGGAATGTTTTCTGTAATTCCATTGTTCATTCATATAAAACCATACAGGATTTTCATGATAATGTGTTAAGCAGGGTATATGCGAGGGATGGTGAAGGAAAGGAAGTGATGAACATCGCAAAAATTTCACGACTTGAAGATTGGCAGAAACGTGAAATTTCTTTTGAAGCCACTGAAATTCCAGAAGGTTGTGAAGCACATGATAATCCATTGGTAGTAAGATTAGCAATATACATGAATATGGAAGAAAACGAAGATGATATGGAGGAAGAATCAATTGGTCTTAATAGGATTTTGATTGATACGGGAAGTTCTGTCAATATTCTCTTCTATTCTTCTTACAAAACTATGGGGGGAAAAGATGCAGATTTAATACCTTCTACCTACAGAATTTATGGTTTTAATGGAACTGCTAACAAGCCCAGAGGAGAAGTGAGCATGCGAATTCCATTAAGTGGAATGCGAACTAAAATTCTGTTCTGCGTTGTTGATGTCGAATCACCATATAATGCTTTGATAGGAAGACCATGGCTTCATGGAATTCTAGGCGTAGCTTCCACTCTACATCAGTGCATAAAGTTTCCTCATATGAAGGGTGTTGGAATTATCAAGGGTGATTGGGCTGAGGGAAAGAAATGTTACGATACAGAAGTAGAAGTTTGCGAAGGAAAAATTACCGAGAAAGAAAATTGGAGAAAAAGAGCAAAGGCTGTGAAAAGAAGTGAAAATTTAATGGCGGAGGATTAAGGAAAAAGAGAATAAAATTACGATGATAATCATACAAGAAATTTACGATGATAATGAGGGGTTGTGATTTGCGAAGAAAGAAGAAAGAAAGTAATAAAACAAGAAGGTAATCAGTATGTTTGCTCGTGGAAATGAGGTATGTTGCAAAACAAATTTTTTATTTCGTGATAAATTTTACGAATATTGTTTGCTCGCAGGAAATTGGGAAAAGTTAGGAGTTTCAAATTTTATATTGTGATTAAACTTTCATTAATTTGCGAATAAAAGACCGCAATCTGTGATCAGCCTCCAAAAAAGAAAGAGAGCCGCAGAAAATTTTATACAGGAAAACCTTTGTGGCGTACACCCTAGTTCGCGAAGCTATATTTCGTAAGAGGCAAAGTCCTAAAGTACGTCATTTAAGGGGGTACCTATAAACGTGGCTAATGGTAACCGGAACACCACCAAGGGCCCTTAGTACATGGTAAAAATTTAGGGGTACAACCCAATAATGGGGTACCTATCCGGGTTAGACACCTTGGATTCTCACTTAATCTAGCGACATTACGCAATATAAAATGCGGTGTAAGAGGATTTGGGTTGGGCGACTAAGGCATACTGTCTTTCCCAAGAAGTGCAGAAAACGATCAAGGCGCCGAGGTACACGTTTGAGTCAAGAGTGTCGGGTGAGGTTGAACCACATCTGCCATTTTTGACAAGTCTTGGCAAATGATGCACTTGGCCCAAAGATACCCCATAGGGTGCAACCTCGTTACTATAAGCCCTATAGGCAAAAAGGATAAGAGGTTGCGATCAAAAGCTGGTTGTTGGCAGAACCGGATGGGAAGAGCTAACCTTGTATGGTCGATGTACGCTTCCTTGAAGGGGCAACCAGGGGGAAGATAAATGGAAGCACCCTCCATTAGGGAGCTGATACGTGCTATAAGACGCAAATGTCACGAGGCTTCTTGTTTGCGAAAACATAAATGCTTGTCATATTTGTGCAACAAATGAAGTTCTGCGAGCATTCTAAAAAAAAAAAAAAAGAGAGAGAAGGAAAACATACAAAAAGAACTCGCAGAATGAAACAAAGAAGTTAAGATGATATCAATGGGTTATTACATGAAAGTGTAAAAACGTCCTGCGATTTCATCGCAAGACGATAATGTCACGAGGTTGTATGTTCGCAAGAATGTTCAAACTTGTCATATTATCGCAAAAATTATTACAAAAGAGGTGGCAAAATAAGACCTTTACTTAGGAAGGCATGATAAGACCACATCAATTAATGAAATTCATTACATCAAAATCATTGAAGAAGTTATACAAGAATATACATTATGAATATTTGAAAAGAAGACAACTTCATTGATATCATTGAAGAAATTTTACAAGAATATACATCATGAAGTTTTGAAAAGAAGACAGCTTCGTCAATATCATTGAAGAATTTTTACAAGAAGTCCTATCAAAGAAGACAACCTCATTGAAGAATTTTCACGAAGAATTAACAAAAGATGCGATTTTGATAGCAATCAAATACATATAAGTTCATATTCGTAAAATTTTACGAGAATTGCATACTTCTTATACTTCTCCATATATTGAATATTTTTCCAAAAGTTGAATCCTTCTTATAATTCTTCAAGAATATCTCATATTTATTATACTTCTTCAACGGATATTTCATTTGGTGAAAATCAAGTAATCATTATACTTCTTCATATATTACGTAATTATTCACAGATTGAATACTTCTTGTATCTCTTCATTTGGTGGATTGAGTACTTCTAATATTTTTTCAAAGGTATTGTATATGTAGTATACTTCTTAAGGATATTTCATATATTTTATTTCTTATACTTCAAAGGGAGGATTTCTTATTTACAATCGTAACAAGTTGAAACTTCGTAAGATAAATATATTCTAATACTTCCAACAATATTTAATCATGTGAAGAGAAATAATAGGGGGAAAAGAAGATACTAAGCTTTATCTGTGAGTTATATATCATTTCTCTTCACATGATCAAGTTATACGAATAAGGGAAACAATCAATCAAAGAAAGTTTAATTCAAATTAAGCTTTGAAAAAGAAATTGTTGGATTGATTAAAAGTGAAATCAAGAAGAAAGTGTTGTACTGAAAAGAAATAGAACAAACATACAAAAAAGAGTGAAGTTACAGAACAGATATACAAAAAAGAGTGAAGTTATTTTTCAGGCGATTTATTCCCATCAAAATGATCTTCTTCTTCAACTTCACTAGCATCTTCAACTTCACTATCAGAGATTTCCAGATATTGAGTATCTTCAGGAATTTCTTCGGAAAGGAGAGTATGGTACTTCTTGAGAGGAATTTCATTATCTTCGCAAATCTTGCGAGTCATCTTAGCTCGAAAATTCTTGACATATAAACTATGGTTATGCTGGGAAATTAGAAGCTGAGATCTTATATCAGAAATTTTCTTATTACGGTTAGCAAGGATAGTTTCCAGATTATCATTCATCTTCGCATAATTTTCTGCAGCAAGGAGAGAAATTAAGGAATTGATTAGCAAATTGCGAAGGAAAAGTAATCAAAATAATTACCATCGCAAAGAATTTACCTTCTAATTGCTTCTTATCATTACGAAGAGAAGAATTTTCAAGCCTTAATTGACTATTCTCCTCAAGAAGAGAAGAATTATCAATTGCGATGCTCGCATATTGTGAATTATCTCCGTGACGGGATGTTAATTCTGCATTATCAATACTTAAATCCTCTACTTTTTGACGGAGATTTGAATTTTCAACCTCTAACTTCTTACAACGATTCAAAGTTTTCTTCTCAGCAATAAAATGACGTCTTTCCCAATCAGAAGCAACTGCACAACTAACTCTTCCAACCTGAACAAAAAAAAAAAAAAAAAAGGGTTAGAAATCAACAAAATAAGGGAAATAAACAAGGAATAGAGAAGAAACTTACCATGCTACCTAAAGCATATAATGAAGCAGGGGAGATGAATCTTGAAATGCCTTTGAGGGAGTTATTATCAATTATAGTAGGAACTTTACAAGCCTTCGCAATAAGTTTGCGAGCATTCGCTGTAGGAGAATTTCCTAATCCAAGAGAAGAATGAAGGAAAGCCTCAGATATGCTAACCATTGCTGAGGCAAAAGTTTCTGGGATACTGCAATCTTCATTTTCACCTTCATCAACATCATTATCATCATCTCCTTCGTCAGAAAGGGTATCGGAATTAGAACTAAAGTCCTTCTCAGGAAATTTATCATCTTTATCACTAAGATCTTCCTCAACATTCTCATTAGAAGAGATTACATTGGAACGAGACTTGGTTGAGAGTTTCTTCTCTTTTCTCTCGTAAACAACATCTTGAAGTTTCCTTTTCCCTTTCCGAAGAACATCATCTTGACTACCAGAAGCTTGAGTAACCTTCGCAGAACGAATAGTTTGTTGTCTCGTAGTCAACCTTTTAGAAGAAGTAGAATTCTTATTTTCACTCGCAGCAATCTCAGGAAGAAGTGGAATCTGCAAATTCAAATAAGGATAAGAAACAGAGGCAACAATATATTGTTTAGAAAAATACAAGAGTGTTTCTTACCTCATTTGAAATTAAAGGATAACAAAAAGATAAGGAGATGGAAGTACATACATTTCTATAAACCCAAGGTTGATAATTGCGGTTACGAAGGTTCGCAGGAAGTTCTACTATCCCAGAAATATAAGAACACGATAACATTAAAGGGTACTTATACCAATCTTCATCATTAGAATGACGAGGTGTCTTATTATTTCCTGAGGCATAATCAATATCGTGCATGAGAAGATCATCTGCTGCGATATTAGCTTTACGATGAAGATGGACACCCCAACGATTATCTTCTTTCCTCGCAGGAATTAGTGTGTAATTTTTGAAGAAACCCTCAACTATATAATTCGCAGCAACAATTTACATATTTTCAAATCCAGGTTTCCTAAGATCAACTGAATACAAAGATTTCCCAAAAGCGGTACGATTTGCGAATTCAACTAAGAGGCGAATACAATCACCAGTCAATTGGTAAATGGCACAAGAAAAATTGGGGTGGGAAATAATTTCATAGAATAGAGGAAAGTTAACATCATAAAGAGGAAGAGGAAGACCTGCGAGGATTTGACCTCGTGAGATTAAAATTTTATGATCATCCCAAACATAGTTGGTAAAGAGCTTCACACAGAGATAAGATTTATTATCATAACCATCAATCTCAGAGAGAATGAGGTCCCTATCAGCAAGTTCCGCATTAATCTGTTCAATAGTTTTCTTCTTTGGTGCCATTGAATATAAGATGGAAAATAGAAAGGAAAAAAGATAAAAGAGATTGCAGAGGCAGAAGTGATGAAGAAGATGAATAAGCTAAGAGAATAAAAAGCAAAAACAAAGGATAATATTTATAAATAAAGAGAGTTTGATGAAGATAGAAACTCATTAATACGGGTAAGCGTAAGCGGTTGAAAACAACGGTTACGAAGAAACGTGTCAAGAGGTAAGGGAAAAGTAAAAAGACGTGTTGCGAACTTGATGGGTGGTAATAACTACACCAAATTTACGAGAATAGAGGTTCTCATGACATTTCTTCTTCGTAGAATTGACATGAGAAGAGGCAAGATGTAGGTACTGAATATCGCAAGATAATAGTTCACGAGTATCGTAATAAATAAAGGAGGAGAGAGTTATAAAATGATACGATGATAAAAGTGGCGCGGGGAAATATGAAGTTTTGCGAGGATGAATTGCGATACTTCACAATTCATATACAGCTGCATAAGTTTTACTATAAATAGGAGTTCAAATGTAAAATTCGAGAGGTTCTTTTAGTGAGTGTAAGAAATTATCTTAGGAAAGAGAATAGAAAAAGTTGTAACTATTCTAATTCCACTTTTGATAATTCTATGTAATCAACTAAGAGAATTAATAAGAAAGTTATCATTCACCATCAAGAACTTCTTGAGTTTTTACTAATTTTATTGAGGGTGTAGTTGTAGGTTATTCTGCAACTACAACCAATGCTTGCGAGTTCGACCGAGCAATGCTCTAACAATATCCCCCTTTGTCAATTTTAGTGACAAAAGTTTTAAAAACCATATGGATTAAAAAATATATAAAACTTTGTAGCTTTTCGTCTACATGCTTGATTCCCTTGATGCTTCAATATTACTCGAAACTTCGTCTTTTCCAAGTACTCCCGTGATTCCATAGATGTTCAGTTTAGCATCATAGTTGTTGAAGATCCGTAGCCATAACAATGAGAAAACAAAAGCTCTCGATCATTTTTATACAATGTCATAGTATTATTACACAATATCAAAGTTCAATTGTATCACAATTTTGAAAATAATACTATGGTGATATATATCACTCCCCCTTAATAAATACTTTCATATCAACATGAAAGCCACTTCCCCTTACATAATGATCCGAAAACCATATGTATTGGCAAAGGTACGAAAACAGGATCCTAATGAAATTTCCACGGAGACGCTTCAATACCAAACAAAAGTACATATCAACTTTGTTTAAATGCAATCATAAAGTCGATGCTAAATGCATTCATCAAGGAGTTTATAAAGATACAAGATAACTCCTAAAATATTCCACAGCCGCACTCCCCACAAAGATATGGAAATTAAGCGCAAGTTCAAAAGAATTCTCCATCATTTGATGTCATTCCCGAAAGAACAACAAGTGAGACCTTACTTTTACAAGCAAAGAAAGATTTCTTTGGACACCAAAAACCACAAAAATGATTTTGTATCCAAAATTCTCAATTAAACTAATCACAAGAGAACCCACGATTAATTTAATTAGAATACACAACCAAAATAACCACAAACGAATCTATGATTAGTCTAGTTGGAAATGCTCACATAAGAAAACTTATTGAACCGCACAGTATATACATAAGATATGGATTAGGGGAGATCAATACTGCGGAATATACAAAGATTCATTATATTTTCATCACTATTTGCATAACGACATATAATAGACATAATCTTTGTAGACAAAAGATTTTAACGTATCTTCCATCAATAAATGACATAATAGGCTTAACTTTTGTTTGTCAAAAGTTTATCGATCTTGTATCAATACATGCATATCAACATATGAAAGAGATAACTTTTGACATCGTTTGGGACAATAATAGTTCACGGACGCAAACACACATATCGCATAACATATTGCAATATATAAAACCATACATATTAATACTGCAAAAATCATCTTCCAAATCAACTTTAGAATTTAAATAAATAAATTTAAAAGCATTGCAAGATGAAAACGTTGGACATAGTGATGTGTACTCACAATAATGGTTATTCCAAACCCTATTTATCCGTCTTAAATAAAAACCAGAATAAAATTTCTTTTAAGAAGTTTCCTCGACATTAAGATATTTGAAAAATTCCTTGTCGTCCCCGAACTCCTTGTCGTCAACAGCCATTAGAACATATGGTTCATGGAGAAAGGATTCAATACCAATAAACCTTCTTCACTGATGATATCGAACCACGGCCTTCTGAATTTCCAATGATCTTAAAACACATTCCTTTATTTGTTGAATCTCTTTTCTTGCCTGCTTTATTTGTTGAATCTCTTTTCTTTCCTGCTTCAACTCTTCAAGAACATCAGAAAACTTCTGAGAGTTTGAAGGAACAACTCTTGGCTTCCTCACATTCCTTCTTTATCTTTTCAAAGTTGGAGACAATTGAGATTTCTCTTCTTCCTTAGTGATTGATGGCTTAACAATCATATTGATATATTTCCCATCAGAAGACATGGTGCTTGGAGTTTCCATGTAAGCACAGTTTTGTGAAAGGAATTCACAATCAAAACTCAATAAGCAGTCTTAAGATTTTTTTATTTTTTTTGAAACGCAAGCAGTCTTAAGATATAAAGATTATCAGATAAGGAAAAAGGAATGTGGGGTTTCTAAAACTATAAAAAGGTTTGTGTACGCACAACTCACAACCCTATAAAGAGTAGAATTGTCGATAATAACCCTCTTCTTTTGGAAAACAGGTCTTTTCCAATATCAACAATGATATGGAGGAATTCAAAAAAATAAAATAAAACAAAGATAAAAAAAGATTTCTTTTAAAGCCTGAGGTGTGCAAGATCTTGTCTCTTTTGAACAGGCACATGAGACAAGATGCACAAGACAACACACTCAAGTTGTGCTGTGGTGAACAATAATCTGTCCACCATGACCCTTTTGGATGGAATTCATGGAACCCCGCCTTTTCATATGTTTAGACCATGTTTTCTTCTCTAGTGGTCTAAATCTATCTTTGGAAACTAATTTCTTCGAGGAAGATAAGATCTCAATACCTCAGCCATTTTCTCCGCGAGTTTAAGCTTGGTAGCTAGACGATCCGCTCTTCGTTAAAGATTGTTGACATATCTCATCTTGTGTTTGTACTTGAAACACTTTGAAAGTTCATGACCCTTGAGAGAATAATATGAGCATGTCAACCCATAAGATGATTCAGGTGTATGTGAAACGCAAGCTGCTAGACACAAATTAGATCCTGAAACATTAAACATAGATTTTCCAAGAGAAGGGTCAATTGATTCTTCCATCTTGATTGGGTTCTCTTCTAAAAGATTATCAAGATTGATGTATGTATTGCTACAATTATCAAAGTCAATATTTTCACATAGAAGAGCAACACTTGATTTTTCATCTTCATCAAAATCATAATTGTCAGACATCTCATCAGGCGTCGCATCAAGACCTTTGTTCCCAGTGTATTTTCTACGATTTGGGAATTCGTTTGCAAAATGGCCAAAACCCTTACACTTAAAGCACTGAGGCATATCCTCGTCATCAGTTTCATATGTGTCTCTGTTTTTAGGAGGAATACTATTATGAGGTTTGACTAATGTTTTTGGCTTATCTCTGGAGAACCGTTTACTTCTCTTCAACAGAAGATCCCTAAACTGTCTTGTGATCATTGAGACCTATTTGTCAAGAACTTCATCTGATAAATCAGTCTCAGAGTGATCGTATTTAGAGATGTATACATTTTTAATTTTATCAAGTAATTTTGTGTCTTTCAGTGCTTTGAACGCAACATCCTTAGATTTGGATGAATGTTCGTGATCAAAGATCTTAAGCTTCCCAACTAATGTATTTCTGGAGAAATTATCAAGGTTATTTCCCTCAATGATGGCATGCTTCTTAGAATCCTATCTAGATGGCAGCAATCTGAGAATTTTCATCATAATGTCCTTTTAAGGAATAGTCTTACCCAATGCAAAAGATGCATTAACAATTTCAGACACTTTGTGATTAAACTCATCAAATGAATCTTCATCTGCCATACAAAGGTTTTCCCAATCGGAATTTAGGTTTTGAAGCATGGCTTCCTTTTCACTGGTATTTCCTACGAATATGGTTTCTAAGATATCCCATGCATCTTTAGACCTAGTGCAATTTGACACATGGTGCTGAAGATTTGGGGTAATGACATGTATGATGGCATTCAAACCTTTGGAGTTATGCTTTGCAATAAGTATCTCAGCAGCATCGTATTCACCAATATTCTTTGGAACAGTAGCGTTACCTATTGCCACAATGAGAGCATCATATCCATTAACAACATATACCCATGATTGAAAATCACGTGATTGAAGAAAAGCTCGCATAGCAATTTTCCACCATAAGTAGTTTGAGCCATCGAAGACTGGTGGTACGTTAATTGAGATCTCACCTCTGTCCATAGAGTCAGATCGCTACAAACACAGACTTTTGAGGTCTTAAATGTGTTTGCATGCTCTGGTACCAATTGCAAATGCGGGGGCTTAACAACCTCACCCAATATTTCGATTAGAAATTTGTATGGACTAAGTCTAATATACTTTTAACAGAACCAACTAGACAGTCGGACTCAATCTTAATAAAAAGTATATTAAGGAGTTAATATCTCTATCTCACGATTTGATCTATACTCAAACAAATAAAAATCTGTGAGTCTTTATCAAATACAAGAGATATAAACTTGGATGGAACCAAAGACCAATATCCAAGGATCAATCAATTTCCAATCAACAACCAAAGGTTGGATTTCATAATTGATCGATACAACGCACAACCTGTGATATTTCAATTATATAACAAAATATAATGCGGAATAGAAATAACCCAGACACCAGGATTTTTGTTAATGAGGAAACCGCAAATGCAGAAAACCCCAAGACCTAGTCCAGATTGAATACCACACTGTATTAAGCCACTACAGACACTAGCCTACTACAAACTAACTTCGGTCTGGACTGTAGTTGAACCCTAATCAATCTCACACTGATTCAAGGTACAGTTGCGCTCCTTACGTCTCTAATCCCAGCAGGATGCTACGCGCTTGATTCCCTTAGATGATCTCACGCACAACTAAGAGTTACTATGACCCAAAGTCGAAGACTTGAATAAAAAAATATGTATCACATAGAAAATTATACGATAATAAATAAATATGTCTCCCACAGAGAAACCTACGAGTTTGTTCCGTCTTTTGATAGAAATCAAGGTGAACAGGAACCAATCGATAACCCGGACTTATATTCCCGAAGAACAGCCTAGAATTATCAATCACCTCACAATAATCTTAATCGAATGGTGGAAAAATAAGATATTGCGGAATCACAAACGATGAGACGAAGATGTTTGTGATTTATTTTTATCTTGCCCTATCAGAGATATAATCTCAAGTCAATCTTTCAATTGAACTCGTACGATAGAAAATGGCAAGATCAGATCGCTCAACTGCAAGAGAAGTAGTTTCGTCTGGCTTCACAATCCTAATGAAGTCTTTAAGTCGTTAACCTTAAGGTAGTTAATATCGTGTATCGGTATCGTATCATTCGAATCCTATACACCTATACAAATGATAATATATATTTTTATAGGCGATACATCATTAGGATTTTTTTAATATTCATTATTTATCAAGCAAAAAAAAATTTGATATAACCATAATAGAAAATAATAATTGTAGTAAACATACTTCAAGCTTACAAAATAAGAGGTGGTTGATTAGAGCCTTATACTATCAACAATGAAACCAAGCATTGAATTCTGTTAGACCATCAACATCACATTTACAGTAATTACATCCACCATAAACATATATGAAGTTACCAAAATTAGTGGAGTTACTTTCTTGAACTAAAAGTTCAAGAAATCATAATCAAAAGACAAAATACTTTAATGATAATCAGTCCATACAGGACGATACACGCGTTTTTATCGTTTCTCCTTCGTATCACCGATATTTTTAATATTGTAATTTTTTTTTTCGATATCCTATAAAAACCTTTAATATCGGCTTGTACAACCGATATTGACTACCTTGGTTAACCTACAGGGTCTCGAGAAGAAACCTAAGGTTAAAGGATAATCGACCCTAGATAAACCAACTAGTATCACATAGGACGTGTGGGGATTAGTTTTTCCAGTTGCAATAGTTCTCCTTTACATAGTTTTCAAATCAGGGTTTGCAATCAATGTAAGCTTAGTAACAAAGCATTCAATATTCACCGTTAGATGAAAAACCTGATTCAACCAAGCTAATATCTTTCAACCGTTAGATCGAAACTTAGCTTGTCACACACAAATGAAATGTATTTCATTTAGGTTTGAGTAACTGTACCTAAATGTGTACACTTAGTTGGTTCAAAAATAGTTAACCAATGGTTAGCCATATGAGCACTTTCATATGAACCGTATTCATCTTTCTCATAACTAGTTCAAATGACTTCAAAAGAACTAGTTGAAGAGTTTTTCAATTGCTTAGGTCTTTATACATAGACATAATTGAAACAAAATCGGTTTGATTCATTTGAATCAATTCATCAACAGTGTAGCCATGGTTTCCAAAGATTGCATTCCTTATAATTTATTGTTTGAAGTTCATGAACTACCGATTTGAGAAATAACCATCTTGGGTACGCGTACCTTAGCTACCGGATTTGAGTTTCCAAACTCAGCAGAATTTTTCGGGTAGAAAAGTACTCATACCTAAGTGTTTGTGAGAGAAAATTACTTCTGCCGGTTTAGGTAATTTTGGGTGTGTGTGGATGAGAAGTGAGTTTAAACCTTCAACAAATGTGTTGCACAATTAGCACTTTGATTCGAGAGATAATCTATACAATTCTGGCCTAAACCGAAGACACGACCGTTCCAGATTTGTTTCGGTCACAGGTGAAGGATGTGAGGTTGATCTTAGGGAGGGAAGCGAAGAAGGTGTTGAGAGTATGAAGGTGAAGGCTATTTGATGACTTGTTAACAGAAGGTTGAGCAGGCTAGCAAATGTTGCAGGCAGGCTCTGGGTGTTGAATACGATGGTATTAACACTTGGTTTTCTGTTGTCTGGACTTGTGTTGTTGAAAATAGGGCGGAGAACCTATTTATACAAGTCTTTTAGCCTAACCTTCGTATCTCGTGGGAAGTGGAGAAAGTGGAGTGATGGAGTAGTGTGTTGGTGTCACACGACCAGGCTTGCCCACTTCTCCCATCATCACTAACCGTCCATGACTTCCTGACATGTTCTTGTGATGGCGCGTTGTGCACTGCACGCTGTAAACCGCCAGACCAATACCCCAGTATGTATCCCCCATTTTGTGACATGATTGATGTCTCGAGTGTTTTGGAAAACATGTAGCATGTTGTTGTAGCTTGGCAAGTCAGGCTCGGGAAGCTTGCTAGCTTGGTGACCTTCGACGGTCGAGATTTTGCATCTTGAGAGGAGGGTCAACCGTTGATCGTTGCACCAGAAACCCTAATTAGCGCTCCTTACTAGAATCGTTGTAGAATTCTAGTACAGACTCAGATTTTGATGATCCACCCCTCCATTCCATACGGAAAAGAATTTTCTATCTCCAACGCGGGAATATTTAGGTTTTAAGCTAGTTCGGGAGGAGAAAACAGCTCGAAAGCAAAACCAAGGAAGGAAATTGATACTTGTGAAGTATCGTGTTGTTTGTAGGCACATATTGTATGCATACGGTGCATTAAATATGTTTAACATATTTGAAGCCTACAACCTTGATGAAAAGATTGCAAGTTGAAGCGACTCAACTAGCTATGTTCAGGCGTTGTTCGGATGTCGCATGAGCGGGACCCACCTTGGCCGGTTATGCCCTGGGGAAGTGTGGAGGATGGTGATCACGGTGATACCTTGTTTTCCACCTAACTCCCTTCCTAGGATATTCATCCAAGCATGCGAACTTGGACGGACGAGATTGATGGAGGAATAACCGTTGGATTAGGGTTTGGAAGGCTTGCGAGCTTCCTCTTTCTCCCTAACGGTTTTATGCCTTGGGAGGCGTGCATGGAGTGGCCGATTGGCCTAGTAGGTAGGCGGGACACCATTTTACACATTCATGCCTGCAGGACTCCATCGGAGCAATCTGGGTCGCCCGTTCTAGCCTGCGATGATGGATGGTCGAGATTAGAAGTGGCCTCGCATGCCTTCTTTGTGCCACCGTATCTCAACGTTGGTGACTCCCATAGAGAATCCATTTGCACCAGCAGGGAGTTGGGTCGGTGGCGAGCATATGCATGCTTGGTTTATGACCCTGGGCGCAATCTAAGCCATCCAACTATGACGGCGAAGTCGGATGGTTGTGATCGTTTTGGATCTTCTCAACCTGCATAAGGCGTTAATCTAGCCTTGTTTGGGCAATCGTTTCTTGCACCACGGCTTGCCTATGAGGGAGTCGGTCATGTAGGTAGAAAGTGGGCCCGCCAATGGTGTACCATCACTTCACTACTTGTTTTAGGGTATAATCTAAGCCGTCCAACTATGCCGGTGAAGTTGGACGCTCACGATTAAAAGAAACCCTAGTTGTGCGTCATGCTCACTTTGAGCGCACGTTTTGGAAGGACCAACCGTGGTTGGTCTTGACCGTTCGGTCATGTGTGAAGGTGGTTCCGAGGTGATCATGGTAGCATTCTCAGGACCCCCTGAATCTATATCTACACCCTCCATCTATGCTTGCGAAGTTGGACGGGTGAGATATATTTTTGGGTTTGTTTTCAGCAAGTGAGACTAACATGGATAGTCTTGCACTCGTTTAACGGGGCTAGTATAACCTACCGTCAGGTAGCCTACGGGTGTTTGCACGTCGAACACAAGGCTTTAATTAAAGCATTAATAGTAATAATGTATACCTACAGAAAACCGGGATGGTTGCCACATGCTCCGTCGGGATGGTTGCCACATGCTCCGTTATGGGTATGTTTTAATTCTCAGAGATGGTTGCACATGCTCCAATGAATTAATATGGCGAGAAGTATTCATCGCCTGAAGGCTTTATCCTTTGCAGGACGTCAGCTTACAAAAATTGGCTTTTTACAATTTTATCCTTTAAATAGAAATCCACCATCAACATTAAGTCCCCTGCCTAGCACATAATGGTTACACTATTGTGGGGTAGGCATGAGATGGTGACAGTTAAAGATAAAACTAACGAGACAAAGTTAGATATTACCAGGAGAGACGGGTCGTCTTGTCCTTCGAGCATGTCACGTTCAAGAGACGTCTAGGCGAGCGTTCCCCTAGCATGATGTCGGTCTTGCTTACTTTGATGGACTGTTACGTCTGTTTCGTTCGTCGGGCTGTTGCGCCTGCTTGATCGAACGTGGGCTTGATGTGCAGCTTCGGTTAAACGTGGGTCCACTGCGTGCCTACTTTGGTTGAACGTGGGACTCATCATGCGCCTGCTTGATCGAACGTGGGCTTGATGTGCAGCTTCGGTTAAACGTGGGTCCACTGCGTGCCTACTTTGGTTGAACGTGGGACTCATCATGTGCCTGCTTGATCGAATGTGGGCTTGCTGTGCCTGCTTCGGTTGAACATTCGAGTGTCATCCTTATTATTTCGACCAAACAATGAACCTGCTACGTTGACCAAACGCCATTCTTGATGCCTTGAATCGATACCATCTTTGGTGACTGCTCGAACATGGGACCCACTTCGCGCTTGTTTTGCTCAAACATAAACGTGTTGAAGAAACTTCTGGAGCGATCAGGTCATGTAGAGCGTTGAAGCATATTCTGGAGCGTCTCGGAGAGTTGGAGACGGCTTCTGAAGCGAACATGGAGGTAGATCCTAGCGGTAATGTTGAAGCAGGCTGAAGCTAACATGCAGGCGGCTCCTGGTGAGCATTGAAGCATGCTTCAGACTGACCATCTCTTGGATAATTCCTTTACTGATGGCGAAGGAATCTCATACCGAGCCTCAGTCCCCAAGTGTGATCTAAGTGGATCTATCTTGTATGCCCAATGGGTCTTTATACGCGGTGTTCGTTGATACGGTGAAGCTTTGGATGTTATCAGAAACAACGGTTTTTGGCAGCATCAGAAGAGACTGGCAGGGATAGGCGTGATAGTTGCGGGTACGGACTTGACAGTCTTCGTATAGTATCGGAGCCAAATTAGAACCGATGGCTTTCTTGACATTTCTTCATGAAATAGAGAAGGGGAAGACAGTCCCCTGCCCACGAGTATGCAGAGCTTTAGACTTGATAGGTGTTTCCATGCTAGGTTCATGAGGATATCTTTGATATGGTCAGTGCTCCCAGTCACACTCCTTTGGTAACACAACTACTTCTTCTACGAGAGACAAATTCTGAAAGCGTATCTCACTGATGCAGTTACCGTCGATCCAGATATGGAATATCTTGGACGTGTTTCACCATTACGGCAGTTGTGCATAGGGTGCTGGGGTTGGAGTTGGAGTTGGTGATGTTGGACGCGCAGGACGTTGTATCTCAGTGGCTTTCCTCTTGCTGCTTCAACTAAACTGCTTATGGAAGGCTGAAGATTGTATTGCCTGCTGGTGGGATGTATGCTTCCACAAACATCATGAGGCTCTTCATTACTGGTAGGCCTGGTTCTTTCCAGCAGGGTGGATGCTGTCGTTGATGAGTGTTCAATATCTTCACGAATTCTAGAGGATGACTAAAAGTGCATATTCTCCAATATAGCATGTTAGGCATGCACCATTGTATGATAGAGTGACTAGATATTGTTCGACATGACGTGTGGACATCATTATCTTCTTGAGGCTGCTCCCTTGAGGTATCGACTCCAGTGGAAGATTTCCGCCATAAAGTGTTGATACGTTGTACTGACATTCTTTAACTAAATGGAAGTATATCATACTAAAAATTTCCGAGAGAAGTTTGAAAAGCTATCTTACTTGCGTCATGCGCGTACATCCTTATCTGGTTGTAGCCGCTGTAACCATCCATGAATGAGAACATTATGTGTCCGCTGGTGGTGACGTTTACTAACATGTCGATGTTAGGAAGAGGAAAGTCGTCCTCGATGCGGTTCAAGTCTCTGGAATTCATGCCACACCTGATCTCGCGTCTGAATTGCCTCGGAGGTTGTTTGACATCTTGCAGCTGTTGTGGAATGTCTAGCACTTCTTCTTGTGGCTCTTTGTTGTTGCAGCATTCCAGTGGGAAGGGAGAATGTACATCAATCTCCCTCTTGGTGTGAATGTGGGTCGTTGATTCACCAGATGAAGAAGAGTGCCTTGTTAGCAAAGATTTGTTGTGAGGAATAGTCCTCAAGGATGCAATTCGGTCCTCCTCCTGGATTGACATCCTCACAAGGAATGGCATGCAATGAACTTTGTCTGGTTCTTCCCGCAGAGCTTATCTTGGTTCAAATAACTCCACTCCATACATCGGTGCGTAATGAGACAGTGATGCAGGAATACAAACAGCATCTTTATCCAGCATGGTCTTCAGGTACTGGTGATATGTTGAAGGGACGACCCCGTATGTGCTAGTCTGGTTTCCTTCAAAGTATTTCATTGTGGTAGACTGTCGTATTATCTTGTATGGGCAGACTTTGGCTGTCCTGAGAGTCTTGAGGGTAATCACATTCGAAGACTCTCCTGTGTCGATGAGGGCCCTCCTGAACTCCGAACCCTTGATGTGTGCAGTAACGTGTAGGGTCCTATTGTGACATTCTCCCGCCATCACGTCGTCTTTTGTAAATGCAATATTATTCACAGATGTCTCTGATGTGATGGAGGCCTCTAGTCGTGAAGGAGTCAGGTGCACCTCTAGGGCTATCGGGTTCATTGTAACAAACGTCTCCACCTGATGATTCTTTGAGAGGTGTAAAAGTTCGCATAAAATTTTCACTAAAGAAACTGCTCCCTGATCCACCGGCCTCTGGCTCATGATGAGACTATTGACATTAATATGATCATTGTGACGATCAGTCCCCATTGTAGTAGTCTCCATGGCAGGACCGTTCACGTCTAACGTCGCTTCCTTGATTAGGTCTATGCAGGTCAGCGCCGCTGCAGTACCTTTGTAGGGTACGTTGAATGCGTTCCTTGCTGGCTCCAGGGGATGTTGTTCTGCCTCCGCTGTAGCTTTTCTCTTTCCGCCTTCATTTGCTACACTGATAGAAGGTCCAGTATTGTACTGCTTGTTTATGAGGCGCCAGTTTTCCCGATTATCTCGTGAATCGTCGCTCTGAACGATCTTGGTTCTTTCTAATAATGTTGGGGCGGTAGTGGCTGAATGTTTGGCAGCTTCATGGAGCTCTGAGAACGTCTGGAATCCCAAGTTTTCCAGCAGGGCGCGATACATGGGTATCATTCCGTTGATGCATAGTTCCACTAGCTGTCGTTCGGTGGCATTTGGTTCATGGCAGTCCAATGCTTGTGTTCTGAACCTCTTGACCAAATCATTTGAATGTTCGTTGTTCCGTTGGGAGATTCTCCCCAGGCCGGTACCATCGTAAAGGGTGAATTGAGGGGAGGTGTATCCCCTGGGAAGAGGAATCCGCTGCACGTCTTGTGGATATGGAGGCTGGTGTCGATGCTCGTCCATCGGATTTTATTTACCACAATTTTGGAGGAGTCTCTCCAGATCTTCACGTGTAATAAAGTTGTATGATCGGCTTTTTTCCCTAAGACCCTCCTGGTCCCTTTCTCTTGCGTGGTCAGCAGCATAAGACTCTTCGTTCAGGTAGGCTTGCGTAACTGAGGCATCTGCTCCAGGTGTGCTGAACGTATCTCTTGTTGGCCCTTGAGGCTGTCTTGACTCTTGTGGTAATCGATCGGTTAATGTTTAAGGAAGGTGAGTACCTCCTTATGAGTGGTTGCCATGTCTTCCTGAGCTTTAGCGAAGGGTTTATTGTCTCTCCATCAAGTCCACCATGGTGATAGAAGGTTGTCCTCCTCTGGGTCCTCCAGATCCTCGTCCTGAAGGGGAAGTAACAGTTGTTCTGGTGACGGACGGAAGTGTCATGCTTGAGGAAATGCCTGGATTTGCGGCCGCTCTGGCTCTTGTAATGGGAGGTGTCACGCCTGTTGGAATGTCTACTCCTGCTCCACTGGTACTGATGATAGAAGACGCGATTACACGAGACACATTGGTTGCACTGGCGGGTTGCACTGTAACAAAAGTAATTGGGATATCAGCGCCACCAAAAGCGTTGTCGGTGCTAACTCCATCCTTGGTTGCTGCTCCAGACCTAAGATCCACCATTTTTGCAATCAGAGAGATTGAATTAGTATTGAAGAAATCGACTTCACAACCGAGAGATTAACCTCCCACTGTGGTCGCCAATTGTTTGTGGGAGAAAACTACTTCTGCCGGTTTAGGTAATTTTGGGTGTGTGTGGATGATAAGTGAGTTTAAACCTTCAACAAATGTGTTGCACGATGAGCACTTTGATTCGAGAGATAATCTATACAATTCTGGCCTAAACCGAAGACACGGCCGTTCCAGATTTGTTTCGGTCACAGGTGAAGGATGTGAGGTTGATCTTAGGGAGGGAAGCGAAGAAGGTGTTGAGAGTATGAAGGTGAAGGCTATTTGATGACTTGTTAACAGAAGGTTGAGCAGGCTAGCAAATGTTGCAGGCAGGCTCTGGGTGTTGAATACGATGGTATTAACACTTGGTTTTCTGTTGTCTGGACTTGTGTTGTTGAAAATAGGGCGGAGAACCTATTTATACAAGTCTTTTAGCCTAACCTTCGTATCTCGTGGGAAGTGGAGAAAGTGGAGTGATGGAGTAGTGTGTTGGTGTCACACGACCAGGCTTGCCCACTTCTCCCATCATCACTAACCGTCCATGACTTCCTGACACGTTCTTGTGATGGCGCGTTGTGCGCAGCACGTTGTAAACCGCCAGACCAATACCCCAGTATGTATCCCCCAGTTTGTGACATGATTGATGTCTCGAGTGTTTTGGAAAACATGTAGCATGTTGTTGTATCTTGGCAAGTCAGGCTCGGGAAGCTTGCTAGCTTGGTGACCTTCGACGGTCGAGATTTTGCATCTTGAGAGGAGGGGCAACCGTTGATCATTGCACCAGAAACCCTAATTAGCGCTCCTTACTAGAATCGTTGTAAAATTCTAATACAGACTCGGATTTTGATGATCCGCCCCTCCATTCCATACGGAAAAGAATTTCCTATCTCCCAACGAGGGAATATTTAGGTTTTAAGCTAGTTCGGGAGGTGAAAACAGCTCGAAAGCAAAACCCAGGAAGGAAATTGATACTTGTGAAGTATCGTGTTGTTTATAGGCGCATATTGTATGCATGCGGTGCATTAAATATGTTTAACATATTTGAAGCCTACAACCTTGATGAAAATATTGCTAGTTGAAGTGACTCAACTAGCTATGTTTAGGCGTTGTTCGGAGGTCGCATGAGCGGGACCCACCTAGGCCGGTTATGCCATGGGGAAGTGTGGAGGATGGTGATCACGGTGATACCTTGTTTGCCACCTAACTCCCTTCCTAGGCTATTCATCCAAGCATGCGAACTTGGACGGACGAGATTTATGGAGGAATAACCGTTGGATTAGGGTTTGGAAGGATTGCGAGCTTCCTCTTTCTCCCTAACGGTTTTATGCCTTGGGAGGAGTGCATGGAGTGGCCGATTGGCCTAGTAGGTAGGCGGGACGCCATTATACACGTTCATGCCTGAAGGACGTCCATCGTAGCAATCTGGGTCGCCCGTTCTAGCCTGCGATGATGGATGGTCGAGATTAGAAGTGGCCTCGCATGCCTTCTTTGTGCCACCGTATCTCAACGTTGGTGACTCCCATAGAGAAGCCGTTTGCACCAGCAGGAGGTGGGTCGGTGGCGAGCATGCGCATGCTTGGTTTATGACCCTGGGCGCAATCTAAGCCATCCAACTATGCCGGCGAAGTCGGATGGTCGTGATCGTTTTGGATCTTCTCAACCTGCATAAGGCGTTAATCTAGCCTTGTTTGAGCAATCGTTTCTTGCACCACAGCTTGCCTATGAGGGAGTCGGTCATGTAGGTAGAAAGTGGGCCCTCCAATGGTGTACCATCACTTCACTACTTGTTTTAGGGTATAATCTAAGCCGTCCAACTATGTCGGTGAAGTTGGACGCTCACGATTAAAAGAAACCCTAGCCGTGCGTCATGCTCACTTTGAGCGCACGTTTTGGAAGGACCAACCGTGGTTGGTATTGACCGTTCGGTAATGTGTGAATGTGGGTCCGAGGTGATCATGGTAGCATGCTCAGGACCCCCTGAATCTATATCTACACCCTCCATCTATGCTTGCGAAGTTGGACGGGTGAGATATATTTTTGGGTTTGTTTTCAGCAAGTGAGAATAACATGGATAGTCTTGCACTCGTTCAACGGGGCTAGTATAACCTACCGTCAGGTAGCCTATGGGTGTTTGCACGTCGAACACAAGGCTTTAATTAAAGCATTAATAGTAATGATGTATACCTACATAAAACCGGGATGGTTGCCACATGCTCCGTTCTGGGTATGTTTTAATTCTCAGAGATGGTTGCACATGCTCCAATGAATTAATATGGCGAGAAGTATTCATCGCCTGAAGGCTTTATCCTTTGCAGGACGTCAGCTTACAAAAATTGGCTTTTTACAATTTTAGCCTTTAAATAGAAATCCACCATCAACACTAAGATGACTAGTTTATAAGTTCATAAACTCCAAACTTAGCAGAAGTTTCCTGGAGGAAAAGTTCCGCCAGTACGCGTACGGGTACGCGTACCCAACATGTCTCCTTTACTAATACCGTATGCACACACTTGGTTTCCAGCACATGGATTTATACACTAATGTGCGAACACACTATATATGCTAGCTTATATCCATAGATGGTAATCTCAACTCTACATTTCAATCATTTAAACATTATTCTATAATTTTATAACAGTCATTATTATCCACTATTTCATCATCAAAGCTATTTTCAAGATTGAAATGTCATAATGACTTTCGTCATGGATAAAAATGAAAAATGGTTAAAGCGAAAGCTTACCAACACATATTTCGAAAAATAGATAGGCGAGTAAACTCGGCTTGAAATAGCAAATGTGTATGTATGAAAACTATCATATTTATACGAATTTTGTCTCAAGAGTATGAGATATAGCAGATAGACATTTGAGTGATAGAAAAGTTCAAGTCTCCACATACCTTTTAGTCGGATGAAGTTCCACTGGTTCATTGAGTAGTTATTCTTCTTCGTAAGATGATCGCCATGGAGTCTAGAGCTCAACTACACTCAACTATCCTAGTCGGAAACTTAGCTATAAATAGACTAGAAATCAAGACATATAGTTTTGACAACTAAATTTGATAAACAAGATTGAGATAGCAATGCTTGAGAGTTTGACCGAGCAATGCTCTAAAATGATCGATTACACAGTAATAAAAAGATGAGGGTACTCAAATACACCACAATATTTTTGTTTCAACCTATAAGTCCTCTCCCGAAAGTGATCGTTTATAGACAAAGTCGAGATAACACAACTAATCGATTCACACTTCGTGTGATTGTATATGGATATGAGATCGAGAGAATACAACAACAAGATAACTTGTGTGATTGATTATGGATACAAGATCGAGATAATACAACAACGAAGTATGTTACTTGATAAAAGGTTCAGACTTAACCAAACTTTATAGGATCACTATCAAGTAATGCAGAGTTAAAGTTTGTGTATTTTACTTTTAATTATAATAAAAAATTATAATTACGGAAATAGAAAAGTAAAAGACACATCAAGATTTTGTTAACGACGAAACTGCAAATGCAAAAAAAACCAAATACCTATTCCTGAATTGAATACTCTCAGAATTAATCCGCCATACAAAATCTAAACCAATTTCATATAGTTGAGACCAACCAACTACCCCTAGTTCACTTAGTTTCCTCAGTATCCCTATGCTTCCGACTTCGAAGGTCACGCACTGGTACAATTCCTTTGGATCGTATTCCAAACTGTAAAGGAACAACAAATCTGTTTGGTAACAACTCTTTTGATTCTTTCAAGATAAAGATATCTCAAGTCGTACGCAAAGGATCTTCCGTTTAATCTAATAAACTCCTTTGCCTGGTTAGATCAATCTATCCAACAACTACAAAGTAGTTAAGTTTAGATTCGCAATCAGTCAATATAGATCTCAACGAGAAGCTATAAAGTGATGTCGATCTCACGCAACTAATTAATCGATTAAATCCTATTCTAGTTGGATCCTAGTCGATCAAGGTTTGTGCACACACAAAGATATGAGAACTAATAAGAAATCTTCTTCGTATTTAAATCTTCTTTAATCGTCAATAAAAACCTGCACAATACCACTTGAATCTCTTGTGATCAATCACACACAGAATGGAGTCTGTTAACAATGGATTATCACAAGATGTCTTTAGATATACAAACAGTTCTAAAGATCCCGTCGATACTTCGATCTAGTTTGAGTGAATCTTATATCAAAAGAGAAGTTTCTCAAGAATAAACAAACTAGGTGCAATCAAAGTTTCAACAACCGTTAGTCATCAAATCAATCGAAAACTAATAACACTGCAATTATCTATTTTCCCACCAAAGGTATTCGTAGAGCTTCTTGAACCCACAGAAGTCTTTAAACGAGGGGTTGTAAGATATTTTACCTAATTAGGATACTTTCTTCTCTGAATAGACGGCTCCACCTGGATCTTAGGATAGTTTTCTAGAAATGCAAACTTAAGTATTTATAGACCAAGGATGTTCGGAAACCAAGGAATCTCCAAAACCTAAAATATTCTCAAGATATGCAATGAATAGCAAAAATAGGTTTTCCTAATTCCAATAAATGCTTGTCCAAAATTTTCGAAATCTCTCAATAAAAAATCTCCTATTAATAAATGCACATTACTAATTTTTATTCTCTAGAGATATGCATTTAATTGCTGGTAATTAAAGCATATAAAACCAAAAACCTTAATTAAAAAATTCTCAATTTATTTCGGCACATGATCTCCTTGAGTACTAAGGAATATCTTTGAACAATAAATGATAAGAGTTGTTGTACGTGTTCAAATTATGTTGGCATCTCTTCACTGTAAATCCCTTATTCATATTTACATGGATTTACATTCTTGGAATCGGTTATACCACACTTCCAAACAAGTTTAGAATTGGTTGACCTGTATTCTAAGATAACTATGTGATTGATCAAATATCAAATCACATACATGGGTTCAATCGGTTCTACTAATCACTAGGATCAGTCATACCTCAATATGGAAATACTTGTGGTCGGTCACACAAGTTACCAGGACCGGTTATATCAGTTTCCAGGACCGGTTACCATATTCCCATGGTATTGCTTGTGATCGGTCACACCAGTTGCCAGGATCGGTTACACCAATTACCAGGACTGGTTACCAATTACAAGGATCGATTACACAATACTTTGCGATCGGTCACACCAATTACAAGGGTCGATTATACAATACTTTGTGATCGGTCACACCAATTACTAGAATTGGTTATGCCAATTACTAGGATCGGTCAAACCGATTACAAATATCAATCATACCATCTCATGATGATTACTTAGGATCAGTTACACCAATTAATAAAAGGGAAAATTAGGATAAGGCCCAACCCATGGATAACCCATAATATGAGGCCCCTAGTTAAAAGAAGTTTAAATCTAGGCCCCGAGTTATTAAAAGACAACCATACCCTTTTATATATTTTCAAGCCCCAAATAAAATAAAAATTTAAATTTAAGCCCAAAATATTAAAATACAGCAAACATGATGTCACAACCATCTTTAACGACCGCCACCACCACCAACCACCACCTCCGACGACCTCCGCCACCAGCCACCACCTCTGACGACCGCTGCCGCCACCATCCACCACCTCCGACGACCGCCACCGCCACCAACCACCTCCTCCGGCGACCGCCACCACCAACAAACACCTCCGCCGGCGACCACCAACGCCGAAACCACCGGAACCACCACCGCCAACCATGCACCTCCGCCGGTGACCACCATCAACAACAGAAACCACCACCGCCAGAAACCACCACCTCCGTCGCGGCGGCCACCACCGCCGACCACCGCCTCCCACCAATAATATATGAATGTGTAATTTGAAGTTACACATGCAACGAGCATGTGTATCCAGAAGTTATACATGGGTATGGCATGAAAGGGTTACGCATATGTAAGCAGAAGTTACACATGCATATAACATGTGTATCCAAAGGTTACACATCCATATGGAATGTGTAATGAGAAGTTACACATAAAAAAAAAATAGACATAAAAAAGTAAACATAAAAAAATTACATGTATTACACTTTAAGATTTATTTACAATAATTTCTTAGCATGTGTAACTAAAAGTTACACACGCATCTGTCTAGTGTAACTGGGAGTTACATATGCATATATCTAGTGTAATTGAAATTTACACAACACTATGCACAGTTTCAACAACATTTATCCTACAGCTACTACCATGGATCATTTCATCATTCTCTATCAGCATCAATTCCTGACAAATCCACTGCAATAGCAACATACATTGGCAACTCTACACCTGTTTATCCTAACATGCATCTAGCATGCAATATTGAGTTCTCATACACATGCCATAACTTACCACATATCAATTCCATCGTAACCCATGTCCTGCAACTGCAACCAACACCAATAAACTGAATTATGTATCATTTAAGGTTTACTCAAACTTCTACACATATAATTAGCACATGTAACTAGCAGTTACACATTCAATTAGCATGTGTAACTATAGGTTACATATCCAATTGGCATGTGTAACTAGTAGCTACACGACTTCATAATATGGTCTTGGAGCTAATCTACTATATGCAATTAGCTTGCGTACCCGCAAAGTATGAAGGCGGTCAAAATTCAAAAGCTAACAGTTCCTACAAAATTATACAATTATGTATATTTCTTTCTGTTGTCCATACACTGCTTTCGCTATGGACTTGCTATGGACTTAAAATGGTTAACGTAGTTTCACTAGTTAGTCCTACATTTACGTAAACAAACCATTTCCATTACTTACCTATAGACAGAGATATATAGGGGCATCTGGATTTGTTTGCAGTAGCATTAACTTATCACCTCGATCATCATTGACAACAAGCCGATCGTTTCTCTTATTTCAGGAACAATTGCTCTAAATTCTCATACTTTTGCATAATACTAAGAAATTACACATACTTTTGCATACTACTGAGAAATGATGACAGAGTTAATCCATAAGTATAGGTCTAGATAAGGGTTCAGTGCAGGCTGGAATCCAAATACACACTATGAATACTGAAAAGCAAAAAAACTATGAATTATTATGTATAACGTACCATATCCAGAGTGAAAACCCCTCAATCTGGCTTTTGTCATTATTCGTGCATGAGATAAAGAGTGAATGTAGTTTGGTTTGCAGATAATGAATCCATCTTCAACCAACTTCCTAATGTGTTTCTCTGCACAAGACATCACAAAACCAGTAAATTCAACCAAAAATAATCATAACGTAGATACAAACCACTAGATCCACATAGCATGTGCAACTAGCAGTAACATATTCGGTTAGCATGTGTAACTATAAGCTACACATTCAATTAGCATCTGTAACTTGCATATACACATGCATATGAATTGTGTAACTAGGAGTTACACATGCATCATACTTATATATGTCGTCCTTAAGGGAAAATTACCTATGATGACCGCATCCACAACTTTCTAGCAAACAATCATCATGTGTAACTAGTAGCTACACATCCACTTAACTTGTGTAACTAGAAGTTACACATCAAATTAGCATGTGTAACTTATAGTTACACATCTATTTAGCTTGTGTATCTATAAGTTACAGATCTAATAAAAAGTTACACATGAAAATAGCATTTGACTCGAGGTTATTAAATACAAACTACAAAGATGTGATTGTTAGAAATTATGAAAGCATACAATTCCAAATTCATATGATAATTTAGACTTCAATCATGCAAATAAAAGAGTTTTATAAATGATCACAACAAAATATAGACAAAAACATTTCGAAAGATGAAATTCAGGTAACGAGACATTTACCTTAAGGTTTGGAATGATCTCCATATCAAGTGCATCAACTTCCATGAGCCTTGCAATAGCATTAAAATTCACCCCACCTGGATATGAGATAGGTGTTAATTTGGTATTATGGATAACAATCCAAATGTATCAATCGATAAGTACAAATGTTAAACACGAACTAGTCAGGAAAGAGTTGTTGGTTTTCAATTTCATCTAGAAGTAAGAGGAAGCATATACAATCATTAACTCAAAACTCAGCATGTCTAGAAGTTGTTGTTCTGTAACAATATTTTTTCTTCATACTCTTCTCAGTATTAAACAAAAAAACTCACAACAAATTCACAAAAAAAAAAAACGAAAAAAAACAGAAAAATACAAATTCCATGCCAAAAATACAACATGATATATATGTGTAACTTCAAGTTACACATACTGTAAAACCAAAAACAGCATGTTTACATCATCAATTTGAAGTTGTTCTTCTGAAAAAACATTGTTTCTTCATCCTCTTCTCAGTATCAAACAAAAAAACTCACAAAAAATTCACAAATTCACAAAAAACAACAGAAAAATACAAATTCCATGCTAAAATTACAACATGATATATATGTGTAACCTAAAGTTACACATACTGTAAAACCAAAAACAACATGTCTACATCATTAATTTGAAGTTGTTCTTCTGAAACAATATTTTTTCTTCATACTCTTCTCAGTATCAAACAAAAAAACTCACAACAAATTCACAAAAAAAACGAAAAACAACAGAAAAATACAAATTCCATGATAAAAATACAACATGATATATATGTGTAACCTCAAGTTACACATACTGTAAAACAAAAAATAGCATGTTTACATCATCAATTTGAAGTTGTTCTTCTGAAAAAACATTGTTTCTTCATCCTATTCTCAGTATCAAACAAAAAAACTCACAACAAATTCACAAATTCACAAAAAACAACAGAAAAATACAAATTCCATGCTAAAAATACAACATGATATATATGTGTAACCTCAAGTTACACATACTGTAAAACCAAAAACATCATGTCTACATCATCAATTTGAAGTTGTTCTTCTGAAACAATATTTTTTCTTCATCCTCTTCTCAATATCAAACAAAAAAACTCACAACAAATTCACAAATTCACCAAAAACAACAGAAAAATACAAATTCCATGCTAAAAATACAACAAGATATATATGTGTAACCTCAAGTTACACATACTGTAAAACAAAAAACAACATGTTTACATCATCAATTTGAAGTTGTTCTTCTGAAACAACATTTTTTCTTCATCCTCTTCTCACTATCAAACAAAAAAACTCACAACAAATTCACAAATTCACAAAAAACAACAGAAAAATACAAATTCCATGCTAAAATACAACATGATATATATGTGTAACCTCAAGTTACACATACTGAATCTCCTGTATGAGTAGACAACAATGAACAATCCAATACTCAAAAATGAACAAAATAAAAGGAGATTTATACTATCAACAAATCTAATATCCAGAGTAGTTTAGGTAGATATTTTGAGTACTTACAACCATTTTCTCGGCTGCTTCACGGAATTTATCAACTTTAGCTTTCGATAATCCTTAAAAATTCTATATGGAAAAAGAGAAAATCAATTAAAATTTTGATAATGATACCACGACGTTCTCAAGAACTCAAGATTCAAAATCAGAAAGTGAATTTTACCTTTTTGGTATGCATTATCAATCCATTGCAGATGCGGATTTCTGCATCTTGAAGCTTCTTAATGTCTACAACGTTGATTCCTTGAGCGATTACTGTATAAAAGATTAAGAAAATTGTGTACCTTAGATACAAAATTGAAAATCAATGAAAGAAATACAGAGTAGGTGAAGATCTATATGGATTTATGCAATTCAAGCTATTTTTACATTTGAATCTGATTAACTTCCTTTCACGTTGAAATCAAATTGCAACGCTACCGAAGTTTCACTAAAAATATACTAAAAACAACTGAATACGATTAAACAACACATATCTATCTTGTTTCATCAGAGAAATCAACACTATCATGACAAATTATTAAGACCGCATCTATCAACAAATCAAAACTGCTCTAAATAACCACATCAAAACCAGGATAAACTCAAAATATTAATTCCTACAAAAATCCAAAACATACTGAAAAATTTTTAGATTTAAACATCGTTTCAAATAAATCTTCTTCTTTTTTTTACAAAGCGCACATTTATCATCATTTTCTCAGATCTAAAAAGAGAAGACGATGAATGAAATCTGTGAAAAAAGAAAAAAACAAACCTAAAAAAAATGAATCACATCAAAAATTAGTTTCACCGGAGCAGAGACGAGAGACAGGTGAGAGAAAGTGAAAATGAAAATGAATCTGGAAATGAAATCTATAGCCTATTTCATTATGTATATATAGTAAATGGCATTTTTGGTATTACGAATTTCACCTAAACGCTAAACTTTATTACCAAGCCCTGAAATCTAAAGTTCTGGGCCTAGAAATATTAAAAAGTGAAAGTATGGAGTAGAGGGTGGAAGATCCATTTTGTGGGGCTTATAAATGTTGAACCCATATAGTAGGGGGATTCTAGTATTTTTCACTTAATAAAAACTATTCATACCAAATCAATAATTTAGGCATTGTGATTAGTTATACCAAGATACATAACAATGTTACGATCGGTTCTACTATCTCACACATATTGGTAATCCAAAGATTTGCAATGAATAGTCGTACCAATAAGCCTAACGATTTCCCTTTTGATTTATAAAACAAGTTCATGAATGTACTTCCTTTAAACGAATGTAAAACATTGTTTCCTAGGATGAAATCTTCACCATAACCCATTCACATAATCATAACAGTATATACAAGATTATGTCGATGTCATATCTACGAAGTTCAAATGATAAGCGTTATACTTCGTAGTCTAATTCCATAATACAATGATCATACAAATATGGCCATGTCACATCACTAGAGTATTATACAATATGTATAGTATATACAGCTTCACAGTTATGTTTTCAATATAGCACGACTTGAAAGTTACGTTCGGAATAAAACAGTTCAAGTCAATATTTCTAACCTCAAGCGGAAGGATGATGCTGTGTTTGTAGTTCGCTACTTCTTCACATTCTTCAGGTCTACGGAGTAATACTTGTATGTCTCAACATTCCTAGATTTTCTAGTCTAACCTAAATGAAGTTGACTCTAGTATATAATCAAGCGACTTTAGATGAGTTTTGACACACTAAAATATGACAACCAAACTTGACATACCAACGCTTGGTGAGTTCAACCGAGCTATGCTCTAACAATATCCCCCTTTGTCAATTTTAGTGACTAAAATCTTATTACATATGGATAAACAAACTACATAAGAATTCATTTTACATACGCTTGATTCCAAGTTTCAACAAAACAATAACCTTCATATATTCAATCAATAAATGTCGTTGTTGACATTTGAATAACATAAGCTTTTACTACTCCTAGAGGTTATCTAGGTAAATATTCAATCTGAACATATTTGTTATTCCCCTTTTTGTAGTCAGAATACTACAACAACAATATGATATGTTTCTCCCCCTTAGTCAATGCTTTACTCTTTCGTTAGATATAACACTTAAGCATAATTGTCCTTTTATTAGTGATTGAAAATCACTTGTTTACTCCATATATTTCTCCCATTTTTGTCACAAAATGACAAAGGTTCGAGCAAATAAAGGACAAATCGAAAGGATCTTACAAATCTAAAAGACTTGTAAACAACCTATAAGAGTTAAGCACGAAGGTTTCACATACCACTTTAGATAACCAATACTAAAATAAAAACTACAAGTAATTTAGTTTTAATATGTTATCAAGGAACCAATTTCCCGAAGTAATTTTCCCTAATAGTTTAACAAATCGACTAAGAAACTTAATTCCCTTGTTAAACCGATTGTAAACATACAATCTCTTATTTTGATAAGACCAAAATAAAGATCATAATTAACTTTATTTTTCTCCTCGGGCTCTAATTAGACAATAACTTAGACCTTTCCCTTTATACAAGACAAACACTAGGTTAGTTAACTAGTTTTATTGTCAAGGCATTCGATTAGACTTGAATAACCGAATCCTCCAATTTGATAAGTCTAACTAAGATCAGAATCAACTTAGTTTCTCTTATCCGGAATCAAATTGGACTAAACAAATGATCATGTATTTTTTTAAGCCATAAACAATACATACAAACCAAAATAAATTGACTTGCACAATTATCTTCTTAACCGGAAGCAATTAAAACACACATAGACATTATAGCACCGCAATTGCACCGAATTTCGTTAAGCAAAAACACTTGATACCCAACAATAAAGAAGATACCAAAAAATAAGGCAAATAAATTGGCACAATATTTCTTAACCGGAAGCAATTGAATCATACACACACACACACATCTATATATCATAATGGAACATATCAATTGTACCGAAGTTTTGTTAAGCAAAAGCAAAATATATACAAAATGAACATGATTTTCTCAAACAGGAAAATGATTAATTAACAAATTCGTTACCTCAAATTATGCAGCCTCTTCTCCCCAGAAAGATATATCATTAAGCGCAAGTTCAAATAATAACTCTCCCCTAGTGTGTTGTCATCCTCTCACAAGAACAAAAGAACAACAACAAAAGCAACTTTTTCCAGAGAAAGGTTGAATCGGTTTTAACTAATGTGTGCCAATAGCAAAAGTTAAAAACTCAAAACACACATGTTATGCTAAACACAACTCATGTAAACATAAATTGATTCAACATATTGTGAATTTTCACATATGATTTTCAATCGGAACACCCTTATGCTCCTTTGATAAAGCCTACCAACATGGGATAGAACTTAATCCCGCTAAATCAAAAAGCCACACTCACATCATATGATATCGAATATTAAGGTTAATGAAAACTGAAATCATACATCTCATAAACCGAATACACATAGCAAAAATATAAACTTTCATTCACATGCTATGTAATCAATAACTATTACAGGAAAAATTATAAAATAATAATTTTATTCAATAAATAATGATAGTCTTATTCAAAATAGACCTTATACAGTAATTGAAATAAATCAAAACATTGATGTTTATATTCTAGATATATAAGAAGGTAGACTACTCCTTATTTTTCAGCTGCTCATCAGATTCTTGGTCCATTTCGCCTTTTAAAAACTCGGCATTGATCTCTAAGATTCCTTGAAGTGTTTCTGGATCATTTCGAGTAGTATAGGCTAACTGTTTCTGAATACAGTTTAATTGTCTACCAAGACGCAAGATATGGAACAAGAGATCTCCATTTCTATAGATCTGAGCAGTTGAAACAATAGTTCCTTTTTTTTTCGAGTTTTAATCATTTGCTTGATAATTCCCTGAGAGACAGTTTTAGTGAATTTCTCATCTCCAAAATTATTCCCCATTGTGTTTTCACAAATATTGGTGATGAGACAAGGAAATCCAAGATTTCTTTGGGACGATGTGGCAGTGATGATTCATATATCCGGATCATTTGATTTATAATCATTCCACATATATCAATTTGCTTGTCATTTTCAAGAAGAGAGTATACAAACTCTGCAAATTCTTTGTCCCATTGTGATGTATCTCTTGTGCAAGCAAAGAGGGTTGCTATAGCAAGTTTACCGAAAACCCTTAAGTGGAAGGGTATTTCGTTAGTTAACATTCTTCCGTTCTTCCAGCTAACAGATTTTTCAATGATACGTTTTGAAATGTTATCGTGATCAATTCTAAAACCAGTAATCAAATGATTGCCTATTAAATTGTACTTAATGATCTTAGATATCATCTCTCTGTCGACATGGTAAAACTATATCCAACAAGAGTTCTAAAAGTAAGATTCTCATGATTAATATTATGAATATTAGCATAGAAGATTCTTACTATATCAGGTGAATATTTTCAAATCCAAGTAAATTCCCCTAGTTTCGGTCTTGAACAAACTTCACATATTTGCTTTTTGAAACATCTGAATTGAACCTTTTCACAACAGTGAAATTTACTCCTTTTAAAGTTTGATATCTCTCAAAACATGTATTATCCACAAAGGTTGTAAGTTCATGTTTGACTTTAATCAGGTGACGGTACTTGATTTTCTCAATATCACAAAAAGGAATAAATGGACTCAATTCCAGTTTAACGATTTCAGGCGTTTCCCCTCTTGATTTCCTCTTTCCCATATTTTCAATAATCGAAGATATATGGAAAACTCTAGTTTCGGTTCCGAACAATTTTTTCCAGGATGTTTGAGAAAACAACACATATTAATCTTCTTTTATAAGTAGTGAAGATATCGAATTCCAGAAATAATTAGTTTTAGGAAATCCTTCAAAAATCGGAAACCTTGATTTGTGGGGAAACAAATCCGATTTTGCAACTAGATTTTTCTTGGACCGGATCTGTATTATGGATCAATTCTATATTTTTTTCCAAGTGTTTGCAAACTCTATCATTACCAGAACTTGATAATTTTTGAAATTCATTCATGAATTTTCCAATATAGTATACAACAACACAATTGAGCATAACACGACATTTGTAAAAAATATCCTTAGAATCACAAATCCAGTAATACTTTAAAAGATCACTTGCTTCACTAAAACTGTTGTGGGGTGTATGAAGCAATCCATTGTTAATATAATTATTAACTGAAAAATATTTCTTTGTATAATCACAAAGATTCCAAAATCATATCCTAATCAGTGATACATTGACAGTCTTAGATCTGAAAATATATACATATATATTTGGGAAGCAAATCCTAAATATATTTAAGATCCCAGATTTTTCAAGAACAAAGTAGTCATGGTCATACATATAAAAATCTTATGCATTTTCAAGATCGAACATGTCACATAGAATATTGTATCATTGTTACTAAACTGGTTAGTATTCAATACCATTAGATACATTTCTATGATAACCAAGGGATTATGTAAGTCGATAATGACATACATAGACATAATTTCACTTTCTAACAAATTTAGGAACAAGAGTATCATATACTTCATTCGTGTCTTCCACCACGAGTCTTTAAAGTACTCAAATCCTGCTACTACGTTAATTGAATCAGCCATACGATTCAATTCTTATAGGTTGGCTCGCACCAAACACAAATTGTTAGATCTTTTCATGTTTGACTGCTATGATACCAATTGAAAAGACGAGGGTACCAAAATACACCACAATCATTTTGTTTCAACCTATAAGTCCTTTACCGAAAGTTATCGTCTATGGACAGAGTCGAGACAATACAACTAATCAGTTCACACTTCGTGTGATTGTCTATGGATATGAGATCGAGATAATACAACAACAAGATAACTTGTATGATTGACTATGAATACAATATCGATACAATACGACAACGAAGTATGTTACTTGATAATAGGTTCGAACTTAACCAAACTCTATAGGATTACTATCAAGTAATGCGGAGTTAACGTTTGTGTATTTTACTTTCAATTATAATAAACAATTATAATTACAGAAATATAAAATTAAAGATAGAGCAAGATTTTGTTAATGAGGAAACTGCAAATGCAGAAAAACTCCGGGAACTAGTCCAGAATTGAATACTCCCAGAATTAAGCCTCTATACAAAATCTACACCAACTTCGTATAGTTGAGACCATGCAAATACCCCTAATTCACTTAGTTTCCACAGTATCCCTGCGGTTCCGACTTCGAAGGTCAAGCACTGGTACAATTCCTTTGGATCGTATTCCAAACAATAAAGGATCAACAAATCTGTTTGGTAACAACTCTTTTGATTCTTTCAAGATAAATATATCTCAAGTCATACACAAAGGCTTTTCCATTTAATTTAATAAACTCCTTTGTATTTTTAGATCAATCTATCAAATAACTACAAAAGTAGTTAAGTTTAGATCCGCAATCAATCAATGTAGATCTCAACGAGAAGCTATAAAGTGATGCTGATCTCACACAACTAATCAATCAAATAAATCCGATTATAGTTGGATCCCAGCCGATCAAGGTTTGCGCACACACAAAGATATGAGAACTAATAAAAAATCTTCTTCGTCTTCAAATCTTCTTTAATCTTCAATAAAAACATTCACAATACCACTTGAATCTCTTGTGATCAATCACACACAGAACAAAGTCTGTTAACAATGGATTATCACAAGATGTCTTTAGATCTATAAACAATTCTAAAGATCTTGTCGATACTTCAATCTAATTTGAAAGAAAAGAAGATTCTCAAGAATAAACAAACTAGGTGCAATCAAAGTTTCAACAACCGTTAGTCAATCAAATCAATCAAAAACTAATAACACTGCAATTATCTAGTTTCCCACCAACGGTACTCGTAGAGATTTTTGATCCCACAGAAGTCTTTAAACGAGTGGTCGTAAGAGATTTCACCTAATTAGGATACTTTCCTCTCCGAATAGAAAGATCCAATAAACAACAAGAAATGAAGTTTTCCTGGCTCTTAGTATATTTTGCTAGAAATCTAAATTTAGGTGTTTATAGACCAAGGATGTTTGGACACCAAGTAATTTCCCAAACCGAAAATATTTTCAAGATATGCAATGAATAACAAAATTTGATTTTCCTAATTCCAATAAATGCTTGTCCAAAATTTCCAAAATCTATCAATAGAAAAATCTCTAATTAGTAAATGCACATTACTAATTTTTATTCTCTAGAGATATGCATTTAATTGCTGGTAATTAAAGCATATAAAATAAAAAACCTTAATTAAAAGATTCTCAATTTATTTCGGCACAAGATCTCCTTGTGTACTAAGGAATATCTTTGAACTATATATGATAAGAGTTACTATATATGTTCAAAGTATGTTGACATCTCTTCACTGTAAATCCTTTATTCATATTTACATGGATTTATATTCTTGGAATCGGTTATACCACACTTCTAAAAAAGTTTAGAATTGGTTGACATTTATTCCAAGATAACTATGTGATTGATCAAATATCAAATCACATACATGGGTTCAATCGGTTCTACCAATCACTATGATTGGTTATATCTCAATATGGAAATATTTTTGATCGGTCACACAAGTTACCAGGACCGGTTACATCAGTTACCAGGATCTGTTACCATATTCCCATGGTATTGCTTGTGATTGGTCACAACAGTTACCAGGATCGGTTACACCAATTACCAGGACCGGTTACCAATTACAAGGATCGATTACACAATACTTTGTGATCGGTCACACTAATTACTAGGATCGGTTACACTAATTACTAGGATCGGTCACACCAATTACAAATATACCATCTCATGGTGATTACTTAGGATCAGTTACACCAATTAATAAAAACTATTCATACCAAATCATAAGTCAGGCATTGTGATTAATTATACCAAGATACATAACAAAGTTATCATCGGTTCTACCATCTCACACATATTGGTAATCCAAAGATTTGCAATGAATAGTTGTACCAATAAACCTAACGATTTCCCTTTCGATTCATAAAACTAGTTCATGAATGTACTTCCTTTAAATGAATGTAAAACATTACTTCCTAGGATGAAATCTTCATCATAACCCATTCACATAATCATAACTGTATATACAAGATTATGTTGATGTTATATCTACAAAGTTCAAAAGATAAGCGTTATACTTTGTAGTCTAATTCCCTAATACAATGATCATACAAATATGACCATGTCACATCACTAGAATATTATATATTATGTACAGTATATACAGCTTGGAAGTTATGTTTTCAACATAGCATGACTTGAAAGATATGTTAGGAATGAAACAGTTTAATTCAATATTACTAACCTCAAGAGGAAGGATTATGTCGTGGTTGTAGTTTGCTACTTATTCACATTCTTCAGGTCTTCGGAGTAATACCTGTATGTCTCAACATTCCTAGAATTTCTAGTATATCCTAAATGAAGTTGACTCTAGTATATAATCAAGAGACTTTAGATGCGTTTTGACACACTAAAATATGACAACCAAACTTGACATACCAATGCTTGGTGAGTTCCACTGAGCTATGCTCTAACAAATGAATTAAGTATGTCAAAATTAGATGATCACAAGTTATCTTCAGATATAAAACAGTTCTTAAGATCCCATCAATCCTTTGATCTAGCTTGAGTGACCTTTTGTTAGAAGAAAAGACTCTCAAGAATAATCAAACTAGGTGCAATCAAAGGTTCAACAACCGTTAATCAATCAAATCAATAATGTAAAACTAAAATAACAATACAATTATTTAGTTTCCCACCAGCGGTAACTTCTAGAGCTTCTTGATCCCACAGAGGTCTTTAAATGAGAGGATGTAAGAAATTTCGCCTAAGTAGGGTACTCTGCTTTCCGGAATAGTAGTAAAAGTAATACTTCAACTCCACCGGAAACAACAAAGATGAAGTTTGCCTGTCTAAGGATAGTTTGTAAAAGAACAAACTTCATAATTTATAGACCAAGGATGTTTGGAAAATAAGGAAATTCCAAAACTGAAAAGATTCTCAAGATATGCAATAAAGTACCTTATTTTGGTTTTTACATTTCCAAATAATATCCAACCTGTAATTCTGAAATATCTCATAGAAAATATCTAATATTAGTTTAGCACTTGACTAATATAGTTTTTCTAGAGATGTGTTTTGATTGCTGGAAAATCAAAACATATAAATCCGAAAATCTTAATTAAAAGATTCTCCAATATTTCGGTTTGGGATCACCTTGAGTATAAAGGAATATCTTTGAACAATCAATGATAAGAATTATGCACATGTTCTAGAAAACACAAACCCTAAAGTATATGTGAATATCGAAAATGGGTTTTGCTATTGGGATCGGTTCTACCATGACTCCTAACATAGGTTAAGATCGGTTCTACCATGACTCCCAATATAGGTTGGAATCAGTTCTACCTTGACTCCCAACAAAATCTAGGGTCAGTTCTATCTTGACTCCCAATATAGGTTAGGATCGGTTCTACCTTAACTTCAAACAAAATCTAGGATCGGTTCTACCATGTATCCCGAGATAAGTAAGGATCGACTCTACCTTGACTCTCAACATAAGTTAAGATTGTTTCTACCTTAATTCCCTCCTTAGGTACGAATTGGTCATCCGATAGATCTTCAAAGAAAACCAGACCAAAATACCTATTGATTTCCTTTCGATTACGAATATCTACTTCCTTAAACCAATGTCCTATGATGAAATCATACATATATTAAATATACTGTTAGAGAATTTCTCAGTCGAACTCGCATGCATTGCTATCTCAAGCATGTTTGTCAATATTAGTGATCAAAACTATACTTCTTGATTTATAGTTTACTTATGACTAAGTCTCGGTCTAGGATAGTTAAGTATAATTGAGCTCCAGACTCCATGGAGATTATCTTACGAAGACGAAGAACTACTCAAGGAACCAGTGGAACTTCATCCGAACAAAAAGGTATGTGGAGACTTGAACTTATCTAGCACTCAAAAGTCGTTTTATGTTTTACTCTTGAGACAATAGTCATATAAGTATGATAGTTTTCATACATACAAATTTGCTATTTAGAGCCGAGTTTACTCACCTATATTTTTCTCGAAATATGTATTGGTAAGCTTTCGCTTTATCCACCTTTCATCTTTACCCATGACGAAAGTCATGATGATGTTTCAATCTTGAAAATAGCTTTGATGACGATAGTCATTTCTTTATGTCTAACGAATATTATAACATTATAGAAGAATGTTTCAATGATTGAAATGTAGAGTTGAGATTACGTAACCACCTATGGATATAAGCATATATAGTATGTTCGCACATTAGTGTATAAGTCCATGTACCGGAAACCAAGTGTGTGCATATGTGTGCATGCGGTATTGGTGAAGGAGACAGGTTGGGTACGCGTACCCGTCACGTACTGGCGGAAGTTCTTGAACCGAGAATTTCTGCTGAGTTTGTAATTTGCAAACTAGTAAACCAGTCACCTTAGGTATGCGTACCCATGGAAGTTTTCGAACCGAAAATTTCTGCTGAGTTTGTAAACTCATATCCGGTAGCTAAGGTACGCATACCCGTACGCTTACCCAAGATGGTTATATTTTTCAAATCGGTTAGCTCATGAACTTAGACAATAAATCAATAAAATGCAATCTTTGCAAACCATGGCTATATTGTTCATGAATTGATTCGAGTGAATCAAACCGATTTTGTTTCAACTATGTCTATGTATAAAGATTTAAGCAATTGAACAACTCTTCATCAACTAGTTTTTTTGAGCCATTTGAACTAGTTGTGAAGAAGATGAATATGGTTGATATAAAAGTGCTCATATGGATAAACACTGGTTAACTATTTGTGAACCAACTAAGTGTACACATTTAGGTACGGTTACTCAAACCTAAATTAATACATTTCATTTGTGTGTGTGACAAGCTAAGTTTCGATCTAACGGTTGAAAGATATTAGCTTGGATAAATCAGGTTTTTCATCTGACGGTGAATATTGAATTCTTTGTTACCAAGGTAACTTAGATTGCAAACCCTGATTTGAAAACTAAATAAAAGAGACGTATATCAACTGGAAAAACTAATCCCCACACCTTATGTGTGATACTAGTTGGTTTGCTAGAGTCTATTCTCCTTTAACCGTAGGTTTCTTCTCGAGATCCTGTCGGTTAACGACTTAAATACTTCATTGGAATTGTGAAGCCAGACAAAACTACTTCTCTTATAGTTGAGCGATCTGATCTTGCTATTTTCTATCGTACGAGTTCAATTGAATAATTGGCTTGAGATTATAACTCTGATAGGGCAAGATAAAAAAAAATCACAAACATCTTCATATCATCGTTTGTGATATTGCAATATCTAGTTTCGCTACCATATGATTAAGATTATTGTGAGGTGATCAATAAATATAGGATGTTCTTCGGGAATATAAGTTCAAGTTATTGATTAGGTTTATCTGTGGGAGACAAATTTATCTATTATCGTACACTTTTCTGTGTGATACAGATTTGTTTATTAAAGTCTTCTACTTTGGATCGTAGAAACTCTTGGTTATGGGTGAGATCTGAAAAAGCGGGGGTCTAACAACCACACCCAATATTTCTCATAGCAATCTGTATGGAAAAACTCCAATATACTTTCTAGAGAATCAACTAAATATTTAGACTCAATCAATAGAAAAGTATATCAAAGAGTTTATATCTCTATCTCTCGATTTAAATCTTACTCAAGAAAACTGCGAGTCTAGATTAAATACAAGAGAGATAACTTGGATGGTACCAAAGACCAATATCCAAGTGTCAATCAATTTAAATCAATAACCAAAAGGTCGGATATTCTAATTGATTGAATAACACACAACCTGAATTATTTCAATTATATAACAAATATAATGCGGAAAAGAAATAACACAGACACCAGAGTTTTGTTACCGAGGAAACCGCAAATGTAGAAAAAATCGGGGACCAAGTACAGATTAAACATACACTGTATTAAGCCGCTACAGACACTAGCCTACTCCAAACTAACTTTGGTCTGGACTGTAATTGAACCCCAATCAATTTCACACTGATCCAAGGTACAGTTATGCTCCTACGTCTCTGATCCCAGTAGGATACTATGTACTTGATTCCCTTAGTTGATCTCACCCACAACTAAGAGTTGCTATTACCCAAAGTCAAAGACTTTAATAAACAAATTTGTATCACGCAGAAAAGTCTACAGTAATAGATAAATCCGTCTCCCACGAATATACCTACGAGTTTTGTTCCGTCTTTTGATAAATCAAGGTGAACATGAACCAATTGATAAACCGGATTTATATTCCCGAAGAACAACCTAGTATTATCAATCACCTCATAATAGTCTTAATCGACGCATCAAAAAAAGATATTATGGAATTACAAACAATGAGACGAAGATGATTGGGACTACTTTTTATCCTGCCTATCACAGATATAAATCTCAATCCAATTATTACAATTGTACTCATATGATAAAAATAGTAAGATCAGATAACACAACTATAAGAAAGTAGTATCAGCCTGGCTTCACAATCCCAATGAAGTCTTTAAGTCGTTAACCTGGTTTAGAAGAAGAAACCAAAGGTTCAATTGACTCTAGCTTAGCACAACTAGTATCACAAAGAATGTGTGGGGATTAGTTTCCCAATTGATAGAGTTCTCCCTTATATAGTCTTTCAAATCAGGGTTTGCAATCAATGTTAACTTGGTAACAAAGCAGTCAATATTCACCGTTAGATAAAACCTAATTAGATTCAAGCTAATATTTATCAACTGTTAGATCGAAAACATAGCTTGTTATACACAAATGAAATTCCCATTTGTAGGATTGAATAACCGTACCCAAACTTGTACATTAGTTGGTTCAACAATAGTTAACCAAATAGTTAACCATATGATAACTTTCATATCAACTATATGCTTCTTCACCATAACTAGTTCAAATAAACTAGTTAGAGAGTTGTTCAATTGCAAGGAAATCTCATGTACTATACAAGACACAATTGAAGCAAAAACTATTTGATTCACTCGAATCGGTTCATGAACTATATAGCCATGGTTTGTAATTGCATTCCTTAGTTTATAAATATAAGTTCACAAACATCGGTTTTAGACATAGCCTACTCAAGTTTGTGGACTGGGTTCGCGAACTTAAGTTCCCGGATGGAGTTCAAAAACTTCAGCAGAAATTCTCAAGTTTGAGAACTTCGCCAGTTTGCGGACTGGTTTCGCGGACTTAGCTCACTCACTTCTCCATTTTCACTTGATCAACAATGTTTGCAAACTTTGGTTCAAATAATAAGGATTCATACGTATATGTGTTTCCACAACAATGCTTATATCCTCCAATGGTTATATAGCCTAAACTCTTATTTTAATTATTGAAACATTCTCAGAGGACATTATATAGTTGTTATTCACAAACCATTTTCGTCAGAGAAATTTCCAAAGTGATTGAAACTTAACATGACTTTCGTCACTAGCTAAAGATGAACATGGCTAAATTAAAATCTTTACCAACATATATTTCGAGAAATATATAGGCGAGGTATACTCGGCTCGAAATACCGAATGTGTATAATCTAGGACTATATAATAAAATGAATTTTGTCTCAAGATAGGAGATAAATAGACTTTTGAGTGATAGATAAGTTCAAGTCTCCACACCTTTTAGTCGATGAATATCCACCAGTTCCTTGAGTAGTCCTTCGTCTTATATGATGATTGTCATGGAGTTCTTGAGCTCAACTACACTTTATATCCTAGTCCGATACCTTAGCTACAGTAGACTAGAAATCAAGACTTATAGTTTTGATCACTAACATTGATAAATATGCTTGAGATAGAAACGCATGCGAGTTCGACTGAGTAATGATCTAACAAGATCAGCTAAGGGAATCAAGTGCGTAGTATCCTGCTAGGATCAGAGACGTAAGGAGCGCAAATGTACCTTGAATCAGTGTGATATTGATTAGGGTTCAACTACAGTCCAGACCGAAGTTATTTTATAGTAGGCTAGTGTCTGTAGTGGTTTAATACAATATGGTGTTCAACCTGGACTAGGTACCGGGGTTTTTCTGCATTTTAGGTTTCCTCGTTAACAAAATTTCTGGTGTCTATGTTATTTCTATTCCGCATTATATTTTGTTATATAATTTAAATATCACAGGTTGTGCGCTGTATCGATCAATTGTGAAATCCAACCTTTGGTTGTTGATTGGAAATTGATTGATCCTTGGATATTGGTCTTTGGTACCATCCAAGTTTATATCTCTTGTATTTGATAAAGACTCGCATATTTCTATTGTTTGAGTATAGATCAAATCGAGAGATAGAGATATTAACTCCTTGATATACTTTTTATTAAGATTGAGTCTGACTGTCTAGTTGATTCTCTTAAAAGTATATTAGAGTTAGTCCATACAGATTGCTAATAAAAATATTGGGTGAGGTTGTTAGACCCCCGCTTTTTTAATTGGTATCAGAGCAGGCAAACACCCTAAACCCTTAGAATTTTGTGTTTGTCCGATCCAAAAAAGTCTATCCCTATGGGAAATCTTGTTGGGAGGCTTGCTCATGGCATATGTAACGCACACCAGAGTTCCTTAAAGATTTTTTAGAGATTATTCTATAGAACTCCTGTCTCTCATGACACTAGTACAAATATGGGCTTTGGTGACAGTTCGTAATTCACAACCATGACAGTTGATGAACGAACTGTCACAAAAGAGATATATCTGCGAAATATGCAACACTTTTATAACAAAACTCACACAAATAGTGGCAAATAACAGTGACAGTTTTGAAACTGTTACTAAATAAGTATATTATGACAGTTCTTGTAAACAAATGTTGTCATACATTGGGCTAGAATAACAGTTATAAACGGTTACTGTTCCCAAGCTATGGTAACTGCTCTATATAGAAACTGTTGTGAAATAGTGAAGTTATATATACCAGTTCTTTTATTTACCGCCGCATGCATTTATAACAACAGTTTTGAACCAAAACTGCTACTATCCCCATAATCTACCTTCCGATGTGGTTGGTTCGAGTCCTTGGCCATTTGTTTACGAGTAGTGGGTCTTTGTTGCGTGGGTTCTCTAGTTCCTAGATAGTAGCATGGTGTTATCTTGACACGTTTTACAGAAAAACAAGCAAACGGATACCATAAGGACACCTACACTTCTCTCCTTGATTAAGTTGTGGAAAAGAGGTAAAGAGAAGGACCCAAAGAGAAAAGGGGTTTTTATTTCCTCATAAGTTTTTAGATCTATTATTCTGTATGCTTTCTCTTTCTTAGAATTTATTTTTCAGAGATAAATATTTCGAACTACAAGTTGTAGTGATCTTTTAGCCCCAATCAAATCTAGGGTTTCATAATAATTTAAAAATAGCGAATTATGAGAACGAATCTATCGGTGATTTCATGTAAAAGAGGCTAATGCTGATGGTGATAACTGTAGTTGCCAGAAAAGGTGGTGATTCGTGTATCCCTTTGAAAATTTATTTAGGGGAGGAAGAGAGTCGGAGAGAAGTCAAGAAGAAGAAATGGCCGTAGCACTTCCAAGAACTAGAACTATTAGTCTACCTATTGACAAGGGAAAGTCCTTCTTCTACTTCTTTAATTTTAGTTTTGTGAAATTTTTCCTATGAATAATGGTTTTCTGTTATTTCATTTTAATAGTTCCTTAATCAAGTATGATTTCATCAAATTGGGTGACTGCGTGTCTCATATAGTTGGTTCCTTTTGATCCTATAGGAATTTTGTTGGGTATTTGGGCTAAGAATGATGCCCGATTTTTAGATAGATGATTGGGTTGAAAATTAGTTTTTTATGGACTAATGATAATACTATAATTTCTTCAATTTGTGCTTTGAGATCAAGATACTCTATGTTGGTTTGGTAAGTAATTAGAGATTAAGTGATGAAATTTATGGATGACCTCAGGGGCGAAGCCAGCTTTTGAGAATTGGGTGGGCAAGTTATAAATTGGTGGACATTTAAGGGGGTGCACAATGGTTAAAAATGGGTAAACTAGGCTAAAATTTGAAAATTTTGGCTTGGAAACCAGATGGGCTGGGTGGGAAATTACACACCCACCCTTCCATGTGGCTCCGCCCCTGGATGACCTTAATTTAATCACGATATATAATGTCTATTAACTTCTCAATCTCGAAATTCTTATTTCCCTAAAAAGGGGATAGTAAAATTATCAAACTTGTAACCAGATTAGATGAACTAATCAACATGGGTTATACTAATCCCATTTTTTCGTTCGTAGTGGAACCCCTAATTTATTTTTATTTTTTTTACCATGTTTTCTTTCCCCAAATTTTTTGATTCCAAATTTTCAATGTTAACCTAATATATTCCTTCTAATCTATAAAAAAAAGGTATTGGTTTTGAGTTAAACATATGAAAAGAATTTGTTTTGTAGGATTTTTGTAATGGTGTCGATACAAGTAATTGGTCCAGGGATTTGTACTAAAAACTTATTGCCTTCATTTGATAGACTTGGTAGATCCATTTTTAAGTTTTCAATTTCGTTAAAGGATAGTGCTTAGTTACAGGTCAAGTTGTTACTTTTGCTCCGTCTAAGGTATTGTATTAATCATCTGTTTTTACTTTTGCACTCTTAAATTGAGTGAAAGTGATTCATTATGGGTTTTAGTTAGTATTTGGATAAGATTAGTTCTAGCTTTTAGTCTTCCTGCACTCTTAAACTGACTGAAATTATTTTCAATTCCATAATAAGCTTTGATTCATAGGGTATAGATTACTGCTACCATAGATGTGGGTAAGACTGCTGCATATACATTTTTTAACACGGAATCTCATTTTTATAGAATTTTTCTGTTGCAATATTGCTTTTTGTTAAATTAATTTTCCAATTAGTTTTGTAAGTGCTAGTGGATAATCATCTATTAAGCCGGAAATTTCATAAGTTGAATTGCATGTTTGGACACCCAATATGCATGTGCTTATATTTAAGATGCTGCAGAAGTCAACAATATTGTTTCATACTTAGCTTTGCAGTTTGTGAAGGCTTAGTAGAAGTTTTAAGATGCTTATTGTGATGTAGAATGACTGAGAGTAACCGTTTCATTAGTTTTCATTATTGTCTTAGTGCCAATAAACTGATGAACAAATGGTTTCCCTTAGTGTTGAATTAGGTTAAAGAGAACTGAAAGCAGGTGAACTTATTCGACTGTACCTGTTATTTCATTTGCTGGGAGTGAATTTTATTCAGGGTGAAATACATGGTACACTGAAACTGAATGTTCTTTATCCTCTTAGGCTGGCGAATACGTATGCTATGACCAATAGTAATAATGAATTAGGGGATTATAAATCATATTTTTCATTCAAGATAATGTATTTTTTCCTGTAACTAGGATTGTATTTTCTATTTCTATAGATGTTAAGAATTTGGTTCTGTGACATGATCACCTGTTGTGTATTTGTCCACAGACAGAAGTTACTCGGAGGCTAAGAAACGACATGCTGGTTTTATTCATCAGGAATATAACGAAAAAAATTTAGGTGATTAGCGATCTTGTATTTATAGTCCTGATATATTGTTGCTCCATTTATTTATATCTATTAGAGAAAGTCTTATGGTGGAATCCATCCATCTTCCATCTTCCATGCCACCTCAGCATTTGGAACCGTGGATGGAAGCGCAAGTTTAATGGTGGAACATACAAAACGCTATTAAGAATAGCGCAAAACGCTAATATTAATAGCGCTACAAAACGCTATTGTTAATAGCGCTTGACTCAAATCAACGGTCAAAACGCTAATGTTAATAGCGTTTTACGCCGATGTTAATAGCGCTGAGCGCTAATAAGATTTACGTTTTTTGAGTTATCTATACAGAAGAAACATGGGTTGTCTTCCATGTTCTTCTTCTTCACACAAGTCTCCTCTCCTCTTCTTCTTCTTCTTCTTCTCACCTAAAAAAACCCCAAATCCCACCCCATTTTTTTTCCTCCAATAAGAAAATCATTGAATCGGTGAGAAAGAAAGTTGGATTATCAAGAAGGTCATTGAATCACGTAAACAAAGTAAGCATCTTTATATAATTTGAGAATTAGGGGTTTAATTTTGAAATTAGGGTTCATTGAGTTCTACTTTTAATTTGAGAATTAGGGGCTTTTATTGAGTTTTACTGTTAATTTGAGAATAGGTTTCAACTGGGTTCTTCCCCAAATTGAAAATTAGGGTTTCAATTCTTGTATTTGGGTTATTTATTTGGGTTATATGTTGGGTCTAACTCCAACTATGGTTGATTCTTGATGCAGGTACCTTATTCAAAATGAATGATCTTATTATGACCAAATCATTTACAAACTAGGAATACTTCAATTTCTTAATTTGATTGAGAATACAAAAGAAGGTTAGCTGATTTGTAATTTTTTTTAATATTGCTTACATAATTTGATATTGTTTACATAATATTATTTAATGACATGAAACTTAGCTTATGGTAACATAGTTTCAAGAGGTTAGAGAACAATTACCATGTTTTGACATGAAACTTAGGGTAACATAGACATCAAATTACCATGGTTTAGTTTATGAAAACAATTTTAGTGCATTGTGTGACTATGTTGTTTTTATTTGATGATTTTATATAGATTATGGATGTGTATATGATGTTGAGTTCAAAAGAATCGGATGACAAACATGTATCTACAAGTATAGACCTATTTGATACACAACATGATATCACGTTTAGAAGTAATCTAGAAGACCTTGAGGATTTACATAGTCGTGTGGTGGTTCATGAAAATGCTAGTCTTGTTCTTCAAAATTCCGGCCTTGCTAGATTTTTTGAAATTAGAATTAAGAGAGCTGATCAGCAACTAGCTTATGCAATCATTGAGAGGTGGTGGTATAGTACCAATTCGTTTCATTTCCCAAACTTCGAAATTGGCTTCACTCCTTTAGACTTTGTTCACTTAACTGGAATTCCTATTGGAAATGGTCGTAGAAGACTGGAACACGCCAATATAAGTAAATGGAAAAGTAGAGTAAATCAGCAGCTAGAGAATACCTACTTTGGACCTTTGCATGGGATTGCACACTACAACAAGGACTCACCTAATTTTCCTATTAGTTTCCTCGCAACCTATATCAAGAAAAATCCAATTAATGATGAAAATTGGGAGATTGTGACTCGATACTTCTTATTATGGGTGATTTCAAAGGTTTTATTGGCACGTTCCACTACACGAGCAAGAAAAGGTTGGATCATTTCCTTGCGTAATTTGAATGAGATTAGTAATTATGATTGGGGTTCGGCTTGTTTTAGTTACTTGTATAGTAGCATGAATTATGTTGTTAGGGGTGGAAAAAACATGTGTGGAATGGCGATGGTTTTAGAATATTGGTTTTACATATATTTTCGTCCTTTGACACCTTTTATCAAAGAAGGTGTAGCGAATGATGTATGGCCTGCAATTATGATATTCAATAAAGATAGTCTAGTGAAGTTGCAAAGGGGTACTTCCAAACATTCTCTTCATACAGCTCGCCAACAAAATGAGTTGAGGACAATTGTTGGAACGCAATGGCAACCATGGTCTACTAGTATGTATAGAGATCATCCTGATATAGTGCATGCTCGTGAAATCTCCAATCAAAGAGTGGCTTTCTATAATACGAAAAGCGCTACTAGTATCATGTATCTTGGTGAACGGTTTTTAAGGCAAACAAGGGGATTCATAACAATTCCAAGAAGTCCACGTGAACGTTTGGAAGACCTTCCTGCCCCCCATGATCCTATTGATGTGGTTGAAGGACGAGACTATAAGCATGTTGATGAGAGCATGTATGTGTGGTGTTGGAAGCAACAATCTATTGGATTTTTGCTCCCAAAAATATATCGTCAAGAAAACAAAGACGAAGTTGGAGCTGCAAGTACTCAAGATCCGACATTTCTGGTGAATCAGGTCCCCCCAATACATCCATCACGGTATAAGTATGACAACGTCTCACAAGCTTCACCTGAATTTCCAAGAGTTTCTTTCTGTACCGTACGTTCAGACAGTGAAGGCAACCGTGTTGAAGTGCCTTCGCAAGCACCCGATCCTCCTCCATTTACGTATAATGTTAATTGGGGAACAAGGGTTAGTAATTTTTGGTTTTGACTCCTTCAATTATTTTGTTTGCCATATTATTATTATTTTCTTTACACATTAAAAGTATTTGAGTATATTTTCTATGTTGGTGTTTCTTTTCAGCAGAAATGGAAAGATGTAGCGCACAAGTTTGCTATGTTAAATTTTGCAAAGGACCAGTATTGGTTTGAAATAGATCGTGCACATGCTCTTAGCCGTTGATAGCACAGATGATTATGTCCGTATGGGAGCGCCGACCATCTATATGTATGTGAAGAGGTTTACCAGAGCAATTGTTCGCCGATTTGGTCCAAGGTACATGCGACTTCCTACAAGAGAAGACACAGAAAGATTATTGGCAGAAAATGCGGCTAGAAGGTTTCCTGGGATGCTTGGAAGTGTTGATTGTATGCATTTTCGGTGGAAGAATTGTCCAACAGCATGGGCAGGTACATTCCGTGGGGATGAGAAAAAACCTACCATGATATTAGAAGCCGTGGCATCATATGATAGGTGGTTTTGGCATGGTTTCTTTGGAACGCCAGGGTCGAATAACGACTTGAACATCTTGGCTCAATCTCCACTTTTTGATAAGATGGTTAATGGTTTAGCTGATCCTTGTAATTACCGCATCAATGGCCATAGCTATGACAAGGGTTACTACTTGGAGGATAATATATATCCACGATTGTCTTGTATTGTGCAATCATTCAAAGTTCTTCTTCCAAATTGGCCAGCTAATACGTTGTTCAATAGATACCAACAAGCGGAGAGAAAGGATGTTGAAAGGGCTTTTGGAACTCTCCAAAACAAGTTCCAAATAACAAAAAAGCCAGAATTTTACTGGGATAGGGATGATATAAACTTTATTATCAAGGCTTGTTTGATTTTGCATAACATGGTCATTGAGAATGAAAGACGTAACTTAGATTAGGGTCAAGTCGTGAACGAACCAATATGGCAGGTTACTGGAATGCTAAGGTCATACCACGAGTTAAGGAATGATGAAGCATATCTCCAACTCCGCAATGATCTTGTTCAACACATTTGGATACGACATGGACTAGGTCTCAGAGATGGTGAAATGCCACCAGAATCTCCCCCTCCGCCACCAGATAATCTTGACGGTTCGGATGGTGAATTCGATCCTACCGATGTTTACCCACCAGAACAACTTTAGTCTTTTTTCGTAAGATTTCGAATGAACTTTCAGTATGTAAGCAACTTGGTTGCAATCCTATGATTTCTAGATTTTAAAATTAAGAAACATTAAGATTTTCCTTGTATTATTTATGGCTTTCATTGTTTTCAAAGGAGAAGAAAAAAAAATTAAGTATGGATTTTGAAAAGAGAAGAAAAAAAACAAAGTGTGGAACTTGAGAAATTGGGTTAGTTTATGGATGTTTTTCAATAAAAGCGCTAATAAGAATAGCACCAAACGCTATTAAGAATTGCGTTTCTTTTCTAACCATTAGATCTTTAACGGCTCCTTCTAATCAACGACTCACAAATAAACGCCATTAAGATTTGCATTTCAACGGCTAGTTTTTTGAATTCGAAATTTTCCCTATAAATTGAACACTTCTCAGCTAAGACCAAAACCTTTCAATCTCTAGATTTTTTTCCCCATCTTCTTAAAATTCATTGCAATTCATTACAAAACTTTTCAAACTCTAGACCTTTCTAACCAAAATTCATGGCAAAATATTCTACAACGGAAGATGTTGCAATCACCAAGTCTTGGATAAGCATTACACTTGATGGTGTTGCTGGAGTTGATCAAAGATCAAACCAGTTTTAGGAGCGGGTATTCGATACCTATGTAAGCAGCTTCGGGAATAATTATGATAGGACTGTTCATAAGTTGCAGAATAGATTTGGTACCTTGAAAAAAGATGTCAAAAAGTGGGTTGGTATCTTAAGAAATTTGCATAGAAACAATGCAAGCGGAATTGGAATTGATGATCTTGTAAGTTTTATTAAGATTTCTTAATATATATCATTTTATGTTATTGAAGGATTTCTAACTTGGGTTTTTGTTTGTTTTTTGTAGGAGAGTAATGCTAGATCGGAATATAGTAAGATTAGCAAGGGAAGACCTTTTAGAAATGAAGAGTTGTACAAACTTTTCAAAGCCCATGTTCCCGGATACAATCCCGAAGAAGTTGATCCTACCCAAAATGAGGAAGATGAATTGGAGGCTCCTAGTGTTAATGCTTCAACAAGTAGTGCTCCGGCAAGAAGCGACCCAAGATGGCATGAAGAGGATGGCCCTCGTCGACCAACGGGAAAAAGGGCTCAACAAAGGGAAGCTTTGGATCTATCGGCCATCAACGACGGAACCGACCGCATTTTGAAACATTTTAGTGAAGAGAATGCAAAGAAGACGGCAAGGTTGGATGGACAAGAAGCATATTTATTAACCGTTGCAGAGACAAAGAATAAATCCTTGGATTTAGCTTTGGGGAAACATGAACTCGAAGTGTTGGATGTGGTGGTTGAGACCTTGCCGGAATGGAAGCAGCAATTTATGTTGGATAAACAAAATAAGATTTTGGAAAAACATGGTTATCCTCCTAGTACACTTGGTTATTATCCTAACACTAGCAATGTTCGTCATTTCAATATATGAAACCATGTAGCTTATGGAACTATGTAGCTTCAATGATGTTTTTTTCCTTTTTTTTTTCAATTTGATGTAGTGGAATCAATGTAGTTAAAGTATTTTAGTATCAATCAAGTATCAATTTTATTCAATTTCATTCAATTTCATTCAATTTTATCTTCTTCAATTTCATTCAAGAGGAAAAAATGGGAGACTAGAAAAAAAAAACAAATGGGAGAAGGGTTCTGGATGTTTTTTCTGATTTGCGCAATTAAGATTGGCGTTTGGCGTAAATAATAATGGCGCTTAACGCTAATATCAATTGCGTTTTATTTTGCACCATTGGATTCCCAACGGATCCTTCTAATCAACGGCTCAGAAAAAGGCGCCAATAAGAACGACGCTTAACGCTATTCTTAATAGTGTTTCAACGGTCAGATTTTCAAAATTGAAATTTGTCCATAAATTGGCTTCCTCAACCCAAATCAAAACCATCCCATCTCTCCTGATTTTATATTTTTAATTCCAAATCTTCTTTCAATCAGGTGCAAGTATGGCATACACTGCAAATGAAGATGTTGCAATCACCAAAGCTTGGATGGGAATTAGTCTCCAACCGATTGTTGAACAAAATCAAGGAGTCCACATTTACTGGGAAAGGGTGCTTCGAGCCTTTGTAGAAGAAGCGGGTGGTAATGAAAACGGAAGAACAAGACAAAGTATTCAAAATAGGTGGTCTTTGATGAAAAAGCAAACCAAAGTTTACATGGGTTTCATACAATCAATTTATGCAAATATGCCCGGAGGAGGATGGACGTTAGAAGAAGTTGTAAGTATTATTCAATGAAACCTCTTATTTTCAATTATCTACATATTTTGAATTTTCTAAATGAGATTATGTTTATTTATTTTGTAGGAGGCACATGCTAAAACTCTATATTCTCAACAAAACAACAAAGATTTTGCATTTGAGCATGTGTACCAAATTCTTAAGAGCCATCCCGCTTTCGGAAATTAAATATTATGATCTTACTGATGATGAAGTTTGACAATGAAAATCGGATCATGTTAAATTCTAAATATTAGTTATTTCAACCCATGTAATGTTGCTTTTAATTATTTTTTCAATTCATGTAACTTAATCTATGAAATGAAAATTAGCTAATTTAAATCCTGTTTTAATTTCAAATTTTATAAATTTTGTTTTGTATTTTTAAAGTTTTTTTATTTTCATTTTAGTGAAGAAACGGGAGTGATGTGAGAATGGTGTAAGAAAAATAAATAAATAGAAACACAATTGTTAATAGCGTAAAACGCTAATGTTAATGGCGCTGAACGCCAATCTTATTAGCGCTCTGGAAACGCCAATATGAATGGCGCTCAACGGCAATCTTAATAGCGCTTGATGATGAGTGCTAAATATTGCATATTCATACACCTTTTCATTGGCACTTAACTCATCTTTCGTGCTTTAAAATCATATATTACCCCAAATTCTGCATTTTTACCATTTTCAAGAATAAATATTAGTATTAATTAATTTTATATTTTTAACTACTAAATAAAGCTTGGAAGAATTGAGAATCCAAAAGAGCAGAAAACTGGACCGTTCGATCGATTCTAGGAGCTGCATCCAAATTAGAAGCGTCCGCCTCACACCACAGTTTGTCTACCCCTTCACCTAGACGGGCATCAACCAAATCGCCCCTAAACCATTTTTCTAATCCTTTCTCCATCACGCCCGACAACACTACCATCATCTTTCCAAAACCCATAATTTCTCCACTACACTAGACAACCCCCACCTCACTCATCATTCTCTTTTTCCTCATTCAATTAAACTAAACTAAACATCATCTGATGGGAGGAATTCAACAACACGTTGGGGGAAGAAAGGGACATCAAGACGACAAGAAAGTGGAAAGAAGAGTGAAAGTGGAAATAAGAGGAGAACGTGTGTGGGGAAGGAAGAACGAGCGTGGTGAAAGAAGTGACAACAAGAAGACAAAAGAAGACGGCGTGCGTGGGAGGAAGAAATAAAGTGTAAAGAAAATAAGAAAGTAGGCGTGAAAGAAGACAAAAGGGAGAGACGTTGGGGGAAGAAAAGGACAAAAGAAAGTGTAAAGAAAGAGAAGACGTGAGAGTGAGAAGAGAAGCTGCGTGGGAAGAATAGAGGAAAGAGAAGAAAGTGTTAGGAATTCGAAGAGACAAAGCATGAAGAATATTTCACATGCGCCGAAAGTGAAGCATCCAACGAATGTGTCTGATGGGAGGTGCACGCTGTGTCGGTTATTTCATCCTATAAATACGTTCGAATTCTTCGCTCATGAGGGAGACCCGGCTTAGGGGTTCTCAGACATTATATTTTCTGTTTTAATTTCATTTATCATGTTCTAAAACTCTCTGCTAGAGTTTAGATGAAACTCTAGCCTACTGATATGTTATTTATACTTTGTGTGTGTTCTTGAATGTTCAAAATGATTTAGAGATCGAATTTAATCCAAGTTTATCAAAATTTTGCTCTCACAATGTATGCCATGTATCCATTGTAGTTAGAATACCACTGTGTTGATTATGCTGCAACTTATGCTTAAAAATATTATTGATCCTTGGATTAGTTGTGCTTTAATAAGACAGGTAATGCTTTGGAGAAATACTTTAGTTGTGATTAATTTATCCATCGGAGAAACACCTTATATATACGGTAGACTTGAATCATTGTGAAGCACAAGAATAGCATCATAAGTTAAATGCATATTGTAGTTAGTGGTGGATTTGAAAGCTCTAGTATCCATATCCTCATTGTGTTATTTGCATCTTTTACTTTTATTATTTCAGTTACTTGAAAATTATCTCGTCGTATCGATACCAAAAATATTGTGTTACTCTTATTTGAATCATTTTAGTAATATTTTGGAATCACTTCTACACCCACCAAGTCTCTGTGGTTCGACCTGTGCTTGCCCTGTGTTGCTTGTCGACACTGTGCACTTGCAGTTTATACATAGTAGTAGGTATCTTTCCGAGCCTACCACTTGACTTACGTTATTTTTATTAGCGTTGAGCGCCATTTATATTGGCATTTCTTGTCCTCTACCACGCTATTGTTATTGGCGTTCAGCGCTATTCTTATTCGCGTTTTTGCTGGATTCCACGCAACATTCCACCAAACCATGGAACCTTGCTTGGATTTTGTGTGGAAAACACTAACTTGGAAGCCATTAGACTTGACATTCCATGAATTTTCCACACTTGGAATAGCATGGATTCCACCATAAGACTTTCTCTTACAGCTGTAAACCTTTTGCTTAACTTAGTTTTTCCATATGACTTGTTTGGAATGTGCCAAGTGAATATCTGATTCACTTGCTTACGTGATTCACTTGTTACTTGAGGATCCAGGGAGTTGGTTTTATAATAGTGGGAATTGGATAATTACCCCTCCTATTGAAAAACCTTCACAAACACCCTTAAGACGTTTACAAATACCCCTCCGTACTTTAGAAGAAAAATTATTTTGTTGATAATTACCTAAACACCCTCCTTGTATTAGTAAAGAGATGAAACAGTCAATGCTCTTCTATTTTAATTTCAGATATGAAAAATAATTCTCTCTCTTTTATATCCTCCTAGTTCTGCACACCACCACCCGCCTCCTCCACCGCCTCCGTCGCAAGATTGAAAAAAAAAATTAAACCTAGAGAGAATCGACAGAAAAAAATATTTAAACATAGATAGAATCAATATCGTGTGTGTGAGAGAGGGAGAGACCAGATTTGTTTGCTGCAACTTCTCAAATCTCAATCTCATCAAATCTCTCTCATCTCTTCAAATTCATCTTCATTATTTCCCTTACCATCGTATCAACCCATGAGAAGCCAACAATAACTTTAATATATATATTTCCGTTCTTCTCAAAAATTGATTAGTTCCCATTTTAACCAAAACCTAAAACAGAATCTCCATCAAAATCATAAAATTATTCATTCCAATTTGAACCATAACCTGGTATCATTAGTTCTAGTTTCAAAAATCGCCAAAAATCAGTTCGTCATGAGAAATAAGCCCTAACTATTTCAGGTTTCAGATCGATGAAGATTGAAGAATTCTTTTCCTTTTCTCCTTTCTGGGCATACGGTGCTTTCATCTTTTTCTTGCTCTATCTTCTCTTATTGTACTGTTACAAGTACAAATCACTTGCTTTCTATCGAATTACTACAGGAACTACTTGTTTAATTTTTGTTTGTAAAGATGGAATTTGTGTTGCCGCGGATGTCTTATCCACTAGGTATGATAAAAATAGCAAAATGTATGTACCTATAGAAGAACGTGAAAAGAAAGTCTTCAGGTTACACTTTGAGGTTTTTTCTATATTTTGTGGAGATTGGGTGATACTGGATGAACTGCTTTCGTTTCTCGATACTAAGGTAGAATTTACCAATTATTTTTAATTACCAATTAAAGTTATTGTTGGCATAAAGTTATGCATTTTTATTAGGGTGGCAATAAGGTTTATACCTTGCTGTTTTAGAGTTGAATTTGAATTTATGGGTGTTTATATTTCTCCTGTGTATGTGTGATTTAATTGAGTCCAATATTTCTACTCTTACAATAGAAATTGACCTTAGTTTAGGGAGTCAACAACCAATGTTTGTGTATCAACAATGGAAAAATGGAATCAACAACCAAATTTGTGTATCAACAATAGAAATTGATCTTAGTGTAAGGAGTCAACAACAATATTTGTGAACAAACAATATAAATTGACCTTAGTTTAGGGAGTCAACAACCAATGTTTGTGTATCAACAATGGAAAAATGGAAACAACAACCAATATTTGTATATCAACAATAGAAATTGATCTTAGTGTAAGGAGTCAACAACAAATATTTGTGTATCAACAATAAAAATTGATCTTAGTTTAGGGAGTCAACAACCAATGTTTGTGTATCAACAATGGAAAAATGGAATCAACAACAAATATTGTGTATCAACAATAGAAATTGACCTTAGTTTAGGGAGTCAACAACCAATGTTTTTGTATCAACAATAGAAATTGACCTTAGTTTAGGGAGTCAACAACCAATATTTTTGTATCAACAATAGAAAAATGGAATCAACAATCAAATTTAACAAATATTTTTTGAAATTTTGATTTTTTGGATCAACTTCAGTTGTTGACAACTAATATCGGCGGCGGGGGTGGCGGCAGCGGTGGTGGCGGCGGCGTCAACAACGGTGGTGGTGTGTGACGGTGGTGGAATATTATTGGTGGTTGTATTTAGTCAGTAGTGGTGGTGGCAGAGTGGTGGTGGCGTGGTGGTGGTGGCGGAGTGGTTGTGGTGGCAGAGTGGTGGTGGTGACGGAGTGGTGGTGGTGGTGGAGTGGTGGTGGCGGCGTTGCTGTTGGTGGATGTAAAATAATAGATTTTTTTAATGGATAAAATATTTAAATGGAAAAAAATATTGTAAGTGAGGGTATTAAGGTAATCTGTTTTTTAAGGGATAAGATATTTAAATGATATGGGTATTTATATTGTTGTATAAGGGTATATTTATTGCGTGTCAAAACTAGGGGTATTTAATAAATATACCCTTTATAATATGTAGTGCCAGTTAGCTTGATAGATTCACTAATGGGGCACAAAACCTTAAAAGCCACTGCGAATGAGGGAACAGGTTTTTCTTATTTGCATTCGGGATTATTTGTTTTTGCACTACATTCACTGATCAAAGTAATTCTTTAGTCGAAATAAATCTTGTTACTTGATTGTTTGCAGTTTCTCGTGCTTTCGGTAAATTTATATTTGATTTTACTTTTAGTCTTATTTTATTTTCATACTGAAGTTTCTTATCGATTTATTAATTTTCAAGGTGGATAGAGGCGGGTTTGCATCGGAACAGTAATTATATCCAAAATCATCTTCTAGACTTAATAAACGTGAAGGTGAAGTGCCCCTCCAGTTTTCAGCACTAGAAGAAGGTTGACTGCCTCGCCATTAGTGAGAATTTACTGAACTTATTTAGAAGAAATATTTTTTGCTAAACTTTATAGGAAATACATTTTTATTTGGATGACTTAGTTTTATGGGTTCCAATGGTGTGTCCAGGTATGATCGGCCATCTATGCTATGGGTTTTCCCCATCAAAGCAAGGAACTTTCCAAGGTATGCTTACTTTGAGTGTATTTCCACAAATTCAGAAACAACTCTCTTTTTTAAAAATGAGTTCAGTGGGCCTTGTAAAACTATTGTTACTGTTTCATGCCTGCTCGTGTTATGTTTATGTAGAAAAATAATTCGAGTAGGAATGATTAACTGCATAAAATTCATCTGTGTTATTCAAATCTCTTATGACCTCTTCAATGAGGTTATCTGGAAAATATTTCTCATCTCATTCTCATCATTCATATTTTGTCTACAGGTCAAATTTGTTGTTTTTCATACTCACTTGATGCTAGTGATTTATTATCTCTTTTATGTCCATGTTTTAATCAGATTAATTTCTTTTGCCGATGTGTCAACAACTTAAGATAATATACCCAAGCCATGTCGTTGACTTCTTTTTGCGCAACGCATATCTAATCTTTTGCAATACCCATCAGTCAACAAATCATACACATGGAGTCGACAATTGTGGTTCCTCTATATACAATTGTTCCACTTTGTTATTGATGATCATCCAAGTCAGGGGTCATGTTACTGCAATAGATGCTGAACCAGAAAATTGGGGTTCATGTTACTACAATATATTTAATTATGAAAATTTGTGTACTGACAAGAGTTTTCGAAGTTCTGTCTGTTGACTATGTTGCTTGAAGTTCTATATTTTTAGTTGCTTATTTTCTTGCTCACACTATCTATCCAATGACAACTACGTTCTTTGATCTATCAAGATTGTTCAGAGATATGCAGGGGGTATTTTGTAGGCACTTTCCTTTCAAGCATTTTGGAGGCACTTCCCCATGTATCTTTTTGAAGCTATTCTGCATTGGTCAAGTGTATGGTGTAAACTTTAGTATTTAGTTATTGGTGGAAACATTCTGCAGAAATTTGAAAGCCTGAGGTGGCTACTGAATTGATTATCCTTTAATTCCATGGTACAAAATTTCAGCTTGGATTGGTTGTTGAAAGCATCAAAACTAATTTGTCCGTAAAGAGAAGGTTGGCGTGTGAGTACAGACAACTAGTTATTATTCTAAGGTGTGTGTCTTAGTATCTGCATATGTTGTTAATCACTACATTCATACATTTTGTAAGTGGTAATTGACACTGCTTCTATCGTGTCATAAGTGAAATTTTTTTATTCCCCGTGAATATGCTTGGATTGTTAACCTGGATTCTTTGTAGGATGATTATGCAGTTATATAGTTTAAGTAGAATACGATCAAGAAGTGTGTGCTGACCAGGCTAATTCATGCATGTCTTCAAGTTCCTGTTAGCTGTCTTGTTCAAGAAGTATTGCTTTGGGATTGACTTTGCTGTGGGAATCTCCTTGTGAAGGATCCTTGTATCTTGTAGGGATCTTGTCATGATCTTACATTGTTTGATTTTATTAGGCCGACCGAGCGAAACGAGGGAGGACTCTATATATGGTGACTTTGTGTCAATGTGAAGCATGATTTTTTTTCCAATTTGACACAAAAAGATTTGGTGTTTGTAACCAAAAAAATTCAATCAACAATGAAAGAACTAACTTGTCCCTCCCTTTTAGTCCAATTACTATAACTCCTTATGTATCCTATTTTTGTAGGGGTATAATTGGTAACCAAACTTTAATATAACATATCTAAAATTCTGTGCCTTGGAATTTCACAAATTTTATCTCGTTGGAAAGCTAATAAAAAAACCTATCCAACGAGCATAAACAACAATATCAAATTTAGAATTTTTACGAAAAAATCGAAATTGTTTATCATTTTAGGCATAATTTTCGAAAATTAAATCTATATCCATTATGCAAACCACCACAAAGGATATATAATACCTTATGTAGCCATATTTTGGTTTATGCATCGACTTATTTTCCGTTGCAACTAATAAAACAATGTACTACTTCTGTTTTAAGAAAAGTGATACTTTTCACTTTAGGCATAATTTTCGAAAATTGAATGCATAATGCAAACCACCACAAATGATGCATAACACAATATACAACCATATTTTGGTTTATGTATCAGCAAATTTTCCGTTTGAGGAAAAATAATATTTTCACGCCATGTCAGAAAAAAATAATATTTTTACGCCGTATCAGAAAAATGATACTTTTAATATTTTCGCGTCGTGTCGGGAAAAATGATACTTTCGCGCAATGTCAGGAAAAATTATACTTTCACGCCGATTTTTTCGGTCGGCCATCCCACCGTGGCAGCGGTCATCTAGTTTTATTTTGTGTTTGATACTAATGGTTGATAGTTGATGATACTAATTACTTACGTATTATTTGCATTTTGTAAAAGGCATTCGTGCAAGCGAGTCCGTAAAAACATTTTGTTTAAATAAATATGTATTTCTCTTTCTTTTCCATGTATTCATACTATATGTGATGATGTTGACCATCTACCTAACAGGAAATGAAAACTTGCAGAACTTTTGTAAATTAGGATTTACGATGACAGTTTCGTGAAGAAACTGTTACCTTAATACCGTTAATGTGACAGTTCTTTTTAAAAATGACCCCCAACATAGAAATCACTATTACAAATATGGGCTTTGGTGACAGTTCTATTAAAAAGATGTTACCGTAATATGTGAACAATGACAGGTTCATGGAGAAACTGTTACCTTAATACAAGAATTTGATTTTCTAATGACAGTTTTACTAATAAAATGTTACCTTAAGTTGTCAATAATGACAGGTTTTGAAAGAAACTGTTACCATACAGTCATGAATCTGTAACAGTTTTTTAAAAGACCTTTCCTAACAGAGGCTTTGGTAACAGTGCAATTATTTGTGAAAACTGTCATATAAGTATTACGGTGACAGTTTTTAACTGTCACATAACCCATTTTTGTACTAGTGTGATAATCTCATACCATCTAGAATATCATAAAATCTAGAGGTGAAGAAACGATCTAAGGAAAAAAATTAAAAACTTCTCTGAAAGGAATTGCAAAAGGAAACATGATCAACGCTCAAAGGTATGGACTCTCCCAGGAATTACTCTTATTCTCTTTGCGGAATACTATCATAGAGGATCAATTGACAAGGATCTGTTTAGAGCGTCTGAATTTTTTTTAAAGTTCTTAGAAAAGCTTAATTCCGTAGAGAGACTGAATCGTTCTGATAAAAGTTTTGTACTAGTCAAATCATGTACAAATGATGTACAAACTGTTCCTACCACCAATTCACTTGAAATTGATAAAAAGATTTCTTGTGGGATTGGTAAAGGAACTATTTAACAGAAAAAATCATTTTCTTGTCTTAAGAAAAGGAGCCCAAAGGATTCTGAGTTTTATCATTATGATTTTACTCCTGATTCTGGCGACAAACGTCAACCAAAGGAGTTGCATGAGAAATTCTCTACAATCTACACCACCTGATTTCAGGATTGGTTTCACCCCATTTGTATATAACTTGAAATGGGGCAAGTAACAGGTTGACTTTGTTCATGTATTCTTTTTCTTTTGTGATAAAAGCTTTTCAAAAAGATGTTGCAGGTATTCCTTATTAAATACTGGCTTTCCCAGTATGTGTACCTCTAAAAATCCTACTTTTTTTTGTGGGTCGCGGTTCTTACAAGGGTCCAAGCCCATCTGTGGGTATAAAAGAAGTACGGGTACGCATACCCTTCTTCCTCCCTCATCAGTCCGCGTACGTGAACTTTTAGGGTTCATGTATTTTCTCCATTAAAGCTTGTTGGAGAAAAATTTGTGAAAGTATTTCTCAAGATAAAAGTCAATTAAGTAATCTCTTGACCACTCCCTTGTTTCTTTCTAGAATCATGAATAATGTTGAGGGTTCAAAAGGTTTTTCAAATAACCTAGGTTCTTCATCCTCTTCTATGGATCCTCCTATTGAACAAAATTCTATTAGGATTAGATTTGTGAATGAATCCTGTGGCAAGGTTTTTGAAAAGATTTCTTCTACTGGGTTTATTCTTGAAATGAAATTGGATGACGTTAGTGGGTATAAGGAGGATTTATCTTGCTTTGAAAAATTCAAGTCTGGGAACATCTTTGATGGTCTTGGTGAAGGTTTTGATACTCTTACTAGAATATTTTATGCCAACATTCATGATGTTGTTCTTGAAGACATGGAATTCAAGACCATGGTCAATAGAGAAAGGATTCTAGTTAATAGAGAGTTGATTTCGAAGATTACTAAAATCCCTTTGGGTAATTTTTGCTTTCCTATACCAAGCGATGAACGACCTTCACATGAAACCATTTCAAATGGCCTTTGTGCTAAAAGTGTTGTGTGGAATGGAGGAAAATTTCCTACTAATCAACTAGATTTTCCTCTAAAGTCTTTCGGAAAATTGGGAATTTCTAACCATTGTCCTTCCACGGTTGAGAATTCTTATTGGAGTCGTGAGTTTGCTTAATTAGTCTATTACCTTGTGATGGAAACCAAAGGTCTTGACATTTGTGGATTCATTATTTTGTAAATGTTAGACATGACATCCGTTGACAAGAAGTTAGGCTTCCCATGCTTAATTGAGCGCATTTGTCGAAACTTTTCTATTGAGCAGATTGGGAACTCCATTGGAACCCCCAAGCTTGTTCGACCATGTACCTTCCGTCGAATAAGGAAATACGAATGCAAGAGGCAAAGGTGTGACACAATTGATGGCTCGAGTGATTCTTCTATGAATCTTCTTTGCTAAATGTACAAAGGTGTTTGAAAGTTGAATACCAAAGTAAATTGTGTTCAAGAATAATTACTTGTGATTGCTACCAAGTATCCCGATATTAAAGAATACATGGAAAAAAATTGTTCCACCTTCATGACCTCCGAAGATGAAGATGATGAGTAGTTTCTCTTGCTTCTTTATATTGGTGTTAAAATTGCTTTTGATTTTTTCTAGGAAGTCTTCTTATGAGAATTTAATTCTTGTGTTTTAGGAAGAATAACTAGAGTTTGGAATAGCCATTATTGTGATTACACTGTAGTTGCAGGAATTGCTACACTACACCCCTCACATGAATTCATAATAATCAACACATGTTTGAAGATTAAGAACAACACTTTTATTAATTAATTCTCAGAAATGTTACAGGAAATAGGAGAAATCAAGAATACAACCGCTCACAAGAACTTTCTCTCTCCTCAAAACTTTCTTAACACTCCAAAATTGATCTCCCCTTTTCTGGGTCTATTACATAGTGGATGACAGCTAAGCTTGTAGTTGCAGAATAACCTACAACTACACCCTCAATAGAATTAGTAAAAACTCAAGAAGTTCTTGATGATGAATAACAATTTTCTTATTAATGTTCTCAATTGATAACAAAGAAGTATCTAAATGGAATTAGAATAGTTACAACTTTCTCTATTCTCTTTCCTCAAATATTTTCTAACACTTACTAAAAGAACCTCTCGAATTTTACATTTGAACTCCTATTTATAGTAAAATTTATACAGCTGTTCATGAATTACGAAGTATCGCAACTCATGCTCGCACAATTACTCCATCCTCGCAAAACTTCATATTTCTCCGTGTTTCTTCTATCATCGTATCATTTTATAACTCTTTTCTCCTGATACTCGTGAAATATTATCTTGCGATATTCAGTACCTACATCTTGCCTCTTCTCATGTCAATTCTACGAAGAAGAAATGATCGTGAGAACATAACCGTTACTTAGTCTTTTGAAATTTTGACACGTCTTTTGTAACCGTTCTTTTTTAGTTATTCCCTTATATAACTCCTTCGTACTCTCTTTATTTTCTTCTTCTTATTTCCGCAATTCTATCTTCTACTCATACTCTCTATCACTATTTTCTCTGCAATTTTTTTTTTTACTGTATCTTCATGAGTTCTCCAAGGTAATTTCCCTCTATCTTTGCGTATTTCATTTGTTATCCTCTTTAATTTCTGTATGATTTGTTGTCTGATTTTGGTTAATTTCAGCAAAATAACTTCTCAGAAGAAATCTCAATTAAAGAATCCAAGCCTTAATCTACGAAGAAGAAAATCTGAGAATCAAAAGGTAGTTAAAATACTCTGTCTTCTTTCCTGAACAATATATTGTTGCCTCAGTTTTTAATCTACGTTTTGATTCGCAGATTGACGAAAAACCAAATCCAAGCAAGAGATCTCGAATAACTAAACCCACACCATTAATTCTGATTGATGATTTCCTTCCTGAAGTTGATAAGGAATTTTCCTCTCCTCCTCGTGAAAATGCTTCTTCAAATACTCCTGCCTCTACTCCATTACCTGCTTTTCAATCTCCTATCAATGTCAATTTATCAACACTTCTTCAAGACCAACCTTCTCAAAATATTTCTTCAACTTCTTCAATTGAAAAACAATCCTCGCAAAATATTCCTTCAACTTCTTCTTTAGAAAAACCTGTCTTATCCCCAAATCCTTTGAGTACTATTTCTCCAGACAATTTGCAGCTTGCTCTTATTCCTTCAATTTCTTCTCCTCTTCCTCAAGAAATTCGAGATGGAATTTATTCAACTTTCCGAATGTTATCTGAGGTTTTGACCAATACTGCGAAATCTACTAATGTTCGTTCGCAATATGAATTTTGCGAAGTTCTGAATAATTTCGTCAATCCAGACATTTCTTCTTCACGTCAATCCTTGGAAAAAGAAATTGAATTACTTCGCCATTCTTTGAAAGCTTCTCAAGCAGAATGCGAGGATCTTCATAAAGAAAATCATCATCTTCAGAATAATTCTCTGGACTGTGCGATTCTTCGCAAAAGAAATGATGAACTGAAAGGTATGATTACTATCCTCATATTTTCTCTTTTATTTATTTATATCCTTCCTATGCTTGAAACATCCATTAAAACCCATTCCCCTTTATAGAATCCATCCAGAAATGTAGAAGATTGGTACTTCACCATGAATCAGATGCAACAGAATATCGAACCAAGCATGAAAGCCTCTCAAACCAATTCTCTCATTTATCTGATCTTTACTCGTGTGCTCTTGACAACTCTGATGCTCTTTTTCAAGAGAATACTCAATTAATATATGATCGAAATTTTTTTAATGATGACATATCTCAACTTTTTTCTTCCTTAACCAAAGCTAATTTGAGAATAGAAACCTTATTAGAAGAGAACAAAACCTTATCAGAAGAGAAATGTTCGTTTTTGAATACAATGATTGTTTCTTCGCAAGAATTAAAGACTCTTCAGAATAAATGTTGCGATCAAGAAAATCTTCTTTCTTTGTTGAAAGGTGAACTTGAGGAATTAAAGAAGTCTTCAGATGCTGAAAGAAATTCTTTTGTTGTTGTGAAGAATTCCCTTATTAATAAGAATATAGTCTTGTGTGCTAAGAAGAATCAACTTGAAGAAGATTACTCATCATTAAAAAGTCTTAATGCCAAACTTGCGAGGGATAAAAATTTTCTCCTTTCTAAAGATCAAAAGCTTCAATCTCGACTTAAAGGATTAGTTGGTGATGGTTTTGATAATGCGATGAATCAGATGAAGAACGGTTGTCTATCTTTAACTCAATCTCTTACTTCGCAAAGAGAAGGTAGTCATTAAAATTTGACTGCCTCTGGTACGTCTTTAAATTTCATTATATTCGCAAATTTTATTCTTTGAACTTTGTTTTATTTGCAAAATCTGAGAATCACCTTCGTAGTGCAAAAGCTGGATTAGAAACCTCATGTTCTGAGCTTCGTAAGAAGAATGCCTTGCTTTCTACCCGCTTAATCAACTCTCGTGATCGTGCTACTCGGAGATTCAACTATCTTGCTTATTCCAAGGATATCGAAGATACCAATCATCAAAAGGCTATACTTCGTGAAAGTCAACTGAAGGCTCAAGTTTTTGCGAATAACATTCTCTTATCAAGAGGCTTGCTTCCTGTAAAGATTACTCCTCTGAAGATATCTGACGATGAAGTTGCTCGTGAGCCTGATAGTGATTTCGATCATGAGAGTGATGATGAAGATCTTGATGATGAGGAAGAATCTATTCCTTAAGGAGATGTCCCTGCTGCATATTCTTCCAAGGATGATATCTCGCAAAAGTCGAAGGCTGCTAATGACTCCTCTGATCTTAAAGATCCAACACAGAGTGCTGATGAAGCATGATAATATTCCTTGTTCAATTTATCATTGGCTCTCCTTTCTTTCTTTCTTCTGAATTCCTTCCCTTTATTACCGTTGGTTTCCTTTTTTGCGAACAATTTCATTTTTTGAGAAGTACATTTGATATTTTACGAAGATGATCTATCCTTTCTTTTTGATATTTTGCGAAGATAATTTAACCTTACTTTGACTAAATTTGCCCTTTTTGATCATGTGAAGAGAAATAATATATAACTCACAGATAAAGCTTAGTATATCCTTTTCCCCCTATTATTTCTCTTCAAATGATCAACTATCACTGGAAGTATTAGAATATCCTTCTGAATTTATCTTACGAATTTTCTTCTTATTGTGATTATGAATAAGAAATCTTCCCTTCAAAGTATAAGGAATATAAGCCTTTTGCTTTTTACGGAATGTTGCGAAGTAAATAATAAATCTCCCCTTGAAGTATAGAAAGTATGAAGTATATAAAATATGAAATACCCTTAAGAAGTATAAGAAGTATAAGAAGCATTCAATTTATGAAGAATTTCCCAATATATGAAGAAGTATAGAAAATTATTACTCATTGTATGAAGAAGTATAATAAGTACTTAACCTTCGCAAAATTAAATATCCGTTGAAGAAGTATAATAAATACGAGATATTCTTGAAGAATTATAAGAAGTATTCAATATTTTTGTGAAATATTCAATATATGGAAAAGTATAAGAAGTATGTAATTCTCGTAAACTTTTACGAATATAAACTTATCTGTATTTGATTGTTATCAAAATCGCATCTTTTGTTATGTCTTCATTAAAATTCTTCAATAATGTTGTCCTTTTTTCCTAGGACTTCTCGTAAAATTCTTCAATGATATTGCCAGAGCTATCTTCTCTTCAAAATATCTTGATGTATATTCTTGTAAAATTTCTTCAATGATATTGATGTAATAAATTTCATTAATTTCTGTGGTCTTACCATGCCTTCCTAAGTAAAGGTCTTATTTTTCCACCTCTTTTGTATTGATTATTTGCGATAATATGACAAGTCTGTACATTCTTGCGAACATACAACCTCGTGACATTATCGTCGTGCGATGAAATCGCAGGACGTTCTTACACTTTCATGCAAAAACCCATTGATCTCATCTTAACTTCATTGTATAGTATTTTAACCTCTTCAGGAATTGCTGCGACAATATGACAGGCCTAAACATTCTTACGAACATAAATCCCCATGACATTTCCGTCTTGCGATGAAATCGCAGGACGTCTCTACACTTTCATGTAGCGACCCATTGATCTCATCTTAACTTTATTATGTTCTGCGAGTTCTTTATTCTTTTCTTTCTTTCTTCCTTTCTCCTTTTTTTTTAGAAGGCTCGCAGAACTTCATTTGTTGCACAAATATGACAAGCCTTTATGTTTTCGCAAACAAGAAGCCTCGTGACATTTGCGTCTTATAGCACTTATCAGCTCCCTAATGGAGGGTGCTGCCCTTTATCTTCCCCCTAATTGCCCCTTCAAGGAAGCGTACATCGACCATACAAGGTTAGCTCTTCCCATTCGATTCTGCCAACAACCAGCTTTTGATCGCAACCTCTTATCCTTTTTGCCTATAGGGCTAATAGTTACGAGGTTGCACCCTATGGGGTATCTTTGGGCCAAGTGCATCATTTGCCAAGACTTGTCAAAAATGGCAGATGTGGTTCAACCTCACCCGACACTCTTGACTCAACCGTGTACCTCGGCGCCTTGATCGTTTTCTGTACTTCTTGGGAAAGACACTATGCCTTAGTCGCCCAGCCTAAATCTTCTTACACCGCATTTTATATTGCGTAATGTCGTTAGATTAGGTGAGAATCCAAGGTGTCTAACCCGGATAGGTACCCCATTATTGGGTTGTACCCCAAAATTTTTACCATGTACTAAGGGCCCTTGGTGGTGTTCCGGTTACCCTTAGCCACGTTATAGGTACCCCCTTAAATGACGTACTTTAGGACTTTGCCTCTTACGAATTATAGCTTCGCGAACTAGGGTGTACGCCACAAAGGTTTGCCTGTATAAAATTTTCTGCGGCTCTCTTTCTTTTTTGGAGGCTGATCACAGATTGCGGTCTTTTATTCGCAAATTAATGAAATTTTAATTGGAATATAAATTTTGAAAATTCGTAACTTTTCCCAATTTCCTGCGAGCAAACAATATTCGTAAAAAAATTCATGAGTTTTATGGGTAATACCTTTTCAAATATAGTCTGTTCCAAGGTCTACCGAGCCTCAAACCCATGTCTCTCCCTTCTGGATCCATCAGCCGATAAGCTCCGCTTCCTACAACTTCTTTAATAACATATGGTCCATCCCATTTTGGTGCTAATTTCCCTCCATTTTATTTTTGATATCGAGGTGTTTCTCGCATGACCAAATCACCTGGTTTATATTCACGTTCAATGACTCTCTTGTTGTATCCTCGAGCTAATCGTTCTTGATAAATCCTCATATGGTGCAACATCTTTTCTCTTTTTTCTTCCAAATCATCCAATTCTCGTAATATTACTCCCGCACTTAAATTTCTTTCCCAAGCTTCTTTCTTTGTTGTTGGAATTACAACCTCTGTGGGTAATACTGCTTCTACTCCATATGTTAGACAATAAGGAGACATTCCAGTTGCTTCTCTTCTAGTTGTATTGTATGCCCAAACTGCGCTAGGTACTTGCTCGCACCACCCTTTGAGATGTCCTTCTAATTTCTTTTTGATTGTATCTGCGATTGTTTTATTTGTTGCTTCAGCTTGTCCATTAGCTTGTGGATATAACGGGGTTGACTTCCCACATTTTATTCTAAAAGCACTGAGTAACATCTCTATATTCTGTCCCTCAAATTGTTTCCCATTATCAGATACTAATTGTGCTGGAACCCCGTACCTGCAAATGAGGTTCTCAAATATAAACGTAAAAACATCTTTATCACGAATATCTTTATCTTGCTTTTACTTCGCGAGCTTCGTGAAATAATCTGTTGCAACTATCAAGTATCGCCTTTGTCCAGATCCAGGTATAAATGGTCCAACAATATCCAACCCCCATTTACCAAAAGGCCAGCAGCTTGTTGAAGAAGTTAATGTAGCCCCTGGTGCATGAATTCTTTTACGACTCCAATCCCATTTCCCTCACTATTGGATGATCCATCCACCAGAATTTCCCATCTATCAGGCTCTGTTAACAAGTATTTTGGATTTCCAAATTCTTCTTCAACATCCATCATTTCCTCTACTGCTTCATCTTCTTCCAAAGGAAATTCTGCCAAAAAATCTGCGACAACTTGTGATTTTTTCGATGACAACACTTCGTATTTTATCTTTTAATGGTTTACTTGTGCATTCCACCTTTCTATTCTTCCTGACCTTTTTGTGTTCTTCATGACTGATTCAATTGGGACTTTGGTTACCACTTTTATTACATGTGCTTGAAAGTATATTCGCAACTTGAATGACGCATAAACCAAGGCTAAGATTAACTTCTCCATTTTAGAATAGTTCTTTTCTGCTGCATTAAATGTTTTACTAATGTAGTAAATGGGCCTTTCTACTCCTGCGTCTGCTCGTAACAGAACTGCACTTAGAGCATATGGAGTTGTTGCGAGGTATACCAATAATTCTTCGTTTTTCTCTGGTTTCTGTAGTATAGATGTATTTGCGAGGTATTCTTTGATTCCTTGAAAAGCTTTTTCACATTCATCAGTCCATTTGAATTTTGCTCCCTTCTTAAGTATGTTGAAAAAATGCTTGCACTTATCTGACATTCGCGAAATGAATCTCCCAAGTGAAGCCAAGAGTCCATTTAGTTTTTGTACTTCTTTTACCGTTGCAGGTGTTGGCATGTCACGAACTGCTTGGACTTTTTCTGGATCAACTTGTATTCCCTCCTTCGATACTATGTATCCCAAGAACTTTCCAGATGAAACCCCAATTATACATTTCTCTGGATTTAATTTGATGTTGAACTTTCTCATTTGCTCAAATATTTCCTTCAAATCTTGCACATGGTCTTTAGCTTCCTTGCTTTTTATCAACATATCATCTACATATACCTCCAAAGTTTTATGTATCCACTTCGCGAACACTTTTTCAACCATACGTTGATATGTAGCACTCGCATTCCACAAACCAAATGGCATCTTCACATAACAATACAAACCCCTTGGAGCAAAAAAGGCAGTATGTTCTTGATCTTCTTCTGCGAGTGATATTTGATTATACCCTTTATATCCATCAAGTGAAGTGACTCTATCATGACCTGCAGCTGATTCCACCATTTGTGGTATATCTGGTAATGGAAAACTATCTTTGGGACATGCCTTGTTTAGATCAGTGAAATCTATGCAAATTCTTATTCCTTTGTTCTTTTTCGGAACAATGACCATATTCGCAATCCATTCTGGATATTTTGCTTCCCTTATAATCCCTGCATCCAACATCTTTTGTAATTCTTCTTCTATCTGTACATGATAATTTTTTGATATCTTCCTTATTCTTTGTTTGAATGGTCTTACATTTTTATCTATATTCAATATATGACATGCCACTGATGGATCAATTCCTGGTATCTCATCTACACTTCCTGCGAAGATATCTTTATATTCTCGCAAAAGATCAGTAGTCCTTTTTTCTTCTTCTTCATCCATCTTAGTTCCAATTCGTAAGAATAAAGGCTCTTCTTTACTTCCAATATTTATTTCTTTGGTTGGTTCAGCTGCAACATAGCTTGGACTTTGCTCCCCCATAGGTGTTGGTTCTTTAATTATTTTTGCTGGTTCCCCTTCTTTTTTCTGGAATTTCATTTGGTATACCTCTCCCTTCCTTTGCTCTTATTGTATACACTCGGAATTCTTCTTCTTTTCTTGTTTCCTTCGCAAGTTTCCTACGAAGTTGTTTCTTTCTTGCTCTTCCTCCGCATTGTGTTACTTCAATTTGATAACAAAATTTTGCACTATCAAGATCTCCTTTTATTTCTTGAATTCCATTTGGTGTAGGAAATTTGATTTTTTGATGTAATGTTGAAGCAACAGCTTTGATCGCATGAATCCATGGACTTCCTATCAGCATGTTATATGGAGATTCCATATCTATCACACACAAGATTACATGCATTTCGATTTCTCCTAGTAATACCCATGACACGATTTCTCCTTTAGATTTTGTTGTAGATTTCCCTAATCCATGAATAAGACACTTTGAATTTATGATTTCTTCATCTCTAATTCCCATCCCCTTAAGTGCATGATAGAATATAATATTAACAGAACTCCCTGTATCAACCAAAATTCGGTTTAATTTCCATTTTTCTTTAGCTTTCTTATATTCTAGAATGATTGGCAATGTGATCACCAATGGTGAAGTGTGGTTCAAGTCTTCATTTGGAATTTCTGCTACTGAAAATGTGATTTTCTGCTTTTCCCATTCTTCTAAAGTTGTCATATTTTCTTCCTCCATGATCTTTCTTCCTCTCCAATCTCGCTTGTATATTTTTCCCTTCATATTACTATGAAATTCCTCAATCATTGTCTTTGTGATCATATTACATTCTTCTTTTTTGCCATCTCCATCTACTGACTTCATTTGATCTTCAAATTTTCCACAATTCCCTCAAATTTAGGCTACCACAATTCTCAAGTCCCTGTTTCTAGCGCCAATTATGTAGTTTCAGAATAACCTACAACTACACCCTCAATAGAATTAGTAAAAACTCAAGAAGTTCTTGATGATGAATAACAATTTTCTTATTAATGTTCTCAATTGATCACAAAGAAGTATCTAAATGGAATTAGAATAGTTACAACTTTCTCTATTCTCTTTCCTCAAATATTTTCTAACACTTACTAAAAGAACCTCTCGAATTTTACATTTGAACTCCTATTTATAGTAAAATTTATACAGCTGTTCATGAATTACGAAGTATCGCAACTCATGCTCGCACAATTACTCCATCCTCGTAAAACTTCATATTTCTCCGCGTTTCTTATATCATCGTATCATTTTATAACTCTTTTCTCCTGATACTCGTGAAATATTATCTTGCGATATTCAGTACCTACAAAGCTGTCCTTTAATTTCGGATCTGACTCGCAATATTCTCGCAGTAGTTGTAATGTTAATTCTCGCAGATGTTACAATCTTCGCAGGATCGTCATGCTTTTACCGTGTTTCAGCTATCGTCACCCATTACATCATTCTTTGAGTCAATCTGCGACACTCGCGAATTATTGTTGAAGAGTACGTAGAAACGTTATTTATAAATCTTATAGTTGCAGGATTTCCCACACTACACCATTTTTAAGATTTTGTTATAATCAACTCATAATTGAAGATGAAAAACAACACTTTATTATTTTGGTTTCAGAAATGTTTACAGAAATGGAAGAACTCAAGATTACAACTATTTTCTTGAAGTTTCTCTCTCCTCAAGATTTTCTTAACTCTCAAAAATACATCATCCTCTTCTGGACACATTGGGTCTATATTTATAGGGTAGTTACATAGTGGATGACAGCTAAGTTTTCGTCTTATTTCAGGTTGATTCTGTGATTGTACCGCGTTAGTTACAATGTTAAATCTCGCAAGTTTTATAACCGTCGCAGAACTAACATGCTTCTCTCAGGTTTTCTTTACTCGTCATTTATTGCGTCGCTCTTTTGTCTGCTTTTGTGACACTCGCAAAGTGTAGTTGATGATCTTGCGGTGATGCTCGCTGGGAAGTGTTGTTAATCTCGCAGAGAAGTATTGTGGCGATATTCTGGTCCTACATCTTGCCTTTTCTCATGTCTTCTTCGCAAAGTGGAGAGGATATGAGAATCTTCCATTCTTCAAAAGTGCTCGCAGCCTCTCTTCTTCCCATATTTGTTCTCGACATTGCTCCGTTAATTTAGCTTTAACCGCCTACACGTGTTATAAATTCATCTTTTTACATACACGTCTTTACTCAACAGGTTATTCTCTTTTGCCTATAAAAGGCAGAGTTAAACTTCAAAACTAATTTTCTTCTTCTACTTCTCTATATTCTTCATCTATTTGTTTTATCTTCCGTCTGCAACTTTTCTTCTTCTTCATATTCTCCTGTTACTATTCTAATGGAATCATCAAGGTATGTTTTTTAATTACAATCTTTATTTGATTCAATTTTTACCCATATTCTTCGATCTTCTCTATTTGATTCTTCATTAACTCCCATGTTATGTTTTTTCTTCAGTGGAACTATCCCTAACACCCAATCTTCAGGTCAAAACCCCAATGCTCGTAAAAGACCAATTGAGAAGAAGAAGAGAAGTTCTGCGAATGATAAGGTGGTAAGAAACACATCTTATTTCTTAATAACAATATTGTTGCCTCTGTTTCTTATCTAAGTTATTATTCGCAGAATGCTGAGAATATCGCTAATCCTCCCAAGATATCTCGTCCTTTTAAAGCTCTTGAGGCTGATTTCTCCACCCCCTCATTAACATCTGCAAGAATTAATCCCACAACCTCGCAACTGGGTCCTCTTCCTTTCGCCTACGAGAACATCGCTGCCAACACCTCTACTTATTTTGATTTACCGACAAATCAAGCTCCTGAAATTGCTGTGACTGAAGTTCCTTCTAACCCTTTACTGCCTTCAACTATTGTTTTTCCTAACACTCCTCCTTCTGATAATACAACCATCGCAAATGACTCAAATCGTCAACTTGCCCTTGTTACCACTTCACCCTCTGCATCTCTTCCTCCGTCGAATGGAATCTTCGATGGAGTTGATGTTTCTTTTAATATTTTGTCTAATATTTTAGACAATGCTAGAAAATCTTCTTCCGATTCTCTCCAATATAAAGCTTGCGAGACTTTACTTAAATATTTTGGCTCTGATAATACTTCTTCACGAGCATCTCTAGAAGCTGAAGTTGAAACTCTGAGAAAAATCCTTCAAGTCAAAACTTCTGAATGTGATACGCTGAACCATATGCTTCGCAACTCTTCTCTTGACTGCGAGAACCTTCGCAGAAAAAATGATGAGATGAAAGGTATAATTTTCCTGCCTATGCTCTTTTGTTTTTCTGTTTTGCTTTTATATCTTCTGTACTCAAGTCTCCTTCTTAAATTCTTGATTCATATATTAGTTTCAAATCGGACTAGTTTCATGGAGAGACTTAAATTTGAATCTGTTGCTGACGAAGCTCATGTTAAAAGAGATTCTTAGATGGACCAATATAATAGATTAGATAATCTCTGCACATATTCGATCGATAAAATAGATAATCTTACTAATGAGAATAACCAACTATCACAAAGTCAAAATTTATTAAGTAACGAGATCACTCGTCTCTCATATTCGTTAACCAAGTCTAATTTGGCAGTAAAATCTTTATCAGATGAAAATAGAACTTTATCCCAAGAGAAAAACGGATTTTCAAGCTTGATGGCGATTTCTTCACAGCAATTGAGTAATCTACAAATAATATGCGATGATCAAGAGAAATCTCTTCGTTCCCTTAAAAATGAGCTCAAGGAGGTAACTGAATCATCTGCTGCTGAGAAGGATAAACTTATCAAGGGTAGGTTAACTCTTAGTTTGAAGGCCATCGAGCTTCAAGACCAATATTCTCAATTGAAGGAATCTCATTCTTTACTAGCAAAGGAAAACTCGTATTTACGCGCCAGAGAAGAAAACATGAAGTCTCGTCTGAAGGGTGTGGTTGGTGATAAATTTGATGACGCTATGAATCAATGGGAAAACTGTTTCTTTACATTAATTCAAAACTTAACCTCGCAGAAAGAAGGTAGTCAATTGAATGCCTCTCTTGTTGACCTTTCTGTAAAATTTTGTGTTATATTTCTTGCAAAATCTTTGACTGGATAATCTTTTATTATTTTTGTTACTCGCATAATCTGAAAGAAGTCTTCATTCTACCATCGCTAATCTTACCAACAAATTGGATAAAGTTCGCAAAGAGAACAAGACTCTTCTTTCCAATTATCTTGAAGCTCGCGACAAAGCAGAAAGAAGACTTGATTATCTCGAGTACTTCAAAAATATAGAGATTAGGAATCCTGACAGAGGTTTCCTTCGCAAGGTTCACCTCAGTGCTGAAGTTCTCGTGAACGATATTATACTCTCCCATTCTCTCCCTCATGTGTCTGTTCCAACTTTGAAAGTTGATGATGATGAAATTCCTATTCCCATGAATAAGGAATTAGAATTTACTGAAGAAGAAAATACCACTCAAGAAGATGATGAAGAAGAGAAAAGTCCTCCTAAAGAAGTATCTATAAGTGATGAGAAGAACACTGATGAAGCTGACAATTTTGGCAAGAATAACAAATCTGGCGAGCAAGAATAGTGAATCTGGCGAGACAATCGTCAAATCTTGAATTTCTTTTTTACTTTCCTTTTCCTCTTATTTCTTGCGAATAATGTAACTTTTGAAATTTTGAGGATTCAACTTTTGATTTTGTTTACTTTGAATATCCTCGAGGAAGATAATGAAATCTTATTTTTCCATTCCCCTACTTGCCCTTCATTATCTTTCTTGAAATGGTGAATTATTTCCTGTGTTCTCCTTTGATGTGATGAATCTGCTTTCTTATATATTCTCCTGCGATGAACAAATCTTTCCTGCATCTTAAAATAAAATAGTTAACTTTTTAAGATTATTCTATTGGTCTTATTTTGCCTTCCTAGTTAAAGGTCTTATTTTTCCAAAAAAGTTTTTCTTTCTGCGATAAAATCGCAGGACGTCTTTACATTTGCATGTATCGACCCATTGATCTTGTCTTATCAATTTTTTCAACATCTCTGCGACAATATGATAAGTATAAATTCTCTTACAAGAATTAAACCTTATGACATTGCCATCTTGCAATGAAATCGCATGACGTCTTTACACTTGTTAAATGTAAAAACCCATTGATCTCATCTTAACTTTTCTATTTTGGCTATTTGCCTTTGTATAACTTTCGTCACGCGACAATATGACATGCCTAAATGTTCTTGCGATCACAAAGCCCCATGACATTGCCGTCTTTAGACACTTATCAGCTCCCTAATGGAGGGTTCCACCCTTATCTTACCCCTGGTTGCCCCTTCAAGGAGGGAACATCGGCCATACAAGACTAGCTCCTCCCATCCAGATTTGCCAACAACCAGTTGTTTATCACAGCCTCTTGTCATTTATGCCTATATGGCTTATAGTTACAAGATTGCACCCTAAGTGGGGTTTTCTTCGGGCCGAGTGCATCATAGCCAAGATTTTCCAAGGATGGCCAGGGTAGTTTCGTACGCCCCGGGCACCCTTGACTCAACCGTGTACCTCGACGCCTTGGTCATACTCTGCACTGTCCAATCAGGGTATAACCTTATATAATTGGAAATCCAAGATCCCTCTCCTGGATAGGTTTTCTTTAACCCCAACTTCTGCATAACTCAGGTTCCAGCAGCGGTATAACCTTATCACTGAGTCATGTCAAGAGATACCCCCTTATATGACGCACTATTAGGTCTTACATTTTCCTCTTGCAAAATTTTATTCGCGAACTAGTGTGCACGCCATATAGGTTCGTCCCATTCTATTAATCTCTGTGAAATTTTATTCGCCAATCTTGCGATTATGCTCGCAGTTCTTGATTTGCTTTTAGGAGATCCTCGCAATCGTTAATATATATATATATTTTTTTTTTACAACGTACCTGTATCTCTTATCTTGCAGAAGTTGTTATTGATAATAATTTTTCAGATATAGTCTATTCCATGGTCTGTCAAGTCTTTGACCAACATCTCTCCCTTCAGGGTCCATTAGTTTGTATGCCCCGGCTCCAACTATCTCTTTAATGATGTATGATCCATCCCATTTTCTCGCCAACTTTCCACCATTCTCTCGCTGATAACTTGGTGTTTCTCGCAGCACAAAATCGCCAGGTTTAAATTCACGTTTATTAACACGCTTTTTGTACTCACGAGCTAATCTTCACTGGTAATTTTCCATATGTTGCAAAGTTTTTTCTCTTTTTTCTTCTAATTCATCCAATTTATTTAAAATCATTCCAGCACTTAGATTTCTTTCCCTTCTTTTTCTCTTATCATGTAAACTTCAAATTCTTCTTCCTTCTTTGTTTCTCTTGCCAATTTTCTGCGAGCCTTTCGCAGTTTTGGACGTTCTTCACAATTTCTTACTTCAATTTGGCAACACAATTTCGCAAAATCTTTGTCTCCTCTAATTTCTCCAATTCCACTGGGTGTAGGAAATTTTATGCATTGATGCAATGTTGATGCTACAACCTTGATTGCATGTATCCATGGTCTTCCTAATATCATGTTATACGGTGATTCCACGTCTACCACATATAACATTACTTGTGTTTCAATCTCCCCTAGTGGAATTCGTACCACTATCTCTCCTTTAGGTTTCGTTAAAGACTTTCCAAAGCCATGAACATGATATGTTGAATAAGACATTTCTTCATCCCTATATCCCATTTTCTTGAAAGTATGATAAAATATCATGTCCACCGAACTTCCTGCATCCACCAAAGTTATATTCATAGCCCATTATTCTACAGATTTTATTGATTCCTCCTTTCTCATTGGTATAGTGGATACTGTGACTACCAATGGAGATGTATGACTTAGATTTTCTTCTGGTATTTCTGCTGCTGTAAATGTGATTTCCTGCTTTTCCCAATCTTTCAATGGTGATATTTTTTCCACCGTCATAATTTTCCTTCCTTCAAAATCCCGTTTGTGTATCTTCCCTTTAATATTTTCATGAAATCTATCAATCATTGTTCTCGTTACCACATCACACTCTAATTTTCTACAATCCTTTTTGATTCTAATCATCCTTCCTTTAAATTTCTCACTGATTTATTTTATTATTTTCTTATTCTTGAACAATTCTTATCTTCTTCTTCACCTTTTTATATGATTTTTCTAATCCAATCCCTGTTTCGGGCGCCAAAATGTAGTTGCAGGATTTCCCACACTACACCCTTGTTAAGATTTTGTTATAATCAACTCATAATTGAAGATGGAAAATAATACTTTATTATTTTGGTTTCAGGAATGTTTACAGAAATGGAAGAACTCAAGATTACAACTATTCTCTTGAGGTTTCTCTCTCCTCAAGATTTTCTTAACTCTCAAAACTACATCATCCTCTTTTGGACACATTGGGTCTATATTTATAGGGTAGTTACATAGTGGATGACAGCTAAGTTTTCCTCTTATTTCGGGTTAATTCTACGATTGTACCGCGATAGTTACAATGTTAAATCTCGCAAGTTTTATAACCGTCGCAGAACTAACATGCTTCTCTCAGGTTTTCTTCACTCGTCATTTATTGCGTCACTCTTTTGTCTACTTTTGTGACACTTGCAAAGTGTAGTTGATGATCTTGCGGTGATGCTCGCTGGGAAGTGTTGTTAATCTCGCAGAGAAGTATTGTGGCGATATTCTGGTCCTATAAATCTCGTGAGAGTATTGTTTTAGCGATATTCTGATCCTACATCTTGCCTCTTCTCATGTCTTCTCTGCGAAGTGGAGATGATCATGAGGATTTTATTTCTTCAGAATGCCGCAGCTACCCATTTTTCCATATTCTTCTCTCGACAAAGCCCTGCAAATTAAGTATAACTGCCTACACGTGTTGAATATTCCTTTTTTTTATCCGGTCACCATCCCTTTGTATATAAAAGGTATAATCTGGTACAGAAGTAATCTTCTTTTTCCGTTTCTCCGTCTTCTTCGTCTTTTTTCCATCTGCAACTTTCTTCCTTCAAAGATTCTTCTGCTACTGCTTTCATAGAGTTATCAAGGTATATGTTCTTCTATCATTACTAAACTCAATCTCGTTTATCTAAATCATGTTTACCAAAGTTATTTGATCTGTCTTTGTTTGATTTTATGCGATTCCCATACTGTGTTTTCTTTTCAGCGGAATCACTTCTAATATCAAATTTGTAGCCCAAAACCCTAACTCTTCCGGAAATTCGCAGCAAAATTCTGCTAAAAAGAAAAGCAAGCCTACGAATCATAAGGTAGTAAGAAACATTTGTTTTGTTAATAACAATATTGTTGCCTCTGTTTCTTATCTAGATTTCTATTCGCAGGGTGATGAGAACACTAATGCTCCTCGTAAGAAATCTCGCCGAGCTAAAGTTGTTGATTTTGCTATTCCTATTCCCCAATTAATTCATGTCGGTTCTATTCCTACACCTTCGCAAACTGAACCTGTAACTTCTGTCCGCGAGAACATCGCCAAAAACATTCCTGCTTCAACTGATCCCGTCATAAATGAAATTCCTGAAACAGCTGCGAATGACATTTCTTCCCCTTCTATTGTAGTTGCTTCTCAAGTTAACTCTACTTCAATTCCATTTATTACTTTCCCTGAAACTTCACCTTTGGATGACGCATTTGCTGTGAATAATTCAAATTCCCAACTTTCTATTATCACTTTTTCGCCATCTACACTCCTCCCTTCTTCTAAAGAAACTTCAGTAGGAGTAGATGTTGCTTTTAAAGTTTTGTCTGATATTTTAGATAATGCTAGGAAGTCTTATGTTGATCCTATTAGGCATAATGTCTGCGAGGTTTTAAGTAAATATTTTGGTTCTGATCGAATGTCTTCGCAAGCATCTCTAGAAAATGAAGTTGAAGCTTTAAAGAGAAGTCTCCAAGCCAAAACTTTAGAATGTGATACTCTTCATCATAAAATTAACAACTCTTCACTGAACTGCGAGAATCTTCGCAAGAAAAACAATGAGTTAAAAGGTATAAATCTTTCTATCTTTGTTTTTTTAATTTTCCTACGTTAATTATTTTTCTTCTTTTCATACTTCATTTTCTCAAAATCCTTTGTTCGCATATTAAGCCTTAAATCAGAATCGATTAATGGGGATATTCAAAGCTGAATCTGTTGCTGAAGAGATTCGTGTTGATAGAGATTCTTGGATGGACCAATATAACCGATTAGATAATCTTTATACGTACTCCCTTGATCAAGTAGAGAACCTTACCAAAGAGAACATACAACTAGCACAGAAGCTAGATTTATTAAGTAACGAAATATCTCGCATCTCTTATTTGTTAACCAAGGCTAATTTAGCAATGGAAACTTTATCAGACGAAAATAAGATTTTATCTCAAGAGAAGCGGTATCTTTCAAATAAGGTGGCTATCTCCTCGCAGCAACTAAATACTCTTCAAAGAATGTATGATAACCAAGAACGATCTTTTTATTCGCTAAAAGATGAACTTAAAGAAGTAACTGAATCTTCTATCACTGATAAAAATGCGCTCATCCAAGGTAGAATAGATTTAAGTATAAAGGTAAGCCAACTTAAAGAAGAATACTCCAAATTAGAAGAATCCAACTCTTCGTTAGTAAAGGAAAATACTTATCTCCTTTCTAAAGAAGAAAGTATAAAATCTCGCCTAAAAGGCATAGTTGGAGATAAATTCGATGACGCCATGGACCATTGGGAGAATTCTTGCTTGTCACTAATTCAAAAATTAACTTCGCAAAAGGAAGGTAGTCATTTTGGCTGCCTTGATTATTTTTATTTTGTTGAATTTCTTGTGAAATCTTTAACAGAATAATCTTTATTTTCACTGTTGTTGTTCGCAACATCTGAGAAAAAGCTTCATTCTACTATTTCTGCTATGAGTGCTGATCTGGCTAAGGTTCGCAAAGAGAATGGTGTTATTACTACTCATCTTTCTTATTCTCGCGATCTAGCAGAAAGGAAATATGACTACCTTGAATATTTTAAAGATATGGAGATTAGAAACCGTGATAAAGCTTTTCTTCGCCAAGTTCATCTTTTTGCACAAGTTCTAGTGAATGATATCTTGCTGTCCAACTCTCTTCCTCATGTGTCAATCAAACCTATAAATGTAGGTGATGATGAAGTTCCTCATCCTGCTGACAGTGATTTTGATTACGAAAGTGGCGAAGAAAATCATTCTCAAGAAGACCAAGTGGATAAGGAAGAAATCCCTCCAGAAAAAGCTGCTACTGACGATAGAGCAACTGCTGGTGACAAGTCTGATGAAGAAGAAGCTAGAATTAATCAGAATGAAGGGAATGTTGGCAAAGATAATAACTCTAGTAAATACAATGGAGCTGGAGAAGTTAACACTGAACACTGAATTTTATTTTTATTTTCTTGAGTTATCTCTTCTGTAAGAACTTTAACATTTTCTTGAGTTATCTCTTCCTTTTCCTGCGAATGATATACTTTACACTATTTCTTGAATTCAGTTGTGCTTGTGAGAAAGATAATAATGCTCTTGCGAGAAAGATGCTGATACTCTGTTTATCGATTCCCATACTTGCCTCTCAGTATCTTTCTTGCGATGAACAAAGTTTATCTGTATTTTAACAAAATAGTTAATGTTTATGATTATTCTTTTGGTCTTATTTTGCCTTCCTAGTTAAAGGTCTTATTTTGACAAACTTTGTTTCTGCGACAAAATCGCAGGACGTTCCTACATTCGCATGTAAGAACCCATTGATCTTGCCTTATCCGCGTTGTATCATTTTGTTGCGACAATATAACAAGCCTAAGCTTTCTGGCGAAATCAAAGCCCCATGACATTTCCATCTTGCGATGAAATCGCAGGACGTCTTTACATTTTCATGCAAAAACCCCTTGATCTCATCTTATCTTTTTCTCTTGTATTTTTTTCTCTGTATATTTGTTGCACAAATATGACAAGCCTAAATATTCTTGCGAATATAAAGACTCATGACATTTGGGTCTCAAGACACTTATCATCTCCCTAATGGAGGGTGTCGCCCTTATCTTCCCCCTGGTTTCCCCTTCAAGGAGGCGTACATTGGCCATACAATACTAGCTCATCCCATACAGTTTTACCAACAACCAGTTGTTTTCGCAGCCTCTTATCCTTTTTTCCTATATGTCTTATAGTTACAAGACTGCACCCTAGGTGGGGTTTTCTTCGGGCCGAGTGCATCATAGCCAAGACTTGCCAAGAATGGCCTGGGTAGTTTCATACGCCCCGGGCACCCTTGGATCAACCATGTACCTCGGCGCCTTGATCATACTTTGCACTCCTTAGAAGAGACCCTCGATCGTCCAACTGTTAATATACATATATAGTTGGAAATCCAAGGTATCTCTCCATGATAGGCTTTCATGGGCCCCAAATATCCATGACTCAGGTTCCAGCAGCGGTATAACCTTATCCCTGAGCCATGCAAAGAGATACCCCCTTATATGACGCACTTTAGGTCTTACATTTGCCTCTTATGAAATTTTATCCGCGAACTAGGGTGTATGCCATAAAGGTTTGTCCCATTCTAATATGTCTCTGCGAAATTTTCGCGTTTCTTTTATCTTTTCTTTTTGCATTTCAGATCTTATACAATTCTTCAATTTCAACTTTTTTCATTGAATCAAAACATTCTTTTTGTAACATTTTCTTCAACAAATTATCCACACATCTCTTATGTTTTACGATTTAGAAATTTTACCTTTTTTACTTACTATTTTCTGCTTCTGCTTTTTTGGTTCACTTTGCTACATTTTCCCCATCTACGAGACACTCGCCATCTATTGGTTTCAGCTTATGTTGACTTCACATCATTCCTTCTTCTCGCCGTTCTATTGTATCAACCACCAGCTTTTCACTTCTTTGCTTTTGTTTTGATGTTATATTTCCAATATCTGTTCTTCGCAGCTCTTTCTTCGCAAGATTCCATATCAATTTCATAACACTTTTTCCCTCAGTCCAATCTCCCTTTATAACTCCAACACCGCTGGGATGAGGAAAATTAATGCACTGGTGGAAAGTTGACGTTACACCTAAAATCCCATGCATCCAAGGTCGGCCAATCAAGGAATTGTAAGGGGATTCAACATCGACAACACATAATAGAATTTTATAAGATATCCTCTTTAATGGAATTCTCATTGTAACGTCCCCTTTGGGCTAATTGGCAGTACCATTGAAACCATAGATCTTATAAGTTGATGTATTAGATCCTCATCTCTTCCTCCCATGGTTTTGTAAGTATGATAAAATAAAATATCCACCGAGCTTCCCGTGTCAATTAAAACCCTATTAATATCCCAAGAATCTTCAGCCTCATCATCCTCTTCATCTTCCCTTTGTTTTGGATTCATTTCTAATCTTACCACTAATGGGTTGTCATGCATCTCGCCAGGTTCAAGTACTTCTTGTGCAGTGAAAGAAATTGTCTTCTTTTTCCACTCTTCTAATGGCGAAGCTTTCGCAATATTCATTATTTCTCTCCCATCAGCATCTCTCGCGAAAATAATGCTTAGAATATTATCGTGAAAATCTTCTATAGTTTTGTAAGAATGTATGATGGAGTTACAGAATAGATTCTTCGCTTTTGCCCCAACTTCTATCACAAACGTTTCTCCTCCCTTTGTTGTATTCACTCTGCGAATTTCTGGTGGTGGCGGTAATTGCTGAGACTGTGGATGTCCTATTCGAAAATGGTTTAATTTTCCCTGATCTATCATCCTCAAGATGATTCTTTTTACATTCCTGCATTCACTTATTGAGTGACCATGAAAATGATGATAAGGGAAAAATTATTGACTTCGATTATTTAGGTGTGGCTCTTTTCCAATATTCCAGGGTACGGGTATGTCTTCCATCAAAATTATAGCCTCCCAAATTTTCTCTATGCTAGCATTTAAAGGTGGCATCTTAATTTCTTCCCATATTATCTTCTGACTTCCTTGACCTCTATAATAATTTTGTCTTTGACCACCTGTTTGTGGGAGAAAACTACTTCTGCAGGTTTAGGTAATTTTGGGTGTGTGTGGATGAGAAGTGAATTTAAACCTTCAACAAATGTGCTGCACGATGAGCATTTTTGATTCGAGAGATAATCTGTACAATTCTGGCCTAAACCGAAGACATGGCCGTTCCAGATTTGTTTCGGTCACAGGTGAAGGATGTGAGGTTGATCTTAAGGAGGGAAGCAAAGAAGGTGTTGAGAGTATGAAGGTGAAGGCTATTTGATGACTTGTTAACAGAAGGTTGAGCAGGATAGCAAATGTTGCAGGCAGGCTCTGGGTGTTGAATACGATGGTATTAACACTTGGTTTTTCTGTGTTGTTGGAAATAGGGAGGAGAACCTATTTATACAAGTCGATAAGCCTTCATTACGTCTCTCGTGGTAAAGTGGAGGAAGTGGAGTTGTGTGTTAGTATCACACAGTTGCTTGCCCACTTCTCCTATTATCGCTAACTGCCCATGTTTCGCTGACACGATCTTGTGATGGCGTGTTGCACGCTGCACGCTGTAAACCGCCAGACCAATACCCCAGTTTGTATCCCCCAGTTGTGACGTGATTAACGTCTCGAGTGAGTCGTGGGACTCACATAAGGTAGAAAACGGTGCTAGGTAAAATAATCAAGTTGTTTGTAGGCGCATATTGTATGCATGCGGCGCATTAAATATTCTTAACATGCTTGAAGCCTATACAACCTTGATGAAAACATTGCAAGTTGAAGTGACTCAACTAGCTATGTTCAGGCGTTGTTCGGAGGTCGCATGAGCGGGACCCACCTTGGCCGGTTATGCCATGGGGAAGTGTGGAGGATGGTGATCACGGTGATACGTACCTTGTTTTCCACCTAACTCCCTTCCTAGGCTATTCACCCAAGAATACGAACTTGGACGGATGAGATTGATGGAGGAATAACCGTTGGATTAGGGTTTGGAAGGCTTGCAAGCCTCCCTTTTCACCCTAACGGTTTTCAGCCTTGGGAGGCATGCATGGAGTGGCCGATCGGTCCAGCAGGTAGGCGGGACGCCACTCTACATGCCCATGCTTGTTGGAAGTCAACCAGAGCAATCTAAGTCGCTCGTTTCAGCCTGCGATGATGGACAGCCGAGATTAGAAGGGGGCCGTGCATGCTACCTTTGGGCGCACAAATCGAGACGGCTAGCTGTAATCGTTCGCGGATGATTGGTTGTCCATGTAGCTGGGCCCACAGTGGACATGCTGGTATGGTCGGCCAGCTAATCCCGCCTCCCTTTGGCTTCCGTTCGTTTGTCTCAACGTGGCTGCCTACGACCACTTGATGCAAACCCTAATTTAGGGTTTCCGACCGAATCCGGCATTTTCCGACCTCTTTTGGTGAGGTCGATGGTGCGAGGGGAATGTTGGGACAACGGTGAGCATGTGCGTGCGCGCTACTAGATCCCGCGCGTGATCTAGGCCGTCCAACCATGCCTGCGAAGTTGGACGGATGAGGTCTATTTTTGAGTTTGTTTTCAGCAGGTGAGACTAACATTGGTAGTCTTGCATGCGTTCAACGGGGCTAATATAACCCACCGTCAGGTAGCCTACGGGTGTTTGCATGTCGAACATAAGGCTTTGAGCAGGGCATTAATTGTAATACTTCAAACCTACAGAAAATCGGGATGGTTGCTACATGCTCCGCTCTGGGTAGGTTATAATTCTCAGGGATGGTTGCACATGCTCCAATGAATTATCATGGTGAGAAATATTCATCACATGAAGGCTTTATCCTTTGCAGGACGTTATCTTACAAAAATTGGCTTTTTATAATTTTAGCCTTTAAATAGAAATCCACCATCAACATTAAGTCCCCTGCCTAGTATGCAATGGTTACACTATTGTAGGGTAGGCATGAGATGGTGACAGTTTGCACAAAAATAACTAAGGCTAGGGTAAACATACTTTTACCACATGGGGAGGGCGCTCGTGCCAAATTCCCTGTAGCGCTGGTGGAGTTGTTCCCCCTCAACGAATTTTTCTCCGATTTCAGCTAGGTTTCTGAAGCTAGCACGACTTGGTTGGTGTTGACCCGTTGCCGGCCGGACGTACTCCGAGACAACTGCTTATTGGGTTTCCCTTGGCAAGTATATATACGTATGCATAAGAATCCTCTTCTACATCTTGGGATAGAATTTATTCTTTGCAGAGTTCCATCATGTTAGGCAACAACAAGTCGTCTTCTTCATATCACCCAGGTTCGTCTGTCAAGCGTACCCGATCTGCATCTCAGTGCGCTTCCGAAACTCGTGACAATCCTCCAACTCGTGTTCGTAGAGTTAAGAGGGTCATACCGGTTTGTTCTTTTCCCTTTTGTTTTCCGAGTAGTCACCCTTATTTCCTGATCAGGTGAATAATCTTTTCTTTTACAGAGTTTTCTACCTGGAACATGTGTAACAGTCATTGATGACGATGACTTGGATAGTCCACTTTCTTCAAATTCAGCTACACCTTCACCGGACGACCTCGAGAATGCTGATCTGGGAATTTCATCCTATGAATACCCCAATGCCGGCCTTTTGTTCAATATTGGTATGAAATGCTTGTCTTATAGCTACAAGACTGTCGGTGGTTTTTTAGTACGAAAGGAGTTCGTCTCCATGTACACAATGATATGGAGAAAGTATGGCCATATCGTGACCAGGAACGTAATCCGGCATTGCTCGTATGCTTTGGTTACTGTGGTAAACTGCTTGCTTTCCATGATTGCTGAGATGGAAGGTGTCTCTATCCGTAATGTAGCTGAATCAAATCTCGAGAAGTGGGAAAACATGCTCTCTACCTGTGAGTCTATGGAGTTCAACGTGAGTTGGCTGCGGCAGCGTCTTGACATCATCAAGGTCGATCGAGCTGGTATCCTGGTGAATGTAGTTCCTGCTGCGAAGGCTATCTTGGAGGAAGAAAAGGCTCTGGCTGCTGAGTCATAAAAGGTGGAGCAGGCGATCCAAACCTTGAAGGCCCGAACATAGAGGTACCAGGCAAGGTTGAATATGATGCTTTCCAGGGATTACAACCTGTTGGAAGACCTCTTCTGAGCTGCGTTGAGAGATTTCCTTCCCTCTTTTTTTCTTCTTCTTTTGCACACCATTGAGAGATGCGAGATTATTTTTTTTGTAGATGGATGGAAAAAAAAACTTTTCATTAATTTCTGAATAAATTAACAAGTTAGACATGAAACGAGAATGCATGTATTGTCATGTCGTGGGACAGGTACGGGACAATGATCAGGCGTGATATGTCTTGAGACATTTTCCATTGATGACCGCTTCTAACTTGCCTCCATCCGCGTTAATGATTTTGTAGTATCCAGTGTCGTACACCTTGGTAATCACGTAATGACCTTCCCATTTTGGAGAGAACTTTGGCGCAGACATGTCTTGTTGGATGTGTTTGGCTGTCTTCAAAACTAAGTCTCCTACCTTAAAACTTCGCGGCCTTACAACTTTGTCGTAAGCCATTGAGGCTCTGTTTCTGTACACCTGAGTGTGTTCCTCTGCCTTGCTTCTTTTGTGGTCTAGCGTATCCAGCTCAGAAATCCTGCAGTTAGACGCCTCAACTTCGTTCCAGTAGACTCCACTTGCTGCTGCAATCCTGGATGATGGGATTTTGATTTCTGCTGGGAGAACAACATCAGCCACGTAAACAAGTGAGTATGGAGAAACTCCAATGGAGCTCCTAGGTGCCGTTCGGTATGCCAATAATGCCATCGGTAGTCGTTCATGCCACTCTATGGGATTGTCATGTACTGTCCGACTGAGAATCCGGATTAATGTTTTGTTGGTTCTCTCAGCCTGCCCATTCCCTTGAGGGTAGTAGATGGTGGAGAAGACTTGTTTAATTCCATATCCTTCAAGCAACTCTCGTACTTGCTTGTTGGCGAAGGGAGTGCCGTTATCGGTAATGATATGTTTAGGTACTCCAAAGTGGCAGATGATATGCTCTTTAATGAACAATGCGATCGTTGCTCCTGTGGTTCCATGCAGAGGAATAACTTCGACCCATTTTGTGAAGTATTCAGTTGCGGTTATAATATATTCATGCTGCTTTGATGATGGCGGGTTGATCTTTCGAACAATATCAAGTCCCCAGCTATAGAATGGCAGCGGGCTACTTATCGAATGTAGGGGAGTGGAAGGTGCATGTACGAGGTTCCCGTGAATCTGGCATTTGTGGAAGCTTTGAACGAAGGCAGCCGCATCATCTTCCATGGACGACCAGTAATATTTCTCGTGTATCTGGAGAAACAATTTCTTCTTTCCTTGATGTTCTCCTTCATGCATTTCTTTCAAAATTGTTGAGATTTCTCCTCCATCCAGGCACCGTAGCAGATCAACTCCAAAGCTTTTCCGGTACAAAATCCCCTCGTGGAACATGAAACGTTTCGCTCTCTGTTTCATTTTGACTGCCTCTTTTGGGTTAGCAGGAACTGTGACATCACGAAGGTAGTTAATATATGGATGCCTCCAATCCCCGGTGTGATTTATGTTGAGTACTTCTAGTTGATGAGGTGGTGCCTGGTGTTGTCACCCCAATTTCGCACCCTCCATGGGAAATATCAGTCTTATACTTCGGAGCCGAATACAAGAGAAATTCTTTGTGGAGCAATTAAGGATTTTCATATCCTTTAAATCAAGCTCACAAACACTACCAATCAAGCCCACAATCTCTACCAATCAAGCCCACAAGCTCTACCAATCAAGCTCACAAGCTCTACCCAATCAAGCTCACAAACACTACCAATCAAGCCCGCAAGCACTACTTCTTAGCATTTCATCATCCTTTCAAACCTGGGATTTCTTGCTATCACATTAAAGAGGAGGAAAATATAAAGTCAATGGTGAAAGAACGGAGTCATTTGGAGTTCGTATGCAAAAGTTACGAGCAAAACGAGAACTCAGAAGAAGTTGCAGTCAAGTTTAAAGGAGGGAGTCAGGTCTTTTACAATAGGGGGCGCCAAAACACAAACAATACTAAAGGCACCTGCTTTATTACTAGAGGCACCTTATTTATTAATAAGGGCACTTCTTCTTCTTCCTCATGAAGAACATGGGTGTTTTTAATGGTGGTCATCATGATGATCACGATGATGATGGATTTTGATCGACAATGATTTTCGATTTCGAATACATCACTAGGTTCTTAGGGATGATATGGAGCTTAGGTAGGAGCATGATTTCACAGCAATCATGTTCTCGATGCGGTGAATAGTAACACCGACGTGAATAGTAACACCGGCGTGAACAACAACATCGGCGTGAACAGTAACACCGAAGGAGATCTTGTGCTCAAAGAAATCCGTCCAGTAAAGCACACCGACCCAAGGGGCAAGTTCGAGGCAAAGTGGGAAGGACCTTTCATCGTCAAAAAGTTTTTCAGGAAATGATAGTACAATTGATGGACCTAGATGGAGAAGGACATCCAAGGCCATGAATGCTTATCAACTCAAGAGGTACTATGCCTAATCAAAGGAAACATCCCGGCATAACTAATCCATGCATCTCCTCAAATATCTACTGGTTTGTCGGCACTTATGATTTTATCATTGTTTTCTATTTTATGAGTCTGATTGCAAAAAAAAAAAAAAACAGATTTCTAAAGTTTTGTTTTCCTACAAAAAAAAAAACCAACAGATTTCTAAAGTTTGTTTTCAAAAAAAAAAAAAAAAAAAAAAATCGGAAAGTTTGTCGATGATGAAAAGCTTAGGATTTGGGTATGGTGTTATGAGTAACCAGATAGGCAGCTGAGACAAACTCTCCAAATCAAAATTTTAGTATTTTGCAGTCGTCAAATTCTGTAAATATTTGAAGAAAAAGGGGCAGATTTCTAAAGATCTGTTTTTCAAAAAACAATTGCTGATGATGAAACCCTTAGGATGATACGGTGCTACACACGTACCAAATAGGCAACTAAGGCAACAATTTTGAGTATTATTTGGAGCCTAATCATGTTCTAACCATGTTTTAAGCTTTTGTGACCGACGAGTTATCTGAGTTAAGGTCTCCCCACCGAAGTCAGTAACCTGCAGAGTCAGTGCAACTCAAACAAAGGACAAGAGCACCACCAGAAAAAAAATATTTCATTCACAAATGAAGGAATCAAAAGATTTTCGTCTACAACAATAAAAAGCATGAACGCTTCCTCATCCGGAAGATACATGATCAGATCGAGAAAAAAAAAAGAGAACAACAACAACAAGAAACAAAAAAAAAGAAAAGAAAAAAGAAGAACAACAAGAAACAAAAAAAGATCTGCCGGCCAACCAAAGAAGAAGAAATGGAAAACAAATAAAGAATGGGGGTGATTTTATCTGAGTCTAAACCAAGATACAATTTCTTCACCATTTCCCATTGATCGAAACCAATGTGTGATAGTGGTAAAAGTGCCCATGTGACACCCTTGATCCGGACACCTTCATCCCAAGAGTATCGTCCATACTTGTCAAAATACATCTAAATCTAAATCTGACTTCAACTTTGAAATCTGGATTTATATTTGTACGTATTTTGAAGCTACATATGGAACGATCTTGCTTCTTTCCCTAAATCATCAGATCTTCATCTATGAGCCGAACATTAATCTGGATCTCCCGATCTACTATCATCAAGCACAGAAAAAAGAAAGTTCATACAGATCTATACTGAGATTCCACCAAAATCTCATTTCAGTTAACACTACTTCAGAAAGTGACTTCTTCATATGCTCAGATTCTATCTTGCACATTCCACCAGTAAATGATCACTACAGCAATAAACCAAACAAGCAAGAAGCAAAATAACATGATCTATTTCAAAAAAAAAAAAAAAGTGGGGTAGTGGATGATATAGAAGATCGAAGATCAAATCTCGTACAAACAAGCAGGATTTGAAGCTATCCTCTTGAATTTCTGCTAAAAATAGAAGAGAAAATAGGAAGAAATGCAGAGAAGAGAAAGAAGAAGAAACTAATGGTCGAGGAAAAAGAATGCGAGGTATTTATAGCAAAAGATTAGGGCTCCATCAAACCACTTTTCTGGAAAAACAAAACGAGATCCATGACCCGTCGGGTTTCTCCAACCCATCAGGGTCATTCGCCCGATCCGCAAGCTCCTTTTCCCTGTTCCAAAAAAAAAAGAGAGAAAAAAAAAAAGAGAAAAAAAAATAAGAAGAAGAAGAGAAAAATAACAGTCTACCTCGTAAAGAAGTCGAAGCGTGGACAATTCTTCAGAAAGAGTATCAATACGTTCCTGCCTCCCCAGGGATTCTCTACTGACTTCATCATATCTCAACATGATCACATACATCTCATTCACCACTGACTTCAATTGGCGTTCACGGCTATCCACCAAGCGGAGTAGGTATTCTTGAAGAGGTCTGGAAGCCTGAAACGAGAAATGAGTTAATAAAAGTATTAAGTCATTAAGGAGAGAAGGGCAGAGTAGAAGCATTACCTCAGGAATATCATCTGGGAGAGGTAAACAAACGATGTCTTCATGGTAAACAGGGCCACCTTTAATTGGAACTACATTTGAAGTCCCCAAGATAGGTATTTGAAGGTCCCATGTTGGAAGGAGATGACCGAAACTCCTTAATGGAACTTGTGGAGAAGAAGCATTGCTGGAAGATCCCATCAATAATGGACGAGGGGCAAAACCTGGATCACCCACTACAAGATTCTTTCGGCAAACTTGGATAGAAAGAGGTGGCCCTAAATAGGTCGATCTCCAATATAAAGCGAAATTATCTCCACGATTAACCGAATCTTCATAGGAACTTTGCGATTGGTATGAAATTTTCTCCATATCACTAAACGACGCATAAGGAAAACATGTATCGTCAGGAGGAGGAAAACGGGGTGTAGCGTTTGGTTGACTAATTTGCCTCCCAAATATGTCACCAAGATACCAAGAACAAAAATCTGGGCCTCGCAACAAGCACCGAAGCATGCTAGACGACATGGCATGAATGGCTCTTTGATCACGCTGAATCAAATAATTATCCCAAGGGTCCCAGCAAATCTGCGATCGAAATAGAGGTATACATATATAAACAAAAAAAAAAAAAGTCTTACAGATTCAACCGTCACTTCCTCCAAACAAAGGCGTGTATATGCGGTCGAGTAAATTCGATGTGCACCTTTCCATCTAGCCATTCGAGGAAATGTTTGACTATCGGAGAAGCTTGTATCAGAAGGAGGGCAACTGATGGGAAAATACTCATAACACCAATACTGTTACAAAAAAAAAGTATGGGTGTTACAAAAAGGGAGTCTAAGATTGGTCAGCATGAAGCAAGGAGAGATGAACTCACATTCACGACGGGCCAGAATCCACTTAAGGCTTTTGTTTCAAGGCGTGTTGCTCGGGTTAGATAGAGGTAAAGTCGTGCCATCGCACAACTCCCCCAATCATATAAGCTTACCAAATCAAGGTCAGAAAATGCTTCCAAGTAGCCGGATTTGATATATCCAGTAGAAGATCCAAGGAAGGTATGACCCGCAACAAAAATCAAGAAAGCTCTGGTAACTTCAATAACCTTAGCATCGTCTTTTGAAGCGTCGGCATCGAGATCCAGCTCAGGGACCAAGAAATTCATCTTCAAAGTAGATAAGCTGACGTACCAATTCTTAGGGAAGATATCCCCACAGTGTGGTCCCAAAATATTTCGGACATCCTCCTCAGTCATGTTTACACCCAACGGGACAGGATTCCCTACCCTTACACGGATGCCAGTAATCATGTACAAATCCAGAGGAGTGATGGTTAACTCACAGTGAGGCAGGTGAAATGAATTGGTATCACCCCACCATCGCTCTGCCACAATTAAAGCATTCTCACCATCATGGAACGGTTCCAAACCTTCGATAAATTCATACCAACCGATCTGTTGTACAAGCTCACGTACGCCTTTGCATCGTCTCAACACCATCCACCATTCTACTATGCCATTGGTCCCTCCACGAAAACGTGCCCAGACATAATTCTGCGAAAGAAAGCAATGCTTGAGAAATAATAAAAGGGAACATGGAAGGCGAAGAAGAAAAATACTATCAACAAGGAAATTTACAGGGTCTTCCCGGATTTTTGCAGAAATGTGATCACCCACGTCATGTGAAACCTCAACTTTTTGTCTTTTACGCACCGACGACAAAGGAGGACGAGCAGAGAAAATGTCAGAAGGCTTCCTAGATGTCATCTTGAAAGAGAAAACAATAAAAACAAATGGAAGAAGAATCCCTTGGATAAAGAATAATCTTCTTCCCCAGTCTTATAAAGAGAAGAGTGGGTACTTACTTCCTCAAGAAGTTTTTTTTATCAAGAATCGTCTCGTGGAAGAAAAGCAAGACATGTCAAGACAAAGCGTGGAACAGAAGCCAAGAAAATGCACTTCCAGAAGAGGTAAATAAAACTGACAAGCTCAACTGGGACAAACCTGGCCAATGTTAGTATCTTTCTTCATCAACTTCTTCAACTATTCAATCGTCTCGAACGAGGGGCAATCCAACTAAATCAAAAAGGTTCCAAAATATCAAGAAAATGCAACTGACAAGCTCAACCGGGGCAAACCTGGCCAACGTCAGAATTCTTCATTAACTTTTTTCAACCATTCAATCGGCTCGAACAAAGGGCAATCCAATTGAATCAACTACAAAGTTTCAAAAAAAAAAAACATCAGGAAGATGGAACTCACAATCTCAACCGGGGTAAACCTGGCCAACGTCAGAATTCTTCATCAACTTTTTTCAACCATTCAATCGGATCGAACAAGGGGGCAATCCAATTGAATCAACCGCAAAGGTTCAAAAATATCAGGAAGCTAGAACTGACAAGCTCAACCAGGGCAAACCCGACCAACGTCAGGACTTTCTTCATCAACTCATCAAAACCAACTTTTGAAGAAAAAAATCAGGTGCGATTGGGTGTTCATGACTTTGTTCGTTAACCGCGAGCGATTACTCTCAAAGAGGGGCAACTGTTGACACCCCAATTTCGCACCCTCCATGGGAAATATCAGTCTTATACTTCGGAGCCGAATACAAGAGAAATTCTTTGTGGAGCAATTAAGGATTTTCATATTCTTTAAATCAAGCTCACAAACACTACCAATCAAGCCCACAAGCTCTACTAATCAATCCCACAAGCTCTACCAATCAAGCTCACAAGCTCTACCCAATCAAGCTCACAAACACTACCAATCAAGCCCACAAGCACTACTTCTACCCATTTCATCATCCTTTCAAACCTGGGATTTCTTGCTATCACATTAAAGAGGAGGAAAATATAAAGTCAATGGTGAAAGAACGGAGTCATTTGGAGTTCATATGCAAAAGTTACGAGCAAAACGAGAACTCAGAAGAAGTTGCAGTCAAGTTTAAAGCAACCACTAGAGGGAGTCAGGTCTTTTACAATAGGGGGCGCCAAAACACAAACAATACTAAAGGCACCTGCTTTATTACTAGAGGCACCTTATTTTTTAATAAGGGCACTTCTTCTTCTTCCTCATGAAGAACATGAAGAACATGGGTGTTTTTAATGGTGGTAATCATGATGATCACGATGATGATGGATTTTGATCGACAATGATTTTCGATTTCTAATACATCACTAGGTTCTTAGGGATGATATGGAGCTTGGGTAGGAGCATGATTTCACAGCAATCATGTTCTTGATGCGGTGAATAGTAACACCGACGTGAATAGTAACACCGGCGTGAACAACACCATCGGTGTGAACAGTAACATCGGTGTGAATAGTAACAGTATAGTGATCAGTAACGGCGGGACCCACATGTCAAACTCATGTTTGTTAACTGCCACACTTATTTGAAAAGAATCGAAGAAAAATGGAAAAGAAGAAAAAAAGGACGTGGGACCCACGTATGTTTTGAAGAAAAAAATTTCTTCGCAAAGGACAGTTTTCTGGCATGTTTTATATGCGGATTTGGCGCAAGAAAAAGCGGAAGGTTGTTGAGGATTTACGCATATAAATAGGGGTCGAATGCTATTTCAGAAACAGAACATTTTCTCGGAAGAAAAGATTTTCTCGTAAGAATCATTTCTTCTTTAACACCAATTTTCTGACAGAAAAGTGGAGGGAGAGACAACAATACTTGTTCCTTTACTTCTTCCTTTACTTTAACAAGGTTTCCACCCAAACCATACCACAACGCAAGGTTTCTACCCAAACCACAATCCAAAAATCTAGGTTTCCACCCAAACCAAGAAGAATTATTGTTTCTCAAATAGAAAATATTTCTTCTCACATATTTCAAATCTCCATGTATTGTGTCATTTAATCAAAGAGAAATCAAATTTTCTTCCTACACAATAGTTATCATTGTCTTGTGCATTTATAGTTCATTTTGAGAAAACTCAAAAAAACAAGAAGATTAAATCAAGTATTGTCTTTAAGTTTTTAAAAGATTAGCATTAAATTGCTAGTTCTTTAACTACTTTCAGCATACTTAACGGAAGCAAGCAATCGTCGTAAGAATCCTTTCAAATTTTAATATCATATTTCAAGTATATTAATTACCTATCTTTACGGTAAATTATGTAGTCATACGGGAACGGAATGGTTTTCCATTTCGTAGTAACACCGCGACTACTCTTTGCATTACATAAAAAATTGTGTTTGTTATTAATTTTCCAAGTGGGATAAATCAAAGTGTGGGTATAAAGCGGAATTCCCTCCCACATTAGACCCATTGTCAAAAACATAAGGTTTGCATTAATTCTATTTTTATTGAGCTAATCTGCAGGTTAATTGTTTAATTTTGAAATTTCATTCAAATTTCTTCTCAATAAAACCAAGGTTTCCACCCAAACCACCAAACAAGGTTTTCCACCCAAAACCACCACAAAACAAGGTTTTCACCCAAACCACCACAAAAGAAAAACCACCATAAAAGAAAGAAACCACATCTCCATAGTCGAAGTTCCTCCCAACTTCTAACTATGTCTCTTTTCTAAATAGCTCATGAATGAAAATCTATTCTCAATAAATTATAAACATTTCCCCCTTTTTAATCATGAAGTAGAGGCCAATCTTACGATTGGGCGGCTGATGGGTGCCTAACCCCTTCCCATCCTGTACTAGAATCTCCTTACCCGAACTCTCTGATAGCAGACCAAAAATATGAAAGTCATAATTGGTTTTGTTTTCCCATAAGAATTCAAACTAGTTAAAAGGGTCCTGACTCCCCTTAGTCAGGTGGCGACTCCAATCTACCTCTCTTTTCCTCTTTGCAGAATTGACCCTCTTGTTAATAAACTAGTAAGAAATTATCTCTGCCAGACCCTGTGTGATAAACATCCACGAACGGATGAGCACATGGACCTCGCCCCATAAAAATTATGGACAAAGAATAGACCGGATCTCGACCCGTGCTACAGCCCTCGATTTCTACACCTGGCAGTTTGAGCAAGACTGTTGGAGCGCTCGAGACTATGTCTCCATTTCTGGCCAGTAATAGCCTAAACATTGGAGGCGTCGATAGAGTGTCACCATCAATGTTTGTTCACAAATATCGTTGTGAACACGGTCAAGCTGCAGCTGTGCTTCTTCCTCTCCGAGATATCTTGATAAGGAACTATCCGGGTTTCGGTGGTATAACATGCCGTGGAGCATAAAGAAGTTTTGTAAGGCTTTAAGGATGACCTTTTCTTGAGAAAGTGAACTGCTAATATCCTGAATGATCGTAGTCCGCCAGTCACAGGTTTCAACATCCTTGCATTGTGAGATCCATGTTGATTCCACTGTCCTTATTTTCACCGTCAGGGTTTCTTCTATGCCTTCGAACTGAAATTTAGAAGCTAACGTTGCCAGGAAACCAGCATGCATATTGTTGTTGCGGCTGACATGAGTTATGGTTGCGTCAGCGAAGTAGTTCAGCAGTCTCTGAGCTTCGGACCGGTACGGAGCTAGAGTCATCTCTTTTAGTGCATACACCCCGTTCATCTGATTAACCAATAATTTGGAATCGCCTCTTATTTCCAAACGTGTGGCTCCGTCCTGCTTGGCTAATAGCAGTCCTATAAGGAAGGCTTCATACTCCGTTGAATTGTTAGTGAATTGAAAATCTAACTTGAAGGAGTGTGAAAAGACTTCGCCAGTTGGAGATACTAGGACTATGCCTGCTCCTCCAGTGTTATTGGTGGGAGTAGAGGATCCGTCAAAACATAACAGCCAAGCTTCCTATTCGACAACAGAGATGTCTGGAACCTCTCCAAGAAGGTATTCATGCAATGCTGTGGTACCTTCTCCAGGGAAAGCTACTAGTAAATCCGCGACAGCCTGACCCTTAACATCTCTGGGCGGAGTACACGTTATGTCTAGCTCTGACATTTGAAGGAGCCACTTGGCAGCCCTTCCCATTAGAACTGGTTTTGACAGTAAGAACTTCGCAGGGTCTGATTTAGATATGAGCGTCACCTTATTGGATAGTATGTAATGCCTGAACTTCTGGATGGAATGTATTAATGCTAGGCATGCTTTCTCTGCTCTCGGGTATCTGAGTTTAGCGTCCCTCAATATTCGACTGAAGTAGTATATAGGAAGTTCGACTCCATCATCATCCTCTTGAGCTAGCAAGGCTCCAACGGCAGTGTCACTGAAGGCGGTGTAGAGATATAACGGTCTCCCTTGAACATGAGACTTCATGATGGCTGGAGACGACAATATGTGCTGAATTTTCCGAAACGCTTCCTGTTGGACACTGGTCCAGTTAAAATCCGCTCCTTTCTTCAGCAGGGGGTGAAGGAAGCAATGAGTTGAGCTAGACTAGGTATAAAACGTCGAATGTAATTCACCTTTCCCATAAAACTTTGCAGTTCCTTCACGGTTCGATGTGGCGGCATAGTGAGGATGGCTTGAGTTTTAGATGGGTCCACCTTGATTCCCTCAGCAGTCACTTGGAATCCCAGAAACTTTCCAGAGGAGACACCAAAGGCACATTTCAAAGGATTCATCCTCAACTTGTACTCACGGCACCTCTCGAATACTTGTCGTAAGACTCCTGTGTGTTCCGTCCGGGCTTTCGATTTGACTACTATGTCATCTACGTAATCTTCAACTTGTTTATGCATCATGTCGTGAAAAATTGCTGTCATGGCGCGTTGATATGTCGTGCCGGCATTCTTCAAACCGAAAGGCATAACTGTATAGTAAAAATTTCCGAGAGGAGTTCGAAAAGCAGTCTTACTTGCATCATGCTCGTACATCCTTATCTGGTTGTAGCCGATGTATCCATCCATAAAAGAGAACATGCCATGCCCGCTCATGGCGTCTACCAACATGTCGATGTTAGGTAGAGGAAAGTCGTCCTTGGGGCAGCATTTGTTTAAACCTCTGAAATCTACACAGCATCGGATCTGCCCATTCTTTTTCTTTACTAGAACCACGTTAGCCATCCAGGTTGGATGGTGGATGGGCTTGATGAAGCCGGCAGCTAGCAATTTCTGGATTTGAGATTTAATCTGATCTTCCACCTCATGTCTGATTTGTCTTGGAGACTGTTTGATAGTCTTGGATCCAGGCTTGATGTGCAGGTGATGAGTAACCAACTTTTCATCCAGACCAGGCATTTCATCGTACGTCCAGGCGAATATATCTTGGTATTCTTTGAGGAGTTGCACAAGATTTGTCCGCTCCTTCGTGGACAGAGTAGAACTAATGGAAATTGGCATGGGAGACTCTTCACTTCTGATGTTAATAGTTTCGAGTTCGTCAGTTGTAGAGGTGGTACCGTATTGCAGCTGTCTGGGGGCGTCCAACACCTCTTCCTGTGGGTCTCCGTTTTGACAACATTCTATTAGGCGGAGATACCGAGCATCAGTCTCTCCTGCTAATTGCTAACAGCGGCGGCGGTATACAGTCTTTCCTTTCTGATCTTGAGTTGCCACAAAGGTTCGTCCTCTCTTGGTAACATGGTTTCCCGCCCCGCTGGGTGAAGGTGAGTTCCTCGTCAGCTGGGATACATCATGTCTGAGTTTTAATGACGCAATCCGATCCTCCTCCTAGATTGACGCCCACATGGGAAGTGGGGTACAATGTACTTCGCCTGGCTCTTCCTGCAGAGCTTCCTTCGGTTCAAACAATTCTACTCCGCATATGGGTGCGTATGGAGACAACGATGCAGGTATACGAATGACTTCCTTGTTCAGCATAGTTTTCAGGCACTAGTGATAGGTTGAAGGAACAATCCTATTCTCGTGGAGCCATGGCCTACCCAGTCTCATGTGGTAGTCTGGTTCCTTCTCTATGACTTCGAATTTCACTTTTGATTGAACAGGACCTACGGATAAGTTCAGATTGACATACCCATATGTGTTGGTTTGGTTCCCTTCAAAGTCCGTCATTGTGGTAGACCGCCGCACAATCTTGTTTGGGAGAACCTTAGCCTCCTTGAGTGTATTGAGGGTAATCACATTTGAGGATGCTCCTGTGTCGATGAGGGCCCGCCTGAATTCTGAATCTTTGATGCGTGCGGTTACATGTAGGTCCCGATTGTGGCCCTCTTCTGCCATCATGTCTTCCTTTGTAAAAGTAACATTATTTACAGATGCCTCCATCGCGCTTGAAACTTCTGGGCGCAAGGGAGTTAACTGTACATCCAAGGCTATCCGGTTGACGGATGCAAACGTCTCTGTTCGCTGCTCTTTTGAGAGGTGTAGGAGTTCACATAAACTTCCCACTAAAGAAGCGGCTTCCTGATCCACATGTCTTTGGCATGTAGTGAAACTGTTGATTTGGGGGCGTTCAGTCCCTACTGTTGGGACCTCCATGACAGGGCCTCCCATCTATGATGTCATCTTGATGAGGAGGTCGAGTATGTTGTTGATCGCTTCTTTGATCAGGTCCATGTTTCTCGTGTGAACCTCCTGTACTCGTGCTAACTCGATCAACGTCGGGATTCTTTCAGCCAGACCATTAGGTGTGCCGTTCCGAGGGAACTTGATCATGATCTGAGGCTGTCGAGGTATTCCTAAGACCGACCATCTTGAAATCAACTAAATAGGGTTAGGTATCGAAGAAATCGACTTCACAACCGAGAGATTAACCTCCCACTGTGGTCGCCAATTATTTGTGGGAGAAAACTACTTCCGCAGGTTTAGGTAATTTTGGGTGTGTGTGGATGAGTAGTGAATTTAAACCTTCAAAAAATGTGCTGCACGATGAGCACTTTTGATTCGAGAGATAATCTGTACAATTCTGGCCTAAACCGAAGACACGGCCGTTCCAGATTTGTTTCGGTCACAGGTGAAGGATGTGAGGTTGATCTTAGGGAAGGAAGCGAAGAAGGTGTTGAGAGTATGAAGGTGAAGGATATTTGATGACTTGTTAACAAAAGGTTGAGCAAGCTAGAAAATGTTGCGAGGGCAGGCTCTGGGTGTTGAATACGATGGTATTAACACTTGGTTTTTTCTGTGTTGTTGGAAATAGGGAGGAGAACCTATTTATACAAGTCGATAAGCCTTCATCACGTCTCTCGTGGGAAAGTGGAGGAAGTGGAGTGAGGGAGGAAGTGGAGTTGTGTGTTAGTGTCACACGGTTGCTTTCCCACTTCTCATATCATCGCTAACCGCCCATGTTTCCCTGACACGATCTTGTGATGGCGTGTTGCACGCTGCACGCTGTAAACTTCCAGACCAATACCCCAGTTTGTATCCCCTAGTTATGACGTGATTAACGTCTCGAGTGAGTCGTGGGACTCACATAAGGTAGCAAACGGTGCTAGGTAAAATAATCAAGTTGTTTGTAGGCGCATATTGTATGCATGTGGTGCATTAAATATACTTAACATGCTTGAAGACTACACAACCTTGATGAAAAGATTGCAAGTTGAAGTGACTCAACTAGCTATGTTCAGGCATTGTTCAGAGGTCGCATGAGCGGGACCTACCTTGGCCGGTTATGCCATGGGGAAGTGTGGAGGATGGTGATCACGGTGATACCTTGTTTTCCACCTAACTCCCTTCCTAGGCTATTCACCCAAGCATGCGAACTTGGACGGATGAGATTGATGGAGGAATAACCGTTGGATTAGGGTTTGGAAGGCTTGCAAGCCTCCCTTTTCACCCTAACGGTTTTCAGCCTTGGGAGGCGTGCATGGAGTGGACGATCGGTCCAGCAGGTAGGCGGTTAGCCACTCTACATGCCCATGCTTGTTGGAAGTCAACCAGAGCAATCTAAGTCGCTCGTTTCAGCCTGCGATGATGGACAACCGAGATTAGAAGGGGGCCGTGCATGCTACCTTTGGGCGCGCAAATCGAGACGGCTAGCTGCAACCGTTCGCGGCCGATTGGTTGGCTATGTAGCTGGGCCCACAGTGGACATGCTGGTATGGTCGGCCAGCTAATCCCTCCTTCCTTTGGATTCTGTTTGTTTGTCTCAAAGTGGCTGCCTGCGACCACTTGATGCAAACCCTAATTTAGGGTTTCCGACCGGTTACCTACATCCGACCGAATCCGGCATTTGCCAACCTCTTTTGGTGAGGTCGATGGTGCGAGGGGATTGTTGGGACGACGGTGAGCATGTGCGTGCGCGCTACTCAGTCCCGCGCGTGATCTAGGCCGTCCAACCATGCCTGCGAAGTTGGACGGATGAGATCTATTTTTGAGTTTGTTTTCAGCAGGTGAGACTAACATGGGTAGTCTTGCATGCGTTAAACGGGGCTAATATAACCCGCCATCAGGTAGTCTACGGGTGTTTGCATGTCGAACACAAGGCTTTGAGCAGGGCATTAATTGTAATGCTGCAAACCTATAGAAAATCGGGATGGTTGCTACATGCTCCGCTCTGGGTAGGTTATAATTCTCAGGGATGGTTGCACATGCTCCAATGAATTATCATGGTGAGAAATATTCATCACCTGAAGGCTTTATCCTTTGCAGGACGTTATCTTACAAAAATTGGCTTTTTACAATTTTAGCCTTTAAATAGAAATCCACCATCAACACAACCATAAGCCTCTTGCGGCTGATCAAGCCTTGGAACTTTATTATTTCCACTTCGACTAAAGAATTTTCTTTCCCTTTCGAACTCTTCTTGATCTTTGCTTCCCATAGCTACTAATTTCTGTTGATCATCATTCATACTCTTTACTTGCTTCACCTGCGAAGTGCTCCTTACTGTATTTATTAATCTGGGAAGTAGACTTGCGTTTGTTGCACCTGAACTGGTGTTCGCAATGGGATATGAATCCATATCATTTTGTTTCTCCTCCAATGCAATGTATTCTTCTTGTAACTCTCGCAACGCCGTCATGGTGATTGTATTTTTGATTCTGAAAATTTGTATATACATCAGATTGGTTGCGAACATAGCATTAATGAAAGATAAAATAAGGTATCTCTCATCCACTCTTCCTGCCATCTCACTACATATTGTCTTTCATCTTATGGTTAGATGTTTCAAACTCTCTCCAACCCTTTGTTTTAACCCAAATACATCTTCAATGCCAGGTCGCGAAGAATTGTTACTTATATATGCTCCCAAAAATGTAGTTTGCAAATGATTGAAAGAAGTTATAGTGTTCTTAGGTAAACCTTCGAACCATTTTAGTGCCTCGCCTGTTAAGCTAGATGCAAAATATTTGCACAATACATCATCATGGTTTTGCCATTGTATTATACACCTAACATAAGCTTTGACATGTTGAATAACATAAGTAGTTCCATCAAAGATACTGGTTAACGTTGGCAAATTGCATTTTGGGGGTATTCCTCCTAATTTTACTTCTTGGGTGAATGGAGTTTTCGCAGCTTCTTCAATGGCCTCATCAAGTTGCCTTTTGCCTCCCTCTTTTCTGTTATTTAACATTCCCTTCATTTCTGCTAACTCTCTTAAGATCTGCTCATTCCCAGCTGAATTTTGCTCCACTGGTCTTTTCAGTGCAGCTTACCTTCTTCTGCACTCATGTCTTTCTTGCCTTGCGATATTTTGTGCTTCTTCTTCAGCATCTTCATTTTGCCTTCTTCCGTGATTTTCTTCTTCACCTCCCTCATGAATTCGCAAATGATTATGCCTTTCATTTTCTCTTCTGCGATTTTCTTTGTTTCTCATCGTTTCTCTTCGCTGGCTTTCTATTCTTCTTTGTATTTTATCATATTCCTCATTGATATTATCATTTTTGTGATTTCTTGCGTGTCTCCTTTCTCGATTGTCATGATTGTTCTGACGTATTGCTTCTTGAAACTCTTGTTCTTCCACTTCTGCTCTCAATCTTTCTCTCTCGCAAGCTAGACGTGCTTGTTCAGCATAATGTCTCTCAATTTCATCCTTAATTATTCTTCGGTTTCTTTGAATTTCTCGCTCATGTAATATTCTCCTACCTTCTTCTCGATTTTCTTCACCATCTTGGTTATTTCCACCCTCTTGATTTCTATTATCACGTCTATCATCCATAGTTTCACCACGCGGAATGTATCGATCATTAATCATCTCTTCTTCTCCATAATGTTGCTCTTCATTTGGATTATTCATTTCCTCTTGAATATTTTCACCAGCGTTTCTCACAGGGGAATTTTGCCTTGCTTCTTCTATAAATGATCTTGAACTTGATCTTACAGTACTTCTTGATCTCCTATTTTGTAATCTCAAATTCTCCATTCTTAACTCGTGATTTTGTCTTGTTAAATTCGCGCGTTCTTCCGCATCTAACCTCCTTTCCTCTTGTATTCTTTGTCTGAAAGCCTCTTTTGTTTCATTTTCGTCATCTCCATGAATTAATCCTCCAACCGCTTCTTGATATCTTCCCTCTCGCCTTCCATTTCTTAATTGTTGATTTTCTGCTTCTTCTACTGAATCTGATCGCCAAGTATGCACGCTCACCCTGTCATAATCTACATTTCTATCTTGTATCGGTGTTTGCTGATTCGGTTGTTGAACTTGATTTTCTCCATTATTCCTTGTTCTGCTGCTCCTAATTCTTAATCTTGAAGATTCTCCTTTTTCATTTGTCTCTTCTCCAACAAGTCTTTTACTCCTCCTTACAGTTGTTGGTTGTTCTGATGTATTTCTTCTTCTAGCCATTCCTTCAAATTTAATGTATTTCTGTAAATCACGTAAAAATCTTCTCCAATTTCTTCAAATTCTTAAAAATCACAATTTCAATCTTTGCTCAGAAACATTCCCTATTTCTAGAGCCATTATGTAGTTGCAGGAATTCCTACACTACACCCCTCACAAGAATTCTTAATAATCAACACATATTTGAAGATTAAGAACAACACTTTTATTGATTAATTCTCAGAAATGTTACAGGAATTGGGAGAAATCAAGAATACAACCGCTCACAAGAAATTTCTCTCTCCTCAAAACTTTCTTAACACTCCAAAATTGATCTCCCCTTTTCTGGGTCTATTATTTCTCTTTATATAGGGTAATTACATAGTGGATGACAGCTAAGCTGTCCTTTAATTTCGGATCTAACTCGCGATATTCTCGCAGTAGTTGTAATGTTAATTCTCGCAGATGTTATAATCTTCGCAGGATCGTCATGCTTTTACGGTGTTTCAGCTATCGTCATCCGTTACGTCATTCTTTGAGTCAATCTGCGACGCTCGCGAAGTATTGTTGAAGAGTTCGCGGAAACGTTGTTTGTAAATCTCGCGAGAGTATTGCTGTAGCGATATTCTGATCCTACATACACATAGATATGTCCATTTACTTTCATCTTTATTTTTTAGATTTAAACTCTAAAATTGTTTGGAAGATGATTGTTGCAGTATTAACCTTTATGGTTTTATATATTGCAATATGTTAAGGGATATGTTTGTTTGCGTCTGTGAACTATTATTTTCCAATACAATGTCAAAAGTTATCTCTTTTATATGTCAATATGCAAGTATTGATACAAGATCTATGAACTTTTGACAAACAAAAATTGAACCTATGTCGTTATGCAAATAATTGATGGAAGATAGGATGAATTTATATTTACGAGGATTATGTCTATTATATGTCATTGTGCAAATAGTGGTGAAAAATAGGATGAGTCCTTGTTTATTCCGAAGTATTGATCTTCCCTGATTCATATTTTATGTATATATTGTGCAGCTCCATAAGTCTTCTTGTGTGAGCATTCTCAACTAGAGTAATAATAGATTCTTTTGTAGTTATTTTGGTTGTGTATTCCGATTAAATTAATCATGGGTTTTCTTGTGGTTAGCTTAATTGAGAATTTTTGGATACAAAATCATTTTTGTGGTTTTTGATGTCCAAAGAAATCCTTCTTTTCTCGTAAAAGTAAGGTCGCTCTTGTTGTTCTCTCGGGAATGACATCATATGGGGGAGAGTTCTTTTGAACTTGCGCTTAATTTTCATATCTTTGTGGGGAGTGCGGTTGTGGAATTTTTAGGGGTTATCTTGTATCTTCATAAACTCCTTGATGAATGCATTTAGCTTCGGCTTTATGATTGCATCTAAACAAAGTAAATATGTTCTTTTCTTTGTTCTTGAAGCGTCTCCATGAAAATTTCATTATGATCCCATTTTCGTACCTTTGCCAATTTTATTGACAAAAAGGAGGAGAATTAATATGTAGTTCACACTACAAATACATATAGTTTTCGGATCATTATGTTAGGGGGAGTGGTTTTCGTGTTGAGACGAAGTACTGACTAAGGGGGAGTGATACATATCATCATAGTATTGTTGTCGAAGTTGTGATATAAGAATTTTGATGTTGTGTAATAATACTATGACACTGTATAACAATGATCGAGAACTTTTGTTTTCTCATTGTTATGGCTACGGGACTTCAACAACTATGATGCTGAACTGTACGTCTATGGAATCATGGGAGTACATGGAAAAGACGAAGTTTTCGAGTAATGTTGAAGCACCAAGGAGATCAAGCATGTGGACGAGAAGCTACAAAATTATATCTATTTTGCAATCCATATGTATTGATAGTTTTGTCACTAAAATTGACAAAGGGGGAGATTGTTAGAGCATTGCTCGGTCGAACTCGCATGCATTGTTATCTCAAGCATGTTTGTCAATATTAGTGATCAAAACTATACGTCTTGATTTCTAGTTTACTTATGATTAAGTCCCGGTCTAAGATAGTAAATGAGCTCTAGACTCCATCACGATTATCTTACGAAGACGAAGAATTAATCAAGGAACCAATGGAACTTCATCCTACCAAAAAGGTATGTGGAGACTTAAACTTATCTAGCACTCAAAAGTCTATCTATCTCCTACTCTTGAGACAACAGTCGTATAAGTATGATAGTTTTCATACATACACATTTGTTATTTCAAGTCGAGTTTACTCACCTATCTTTTTCTCGAAATATGTGTTGGTAAGATTTTGCTTTAACCACCTTTCATTTTTACCCGTGACGAAAGTCATGCTGACGTTTCAATTTTGAAAATAGCTTTGATGACGATAGTCGATTCTTTATGTCTAACGACTATTATAACATTATAAAAGAATGTTTCAATGATTGAAATGTAGAGTTGAGATTACGTAAACCACCTATGGATATAATCATATATAGTCTATTCACACATTAGTGTATAAGTCCATGTATCGGAAACCAAGTGTGTGTATATGTGTGCATGCGGTATTGGTGAAGGAGACAGGTTGGGTACGCGTACCCGTAAGAGTACTGGAAGAAGTTCTTGAACCGAGAATTTCTGCTGAGTTTGTAGTTTGTAAACTAGTAAACCAGTCACCTTTGGTACGCATACCCGTACGTGTACCCACGGAAGTTTTCGAACCGAAAATTTCTGCTGAGTTTCTAAACTCAAATCCGGTAGCTAAGGTACGCATACCAAATCTGGTTATATTTCTCAAATCGGTTAGCTCATGAACTTAAAAAATAAATCAATAAGGAATGCAATCTTTGCAAAATGTGTCTATATTGTTCATGAATTGATTCGAGTGAATCAAACTGATTTTGTTTCAATTGTGTCTATGTATAAAGATTTAAGCAATTGAACAACTCTTCAACTAGTTTTTTTGAGTCATTTGAACTAGTTGTGAAGAAGATGAATATGGTTGATATGAAAGTGCTCATATGGATAACCATTGGTTAACAATTTATGAACCAACTAAGTTTACACGTTTAGGTATGATTACTCAAACCTAAATGATTACATTTCATTTGTGTGTGTGACAAGCTAAGTTTCGATCTAACGGTTGAAAGATATTAGCTTGGATAAATCAGGTTTTTTATCTAACGGTGAATATTGAATGCTTTTACCAATGTAACTTAGATTGCAAACCCTGATTTGAAAACTATATAAAGGAGACGTCTAGCAACTGGAAAAAATAATCCCCACACCTCCTGTGTGATACTAGTTGGTTTGCTAGAGTCGATTCTCCTTTAACCGTAGGTTTGTTCTCGAGACCCTGTCGTCAACGACTTAAAGACTTCATTGGGATTGTGAAGTCATACAAAACTACTTCTCTTGTAGTTGACCGATCTGATCTTGACATTTTCTATCATACGAGTTCAATTGAATAATTGGCTTGAGATTATATCTCCGATAAGGCAAGATAAAAAGAAATCACAAACATCTTCGTCTCATCATTTGTGATTCCGCAATATCTAATTTCGCTACCATACAGTTTAGATTATTGTGAAGTGATCAATAATTCTAAGCTTTTCTTCAGGAATATAAGTTCAGGTTATAAATTAATTCATGTTCACCTTGAGTTTATCAAAATACAGAACAAAACTTGTAGGTTTATCTATGGGAGACAGATTTATCTATTATCGTAGACTTTTCTGTGTGATACAAATTTGTTTATTAAAGTCTTCGACTTTGGGTCGTAACAACTCTTGGATGTGGGTGAGATTATCTAAGGGAATCAAGTGCGTAGTATTCTGCTGGGATCATAGACATAAGGAGCGCAACTGTACCTTGAATCAGTGTGATATTGATTAGGGTTCAACTACAGTCCAGACCGAAGTTAGTTTGTAGTAGGCTAGTGTCTGTAGCGGCTTAATACAGTATGGTGTTCAATCTGGACTAGGTCCCGGGGTTTTTCTGCATTTGAGGTTTCCTCATTAACAAAATTTCTGGTGTCTGTGTTATTTCTATTCCGCATTATATTTTGTTATATAATTGAAATATCACAGGTTGTGCGATCTATCGATCGATAAAGACTCACAGATTTCTATTTGCTTGAATATAGATCAAATCGAGAGATAGAGATATTAACTTCTTGATATACTTTTTATTAAGATTGAGTCTGACTGTCTAGTTTATTCTGTTAAAAGTATATTAGAGTTAGCCCATACAGATTGCTAATGGAAATATTGGGTGAGGTTGTTAGACCCCAGCTTTTTCATATACAATCAAGTAACAAGTTACATGGATTATGTCGATGTCGTATTTACGAAGTTCAAAAGATAAACGTTATACTTCGTAATTCAATATACCATATCAAAGCATTCAATAAATGGTATATATTTCCTTGACACTTTAATCATAATAATATGACCAAGTCTAATACTATAATATTATATATAACCTCGCATGTTATGTTTTCAATCTTAAACGACTTGAAAGTAACGACAAGAATGGAGACAAGTCAAGTCAGTATTACTAACCTCAAGTGGAAGGGTGATGTATTCGTTGTATTCGATACGTCTTCGCGTTCTTCAGGTCTTCGGAGTAACACTTGTATGTCTCAACATTCCTAGACTTTCTAGTCTAACCTAAACGAAGTTGACTCTCGTAATCTTAATCAAGCGACTAATTGAGTTTTAATACTAAAATATGACAACCAAACTTGACATACCAACGCTTGGTGGGTTAAACCGAGCAATGCTCTAACAGTAGTTCTCTAAGGTTTTGAGGGATTCCATCCCACCTCTCGGTATAATACTCCATCCTGAAGTTGATAATTGACCGTTCGACTTATGAGCGAGTTTTGGTTCATGTGGTAGTTTATTAGTTTGTAGGTATCTCATAATTAGTATCCTCCAGTCATCTTCAGTTTCATACATGCTTGTGGTCGCAACTTTTTTCTCAGGTAACTTGTTGACCAACGACTAGTATAGTTGATCAATCCTTAAGCATGGAGGCGATGTAGGCCAATACATCCATATGTCTATTGTCCTTTCGGCATATGTGTCGATATTGGAGATTTCCTATTTACCCCGAATAATGCTTGGCTAGATTGAGATAATTTTGCATGACATGATCTAATATTTGGTATTTTACATTGATTTTCGAACTATGAGTTATGAATCATTGGGTAGTCTTGTTGTGAAAAAAAAAAACAACTAACACCGCACCACTTCTTGGGGAAATCCAACTTGAATTAACCCACAAGACACTAGATCTTTGGGTCGACGTAAAATGAATGATAACAATGCAAATACATAAGAAGCAATAAGTAAACATGGTTGGAAAATACACCTACATCCACAAAACGACTACGACTTTTTATTTATTATGGAACCACTAAATAGAAAATTGAGCACCCAACTATTGATCATGAATCAATCAATAATCTATGATCCAACATTGTGTTGATCACAAACCCTAAAATAATTCTCATGAATAAACACTCCATAAATTACCAAAAGATGTCTAACCAATCAAGATAATATTTATCTCACATAACATGATGATTTCCTTCTAAACGATGTCTCTTCCAACACCAACGATGTATCTTCCACCATCAATGATAAGGTGATGTTCGCTTCACTAAACGATGTCTTCGACATCTTGATAACGGATAAATGTTCAAGAACTATTCTCCTCAAACCATAATGATGTACTCTCTCAACACCTATGGCGTATCTCTCTCTTCTCAACACCAAAGAATATTCTATCTTCTCGCAAAACTGAGTATAACAAGAAAGTACGACTCGAGAATTTCAACGCGAAGAATTGGTCCTTCGACAAATCCCACCATATAAAACAACATGAAGGGATCGACCTTCGATTGGCCATAGTTCATTCACGAATGCATCGAAGGCTCCTATTTCGGGTGTATGCACATATTTTATCACCCGCTACGTGTCCTTGGCTAAATACGTGGGAGACATGCAACACAGAGCATCAATATATGATGCCACACGCATACATCCAAGAAACGGGTATCATCGAAAAGGAACCCTCATCTAAAAGATCCAATGGCTCTGAATCAAGGAGTACCGGGACATAATGCTGCTACGAAACACCGTAAAGCACCCTCGGATTCACTTTATCCCATCTCGAGAGAGATCCGAGATCAACGGCTGGGATAAGTGACTGACACGGACGTGACATGGGCAGAGGACCGTTGTTTGGCGTGTGCATATGACTCAACCACCCGCATTAAATACCCTGAGCAGCATACGTGTCTGCCAACTGGTGGAAGATACGACCCTCATTCTTCGGTAATGAAGAAGGAGCGACGGGGGAATCGTTGAAGACGAAGATTTCCGCGGTACTAGCACATAGCATAAGACGATAAGGATACACCGGCTTTCAGATGTGGACCCCATGTTGGAATCCCTATAAATACCCCTCTCCACTAAGAGGAGGGGTGCAGATTGATTGTAAGAGAAAGGAGAGAGATATAATTAGGAAGATTAAGTATTCCCCTAATCCCGCAGACTTGGATTACACTCCAAAGTCATTCGACTATCTTTGTAATCAATTTATATCTAATAAATCATCAACCCCGTGGATGTATGCATTAGTGCTGAACCACGTAAATACTTCTCTCATTTACATTCAGTACTTACATTTCGCACTTTACATTTAGCATTTCGTATGATAAACTTCCCATTATGTTTCGGTCTGTATTTACTCTCTTATACGAACATTGCTAACGTTAATATACGACTAGACAAGGACGAGTCCGAAGACTCAGAGTCGATGAATCGGAGTATTCACTCCTGCCTACGCTTATAACATTTAATTTGTAAGTTTTATCGTATGCGAACATTGTTTGTGAACACGTGGATGCCATCATGATTTACGCGTTCACAATCTGATGCTAGAAACAGGGACTTTGTCCCGGTAAAAGATTTATCTTATCCTGTGATTTAAAATATTACATGTTCCATCTACCGATTTATGAAAATAACGGTGTTTGAGCCTTTTCTATTTCAGCACCCGTTAAAAACATATAAAATATACGTCTCTGTGATTCTATCCGCGTATTATTTGGTAGATCCATGTCTTTATAAGAGTTTTTCGAGTTTTATGCCTTTGAAAAACAAGATTTCTGAGTAGATCCTTATGTATCTTAGTAGATGTACATCTTTTAAAACACTTTAAAAGATTTTATCTTGAAAAACAAAACTTGATGAGAAGACCTACGCCTGTAGATCTACGTCTTCATGCTTTTATCTTGAAAAATAAAGCTTTTATCTCAAAAAATAAAACCGATGGATATCTTTGAGTTTATTTCAGTAGATATATTATCACTTCATGCATTTATTAGAGCTTCCGCGCCTCGGGAACGATTTCTTAAGAAGTTGGTTAAACCATATCTTCGTCAATAGATTTTCTGTCATGTCTGAATCTTTTTTTTTAGTCAAACTTATAAAATAGACTGGGAGTAATCAAGGGATCTGATACCCCCGAAAGGGGGAATAATAGCCAGATAATCTCTTCACACTTCCGGGATATGATTTCCATAACTCTGCTAACAGGTACCCCGTGAACCGCACCTTCTTTGTATATTTTCTATTTTTCGCAGAAGGCATCGGAAATGGAAAAGAACAAAGATATAGGAAAAACAAAAGCCTCATCAAAAGAAACGCCGAGGATGACACCAGTAATGACTAGGAGCAAAAAAAATGGTGAAAAGATCAAAGCCGTGGATAAGACACATGATAGAAGTGAAAGCACGAGGCCTTTAGATGCCAGCGTTGTTGCAGCGGAAGCTCTAAAAGCCGCGGCCACCAAAGCAGGGGCATCAAAATCCTGGGCATCCAAGGGGGATCCTCCAAAGCGACCGCTGCCACCCGACCGCACGAACAACGTGAAGGGATGGCAGAGTCATGGATACAACAACCTCTCTATGGGATACCTCTTAAAAACAAGCAGAACATACCCCTCCAAGTCAATCAACCGCTCCTAATAACAAATCAACATGCGCATCAACCAACGGAACAACGAAACCCGCAGAAATATCCACCAGAGCCCTTGATACAGATTATTGACGAAGATCAGACAATAGCGGATGGAGGATAGATGCATGAAAGAACGCTGAATCAAGAATCGAGTCACTCTGCTCGGATGATGACAGAGCTAGAAGAATTAAAAAGTAATAAAAAAATGTATGCAGACGCGGTGGCTCTGCTAACTTAGGAAAACCAACAACTCAAGGGTAGAATTACCCATAGCATGGAGCAGGGAATTCAACACGACGAAGCTAATTCTAGGGCGTTAAGGCCGAATAATGGTGGTTGCCAACAACCCGCAGCCATTGAACCGAAGATATGTAAGAGGAAGCCAAAGATCCGACCCATATTACAATCCCGACAACTCTGACTACTTCGACAGCGACACTCCAATGCCTGGACTACCCTCCGCTCTGGCGGGACATCAGAGCGCAATGGAAGATCTCCGCGCTGAAATGATGGCGGAGATCAAGCAATTAAAAGCCAAGCAAGGAGACGGGAGATTGGAGCATGTGATGAAAGAAGCAAACACTACCCCTCTGTCATAACACTTGGCCAAAGCTCTCATTCCTCAGAAATGCCCCGTTCCAGCCTTCGAATGTTATGATGGATCTTGTGATCCCGCTGCCCATCTTCTTTATTATAATCGAATGATGGAGCGGTGGAATTATGACGATGCCATATTATGTAGATACTTCCATCCAAGTTTTAAGGGATCCGAACTCTCTTGGTTAGACAACTTGCCACCAGATTCCATTGATTCATATGACCAGCTTACTGAGAAGTTCTTAGTAACTTACATGTACAACAAAGCTGTCAACACAGGGATGGATAAGCTTTTCTCACTAGCAATCAAGTACAAGGAAACCATTAGAGAATATACAGACAGGTGGCACAAAATTTGGCAAGCCATCGGGAACGTGGATCCCGTAGTTAGCATCAACTACTACAAATGGGGGCTTGACAGGATGAGCCCCCTATTCTCCGAGATCCACGACACCATCCCTGATACTGAAGGAGATCTTTGAGTGATCATAGAAAAGCATGCTAGATTAGAAGAAATTCAACGAGAAAATCCCAGAGCTCAGACCCAGCGTCCACCATGAACAAACTCTGTGGAACAATCCAGCAGATAAAAAAGGAGCAACTCAGGTGAACAACCCAACGAAGACAGACGGGAACGCAGGGATGATTGACGAGTGGATATTCGAAAATTCGAAGATCAAGTTTACACAAAGCTGAATGCCAGTTACTCGCGCATCTTGAAAGAGATCAAGGGACGGGAGAACCTCGAATAGCCATGGTCTAAGGGGAAGAAACCTCCAAGATCAGAAAGGTCCAAGGAATACTGTGAATATCCTTGTTTCAATGGCCATCTGACAGAGAAATGCAAGAATCTAAAGATAATGATCCAAAAGTTAGTCGACGCAGGAGATCTTAAACAATATGTGCAAAGGACTAACGATGAAGATAAGGCCAAATGAAGCAAGCAGGTCCAGCTTCCCGAGGGAAACCACACACCTAACACCATCTCATGTTCTGAATCCAAGGGCCCGTCTCTAACGGCTCAGATAGGCAAGAGGCTGAGGAAGCAATTTGAAGGTTACTGTGAGCTATACAAAATCGACGGGGAAGAAGTAGATGAAAATGAACAATGGATGGACGCGTCCATGACCTTCAATGCGGACGACGTAGAAGAAGATATGGAGGATCATAACGATCCCCTGGTTCTCACACTGCCAATAGCAGGGTGCAATATCAAGAAAATCCTTATCGATGGTGGAAGTTCGGTTAATGTTCTATTCTACGACACATTCAAACGAATGGAACTCAACAATGAACAACTACTATCTTCATACTAAACTATCTACGGTTTTAACAGAGCATCCACGAAGCCCTTAGGAGACATTGTATTACATGTAGATGCAGGGTCAATGAAGGTCGACACTCGGTTCAGTGTGGTGGACGCACCATCACCATATAATTCCATAATCGGCCGAAGATGGGTACACAAACTCAAGGGAGTAGCGCCCACCTACCACAAACACCTTATATTTCTAACTCCCCAAGGGGTAATGGAAATAAAAGGAGACCAAGTCACGGCACGAGAATGCCAAACTTTGCAGGACAAGCTCAACAACGAATAGGACGAGCAGCGAAAATATCAAAGATCCCGAAATAAATAAGCCCCGAAAGAAAAGGATATCGATGCTTATATGGAAGAAATCTCCGGAAGAAGCCTCTGCAAAGGGAACACGGTTGGGAACACAGAGGCAAGCACTTCGGCCTCAAAAGAAGGCGAGAAATCTACCAAATAAAAATTAAAGAATATTCCTCTCCTAGGGGAATCAAAACCCATCTTCACACCCGTGGAAGCAGTAAAAGAAGTCAACATAGGAACCGAAGAAGATCCAAGGATAATCAAGATCGGGAACCTGATGGATAAGGAGCGAGAAGCATCCTTAATTAAGTTGCTCAGGGAATACGCATATGTATTCGTATGGAATTTAGGTGACATGCCAGGAATCAACCCGAAGACAATCCATCATGAGCTTCGTATAAAGCCAGACACACCACCCTTCAGGCAGAAGGTACGAAAATTAACCCCAGAATACCACAAACCGGTCGAATTAGAGGTTTGTAAGCTTCTAGAGGCGGGATTCATCAAAGAAGTCAAGTACCCAACATGGATTTCAAACATGGTCATTGTACCTAAAAATAACGGCGGGGTGAGAATATGCATTGACTTCACCAACCTCAACAAGGCGTGCCCTAAGGACAGTTACTCGTTACCCAGCATCGACCAACTGGTCGAAGCAGTTGAAGGGCACGAAGAGATGTCATTCATGGATGGGTACTCTGGATACAACCAGGTATTCTTAGCAGAGGAAGATCAACAACACACAACATTTTGCACCCCGCATGGCCTCTACTGCTACGTTAGAATGCCCTTTGGGCTTCGAAACGCATGGGAAACGTACCAAAGGATGGTCGATGCTATCTTCAAACCATGGATTGGGAATACTTTGGAAGTATATGTAGGTGATATGCTAGTCAAGAGCAAACTACGCAAGAATCACCACCAAGATCTGAAGGATATTTTCCAAGCAATGAGGGAACACAACATGAAAGTAAACCCAGAAAAATGCACTTTCGGTGTCACCTCAGGTAAATTCCTCGGATACCTGGTAAAGAAAAGGGGCATTGAAGTGGATCCTGCCAAAATTCAAGTAATCGCAGGGATGTCTTCTCCAAGGAATCTGAAAGAAGTACCAAAACTCAATGGCTCCTTAGTGGCACTAGGAAGGTTTATATCTATATCATCAGACAGATGCAAGCCCTTCATCAACATCCTTTAAAAAGGGAGCAAGTTTGAGTGGACATCGGAGTGCGAGGAAGCCTTCCAGAAAATAAAGGAATACCTAGGTGAGATCCCCATCTTGCAAAAACCAGATCCCGAGGAAGTTTTGGCCCTGTATATAGCAGAAACAGAAGATACAGTCAGTGCGGTGCTGGTCAAAACCAGCACGAAGATAGAGAAACCAATGTACTACGTCAGCAAAACCCTCAACACAGCAGATAGAAACTATACAAAGATCGAGAAACTCATTTTGGCATTAGTATGGGAAACGCAAAAGTTAAGAACCTACTTCCTGACTCACTATATCCGCGTCCCATGCAAAGATCCCCTAGAGTCCGTCCTCAAAAGCGCAAGGAAAGTAGGAAGAGTTGCAAAATGGAACACTCATCTCGAACAATTCAACATCATACACGATCTCTAACATTCCCAAAAGTCACAAGTCCTAGCGGATTTCCTGGAAGATCTGCCCCTAGAGGACGATGAAGAAATCTTCATCGACGGGCTCAAAACGGCAGGATTACCAGAGATTGACAAAATCAAGGATCCCGTCGATATTCTCGAACCAGCAAACCCAGGGCAATGGGAAGTTTTCGTTGATGAATCGAAGAATAGAGAGGGAGTAGGCATTGGCATCGTGATCACCACCTCCACGGGAGATAGAATCATACATGCCTTCAGACTAGAATTCAAGGGGCACACAAACAACATAGTCGAATACGAAGTTGTGGTACACGCTCTTCATCTAATAATAGAAATGGGTATAACTGATGTGCGTCTGATGAGTGATTCATAATTGGCCATCCGATAAATAGGGCTGGAATATAATGTTTACGATGAAACCCTATCAGCCTACATGGCTTTAGTCCAGACACTGGCAACTCAAATACCAAACATTAAATTACGGCACCTTGGCAGAAAGGAGCGTAGGCACGCGGATACTTTGGCCTATATCTCATCTATGTTGAAAGACAAGGATGTAAAGGCAATCAAAATCACCAGGGTTTACGAACCCTCAGTCCCTTCCCAAGAATTCTGCGCTGCAAACCAAAAGGGCAGCGTGGGAGAAGATGTATCAGACGATGATATAGGAGAATACATCACGGATGACGTCTATGAAGATGACATCATGACAAGAGCAGACGAAGAGTTCAGCAATGAAGAGGACTGGAGGTTTGAGACCCACCTTTTTCTCAAAGAAGGGACATTGCCCACAGACCTGAAGCAGGCCAGGAAGGTACAATCAAAAGAAGGAAGGTACGACTTAAGGGAAGGGATATTATACCAAAAATCTTTTCTCGAACCTTTGCTACGCTGCCTATCCAGATCCGAAGGTCACCTGGTGCCAAAAGATATTCATAGCGGGGACCCGGGAAATCACAGTGGGGTGAGATCCATGGCAGACAAAGCAAAAACCCAAGGGTATTACTGGCCAACGATGATACGAGACGCCTCAAGAATGTCGAGAAGAATGCCAACGGTTCGCCAAAAGAATCCATGCACCAGCAACGATGCTAAACTCGGTAGATAGTCCGTGGCCATTCTCAAAATGTGGCATAGACATTGTAGGTCCCCAAATCGAAGGGTCAGGGAAAAGAAGATTCTTGATAGTGGCCACAGACTATTTCAGTAAATGGGTAGAAGCTAAGGCTCTGGCTAGAATCCGCGACTCAGATGTTTTCACATTCATTTTTCAGAACATAATCTGTAGGTTCGGAATCCCGGCATAGATTATCTCCGACAATGGTAAGCAGCTACAGGGCAAGAACATCGATTTACTCTTTGATACTTTCAGAATCCGAAAGAATAAGTCAACACTAATATACCCTCAAAGAAATGGCCAAGCAGAAGCCACAAACAAGACCCTCGCTCTCATTCTCAAAAAACAACTAGACGAGCATAAGGGACGATGGTGTGAACAACTACATAACATCTTATGGTCATACCGAACAACCCGAAGGTCAGCCACATGAGAATCTCCATTTCTTCTCACTTATGGAGCTGAAGATGTCATCCCCACAGAGATCATCATGCCAACCACAAAAACCGAAGCATGGGAAAAGAACCTTACAACAGACATGATGTTGGAAAGACTTGAAGATCTTGAGGAGAGAAGAGAAGCAGCGTTACAAAAAATAGAGAATTATCAAAGGAAACTAGCAAGGGAATACAATAAAAAGGTTAAACTTAGAAATTTCGTAAAAGGACAGTATGTGCTGAGAACCATACCCCAATAACAACGATAAAAGAAGTGGGGCAAGTTGGAACCAACATGGGGAAGACCTTTTGTCATACATGATATCGTAGGAAATGGATCCTATTACCTTCGCAACCTAAAAGCGGAAGTCCTCAGACATCCATGGAATTCTAAATATCTCAAGCCATACCATCCATAGATAGCAGCGCAACTCTGCATCTGCGTGAAGAGTACCAGAAGAAGAAGACGATGCATCTCTTCGATATGTTTCTATCTCTGGACGAGGAATAGAAGACCTCGGAAAATAAATCAAACAAACTTTTTTGAGGAAATGGATGAGTAACTAAATATCCTAAGGAAACACAAGGGGCAGCGTACGAGCAGAACATATACTTGCAAATACATCTATAAATATGCCACTAAACGCCGCTCCTATTTGGGAGAGCAGACATCTACAATCTCTCAGGACTCCCCTATCAGCGTCTATAAGTGTAAGACCATGGGGAAGACATCCAACAGAAAGATATCTCCAACCATTTTAAGTCAGCGGGTCAACGGAATGGGGACATGTAAATATTTCAAATTAACTCCCCATATCCTAGAACGTTGAATCGATCCCCACCGTCTGGGAATTCTCTGGCCAAGGATTAGCCAGCGGGGTGATAGGTCTCAAGACGATTAAGAAGGTATATACCTACCTTCGGCATCGCACTCAAACACTTTGTCATTAAAAAGAACTCCTTTAATTCGTGTACCTCATTTGAGTTAACCAAATAACACAGCTAAAGTAATAATGCAGGAAAACGAAGTATGTACACAGTTAATAAACGATGATCCATTCCATAAAGGTTGATTAACAAGTCCCGCAAAAGAAACAAAACAAAAATCACATCAGCAGGCGAGACAAAGCTACATAATCAACAAAGATCAACTTTTTATAACTAACATCAGAATCTACTTAGATGATTCAACTCCGCCGCTGGGATCCTTCCTCTGCGATGAAGGTACGCTCCTACCAGAAGAAGGCATTGAAGATCTAGCCAAGGGAGGAGGCATAGGGTGACGGGGATAAGCATTAACAAGCCCATGCTCGGTCTTGAGATCATGCTCGATTTTGGTCAGGACCTTATTGGTTTCCTCAGCCAGCTGACAACGAGCCTTATACATAATAGCAGTATTCCGCATCTCGGACTGTGACAACAAGGAGGGCAGACGGTTCACTTCATTAGAAGCCGTATTCACTGCTTCGTCTCGTGACGTAGCCAAACCTTGATAGTATGTCGTCTGACCCTCCTGATGAACTAAGGCAGTCTGAGCCTTTCCTAGATCAGATTGAGCCTTTTCAATTCTTTCATTTGCAGTGTGAAGCTGTCCCTAGAGCTCTGAAAAGAAGAAGAAAATACGAAAGGTTAGAACAGCGGAATCATAAAATCACACTCGATGAAGTAAATATATACCTTCGACTCTAGCCTAAGCTATTTCATAATCATTTACAGTTGCGTCTCGAGCTTCCCCAAGAAAGTCAAATTCGTCAGCTAATTTCCTATAATCCTTTTGAAGGGTGGAAAGAGCAAATTGACTAGCGTCTAACTCTACCTATTTCATTGAATCCAAATGAAGAAGATGATTGACTTCGCTATTCATCTCCTCTATCCCCTTGTTAAGTCTGTACATATTCACTTCAAGATTTCTCTCAGACTCAGCCTGGCGGGCTACATCATCCCGAGACGTAACCAAGGATCTGGCAAGGGCACCGGCTTCAGCCCGGGCATCGTATTTTTCTTTGGAAAGATGTTGCATATACTCCCTTACTTCAGAACCCTGGGAGGAGCGTGCCTGTCGTAACTCTTCCTCCATAATATTTATTTTAGCTTCCAAAGATGAAGCATGTTTGCGAGATTCAACGAGATTTCCGCGAGTCCATAGTAGAGTTCCATTAAACAACCGACGATCAGAATTATACTTATTCTGCATATCAACCATCTGAGTATGTCTCAGACGCCATACCCCGGCCTTAGCATCCCATTTCTCGGCCTCGCTCTTTATTTGATCCACTAATTCAGCATTACGTATTTTCTGCCGCTCTCTCTTATTCTGAAGCCATATCATCTATGGGACTCCACCCACTGAAGATAGGGTGGGGAGACTCAGACAGAACACTAATCGCTAGAAAATACCAACGGTGAGTAAAAGCGAAGAAAAAAAAATGAACCTATAAAAGATGAAGCATTTTTCCGAACCTCCTCCAACTCACTACGGACCATAGCAAGCTCTAAGCGGAGCTTTTACTCTTCATTGCCCAGCTGCTCCTTCCCTTTGAGACGACACTTCATCTCACTTATCTCCTGATCCCTGACGGAGATGACTGCCTCAGCCGCAAAAAACTCCCCTTCCATGTGACGAAGTTTGGCTTCAAACTTGAGAGACTTGGCCTTAAAGAACTGGTACAGGATGTGATTGCAGTATTCACTCCTTATCACCAGCGTTACAGGAAAGCAAGGGGTATCATAACAAAAATCTGTAGTCACGAAGAAAAACGCACCTCTAGCATCCGTTGCTGGGGGTAACCATGCTGATACCATGGCCATCATATCAGCAATAGTAGCGGGAGGATCAACCACCAGAGTAGCCTCCAAGGCCCTCAGATCCTTATCTCACGATGTCGCAACTTTATCTTCGGAAGATAATTGCATCATCCGACGGGTATATGCATCGGAATCCTTCTCACCAGCAAGCACGGGGGAAGGGTTCGGGACAAATATCAAATCTTTCTCCTTAAGCCAAGAAAGAATGGCATCATCGCCTTCCAACATCAAAGATTATGGGAAATCCTAAAAAGGGAGAACCAGTAAAAGTTTCTCCAATAACAGCTGTCTTCCCGGCCGCAGACTTCTTCCTTGCCTCTGCCTCCTGATTAACGAGGGTGTCAACGTCATCACCCGCAGCATTCCTCTGGCCAGAGTTATCAAGCACATCCCAATCATCATTTGGGGAAAGCAGAGAGAACTCTCCAGCAATACCCATGGCAGCATTCATATCGAGGATCTCCCCTGCGGAGTAAACTCGGCCAAAAGAAAATTCTTGGGGCCCACCAACATTACTATCACCACCACCGGCAACGGTTCCTTCACCAGCAACGCTGGCACCAACGTTTACTTTACCACCATCGGCAATGTTTCCTTCACCAGCAACACTGCCACCAGGTGCAACCTCCTTCCCGCCGCCACCACCACCATCTTCGTGGTTAGGGGGAGAAGTTTCAGTATTCCCCATCAGAAATATCATCATCATCAAAGTCCTCGTTAGCAGGACTGGAAACCTCCTCATAAATCTCTGCCTCATCATCCACAACAGTGGAAGATCGTCTGGGACCAATCCTTCTTTTCTTCGCTACTTACAGGATTAATAGAGGATGCCATCAGAGGATTACTTGTTCCTTTACTGAAAAACATATTTTTAACGCAAAGAAAAAAGGGTCAAGTAGTACAGGAAGAACCCATACCGTGACATTCGCATGTCCCTTCAAAGGAAGAATAACATCTGAACCATCTTCTTCGTCACCATCAACAACATTGAGAGCATAAGGAAAATTCGTTCCTTCGAAGTTCAAACGCTAGGGGCAGAAGTCTCCTTAATGAACAAGAGGAACCTCACGAGAACACTATCAGCAGTGGGACGCTATCCGTGTGGACCAGGAATCCAACCCCAAGCCCACGAACCAAAAATCACAATAACAGTAGCATGCCACTCATAGTCATGATCACGCTTGATCCTCTCACGAGGAGGGAAAATCTTCTTGTTAGCAGACCTCTCTGTACCAGGAACATACTTCAGATTGGCATCACTCACCTCACTTAGAAGACGTATCTCACCACGAGGAGAAGCGATGTTACGAATACCTACACTCCACGGCTTACGGTTCCTACTATTGATATAATCCCAAAAGGAATTATTAAAATTATGGGGAGTATACCATTCCCTCTCAACAGGATCGGGGACATAACAGGTCATCATCGTTTCTCCCTTGCTCCGAAGATAACACTCCCTCAGTGCACGAAGATAATTCCCAGACAACTGTGATACAGAACGACTATGGGTGTTCGTAGAAGAACCCTCAAGACCATCCAATACATCGTAATAAAAAGAATCACATGACTTGTATAAAGGAAGCATAAGACCCGCCTCGAAGGCTCCCACGGTAGTCAGGATATGAAATTCATCGAATTGATACCTCGAAATAAGCTCATAAGTGATGTCATCATCAGGAGCATAGAAGCGGACATCAAAGGCCTGAAGCTCATGTTTTTCCTTAAACACCTCCAGGTCAACATGTTTGAAAGTGACTTTCTTTTTACCAACTGAAACGCTTCGTATTATTGGGGAAGTATATTCCTCGTCCATTGGATCCGGTATGGAATCCTTCGGAGGACTCATATCTGAGGCCTTTCTCTTAGAAGAAGTATGCTTGGGCGCGTCATTCCTCGGAGCGGTACCCTTGGTAGATTTCCCCTTGGAGGGGACCGCTGGGGGAGGAGGCATAGGATTCTGCTGGGACAGCGGAGGAGGAGCCATAGCGCGAAGTGGTGCAACGTCCAGCACGTCACTACGAGGAGGAGCATGCGTGTTCTTATAATCATCACGCGGGCGAGAAGAAGCACAGGTACCAGCATACCTAAAACCAGGAGGACCCTTCGAAGGATCTCATTTCTTGAAATACGAAGATCTCTGAACAGAGGAAGACGAGACCCTTTGGGTACGAAGATCAGCATGCGAAGATCTAGAACCTCCTGGGGAGACATATCAGGGTCTCTGCGCGGAGAAGATCTATGAGGACTTGACGACGGAGTCTGATAAGGTACCCGCTGACGATCATCCATTTCTGTGGAACACACAAACAATCCATTGGTCCCGCAGAATAACAAATAAAGATCAAAAAGCTAAATTTCGGCTTGTTCATCACAATCATCTAACAGAAGAAAATAAGGGAAAAACCTAGCCTAAAAATAAAAAACCTAACTTCGTTGGGATCGCCGGGTGAGAATATTCTAATGAGAATCCATGGTCTTTGTGATAAAGAACATGTGCAAGTATATATATACGCTTCGTATATGTTCTTCATCACAAAGCCACAAACACAGTAGCAGAAGATGAACAGATGATAAGATATCAAGATCAAAAATAAGCAAAAAAAACCTTACATGTATCAAGAGCTCCACCAACAGAAGAACGCCACTGAAAAACAACGAACAACAGCAACTCGCGAACACCAGAGAATCAAGGACTGGCCGTGTTCAAGACAAAGGCAGCAGCAGTTAAGAGTATCCAAACAAAATTTGGGAGTAAAGGCTTCAGGGGAAAAAGAATGAAGGACAGATAGAGGAGAATAATAATTATTTCATGCTTTTGACATTCTGCTTCTCACTTATAAATATTGGAGAAAAAAAAGAAACCGTCCATTCATCCAAGGGGAAGTTATTGCATGTAGTGGGGAACGTGCCCTAAAATTTAGGAAGTTATTAGAGAGAGGTGGGGAATATGTGACGGTTTTCCTCTAACTTCAACTGACGCCTTAAGTCAAAAGAAAAGGGGCAAATTGTATGCACATATTTTATCACCCGCCACGTGTCCTTGGCTAAATACGTGGGAGACATGCAACACGGAGCATCAAGATATGATGCCACACGCGTACAACCAAGAAACGGGTATCATCGAAAAGGAACCTCATCTATCAGATCCAATGGCTCTGAATCAATGAGTACCGTGACATAATGATGCTACGAAACACCGTAAAGCACCCTCGGATTCACTTTATCCCATCTAAAGAGAGATCTGAGATCAACGGTTGGGATAAGTGACTGACACGGACGTGATAGGGTCATATGACCGTTGTCTGGCGCGTGCATACGACTCAACCACCCGCATTAAACACCCTGAGCAGCATACGTGTCAGCCAAATGGTGGAAGACATGACCCTCACTCTTCGGTAATGACGAAGGAGCGACGGGGGCATCGTTGAAGACGAAGATGTCCGCGGTATTGGCACAGAGCACAAGACGATAAGGATACAACGACTTTCAGATGTGGACCCCACATTGGAAGCCCTATAAATACCCCTCTCCACTAAGAGGAGGGGGAAGATCGATTGGAAGAGAAAGGAGAGAGCGAGAATTAGGAAGAGTAAGTATTCCCTTAATCCCGCAGCCTCGGATTACACTCCAAAGTCATTCGACTATCTTTGTAATCAATCTATATATAATAAATCATCCACCCCGTGGATGTAGGCCTTAGTGCTGAACCACGTAAATACTTCTCTCATTTACATTCAGTACTTACATTCTGCACTTTACATTTAGCATTTCGTATGATAAGGTCTGTATTTACTCTCTTATACGAACATTGCTAACGTTAATATACGACTAGACAAGGACGAGTCCGAAGACTCAGAGTCGATGAATCAGAATATTCACTCCTGCCTATGCTTATAACATTTAATTTGTAAGTTTTATCGTATGCGAACATTGTTTGTGAACACGTGGATGCCATCGTGATTTACGCGTTCACATCTGGACTGAAAGGGAAAAGTTTGGAAGCATCATGGAATATCATAAATTTGAAACGATATTTTCCTTGAAGTTACATTCTAAAAAACACATGTACCACACAACTATTTCATAATCAAGTGCATGTATCGCACATTTACGCAAAAGAAACCGTGAAAGTCCCTCTGAATTTTATCATTAACACATGTACTACACAACTATTGATTTTATAATCAAGTGCCTGTATCGCACATTTACGCAAAAGCAACTATGAAAGTCCCTCTGAATTTTAGCACACTAGTGCGACACACCCACATATCCCCCTGAAATTTAGCACTCACTAGTGCTACAGACCCACGTATCCCTCCGAATTCTGGCACTCATTAGTGCAATCTATCCCGAGCTAACATCGATCGAGGTGAAGGGACACTATTCCCACAAAAATTCCGTTATGGGGCTCTAATACATCTGTTGATAAAGTAGAAGATTGAGGGGGAAAAAACGGTTCAATCCAAAACCCTACTAAATAGAACAGTTTAGTCCATATCTAGTTGACTAGGTACAGTTTAATCCAAAAATTGTGTAAAGACGCTGCTGACCTCCACATGTGTTTCATAAAGCACACGTGCAGCGAGTGGAAACTGTTTTGTAACGGACAAATTCAACGTGGACGTGACACGTCAGCAATTTTAAAAAATATAAAAAATAATTAAAAACAATTTATCTTTTAAACCGCTCGTCCAAATTTTACAAACTTCATATATTTGGAAAGCATTTTCCGAGAGCTACAAAAAGAGTACCCATATGACTATATAATTTTCATTTTTTAGAATTTTTAATTTACATTTGTGTGTTCATTTATGTACACCGCTGCAAAGATCCAAAAAAAAATCCAAAATCCATGATAGCCAGACTGCCACCGTAGTCCGCACAGACTGAGAAAAATATCAGCCATGCCAAGCTCCAGTTGGATAACATCCATAATAGCCGGACTCTATCGAGGACAAAACAATGAACATAAGAAATCGCAGCTAGAAAAGAAAGTGATTATCCTTTCACCAACATCCACATAAGAAAACAAAGCAAAAAAAAAAAATGATCAAATAAAAAGTTAGTTTATGGTCAGAGACACAATCCATGTGGGCATTACTACACAAACTTAGTATGCTTTCGAAATATCCGAGTACAATGATTCATTGCACTTTACTGAAAAAGAGATTACTAACATGCATAACAGATCAATCATACTCATACCCAGACCTACTTTTTCATGAGAAGTATATTGGTGCATCAATGTATTCATCCATGTGAAACATTCCTAAAACCAATCCTTCATAGCCACAAACAAATCTGCTTTTTCATTGAAAATACAGTGGCGCAACAATGTGTACACCCCTGCAAAACATGCATAAAATTGATCATTCATATTCACACTTGGGCACACTTTTTCATGGGAATTATACAAGTGAAGCAATGTGTACATCCCTGCAAAACATATAGAAAAAACGATCATTCATAACCACACACAAACCTACTTTTACATGGGAATAACAGAGGTGCACCAATACGTACACCGCTTCAAAAAATGCATAAAGATGATCATTCACAACCACACAAAAACCTATTTTTTTCATGGGAATTACTTCCTATAGGTGCACCAATATGTACACCGTTGAAAAACAAGGGAATCCTACTTTTTTATAAGATTTACACAGGTGCACCAATATGTACACCCCTGTAAAACATGCACAACACCAATCATTCATATTAATAATCAACAAGTGTATAACTATATACACATTAACTATCTACATGTGTATAATTATGTACACATTAAGAATCAATGTGTTATTTCATTAAACGAAGGTTGTACTTATCAAATTCAACTAAGAAAGCCTAAAGCACACAATCATGTTATCAGTTAGGACCAATATTAAGATAGGAATCATCAAGGGAACCAAAGTTTACAACTAGAACAAATACCTTGCACTGTGTTGCATCATCTTGGGCTGCAAGCATAGCAACATTAGTTGGGAACTCATTTTGTACAATTATATACACGCCTACAAAATGATCCGGTCTTTCCATGTCTCCAGCCTGAGTTAACATCACAAATCATATTAGAGAGGTAAACAGAAAATAATAATTAAATCTAAAATAAAAGATTCTTGTATAATAAGAAGCATGTTTACAACTATGTACACATTAACAATTAACATGTGTACGATTATGTACACATTTGTGCCGGTTTGTACCCATAGTTATTTACCCAAATATAGTGATTTTTTCTACATGCAAAGAAACTTGTAGACATAGTCCAAGTGTATAAAAAATCCTATTTTTGATTAGTGCACCAAAAAAGTACACGTGCATAAAATAATCTTCTTTAAACATGCACACTAAAAATTATAAGAAAATAAAAATAAACAAATAGTGCATAAATAATGAATAACCAAAGAACAAATAATGCTGGAGCACAAAAAAATAATAATCATACATAACATAAATTGCATGAATCGGATTGGCAAATGTTATGCTTAAGTCTCATACTGCACATAGTTTCCACTTCTCATGGAATATTATGTACACATCAATAAGTGTGCAATTATGTACACATTAAGAATCAACTGTCTAATTTGTGGAACTCACGATCCTACAGTAAAATAAGATGAACACACTAGATATTAACCATCAAGAGTTATACAAGATAAGATTCGAAAAAAAAAACTAAACATATATGCATTAACCCTAAGAATACCATTCAGAAGTAAAACTAGTACATGGACAAGAACGGAAAAAAAGTTATGCATGAAAAGATGCATGGTAAAACATGAGAGCATATATTTCATCCAAGATTTCAAATTACCACTATGAAAAATAAAGTACCAGTTGGGTATTGGGATCAAAATCAAAAACTTTGGTGGGGCTACTTTCAACCTAACTTTGTTTTCTTTAAGAGTTAAGGTTGCCATCACATCCACGTTAATGTGGACATCTGGTTCATATATACATGAATGTAATAGTAGTCGTGGGTGACCTATTATCATGATCTTTCCCAATCCCTTTTCTAGCCATATTCCTCAATCTCAGTTCCTGCCTACGACACAACTTCAAAATTATATCCTTAAAAATAAATTAAAACCCCCAAATAACAAACACACATAAACCAGATTAATTAGTACAAAATGAAGACCCTAGAAAAACAATGTAACAATTTGACCAGCATATATTCATGCATCTAACAGTTGACTTGCATAACTCAAACTCAACTAAATCAAATGGACTACGAACCAACAAAGTAATATTATCTTACCTTACTAAGATGCAAAAATGTAAACTTGGATTACGTACAGGTGCACCAATATGTACACTTGCATTGCGTACAGGTGCACCAATATATACACCACTGCTCGAACAGATCATAGTTGGTCCATCTTTGTCGAATATGTACACTTGCATTGCGTACAATATGTACACTTGCACCAATATGTACACTTGCATTGCATACAGGTGCACCAATATATACACCACTACACCAAAATCACTAGTATTATTTATACTAAATCAAAGGCAAATACTCAAACTTCCTAGCTAAAGTAGGCAGTAGAGCATTTTGTTAAAAGATCCCAAATCCTGAAAAGAAGATTTTGAAACACCATTGCAGTTTCAGGAATACATAATTAGGTTCTAAATGCATGACATTACTTGTTTATGGGAGTGCCAGCAAACTCGTGGATGAACTAATTTCCCTAGCCCATTATCTGGATGGCAGTGACCATTTCCCATTATTTGGATGAAAAACCTTACTAATCTCGTGATATTCTGGATTGGGGAACGGTAAAAGTGACAGAAGGAGAAATTGAATTACCTCTCACAGTGGAAATCTTGAGAAAACCCTACTTTAACCCTCGTTTTACAATAGAAATCTCGTGAAATTCCTTTTCCAAATCTCGTTTCCACTAAGAATCGTATGAAAGTCCTCCTTCAATTATCATTTCCAGTAGAAATATTGTAAAAACCATTATTCGGTTCTCCTTTTCAGTAGCAATTTGGTAAAATTACTTCTTTAATTATTGTTTTCATTGGAAATATTGTAAGAATCCTTCTTCAATTCTTGTTTTTAGTAGAAATCTTATGAAAAATCGTTCATCGAAAGAGAAAAGATGATATGATTTTAACCTAGATCCTAAGAAACTGAGGAAGAAAGCATAACAAATGACACCGAGCTCTGTTGGAGAACAATGACGTTAAATCGCCTCTGGCTTTGTCTCTCTCCAAAAGAAAAATCTAAGATCTAGAAATGGAACACAGAAACATAAAAAGGATAATTAGGGTAACAAGAAAAATTGAATCGGCTGAATTTTGGATTAACTCGTACAGGTTTGGTATAAACTGTTGGACGCGGTTTTTTTTTGGACTAGAGAGTACTAGGACTCAGATGGGTGGACTCAAACGTCCTAAGCCCAGTAACTTTGGGACTAAACGTCAATTTCAACTCTAAATAAACGATCACGTTTTATACAAAAGTTTGTGTCTGTGACGTTTCTCTGATGATATAGTTTTAGTAATCCGAGAAATAATAGACAGACCCAAGTTTAAGAATAACCAAAGAACAAATAATGCTGGAGCACAAACAAATAATCATACATAACATAAATTGCATGAATCAGATTGGCAATGTTATGCTTAAGTCTCATACTGCACATAGTTTCCACTTCTCTTGGAATATTATGTACACATCAATAAGTGTACAATTATGTACACATTAAGAATCAATTGTCTAATTTGTGGAACTCACGATCCTACAGTAAAAGAAGATGAACACACTAGATATTAACCATCAAGAGTTGTACAAGATAAGATTCAAAAAAAAAAACATAAACATATATGCATTAACCTTAAGAATACCATTCAGAAGTAAAACTAGTACTGGACAAGAACGGAAAAAAAGCTATGCATGATAAGATGCATGGTAAAACATGAGAGCATATATTTCATCCAAGATTTCAAATTATCACTATGAAAAATAAAGTACCAGTTGGGTATTAGGATCAACATCAAAAACTTTGGCGGGGATACTTTCAACCTAACTTTGTTTTCTTCAAGAGTTAAAGGTTGCCATCACATCCTCGTTAATGTGGACGTCTGGTTCATATATACATGAATGTAATAGTAGTCATGGGTGACCTATTAGCATGATCTTTCCCAATCCCTTTTCTAGCCATAGCCCTCAATCTCAGTTCCTTCCCACGACACAACTTCACAATTATATCCTTAAAAATAAATTAAAACCCCCAAATTACAAACACACATAAACCAGATTAATTAGTACAAAATGAAGACCCTAGAAAAATAATGTAACAATTTGACCTGCATACATTCATGCATCTAACAATTGACCTGCATAACTCAAACTCAACTAAATCAAATGGACTCCGAACCAACAAAGTAATATTATCTTACCGAACTAAGATGCAAAAATGTAAACTTGGATTACGTACAGGTACACCAATATATACACTTGCATTGCGTACAAGTGCACCAATATATACACCACTGCTCGGACATATCATAGTTGGTCCATCTTTGTCGAATATGTACACTTGCATTGCGTACAGGTGCACCAATATATACACCACTGCACCAAAATCACTAGTATTATTTATACTAAATCAAAGGCAAATACTCAAAACTTCCTAGCTAAAGTAGGCAATAGAGCATTTTGTTAAAAGATCCCAAATCCTGAAAAGAAGATTTTGAAACACCATTGCAGTTTCAGGAATACATAATTAGGTTCTAAATGCATGACATTACTTGTTTATGGGAGTGCCAGCAAACTCGTGGATGAACTAATTTCCCTAGCCCATTATCTGGATGGCAGTGACTATTTCCCATTATTTGGATGAAAAACCTTACTAATCTTGTGATATTCTGGATTGGGGAACGGTAAAAGTGACAGAAGGAGAAAATGAATTACCTCTTGCAATGGAAATCTCGAGAAAACCCTATTTCAACCCTCGTTTTACAGTAGAAATCTCATGAAATTCCTTTTCCAAATCTCGTTTCCACTAAGAATCGTATGAAAGTCCTCCTTCAATTATCGTTTCCAGTAGAAATCTTGTAAAAACCATTCTTCGGTTCTCCTTTTCAGTAGCAATTTTGTGAAATTACTTCTTTAATTATTGTTTTCAGTGGAAATCTTGTAAGAATCCTTCTTCAATTCTTGTTTTTAGTAGAAATATTATGAAAAATTGTTCATCGGAAGAGAAAAGATGATATGATTTTAACCTAGATCCTAAGAAACTGAGGAAGAAAGCATAAAAAATGACACCGAGCACAAATCTCTGTTGAAGAACAATGACGTTAAATCGCCTCTGGCTCTGTCACTCTCCAAAAGAAAAATCTAAGATCTAGAAATGGAATACAGAAACATAAAAAGGATAATTAGGGTAACAAGAAAAATTGAATCGGCTGAATTTTGGATTAACTCGTAAAGGTTTGGTCTAAACTGTTGGACGCGGGTTTTTTTTGGACTAGAGATTACTAGGCCTCAGATGGGTGGACTAAAACATCGTAAGACCAATAACTTTGGGACTAAATGTCAATTTCTGCTTGAGAGGATACAAACTCATCAATTTCGTTCAACCCCGCTTCTTGGTTGGACGATGCTAACTTGGGATACCGGTTAATAAAAACCTTAAAAATCTTTTATGAAACCAGTCTGGTACGAGTTATCGTCATGTAACACAAATGCAGCCTATAATTACCTTAAGAATCTTTTATGAGATGAGATGATATTAGTCTGAGATAATTGATTCAAGCACACTGTGGTCGTGAAAGGAAAATGTTACAAGTAAAAGCCAACATAGACTATGGTTATTGAAAGAGATATTGTCTTTATTACATTTCTAGCCTTATAGATTTTGATATATTTTGACCTAAGATTTTGTAGCTAATGCAAAATTCGAAGAAAAAAAACAGTAAAAAAACAATGGAAATTCATTGAACGTTTCAAAGAATTACCATTTCGAGGTATATTGCTTAGGGTGTTCCTCTACAAACCCCAAGAACCACTAATGATACCCCTTGATCTACACACCCCTAAAATTTATATACCTACCCCATCAGATTCACTAAGTTGTTATACCCCGAGAAGCACAGCCCCGTCAGCTATCTTCTTCATACAAAATTTCAATTTCAGTTACATTTTCGGATAATATTACAATTCTTATACACTACTATTGATGGATTTCAATCAATCACACTTTTGAAACATTAAGAGTACTGCTATACAAGGTATTCCGACCTGCAACTACCAACAAAAAAAGTTTTCTTCTTCCGCCATTAAGTACATTTCTATGATGAGAAGAAAATAGATAATAAGTAGATGATGGTCGTGGTGTTGGTGGGAAAGAAAATATCCACAAGGTTGTATAAAATGAGATATACATGCAGTTCAATCAAAGTTTGTGTTTTTTTTTTTTTTGTTAATTAAGCTTTAAATCTGAGGTTTCTTTTGTTAACTGGAACGGCGTTATATTGTACTAATGGCGTTTGAAGAAATGACTAAGTGAACTGTTGTTTCTTTGTGCTTGATTGATTTTACGAGCTTAGGGTGATCATGGGGTTTCATTATTTTGTGAAATTGAAAATTTGGGTGGAATGGTGTAAGATTGAAGTATCACAAAATTTGTATTCCTTTTTCTCCTTTTGTAGTTGCAGGAATTCCCACACTACACCCTACTTAAGAATTTATCAATGTTTATGACATGATTTGAAGATTAAGGACCTTTTTTATTAATATGATCTTAAAAGAATTATAGTAATCAAGAATACAATTCACTTCATAAGGTTTTCTCTCTCCTAAAAACTTTCTTAGAACTCAAAAATTCATCTCTCTCTCTGGAACTATTCATTTCCTTTATATAGGCATTTACATAGTGGATTACAGCTCATGACAGCTCATTTACAGCTAAGATTCCCTTTAGTTTCGGATCTGGGTTCTTGCGATACATCGCAGTTTGCACCGCCTTAATCATTCGCAGATTTTATTGATTCGTCGCAGAAATGTCACACTTTTCTCATGTTTCTGTCGTTTTCATCTAGTATGTCATTCCTTACGTCACTTCGAGATGTATCGCAGAATATCATTGATGTATCGCAGAACTACTAGATATTTTGCAGGAATATTGTTGTGACAATATTCTGATCCTACATCTTGCCTCTTCTCATATCTTTTCTGCGAATAAGATAAAGATCATGAGAATTTAAGTTTGCCGCAACTCCTTGTCTTTTACCCGACAAAATTCCCTATTTTACGTTTTTACCGTTGACACATGTCAATCCTTGCTTCTTTACCGATTTTCCTGGTTACCCATTCTTCATCTATAAATAGATGTCCCACTCGAGAATATGTCTTCTTTCATCTTCTCTCTTTTCTTCAACTTCTTCCTTTTTTGTCTGCAACTTTTTCTTTCCTGTTATCATTCCTGCTGCTGCTCTAATGGAAGCTCAAAGGTAGGTTCTTATCTTGAATCTTATTTTGTTCATGTTACATCACTTCTATCGCCCAATTTTCTTTATAATCCCCATATTTTATTATCTTTTTCAGTAACACCACTTCTCAGACTAAGATTACTATCAAAAACCCTAACCCAAAGGGTCCTCAGAAAAAGCGTGTTGGGTAGGCGAAGAGATCTGAGATGATAAGGTAGTAAGAAACATCCATTTATTTAAAATAACAATATTTTTGCCTCTGTTTCTTATCTACGTTATTATTCGCAGAGTGAAGAGAATATTTCTAGACCTCTTAAGCGTTCTCGTCAAGTTAAAGCTCTTTCAGATGAAGTAGACATTCTTGATTTTTTGCCTGCAAACCCTGTTCCGCCGCAAGATAAATCTTCTCCTTCTCCTTGCGTAAATTCCAATATTAACACCCGTACTACTTCTTCACCAATTCCAAGTGAAGTTATTGATGCTAATATTTCCATCTCTAATAATCCCAATATTTTAAGAGTTACGATAGATGAATCAGCAACAAATAAACCTGCGATGAATGAAACCATAGTGAATGAAACCATGATAAATAAAGCTGCGGTGAATGAGACTTCGGTAAATGAAGCTGTGGTGAATGATGTTGCGGTAAATGAAACTACAATAAATGAAGCTGTGGTGAATGGTGTTGCGGTAAATGAGACTGTAACTGCGACTAATCAAGTTTCTTTTTCCACTCCTACTATCACAAATGATTCTAACCAAGTTCTTGCAATAAATGATGTTGCCAAAACCTCTTCCTTTACTTCTCTTCCTTCTTCTCAAGAAATAGCAACAGGGGTTGAAGCTTATTTTCAAATATTATCTGAAGTTTTGAACGATGCTATGAAATCTTCTACAGATCCTGCGAGACAGGATGTTTATATGATTCTAAGCAAGCATCTTGGATCTTGTGGTTCTTCATCTTCGCTGACTGCTTTAGAAAGTGAGGTTGAAACCTTGAAGAAGAACCTTCAAGCAAAAACTTTAGAATGTGAACTTCTCGATCATAAGCTTCGCAATTCTGAATTGGACTGCGAAAATCTTCGCAGCAGAAATGATGATCTGAAAGGTATAACTTTCTTACTTCTACTTTTGCCTTAGTAAATCTTTGTTTTCTATGTACTCAATTTTTCTTTATTTATTTTTTGACGCATATTTAGCTTCAAAACATAACCAATTAATGAAGATACTTGAATGGGAAACCATCGCCGATGAAGCCCGCATTGGGAAAGAGTCTTAGAAAAATCAATTTGATAGATTGAATATTCTTCACACATATTCAATTGACGAGATAAATAATCTTAAGAATGAGAATAACCAACTAATTCGCGAACGATATTGCCTAAGTAATGAAGCCACTCAACTTTTATATTCGCTAAATCAGACTAATTTGAAGGTGGAATCTTTATCAAATGAAAACCAAACTTTGTCCCAAGAGAAACGTGGCTTTGTGAATAAAACAATGGTTTATTCACAGCAATTGGGCAATCTTCAAAAGTTGTGTGACATCCAAGAGCAATCTCTCCGTGTATTGAAAGATGACATTAAAAAGATAACCGAATCATTTGCCGCTGAACAAGAGAAACTTATAAAAGGTAGATTAGCTCTAAGCGTAAAATTCAACAATCTCAAAGATGACTATGCTCAACTGAAGAAATCCCATTCCTCCTTAAAAGAAGAAAATGCTTATCTTCTTTCTAAAGAGAAAAGTATATAATCTCGTTTGAAAGGTAAAGTTGGTGATACTTTCGATGATATCATGAATCAGTGGAAGATTTGCTTCCTTAACATAATTCAAACTTTATCCTCGCAAAAGGAAGGTAGTCATTTTGACTGCCTCATCTATTAATTATTTCATTGTATTTTCCCATCTTATTTCTTGCGAGAATTCCATCTAATATGCAACTTTTCTTCCGCAGAATCTGAGAAGCATCTTCAAGCTTCTATCTCTGATCTATCTACGAAGTTGTCCAAACTTCGCAAAAAGAATACTGCGCTTTCTAACTCTCGCAACAGAGCATTGAGAAGATTTGACTACCTTGAATACTTCAAGGATATAGAGATCGGCAACCGGGAAAAGAATTGTCTCCGCAAGGCTCATTTAGGCGCTGAGGTTCTTGTAAACAATGTTATATTCTCTCATTCCTTACCTCCTATAAAGATCAAACCCTTGGAGATCAATAATAATGAAGTTCCTCGTCTCATTGATGAAGATCTAAATTATTTAAGTGATGAAGAAGATTTTTCCGAAGATGAACAAAATCCAACTAAAGAAATAGAAGAAGAAGAAAACCTTCCCAATGAAGCAGAACAACAAAATCCTCCTCAAAGGGAAATCACTAGTGATGGAGAAATAGAAGAATAAGAAAACCCTCATAAGGAAGCAGAAGAACAAAATCCTCCTCAAAAATCAATTGCTGGTGATGGAGAATCTCAAACTGAAAAAGATATTGTTGGTGAAGATAATAGTAGCAAACAAGAATGATGAAATTAAAGAAGAATATTCTTTTGAAGTTTTAAATCTTGTTTTATCATGTCTTCCTGCGAAATATCTTGTTCTTTTCCTTGTCCTGCGAATGATTGTAATTTTTGAATCTGCTTCTTTTGCGAAATATTGCAATTTTTGTAACTCAATCATCTTCTTCTGATTATATATTTTTATTTACCTGAATCTCTGATCGCAAATTCTTGTAACTTGATTGTCTTCTTTTTATTATCTTGACTCTTCACAAGGAAGATAATGAAATATTGTTTTATAATCCCCATATTTGCCCCTCATAATCTTCCTTGTGAGTACTAATATATTACCATTGTAAGAAATCCTAAACTTGCCTCTTGTTGTTTAATCTGTAATATGATAAATGAAGTATCGCAAATAATTCTGCGAAGTATAAATGAAGTGTCGCAAAAATCTGGTATATGCTTTGCAGATATAACCTCTCTTGTGGTCTTATTTCGCCTTCCTAGTTAAAGGTCTTATTATGCCACTTTTATGCGACAAGATCGCAGGACATTCTTACTTTCAAATGTAATAATCCATTGATCTTGCCTTATCATTTATCTTGATCTCTGCGACAATATGATAAGTCTAAGACATCTTGTGAGATTAATCTCTTTTTGCTTTTTAAGACTTATGACATTGCCGTCTTTGCGATGAAATCGCAGGATGTCTTTGCGATTTATATCCTCTTATCATTGGTTTCATTTATCTCATCTTTTGATCTTATCGCAAAAACCCATTGATCTCATCTTAATACTTCTTTTTAGGCTTTTTGGCCTGTCATGCGGCAATATGATGGGCCTAAATATTCTTGCGAATATAAAGTCCCATGACATTGCTATCTGTGTCACGCGACAATATGACGGGTCTAAATATTTTTGTAAATATAAAGTCCCATGACATTGCCGTCTTTGTTGATACACAGCTCCCTAATGGAGGGTATCGCCCTTATCTTCCCCCCGGTTTCCCCTTCAAGGATTATACATCGAACATACAAGACTAGCACTTTCCCATCCGGTTCTACCAACAACCAGTTATTTTCGCAGCCTTGTCCTTTATGCCTATATGGCTTATAGTTACAAGAATGCACCCTAGTGGGGTTTTCTTTGGGCCAAACACATCGTAGCCAAGACTTGCCATGGATGACCAGGGTAGGTTCATCCATCCCGGGCACTCACAGCTCAACCGTGTACCTCGGAGCCTTGATCATACTTTGCATTCCTTAGGAGAAACTCTCGAGCGCCCAACCAGGGTATAACCTTATATAGTTGGGAATCCAAGTTATCTCTCCCGGATGGATTTTCTATAATCCCAAATCTCCATGACTAGGTTTCAGCAGCAGTATAGCCTTTCCCATAGCCATGCAAAGAGATACCCACCTTATGACGTACTTTAAGGACATTGCCTCTTACGGAATATAATCCGCGAACTAGGGTGTACGCCACAAAGGTTCGTCCCATTCTTATATTTTTTTAGGAGATTTGCGCCCGTCTTATGCATTTGCATTAAAATTCTTAATTATCTCGCAAATTATTGCGAAACATTGCTTTGTATTTAGCCAACTTTATTCTTGTGAAACATCTCTTTTATTCTCTCGCAATTACTTGCGTATAATCCAGTCATCCTAATCTTTCAAACCTTTATTGATAATATTTTCTTAGATATTGTCTATTCCATGGTCTGCCAAGGCTTTGACCCATGTCTCTTCCTTCTGGATCCATTAACTTATATGCTCCAGTTCCAATTATTTCTTTGATGATATATGGCCCGTCCCATTTTTTCGCTAATTTTCCTCCATTTTCTCGCTGATATTCTGGTGTTTCTCGCAGAACTAGATCTCCAACTTGGAACTCACGTTTCTTTACTCGCTTATTATATTCGCGAGCTAATCTGCGATGATAGTTCTCCATATGTTGTAATGTTTTTTCTCTCTTCTCTTCTACTTCATCAAGTTTTTCTAGAATCATACCAGCACTAAGATTCTTTTCCCAAGCTTCTCTTTTTGTCATAGGAATAGCAACTTCTGTTGGTAATACTGCCTCAACTCCATATGTTAAACAAAAAGGTGATACCCCAGTTGCTTCTCTTCGTGTTGTATTATAAGCCCAAACTGCATTATGGACTTGTTGACACCATGTTCTATGATTCCCTTCTAACTTCTTCTTGAGGATATCTGCGATTGTTTTGTTAGTTGCCTCAGCTTGACCATTATCTTGTGGGTATAAAGGGGTCGATTTTCCGCACTTTATCTTGAATGCATTAAGTAACATCTCTATATTTTGTCCTTCAAATTGTTTTCCATTATCTGACACCAACTGCGCAGGAATTCCGAATCTGCAAATGATGTTTTCATATATAAATGTAAAAATGTCCTTATCACGAATATGCTGTACTGCTTTAACTTCTGCCCATTTTGTGAAGTAATCTGTTGCGACAATTAAATATCTCTTTTGCCCTGTTCCTGGTACAAATGGTCCCACAATATCTAAACCCCACTTCCCAAATGGCCAAACATTTTTTGATGATGTTAATGTTTCACCGGGTGCATGTATTCTTTTTGCAAATCGCTGACATTCCTCGCAACTTCTTGATAATTTCTTTGCATCTTCATGCATATATGGCCAATAATAACCTTGAATTTTAGTTCTGTATGCTAAAGATCTTCCGCCGCTGTGATTACCAGCATCCCCACTATGTAACATTTTTAATATTTGTTTTCCTTCTTCTTGTGTCAAACATCTGAGGGAAGGCCCATTTAAAGATTTTCGATACAATATCCCATCTCTTAACTCATAATTTGTTGCTCTACTCTTTAATTTATGTGCTTCCAATCTGTTTCTTGGTACCTCTCCCCTTGCTAGATATGCATGAATTTCCGCACGCCAATCTGCGATAATTCTACTTGATTCTTCGCCATTATTTTCTACTATCATTGTCTCGGCCTCCTATTCCTCTTCTTTATTAATTGAAGGTGCTATGAGTGTTTGTATTTTTATATTTCTCGCAGTCGAGTCTACCATCATACTTGATATAAACGCAAAAGCATCTGCGAGCCTATTATCTCTTCTTGAAATATGCCTCCATTTGAGTTTTGGAATTTTCGCAGATAATTCTTCTACAAGTTTCTTATATTTTTTCAAAGATATATCATTAGTTGCATATTCCCCTTCAATTTGGCGAATAATCAATTGCGAATCACTGGTAATTCTTGCATTCTCCACCTTCATCTCTATTGCAAATCTTAGAGCATGTATTATAGCCTCATATTCTGTCTCATTATTAGTAGATTCAAATTCTAGTCGAAATGCAAATGCCATTTTTGAACCTTCTGGAGAAATAAAGACGACTCCCACTCCATTTCCTTCTCCGTTGGATGACCCATCTACCAATATCTCCCACCTATTTGGTTCTGTTAAAAGATCTCTAGGATCCCCATATTCTTCTTCTATATCCATCATGTCTTCTACAGCTTCATCATCCTCCAAAGAAAATTATGCGAGAAAATCTGCGACAATTTGAGATTTTGGCGAGGATAAAATTGCATATTGGATCTCAAAATGCCCCACTTGTGCGTTCCATCTTTCAACTCTGCCTGATCTTTTTGAATTTTTCCTTACTGATTCAATTGGAACTTTTGTTAGTACTTTGATTTTATGCGCTTGGAAATATATGCGAAGTTTAGATGCCGCATAAACTAATGCCAGAATTAGCTTTTCAATCTTTGAATAATTTTTCTCCGCAGCATTGAATGTTTTGATGATGTAGTAAATTGGTTTTTCAACTCCTGAGTCATTTCGCAAAAGTACTGCGCTTAAAGCATGTTGAGTTGTCGCAAGGTACATCAGCAATTCTTCTCCTGGTTCAGCCTTATGTAAAATGGATATGTTCATCAAATATTCCTTAATTCCTTGAAAAGCTTTCTCACATTCATTTGTCCATTTAAATTTTGTTCCCTTCTTTAGTATGTTGAAGAAATGTTTGCATTTATCTGATGATCGCGAAATAAATCTTCCCAGTGAAGCTAAAAGTCCATTCAATTTTTGCACATCTTTTACTGTTGCTGGAGTTGGCATATCTCGAACTGCTTGCACCTTTTCAGGATCAACTTGTATTCCTTCTTTTGATACAATATATCCCAAGAATTTTCCAGATGATGCTCCGAAAGTACATTTCTCAGTATTTACTTTGATATTAAAAAGCCGCATCTGATCAAAAAATTTCCCTTAAGTCCTGCACATGATTTTTAGCTTCTTTGCTTTTTACCAACATATCATCCACATATACCTCTAAAGTTTTATGTATCCATTTTGCGAACACCTTTTCCACCATTCTTTGGTAAGTCGCTCATGCATTTCATAACCCAAAAGGCATCTTTGTGTAGCAATATAATCCTCTGGGAGCAAAGAATGTAGTATGTTCTTGATCTTCTTCCGCTAGTGGGATTTGATTATAGCCCTTGTATCCATATAGCGAAGATATTCGATCATTTCCTGCGGCAGATTCCACCAGTTGCGGGATATCTGGCAAGGAAAAACTATCTTTGGGACATGCTTTATTTAGATCAGTAAAATCGATGCAAATTATTATCCCCTTATTTTTCTTGGGAAATACTACCATGTTGGCGATCCATTCTGGATATTTTGCTTGCATTATAATTCCTGCGTCAAGCATCTTCTGCAATTCTTCTTCTATCTTGGCATGATAAGTGGTCGCAATCTTTTTTATTCTTTGTTTGAATGGTCTCACATTTTTGTTAATCTCCAATCTATGGCACGCAACAGATGGATCTATTTCAGGCATCTCATCCATATTCCACGCAAAAATATCTCTGTATTCTCGCAGAAGGTTTACAGTTTGTTCTTCTTCCTCCACACCCATCTTAGTTCCAATTTTCAGCATTTTTGGGTCTTCTTCACTCCCAACATTTACTTCTTTTGTTGGTTCTGCTGCAGTATAACTGGCTTCATGTTCTCCCATTGGTGTTGGTGTTTTTATTACCTCCGCTGGTTCATCACCTTCTTGCGATACATCGTCAAATATTCCTTTTCCTTCTTCTGATCTTATCATGTAAATCTTGAATTCTTCTTATTTCCTTTCTTCTCTCCTCATTTTTCTGCGCTGTTTTTGCAATTGAATTTGATTTTCACAATTCCTTACTTCATTCTGGAAACACAACGCTGCATAATTTGCATCTCTTCTAATCTCGCCAATTCCGCTAGGCATATGAAACTTTATGCACTGATGTAGAGTTGATGATACAGCCTTGATTGCATGTATCCATGGTCTTCCCAACAACATATTATATGGTGATTTCACATCCACCACGCACAAAGTTATCTGCGTCTCTATTTCCCCCAGCGGAATTCGCACTACAATTTCACCTTTAGGTTTTGTTAGAGATTTTCCAAATCCATGAATATGATATGTTGGACTAAGCATTTCTTCATCTTTGTATCCTATTTTCTTGAATGTGTGGTAAAACATTATATCCACAGAACTTCCTGTGTCCACCAAAGTCCTATTCACAGCCCACTCTTCTGTAGATCTTACTGATTTCTCTTTTCTTGTTGGTACAACAAACACTGTGATCACCAATGGAGATGTATGACCTAAATTCTCTTTCGGAATTTCTGCTACCGTGAATTTGATCTTCTGTTTTTCCAAATATTTTAGCGGTGATGCCTCATCTACCGTCATGATTTTCTTTCCTTCAAAATCTCGCTTGTGTATCCTTCCTTTAATATCTTCATGGAACTTATCTATCATCATCTTTGTTATTACATCACACTCCAATTTCTTTTGATTATCTTTGATTTCAACCATCTTTTCTTCCACCAATTTTCTTGATATTCTTCTAACTCTTGAATAATTTCTTTCTTTTACCTAACTTTTGCTATGATTTTCAACTATTCATCCCAGTTTCTAGCGCCAAAATGTAGTTGCAGGAATTCCCACACTACATCATACTCAAGAATTTATCAATGTTTATGACTTGATTTGAAGATTAAGGACCTTTTTTATTAATATGATCTTAAAAGAATTACAATAATCAAGAATACAATTCACTTCATAAGATTTTCTCTCTCCTAAAAACTTTCTTAGCACTCAAAAATTCATCTCTCTCTCTCTGGAACTATTCATTTCCTTTATATAGGCATTTACATAGTGGATTACAGCTCATGACAGCTCATTTACAGCTAAGATTCCCTTTATTTTCGGATCTGGGTTCTTGCGATACGTCGCAGTTTGCACCGCCTTAATCATTCACAGATTTTATTGATTCGTCGCAGAAATGTCACACTTTTCTCATGTTTCTGTCGTTTTCATCTGGTATGTCATTCCTTACGTCACTTCGAGATGTATCACAGAATATCATTGATGTATCATAGAACTACTAGATATTTCGCAGGAATATTGTTGTGACAATATTCTGATCCTACACCTTTAGATAATCTATCACATGATTTTACTTTCTGCTAATGGAAGTTGATGTAGGTAGGATTTTGGTTCCTTTTGTTATTTGTGTTAATGGTTGAAGAAGGTAACAAATATGGAGAAGATTAATTTAATTTCTTGATTAGGTTTACCGATTAAGAAAACAAAAGGGTTTTTTTTTTTGGTATCAGTATCAAAAAATTTACATAATTTTATGATTTTCATAATAACTGAATTTTAACTACCATAACTAACTAATGAGGGTACCATTAGTATTTCATAGGGGTATATAAAGGAATACCCATTGCTTATGCCAACCTCAAAGAGTTCACAATATTGAACTAATATTGAACTATTCTCGACCAAAGAATACAAATACCTAAACTGTGTAAGTTGACTAGTCTGTTTTATAAGGCTCCATTTTCTTTACTTGGATTACTTCTCTAATCTTATACTAATAGATTCATGTTGTTGATGGTGGATTTTAGTTCAGGTCTAAAGCCGTAAAACCAATATTTTGTGCAGCCATCTTGTAGAGGATAAGGCCATTTGATAAGCGATGAATACTTCTCCGCTTTATTAATTCACTTAGAATGGAGCATGTAGCAATAATCCCCAAGTATTCTGTGAATTTTAGCATTATTTATTAATGCACGAAACACCTTGTATTTCCTGTGATGTTCTTAGCAGAACTCTTATTGTTAGTGTGTCATGATGACTGATTGTTACTCTTAGCAGAGTAGCATGAATATCCAAGTACCAACAGTGAGGCATGCACGAAATGCCCGTACAGGCTGCAACACTCTGTGTGTTATACTAGCCCGATTGAGAGTACATTTCTCGGTGTGTTATACTAGCCCGATTGAGCATATATATCTCGGTGTGCTATACTAGCCCGATTGAGCATCCGGACTGTCCATAGTAGTCTCAGAAATAATCACGACCACGCAAGTTGGCCGCATGATTTAACCATCCTAGACGAACCCTAGAAGGAGCAGGCTATCACCATAATAACCACCAGCGGGCCCGTTTATGCCCTGATTGGTCGAACATATATCACATCTCCCAAACGCCAGCCTAAAGAAGGATGGTAGTGAAACAACTTGAAGGAAACGTGAACGAGCAAAGACTGCTAACAGCGGTCTTAAAATCATCCACGGCCGTCCAACTTCTCCGGCGCGATCAGACGGCGTGGATCATCCTATAGCCGGTTGGACAAGCTTGTCTTGCACACCGGCGGGACCCCTTCATACTTACCTGTCCGACCTTCTCACGAGCAAAGCCTTAGAGAAACAAACGTTTACTCAAAACAAGGATGGCGTGATGCTTTAAAGGGTTATGTTTCGTAGTTTGATTACAACCATCCAACTTAACCGGAATGGCCATAGAACAGGTACCAACATGTTCACCGCATGCCCAATGTGGGACCTACACTATCGGCCTCCCCAAGGGAGAAGCATAACATGCAAAACCGATCGGGTGAAGTTGCATAGGCGTGAACTATACGAAACCCTAATTAGGGTTTTTGCGACATCTTACATGTGCCGCAAATCGATCACGAACGTCCATCTTCGCAAGCTTAGATGGAGGGTGTAGATGTAGACTTAAAAGGTCCCGAGCATGTCAACATGATCACCATGGGCCCATCTACACGCATGACTGATCGACCAAGGCCGACCATGGCCGAACGCCTTGAAACGCGGGTCTAAAGTAGGCATGTCATGTGGTTTCCAATTCCTTTGCGACATTGGATTTCTATCGCAAATCGATCTCGACCACTCAACTTCGCCGGACGAGTTGAGTGGCCTAGATCACACTTTTACGAGACAATGGGGTATGAGCGCCTGCACCATCATGCCGTCTACACGCATGCACGGTCGGCCCTGCCAAAACCCTCTCCCAAGCTTGAATTCGACCAAGTTGAAGAGTGATGCTTGTGCACCTCTTCATAAACCCTAATTCCATTAACGATCGCAGATGAGTGTCTCAAAGATCATCTCGTCCGTTCAACTTTACCTACTTGGGTATACAACCCTAGTCAGGAGTTAATTGGTCAATGAGGCGTCATGATGATCACCATCCTCCACTCTACCATACCATGTGGTCGGACAAGGGAGGATTTTCTAGCGCAGCCTCCAAACCCTCACGTGAAGTAGGCAGGGCATAATGCTCAACATCGATGCTTTATACATGCCTAATACATTCGATGCAGCACCTGCATAGAATACACATGATACTTCACAAGTATCGACTTCCTAAATAACTTAGTTATTTAACCCAGCGTTGCATGCTATCTTATGTGGGTCCCAAAATCCACACAGTCGAGACATGAATCATGTGAAAAACTGGGGGATACATACTGGGGTATTGGTATGGCGGTTTACAGCGTGCAACGCGCCATCACAAGAACGTGTCAGGAAGACATGGACGGTTAGCGATGATAGGAGAAGTGGGCAAGATTGATCGTGTGACACTAACACACAACTCTACTACTCCATTACTCCACTTCCTCCTTCCCACGAGAGATGTGAATAAGGCTCAAATGACTTGTATAAATAGGTTATCCTCCCTATTTCCACGACAGGGAACACAACACAGAAACCAAGTGTTAATACGAAGCGTATTGAAACACCCAGAGCCTGCTTGCATTATTCGTAAGCCTGCTCACCTTTATGTTACAATTCATAAAACAGCCTACACCTTCACAATTTCAACACCTTCTTCGCTTCCCTCCCTAAGATCAACCCCATCTCCTTCACTTTGTGACTGAAACAAGTCTGAAATGGCTATTTCTTGGTTTAGGCCAGAATTGTATAGATTGATCTCTCGAATCAAAAGCACTCCCGTGCAGTGCATTTGTTTAGGGTTTAGATTCATTTCTCATCCACACACCCCAAATTACCAAAACCAGTAGAAATAGTTTTCACCCATAAACAATTGGCGACCGCAGTGGGAGATTAATCTCTCGGTTGCAATATCCAATTTCTAATTTCATTCTTCAATTCCGATTTCTGTCCCTGTCAGTGGAGATGACTGATTGTTTCTCTCAGCAGAGTAGCCTAAATATCCAAGTACCAACAGTAAGGCATGCACGAAATTCCCATAGAGGATGCAACCCTCGGTGTGTTATACTAGCCCGATTGAGCATACATCTATCGGTGTGTTATACTAGACTGATTGAGCATATATCTCTCGGTGTGCTATACTAGCCCGATTGAGCATCCGGACTGTCCATAGCAGTCTTAGAAACAATCACAACCATGCAAGTTGTCCGCATGATTTAACCAGCCTAGACGAACCCTAGTAGGAGCAGGCTATCACCATAATAACCACCAGCGGGCCCGTTTATACCCTGATCGGTCAAACATATATCACATCTCCTAAAAGCCACCAAATACCAGCCTAAAGAAGGATGGTCGTGAAGCACCTTGAAGGAAACATGAATGAGCAAAGACTGCTAGCAGCGGTCTTAAAATTAGCCACGGCCATCCAACTTCGCCGGCGCGATTGGACGAAGTGGATCATCCTATGGCCGGTCGGACAACCTTGTCCTGCACACCGGCGGGCCCCCTTTATACATACCTGACCGACCTTCTCACGAGCAAAGCCTTAGAGCGATAAATATTTACTCAAAACAAGGCTGGCGTGATGCTTTAAAGGGTTATGTGTCGCAGTTTGATCACAACCATCCAACTTCACCGGCATGTTTGAATGGCTTAGATAAAACATATGGCCATGGAACAAGTACCAACATGTTCACCACCTGTCCATTGTGGGACCTACACGACCAGCCTCCCCAAGTGAGAAGTATAACATGTAAAACAGACCGGGGGAAGTTGCATAGGCGTGAACTATACGAAACCCTAATTAGGGTTTTTGCGACATGTTACATGTGCCGCAAATCGATTACGAACGTCCATCTTCACAAGCTTATATGGAGGGTGTAGATGTAGACTTAAAAGATCATGAGCATGTAAACATGATCAACATGGGCCCATCTACACGCATGACTGAGCGACCAAGGCCAACCATGGCCGAACGCCTTGAAACGCGCGCCTAAAATATGCATGTCACGCGGTTTCCAATTCCTTTGCGGCATTAGATTTCTATTACAAATCGATCTCGACCACTCAACTTCGCCGGATGAGTTGAGTGGCCCAGATCACACTTTCACGAGACAATGGGGTATGGGCGCCAGCACCATAATGCTGTCTACACGCATGCACGATCGGACCTGTCAAAACCATATCCCAAGCTTAAATTCGACCATGCTGAAGAGTGATGCTTGCGCACCTCTTCATAAACCCTAATTCCACTAACGATCGCAGATGAGTGTTTCAAAGATCATCTCGTCCTTTCAACTTTACCTGCTTGGCTATACAACCTTAGTCAGGAGTTAATTGGTCAATGAGGCATCATGATGATCACCATCCACCACTCTACCACACCATGTGTTCGGCCAAGGGAGGATTTGCTAGCGCAGCCTCCAAACCCTCACGTGAAGTAGGCAGGGCATAATGCTCAATAGCGATGCTTTATACATGCCGAATACATTCGATGCAGCACCTGCATAGAATAAACATGATACTTCACAAGTATAGACTTCCTAAATAACTTAGTTATTTAACCCAGCATCACATGCTATCTTATGTGGGTCCCACGATCCACACACTCGAGACATCAATCATGTCACAAACATATCCTGCATTTTGCAACATATTAGTTTTAGGGGTGTGCAATGGATATTGGCGTTGGACCGTTGTGCAACACCAATATCCGTTGCACACCAAAAAATACGTTGCGCAAAATAAGTAATACTGATTTATTAAATGGAATTAATGAAGCAATGTTTTGAAATATGTAAAGACGTTGGACATCAATGACATTTATGTAATATCAGACATCTCCAAGGGCTTTTAGTAATCTTGTTTTTTTAATCTCAATATTTTTTTATTTTTAGAGATTTCTCGTATTTTCTCAAATATTTCCATTATCGTTTTTCACTCTCTCTCTCTTAATTTCAGAGAGTTCTTCCAAGAAAAACCGAGACCTCTCTTTCAGTTTTTCTGTCAAAATCAAAACCTTCTCTCAAAATCAAACTCAGAGATCTGTTTAGCTTTCCCAACGAAATCAAAACCTTGATTTCATTAATCAAAACCCAGAAATCTCGATCTATTTTTTAAGATCTTAAAAAATTCCTAAACCCAGAAAATCAAGTTTGGTCCTGAATTTCAAAATTAATCCATCTGATAGTTGATTGCTTTGTTAATTATCATCAGGTATAAACCATTATCTACTAGTACTGTTGTTAAATTTTGATTTTGTTGGTCATCTTATGATCTATTGTTTTACCTAAATCAACGAAGTTAGAGTCTTACTGCATGTATAGAAAATCTATTCATGAAATTATCTGTTTGCTAACTCAGCTTTGTGTCTATATGGTTATTTTTCGATGCTAATATAGTTTAGCGAAAACACCTGTAATTTTTTTTTTTAAATCCTGCCATTTTTTTTCTTTTATTTCCTTACTGGCTTGTGTTACATTTGATGCACTTCTCTTATGAAATGTTTTACCTGGACTCACGTGGCTTTATCAAACTGTTACTTGATTATGATTTCCTGGGGATGTCTCAAATTGCACTACTTACCTAACCTCAATTGTCCTGTGTGACTGATCTTACTTCGAAATGGATGATTTTCTCTTATAAATCTTTTCTGATATGAACAAGAATTTCTTTAGAAATTTCTTCGAAATGGATTTTAAAAAGGTTTTGTTTAATGAGTAATATGGGGTATTCATATTGATAGTCATCTGCCATTTATAATACATTTTGTTTTGTTTATACATATTTCAATGGTATTGACCCTGAACTTACAGTTGTGGTTCCTTATGCCCTATTAATAGGTTGAGGTGAATGATTTTGTGCAGTACATAGAAAGTAAATTTGTTGAATATTGAAGGTCACGCATATCCACATGTTAAAGAATCTTGAAAGCATATGAAACTGGACGTGGATGTGTGATATAGTTGAGGGAAATACCGACATTAAGTTCATAATGATGAGAACTTCAAGGGCCTTCTTTTCTTCTGGTACACTTAAGGTCTATGCTAACAGTCTTTCTGTTTTCTCAAACATTGATGAGAGCAAGTATTCACATGTCCTATTAAATATCTTCGGTAGAGTTTGTAAAATCATGGAACCATAACATCTATTTACTTTAATCTAATGTGTGGACTGTATTTTGTTTCGTCCAATACACAAACTCATGTACTAAATTAAAGTGAATGTGCATGTTTCCAACTGCTTGTTAACTTGGATAATGGACTCTTCTGCACTGGATTAGTTTCTTAAGTTTGCTAGTTTAAATATTGACCTTAGTTTATTAGGTGCATGAATAATTATTTAGTTCTCTATGTTTTGATTAGCTTCGGGTATCATTTATCTTATCGGTTTTCACTTGATTCTATAGTTCTTAAACCCATGTCCTTAATTAATTAGTTTAATGTACAATGTCAAAATGTATCTCGTCTTGAAGTTATGAATGTAGCGACACGATTGAGTTGCTACATAGAATTTAATTTTCTGTTTTAGATGCAGATTTTAGAGGGCGTAAGTGACATTTGTGATGAAAGTGATTGTACTGGAATGCGTATAGTCTTAGAGGTTTGTAAATACATGCTCAGTATCCTACTTTAGAAGTATTTTGTTTGTTACCTTATACTGATTATCAATATCGCAAATACTTTACAATCTTAAAAAGGGTTTAGATCCATCCATTGCTCTCAAAAATCTCTATCGATCGGCTTATTGCTCTTCAATCTAGTTTTAGCTGCAACATGGTTAGGTAAGTTGCATTGGCCATAAAGCATGTACCATCTTTTTTCCTCCTTTTTTGATAACAGACTAAACCTCTATATTTTAGTAGAATTATTACATTGAATTTTATCTTGATGCTTTGGCTGGATAAGATATGCTTCCCATTATCATAGTCATTCATTTTTTCCCATCCTTTTAATTTGACGTCACTCTTGAATACACTTCGATTCTTTGTCACACATGTTTGTAGATATAGATCTAATAAAGCATATTTTTCATTCTGTTAATTGGCTTTTCACGGTATCATAGACGGACAACCAAAGCTGATGGGGTTAAAATAATTGCTTCAGGTACCGTTGTTGCCTTCCATTTTTGTGTTATTGTTTTCGTTTATATTTTGAAGGTTCGAGTGTCAAAGTTAAACCAAACTACCAAAAATATTTGTTAATTTTAGTTTTTAGTTCTTAAGAAGGTTGCTAAGCCAAGAGAACAACTAATTTATTTACAACTTTATATGTTTCTACTACCTACATTTCATCGTGACCCTACACTTCTAAAGCTTACAGCTTACTGCCATTGAACGCTTGAGAATGTTTTAGTATATATATGGTTTCATATATCAATATATTTGCCTTGTTTCAATTTTTCTAAATTAATGACTGTCATAAATCCTTATCGGTTACTGCTGTGCTTGAAGTATGTGTGAAACTTGCCACCACCTGGTTCTCTAAGAACCTTTATTTCACTTCCTTTCATTTTCTTTCAGTAAGCTATAGTCCTTCATTGGCTCTTTCTATACTTACTCTTTTTTCCTCCTTAGGAATTAATGGCTTATTACACATTATCTGTTGATAGCAAATATATATACTGTTTGGGATTTTTAGTTAGACATGTATTGGTATGAGGACAGACATGCCAACATGTGGAAATATAGGATAAACTCCAGCTTTTATCAGTGATATCAGTCTCGCGCGTCCTTGCTATTGTGGTGAAGATTCAGAAAGGCTCAACTAAAGTCATTAACATTTTTGCAGGTTTTTATGTACTAAATGAACCAAATGATTAATTTTAACCGCAGAGTAGTAACCTACAAGCCCTTAAGTCCTTCGGTTGTTTCCTTGATTTCTATTCAGCATAAGATTATCTCCGTAGAACACATGTACACAACGAGTGACTACTAATGGTCATTCAAAGAATCATGACTGCAGTGATGTACTTTTGTCACTCTAATGTGTTACTTCACTGTGCATACCCACCGTAAAAAAACATGTGTCGATGTATCTTACATATAGCATTTGTATGGCCCCACTTGATATATTTTTGTTTCCTGTCTTATTCCGTACCAGAAATAATTGAATCATCATGAATGTAGCCATTGTTTCCCAGTTTCTTCTGCACGAAATATTGGGTTACCTCTGATGAGTTTTTTGTAGTTCCTTGTGAAGTTTTTGATTTCCAATCCCTTAGGTCTTAGGAGTAGGACAAACTAGAATTTGATACTTATTCATATGTAAAATCTTGAGGTTACTAACTAATTGAACATGTAATTCACTTGTGAAACACAAGTTGATGCTTTATTAGGCTTGACTTTGTGAAGGCTTACTTTAAATGAGGTGTGGTATGATTTTGCCGATTATGTTTGGATTCATTGATAAGGTATGGTGTGCTCTTACTGAGTCCGCAAGATTTCCTTCCTAATATTGCAGTCAAAGAAGTACATGGATGAAGCTGGATTATTAACTAAAGAAATTTGTAAGCCAAGTGAACTGTTGTCAAACAAAAAACTCATATTAAAGTTAGATACTCCCTGATAACTTCTATATTCTTATATCGACTTGGTTACTTGCTAATTATATCCACTTACCTTTCTCTTATTCCTTCTACTTATAAATGTGTTAATTACTGTTGGAGGCTATGGAGCTCCATCTTCAATGTTGGCCACTGTTTGGATTGCATCTATGTGGTTATATTTCAGTAGGTTCTTATAAATAAAAATTGTCATCTTGTTTTTTCGGTTTACAAGTTGATAGAACAGGAGGATACTGAACTAATGCTGTTTAGCACACCAGATAGATATGTGTTACCTCTAATGACGAAAAGCCTCAGGTATGGGCCGTACAGCTGTGACCTTAGGCTTATAACATTTACTATTTTTATGGTTGTCATTTTGTAAGATGTAACTGAGTATTTGTGGCTGCAACTTTCAGGCTCTTTGTGGGAAATCTCTAATCTCCAAAAATGTGGTGCCATTGGAAAATTTGTCCGGATGATGGGGAAAATTGGTCAGGATGTGAAACCTACTGCATCAGCATTCGGTCAGTGTATTGTCTAGCATTAATTAGTGAAAGTTTGATAGATACAACGCCATTGTAAGAGAACAGAACAGATAGTGGTAGTGGTAGTGAACCTTTTGCAATTCAAAATTTGTGTAAGGTTCTGCAATGAAAATAATTTGTTCACTAGGATTGGCTTACTGATATAAACCTAGGTGATGATTATCAAAGATGGTTTTTGATTGGTTAATGGATTGTGATGACCAACCATATGTTCATATAAAAATTGGGTATTCTAGTTGATCTACAATGGTATAGTATGAAGGAGCAGAATATATATTCAGGTGCAGAAATATGCCGGAATTATTTATTCAGGTACAGAAATCTTCCAGAATCATCGCCGGATTTTTTTTTTTACCTGTAAATAGTTTTGCTACGTATATAAATGTTGTTCAAATTAGTGTAATACGTCGCCTAAATTAATGTAACCGTTGCACAATTTCAAGAATCTGTTGCTCAAATTGGAAAATAAAATGTTGCTATTTTAGTAATTCCTTCAAAAAATGATTGCAATACTTGCATTCATAATTATTGGGGTTCCAATTTTTCAATTAATCAAAGTATTATTTTATTTTAGAAATTTTACCCCTGGGCATGACACAAAGATCTAGATTCAACCTGAGTCATCATTACCCACCAAATTAAACCAGAAAACCCTAAAAGGAAAACACTTCATACCTTTCGGGAAAACGTTGGAGGAATAGAATGTATAGGAGAAAGGAAAAGCACCTTGAACAGTTTGTCCCAGCCTACGTCAAGAGAGCGCAGACGAGCTTACACTAGGAGGGCGCGGACAGGTCCGTGTATTTCATTATGGCATTACTTCTCTTTTCAGAAGGATCACATACAACCATATGAAGGTACAACCACTGTAATGCAGTCTTAAAAAGGAATTTATCTCAAAAAATAAGAAACTCGTTCAAATAAGTAAACAAAAATAAGAAAACCTTGAACTCAGCCGCCACTGAGTACAAGGAGAAAAGTATTCACAAGATCACTGGAAAATACTCAGAAAAGAATAAAAGAGAAATAAAAGGAAGATTTAGTCATCAAGAAGATCGACTGTGTTTCCTACACCATTGGGGCCTTCCTCAACGTCATCACGAGCCGCCACTGCTTCTTCCTTCGGGTCTTCCTCAACTTCTATTTCGGGTATTTCTGCAACAATGTTCTCCACGACATCCTCAGTAGGGGCAGCTTTCATATCTTCCTCAAGAACCGCCGCAACATTGGAGATTGTGTTGGCGACCTTTGGAAGCTCAGGCTCGTCCGCATCAGAATGAAGAATAATCACACCATTATTGATTGGATAATCATACATATCTTCCCTTAGAGGAAGTTCATGTTTGACCCTTCACCTCTTCAGCCGTGCAGCAAATCTCCCAGATCTCGCGCTTACTGGTGGTTGCGACGCTTCCTCAAACCTCAATTTTTCCTCCCTGTCAATTGGAGTCAGAATATCACAGACGCGTTCTCGAGCGACACGCATGTACATAATTGGCATGCCCCGTATGGCGCGACCAGCCTTAAGAAGCGGAACATCAATTTTAGCCATCACCTCCTCGAACGGACCATCAGTCTCAGGTTTTTCCACTTCGAAGCTTCTTTCAGAAGAGATACCAGAGCAGTCCTTCCTAGCTGCCTCCATTCTGCAAAAGGAGTCTATGATTATGTTAATAAGAAATCATCACCAATAAGATCAAGTTATACAATGGATGCGGAGCAATACCTGAACAAAGAAAGAAACAATTCTGCAATGAGAGAAGACTCAGCCTCTTCTTTATATTTCGCGAGTTAACAACATCCCGTAGAAAATAGGAGTCTTCACTTACCGTTTGCAAATGCTACAAATGCGGGATAACAATCAGTGGATATTTATCGAATATTTAAAGGCCATCGTCGTGCAATGGAAAGAAACGCATCCAGTCTAAGAAACAAGCCAAATTCTATCCTGGGGACTTGATCGTGATCGACTACGTGCACATAGCGGGCCCATGTTCGAAAAAAACGGGCAAGGCTGGTATTAGATTCAAGTAAGGCCAGTATTAGGTCACGTCACCAAATCACGACAGTCATGCAGGTACTAAGCCACGCAAGCAAGACTGATATCAAGTCAGTCAAGTAGGCTGGTATTGGGCCACGACAGCAAGCAGGAGCAGTCAAGACCATGAAGCTGGTATTGGTTGAAGTCACAAGGCTGGTATAAGCTCGATGTTTGATCAGGATGGGACCCACGTTCAATCAAGAATGTATGGGACCATCATTCATTCACATGTATCATATCACGATTTTTCTTTATTCATGGGAATTATGCTTACGAAATCCAAGCCAAGGGTTTTTCGAGATTCAACGTAAAGGCTAGTTTTTGCATGCAATAATGGAAAAGAGCAAGGCTTGGAGTTAATCACGATACATCTTGCGAAGAGGTTTCATCAGCAATGGGATAATTATCTCGGGGGACAAAGAAGTTTACCTAAGAAATTAACGTTTTTGTAAAAAAAAAAATGCACAGAACGCTCACCTTGCTGGCGAATGGAAAACTCCGACGATAGCTGCAGAAAGGATCTCCGACAATAAGCAACGGCGGCGTGTTCGGCAGCGGTATGAGCTGTGAGTGACGGGAGATGAATAAGGAGAGTAAAAAAAGAGGGGTCGGTTCCCTTATATAGACAAGCAATTGGGAAATCCTTATAGGAAAAGGATTCCTCTTTTGTTTTAGACACCCAAGGAAGGAAACCGGTCCCACTCGGGATTCCATGCTTGCAACGGCGTGTTCACATGTGCAACCGATAGCGGCGATCAAGGCTTTTTGGGTAAGCTTCCTTCATCTCGTTTTTCTCCCATGTATTTGTCACCATCTCATGCCTAACCCACAATAGTGTAACCATCATGTTCTAGGCAGGGGACTTAATGATGATGGTGGATTTTAGTTCAGGGCGAAAGCCGTAAAACTAATATTTTGTGCAGCCATCCTATAGAGGATAAGGCCATTTGATAAGCGATGAATACTTCTCTGCTTTATTAATTCACATATAATGGAGCATGTAACAACAATCCCCAAGTATTCTGTGAATTTTAGCACTATTTATTAATGCACTAAACGCCTTGTATTTCCTGTGTTGTTCTTAGCAGAACTCTTATTGTTAGTGCGGCATGATGACTGATTGTTACTCTCAGCAGAGTAGCATAAATATCCAAGTACCAACAGTGAGGCATGCACGAAATGCCCATACAGGCTGTAACTCTCGGTGTGTTATACTAGCCCAATTGAGCATACATCTATCGGTGCGTTATACTAGCCCGATTGAGAATATATCTCTCGGTGTTCTATACTAGCCCGATTGAGCATCCGGACTGTCCATATAAGTCTCAGAAACAATCACGACCAAGCAAGTTGGCTGCATGATTTAACCAGCCTAGACGAACCCTAGCAGGAGCAGGATATCACCATAATAAACACCAGCTGGCCCGTTTATGCCCTGATCGGTCGAACATATATCATATCTCCCAAAAGCCACCAAACGCCAGCCTAAAGAAGGATGGTCATGAGGCATATTGAAGGAAACATGAACAAGCAAAGACTGCTAGTAGCGGTCTTAAAATTAACCACGGCCGTCCAACTTCGTCGGCGCGATCAGACAGCGTGGATCATCCTATGGCCGGTCGGATAAGATTGTCCTGCACACCGGCGGGCCCCCTTTATACTTAACTGACCGGCCTTCTCACGAGCAAAGCCTTAGAGTGATAATCATTTACTCAAATCGATCACGAATGTCCATCTTCGCAAGCTTAGATGGAGGGTGTAGATGTAGACTTAAAAGGTCCCGAGCATGTCAACATGATCACCATGGGCCCATCTACACGCACGACTGATCGACCAAGGCCAACCATGGCCAAACGCCTTGAAACACGGGCCTAAAGTAGGCATGTCGCGCGGTTTCCAATTCCTTTGCGGCATTGGATTTCTATCGCAAATCGATCTCGACCCCTCAACTTCGCCGGACGAGTTGGGTGGCCCAGATCACACTTTCACGAGAAAATGGGGTATGGGCGCCTGCACCATCATGCTGTCTACACGTATGCATGGCCGGCCCTGCCAAAACCATATCCCAAGCTTGAATTCGACCAAGCTGAAGAGTGATGCTTGCACACCTCTTCAAAAACCCTAATTCCACTAACGGTCGCAGATGAGTGTCTCAAAGATCATCTCGTCCGTTCAACTTTACCTGCTTGGTTATACAAACCAAGTCAGGAGTTAATTGGTCAATGAGGCGTCATGATTATCACCATCCGCCACTTTACCATACCATGTGGTCGGTCAAGGGAGGATTTGCTAGCGCATCCTCCAAACCCTTACGTGAAGTAGGCAGGGCATAATGCTCAACAACAATGCTTTATACATGCCGAATACATTCGATGTAGCACCTGCATAGAATAAACTTGATACTACACAAGTATCGACTTCCTAAATAACTTAGTTTTTTAACCCAACATCACATGCTATCTTCTGTGGGTCCCACAATCCACACACTCGAGACATCAATCATATCACAAACGTATCCTGCATTTTGAAACATATTAGTTTCAAGGGCGTGCAACGGATATTGACGTTGGACCGTTGTTCAACCCCAATATCCGCTGCACACCAAAAAATACGTTGCGCAAAATAAGTAATACTGATTTATTAAATGGAATTAATGGAGCAACATTTTGAAATATGTAAAGACGTTGGACATCAATGAAATTTATGTAATATCAGACATCTTCAAGGGCTTTTAGTAATCTTGTTTTTTTAATCTCAAGATTTTTTTATTTTTAGAGATTTCTCGTATTTTCTAAAATATTTCCGTTATCGTTTTTCACTCTCTCTCTCTTAATTTCAGAGAGTTCTTCCAAGAAAAACCGAGACCTCTCTTTCAGTTTTTCTGTCAAAATCAAAACCTTCTCCCAAAATCAAACTCAGAGATCTGTTTAGCTTTCCCAACGAAATCAAAACCTTGATTTCATTAATCAAAACCCAAAAATCTCGATCTATATTTTAAGATCTTAAAAAATTCATAAACCCAAATAATCAAGTTTGGTCCTAAAATCCAAAATCAATCCATCTGATAGTTGATTGCTTTGTTAATTATCATCAGGTATAAACCATTATCTCCTAGTACTGTTGTTTAATTTTGATTTTCTTGGTCATCTTTTGATTTATTGTTTGACCTAAATCAGCAAAGTTAAAGTCTTACTGCATATATAGAAAATCTATTCATGAAATTATCTGTTTGCTAACTCGGCTTTACGTCTATATGGTTAGGTTTTGATGCTAATACAGTTTAACGAAAACACATGTAATGTTTTTTTAAATCCTGCCATTGTTTTTCTTTTATTTTCTTACTGGCTTGTGTTGCATTTAATGCACTTCTCTTATGAAATGTTTTACCTGGACTCACGTGGCTTTATCAAACTGTTCCTTGATTATGATGTCCAGGAGATGTCTCGAATTGCACTACTTACCTGACATCAATTGTCCTGTGTGACTGATTTTACTTCGAAATGGATGATTTTCTATTATAAAGCTTTTCTGATATGAATAAGAATTTCTTTAGAAATTTCTTCGAAATGGATTTTAAAGAGGTTTTGTTTAATGGGTAATATGGGGTATTCATATTGATAGTCATCTGCCATTTATAAAACATTTTTTTTTGTTTATACATATTTCAATGGTACTGACCCTGAACTTACAGTTGTGGTTCCTTATGCCCTATTAATAGGTTGAGGTGAATGATTTTGTGCAGTACAGAGAAAGTAAATTTGTTGAATATTGAAGGTCACACATATCCACATGTTAAAGAATCTTGAAAGCATATGAAATTGGACGTGGATGTGTGATATAGTTGAGGGAAAGACCGACATTAAGTTCATAATGGTGAGAACTTCAAGGGCCTTCTTTTTTTCTGGTACACTTAAGGTATATGCTAACAGTTTTTCTCTTTTCTTAAACATTAATGACAGCATATATTCACATGTCCTATTAAATATCTTCGGTAGAGTTTGTAAAATCATGGAACCATAACATCCATTTAATTTAATCTAATGTGTGGACTGTATTTTGTTTCGTCCAACACACAAACTCATGTACTAAATTAAAGTGAATGTGCGTGTTGCCAACTGCTTGTTAACTTGGATAATGAACTCTTCTGCACTGGATTGGTTTCTTAAGTTTGCTAGTTTGAATATTGACCTTAGTTTATTAGGTTCATGAATAATTATTTAGTTCTCTATGTTTTGATTTGCTTCGGGTATCATTTATCTTATCGATTTTCACTTGATTATACAGTTCTTCAACCCATGTCCTTAATTAATTAATTTAATATACAATGCCAAAATGCATCTCATCTTGAAGTTATGAATGTAGCGACACGATTTAGTTGCTACATAGAATTTAATTTTCTGTTTTTGATGCAGATTTTAGAGGGCGTAAGTGACATTTGTGATGAAAGTGATCGTACTGGAATGCGTATAGTCTTAGAGGTTTGTAGATACATGCTCAGTATCCTACTTAATAAGTATTTTGTTTGTTACCTTATACTGATTATCAATATTGCAAATACTTTACCAATTTAAAAAGGGTTCAGATCCATCCATTGCTCTCGAAAATATCTATCGGCTTATTGCTATGCAATCTAGTTTTAGCTGCAACATGGTTAGGTAAGTTGCATTGGCCGTAAAGCATGTACCATCTTTTTTCCTCCTTTTTTGATAACAGACTAAACCTCTATCTTTCAGTAGAATTATTACATTGAATTTTATCTTGCTGCTTTGGCTGGATAAGATGTGCTTCCCATTATCATAGTCATTCATTTTTTCCCATCCTTTTAATTTGACTTCACTCTTGAATTGTAGTTGCAGAATAACCTACAACTACACCCTCAATAGAATTAGTAAAAACTCAAGAAGTTCTTGATGATGAATAACAATTTTCTTATTAATGTTCTCAATTGATCATAAAGAAGTGTCTAAATGGAATTAGAATAGTTAGAACTTTCTCTATTCTCTTTCCTAAAATATTTTCTAACACTCACCAAAAGAACCTCTCGAATTTTACATTTGAACTCCTATTTATAGTAAAACTTTTTACAGCTGTACATGAGTTACGAAGTATCGCAACTCATACTCGCAAAATTACTCCATCCTCGCAAAACTTCATATTTCTCTGCGCTTCTTCTATCATCGTAACATTTTATAACTCTTTTCTCCCCTATACTCGTGAACTATTATCTTGCGATATTCAGTACTTACATCTTGCCTCTTCTCATGTCAATTCTTTGAAGAAGAAATGTCATGAGAATCCCTATTCTCGTAAATTTAGTGTAGTTATTACCACCCTTCAGATTCGCAACACGTCTTTTTACTTTTCCCTTATCTTTCTGACACGTTTCTTCGTAACCGTTCTTTTCAACCGTTCACGCTTACTCGTATTAATGAATTTTTATCTTCATCGAACTCTCTTATAAATATTATCCTTTGTTTTTGCATTTTATTCTCTTACTCATCTTCTTCACCGCTTCTGCCTCTGCAACCTCTTCTATTTTTCCTATTTTCCCTCTTATATTCAATGGCACCAAAGAAGAAAAATATTGAACAACTTAATGCGGAACTTGCTGATAGAGACCTTATTCTTTCTGAGATTGAAGGTTATGATAATAAGTCTTCTCTCTGTGTGAAGCTCTTTACCAACTATGTTTGGGATGATCAAAAAGTTTTAATCTCACGAGGTCAAATCCTCGCAGGTCTTCCTCTTCCTCTTTATGATGTTAACTTTCCTTTATTCTACGAAATTATTTCCTACCCCAATTTTTCTTGTGCCATTTATCAATTGACTGGTGATTGCATTCGCCTCTTAGTTGAATTCGCAAATCGTGCTGCTTTTGGGAAATCTTTATATTCAACTGATCTTAGAAAACCTGGGTTTGAGAATATAGAAATTGTTGCTTTGCGAATTATATACAGTTGAGGGTTTCTTCAAAAATTACACACTAATTCCTGCGAGGAAAGAAGATAATCGTTGGGGTGTTCGTCTTCATCGTAAAGCTAATATCGCAGCAGATGATCTTCTCATGCACGATATTGATTATGCTTCAGAAATAATAAGACACCTCGTCGTTCTAATGATGAAGATTGGTATAAGTACCCTTTAATGTTATCAGGTTCTTATATTACTGGGATAGTAGAACTTCCTGCGAATCTTCGTAACCGCTATTATCAACCTTGGGTTTTTATAAATGTATGTATTTCCACTTCCTTATCTTTTTGTTACCCTTTAATTTCAAATGAGGTAAGAAACACTCTTGTATTTTTATAAACAATATATTGTTGCCTCTGTTTCTTATCCTTATTTGAATTACAGGTTCCACTTCTTCCCGAGATTGCCTTGCGAATGAAAATAAAAGTTCCACTTCTTCTAAAAGGCTTATCACTGAGGCAACAAACTCTTCGTTCTGCGAAGGTCTCTCAAGCTTCTGACAGTCAATATGATGCTCTTCGCAAAGGAAAAAGAAAACTTCAAGATATTGTTTACGAGAGAAAAAAGAAGATACTCTCAACCAAATCCCATTCCAATGTAATTTCTTATAATAAGGACATTGAGGAAGATCTTGGTGATGAAGATAATAAATTTCTTGAGAAGGACTTTAGTTCTAATTCTGATACCCTTTCTGACAAAGGAGATGATGATGATGTTGATGAAGGTGGGAATGAAGATTATAGTATCCCATAAACTTTTGCCTCAAAGAATGGTTAGCATTTCGAGGCTTTCCTCCATTCTTCTCGTGGATTAGGAAATTCTCCTACAAATAATGCTCGCAAACTTATTGCGAAGGCTTGTAAAGTTCCTACTGTTATTGATAATAACTCCCTCAAAGGAATTTCAAGATTCGTCTCTCCTGCTTCATTATATGCTTTAGGCAGCATGGTAAATTTCTTCTCTATTCCTTGTTTATTTCCTTATTTTATTGATTTCTAATCCCTTTTTTCTTGTTTAGGTTGGAAGAGTTAGTTGTGCAGCTGCTTCTGATTGGGAAAGACGTCATTCTATTGCTGAGAAGAAAACTTTAAATCGTTGTAAGAAGTTAGAGGTTGAAAATTCAAGTCTCCTTCAGAAAATAGAAGATCTAAATATTGATAACGCATAATTAATATCTCGTCACGAAGATAATTCACAATCTGCGAGCATCGCAATTGATAATTCTTCTCTTCTTGAGGAGAATAATCAATTAAAGCTTGAAATTTCTTCTCTTCGTAATGATAAGAAGCAACTAGAAGGTAAATTCTTTGCGATGATAATTATTTTGGTTATTTTTCTTTCATAAGTTGCTAACCAATTCCTTAATTTCTTTTCTTGCTGCAGAGAATCTTGCGAATATAAATAATAATCTGGAAACTCTCCTTTCTAATCGTAATAAGAAAATTTCGACTTGAGATCTCAAACCTTCTAATTTCCCAAAGATAACCATAGTTTATATGTCAAGCATTTTCGAGCTAAGATGACTCGCAAGATTTGCGAAGATAATGAAATTCCTCTCAAGAAGTACCATACGCTCCTTTCTCAAGAAATTCCCGAAGATACTCCATATCCGGAAATTTCAAAGTGAAGTTGAAGATGATAGTGAAGTCAAGAAGAAGATCATTTTGATGGGAACAGATCGCCTGAAGAATAACTTCATTCTCTCTTCTTTTTTTTTTTTTTTTTTTTTTTTTGTATATCTGTTCTGTAACTTTTCCATACAACACTTTCTTCTTGATTATGCTTTTAATCAATCCAACAATTTATTTTTCAAGCATATTTTGAATTAATCTTTCTTTGATGTTTATTTCCCTTATTCGCATAACTTGATCATATGGAGAGAAATAATATATCTTAAAGACTTAGCTTAGTATTCCCTTTCCCATTATTATTTCTCTTCAAATGATCAACTACCGCTGGAAGTATTAGAATATCCTTCTGAATTTATCTTACGAATTTTCTTCTTATTGTGATTATGAATAAAAAATCCTCCCTTCAAAGTATAAGAAATATAAGCCTTTTGTTTTTTTACGAAATGTTGCGAAGTAAATAATAAATCTCCCCTTGAAGTATATAAAGTATGAAGTATACAAAATATGAAATACCCTTAAGAAGTATAAGAAGTATTAGAAGCATTCAATTTATGAAGAATTGCCAAATATATGAAGAAGTATAAAAATTATTACTCATTGTATGAAGAAGTATAATAAGTACTTAACCTTCGCAAAATTAATAATCCGTTGAAGAAGTATAATAAATATGAGATATTCTTGAAGAATTATAAGAATTGTTCAACTTTTTGGGAAAGTATTCAATATATGGAGAAGTATAAGAAGTATGTAATTCTCGTAAACTTTTACGAATATGAACTTATCTGTATTTGATTATTATCAAAATCGCATCTTTTGTTAAGTCTTCATTAAAATTCTTCAATGATGTTGTCTTTTTTGATAGGACTTCTCGTAAAATTCTTCAATGATATTGCCAAAGTTGTCTTCTCTTCAAAATTTCTTGATGTATATTCTTGTAAAATTTCTTCAATGATATTGACAAAGTTGTCTTCTTTTCGATCTTCATAATGTATACTCTTGTATAATTTCTTCAACGGATATTGATGCAATAAATTTCATTAATTTCTGTGGTCTTATCATGCCTTCCTAAGTAAAGGTCTTATTTTTCCACCTCTTTTGTATTAATTATTTGCGATAATATGACAAGTCTGAACATTCTTGCGAACATACAACCTCGTGACATTATCGTCTTGCGATGAAATCGCAGGACGTTCTTACACTTTCATGTAAAAACCCATTGATCTCATCTTAACTTCTTTGTATAGTATTTTAGCCTCTTCAGGAATTGTTGCGACAATATGACAGGCCTAAATATTCTTGCGAACATAAAGCCCCATGACATTTCCGTCTTGCGATGAAATCGCAGGACGTCTCTACACTTTCATGTAGCGACCCATTGATCTCATCTTAACTTTATTATGTTATGCGAGTTCTTTATTCTTTTCTTTCTTTCTTTCTTTCTTTCTTTCTCTTTTTTTTTTTTTTTTTTAGAAGGCTCGCAGAACTTCATTTGTTGCACAAATATGACAAGCCTTTATGTTTTCGCAAACAAGAAGCCTCGTGACATTTGCGTCTTATAGAACTTATCAGCTCCCTAATGGAGGGTGCTGCCCTTTATCTTCCCCCTGATTTCCCCTTCAAGGAATCGTACATCGACCATACAAGGTTAGCTCTTCCCATCCGGTTCTGCCAACAACCAGCTTTTGATCGCAACCTCTTATCCTTTTTGCCTATAGGGCTTATAGTTACGAGGTTGCACCCTATGGGGTATCTTTGGGCCAAGTGCATCATTTTCCAAGACTTGTCAAAAATGGCAGATGTGGTTCAACCTCACCCGGAACTCTTGACTCAACCGTGTACCTCGGCGCCTTGATCGTTTTCTGCACTTCTTTGGAAAGACAATATGCCTTAGTCGCCCAGCCTAAATCTTCTTACACCGCATTTTATATTGCGTAATGTCGTTAGATTAGGTGAGAATCCAAGGTGTCTAACCCGGATAGGTACCCCATTATTGGGTTGTACCCCAAAATTTTTACCATGTACTAAGGGCCCTTGGTGGTGTTCCGGTTACCCTTAGCCACGTTATAGGTACCCCCTTAAATGACGTACTTTAGGACTTTGCCTCTTACGAATTATAGCTTCGCGAACTAGGGTGTACGCCACAAAGGTTTGCCTGTATAAAATTTTCTGCGGCTCTCTTTCTTTTTTGGAGGCTGATCACAGATTGCGGTCTTTTATTCGCAAATTAATGAAATTTTAATCGGAATATAAATTTTGAAAATTCGTAACTGTTTCCCAATTTCCTGTGAGCAAACAATATTCGTAAAATTTTATCATAAAATAAAAAATTTGTTTTGCCACATACCTCATTTTTACGAGCAAACATACTGATAACCTTCTTTTTTCCTCGCAAATCACAATCCCTTATTATCATCGTAAATTTCTTGTATGATTATCATCGTAACTTTATTCTCTTTTTCCTTAATGCTCTGCCATTAAATTTTCACTTCTTTTCACAACCTTTGCTCTTTTTCTCTTCTCAGCAGTTTTTCCTTCACAAACTTCTACTTCTGTATCGTAACATTTCTTTCCCTCAGCCCAATCACCCTTGATAATTCCAATACCCTTCATATGAGGGAATTTTATGCACTGATGTAGAGTGGAAGCTACGCCTAAAATTCCGTGAAGCCATGGCCTTCCTATCAAAGCATTATATGGTGATTCAACATCAACAACACAAAACAGAATTTCAATTCGCATTCCACTTAATGGAATTCGCATGCTCACTTCTCCTTTGGGCTTGTTGGCAGTTCCATTAAAACCATAAATTCTGTAAGTAGAAGGTATTAAATCTGCATCTTTTCCCCCCATAGTTTTGTAAGCAGAATAGAAGAGGATATTGACAGAACTTCCCATATCAATCAAAATCCTATTAAGACCAATTGACTCTTCCTCCATATCATCTTCGTTCTCCTCCATATTCATGTAGATTTCCAGTCTTACCACCAATGGATTATCATGTACTTCACAATCTTCTGGAATTTCAGTGGCTTCAAAAGAAATTTCACGTTTCTGCCAATCTTCAAGTCGTGAAATCTTTGCGATGTTCATTACTTCCTTTCCTTCACCATCCCTCGCATATACCCTACTTAACACATTATCATGAAAATCCTCTATGGTTTTATATGAATGAACAATGGAATTACAGAAAACATTCCTTGCTTTTGACCCCACTTCTATATGTAGGATTTCTTCTCCCTTTTCTTTTGTCGTGTTCTCCTCATGAGTTATGGTGGAGCCTGTGGTAATTGTTGCGACTGTGTCTCGCTAAGTAAAAATTGATTTAGTTTTCCTTGATCAATCATTCGCAAAATTATCCTCTTGATATTATGGCAATTATTTGTAGAATGTCCATGAAAATGATGATATGAACAAAATTCATGACTTCTTGGACCCATTGGTGGTTCCTTTCCCATATTCCATGGAGTTGGTACATTCTCTACCAGATAATTGCTTGCCATATCTTTTCTATACTTGTATTCAAAGGTGGCAATTTTATCTCTTCCCTTACCATTCTTTGACCTCCTTGACCGTTGTTATAATTTTGTCTCTGGTTTCCTTGTCCAAAATAATTTTGCCTTTGTCCACCATAATTTTCTTGTTGTTGATCTAATCTTGGAATTTGGTTATTTCATATCCGATTATAGAAATTCTTATCTCTATCATATTCTTCTTGATCTCTACTGCCCATTGCTACCATCTTTGGCTGGCTATCATTGATTTTCTTCTCTTCTGAAATTTGCGAAGAAGTTTGTGAGGATGTTTGCGAAGTACCTGCTACTACATTGATTATTTTGGGAAGTAAATTTTCTCCTCCCTCTTGATTGTTAGTGTTTGTTACTGGATATGACTCCATATTGTTTTGCTTTTCTTCTAGTGTAATGTATTCTTCTTGCAATTCTCGTAATTCTGTCATCATTATGGAATTCTTTCTTCTGAAGATTTGAACATATAATTGTTCAGTTGCGAACATCGCATTTATGAAGGACAGAATCAAGTATCTCTCATCTACACGCCATGCCATATCACTGCACATAGTCTTCCATCGTCTTACCAAATGCTTCAAACTTTCACCCACTCTTTGCTTTAAACCAAATACATCTTCAATACCAAGCCGTGAAGAGTGATTTGTGATATATGCTCCAAGAAAAACTGCTTGCAAATGATTAAATGACGTAATAGTGTTCTTAGGGAGTCCTTCGAACCACTTTAGAGCTTCCCTGTTAAACTTGATGCGAAGTACTTGCATAACACAGCATCATGATTCTCCCATTGTAACATACATCTTATGTATGCTTTAATGTGCTGAATAGCACATGAAGTCCCATCAAAAATACTGGTAAGTGTGGTCAAGTTACATTTTGGTGGAATTCCTCCCAACTGTACTTCTCTAGCAAATGGAGTCCTCGCAGCTTCTTCTATTGCTTCATCTAATTGCCTCATATCTCCTCCTCTTCTATTGTTTATCATCCCTCTCATTTCTGCTAATTCTCGAAAGATTCGTGCATTTGCCTCAGAATTCTCATCCATTTGTCTTTTTAATGCAGCTTCTCTTCTTCTACGTTCTTGCGCTTCCTCCCCTAAGATCCTTCGCATTCTATCATATTCTTCATTAATGTTTCCATTCGCATAATTCTGCAAATATCTTCTTTCTAAATTATCATAATTGTTCAGTTGTAAAGCATCTTGGAATTCTTGTTCTTCCCTTTCTATTCTTCTCATTCTTCTCATGCGAATATCAGGAATTTCTTCTTCTTCATTTCTCCTTCTTCTGTGACTTATTTCTTCTTGATTTACTTGTACTCTGATTCGAGAATTTGGTTCATTCCTTTCCACTTCTGTTTGTTGATTTGCAATTCTTCTCTTAATTCTTTCATATTCAACATTTTGTTTGTTACGAACTTCTTCATGTCTTCTTACTCCATTCTCGTGATTATTTTGATGTATTGCTTGTTGTCTCTCGCCTTCTTCCATAAGTTGATGTTCTTCCTCTCGATTCTGATTGTTTTCTTTATGATTTGGTCTTGTTCGTAAATTCTCCATATTTTGTTCGAGGGTTTGGTATTAAAATGAAACGATTTTCTTGATTTCTATCACCTTGATTCTGCGTTTGTTCTTGCATATCATTTTCATTATTGATTATTGGTGAATTTTGTCCTTCTCTTTCTATTCTAACATTTGATCTTGCAACACTTTGAGATTTCCTCCTTTGTAACATCTCATTTTCCATTCTCAATTCTTGATTTTGTCTTGTCAATTTGGCACGTTCTTCAGCTTCGATCATTCGTTCTTTTTGGATTCCTTGTCTCAATGTTTCTAGCATCTCCCTTTCTCTTTCAAGAATTGTTCCTCCCATCAACCTTCCATTTTATCTGATTTGTGGTTCTCTATCTTCTTCTTCTGGTGTATTAGTTCTCCAAGTGTGTATACTTACTTGATCATGATCTTCTACTTGTTGAGCTTGATTTCTTCAATTACTCCTTCTTCTACTAGGTTCTCCTGTTATATTTGCTTCTCCTCCTGCTAATCTTACACTTCTCCTTACTTCAGTTAATGGTTCTGATGTGTTTCTTCTTCTTGTCATTTTTCCGCACAGAATTCTTTCTCTCCCTGTTTCTAGCGCCAATTATGTAGTTGCAGAATAACCTACAACTACACCCTCAATAGAATTAGTAAAAACTCAAGAAGTTCTTGATGATGAATAACAATTTTCTTATTAATGTTCTCAATTGATCATAAAGAAGTGTCTAAATGGAATTAGAATAGTTACAACTTTCTCTATTCTCTTTCCTAAAATATTTTCTAACACTCACCAAAAGAACCTCTCGAATTTTACATTTGAACTCCTATTTATAGTAAAACTTTATACAGCTGTACATGAGTTACGAAGTATCGCAACTCATACTCGCAAAATTACTCCATCCTCGCAAAACTTCATATTTCTCTGCGCTTCTTCTATCATCGTAACAATTTATAACTCTTTTCTCCCGATACTCGTGAACTATTATCTTGCGATATTCAGTACTTACATGAATACACTTCGATTCTTTTTCACACATGTTTGTAGATATAGATCTAAGAAAGCATATTTTTTATTTTGTTAATTTACTTTTCACAGTATCATAGACGGACAACCAAAGCAGATGGGGTTAAAGGAATTGCTTCAGGTACCGTTGTTGCCTTCCATTTTTGTGTTATTGTTGTCGTTTATATTTTGAAGATTCGAGTGTCAAAGTTAAACCAAACTACCAAAAATATCTGTTAATTTTAGTTTTTAGTCCTTAAGAAGGTTGCTAAGCCAAGAGAACAATTAATTTATTTGCAGCTTTATATGTTTCTACTACCTACATTTTATCGTGACCCTACACTTCTAAAGCTTACAGCTTACTGCCATTGAACGCTTGAGAATGTTTTAGTATATATATGATTTCATATATCAAGATATTTGCCTTGTTTTAATTTTTCTAAAGTAATGACTGTCATAAATCCTTATCGGTTACTGATGTGCTTGAAGTATGTGTGAAACTTGCCACCACCTGGTTCTCTAAGAACCTTTATTTCAGCTCCTTTCATTATTCTTTCAGTAAGCTATAGTCCTTCATTGCCTCTTTCTATACTTACTCTTTTTTCCTCCTTAGGAATTAATGGCTTAGTACACATTGTAGGACCAGAATATCGCTACAATACTTCTCTGTGAGATTAACAACGCTTCCCAGCGAGCATCACCGCAAGATCATCAACTACAATTTGCGAGTGCCACAAAAGCATTCAAAAGAGCGACGCAATAAATGGCGAGTGAAGAAAACTTGAGAAAATTATATTTGTTCTGCGATGGTTACAAAACTTACGAGATTTAACATTGTAATTATCGCGGTACAATCGCAGGATCAACCCGAAATAAGAGGGAAACTTAGCTTTCATCCACTATGTAACTACCCTATAAATATAGACCCAATGTGTCCAGAAAAGGATGATGTATATTTGAGAGTTAAGAAAGTCTTGAGGAGAGAGAAACTTCAAGAGAATAGTTGTAATCTTGAGTTCTTCCATTTCTGTAAACATTTCTGAAACCAAAATAATAAAGTGTCATTTTTCATCTTCAATTATGAGTTAATTATAGCAAAATCTTAACAAGGGTGTAGTGTGGGAAATCCTGCAACTACACACATTATCTGTTGATAGCAAATAGCGTATATATCGACTTGAGTCACTTGATACTGTTTAGGATTTTTAGTTAGATATGTATTGGTATGAGGACAGACACGCCAACATGTGGAAATATAGGATAAACTCCAGTTTTTATCAGTGATCTCAGTCCCGCGCGTCCTTGCTGTTGTGGTGAAGCTTCAGAAAGGCTCAGCTAACGTCATTAAATTTTTTGCATGTTTTTATGTACTAAATGAACCAAATGATTAATTTTAACCGCAAAGTAGTAAACTACCAGCCCATTAAGTCCTTCGGTTGTTTCCTTGATTTATATTTAGCATAAGATTATCTCCGTAGAGCACATGCACACAACGAGTGACTACTAATGGTCATTCAAAGAATCATGGCTGCAGTGATGTACTTTTGTCACTCTAATGTGTTACTTCACTGTGTATACCCACCGTAAATAACATGTGTTAATGTATCTTACATATAGCATTTGTATGGCCCCACTTGATATATTATTGTTTGATGTCTTATTCCGTACCAGAAATAATTGAATCATCATGAATATAGCCACTGTTTCCCAGTTTCTTCTGCACGAAATGTTGGGTTACCTCTGATGAGTTTTTTGTAGTTCCCTGTGAAGTTTTTGATTTCCAATCCCTTAGGTCTCAGGAGTAGGCCAAACTAGAATTTGATACTTATTCATATGTAAAATCTTGAGGTTATTAACTAATTGGACATGTAATTCACTCGTGAAACACAAGTTGATGCTTTATTAGGATTGACCTTGTGAAGGCTTACTTTAAATGAGGTGTGGTATGATTTTGCCCATTATGTTTGGATTCATTGATAAGGTATGGTGTGCTCTTACTAATATTGCAGTCAAAGAAGTACATGGATGAAGCTAGATTATTAACTGAAGAAATTTGTAAGCCAAGTGAACTGTTTTCAAGAAAAAAACTCATATTAAAGGTAGATACTCCCTGATAACTTCTATATTCTTATATCGACTTGGTTACTTGCTAATTATTTCCACTTACCTTTCTCATGTTCCTTCTACTTATAAATGTGCTAATTACTGTTGGAGGCTATGGAGCTCCATCTTCAATGTTGGCCACTCTTTGAATTGCATGCATGTGGTTATATTTTAGTAGATTCTTATAAAAAAAATTGTCATCTTGTTTTTTTGGTTTACAAGTTGATAGAACAAGAGGATACTGAACTAATACTGGAAAATGGTGTTTAGCACACCAGATAGCTATGTGTTACCTCTAATGACGAAAAGCCTCAGGTACGGGCCGTACAACTGTGACCTTAGGCTTATAACATTTACTATTTTAATGGTTGTCTTTTTGTAAGATGTAACTGAGTATTTGTGGCTGCAACTTTCAGGCTCTTTGTGGGAAATCTCTAATCTCCAAAAATGTGGTGCCATTGGATAATTTGTAGGGATGATGGGGAAAATTGGTCAGGATGTGAAACCTACTGCATCAGCATTCGGTCAGTGCATTGTCTAGCGTTAATTAGTGAAAGTTTGATAGATACAATGCCATTGTAAGAGAACAGAATAGATAGTGGTAGTGGTAGTGAACCTTTTGCAATTCAAAATTTGTGTAAGCTTCTGCAATGAAAATAATTTGTTCACTGGGATTGGCTTACTGATATAAACCTAGGTGATGATTATCAAAGATGGTTTTTGATTGGTTTATGGATTGTGATGACCAACCATATGTTCACATAAAAATTGGGTACCTTCTAGTTGATCTACAATGGTATAGTATGAAGGAGAAGAATATATATTCAGGTGTAGAAATCTGCCGGAATTATTTATTCAGGTGCAGAAATCTGCCAGAATTATCGCCGGATTTTTTTTTACCTGTAAATAGTTTTGCAAATATATAAATGTTGCTCAAATTAGTGTAATACGTCGCCTAAATTAATGTAACCTTTCACAAATTCAAGAATCCGTTGCTCAAATTGGAAAATAAAACGTTGCTAAACCGGTTGAGCAACGTTTATATGCGTTGCACGAAAATTTTCTACGCCATATTACCAACGGATATAAGGGTTGGTTAAATTCATTGCAACGCGTATATCCATCCCAAATTGGTTGTTTTGGTATAGTGGGGTTACATACTGGGGTATTGTCCTGGCGGTTTATAGCGTGCAGCGTGCAACGCGCCATCACAACAACGTGTCAGGAAGACATGGATGGTTAGTGATGATAGGAAAAGTGGGAAACATTGATCGTGTGACACTAATACACAACTCCATTACTCCACTTCCCTCGAGATACGTGAATAAGGCTCAAATGACTTGTATAAATAGGTTCTCCTCCATATTTCCACGACAGGGAACACAACACAGAAACCAAGTGTTAATACGAAACGTATTCAAACACCCAGAGCCTGCTTGCATTATTCATAAGCCTGCTCACCTTTCTATTACAAGTCATAAAACAGCCTACACCTTCAAAATCTCAACACCTTCTTCGCTTCCCTCCCTAAGATCAACCCCATCTCCTTCAGTTTGTGACCGAAACAAGTCTGGAACGACCATTTCTTGGTTTAGGCTATAATTATATAGATTGATCTCTCGAATCAAAAGCACTCTCGTGCAGTGTATTTGTTTAGGGTTTAGATTCATTTCTCATCCACACACCCCAAATTACCAAAACCAGCAGAAATAGTTTTCACCCATAAACACATGTACAATGTTTTTATAATCAAACCGCTTTTTAATAATTCCTCTACTTTCAAAAATGTCGGTTGATTAAATATTCGGTTCCCCTAATATCACACAAAACTATTCATTGTATTGGTAGAGGTTGTGTTTTTCTCTCTAAGATGAAGATTGATGCACCTATAATTATTTTTTTGATAAGAAGATTGAATATATTAATTAAGCAAGATAATACAAAAGTTCTACAATTTTATTTTTTTCGAAAACATTAGAAAGGGTACTATCTTTCTGGATTTGCTTTGCATATGCTTCAAAATGTGTTGTAGTCTTTTTTATTCTTGCTTCCTTTGCTACTGAATCTGCCGCAGCATTGTAATATTTGTTTATAAATTTTATCCTGGCTTGTGGAAGTGTGTCCAGAATGGAAATAATGTCTTCTATGGTATTCTCCGCCGCCCAGGCAACTGCTGCATCTTTTTTATTAATGCAATATGACAGAACTTTACAATCTGTAGCAATAAAGACACTGGAGAGAATATTATCTTCTAGCTAATTTAAAGCCTTCAAAACTAATTTCTCTTATGCGTGTAAAGCCGAGGATGCCCAATCTAAACCTGCAGAAATATGCATAAAAGCTTCTTGTTCTACCGAGTAAAGAATGAAAGCATAGCCCATTCTCAAGTTCTCCTTGTTAAATGAGGCATCTGTAAAAATTATCCAATCAAAGTTGAAATTGTTCCACTTATTTGTATTTGTCTTCTTTTTTTGAGCATTTGTTCGCAACTTTTCCTTATTAAGCGGTTGAGATTGTATAAAATTCCTAATATGTTGGATCAAAGCATATGGATCTGGGTTAATTTTCCTAAAAATTACTTCACATCTATACTTCCACATAAACCAAGTGACCGTTGCGATGTGTTCATAATTTTTTGAGTATATAGTATTTGATATCCAGTTCTCAACCCACTTAACAATCAAATTTGTGTTGATTTGCGAGTTAACTGTGTTCAAGTCGCATCCAAACCATATTTCTCTAGCGAAAGGACATTTTCTGAAAAGGTGATCTTCTGTTTCCGCCTCTTGGCTTTTACATTGGGGACACTCTGAGGAGATTTCTGGGTTGTGGGCTGCTAATATGCTATTTGTTGGGAGCGCCTTTTGGATCATTTTCCAAATACATAGTCGGATCCGAAGTATTGTCTTCAAATTCCAAATATTTTCCCATGTGAATATAATATCTTCCTCATCATTATTATGTTGATTGATAAGGTAGTTGTAAATATTTTTTTGCCGAAAATGATCCCTATATATGGTGTTCCCATCTGATTTTGTCCCTGTTTTCTTTATTCGGGGAAATTGTTAGAATTTTTTCTTTAATTTTTGGGGAAAAATATTCATCTAATTTTTCAATATCCCAATCACCATCAGAATTTAGTATCTCATGGACCTTTTGAGGTATCGGGTCTGCCTTATCACTTGGTTGGGTTAATGTATTTGTACCAGGTATCCATTTGTCTTCCCAGATCCTTGTGTTTTTTTCCGTTTTTCACTTGCCAGATGAAGTTTTCTTTTATAATATGGAGACCCTTCTGAATGCTTGTCCAAATCCACGAGAGTTCATAATTTCTTGTCGGTTGAAAGGGGTTCGAGCCATGAAAATACTTTGATTCTATTAATTTTACCCACAGTTGATCCTTTTCTGTCATCACTCTACTTGCTAACTCGTTAGAAGGGATATATTGAAGTTATGGGGGTTCTTGATTCCTAAACCGACTTGCAATTTTGGTTTACACATGCCTTTCCAAGATTTTATATATCCACCTTTTGTTTTTGACTTATCTTTATTCCATAAAAAATCTCTTTGAATTCTGTCCAATTTATCTAGTGTTTCTTTTGGAATGGCAAGCATTTGCATTTGGTATGTTGGGTAAGACTGGAGAATTGATTGAATTAAAACAGTACTACCTGCTTGCGAGAGCAACTTTGATTTCCAACCTTATAGCGTATTGTAGTACCTTTGAAGTAGAGGTTCAAAATTTTATTTTCTCTTTTTGTCGAAGAAAAGAGGTGTACCAAGGTATCTGTCTTGTTTTGTCAGAAATGGGACCTTTAGGATTTTTGCTATAATCTTTGAATGTTTCGGGTGGATTTTTGGACTTAAATAAATTCCCAATTTTTGTAAATTTACCATTTGCCCCGTAATTTCCCCAAATTTAGATAATATATCCAATAATTTTTTAGCTTCCACTAGATCTACTCTGGTGAATTGAAAACAGTCATCTGCGAAAAAAAGATGACAAATAGTAGGGGCGTGTTTGTTTATTTTGATTCCCGAGATTCTATTTTCACTTGTCGCTTTCTCTAGGAGTCTTGAAAGCACCTCCATGCAGATTAGGAAAAGATAAGGAGATAGAGGATTTCATTGTCTTAAGCCTCTAGAGGTGGAGAAAGTTTGGCCTAGAGAACCGTTTAACATGATGGAATATGAGGTTGTGGATATGCATTGGGATATGAGGTTAACCCATCAGTCACTAAAACCAAAGGAGGATAAGGCTTTTTTGATAAAAGACCACTCTACTTTATCAAATGCTTTTGATAGGTCAATCTTGAGAGCTAGATATCCCTTTTTCTTCTTAGATGTTTTCATTGAGTGAATCCACTCATGAGATATTATTGTATGTCTGTTATTTGTCTTCCTGGGAGAAAGGAAGATTAATTAGGAGAGATTAACCTATTCAAGAGGGGTTTTAATATGTTTACTAGAATTTTTGATATGAGTTTATAAATGGTATTTCTGAGGCTGATTGGACGAAAGTACGTATGGGTTTGAGGGGTGTTGATTTTGGGTATGAGAGTAATGAACGAGTGGTTAATTTCCTTTTCCATAAGTCCAGTCCTAAAAAATTCTTGCATGGAGCTAATTATTTCCGGGCCTAGTGTGTCCCAGATTGCTTTGAAAAAGGTCGGTTGGAATCCATTTGGTCCTGGAGCACCCCAAGGATTCATGTTGGCAAGAGTTGACCAGATTTCTTCGTTGGTGAGGATTTGGGTTAAAATTGCATTTTCCGAATCAGACTCGCAAGGTTGTATAATTCCCTCTAGATCTACATTGTAGTTTTTTATTTGGGAAGCACCAATTTGGAAGAAATAATTGATTAGGAGCGAATTGACTTGATCTCGGTCTGAAATCCAGAGCCTGATGGTTCTCTGAGAGAATGGATTGCATTTATTTTCTTCCTATTTGAAGCTGATGCGTGGAAATATTCAGTATTTTGATCGTATTCCTTGAAGAATTTATCCCTAGAGATTTGGTGGTAATAATCATTTTTGATTTTATACCACTTTCCTAGTTCCGCTTGGAGGTTTTTTAGGATATCTATCTTGGAAGATATGTTTCCGGAATTGTGAATGTTATCTATTTTCCTATTAAGGGTTTTAATATTCTTATGTATATTACCGAAAATATCAGAATTCCACTAGGCCAGATCAAAGGAGAGAGATTTCAATTTTGAGGCAAAGTTTTTGGAATAAGAGTTGGATGAGTGAGTGTTCCAAGATTCTCCAACCACTGATTTAAGAGTTGGGTTAGATAGCCAAGACCTAAGGAATCTAACAGGTTTGAGTAATCTTTTTGTTTCCGGGTTGGTGTTTAAAAGGATAAAACTGTGGTCAGATCCCACTCTAGTTAGGTGACTTACCTTTGTATTTGGGAATAATTGAATCCATTGATAGGATGTTAGAGCTCTATCTATTCTTTCGCATATATTAGCATCACCACTCCTGTTGTTTGACCATGTGAAAGGAGCGCCTTCAAAGTCTACGTCTTGTAGCCCCAAAGAGTCAATAACTTGAGTAACAAAAGTCTTACTACTTGAACTCGTTTTGTTTCCACCTTGTTTTTCACCCGGATCCAAGATTATGTTCAAATCTCCAATTAAAACCCATGGCTTTTGAACTTGTTTTGCTAACTCTAACAGAGCAAAACAATAGAAGTGCGGAGCTACAATGACAACATCATCCTTCCACTCGAGGTTAGTGATAGTTGAGTTGAACTGTTTCATTTCCTAATGTATTTTCAAGTCGTGCATATTGAAAACATAAAACTTCGAAGCATGAACACTCTAGATAGACATGGTATTAAGGAATACAATATGAAGTTTCTTGCTTAACCATTAAACTTTGTATATAAGACATTGACATAATCGTATGAATGTTATTGTGACTATGTATGGGTATGAGGTGAGGATTTCATCCTAGGGAACAATGTTTACATGTGTTCTAAGGAAGTAAGTTCATGATATGTGTTGTGAACCGAAAAGGAAATCTCCAGGCGTTATTGGGGCTATTCTTCATTCCATATCTTATGAACAACCAATATGTGTGATTTGTATAACCGCTCATGACTTGTTTGTATTCTTGGTAAAACTATTCACATGAGGCCTGACTTATGTATTGGTATGACTTTTATTAGTGAAACCAATCTTAAGTAATCACCTAGGGTATGATCGGGTTGCGTATGTCTGAACTTATTACTGGGAAGAGGGGAACCGATCCTAGTAAGAGGTGATGTGCATCACAAGGGGAACCGATCCTTGTATGAGGTGCAGCAAGGTTTATGGAAGAAAGGGGAACCGATCTTATGAACATGTGCAACAAGTTTTTGGGAAGGGGGAACCGATCCTATGGACTTGTGCAGTGCATACAAGTTAGATACCAAATATATGTGGGGAACCGATCCTAGTACCTAGTCAGCCATATCTTTGGTAATCTAGTGTAACTATGCACAATACTCACATAGAGGTAAAACCGAAACTTGTTTTGGTAGAACCGTAAATCCATGAGTTGTGATTGGGTGGAACTTGATCAATCACATAATTCTTGAAAGTCATATGAACCAATTCTAAACTTGTTTGGAAGTGTGGTAAATCGGTTTCAAGTGAGCAAGCATGGTAAAGACTTTCAAGTGTAAGATGTCGTCACTCTTTGAACACGGTGCATTAATACTTATTCTATTTTGTTCAAAGATATTCCTTAAAGGCTAAGAAGGAAGTAAATCCCAAGATCGAATTTAAATAAGTTAAGAATCTTTTTAATTAAGGGTTTTTAATTATATATGGAAAATAAGAATTAGTAATGTGCATTTGTTAATTAAAGATTTTCCAAGGAGATTTTGATCATTATTTTTGGATAGTGCATTCACAGGAATTATGAAAACCGAATTTGGTGGAGTAATGAAAAATATCTTGAGAATATTTTCGGTATTGGAAATTCCTTGGTGTCAAAACTTCCTTGTTTATAAATACTTTGAGTTTGCATTTCTAGCAAACTAATCTTGCGTAACCTAGACTTACTCTTTTGTCTTTGTTACTGGTGAAGTCGCCTATCGGAGAGGAGAGTAATCTAATTAGGAGAAATATCTTACAGCCGCTTAGTTTAAAGTCTTATTTGGGATTGAGAAGCTCTAGGGCGACCCGTTGGTGGGAAACTAGATATTGCGGTTTATCTTTAGTATTCGTATTGATTTGATTGACTAACTGTGGTTGAACTTTGATTGCACCTAGTTTGTTTGTACTTGAGAATATTCTCTTCTGATATGATATTCACTCAAACTAGTTCAAGGTTTCGACATGGATCTTTAGACTGTTGTTAGATATAAAGACGATCTTGTGATAATCCATTGTTAACAGACTCTATTCTATGTGTGATTGATCACAAGAGATTCAAGTGATTGTGTGCAGGTGTTTATTGAAGATCTAAGAAGATTTGAAGACAAAGAAGATATTGAAGATTTCTTACTTGGTGTTTTTATAATCTTTGGTGTGCACAAAACTTTTTTGGGAAAAATAGGATCCAATTAATAATTAGTTTATCCTTGTGGTAGATTGGATTGATTAATTGATGAAGATCGGCAACAACACATATCACTTGGTTGAAGAGTGTTGTTGGCTTAATCTTAACGATTACCTTTGGGTGGTTGAACATAAGATAGATCTTGGAACCTGGAAAAAGAGTTTATGTTAATATAAACAAGGGAACCTTTGTGCAACTCATATCACTTGGTTGAAGAGAGTTGATACCAAACAGATTTGTCGTTCCTTTACTATTTGGAATACGAACCAAAGGAATTGGTCCAAGTACGTGACTTGTTTACAGGTTGGAGGTGTGGGAATACAGACGAAACTAGATGAACTATAGGTTTAGTTGCTTGGTCTCAACTATACGAAGTTGTCTTATTTTGTATAGCGGCTTAATCCTGAGAGTATTCAATTCTGGACTAGGTCCCGAGGTTTTTCTTCATTTGCGGTTTCCTCATTAACAAAATATTTCTGTGTCATTTACTTTATATTTCCGCATTATAATTATATTATTATAATTAATATAAATTGCACAAACGTTAATTCCTATTTACTTGATACGTGAATCCTATTGAATTTGGTTAAGTCCAAACCTTTGTATCAAGTAAACACACTTTGTTGTTGTATTGTCTCGATCTCGTATCCATAGACGATCACACAAAGTGTGAATCGATTTGTTGTATTGTCTCGACTTAGTCCATAGACAATCACTTTCGGGGAAAGGACTTATAGGAAGGAAAAGTTATAGCTTGAGGTATATTTGGGGTACCCTCGCCTTTTCAACCGAGAATATTCTGATTTCTATTTTGAAAGAGTTTTAAACACATGTTCTTCCATATAAACCAGGTTGTGATCATAAGCTTCAAAATCCATTGCCGGTTGAATTCTGATGTATGCTCTGTCTGATACCAACTAGAAATACAATCGGAAACCCCAATTTGTTGTTGTTGAAGAGATGTAACATTTATGTTCATGGTTAACCAAATTATTCTATAGTGGTCATAGTCTATCAAAAGATATTGTAGAGACTCATCTTCTTGGTATCATCTTGGGAAAAGTGTATCTATAAAAGGCTTGTATCTATTAAGGATTACTCTTGTTGGGAGAATTCCTTTTAGACACTTCCATATAAATAGTTTCACTTTGTGCGGTGCAGCAGATCTCCACAAACCTTTCCAGTTAATTGAAGTAGGTTGCCTAACATTAGAGTTTAAGTTTGATAAAGCTTGATATGCTGACTTTACTGTAAAATCTTCATTCCTACTAGGTGCCCAAATGAGCCTATCATTCCCTTGTTGTATATGCAGAATCAAATTAGATATATCATCTGAAAATAAATTCTATATTAATTGAGTATCCCATCTTCTTAGATTATCTAGCATCAGATCAGCAACAAACACAATTCTAGATGGTTCTCTAAAAGAGTCTCTAGGGGTAGGAGGTGAATTCTACCCAATTACCCATTTGTCATACCAGACCAAAATTCTATTTCCTTTTCGAACATCCCAGCGATGAAATTTTCTTACATAATGAAGGTCATCTTGTATACCTTTCCAAATCCATGAGGAGTTGTAAGGGTTATCTTGCAGGTGTAAAAAACTACAATAAGGAAAATATTTTGCTTTCATAACTTTAACCCAAGTTTTATCCTCCTCAGTGCACAATCTCCAAGCAAGCTTGATTATCAATTCCATATTAAACTGCTCAAGGTTCCTAAAGGATAATCCACCTTCTTCTTTCGTTGTGCATAGAGAGCTCCAAGCAATTATATTTAATCCTCTATTTCTTTTGTGACCTCACCAGAACACTCTCTGAGCCGTATCTAGTTTCCTAATAATATTTTTTGGAATTTTGAAGTGACTCATATAATGGGTAGGCATCGAGTTCAGAACATACTTAACCAAAGTGGACCTTGCTGCTTGATTAAGAGTTTTAGAACACCATCCTTGAAATCTGTTTTCATAAGAGTTTTGTATAGAACTAAAATATTTATTCTTCGATTTTCCCAATAGATTTGGAATACCTAAATACTTATCAGAAGCACATAATTATTTAACTCCAAGTTTCTGAGTAATGGCCAACTTGTCTGAATGAGAGAGATCTCCTGTAATATAAGATGAAGATTTTGAAAAATTAATCAGTTGTCCTGAAACATGACTGAAGTTTTGCAAACATCGCTTAACATGTTCAATGCTGATGTTGTCAGCCTGGAAAAAAAGAATGCAGTCATCTGCAAAAAGAATGTGATTAATAGAAATTGAATTCTTCACCACTTGGATTCCATCTAGCAATTTTTTATTTTCTGCCATTACTAAATATCTCGATAAGAATTCCATTGTTATTATGAATAGGTAAGGGGATATGATCCCCCTGCCTTAGTCCTTGAGTTGGAATGTAAGCATTGGAGATACTTCCATTCAAGCGTATTGAGACAGATGTTGTCGAGATACATTGATAAATGATAGAGCACTATTCTTCGCAGAAAACCAAAGCAGACAACATTTTAATAACAAACTCCCATTCAACCCTATCAAATGCCTTTGACATATCTAATTTGAGTGCCACTAACCCTTGCTTCTTCCTAGACTTCTTCATTTAGTGGATTAATTCATGTGCTACAACTATGTTGTTATTAATGTATCTTCTCGGAACAAAAGCAGATTGTGTTAGCGAAATTATCTTCTCCATCAACGGCTTCATTCTTGTGACAATCAACTTAGAAATAATTTTATAAGTGATATTACAAAGGCCAATTGGCCTGTAATCACTTGGAGTTGAAGGGTGTTTGATTTTAGGAATGAGGTAGGTGATTGTTTGGTTAATAAATGGAGGCATTGTTTTGTTAACAAAAAATTGCTGAACAAGTTTCACAATGTCTTTTCCAACAATTTCCCATTGGGATAAATAAAATCCCGCTTGAAAACCATCCGGACCGGGTGCATTCTAACTCGGAAAATTCTTTAAAACATTCACAATTTTCTCTTCCGTTGGGATCTCCATTAAGGATTTGTTTTCTTGTTGGGTAATGATTGGCTTAGTAATGTCAAAAGTATTATCTGGGAAAGCAGGATTAGTTGATGTAGCAATGGAAGAAAAGTGGTTTGTGAGGAGGTTTTGTAGATCATTGTGGGAACGGAACCAGATTCCATTCTCATCTCTAAGAGCTGAGATGTGATTTCTAGCTTTTCTTCTGTTTGCAAGAATATGAAAATAAGTCGTGTTATTATCAGACTCTTTCAACCACTTATCTCCAGATTTTTGATGCCAAAAATCTACTTCAACTTTTTTCCAATGATTCAACCTCAAAATAGTGTGATGTATATTCAAAGATATGTCTTCACTATATGGTTGAGCTTGGAGAGAAGTAAGCTGGTTTTTCAAATGCTTGACATGAAAATCTATTTTCCCAAAATATACTCTATTCCATCTAGACAGTTTACGTCTAGTTTGAGAGAGTTTTTGAGGAAGGGATAAATCATCAGACAGTTGCCAAGCATTTACTATTACTTCACACACATTAGAATCCTTGAGCCAACATCTATAAAATTTCCACACATTCCTAGGTTTAACATAAACTGATTATGTAAGTAATAGCAGTGGGAAATGATCAGATCCTAAGAAAAGTAGGTGAATAACTTTTGAATCTGGATATTCTCTAATCCAGATCGAATTGTGAAGAGATAAATCTATTCTTGCTCTTTTATAGCCTTTCCCATTAGTTCTATTTGTCCAGGTATGTTTGGAGCCCGTAAAACCCATATCCATCAGCCCTGCATTATTTATGATATGACAGATCCATTTATCCAGAGAAGCCACACTGGTTGAAGAATCTTCTCGTGAAATGTGAACATTAAGATCACCTATGACAATCCATGATTGAAAAATATTTTCACTGAGTTCTTTTTAAAAAGTCCCATTATTGTTTTTTCAATTCAAGTTGTGTTGACCCATAGACACAAGAGTGCAGCCATTCCTGTTTTGAAGAATCTAAAGTAATAATAACATGTATCATATTATTCTCACTACAAATGATGTCGCATGGAAAACCATCCTTCCAAAGAAGAACCAGCCCTCCCGATAAACCAATTGAACTAACAAAATGAGAGTTTGTGTAATTAAGAAATTGGGTTAAAAAATTTTTCTCTAATCTCACTACATTTTGTTTCCATAAGAAAAATAATATCTGGGTCATGTATTCTAGTAATGTCCTTAAGATGATCTCTAGTTTCTTTACCGGCTAGACCTTGAACATTCCACGACGGTATCTTCATTTTGAAATTAAACCAAGGCAATTGAGAAGAAACACAGTGAAGTAACAGACTGATAGGACAATGAAGTTTAAGAGATAAAATATGAAATTTAAAGAAAATTGGCGAAAATTGAAAGCTGAGAAAGGAATTTACCTGGTTATCTTGCGGACGTCTTGCGGACGTCGTTGGCTTAGCTCATTTCTTCACTCCGGATGCACAGCTAGGATTCTTGTGCGACATAGTGGAGCAAATCATCGAGGTGTATATATTTTAAAGTTAAGGGTTGAGTTGGTCACATAATTAGAATTTTTTTTTACGACACTTAACTTTTCCTGGCAGCTTATCTAAAAATATAAAATAAGTTCAAGCAGTCTTTTCTACTAGCATAACAAAATTTTATATCCTTCAATTATCTGGACAGAATATGTCCATTGATAGTGTCAATTGGACCACCCCAACCTGATGGTTGGTAATCCATAATATTTTGGAGTGTTACTTTGTAAGTTTATGCAACTCCATAGTATTCCCTTGCCGGGAAGGTTGCACGAAGAGTCAAGAAAATGTTTATGGGTTCATTCCCATTTGTCATTTTGTATTGAATAAATCTGATTTCTTAAATGGGAATCTAAAAATATTGCAGATCAGTCACATTTACACAAGCTATGTACTTTAAATTTATACTGTGAATTTCATCTTTCCCTCGAACTTACGTTCATATATTTTTGACGTTTTATCATTGTAGCGCCCCCAAAGCTAGCGGTTGACTAATCCAAGTGATTAACTAAATAAAGAGGCATTAAGAATCTAAATCATTTACTTAAATATTCAATTAATAAATATGTTACAAAACTTAACCCGAAACTAGCCCCGCTCAGAAATTTATTTATACAAAAACTCCTCTCGAATGATACTTATACAATAGTCATTTGGTTTTCAAATATAATATGCAACATACTAAACATAGCCGAAGCAATCTAACAAATGGACTCAACTCCTCGAAGCTTTCGCTGCGCAACTCTGATCTGTCTATGAAACTGAAAGTGGGAATGGGTGAGCACATCATCCCTAAAAAGGGTGCCCAGTAGGAATAACATTTAACTTTTAAGTAATCATATGCAATATGTGGAAAACTATACATGTTTTCCGAAACATTAAATAGCGACCAAGTCACTGAAATAAACAAACATGTATATGGACAAACTCCTTCTTCAAACAATGTATAATATTCGTGCTAACCAGACTCAGTAGATATTGATATCACCAAGACCATGATGACCCACTCTAAACAATAAAAGATGAATTCATGTAGGTATAAATGTGAAGGAGCGTATCCTATATACCAAACGTGGAAATTCTCATTTCCCATAACAATTCATATTGACAACAAAACATTACAGGTACTTTCCAAATCGTGGAAAGATTAACAGAATCAACATAACTATCATAATGTAATTTAAACCAAATATGGAATGCATAAACTGACAATGCATGAGTTTATTAAACAAAGACTTTTGAAGAACAGAACAAATAAAGAAGAGAAGAAGAAATAAGAAGAATGGAGAATAAGAAAGAAAGAAAGAAAGAAGAAAGGTTCAGTTTATCTACTCGTCTTGATTAGATAAGACCAACGAATTATTTTTATAAAGGCACCCATCACTTGGATCTGGGAAGCCAAGTCGGTCCACTACAAAAGTCTATTTTTCCCTTCTAACTATTCAAATGATTTCTTCTTCGTCCGGTATTCGATTGACACGTTCGAGTAGTCTATTTCACATAACTTTTCGAGATCTATCTATCAATACTAGTTTCGTATCTAGATTGTTGTTAGATTAATTTCTATTAATTAAATACTATATTAACTAATCGAGTTATTAGCGTCTAAGATGTCTCTTGACTAGTCTAATAGCGTTGACGAGCTTGAGGGTCTTTACATTCTCCCCACCTTATACATTTATCGTCCTCGAAAATAAAATTATCCTTCTGGTCTTCCAAAACTCCCCACCTTATAAAATAATTTCATCTCTTATCTAAGCGCAAACAACAAGAAACAAAGCACAAACCTATATAGCTTTCTACTACTAAAATTTGTGGCTCTAGGTTCAATAGACTAAATTTATATTCCATAAGATGATTGCCTCTAAGGTCACTATGCTGAATTAATTTCTAACAGATGACTAGGTCTAAATTATTATTACTAAATTTCTACTTCTTATTACTAAATTTGTACTTCAATAGATTAATGGTTGTAACTACGAGAGAAGGTACTCTATCAGTTTCTAAGTAAAGTTTGGGATCTATCAGTTTACTAATAGAAGCAAGTTTCCCTTCAATGCCTAGTGATACAAGAATGCAGTTGCCCTGTCTAGGTTCGCGACGCCTGACAATGCCTACCTACGTAACAAGTATCACCTGAACACATCAGAATTACCAACCTCACTATTACCCAGTGCTGGATTAACTAAGTGCCAACTTACCATGACTAATCAACCTATCAATTCTATTGTAACTGATTTAACTTAAATTTTTACTTCATATAAATTATATACATAACTCACGGCATTTAAAAAAAATTAATCATCAAAATTCATTTATTTATTTTATCTATATAAGTAATTCAATTTCGGTTTTACGTTAATTTATAGTAGCTGATATTTTTAACTTTGCGGTGATACAAATATATAATTTTAAGATTCATGTATTATTTAAGAATAACTCACTGTTATAACTACTATCCAAATGTTACACTATTATTTTATTTTCAATTTATCTATTTGTCTATTTCATCATGTGACTTGATACAAATAATTAACCGCTAACAATTTTTCATAGTGGTTTGATCTTAATATTTTATTATTACATTTATTTCTTATTTCTTTGATCGATAATAGTTAATCATAATTCCAAGTTTAATTTTATTATTAATACTAGATTTGATTTGATTTGATTTAACTTTGTTTCCTTAAATTTTATATTATTGCTAAGTAATCATTAAGTTGTACTATTAATAAAAATTATATTTTGCTATTACCATCCTATAATTATTATCCAAATGATATTTACAATAACTCTAAATTTTATATAGTAATTAGTATTATATAGTACTAGCCCTTAACCCGTGCCGTAACGGCACGGGCCATGATGTTGGTTCATTTTTAATATATCGTATAATTTGCGTCCCGAATACTTATCAACTCCTTATGATTCGATATGTGTTTATCATAAAAAAAAGTTGGGATTTTCCTCTATTTTTTTCTTTGTTTTTTCCTTTAATATTTTACCGTCGGAGATTTTCTCAAACGAAAGAAATATAATCTTAACTTCCAGACACTTTTTTATTTAGGTTCATTGCTTATAATGAGATAATGCTCTACATGAACATGGAAGTTTAAATATTTTTTGGAAATATGTCATCAGCAGCGCTCATCTCAGTGAAATCAACTAATCAATATCGTCCATAAAAGTCTCCACATGCTCCTATTTCGCTCCAGCTGACTCATCTATCATGATCATGTTGTCGATCCTCCAAATAGGCAGAGAATAGTATTTTTTTGCATCGAACGAATGATACAAACTATCCAATGTGACATGATTTTCCTGTAATTTTTCAACACCCATTTGATGACAATGTTTAAAATGTGTATCCATTACCTTTTCGAAGGGATTGTATATATGCGAACCTCTGCCATTTAATCTTCAACAAAGTATTGTGCCCAGCAATTCGTCTTAACGAAGGCTTTGGTAACTTCAAAAGTCTTGGACAATTTGTCACTTCCGTATGGTCCTACCTTCACTTGGAATACAATCTGGCGACACATTACCTCATAAAGAACCTTGAACACATATTGTACTCCCTGATCCTATTTCAAATTAATAAGATGTCAATAGATCCTTTACCAAAAGTTGACATATTCTATGTTGAATATTTATATTAAAAAAAACATTTATGGTATGTGGATCATTGCTTTCTAAGATTATAGTTTTCAAAATCGGCCTCTTCAAGTCCCACGGATTTCTAAGTTTATATATCTTGTTTGTTTTTAACATTTTAGTTAGCCATATTATGTTTGTTACTGACTTTAAAATTGATGTCATCTTCTACTGTGAACTTTATGTGATTTCAGAATCAAAATATTTATACCTCTTTCATTCGTATCAAGTAATCCGTTGTATATCCCAACAATTCTTCTACACCAATTCCTTTCTTTTGCTGTTTCCGGACCATCAGTAGCCATTATTGTCAAACGCAATATGTTTAATTTTTGTTGATGTTATGCATTTGCAATGTTTATTTTTCTTACATAAATAGTTGTGGAAAAACTAAAAAAAAAAAAAAAAACATAAGTATTACATCGGGTCTAAGTTACTATATCCAAAATACTCCGAACACTGCTTCTGGTTCCTTGTTTCCTCAAATTCCTCGTTGCATTCTAGACAGTACATGCAACACCAATCATTTGCGAAGTGAGATATTTGCGCAAGTGTGGTCAATGTATCCCTTGCCTGTAATAATAATAACAACACGTCAATTTTTTTCAAGGCATCTAGTTGTAAATGGTATGAATCTGATAGATTTGAATTATACCTCAATCTAATATATCACCTTCTTCTCACATAACATAGCAATTGAGGAAGGACAAATCTTGACCACTATTTACATAGGCAGAGTTAGCCAAACTATGTTTTGCAATTGTCTTACGTGAAAATTATTATTAATCCATATTTTAGTCAGCTCCTATCGAAGCCAATCTAATTAGTCCTATAGAAAGTTAATCTTAAAATTTTGACCTTATCTCTTGACCAAATTATTGAAGTATTCTCAGTCATGTTCTTCTTTGTGTGATCTACCCATCTGTGTCTACTCTACCTTCTAACCCAGTGAATGAAACCTATACATATTGATCCGTAATTTGATATTGTTGATTTTTCATCAAGAGATCGCATGATTTGAGAATGTAAAATATAAAAAAATATTATATAAACATCGGAGGCGAAATTTAGATTTATGATTTAGAGTTTTTTATGATGATTTTGATGAACAAACATAATTTTCAAACAAATATTTTAGAATGCAAATACATTTTCCCGGTCAATAAGGTTTTATATCGGGAATTTAGTGAAAGTTATTGTCTTTGTAGGTAGTTGTCGCGAAACAACTCGACATTGATGGTCTTTCAGGAAAAAGAATGTAATAGTACTTGAGAGAGCGATAATGTTCTCTTAAGCGGGTACACCAATTGCCTTTATATAATATGGATGATCGAACATTCATGATCATATTGTCTTATACGTTCCGGTATCATCCTCGAAATATTTGTTTTTTGTCCTTATCAATCGTGTTAAAAACAACCAATTACATCTTTTACAATACAATGTTGCATGTTTTGTGAAGATTATTTTTTTACTTGGTCAATAAAACTTATTAAAAAGCAAAAACTATTATTATACACTACTATTACCAACGCCCACCACCATAAAAACCATCCACCACCACTATTTCTTCCACCAATAGTAATATTACCGCCTCCACCATTCACAAACACCCGCCACCGCTTATACTAACCCTACTTCCACTACCACCATTAGAATTAATATAGTTTTTAGTAAAATTATTTATTAATAAAATTATGTATTTATGTTAGATTATTAAAGGGACATTTATAATAGAAATTTAATTAATCATTATGAACAATCAGTGAGACACTAATTAATAAAATGTTTAAAAATGGTTAAGTTGAACAAACCCAGCGGTAAATGTATCTTTGCCGAGGACAAAACCTGACCACTCTTTACATAAACAAATCGATAATAAATAATTTCATATGTTCTGATCTTGATTCGTGTCGTTCGTTTAGTTATTACATAACATGGCAATTGATTGCACCAATTTTTTTAAATGAACATGTGTTTTATCGAGTTTATTTTAACATTAGAATGATCAACCACGTTTTATACTTTATAATATAACGTTACACATTTTGTGGCGTTACGAAATTCGCATAATATGTTTTTGTTCACCAATACCCGCCACCACCATAAAACCATATGAATCCACTTTTTTTATCCACCACCACCTAGTGGCGGAGCCAAGGGTTGACTAACCTGGCTCTAACCCCTTAAATTTTTAATAACTACATAATTTTTTTAGTTTATTTTATAAATAGTACTTTGTCCATATATATTTATGGTTTAGTCCACCAAAGTTTACATGTTTCTTTAAAAAAAAAAAATAGGCCTCCTCAATGTCAATTTTTGACTCCACCACTTCCACCATCACTGCCGCCCATCCCATGTAGGTTGTTGGACGCAATTCTAATTTTCAATCACAAATGCCATGTATGAGGTTTAGATTGCACAAAATTTCGTCAATTGATTAGTTTCATTATTTTTTTTCCGTGTATATATTATTTTTTGTATTACAATCAATATTATTTTAACATTAAAAAATCATGATTTATACGATATAATACTAAAGATAATATGGGTACCATTTGGGTGATCCAACTACGATCATGAATATATTGTCTTGTATGATATCATCCCTGAAATATATGGTACCTTCCTTTATCAAAATTGTTAAAAACAACCAACCACATCTTCCACACTACGATGTTATCGATGTTGTAACGACAACATAAAATTAATATTGTCCATCACTACTCACCAGCATTCACCGTCACTACTTCTTCCACCACAAACCAAGGGCGGAGCCAGGATTTTGAGGAGAGAGGGATAAAAAATCCTTGGCAAGTTGGATACATGTGAAAAGTGGACTTTGTATCCCATTTTACGATAAAAGAACAAAAATAAATATAATTGTGCTTGGCTCCGCCCTTACACCACTAATCTTTCGGCCTCCACCTCTTCTACTACTCATTGTCGCAGAAAATGTCTATTGATATTATTTATCAAAATTACTTATTAATAGAAATAAATATTATAATTAATTAAGAAAACATTTATAATTAAAAAATGATTTGTCATTTATTATGAGCAATTAGTGAAACACTGTATAATGAATAGATTATTTATTATGTGCAATCAGTGAAACACTAATTAATAAAGCAATTATGGTATTTAAGTTGAACAAACCACCATTGTTGATTTATCTTTTCTATCAATTCCAACCAAGGTGGAACACTGGTTTGAGGCCACTCTTATGACACAATAGGTCATGAGTTCAAACCTCATTTTTCATTCATAATACTAGAATTAATGCCACGCGTGCGATTTGTAGGGGGTGGTCAGGAGAACCACATCCCTTGATTTATCTTTGCCAAGGACAAATCCTGACCACCACTATTTATCAAAATTACATATTAATAGAAATAAATATTATAATTAATTAAGAAAACATTTATAAATAAAAAATGATTAGTCATTTATTATGAGCAATTATTGAAACACTAATTAATAAAACACTTTACAATGAATAGATTATTTATTATGTGCAATTAGTGAAACACTAATTAATAAAGCAATTATGGTATTTAAGTTGAACAAATCACCATTGTTGATTTATCTTTTCTATCAATTCCAACCAAGGTGGAACACTGGTTAGAGGCCACTCTTATGACACAATAGGTCATGAGTTCGAACCTCCCCGTTATAATTTTTGAAATTCCATATCTTGACTTGCGTATTAATTTTTCATTCATGTTACTGGAATTTATGCCACGCGTGCTAGTTGTAGGGGGTGGTCAGGAGAACCACAACCCTTGATTTATCTTTTCCAAGGACAAATCTTTACCACCACTAACACATGCAAACTTAGCTTAGCTTTGTTTTGTATTCTTGATGATTACTTGTTTATCTTATCAAAAATTATTGTCTTAATTATATTATCATTTTCATTATTGTTTTGTAAAATTTTCTTATTTGATTACTAGCGTAACTAAAATACAGCCCAAATCATTATTTAGTAATGATACTTAGTCTAATTTTATTAAGCCCTAATCTTGTAAATATAATTTTACTTTCACAAAAAGATTGATATAATAGATTTTATTTATTCAGATTGAATGCGTATACTATGTCTTATTACATATTGGCGTTGGTAATTTAATATGATTTAAACTTTGAGTCTGCATAAAATTTTTAATATGTCTTAATATTATTTAGACTTTGGTATTAATAATAAGTATTTTATTCATAGGCAAATTTATTCTCCTTTAAGTCTAATTTTGTTCTAAGCATTCGAGTATTATAATTATCACTTCATGTGTATAATTTAATGATTTAGTGAATCATTATTGGACTAAAGATACTTTGGTTATAAGATCATTAACAAGTTTAGTTTTTATTTTATGCCTTGTATGACCTCAAGTTTGTAGTTGCAAGAAATATTACAACTACACCCTCAGTAAAGTTCATAAAACTCTAAGATGTTCTTGATGAAGAATGACAATTTTTATTAATGCTCTCAATTAGTTACAAGGAAATATATCAATGGATTGGAACAGTTACAACTTTCTCTGTTCTTTCTCCTAGGATTTTTCCTTACACTCCTTAAAAGAACCTCCTAAATTTTACATTTGAACTACTATTTATAGTGAAATTTGTACAACTGTGCTTAACTTGCGAAGTTTCGCAACTTATATTCGTAAATCTATTTTATGTTCGCAAACCCTTCATACTTCTCTGTGCTTCTTCTATTATCGCACTATCTCGTAACACTTTTCTCTTGTATTTGTTGATATATTCGCAACCCAATAATCTTGCGATATTCAGTACCTACATCTTTCCTCTTCTCATGTCATTTCTGCGAAGAAGTAATGATCGTGAGAATATAACCGTTACGGAATTCGAACACGTCTTTTGTAACCGTTTTTTTCCCTAATTGTTCCCTTATATATACTCCTTTTATTCCCTTCCTTATCTTTTCTACTTTCTTTCTTAGTATTTTTTTACTTTTGCAACTTCATCTCATTCCCTCTTCAATTATCACCTTCTCCTGCTGTTAATCCCATTATGAGCTCTCCAAGGTAATTTTATTTATCTCTCGCATCTTTCACTTGTTTATTTCTTTTATTTCTGTCTAATTCATTGTTTGATTTTGATTTCCTTCAGTAAAACTGCTTCCCCGATGAAACCTTCAACTAAAAACTCAAGCCCTAATCCTCGAAGAAGAAAGCCTGAGAATCAAAAGGTAGTTAAATACTCTGTCTTCCTCCTGAATCAATATATTGTTGCCTCAGTTTTTAATCTACGTTTTGGTTCGTAGGTCAATGAAAAATCCCACCCTATCAAGATATCTCGTATTACCAAATCCAAGCCATCAGTTTCAATCAGTGATTTCCTTCATGTAATTGGTAAAGAATTTTCCTCTCCTCCTCGCGAAAGCACTTCTTCGCAAACTCCTGCCTCTACTCCATTACCCAGTTTTCAGTCTCCTACCCCTTTCAATTTATCAACACTTCTTCAAGATCAACCTTCGCAAGCTACCTCGTTAACTCCTTCTCTTGAGAAACCCATCTTAACTCCTAATCCTTTGAATGCTGTTGCTCCAAAAAATTTACAACTTTCTCTTATTCCTTCAAATTCTTCCCCACTTCCTCAAGAAGTTCGAGATGGAATATACTCAACTTTTTAGATGTTATCTGATGTTTTGAGTAATACTGCGAAGTCTTCAAATGTTCGCTCGCAGTCTGAATTTTGTGAAACACTCAATAACTTCATCAATCCTGATATTTTTATTTCACGCCAAACCTTGGAAAAAGAAGTTGAATTGCTTCGCCAAACCCAGGAGTCTTTGAAAGCGGAGTGTGAGAATCTTCGTAGAGAGAATCATCAGCTTCAAAATGATTCTCTAGATTGTGCGATCCTTCGTAAGAGGAATGATGCATTAAAAGGTATTGCTATTATCTTTATATTTTCTCCTTTTTTTTGCTTCTATTACTTGCATGCTTAAAACACCCATTAAAACCCATTCCCCTTTATAGAATCAATCCAGAAATGTAGAATGTTGGCACTTCACCATGAATCAGACGCAAAAGAATCTCAAGCCAAGTATGAAAGTCTTTTGAACCAGTTTTCCTACTTATCTGGTCTTCATTCATGTGCTCTTGAAAATTTAGATGCCCTTTTCCAAGAGAACACCCAATTGATTTACGATCATAAATTATTGAATGACGAAATATCTCAGCTCACTTCTTCTTTGACTAAAGCCGATTTAAGAATAGAAACCTTATTAGAAGAGAATAAGACCTTATTAGAAGAAATATGTTTGTATTTGAATACAATGATCATTTCTTCGCAATAATTGAAAATTCTTCAGAGTAAATGTTGCGATCAAGAAAATCTCTTTTATTTGTTAAAAGGTGAACTTGAGGAACTAAAGAAGTCTTCAGATGCGGAGAGAAACTCTTTTGATGTCGAGAAGAAATTCCTTCTTAATAAGAATATAATCTTAAACACTAAGAAGAATAAACTTAAGGAAGATTATTCTCAGCTAGAAAACCTTAATGCAAAACTTACGAAGGATAAAAAATTTCTTATTTCCAAAGATCAGAAGTTTCAATCCAGACTTAAAGGATTAGTCGGTGATGGTTTCGATAAAGCTATGGATCAGATGAAGAATTGTTGTCTATCTTTAGCTCAATTTCTTACTTCGCATAGAGAAGGTAGTCATTAAAATTTGATTGCCTTTGATATATCTTTAATTTTGTTATATTTTCAGAATTGACTCTTATAATTTTGTTGAACTCGCAGAATCTGAGAACAATCTTCGCAACGCTAAAGCTGGGTTGGAGACCACTTGTTCCGAGCTTCGTAAGAAGAACACTTTGCTTTCTACTCGCTTGATCAATTCTCGTGATCGTGCCAATCGAAGATTCAACTATCTTGCTTATGTTAAAGATATTGAAGATAAAAACCACTAGAAGGCTTTACTTCGTGAGAGTCATCTGAAAGCCCAAGTCTACGTAAAAAACATTCTCTTATCAAAATCCTTGTCTCTAGAACAAATTAAACCTCTGGAAATATCTGATGATGAAGTTGCCCGTGACCCCGATAGTGACTTTGATTACGATAGTGATGATGAAGAACTTGATGGTGAGAAAGAATCTATCCCTCAAGGAGAAACTCCTGTTGAAGGCTCTACAAAGGATAATGTCTCGCAAGAATTGCAGAATGTTGATGAAGAGCTCTAAGCATGATAAACTTCTTTCTCAAGTTATCGTTAATCCTCCTATTTTTCTTTCTTTTGAACTCTTTCTCTTGGCTACTATTGGTTTTCTTTTTACAAACAATTCTGCTTATTATTTGTGTTCCTTAAAAAGTATACTTTATATTTTGCGATAATGATTCGACTTTTCTCTAATTGAATACTTTCTTGATTGATCACATGAAGAGAAATAAATTATCTTCAAGACTTAGCTTAGTATTCCCTTTTTCCCTGATTATTTATCTTTAGGTGATCAATTTTTGTTGTAAGTATTAAAATACCTGCCTCATCTTAAGTTGCGAAGTTTCTGATTGTTGCGAAGTATCCTTGAATATCTTCAAGAAATCTTCCTCTTGAAATATAAGAAGTATGAAACATATTTGAAGAATTATGAAACACCCTTGAAGAAGTAAAAATAGTATGACATATCCTTGAAGAAGTATTTGAAGTATTAGATATCCTTGAAGAAGTATAAGAAGTATTCAATCTTCGTAAAATTTAATTGGTATGAAATATCCGTCCTTGCTTACGAATAAAATTTCCTTCTTAGGTAGGAATTCTTGATGTATTTTGTTATTGAAAATATATAAAGATTCTTTAATGGTATTAATGGAATTGACTTTATTATTTTCAGTGGTCTTATTATGCCTTCCTAAGTAAAGGTCTTATTTAGCCACGTTTCTTTGTTTTTTCGACAAAATCGCAGGACGTCCTTACATTCGCATCTAGAGACCCATTGATTTTGCCTTATCATTTCTCTTAGTATTATAGCCTCTTCAGGATATTTTTCATGCGATAATATGACAGGCCTAAATATTCTTGCGAACATAAAGCCCCATGACATTATCGTCTTGCGATGAAATCGCAGGACGTTTTTACACTTTCATGTAAAAACCCATTGATCTCATCTTAACTTCTTTGTTATGTTCTGCGAGTTCTCTTTTTTTTTTTTTTTTTTTTTTTTTTAGAAGGCTAGCAGAAATTAGATTATTACACAAATATGACAAGCCTTTATGTTCTTGCGAACAAAAAGCCTTATGACATTTGCGTCTTATAGCACGTTTCAGCTCCCTAATGGAGGGTGCTTCCCTTTATCTTCCCCTTGGTTGCCCCTTCAAGGAAGCGTACATCGACCATACAAGGTTAGCTCTTCCCATCCAGTTCTGCCAACAACCAACTTTTGATCGCAACCTCTTATCCTTTTTGCCTATATGGCTTATAGTTACGAGGTTGCACCCTATGGGGTATCTTTGGGCCAAGTGCATCATTTGCCAAGACTTTTCAAGAATGGCAGATGTGCTTCAAACCCATCCGGCACTCTTGACTCAACCGTGTACCTCGGCGCCTTGATCTTTTTCTGCACTTCTTGGGAAAGACAGTATGCCTTAGTCTCCCAACCTAAATCATGTTACATCGCAAGATTAGGTTGAGAATCCAAGGTGTCTAACCCGGATAGGTACCCCATTTTTGGGTTATGTACCCCGTAATGTTCATGTACTCAGGTTTCTTGGTGGTGTTCCGGTTTCCCTGAGCCATGCTTATAGGTACCCCCTTAAATGACGTACTTTAGGACTTTGCCTCTTGCGAAATATTGCTTCGCGAACTAGGGTGTATGCCACAAAGGTTTGCCTGTGTAAAATTTTTGCGGCTTCCTTTCTTTTTTGAAAGTTGATCACAGTTTGCATCTTTCTTTTATGAAAGCTGATCGCAAGTAAAGTTTTGCGTCTTTCCTTAATGAAAGTTGATCGCAAGTGAATTTTAAAATTCGTAATTTTAGTAATTTGGTGCGAACAAACAATATTCGCAAAATTATAATGAGCTCTATGGATAATACCTTTTCAAATACAATCTATTTCAGGGTCGACCGAGTCTTGAACCCATGTCTTTTCCTTCTGGATCCATCAATCGATAAGCTCCACTTCCCACAATCTCTTTAATGACATATGGTCCATCCCATTTTGGTGCTAATTTTCCTCCATTTTCTTTCTGGTACGAAGGTGTTTCTCGCATGACCAAATCACCCGGTTGATATTCACGTTCATTAACTCTCTTATTATACTCTCGAGCTAATCTTTCCTGATAAATTTTCATATGTCGCAGCACCTTTTCCCTTTTTTTCTTCCAAATCATCCAGCTCACTTAATATCACCCCTGCACTTAAATTTCTTTCCAAAGCTTCTTTCTTTGTTGTCGAAATTACTACCTCTGTTGGAAATACTGCTTCTACTCCATATGTTAAACAATAAGGGGACATTCCAGTTGCTTCCCTTCTAGTTGTATTGTATGCCCAGACTGTACTAGGTACCTGTTCGCACCACCCTTTGAGATGTCCTTATAATTTATTTTTGATTGTATCTGCGATTGTTTTATTTGTTTCCTCTGCCTATCCATTAGCTTGTGGATATAGTGGAGTTGACTTCCCACATTTTATCCTAAAAGCACTGAGTAACATCTCTATATTCTGCCCTTCAAATTGTTTCCCATTATCGGATAATAATTGTGCTAGAACTCCATACCTACAAATGATATTCTCGAATATGAATGTAAAAACATCCTAATCACGAATATGTTGTACTGCTTTTACTTCTGTGAGTTTCGTGAAATAATCTGTTGCGACTATTAAAAATCTTCTATGCCCAGATCCAGGTAGGAATGGGCCAACAATGTCCAATCCCTATTTCCCAAAAGTCCAGCAGCTTGTTGAAGAGGTTAATGGTTCCCCTGGTGCGTGAGTTCTTTTCCCATTTCGTTGACATTCTTTGCATCGTCTTACCAACAATTTTGCGTCTGTGTGCATATAAGGCCAGTAATATCCTTGTATTTTTTCTCTGTGCGCCAGAGATCTTCCCCCACTATGATTTCCAGCTTCTCCTCCATGTAACATCTTCAATATTTTTTCTCCTTCTTCACGAGTTAAACATCTGAGAGGTGGTCCACTGAAAGATTTTTTGTATAAAATTCCTTATCGTAACTCATAATTTGTTGCACGACTCTTTAATTTATGCACTTCTAGTCTGTTCCTGGGTACTTCTCCTTTTGCGAGATATGCATGAATGTCCTTTCTCCAATCTGCGATATCTTCTGCGATGTTATCTGGTAGTTCCCTTTCTACTTCCATCGCAACCTCTTCTTCAATTTCTTCTTCTTCTTTATTTACTGATGGGTGTTGAATTGTCTGGATTTTGATATTTCTTGCATTAGGGTTTGTCATCATACTTGGAATGAATGCAAAAGCATCTGCGAGTCGATTGTATTTCCTTGTGATATGCCTCCATTTTAGCTTTGGTATCTTCGCAGATAATTTATCAATGAGTTTCTTGTATCTCTTCAAAGAAAATTCTCGTGGTATATTCCCCTTTAATTTGACAAATTACCAGCTAAGAATCACTTGTTATTCTTATACTTTCGAGCTACTTTTCTATTGTAATCTTCAATGCATGCACTACAGCTTCGTACTCTGTTTCATTGTTCGTGGATGCAAATTCCAGTCTGAATGAAAATGTTGTTCTTTCTCCTTCTGGTGAAATCAACACAACTCCCACTCCATTCCCCTCACTGTTGGATGATCCATCTACTAAAATTTCCCATCTATTTGGTTCTGTTAACAAGTCTTTTGGATTCCCAAATTCTTCTTCAACATCCATCATCTCTTCTACTACCTCATCTTCTTCCAAAGGAAATTCTGCCAAGAAATCGGCGACAACTTGTGATTTTTGCGATGATAATACTTCGTACTTTATCTTGTAATGGTTTATTTGTGTATTCCACCTTTCTATTCTTCCTGATCTTTTTGTGTTCTTCATGACTGACTCAATTGGAACTTTGGTAACCACTTTTATCACATGTGCTTGGAAGTATATTCGCAATTTGAATGATGCATAAACCAGGGCTAAGATTAACTTCTCCATTTTAGAATAATTTCTCTCTGCTGTGTTAAAAGTTTTATTGATGTAGTAAATAGGCCTTTCTATTCCTGCGTCTGTTCGCAATAGAACTGCACTTAAAGCATACTGAGTTGTTGCGAGGTACACCAATAATTCTTCATCTTTCTCTGGTTTCTGTAATATGGATGTATTCGTGAGATATTCTTTGATTCCTTGAAAAGCTTTTTCACATTCATCAGTCCACTTGAATTTTTCTCCCTTCTTAAGTATGTTGAAGAAATGTTTGCACTTATCTGACATTCGCGAAATAAATATTCCAAGTGAGGCCAAGAGTCCATTTAGCTTTTGCACTTCTTTTACTGTTGCAGGTGTTGGCATGTCACGAACTGCTTGTACCTTTTCTGGATCGACTTGTATTCCCTCCTTTGATACTATGTATCCCAAGAATTTTCCTGACGCAACTCCAATTATACATTTTTCAGGATTCAATTTGATGTGGAATCTTCTCATTTGTTCAAATATCTCCATCAAATCTTGCACATGATCTTTGGCCTCTTTAATTTTTATCAACATATCATCTACGTACACTTCCAAAGTTTTATGTATCCACTTTGCGAACACCTTTTCAACCATTCGTTGATATGTAGCACCCGCATTTCGCAGACCAAATGGCATCTTCACATAACAATATAAACCTCTTGGAGAAAAAAATGCAGTATGTTCTTGGTCTTCTTCTGCGAGTGATATTTGATTGTACCCTTTATACCCATCAAGTGAAGTGACTCTATCATGTCCTGAAGCTGATTCCACCATTTGTGGTATATCTAGCAATGGAAAACTATCTTTAGGACAGGCTTTGTTTAGATCAGTGAAATCTATACAAATCCTTATCCCTTTATTCTTCTTTGGAACAATGACCATATTTGCAATCCATTCTGGGTATTTTGCTTCTCTTATGATTCCTGCATCCAGCATCTTTTGTAATTCTTCTTCTATTTGTGCATGATAATACTGCGAAATCTTTCTTATTCTTTGTTTGAATGGTCTTACGCTTTTATCTATGTTCAACCTATGACACGCCACCAAGGGATCAATCCCTGGTATTTCATCTACACTTCCTGCGAATATATCTTTGTATTCTCGTAAGAGATCAATAGTTCTTTTCTCTTCTTCTTCATCCATCTTAGTCCCAATTCGCAAGATTAAAGGCTCTTCTTCACTTCCAATATTTATTTCTTTGGTTGCATCTGCTGCGACGTAACTAGGACTTTGCTCTCCCATAGGTGTTGGTTCTTTGATTACTTTCATTGGTTCTCCTTCTTTTTCTGGGATCTCACTTGGTATTCCTTTTCCTTCTCTTGATCTTATTGCATACACCCTGAACTCCTCTTCCTTTTTTGCTTCTTTCGCAAATTTTCTACGAAGTTGTTTCTTTCTTGCTCTCCCCCAACACTGTTTTACTTCAATCTGATAACAAAATTTTGCATTATCAAAATCTCCTTTTATTTCTTGTATTCCGCTTAGTATAGGAAACTTAATTGATTGATGTAATGTTGAAGCAACATCTTTGATCGCATGAATCCATGGCCTTCCTATCAGCATATTATATGGAGATTCCATATCTACCACGCATAAAACTACGTGTGTTTCAATTTCTCCCAGCGGTATTCGTAAAATTATTTCCCCTTTGGATTTTGTTGTAGATTTTCCCAATCCATGGATAAGACATTCTGAATTTATGATCTCTTCATCTTTAATCCCCATCCCCTTGAGTGCATGATAGAATATAATATCAACAGAACTCCCTGCATCGATCAAGACTCGGTTTAATTTCCACTTTTCTATGGATTTTGCAGTTTTCTTTTCTTCTCGCATAATCGGAAGTGTGACTACTAATGGTGAAGTGTGATTCAAGGCTTCATTTGAAATTTCTTCTACTAAAAATGTGATTTTCTGCTTTTCCCATTCTTTCAAAGTTGTTATTTTCTCCACTTCCATGATCTTCCTTCCTCTACAATCTCGTTTGTGTATCCTCCCCTTCATGTTGTTATGAAATTCATCAATCATTGTCTTTGTGATCATATTACATTCTTTTCTTTTACAATCTTCATCTGCTGATTTAATTTGATCTTCAAATTTCCAAAATTTCTTCAAATTTCTGCTATGATGATCTTCAGGTTCCCTGTTTCTAGCGCCAATTATGTAGTTGCAAGAAATCTTACAACTACACCCTCAGTAAAGTTCATAAAACTCTAAGATGTTCTTGATGAATAATGACAATTTTTATTAATGCTCTCAATTAGTTACAAGGAAATATATCAATGGATTGGAACAGTTACAACTTTCTCTGTTCTTTCTCCTAGGATTTTTCCTTACACTCCTTAAAAGAACCTCCTAAATTTTACATTTGAACTACTATTTATAGTGAAATTTGTACAACTGTACTTAACTTGCGAAGTTTCGCAACTTATATTCGTAAATATATTTTATGTTCGCAAACCCTTCATACTTCTTTGTGCTTCTTCTATTATCGCACTATCTCGTAACACTTTTCTCTTGTATTTGTTGCTATATTCGCAACCCAATAATCTTGCGATATTCAGTACCTACAAAGTTCTTAATCCTACCTAATAAGTCTTATATTATCTATCTGGTTTAAACGTAAAAACGCATAATTCTAATTTGTTATTAGTTTACTTGCAAAACTTAACCGTAATCAAGAACTAATAATTTTTTCATAGTTATAATCCTAATCATTATTTTATCTCTATATATTTGTTAATGAGATTTTAATTTAAGTTATGCTCAACATAATACTAATTTAAATTCTAACAGTGTAAATTCGTTATTCTAATTTTCCATTTCAAAAAGATGATTTAATCTATTTACGAAGAAGGATCCTATCAATATAAAGATTTATTTTTTTTAATTCTAATATTACACTAAGTATCCGAATGTTATTATTACTACTTCATATATATTTGTTTCATTTTAAAGATTTACTGGATCCTTTGTTAAACTAAAGAAAATTTCGATACATGGTTATTAACAAGTTGAGTCTTTTTATTTTTATTTTTATACATTATATCCTTATCTTTTTACGTCTAACGCCTAATAAGTATTATATTAACTATCTAGTTTGAACGCAAAACATATATATATATATATATATATATATATATATTTTTAATTGTCATTAGTTTGATTTATAAAATTTTAACCGTAGATAAGTGTTTTTTTTCCCATAACTATTTAATCTTGATTATTATTTTTATGGTTATACATCTTTAATGAGATTTTAGTTAAGTTAAGTTCAATAACATACTAATTGAAAAATACTAACATTACTTTACTAAAATTATTATTACTATCCTTATCATCTATAATTACTATTCTAATATTTTATTATTAACACTGATGGTTTCTAATTACTCTTACAAATATTGTTGAGTCCCAAAGATATTATTAACATTTAGTGGGAATGTTAATTATGCCCCTATTATACATGGGTTTTACACAAGTACCCTTATGGGTCTTTACAAATACTCCTAATGGCATAATTGAAATTACTAACAAAAAAATAGTTCACAAAATCCCAAATTTAACCTTCATATCTTATCTTATACTTCGGCTCTTCATTATTTCTCACTCGAAAAAAATTAACGGAACTCTCACCGTCTCCATCACTGCCACCACCATCTCCGTCGCCACCACAAGGTACTCACCAACGTAACCAAAACCACAATCGTCTCCATCGCCATCATCACCATCTCTCTTCTTTTTCTCTCCGGCAATCACCACCACCAACAACACCCTTATCAATTCCATCTCTAATTCCACCACCACCTCAAAATCCACCAATTCAATTACCAGATCCATCAACAATTCTCTCTTTTTGTCACCTATTTGGAATCAAATCCCGAAATCCGACCATAAAAATCATCATAAGTAGCAGTCCATCTTGTTCTTCTTCGTTGATGATTCAGGTGAGATCCCAATTTTAGGGTTTGATTTTTGGTATCGATCTCATTTTAAACTAAATTTATGATAATAAACAGTTTAAATTTATGCTTAATTCGAAGTGAGATTGAGACTGATTTTTTGGATTTTTAGTTTCGTATAATTTTTGAGATCGAGATTCGATTTCATTTTTCAACTAAATTGTACTTGATTCCTTTTTCGAACCCTAAACGATAGTCGATTCAGGTATGAATTCATTTTTTTTCTTTTTCTTTTCGGTCGATTAGAGAGAGATTTGGGTGATTGAGTGGTTCGATTGAAGTCATCGACCACCAACTGGAGCAGCAGAATTTGATAATTGATCTCGTTCCCAAATTTTGTGATTCGGTGATTTCGATTTGAAGATTCGTGGAGTTGTATAAGTTGATCCCGAGATTAACAAGTAAGATTGATATTTGTTTTAGTTGGTGAATTTTAATTCTTATTTTTTGTTGTATGTTCCAGTGAGATATAAGTGCAGTTACAATCTGTAATGGGTTGAGTTAATGACAACAGACGAGATTGAGTTGTTGTTGGCTTTTGAGATGAAGTTATTGTTGGGGGTTCAGTGGTTTTGGACTCAATTGATGCAGATGATGGAGGATAAGTTGAACTGAAGTACTAATTTATATGATGCTTAGAGCTTACAGGGAATGAGGATGAACTCATTAATGTTAGGTTTCTAGCTGCTACAATGTAGGAAAGTGGTGGTGATTCAGTCTTAGATGGTGTTGAACTGGTGATTGATGTTGTTGTAGTGGGAGGTGGTGGTGTCTTACAAGAAATGATGAGACTAAAATCATCCTTGAATTGATATTTCATATGTAGTATTGGTGTGTGGTTCAGGTGCTAACAGAATGGTGATATTGCAGATACGGTATTGGTGTATAGTGTCTTACCAACTTCTAGTTGTTTATGTGATCGCTGCATCGGTCGATAATGGCATGTGCTCATATATCAAACTTTGTTTATGCTTTTGCAGACCCCCGTAATATCAAGAACCAATGCGACCATTCTGCAAATTTTAAGGTTGAGAAGAGGAACATTTGTTCATATACCAAGGTAGAGTTGGTGATTGAAGCTAAACAACAACTAGTTTCTGAAACAGGAGGGTGCTGTGAAGGAAAAATGGTTTTGATTAAACAAAAGGAAGTTGGTTATGATGATATATGCGAAGAAAAGAATAAAGATGAAAAAATTAGCCGGAAAACGGATGGCAGGATCAATGTTCCTACTCCTAGTGTGGCTCACTTGAGTGAAGGAGGAAAGGTTCTTAGTCCTGCTTTTCTACCCAGGACCAACTATTCTTCATTCCATGGGAATCTCGAAGATGTACATGTCTCAGGTATCTATATATAGTATTCTTTTTGTTAGATTTCATTTGATCATTTTTATTTATTTATTTTGGACTAATTTTTCCATTGTGTTTGCTGTTTCTCTTTGTATCCAAGTAAAATAGACCATGGATGTTTTATAGAGTGTCTTATCAGATATTGTAATCATATAGTGCCAGTGGACAATTCGTCTCAACTAGTATGCATGTCAGTTTTTTCCAAACCAGGTAGATTTTTATATGCTTGTTACATTGTGTTATGCATGAACCTATGGTGCAATGGTAGCACAACTGATTATATGTCAGAATATGTGTGTTCGACTCACACTAGGTTCACTTATTTGTGTATAATTTTTATTTTCTAGAGACAATTTGTGATAGTTGCCTCCATATTTGGAGACAACTTGGGCTAGTTGCTTTCACTTTTGAAGACAACTTGTGATAGTTGCCTCTATATATGAAGACAACTTGAGATAGTTTCCTCCATATTTGGAGACAACTTAGGCTAGTTGCTTTCACTTTTGAACACAACTTTGTGCTAGTTGCCTTCATTTTTGAGGACAACTTGAGCAAGTTGCCTCAAATTCGGAGACAACTTGAGCTAGTTGCCTCCATTTTGTTTTGCAACTTATTCCTGTACACTATTTTTTGGAGACAACTTAAGTTAGTTGCCTACACTTTTGGAGACAACTTGAACTAGTTGCCTCCAATATGGATATTAATTATTGGAGACAACTTGAGCTAGTTGCCTCCACTTTTGGAGACAACTTGAGCTAGTTGTCTCCGATATGGACACAACTTCAGCAAGTTGACTCCACATGGTAGTGGTAGTCGTCGGTGGTTGGTGGCGGTGATGATGGTTAACGGCGGTGGTGGTTGGCGGCGGCGGTGGTGGCGGTTGGCGGTGGTGGACAGTGGTGGTGGTGGTTGGCGGTGGTGGTCGGTGGTGGTGGTGGTGGTTTGCGGCGGTGGTCGGCGGTGGTGGTCGGTGGTGGTGGTGGTTGGTGGCGGTGGTGGACAGTGGTGATGGCGGACATTAGATGTTTTTTTTTTTTTTTTTTGTTGTTGTTGTGGTTGAATAGTGGTTAGTGGTAATGGTTTTGTATATACATTACACAAAAAAGGGTATTTTAGTAATGTATTATGCTTAGGGGTATTTGTATAAGTTGATAAGGGTATTTTGGAAGGAGCCCTATAGTAAGGGTATTTAAATAATGTTCCCTAACATTTATGTAGTTATAAATTGTTGACCCTACGTATAAGTCAATGTGTTCAGTAAGTTTCTATGTGATTTACAAGATCTATCAATAACACTAATCTCACTATTCTTATAGTATTAGATTGTCTACGTGTTAATACTTTTTAGATTAATTATTCCCAAATCCTTATTAACTAAAGTTATTGGTGTATCCTACAATTTTTACTTCATTACATATAAAATAACCAAACAAACAAATCAATCAATCAAATAATTCTTTTAAATATTGACTAACTTATTTCACTATCTGGCACTAGCTAATCCTATTGTTTCCTATATAAGATCTAATAGTGAGCTCTGATACCAACATTGTAGCGCCCCCAAATCTAGCAGCTGACTAATCCAAACGATTAACTAAATAAAGAGGCACTAAGAATCTAAATCATTTACTTAAACATTCAATTAAGAAATCTGTTACAAAACTTAACCCAAAACTAGCTCTGCTCAGAAATTTATATATACAAGAACTCCTCTCGAATGATACATATACAATAGTCATTTGGTTTTCAAATATAATATGCAACATAATAAACATAGCCTAAGCAATCTAACAAATGGACTCAACTCCTCGAAGATTTCGCTGCGCAACTCTGATCTGTCTCAGAAACTGAAAGTGGGAATAGGTGAGCACATCATCCCTAAAAGGGGTGCCCAGTAGGAATACCATTTAACTTTTAAGTAATCATATGCAAGATTTGGAAAACAATACATGTTTTTCGAAACATTAAATAGCGACCAAGTCACTGAAATAAACAAACATGTATATGGACATACTCTTTTTATAAAAATTGTATAATATTCGTGCTAACCAAACTCAGTAGCTATTGATATCACCAAGACCATGATGACCTACTCTAAACAATAAAAGCTGAATTCATGTAGGTATAAATGTGAAGGAGCGTATCCTATATACCATACGTGGAAATTCTCATATCCCATAACAATTCATATTCACAACAAAACATTACATGTACTTTCCAAATCTTGGAAAGATTAATAGAATCAACAGAACTATCATAATATAATTTAAACCAAATATGGAATGCATAAACAGACAATGCATGAGTTTATTAAACAAAGACTTTTGTAAAAATAACAACAATGGTTACAAAAGAGTCAAATGTATTCCCACCTCTTTTGATGACAAGCTACACCTACCTCGAGATCCACGATCCACTGGTTCATCCTTTGAATCGATCATTGTTAATATAGACTAACTGTTAATCACACAAGTAGTCTAAGAATCTAGCCAAAATGGCTCACATAATAATCATACAAGTCCACTAAGCCAGCTCATTAACCTAAGGCCTGGTCCATCTGAGTCAACTAACGGTCACTAACAGTCAAAGTGACAGTCAAGGGTCAAGTAACAGTCCATGGTCAAGGTTAGGTCAAGGTCTAACTATTCTGGTCAAACGAGTCAAGCCTGGTCAGGTCTAGTCACTGAGTCAACTCAGTTAGATATACTAAGTCATCTAAACAGATTGAGTCAGCTAGACTGACTGTGATGACTAATTAGCCTAATCCTATTGCAGTTACGAGAATACAACCAATCTGATTCTACTCAATTGATCACTAGACAAATTATTCATTCTAACAAGTATTTATAATTCAATATACAAATGAAATTTAAGCTTTACCTGCAATAGCAGTGCTAAGCCACACTCCTTCAATAATCATCTAACGACAAAACTAATCCACATAACATCAACAACACTAGGTCCACAACCTGCAGCTACCGTTACCCTTAACAACTCTATGGTCATGCACTAACTACAACAACTTCAGTTCCATTCCTTGTTCAGAATCATCACTTGTATCTCCAAGTCCTCACAACTGCAGTTCAAACAAACATACCCATTTCAGTCCCTATTTGCACAACCTGTAAGTTCAATAACACCATTCTCATGAATTCCAAATCTTAGAATCACTACCTCAGTTTCACCACCTCTTCCATTTATTAATACCTGCACCCAAAACAACTCAAAATCCACCTACAATCGCCACCAATCACCAAAACCAATACAATTCTATTATCTCAATCCTAGATTCAAGACCACACCACCACCAACACTACATCAACAATATCTCAATTCCATGAAACACCACCATTTGCACCACTATAACACACAACCCAAATCAAGCAACACACAATCATCAACTCCTGTTATAATTTTTCAACACAATCGCTCAACCTCCATCTATAGTTCAATCTTTCTTTCATCTCATCACATTACTACCAATACTAACACCTCTAACTTCACATTCTAGTAATTCCAGATCATCCGACCCAAACCACTATAACTCAACCAATTCTCAATTCGAATAACATTCATCCACCAAACTCATCAAAACTTCCTGTGAACCAGAACAAAACTCCACCCAAAGTTCTTATTTCAGTTACTACTAATTTAATCCCAATATACATACAACAACACAATTCTTCATAATTGTAACTTCAAAATAAAACCATAACCATAAATCATCTCATACATTAGCTTCAAAACAACCACAATTCCATCACAAACCAACCATGACCATCTCAATCTTATTCAGTAACTACTCATAATCTGAATGATAGAAATAAAAATCTTTACTAGGTTTACTCAGAAGACGGTTACCTCAAATTAGTCTTATTAAAGAAATTCAAATCAAACTCTCCTTCACCTTGATTCAAAACAGCTAATCATCACAAGCTCACCAATTATCCAACAGTTCAACTAAAACCTTAAGTTCTCTCTGAATTTTTATTTTATTACTTGAAACTTGACTCCATATGTAATTCAACTCCAACCCATCTCGAATCATTCTTCCAGAATATCAATTTCATCTTCTACAACTTCTCCAAGTTATTTCTATGAAACCCTAATTCACCGATTCTTCGATTCATCTTCAGAACATCTTCATAACACCAATTTAACCACAACCCTTCTATTCTTCATCTAACAGCAACTCGATTTATATTTCAATTCTAAACAAACTCAAAATCTAAACTGAAAACTCTAAATTCGGTTTCTCTCTGAATTTGTTTCAAACCTTAACAATCCTTAATTTTATTCTTTCATAATCCACCACTACATCATCCTTGATATTTCCCCTCCTATTACGATCTCAAAATCACTAATTTGATTACTCGATCATCTCTCGACTGAAGAACAGAAGAAACAGAGAAGAGAAGAAGAAAGAAGAAAAATGGAGAATGAGAAAGAAAGAAGGTTGAGTTTATCTGCTCATCTTGATTAGATAAGACCAACAAAAAGTTATAAAGGCACCCATCACTTGGATATGGGAAGCCAAGTCGGTCTACTACAAAAGTCTATTTTTCCCTTCTAACTATTCATATGATTTCTTCTTCGTCCAGTATCCGATTGACACGTTCGAGTAGTCTATTTCGCATAACTTTTCGAGATCTATCTAGCAATACTAGTTTCGTATCTAGATCGTTGTTAGATTAATTTCTATTAATTAAATACTACATTAACTAATCGAGTTATTAGCGGCTAAGACGTCTCTTGACTTGTTTAATAGCGTTGACGAGATTGAGAGTCTTTACAATCATTTTGGCATTTACTGATATTTTGCTGCCAATGAGGAAGTCGCTCTTGGTAACACTCCAACAATTCGCAGGCCATTATGTACTGCAGAACACCATCTTAGATTCAATCATGAGACTGGGGAGTAAATGTATTTATGAAACAAGGCATGTAGAATGCAAATCGGGACTGCATCTCATAACCCATGTATGAAAAGTATATGATTCATTGATCCTATTCATGAATATTATAATTTTTAGGTGAGGTAGGGGTAGGTATTTGCGACAATTGTTTGGCAGAGATTGTAATCAATAATGTAAAAATGGCCGGTATAACAGATTGCACATAACTCATATACAGTGTAACGAGGTGTTTTATAGAAGAAACTGATTGTCATTATTCTATTATGGCAAATAGAAGAGGCTTTGCACATGTCTAGGATTTTTTTTTCAAACCCAACAAGAGGCTTTGCACAGTTGTTACTTTAATGTCGTGAGATGCAAACTGTATTAGACTCTATTAGGTTTTATTATTTCATTTTAATTTATCGTTCCCTATTTTCAATTTTGTTAATTGATTATTTTTTAATATTATCATTTCCAATAATTGAATATTTTTTAATACCATGGTTTTCACGCTTCGAATTTTGAATCCCTAAAATTTCAATGGCACCAAAACATGTTTATCTCTACAAAATATCTAGGCCCATAAAATCTAGTTAAATTAATTAAAGTTGGTACATGGTTGTGTAAGATTCATAATTTCATACTAGATTCATAATTTTGTTTCTGTCGAAAATTTAGTCCACAGAACGCTTGTGATAACGATAACCGAAGCCTTTTAGTCCTGAGCAAGTCAGGGTAGGGCTAGAGACACTATCTCATAAATTTTTTGAAACATAAAAGTATGGCAAAGTTTCTACGCCGGCTCGCCAATCTGGACAACCTGTACAGGTACATTAGTAAAGTATGGCAAAGTTTCCACTGAACGCTTGCATCAAGCGAAAATCTTATTTTCCTGTTTAATTTCGTTCTATAACCTCACACCGCCGTCATTACAGAGTGTGCGGTTTTATTTCCGTGTTCTCTTATATCGGAATAGGGGTCCTTGTTAACGTTATTATACTTGTCCTTATAACTTCTATCTACTCCGAACCTAAGTGTACCAATTAGTACTTCCAAAAGTCTCAATCACATTTGGTTTTAGTCGGACTGCAACAATGGCTAATCAAACTCTAAGACTCCTTCAAAGGTGCCAACGTCAGTAAGTTAGAACGATTTTTTCGTATTTGATACTCAATTTTTTTTTATAATATGTGCATCAAGTAATACTACGTTTGTGCTATTCTATTTGACTTATGACAATGTTTTTTCTATTTGTCTGCGATTTTGATTATTCGTACAAACCAAGGTAGTTAATATCACGTATTGGTATCGTATCAGTCGGGTCCTATACACCTATACAAATGATAGTATCTATTTTTACAGGCGATACATCACTTATTATAGAATTTCAAATAATTATAAAACTATAGTAAAAATTAATAAGAATCATACACATATCTCAAATTTCCAAAATACAAGGTAGTTTATTAGAGATTCTCCAATGGTCATTGTATGTGTTTATTATGTGGCAACACAAATAAGACATCCTCAATCTATTTTTCCTTAAAATTAGGGAGAGAAAAAAATCCATCTCCAACAGTATTGCATGTAATATCTTCTTTAAATTAGTATAAATTTTATTTTCCATAATTAAGATTTTATTAGAGCTAAAAATAGTTAGTTAATATATTAAAGTCAATTCAATTATGTAAAAGCTGATTAGAATGGTAGACAATGTCAAGGGGAATGTCTAAAACTATTCACCTTGACAATGTCTACCCAAAGTCATCTATACATTGGTTTAAGACATCAGGGTTGGAGAATGATTTTAGAAAAAATGGATGTGTATTAGGTGGATTTTGACATTTATCTCCACACACATGCCATTGGAGAAGCTTTTATCCAATGCTGTGATTGTTGTCCCATTATGCCAGTAAATCTTTTTTGTTATCCTTCATTTATCTTTTATGTTTCTCTGCCTTGCAATCGGAATATGATTTCCATCTTATATCCTACCATATAGTTATTGAATTTATATTATAGATATATTAGGGATTTTTACCTTCTCCAATTGACATTGTAATTGTCTGTAAAGACTAGATGCATGTTGATGAAAAATTTATTCACGAAACCGATATTATCGTTGTACAAGTAAAATCGATCTGTACCGGCATGTACAACCGATAATATCATTTCGTCTTTGTATCGCCGATATTTTCGATATCGTATAGGTATTTTCTGATATTCGATAAAAACCTGTAATATCGGCCTGTACAACCGATATTGACTACCTTGGTACAAACCAATTGATAATGGTTTGATCTCATCTATCCCTTATGGTATGAGATATTGGATTTCAAAGAAATTCTAACAATATGGATTGATGTTTTTCGTCGATTCTAAAAATGGCGCAGATCACAGGTTTGCGAGAGAACCAATGATTTCTATTCCTTACAAGAAATCTTTCATAATCCATGATTACAACTTGGATATATATTTTTCAAAGGATTTTTTTTTAGACTTTGTGTCTACCTCTAGAATATACTTTAGCCATTATCATGGTTATTTTCCAAGTTTGAGTTTCCGTTTATGCGATATTAATTGTCGATCTTCACATGACAATAGTATAGATTTCTATTCTCTAACCAGAAATCTTGGACTAGTGGTAATTCTCGCCGATCTTGGAAAATATGAGACATGCAAAAATAATGATTTTTATTTCTCTTACAAGAAACCATTCATCAACCATTCAAAACGTGGATTTTCTTGGAAAATATAATAACGATAATGGTTTCAACATTTTAAGAAACTTTTTCTCCATCAATCCTTAGGGATGAAATGTCGTTAAATACCATTAACGAGAAATTGGCAATTTTCTTTTTTTTCTTTGGTAATAATCTCCAAAACTGAGATTGTTCCACTTGTAGTGGGAATATGTTATGACAAAAAAGATCAAAGGGTGCACACCCGGCTTGTTAGCAAATATCATTAGTCCTTGTAGTTACTATATTGATCTTGGTATTAATTTGTTTTGATGAAATAAAGTGTCTATAATTTCATGTTTAGGTGAATGAATATCTCGTCGGTCCTATAGGTCATTGGAGGTTTATGTTTTTCTTGCTCTAACCAATGAATCCATGGTTGATTTTAAATTTGTATGTCAAATAGACTACAATTTTATTTATTTATTTGGATATTTCTTTATGGATTTTGAAGTCATTATCTACAGTCCAGCTGGTGTTGTTAAAATCCAGATATTATTACGGGTATATGTTCTCGATTTAATTGGATAGTACTCTACGAAACTTGTTTTCATATATGGGATGATTATATTTCCACCATAATCAGGAAGAGACTATATACTACTAGCAAAATTTGATGTTAATTAACTTGAATGTTATATCAGTGTAGGATCAGAATATTGTCACAACAATATTCCTGTCAAATAAACAACAGTACTGCGATACATCGATAGTAAACGACTGTTCTGCGATACATCAATGATATTCTACGAAACACCCAAAGATGACTCAAACAATGACGTAATAACTGAAAACGACGGAAACATGAAGAAAGTCTGACATGTCTGCGATATATCAATAAAATCTGCGAAATATAAATGCGGTGCTAACTGCGATTTATCGCAAGAACTCAGATCCGAAATTGAAGGGAATCTTAGATGTAAATGAGCTGTCATGAGATGTAATCCACTATGTAAATACCTATATAAAGGAGATGAATAGTTCCAGAGAGAGAGAGGGGGGAATTTTTGAGTGCTAGGAAAGTTTTTAGGAGAGAGAAAATCTTTCATCAAGTGTTCTGTGTTCTTGATTTCTGTAATTTCTTCAGAACGAATTAATGAAAAAGTGTCTTTAATCTTCAAATTATGTCATAAATATTGATAAATTCTTGAATAGGGTGTAGTGTGGGAATTCCTGCAACTACATTTTGGCGCTAGAAACAGGGATTGAACCTGTGACCTTGTGGTTAACAGTCACAACAATATTCCTGTCAAATAAACAACACTACTGCGATACATCGATAGTAAACGACTGTTCTTCGATACATCAATGATATTCTGCGAAACACCCAAAGATGACTCAAAAAATGACGTAATAACTGAAAACGACGAAAACATGAAGAAAGTGTGACATGTCTGCGATATATCAATAAAATCTGCAAAATATAAAGGCGGTGCTAACTGCGATTTATCGCAAGAACTCAGATCCGAAATTGAAGGGAATCTTAGCTGTAAATGAGCTGTCATGAGCTGTAATCCACTATGTAAATACCTATATAAAGGAGATGAATAGTTCCAGAGAGAAAGAGGAATTTTTGAGTGCTAGGAAAGTTTTTAGGAGAGAGAAAATCTTTCATCAAGTGTTCTGTGTTCTTGATTTCTGTAATTTCTTCAGAACGAATTAATGAAAAAGTGTCTTTAATCTTCAAATTATGTCATAAATATTGATAAATTCTTGAATAAGGTGTAGTGTGGGAATTCCTGCAACTACATTTTGGCGCCCAGAAACCGGGAGGAATCAATTTGAGAAATTTCTAACTACAACTTGAAGATTTGAAGAAATTATTAGAATTGAAGAAATGGCTAAAAGGAGAAGAAATACATCGGAACCACCAACAACAGTGAGAAGAAGTAAAAGAATTGCAGGGGAAGGAACAGGTTAATTGGAGGGATCTTTAAGGATCAGATCAGGAAGGAGTAGAATGAGAAATGGAGCAGAAAATTCAATCCAACCACCAAATCAACAAACACGAGCACAAGATAGAAATGAGGATTACGATAGAGTGAGTGTGCATACTTGGAGGTCGGATTCGATAGAAGAGGCGGAAAATCAGGAAGAGGAAAGAAATCAAGAAATGGATGGAGGATTAATTCATGAAGGACATGAAGTAGTAGATGATTTGAGACAAAGGATACAGGAAGAAAGAAGATTAGAGGCAGAAGAACGTGCCAATCTTACAAGGCAAAATCATGAATTAAGAATGGAAAATTTGAGGCTGCAAAATAGAAGATCAAGGAGTAGCATGAGATCAATTTCAAGATCATATAGAGAAGAAACAAGACAAAACCTCCCTATACAAAATATTGGCGAGAATGTGATAAATGATCGTTACATTCCACGCGGTGAAACTTTAGACATTAGACATAATCAGGATGAGGGAGAAAATCAAGAAGAGAGAAGGAGAATGTTACGTGATGAAGAGATTCGAAGAAATCGCAGAATAATCGAAGATGATATTGAAAGTCATTATATTGAGCAAGTACATTTAGCAGGAGAGAGAGAGAGAGATTACGAGCAGAAGTAGAAGAACAAGAAATTCAAACAGCGTTGCGTCAGAATAATCATGATAATCGAGAACGACGACGTGCGCAAAATCGTAATAATGATAATCTCAATGAGGAATATGAGAGAATTCGTAGAGACATAGAAAGGCAACGAAGAGAAACAATAAGGGATGAGGAAATTCAAGGAAGAGAATGAAAGGCAAATTAACTTGCAAGAAGAAGAAAATCGTAGAAGAAGGCAAAATCAAGATGTTGGAGAAGAAGCGCGAAACATCGCAAGACAAGAAAGACATGAACGCAGACGAATAGAGGTTGCGTTGAAAAGGCCAATGGAGCAAAATTATGATAAAAATGAACAAATCTTGCGAGAATTAGCAGAAATGAGAGGAATGATAAATAACAGAAGAGAAGGAGGAAGAAGACAACTTGATGAGGCAATCTAGGAAGCTGCGAAAACTCCATTTACTCAAGAGGTACAATTAGGAGGGATACCTCCAAAATGTAATTTACCGGTGTTGACCAGTATATTTGATGGGACAATGTGTGCTGTCCAACATATCAAAGCTTATATTCGATGTATGCTACAATGGGATAACCATGACGTCGTTTTGTGCAAATATTTTGCGTCAAGTTTGACTGGCGAAGCATTGAAGTGGTTCGAAAGTCTTCCAAAGAATATAATAACTTCGTTCATGCATTTGCAAACTACTTTCTTAGGAGCATACATCAGCAATAACTTTACGCGACCTGGGATTGAAGATGTGTTTGGATTGAAACAGAGAGTTGGTGAGAGTTTAAGGCACTTAACGATAAGATGGAGGACAATGTGTAGTGAAATGGCAGGAAGAGTGGATGAAAGATATCTCATCTTATCCTTCATAAATGCTATGTTTGTGACGAATCTATTATATATCCAGGTCTTCAGAGTTAAAAACACAATTACCATGACAGAACTACGAGAATTGCAGGAAGAATATATTGCTTTGGAGGAAAAACAAAATGAGATGGAGTCCTATCCAATTCACACAGGCACAAATTTAGCCGCAGCAAATGGAAGTTTATTACCAAGGATGATTAATACAGTAGCAAGTACTTCTCAAAACCCGCGAGAGAAAATGGAGACTGATAATCAACATAAGATAGTAGCAATGGGGAGTAGAGATCAGGAGGAATTGGAAAAGGAGAGAAATTTTTATCGCAATAACAATAATAAGGTCCCAAGGTTTGATCAACCGCAGGAGACTTATGGTGGACAGAGGCAGAATTATTCAAAAAAGCAAAGAGGTCAGAGGAATATGTGGGAAGACATTAAATTGCCACCTTTAAACACCGGAATAGACAAGATTTAGGAAGCGATTATTCTGATGGATAACATACCCTCACCCTGGAACATGGGGAAAGAACCACATCCTAACAACCAAAATCAAGAGTTCTGTCCTTATCATCATTTTCATGGCCACTCTGTGCATAATTGTAGAAATGTAAAAAGAATTATTTTGCGATTGATTGAACAGGGGAAATTAAATCATTTTCTAGCAAGATATTTACAAGCTATACAATTGCCGCAAGCACCAGAAATTGGCGAGTTAATGTTGCAAAAGAAGCCAAACATTTGTCATTGAAGTAGAGCTACAACAAAAAATCTATTTTGAAATTCAATTGTACATTCACAGAAAAAACGATAGAAGATTTCCATGACAATGTGCTAAGCGATATTTGCAAGGGATATAGAGGAAGAGAGGTGATGAATATTGCAAAGATTTCTCCGTTAGAAGAATGGCGAAACAAGTTATTTCTTTTATCATGCGAAGAAATACCAGAACCTGGGAAGATGCATGAAAACCCATTGGTGGTGAAGCTAGAGATAAATCCAAAATACATAGAAGAAGGAGAAGAAGATGATGATGACGCAACAAATGATTCTTGGGCAATAATAAAATTTTAATTGATACTGGTAGCTCAGTAGACATTTTATTTTATCATACATATCGCACAATGGGTGGAAGAGATGATGAGTTAATCCCTTCAACTTACAAGATCTATGGTTTTAATGGCACTGCAAACAAGCCAAAAGGAGAAATTACTATGGAAATTCCGTTGAACAAGATATCTTCAAAAATCAAGTTTTGTGTAGTAGATATAGAATCTCCTTACAATGCCTTAATTGGAAGACCATGGCTCCATGAGATCTTGGGTATAGCATCAACATATCATAAATGCATAAAGTTTCCACATCCTCATGGTATTGGGATAATTAAAGGTGATTGGTTTGAAGGCAAAAAGTGTTATGAAGTTGACATTAATACTTGCGAAGAAAGGAATGCCCGAAATCGTAATTGGCAACATAACAGGAGGCAAAATCAGAGAGCTGAGAAATTGATGGTGGACAATATAGAGTTGCGGGGAAAGGATATACTTCAAGAATAATTTTGTCATAAAAGATTCAATGGCGATTAATCATACAAAGATGGGGAAAAGTAGAAACCTTCATTCTTCGCAGGAGAACAAACAAGTATAAGATAAATAAGTAAAAAGAAATTGCGAATAATCATGCAACACAGAAGAAAATAAGTGCAACAATATCATATTACGAACAAATGAAAAACTCTGTTGTGAGAATTGAAAGAAAAACTCTGCTCAAAAATGAGAATTTTTCTATTAAAATAGAAAAAGATGATGATTTCTAATCATATAAGAATTTTTAATGAAAATGCATAAGAAGGGCGTAAATCGCCTAAAAATATATAAGAACGAGACGAACTTTTATGGCGTACACCTTAGTTCGCGGATTCTATTCCGTAACAGGAAATGTCCTTAAAGTGCGTCATAAGGGGGGTATCTCTTTGCATGGCTATGGGAAAGGCTATACCGCTACTGGAACCTAGTCATGGAGATTTGGGATTATAGAAAATCCATCCGGGAGAGATAACTTGGATTCCCAATTATATAAGGTTATACCCTGGTTGGGCGCCCGAGAGTTTCTCCTAAGGAATGCAACGTATGATCAAGGCGCCGAGGTACACGGTTGAGCTGTGGGTGCCCGGGATGGATGAACCTACCCTGGCCATCCATGGCAAGTCTTGGCTTACGATGTGTTCGGCCCGAAGAAAACCCCACTTTGGGTGCAGTCTTGTAACTATAAGCCATATACGGCATAAAGGACAAGGCTGCGAAAACAACTGGTTGTTGGCAGAACCGGATGGGAAAGTGCTAGTCTTGTATGGCCGATGTATAATCCTTGAAGGGGCAACCGGGGGGAGAGATATGGGCGATACCCTCCATTAGGGAGCTGTGTATCAAAAAAGACGGCAATGTCATGGGGCTTTATATTTGTAAAAATATTTAGGCCCGTCATATTGTCGCGTGACAGAGACAGCAATGTCATGGGACTTTGTATTCGCAAGAGTATTTAGGCCCGTCATATTTCCGCATGACTGGCCAAAAAGCCTAAAGAGAAATGTTAAGATGAGATCAATGGGTTTTTGCGATAAGATCAAAATATGAGATAAATGAAATCAATAATAAGAGGAAATAACTCGCAAAGACGGCAATGTCATAAGTCTTAAAAATAAAAGAGAGATTAATCTCACAAGATGGCTTAGATTTATCATATTGTTGCAGAAATTAAAATAATCGCAGAAAAATTTGCGGTGATTTATTTATCATATTGCAGATTAATAACAAGAGGCAAATATGGGAACGATGTATAAGAACAATAAATATTGTTATTCATCATTATATGATAAATTCATATAAAAAACAGACAAATAGAGGCAAAAAAGGAATTTATATATATTCAAGAACATCAGGAGTTACAAGTATCTTGCAGAAAGAATGATACAATTCGTCGCAGATAATTATCGCAAGAAAGAAAGAGAAAAATATAGGAGAAGATCAAAAAGAAGCAGCAAAACTATTGAGATTTATCTTCACCATTATCTTCATCTTCGTCTTTATTATCTTCATCATCAGTTTCTTCTTCATCTTCGCTTTCATTCTCATTTATATCACCCTCACTGTCAGAAATAACTGGTACTTCAGAACTGGCTGGGATATTTTCCAAGAGGCAAGGATATAGACTAAGAGGAAGATCATTATCTTTGCAGATTTTCTCAATAGCATTATTACGAACGGTGAGAAGGTTACTACGCAAATTGGAGTTGGATATCTTTATTTTCTTTCGCAGTCTAGTGATTTTATCATTACGGGAAGCCAGATTATTCGCAAGACTACTTTTTTATTCTTCAAGTTCTGTTATTCTTGTAGAGTGTTTTTCTTCAGATTCTGCGATGATACAATAACAAGTTAGAAATTTATCAAGAATCTACAAAAAATATAAAGATGTTAGAGGAGCAATAAATAACCTTCTCTTTCATGAATCATTTCTTGTATCAAGGTTGCTTGCTCGGTATGAAGACTGACATCTATTGCTAAGTTTTTCCTAGCATTATCGAGAATTGTCGCAGCCCATGCGAATTCATCATCATTTTGAATGAGAAGATGGGAACGGATTTGTTTTTCTCTCTTAAGAAGTTTAATATTTTCATCCTTAAGTCTATCTCTGTCAAGCTTATTATCAACAAGGGTATTGCGAAATTTTGATAGAGCTTCATCGCCTTGAAGAGTAATGCGTTCTTTATCCTTCTCAAGTTCACTCTTCTTGGCTTTGAAGACTTTGATTTTTTCTCTAAATTCATCTCTGCAAGTTTTTAAGCTATTGGACATACTCAAGGTAGATCTATAGTCCATTCTCATAAGGGAAACATGATGTTTAATCTCATCAAGAGACAAAGTATTAATTTTATCGTCAGAATAATTATTTAAAGCGTCATTAAGACGCTGAAGAAGAGTGGTTTCATCTATGGGTTCATCAAAATAATTGAGAATAAGAACTTCATCAGTAAGATTATAGGCATATGCAAAATGGTTGCGCAAATAAGCTAAAGTTGCGAGAATAAAGAAAAGTAAAAAAAAAAAAAAATTTAAAGAGAAAAAAGATTTATACCAATAACTTGTTTGCAGAACTTCTCCTTGTCAACTAATTTCTGTTGAAGAACTTCAATTTCTACTTCAAGAGATTTATTTTTGTTAAGGAGCTCAGTGTTCCCAGATACTTCCAATTTTTTACATTTTTCGCGGAGAAGGGATATTTCAGCTTCATATTGTTTATTTTTCTCGCGAAGTATCGCAAATTCAGATTGTGAATCAGTAAGCCTTTTCTGCGATGTTGATAACTGCTTTTCTAGTTCTGAAGCAACAGAAAAAGAAGCTCTAGCAGTCTGCGACATAAAAGAGAAAATGAGTGAAGATAAGTAAAAGATCTTTGATACTTATAATAAATGTAAAATTTACTACAATAAAAACAAAGTAAAGGGGCATACCAGTGAAGTTAACGCGTGAAGAAAACTTGAGTCGATAAATCTGGAAACTCCTTTGAGATCTTTATTATTAGTTAAGATCGAAGCATCCCAGATTTTCGAGAGATAATCGCAAGAACAAGCGATGTCATCCTCACCAACACCTTGCATCGGGTTCCTAAAAATATTTGATAATTGATCCATTGGAGTCTCAGGTCGAGAGATACCCATCGCAGATATAATTCTTGTGGAAGAAAAACGTGTTGAAGTACCCACAGTGACATCATGGTTTACCCCATCATTTTCTTCAAATTCTTTATCTTTTTCAGTGATAATAGGAATCTCTCTAAGTGGAAGAAGTGGTTGAGTTTTTCTCTCTTTTCTGGAGGATCATCTGTGGTTTGATCTTTATTACGGCGATGAGAAGTACCAGAGCTTTCATTTGAAGTTAATACTCTTTTGCCTTTATCTTTGGCTTCAACAACCGCGACAAAAGGAATTTCCTTGAAAACAATCACACATAAAGATAAGAAACAGAGGCAACAATATATTGTTAAAAATTATAAAAGAATGTTTCTTACTTCATCTGTGAAGGTTTTCAAAACTTTTAGGAGATTGGGATTCCCAGTATTGGCGTAGCTAGCCTTCATTTTTCCAATCTGATAAAAGATAATTAAATAATTAATAAGAATAATATACTTATCTAAATCTGCGAATAATAATTAACTTCGCGAGATATACCTCAGAATCCTTTTCAGACCAATTAAAAACCCAAGGATGATAAGCCGCAAGATATGCAGGATTCGCAGGGAGGTTAAGAGTACCAGAAATATATGGACCTTCAAGGAGGAGAGGAAATATGCACCATTTATCATCCTTGGAGAAGCGTGGACCATTGTTTCTTGTGGAATGATAGTCTATATCTTGCATAAGAATTTTATCCTTCGCAACTTTTTTATCCCTATTCAAACTAACAACCCAACACGTGCTTTCTTTATTCATTGGAATCACTTGATAATTCGCAAAGAAATTCTCCACGGTATATTTCGCTGGAATAATTGGGATATTTTCAAAATCAGGATGTTTCGCAGTATCAGGATAAAGGGATCCTTTACCAGCTCCACGGGAGGCATATTCAAGAATGAGACGAATACAATCTCCACTTAATTGGCAGATTGCTCGCGAAAATTTAACATGAGAAATAATCTCATAAAAAAGAGGGAGATCTGGGTTATAAAGAGGAATAGGAAGGCCAGCTTCTAATTGACCTAGCGAAACAAGGATCTTCTTGTTAGAAGAAGAAAACCCTGAAGCTAGATCAATGGAGAGATCAGAGTCAGAAGATTGATCAGGAATCTCAGAAAGTGTGAAACCTAAGGATTGAAGTTTCTGCTGGTGTTTTTTAAGAGTGGATTGACCTAATTTTTTAGCAAAATATTTTTTAGTATGGGAACGATGATTTGGATAAAGAAGAATAAAGAAATAAAATTGAAACAGTAATAGATCCGGAATTTGCGGAAGAAGATGAAGAACAGAAGAGTTGCAGAGAAGAAATAAAAAAGAGAGTAAAAAGAAGAGGGGGGAATTAGCGAAGAAGATATTTATAAGAAAAGGAGATTCTCGAGAACATCAATGCATTTAATGAACAAAGGATATGAATGGTCAGAATTCAACGGTTGAAAAAAGACGTGTCAAGAGATAAATGGGAGAAAAAATACGCGTCGAATATCTAGCGATGGATGCAGATATGTGTCAGAATACATGGAATATGAAAAGACAAGGAGTTGCGATTAATCAAGAAGCTTAAATTCTCATGATCTTTATCTTCTTCACAGAAAAGATATGAGAAGAGGCAAGATGTAGGATCAGAATATTGTCACAACAATATTCCTGTCAAATAAACAACAGTACTGCGATACATCGATAGTAAACGACTGTTCTGCGATACATCAATGATATTCTGCGAAACACCCAAAGATGACTCAAACAATGATGTAATAACTGAAAACGACGGAAACATGAAGAAAGTGTGACATGTCTGCGATATATCAATAAAATCTGCGAAATATAAATGCGGTGCTAACTGCGATTTATCGCAAGAACTCATATCCGAAATTGAAGGGAATCTTAGATGTAAATGAGCTGTCATGAGCTGTAATCCACTATGTAAATACCTATATAAAGGAGATGAATAGTTCCAGAGAGAGAGAGGAATTTTTGAGTGCTAGGAAAGTTTTTAGGAGAGAGAAAATCTTTCATCAAGTGTTCTGTGTTCTTGATTTCTGTAATTTCTTCAGAACGAATTAATAAAAAAGTGTCTTTAATCTTCAAATTATGTCATAAATATTGATAAATTCTTGAATAGGGTGTAGTGTGGGAATTCCTGCAACTACAATCAGTTTCTCTCCCATCATGATCAAACTGAAAAAGGGTGCTATTTGACTAGGCGTGAAATGTCTCATTTTCTTTTACATAAGCGTTTGCCTTTGTAAGTGGAAAATCCAGTCACATCTAGTAAAATAAGTAGCGTTATATAGGAGGCTACTGGTAGTGCTCCAATTGAGTGTACCAAAAACACGATTCACATTCTCAAAGTTATTATATCCTCATTTTAAGTGAAGGAGATTATAATTCCCGTGGGAACTGGTACCAGTAAGTTTTGATTTTTTTTTCAAAGTATGCATACATTGGAAATTATGTGAGATCGTGATAATCTAATATGATTGTCGAATATTCATTTATAGTAGCTACTGAAATAATAAATGGTGGTGGTTTTTAACCCCTCTATAGAGGAATATCGACATATGGTGATTGGTTGGCATACAATCCAAGTTAGGTCGGATTAATTTCTCGAATGATGTCCAAACATAACACATTAAACATGCCAAGACTATTGATTACAGGTTGGTGAAGTCATATTGCGTTTTCATGTGAGAAATATTTTCGTTGTAAAACGATTTGAGGGTTTTATTTTTTCTCAAACCCTAGGATTGGTTTAATAATTGTTCTCTATATATGATGTATATGCATGTATGTATGTATGTATGTATGTATGTATGTATGTATGTATGTATGTATGTATGTATGTATGTATGTATGTTTGTATGTTTGTATGTATGTATTTGGCGTGGTAGTCTTTGAACGAATCATATGTATCGAGAGAACATATTCGTATTTGCAATCCTTGTAGGATTCAAATTATATTTTGGCAGCCACCTGACTCGATTATGTCAGGTTGAACAATCCTCTGTGTGTTTTTAGAAATTCGATACAAAAGCAAGAATCCGGATTAATTAGTTGATGCTATAAACTTTATGGGTTTCTTGAGGAGTCCTTAAAAACACCAAAATCCACGCTTTAGCAGCATAATTTTTTTTTCTTCTACTTACATCTTTCTTAAATCTGCAGTTAGAGTTATGCTAGCTTAAACTCGTCTTTGAGATAGACTAGAGTTATTATTTTGATGTTTGTCTTCTGTAAAACTCATATAGTTGGGTTAGCATCCATATAATTGTACTATTTTCCATTCGTTTTAGGTTTTGTCCCATGTGGTTTTCCTGACAAGGTTTTACCGAGGAAACATCTCGTTGACATTTGATTTTCATATAAAATGTTGATATTGTAATGTTTTTCCTTCGTCCAAATTTTTTCCCATTGGGTTTTAGTGAGGAAATTTAATTCAACATGATAGTTATCCAAAGGGGAGTTATATAAATTTTGGTTGTTTAGTGGATGCCCATATTTAATTAAACCAAATCAACTTAACCATCTCCCAAGAATTTGGATTTCCTTCTAACAAATTCGATTTTTGTTCATGAATGATAAGGTATTCATATGTTGGCACTTTGTCAAAGAAACTACATCAACTATTTATACAAATCAACTCCAAGAAATTTGCAATCCAAGACACAAGTACTTAATGTATTGAAAAAAACATGAAGACTCGAGAACACTACTATTAGAAGATTAACACAAAAGAAGACTTCATCATATGGAAAATTTCTCACGAAAGCATTGCTATCTCCGACATTCAAGAAATTCGTTTATTTAATTGGGAAGTGTCGACTGGAAGATTTGCAAGCCAGGATTTAACTGAAGTGCTTATTAGGGGAGCATCATAGTGAAAGGTATTTTACTGGACTATCACGTTGTACTCTTTTTCCTTCGTCAAGGTTTTGTCCTACTGTGTTTTCCTTGTCAAGGTTTTAACGAGGCAACATATGCATGTCCAACTTTTTTCTAAATTTTCTCATAATTGTACTCTTTTCCCTTTAGTCAGGTTTTGTCCCTTCGAATTTTCCTGATAAGGTTTTAATGAGGCAATTATCTTAGATACAATGGTCATCTCGGGGAGTGTTATAAATGGCAGTTTATCATTGTAGTTGCAGGAAATCCCACACTACACCCAACTCAAGAATTTATGACACAATTTGAAGATTAAGAACCTTTTTTATTGATATGATCTTAAAAGAATTACAGTAATCAAGAATACAATTCACTTAATAAGATTTTCTCTCTCCTAAAAACTTTCTTAGCACTCAAAAATTCATCTCTCTTTCTGGAACTATTCATTTCCTTTATATAGGCATTTACATAATGGATTACAGCTCATTTACAGTTAAGATTCCCTTTAATTTCGGATCTGAGTTCTTGCGATAAATCGCAGTTAGCACTGCCTTAATCATTCGCAGGTTTTATTGATTCATCGCAGAAATGTCACACTTTACTCATGTTTCTGTCGTTTTCATCTGATATGTTATTCCTTACGTCATTTTGATATGTGTCGTAGAATATCATTGATGTATCGCAGAACTGTTGTTTATTTCGCAAGAATATTGTTGTGACAATATTCTGATCCTACATCTTGCCTCTTCTCATATCTTTTCTGCGAAGAAGATAAAGATCATGAGAATTTAAGTTTCTTGATTTGCCGCAACTCCTTATATTTTTTTTACCCGACAAAGTTCCCTGTTATACGCTTTACCGTTGGCACGTGTCAATCCTAACTTTTTTACCGATTAACCCAGTTACCCATCCTTCATCTATAAATAGATGTCCCACTCGAGGAAAGATTTTCTTTCACCTTCTCTTTTTTCTTCAACTTCTTTCTTTTTCGTCTGCAATTGTTTCTTTCCTAATATCCTTCCTGCTGCTGCTCTAATGGAGACTCAAAGGTATGTTCTTATCTTGAACCTTATTTTGTTCATGTTTCATCATTTCTATCGCCTGATTTTCTTTGTAATCCCCATATTTTATATTATCCTTTTCGCAACACTACTTCTCAGATTAAGATTACTGTCAAAAACCCTAACCCTAAAGTTCCTCAGAAAAGGCGTGTTGGAAAGGCGAAAAGATCTGAGAATGATAAGGTAGTAAGAAACACTTATTTATTTGAAATAACAATATTGTTGCCTCTGTTTCTTATCTACATTATTATTCGCAGGGTGAAGAAAATATTTCTAAACCTCTTAAGCGTTCTCGTCAAGTTAAAGCTCTTCCAGATGAAGTGGATATTCTTGTTTTTTTGCCTGCAGACCCTGTTCCACCGCAAGATAAATCTTCTCCTTCTCCTCGCATAAATTCCAGTATTAACACCAATACTACTTCTTCATCATTTCCAAGTGAAGTTATTGATGCTAATATTTTCGTCGATATTTTAAAAGTTGCGATGGATGAATCTTTGATGACTGGAACTAAGGTGAATGAATTAGCAGCAAATAAACCTGTGATTAATGAAACTGATGTGAATGAAACTTCGGTAAATGAAACTGCGGTTAATGGAGCTGTGGTGAATGAAGCCATGGTGAATGAAGTTGCGATGAATGATGTTGCGGTGAATGAGACTGTAATTGCGACTAATCAAATTCCTTCTTCCATTCCTACTACCGCAAATGATTCTAATCTTCAAGTTACTGTCGCCAAAACCTCTTCTTTTACTTCTCTTCTTTATTCCCAAGAAATAGCAACATGGGTTGAAGATGCTTTTCAAATATTATCTGAAGTTTTGAACGATGCTACAAAATCTTCTACAGATCCTGCGAGACAGGATATTTATATGATTTTAAGCAAGCATTTCGGATCCTGCGGTTCTTCATCTAAGCTAACTGCTTTAGAAAGTGAAATTGAAATCTTAAAGAAGAATCTTCAAGCAAAAACTTTAGAATGTGAACTTCTCGATCATAAGCTTCGCAATTATGAATTGGATTGCGAAATTCTTCGCAGCAGAAATGATGATCTGAAAGGTATAACTTTCTTGCCTTTGTTTTTGCCTCAGTAATTTTTTGTTTCCTATGTACTCAATTTTTCTTTATTTATTTGTTGACGCATATTTAGCTTCAAAACATAACCAATTAATGAAGATACTTGAATGGGAAACAATCGCTGATGAGGCCCGCATTGGGAAAGAGTCTTGGAAGAATCAATTTGATAGATTGAATATTCTTCACACATATTCAATTAATGAGATAAATAATCTTAAGAATGAGAATAATCAGCTAAACTGTGAACGAGATCGCCTAAGTAATGAAGCCACTCAACTTTTATATTCGCTAAATCAGACTAATTTGAAGGTGGAATCTTTATTAGATGAAAACAAAACCCTATCTCAAGAGAAACGTAGCTTTGTGAATAAAACAACGGTTTATTCGCAGCAATTGAGTAATCTTCAAAAGTTGTGTGACAACCAAAAGCAATCTCTTCGTGTATTGAAAGATGAGCTTAAAAATATAACCGAATCATCTGCCGCTGAACAAGAAAAACTTATAAAAGGTAGATTAGCTCTAAGCGTAAAAGTCAACAGTCTCAAAGATGACTATGCTCTACTGAAGAAATCCCATTCCTCCTTAAAAGAAGAAAATGCTTATCTTCTTTCTAAAGAGAGAAGTATAAAATCCCGTTTGAAAGGTAAAGTTGGTTATACTTTCGATGATACCATGAATCAATGGAAGAGTTGCTTCCTTAACATAATTTAAACTTTATCCTCGCAAAAGGAAGGTAGTCATTTTGACTGCCTCATCTATTAATTATTTCATTGTATTTTCCCATCTTATTTCTTGCGAGAATTCCATCTAATATGCAATTTTTCTTCTGCAGAATCTGAGAAGCACCTTCAAGCTTCAATCTCTGATTTGTCTATGAGGTTGGCCAAACTTCGCAAAAAGAACACTGCGCTTTCTAACTCCCGCAACAGAGCATTAAGAAGATTTGACTATCTTGAGTACTTCAAAGATATAGAGATCAGAAACCGGGAAAATAATTGCCTCCGTAAGCCTCATTTAGGCGCTAAGGTTCTCGTAAACAATGTTTTATTCTCTCATTCTTTACCTCCTATGAAGATCAAACCCTTGGAGATAGATAATAACGAAGTCCCTCATCTCATAGATGAAGATCTAAATTATTCAAGTAATGAAGAAGATTTTTCTGAGGATGAACAAAACCCACCTAAAGAAATAGAAGAAGAAGAGAATCCTCTCAATGATGGAGAAGAGGAAGAAAATCCTCATAAAGAATCAGAAGAACAGAATCCTCCTCACAAAACAATCACTGGTTATGGAAAAACCCAAACTGAAAAAGATGTCGCTGGTGAAGATAATAGTAGTGAACAAGAATGACAAAATTAGGGAAGAACATTCTTTGAAGTTTTATATTCTTGCGAAATATCTTGTTCTTTTCCTTGTCCTGCGAATGATTGTAATTTCTGAACCTTTCCTTTTCCTGCTTCTTTTGCGAAACATTGCAGTTTTTGTAATTCCATCATCTTCTTCTGATAATATATTTTTATTAATCTAAATCTAATCTTCGAAAATTATTGTAACTTGATTATCTTCTTTTTACTATCTTGATTCTTCTCAAGGAAGATAATGAAATATTGTTTTATAATCCCCATATTTTCCCCTCATAATCTTCCTTGTGAAGTACGTAATATATTACCATTGTAAGAAATCCCATATACTTTCCTCTTTTTATCAATCTGCAATATGATGAATGAATTATCGCGAATAATGTTGCGAAAAATATGTTATATGCTTCGCAAATATAATCTCTCTTGTGGTCTTATTTTGCCTTCCTAGTTAAAGGTCTTATTATGCCACTTTTATGCGACAAGATCGCAGGACATTCTTACTTTTACATGTAATAATCCATTGATCTTGTCTTATCATTTATTTTGATCTCTGCGACAATATGATAAGTCTAAGCCATCTTGCGAGATTAATCTCTCTTTGCTTTTTAAGACTCATGACATTGGCGTCTTTTCGATGAAATTGCAGGACGTTTTGGAGATTTATATCCTCTTGTCATTGATTTCATTTATCTCGTCTTTTGTTCTTATCGCAAAAACCCATTAATCTCATCTTAACATTTCTTTTTTGGATTTTTTGCCTATCATGCGGAAATATGACGGGCCTAAATATTCTTGCGAATATAAAGTCCCATGACATTGCCGTCTTTTTTGATACAAAACTCCCTAATGGAGGGTATCGCCCTTATCTCTCCCCCTGGTTGCCCCTTCAAGGAGACGTACTTCTACCATACAAGACTAGCTCCTCCCATCCGGTTCTAGAAACAACCAGTTGTTTTCATAGCCTCTTATCCTTTATGCCTATATGGCTTATAGTTATGAGACTACACCCTAGTGGGGTTTTCTTCGGGCCGAACACATCGTAAGCCAAGACTTTCCGTAGATGGCCAGGGTAGGTTCATCCGTCCTGGGCACCCACATCTCAACCGTGTACCTCGGCGCCTTGATCATACTTTTCATTCCTTAGGAGAAACTCTCGGGCGCCCAACCAGGGTATAACCTTATATAGTTGGGAATCCAAGTTATCTCTCCTGGATGGATTTTCTATAATCCCAAATCTCCATGACTAGGTTCCAGCAGCAGTATAGCCTTTACCATAGTCATGCAAAGAGATACCCCCCTTATGACGTACTTTAAGGACGTTGCCTCTTACGGAATAGAATCCGCGAACTAAGATGTACGCCATAAAGGATCATCCCATTTTTATATGTTTTTAGGCGATTTGCGCCCGTCTTATGCATTTGCATTTAAAATTCTTAATTATCTCGCAAATTATTGCGAAAAATTGCTTTGTATTTTTCCAATTTTGTTCTTGAGAATTATTCTTTTATTCTCTTGCAATTGCTTACGTATAATCCAATCATCTTAGTCTTTCAAACCTTTATTGATAATATTTTCTTAGATATTGTCTATTCCATGGTATGCCAAGTCTTTGACCCATATCTCTTCCTTATGGATCCATTAACTTATATGCTCCAGTTCCAATTATTTCTTTGATAATATATGGCCCGTCCCATTTTTTCGCTAATTTCCCTCCATTTTCTCGCTGATATTCTGGTGTTTGTCACAGAACTAGATCTCCAACTTGGAATTCACGTTTCTTTACTCGCTTATTATATTCACGAGCTAATCTGCGATGGTAGTTCTCCATATGTTGTAATGCTTTTTCTCTCTTATCTTCTACTTCATCAAGTTTGTCTAGAATCATACTAGCACTAAGATTCTTTTCCCAAGCTTTTCTTTTTGTTGTAGGAATAGCAACTTCTGTTGGTAATACTGCCTCAACTCCATATGTTAAAGAAAAAGGTGATACCCCAGTTGCTTCTCTTTGTGTAGTATTATAAGCCCAAACTGCATTATGAACTTGTTGACACCATGTTCTATGATGCCCTTCTAACTTCTTCTTGAGGATATCTGCGATTGTTTTGTTAGTTGCCTCAGCTTGACCATTAGCTTGTGGGTATAAAAGAGTCGATTTTCCGCACTTTATCTTGAATGCATTAAGTAACATCTCTATATTTTGTCCTTCAAATTGCTTTCCATTATCTGACACCAACTGCGCAGGAATTCCGAATCTGCAAATGATGTTTTCAAATATAAATGTAAAAATGTCCTTATCACGAATATGCTGTACTGCTTTAACTTCTACCCATTTTGTGAAGTAATCTGTTGCGACAATTAAATATCTCTTTTGCCCTGTTCCTGGTACAAATGGTCCCACAATATATAAACCCCACTTTCCAAATGGCCAAACATTTTTTGAGGATGTAAATGTTTCACCGGGTGCATGTATTCTTTTTGCAAATAGCTGACATTCCTCGCAACTTCTTGATAAATTCTTTGCATCTTCATGCATATATGGCCAATAATAACCTTGCATTTTAGTTATGTATTCTAAAGATCTTCCGCCGCTGTGATTACCAGCATCCCCACTATGAAACATTTTTAGTATTTGTTTTCCTTCCTCTTGTGTCAAACATCTGAGGGAAGGCCCATTTAAAGATTTTCGATATAATATCCCATCTCTTAACTCATAATTTGTTGCTTTACTTTTTAATTTGTGTGCTTTTAATCTGTTTCTTGGTACCTCTCCCCTTGCTAGATATGCGTGAATTTATGCACGCCAATCTGCGATAATTCGACTTGATTCTTCGCCATTATTTTCTACTATCATTGCCTCAGCTTCCTCTTCCTCTTCTTTATTAATTGAAGGTGCTATGAGTGTTTGTATTTTTATATTTCTCGCAGTTGGGTCTACCATCATACTTGATATAAACGCAAAAGCATCTGCGAGCCTATTATCTCTTCTTGAAATATGCCTCCACTTGAGTTTCGGAATTTTCGCAGATAATTCTTCAACAAGTTTCTTATATTTTTTCAAAGTTATATCATTAGTTGCGTATTCTCCTTCGATTTGGCGAATAATCAATTGCGAATCACTGGTAATTCTTGCATTCTTTACATTCATCTCTATTGCAAATCTTAGAGCATGCACTACAGCCTGATATTCTGTTTTGTTATTTGTAGATTCAAATTCTAATTGGAATGCAAATGCCATTTTTGCACCTTCTGGTGAAATAAAAATGACTCCCACTCCATTTCCTTCTCCGTTGGATGATCCATATACTAATATCTCCCACCTATTTGGTTCTGTTAAAAGATCTCTTGGATCCCCGTACTCTTCTTCTATATCCATCATGTCTTCTACAGCTTCATCATCCTCCAAAATAAATTCTGCAAGAAAATCTGCGACAATTTGAGATTTTGGCGAGGATAAAATTGCATATTGGATCTCAAAATTCCCCACTTGTGTGTTCCATCTTTCAACTCTGCCTGATCTTTTTGAATTTTTCATTACTGATTCAATTGGTACTTTTGTTAGTTCTTTGATTTTATGCGCTTGGAAATATATGCGAAGTTTAGATGCCGCATAAACTAATGCCAGAATTAGTTTTTCAATCTTTGAATAGTTTTTCTCCGCAGAATTGAATGTTTTGCTGATGTAGTAAATTGGTTTTTCAACTCCTGCATCATTTCGCAAAAGTATTGCGCTTAAAGCATGTTGAGTTGTCGCAAGGTACATCAACAATTCTTCTCCTGGTTCAGCCTTCTGTAAAATGGATATATTCATCAAATATTCCTTAATTACTTGAAAGCTTTCTCACATTCATCTGTCCATTTAAATTTTGTTCCCTTTTTTAGTATGTTGAAGAAATGCTTGCATTTATCTGATGACCGCGAAATGAATCTGCCTAATGAGGCTAAAAGTCCATTCAATTTTTGCACATCTTTTATTGTTGCTGGAGTTGGCATATCTCGAATTGCTTGCACCTTTTCAGGATCAACTTGTATTCCTTCCTTTGATACAATATATCCCAAGAATTTCCCAGATGATACTCCGAAAGTACATTTCTCAGGATTTACCTTGATATTAAAAAGCCGCATCTGATCAAAAATTTCCCTTAAATCCTGCACATGATTTTTAGCTTCTTTGCTTTTTACCAACATATCATCCACATATACCTCTAAAGTTTTATGTATCCATTTTGCGAACACCTTTTCCACCATCCTTTGGTAAGTTGCTCCTGCATTTCGTAACCCAAAAGGCATCTTTGTGTAGAAATATAATCCTCTGGGAGCAAAGAATGCAGTATGTTCTTGATCTTCTTCCGCAAGTGGGATTTGATTATAGCCCTTGTATCCATCTAACGAAGATATTCGATCATTTCCTGCGGCAGATTCCACCAGCTGTGGAATATCTGGCAAGGGAAAACTATCTTTGGGACATGCTTTATTTAGATCAGTAAAATCGATGCAAATTCTTATCCCCTTATTTTTATTGGGAACTACTACCATATTGGCGATCCATTCTGGATATTTTGCTTGCCTTATAATTCCTGCGTCAAGCATCTTCTGCAATTCTTATTTTATCTTGGCATGATATGTGGACGCAATCTTTCTTATTCTTTGTTTGAATGGTCTCACATTTTTGTTAATATCCAATCTATGGCACGCAACAGATGGATATATTCCATGCATCTCATCCATATTCCACGCAAAAATGTCTCTGTATTCTCGCAGAAGGTTTACAGTTTGCTCTTCTTCCTCCACATCCATCTTAGTTCCAATTTTCAGCATTTTTGGGTCTTCTTCACTTCCAACATTTACTTCTTTTGTTGCATCTGCTGCAATATAACTGGCTTCATGTTCTCCCATTGGTGTTGGTGTTTTTATTATCTCCGCTGGTTCATCACTTTCTTGCGATACATAGTTAAATATTCATTTTCCTTCTTCTGATCTTATCATGTAAATCTTGAATTCTTCTTCTTTCCTTTCTTCTCTCCTCATTTTTCTGCGCTGTTTTCGCAACTGAATTTGATTTTCACGATTCTTTACTTCATTCTGGAAACACATCGCTGCATAATCTGCATCTCCTCTAATCTCGCCAATTCCGCTAGGCATAGGAAACTTTATGCACTGATGTAGAGTTGATGATACATCCTTGATTGCATGTATCCATGGTCTTCCCAACAACATATTATATGGTGATTTCACGTCTACCACGCACAAAGTTATCTGCGTCTCTATTTGCCCCAGCGGAATTCGCACTACAATTTCACCTTTAGGTTTTTTTAGAGATTTTCCAAATCCATGAATATGATATGTTGGACTAAGCATTTCTTCATCTTTGTATCCCATTTTCTTGAATGTGTGGTAAAACATTATATCCACAGAACTTCCTGCGTCCACCAGAGTCCTATTCACAGCCCACTCTTTTGTAGATCTTATTGATTTCTCTTTTCTTGTTGGTACAACAGACACTGTGATCACCAATGGAGATGTATGACTTAAATTTTCTTTCGGAATTTCTGCTGCCGTGAATGTGATCTTCTGTTTTTCCCAATCTTTTAGCGGTGATGCCTCATCTTCCGACATGATTTTATTTCCTTCAAAATCTCGCTTGTGTATCCTTCCTCTAATATCTTCATGGAACTTATCTATCATCATCTTTGTTATTACATCACACTCCAATTTCTTTTGATTATCTTTGACTTCAAACATCTTTTCTTCCACCAATTTTCTTGATATTCTTCTAACTCTTGAATAATTTCTTTCTTTTACCTAACTTTTTCTATGATTTTCAACTATTCTTCCCTGTTTCTGGGCGCCAAAATGTAGTTGCAGGAAATCCCACACTACACTCAACTCAAGAATTTATGACACAATTTGAAGATTAAGAACCTTTTTTATTGATATGATCTTAAAAGAATTACAGTAATCAAGAATACAATTCACTTAATAAGATTTTCTCTCTCCTAAAAACTTTCTTAGCACTCAAAAATTCATCTCTCTTTCTGGAACTATTCATTTCCTTTATATAAGCATTTACATAATGGATTACAGCTCATGACAGCTCATTTACGTTAAGATTCACTTTAATTTCGGATCTGAGTTCTTGCGATAAATCGCAGTTAGCACCGCCTTAATCATTCGCAGGTTTTATTGATTCGTCGCAGAAATGTCACACTTTACTCATGTTTCTGTCATTTTCATCTGATATGTCATTCCTTACGTCATTTTGAGATGTGTCGCAGAATATCATTGATATATCGCAGAACTGTTGTTTATTTCGCAAGAATATTGTTGTGACAATATTCTGATCCTACAATCATGTAGATGCCCACTTTAGTAGGACCCTATTACTTGGACACCAAGTATGTAAAATCTATACACAGAGTCTTAAAACTTTGTATTTCGTACACATATGAATATAATTGTCCCCTCTTCTTCTCTCTACTTTGTGTCTTCTTCTTTTCTTTCTCTATTTCACAAGAGTCTTATCAAATTAACTAACATATAATCACCCTATTATGTGAACTAAAGGAAGAAAGTGTTAAGGATTCAAATATAAATTATTGAAGTCGGTTAATGTTCAAGTTTTTAGGTTTTTTAGGTTAGATGAACTTTTTTCAACTAGCATCTCAGGTTAGATGACTTTATGATTCTCTAATCTCTACCTATCTCTGGGTATTTTGGCAGACCCAATATACACCCAACTTCAATCCTTTAAAGGAAGGCTCTATCCAATTGGTTCCACCTATTTGGCACCCATATTTTTTCTATTTGCCACCCATCTCAGAATTTCCAAAACATCACCACCCACAAAAAATTAAACTTAATTTGACTAGAACTTTGACCACCGTTATATGTCCTCTTCTTCGCTAATTCCATTTTCATTAAAAAACCGTTAATAAAATATAAAATCCTAGGTTAATTCTAGTTAATACACTTTAGTGTACATGATGAAGAATTTCATAACTTGGATGTTACCGTACCTAGCCTATGAACCCAGTCAGTGAATATGTTAAGTTTTAAAGGAATTCCAAGGATCTAAACACTAGTACTAAAAAAAAATCTAACTGCTGCTGCACCAGACAAAATTAACATTTCCTAGGCTTTTATTGGTTAAACAATTAATAATCTTAAGAAATTAAGATGAGGATGATTGCAGCAGGGTCATGAAACATTTGCAATATGTAAAGTTAACAACGATGTTTCCAGAAAGATAAAAACCTTCTTATATAGAAATCTCTGCTAGACAACTGAATCAAACCACACATAGTAGCATAATCCTATTTTGCAATTTTTCTTAATCAATATTTTTGGCAAAGATTATTAAAGCAAGTTTTAATCAATAAAGTGTATTAAGATGACTTAAATAGAGGGCGGGAGAGATGGAAAACAAGGAGACAGTGGAAGCGATGGGGGAGAATAGTTGTTTCGTAATTTAGGGTTAACTTTTTGTTTTTTGGTTTAGTATTTTCCTGGTTTTATTGTTAATAAAAAGTCAAAGGAGTAGTACTTAGGATATATGAGAAAATAAATGGGTAGTAAATAGGATAAATGGGAGTGGTAATTAAGGTGAGTGGAAGAGAGCCGTTTGCTGGAAAATATGAAATCAAGATTTAGACAATGGACTTACGACAATGGACTTTTAGAAAATATTCTTTTATTGCTATGACAATCTGATTTCCTTTCTTTTCCATTTGTTCATCTTTATTGTCATGATACTATCAACCTTTTTTTGGTTGAATTCTTTGGCTTATACATAGTTTTTCCTTTTGTTATCTTTAAATTTTACTTAATTCATATGATTTTGATACTTTCTTATTTCTAAGTTAACTCTTCAAGAGCTTTAAATATAATTTTCTTATATTTTCTAATGTCTTTTTAGATCTATTGCAGGGCCTCACTCATCCATCATGGCAGGCATCCATTATTGGACTTTGGTGTGGTTTTATCTCCTTCTGACAACTTTATTGTTGCATCCAAAGACAGTTTGATTTCATCTTCGACGGCAGTTTTGCATCCCATCATACTAAGGATGGTTTTTATCAGTATGATCTAGTATCATAGTTTAGATCATGTTTATGATCACAATTATTTTAGTGATTTCCAATTCTACGGTTTGAATAGTCCGATCCAGAGTTTCTAGTTTAAGAATTTGAAATTTGAAATTTCAGACTTTCCCCTATTACTCAGCGTGAACGAAGGACATGCAGATTCTTATTGAATACTTATCCTTTGACTTCTATCTCTCTCAATGCTAAATATACTCTTCTAGCTCAGTAAAATACATCATTTCCTAAATTGTCTCATATTAGTTATACCAAAATAACTAATTTTGGTTATATTGTATATTGATTTCACTCATACAATGCGAAGGAATCAAAAGGTTTTACATATGTTTTTTACTGAAGACAATTTTGAAGTTTGGAACCTTAGAGTTATAGATTCTTCTTCGAACTCACAGGTTTCTATTATCACCTCTCAAATGCAAGCAACTAAATTTCGTGATTTGAACACTAGACAATTGAGAAGATCAGTTGGTTCTAATAGGGATATTTCGGCAACAACTGAGGATTTGAGTAATACTCTTATTGGTAAGCTGTATTCAAAAGATACCTTTGAGAAAAATGCAATTAGAAAAGAAGTAAGTAGACTATGGAAGTAATATAAGATTAAAAATATGCGTGCTCTGTATAAGAATGTCTTTCTCTTCAAGTTTACATCAAATAAAGTAGTTGAAGCTATTCTCAAAACAGGTCCATGGAACATTAAAAAGTGCCATCTCAATCTTAAAAATTATGATCCCTCAATTTCCGTAAAGGATCGAGAATTATCTCATCAAGAGTGGAATGTCCAGTTCAAAAATATTATTCGGTGAAGGTTATTGATGAAGCTCTAGTTGAATTAGGTCTAAAGATCTAGACTGAACCAGAAAATTGTCGTCCTATTTTTTTCTCAATGATTAATGCAAGAGTCAAGATTCACCTTAAGAAACCTATGCATAGAGGTGGATGGTGGAATACAGATCTGTTGGTGTTATATAGGTTAGATATCATTAGGAGAGGCAGCCACATCTTCTTTGTAAAGACTGTTTCATAATAGATCATAATGAGGAGGAATGTCCGAATACTGCTTTGGATTTAAAAATCAGAAGATATACAAATGAAGAATATATTGATTATTGTCATAATCTTGCAAAATCTTATGGTGTTGAAATAACTGAAGACCTAGATCAGTTGCTGCAGAGGGTTTGTGAATCTAGTCAAAGGCAACTAGAAGAAAAGGAAAGAGTTGATAAACAAGAAGAAGAAAAGAGAGCAAAAATATAAAGAAGTGATGATCAGGAGGAGGATGTTAGTGCTATAGTTTATCTCAGTCCTGTTTTACACACTAATGATATTCACAAAAACATTATTGGTCATAATACTGGATCTACTGATAGATTAGAACATTTTGATGGAATGGAGCATGACTTGGCTGAAGAAGGAGAACTACCTGCAAAAGAGTACTCATATGAAATGACTGAGGCTACTGCAATTCTGGTAACTAAAATTTATCCTTTTCTTTACATTCTAAATCTCCTTATAAATATTCTTGTTTTCATAATATTTCTGCAAATATGAAAGTTTTAGCATGGAATGTTTAACGTTTAGCAGAAAAATTCACTAGAGATCAACTTTTGGTTCTTGTAAAGAAATAATCTCCTTGTTTTGGGGTAAAACTATTTCTGCTATTTGGGTAAATTTGGGTGTCTTGATGAGAAGCGAATTCAAACCCTAAACAAATATATTGCACATTAGTACTTTTAGGTTTGAGAGATCAATTTGTAAGACTCTTGCCTAAACCAAGAAATGGCCGTTCCGGATTCAATTCGGTCACAAAGTGAAGGACAAGGGTTGATCTTAGGGATGGAAGAGAAGATGGTGTTGAGATCAGGATGTTGAATTATGAAGGTGTGGCTGTCTTATGACTTGTATCAGAATGAAGAAATGGCTTACAGAATGTAAGCTATTATTTCTTGGTGTCTTCTGAATACTTGTGTTGGTAACCCTTATTTTTTGAAATAGGTTGAAAATCTATTTATACAAGTCATATTGAGCGTACCCTGATCGTGTAGGAATTGGAGACAGTTAAGTGTTGGAGTAGTGGGGTTGTACGAAAGTGGTTTCCTTCACGTTTCCATTACGAGGGAAGACTGGTCATCCTTACACCCACTACTCTCTTACTTCTATTAACCGTCTGCCATTTCCTAACACTTTCTCATAATGGGCGTGTTACACGTCGCACGCTGTAAACCACCAGACCAATACCCCAGTGAGCATCCCCCAATTTGTGGTATGTTTGATGTCTCGAGTAAGTGGGTCAAGTCGTGAGACTTGCCGCTTAAAGAAGCACATAGTGCTTTTTAGGTCAAATAATAAAATTATGTATGGAATCAATATTTATAAAATATCGTTTATAATCGATGCATATAAAGCATCGCAAGAAGCTCAAAATAATCGATGTTCAGGAAGCATCGTTGTTTTAGAGCTCGTCCAAATCAGTCACGGAGCTTAATGTATTAAAAGGTGCATGACCGGCCATTTTCAGGAAGCTGGTAGGGGCTATGCGCGCATGCCATAGGTTGGACGGTTGGTCCCTATAGGAGAGTGGTGGCTGGGAGCCATTCTATTATCCTATCGGTCGGCCCAGGTTAGACCTGGACCGGTTAAATCAGTTATCCAAGCTGAGTGGCTGAGATGATTTACGGCAGTTAAAGGATGTCGTTGAATTATTAAAATTATATGTAATCAGCGTGACTTGCCACCTTTTGGCAATAGTTTTGGAGCCATATGGACAAGCCACGGCTTGGTCGATCGCTCTTTATGGAAGAGGGGTGGACGATGATCACGGCGTCACCCTGTTTGCCACCTAAAATTAGATCTAAGCCACCCGATAAGGCTAGCGAAGTTGGACGGCTGAGATGATTTGCGGCAGTTGCGTATTGCCGTTGATTCAATTTAGAGTTTAAAACCGTGTGGACAACCTTCTTTGAGATAATCGATTTGAAGTGTTAAATACTGTTTGAGCAGGTCGATTGACCAGATGCAAAGGAGGGTTGCCTGCGAGCATGCTGGCCTCTTATTCGCCGCCAAAAATTAGATCTAAACTAGTCAATTTAGCTAGCGAAGATAGACTTCCGTGATCGTGTAGTTGCAGGAATTCCCACACTATACCCAACTCAAGAATTTATGACACAATTTGAAGATTAAGAACCTTTTTATTGATATGATCTTAAAAGAATTACAGTAATCAAGAATACAATTCACTTAATAAGATTTTCACTCTCCTAAAAACTTTCTTAGCACTCAAAAATTCATCTCTCTCTCTGGAACTATTCATTTCCTTTATATAGGCATTTACATAGTGGATTACAGCTCATGACAGCTCATTTACAGCTAAGATTCCCTTTAGTTTCGGATCTAAGTTCTTGCGATACATCGCAGTTTGCACCGCCTTAATCTTTCGCAGGTTTTATTGATTCATCGCGGAAATGTCACGCCTTTCTCATGTTTCTGTCGTTTTCATCCGATATGTCATTCCTTACGTCATTTTGAGATGTATTGCAGAATATCATTGATGTATCGTAAACATGTCTCGCAGAACTATTGTTTATTTCGCAAGAATATTATTGTGACAATATTTTGATCCTACATCTTGCTTCTTCTCATATCTTTTCTGTGAAGAAGATAAAGATCATGAGAATTTAAATCTCTTGATTTGCTGCAACTCCTTATCTTTTCACACTACCTTCAGTCTGACACGTCTCTGCATCCATCGCTAGATATTCTATGCGTGTTTCTTCTCTCATTTATTCCTTGACACATCTTTTTTCAACCGTTGAATTCTGACCATTCACATCTTTTCTTCATTGAATGCACTGATGTTCTCGAGAATCTTCTTCTCTTATAAATATCTTCTTCGCTAATCTCTCCTCTTCTTTTTACTTTCTCTTTTTACTTTTTCTCTGCAACTCTTCTGTTCTTCATCTTCTTCCGCAAATTCCGGATCTACTACTGTTTCAATGTTGTTTCTTTATTCTTCTTCATCTTAATCATCATTCCCATACTAAAAAATGGCCCCTGCTAAAAAATTAGGTCAACCTACTTTCCAAAAACACCAACAAAAGTTCCAAACCTTAGGTTTCACACTTTCTGAGATCCCTGGTCAATCTTCAGACACTGATCTCTCCATTGATCTAGTTCCATAATTTCCTTCTTCCAATGGGAAAATCCTTATTTCGCTAGGTCAACTAGAAGCTGTCCTTCATATCCCTCTTTATAACCCAGATCTCCCTCTTTTTTTTGAAATTATTTCTGACGTTAAATTTTCACGAGCAATCTATCAATTAAGTGGATATTGTATTCGTCTCATTCTCGAATATGCCTTTCGTGGAACTGGTAAAGGATCTAGCTATCCTGAATCTGCGAAACATCCTAATTTTAAAGATATCCCAATTATTCCAGCGAAATATACCGTGGAGAATTTCTTTGCGAATTATCAAGTGATTCCCATGAAGAAAGATAGCACGTGTTGGGCTGTTCGTTTGAATAGGAATAAAAATGTTGCGAAGGATAAACTTCTTATGCAAGATATAGATTATCATTCAAGTAAAAACCAAGGTCCACGCTTCTCAAAAGATGATAAGTGGTATATATTTCCTCTCCTCCTTGAAGGTCCATATATTTTTGGCGCTCTCGATCTTCCTGCGAATCCTGCGAATCTTGCGGCGTATTGTCCTTGGGTTTTTAACTGGCCTGAAAGGAATTCTGAGGTATATCTCGCAAAATTTATCATTATTCGCAAATTTGGATAAATGTATCATTCTTATTGATTATATTGAGATATCTTTTATCAGATTGAAAGAATGAAGCTTAACTATGCCAATACTGGGAGTCCCAATCTCCTTCAAATTTTGAAAACCTTCACAGATGAAGTAAGAAAAAATCTTCTATAACCTTTAACAATATATTGTTTCCCCTGTTTCTTATCTTTATATGTGATTGTTTTCAAGGAAATACCATTTGTCGCGGTGGTTGAAGCCAAAGATAAAGGCAAAATAGTAGAAACTCCAAATGAAAGTTCTGGTGCTTCTCCTCGCCGCAATAAAAATCAAACTGCTGACGGTCCCCCAAAGAAGATAAGAAAAACTCAACCACTTCCTTCTGATAATTCTCAACTCAGAGAGACTTCTATTATCGCTGAAAAAGATAATGAAATTGAAAAAGATAGTGGAATTAATAATGATGCCTCTGTGGGCACTTCAATACATATTTCTTCCGCAAGAATTAGGTCTGCGATGGGTCTTTCTCAACCTGAGACTCCAATGGATCAATTGTCAAACATTTTTAGAAACCCCTTACAAGGTGTTGGAGTGGATGATATTACTCGTACTTGCGACTATCTCTCAAAGATCTGCGATGCTTCAATCTTGACTAATAATAAAGATCTTAAAGGAGTCTCAAGATTTATTAACCCAGGTTTTCTTCATGCGTTAGCTTCGTTGGTATGCCCCTTTCCTTCATTTTTCTTGTAGTAAACTTCACATTTGTCATGAGTATCAAAGATCTTTTACTTATCTTACTCATTTTCTCTTTTCTGTCACAGACTGCTAGAGCTTCTTTTTCTGTTGCTTCAGAATTAGAAAGTAGATTATCATCATCACAGAAAAGGCTTACTGATTCACAATCTGAATCTGCAAAACTTTTCGAGAAAAATAAGCAATACGAAGCTGAAATCTCCATTCTTCACGAAAAATGTAAACAGTTGGAAGTAGCTGGAAATATTGAGCTTCTTAATAAAAACAAATCGCTTGAAGTAGAAATTCAAGTTCTTCAACAGAAATTAGTTGATAAGGAGAAATTATGCAAACAAGTTATTGGTATAAATCTCCCCCCCCCCTTTTTTTTTTAGCTTATTTGCTAAACCATTTTGCAGATGCCTATAATCTTACTGATGAATCCATCATTCTTAATTCTTTTGATGAACCCATAGATGAAACCACTCTTCTTCAGCGTCTTAATGACGCTTTAAATAACTATTCAGATGGAAAAATTAATACTTTGTCCATTGATGAGCTTAAATATCATATCTCCCTTATGATAATGGATTACAGATCTGTCTTAAGTATATCCAATAGTTTAAAGACTTGCAAAGATGAATTTAGAGAAAAAATCAAAGCCTTAAAAGCCACGAAGAATGAACTTGAGAAGGATAAAGAATGCATTACTCTTCAAGGCGCTGAAGCTCTATCAAAATTTCGTAATACCCTTATTGATACTGAACTTGAGAGAGATAGACTTAAGAATGAAAATATTAAACTTCTGAAAAGAGAAAAACAAATCCGTTCCCATTTTCTTATTCAAAGTTATGATGAATTCGCATGGGTTGCGACAATTCTCGATAACGCTAGGAAAAACTTAGCGATAGATGTCAGTCTTCATACCGAGCAAGCAACATTGATACAAGAAATAATCCATGAAAGAGAAGGTTATTTATTGCTCCTCTAATATCTTTGTATTTCTTGTAGATTTCCAACCAATTTCTAATTTGTTGTTGTATCATCGCAAAATCTGAAGGAAAATATTCCAAAAGGGTAGCAGAACTTGAAGAATAAAAAAGTGGTCTTTTGAAAAATCTTGCTTCCCGTAATGAAAAAATCTCAAGACTCCGAGAGAAAATAAAGATATCCAACTCAAGATTGCGTAATAATCTTCTCACCATTCGCAATAATGCTATTTAGAAAGTTTGCAAAGATAATTATCTTCCTCTTAGTCTATATCTTTGTCTTATGGATAATATCCCAGCCAGTTCTCAAGTACCAGTTATTTCTGACAGTGAGGCTGATGCTGATGAAAGTGAGAGTGAAGATGAGGAACGAACTAATGATGAAGATGGTGAAGATGAAGATGAAAATAATGATGGAGATAAATTCCAATAGTTTTATTTTTTCTTTTTGATCTTCTCCTGTATTTCTCCCTTTCTTTCTTGCGATAATTATCTGCGGCAAATTGTAATATTCTGCGAATTATCTGCAACTCCTGATGTCTTTCAATATATAAATTTTTTTTTGCTTCTATCTGTTTGTTATTTATATGAATTTATCATATAATGATGAATAACAATATTTACCATTCTATGCATCATTCCCATACTTGCCCCTTGTTATTAATCCGCAATATGATAAATGAAGTATCGCAAATAATAGTGCGAAAAATCCGTTATATGCTTCGCAGATATAACCTCTCTTGTGGTCTTATTTCGCCTTCCTAGTTAAAGGTCTTATTATGCCACTTTTATGCGACAAGATCGCAGGACATTCTTACTTTTACATGTAATAATCCATTGATCTTGTCTTATCATTTATTTTGATCTCTGCGACAATATGATAAGTCTAAGCCATCTTGTGAGATTAAACTCTCTTTGCTTTTTAAGACTTATGACATTGGCGTCTTTGCGATTTATATCCTCTTATCATTGATTTCATTTATCTCGTCTTTTGTTTTTATCGCAAAAACCCATTGATCTCATCTTAACATTTCTCTTTAGGCTTTTTGGCATGTCATGCGGCAATATGACGGGCCTAAATATTCTTGCGAATATAAAGTCCCATGACATTGCTGTCTATGTCACGCGACAATATGACGGGCCTAAATAATCTTGCGAATATAAAGTTCCATGACATTGCCGTCTTTTTTGATACGCAGCTCCCTAATGGAGGGTATCGACCTTATCTCTCCCCTTGGTTTCCCCTTCAAGGAGACGTACTTCTGCCATACAAGACTAGCTCCTCCCATCCGGTTCTAGAAACAACCAGTTGTTTTCGTAGCCTCTTATCCTTTATGCCTATATGGCTTATAGTTACGAGACTACACCCTAGAGGGGTTTTCTTCGGGCCGAACACATCGTAAGTCAAGACTTTCCATGGATGGCCAGGGTAGGTTCATCCGTCCCGGACACCCACAGCTCAACCGTGTACCTCGGCGCCTTGATCATACTTTGCATTCCTTAGGAGAAACTCCCGGGCGCCCAAACAGGGTATAACCTTATATAGTTGGGAATCCAAGTTATTTCTCCCGGATGGATTTTATATAATCCCAAATCTCCATGACTAGGTTCCAGCAGCAGTATAGCCTTTCCCATAGTCATGCAAAGAGATACCCCCTTTATGACGCACTTTAAGGACATTGCCTCTTACAAAATAGAATCCGCGAACTAAGGTGTACGCCATAAAAGTTCGTCCCATTCTTATATGTTTTTAAGCGATTTGCGCCCGTCTTATGCATTTGCATTAAAAATTCTTATATGATTTGAAATCATCATCTTTTTCTTTCAATAGAAAAATTCTTATTTTTGAGCAAAGTTTTTCTTTTAATATTCGGTTTGCATATTTCTTGTTATTTTGGTTCTTCAACTGTTCGCAACATGACATTGATGCACTTCTTTTCTTCTGTGACGAATGATTATTCGCAATATTTTTCTATTTGTTTACTTTCTTGCGAGAAATGAAGATTTCATTTTTTTTAGCACCTTGCACTTGTTTATATACATGCGAAGAATGAAGAGTGGAGATTTCAGCTTTTTCCCATCTTTTGCGCGATTAATCACCATTGATTCTTTTGGCACAAACTATTCTTGTAATATATCCTTTCCCCGCAACTCTATATTGTCCACCATTAATTTCTCTGCTCTCTGAGTTTGCTTCCTGTTATGTTGCCAATTACGATTTCTGGCGTTTCTTTCTTTGCAAGTATTAATGTCAACTTCATAACACTTTTTCCCTTCAAACCAATCACCTTTAATTATCCTAATACCATGAGGATGCGGAAACTTTATTCATTGATGATATGTGGATGCTATGCCCAAGATTCCATGGAGCCATGGTCTTCCAATTAAGGCATTATAAGGAGATTCTATATCCACTACACATAACTTAATTTTTGAAGATATCTTGTTCAATGGGATTTCCATAGTGATTTCTCCTTTTGGCTTATTCACAGTGCCATTAAAACCATAGATCTTGTAAGTTAAGGGGATTAATTCATCATCTCTTCCACCCATTGTACGGTAGGTATGATAAAATAAGATGTCTACCGAGCTTCCAGTATCAATTAAAACCTTATCTATTTCCCAAGAATCACTTGCTGCATCACCATCATCTTCTTCTCCCTCTCTGTACTTTGGATTTATCTCTAACTTTACCACCAACGGGTTGTCATGCATCTTCCCTGGCTCTGATATTTCTTATGCAGTAAAAGAAATAACTTGTTTCTGCCATTCTTCTAACGGAGAAATTTTCGCAATATTCATCACCTCTCTTCCCTCAATATCCCTCGCAAATACTCTACTTAGCACATTATCATGGAAATCTTCTATTGTTTTCTGCGAATGTACAATTGAATTGCAAAATAGATTTTTTTGCTGTAGCTCCTACTTCACTGACAAATGTTTCTGCGTCTTTCGCAACATTGACTCTATGAATTTCTGGTGCTTGCGGAAATTGCTGGGGTTATGGATATCTCGCTAGAAAATGATTTAACTTCCCTTGTTCGATCATTCGCAGAATAATTCTTTTTACATTTCTACAATTATTCACAGAATGGCCATGAAAATGATGATAAGGACAGAACTCTTGATTTTGGTTGTTAGGATGTGGTTGTTTCCCCATGTTCCAGGGTGAGGGTATATTCTCCATAAAAATAATCGCTTCCCAAATCTTGTCTATACTGGTATTTAGAGGTGGCAATTTGAAATCTTCCCATATAATCTTTTGACATCTTTGCTCTCTTGAATAATTCTGCCTCTGTCCACCATAAGTCTCCTGCAGTTGATCAAACCTTGGTACCTTATTATTGTTATTGCCATTATAGAAATTTCTCTCCTTTTCCAATTCCTCCTGATCTCTACTTCCCATTGCTACTATCTTACGTTGATTATCAATCTCCATTTTCTCTCGCTGATTTTGGGAGGTACTTGCTACTGTATTAATCATCCTTGGTAATAAACTTCCATTTGCTGCGGCTGAACTTGTGCCTGCGAGAATTGGATATGACTCCATCTCATTTTGTTTTTCCTCCAAAGCGATATACTCTTCTTGCAATTCTCGCAGTTCTGTCATAGTGATTGTGTTTTTAACTCTGAATACCTGGATGTATAATATATTAGTCGCAAACATAGCATTTATGAAAGATAAAATGAGATATCTTTCATGTACTCTTCCAGCCATTTCACTACACATTGTCCTCCATCTTATCGTTAAGTGCTTTAAACTCTCGCCAACTCTCTGCTTCAATCCAAACACATCTTCAATTCCAGGTCATGTAGAGTTATTACTTATGTATGCTCCTAAGAAGGTAGTTTGCAAGTGCATGAACGAAGTTATTGTATTCTTGGGGAGACTTTCAAACCACTTCAATGCTTCGCCAGTTAAACTTGACGCAAAGTATTTGAACAAAACGACATCATGGTTCTCCCATTGTAGCATGCATTGAATATAGGCTTTGATATGTTGGACGGCACATGTAGTCCCATCAAAAATACTAATCAACACCGGTAAATTGCATTTTGGAGGTATCCCTCCTAATTGTACCTCTTGAGTAAATGGAGTTTTCGTAGCTTCTTCGATTGCCTCATCAAGTTGTCTTCTTCCTCCTTCTCTTCTGTTACTTATCATTCCTCTCATTTCTGCTAATTCTCGCAAGATTTGTTCATTCTTATCAGAATTTTGATCCATTGTCCTATTCAACGCATCCTCTCTTCGTCTGTGTTCATGCCTTTCTTGTCTTACGATATTTCGCGCTTCTTCTCCAACATCTTGATTTTGCCTTCTTCTACGATTTTCTTCTTCTTGAACTTGCAAGTTAATTTGTCTTTCATCCTCTTCTCTGCGAATTTCCTCATCCCTTACTGTTTCTCTTCATTGCCTTTCTATGTATCTGCGAATTCTCTCATATTCCTCATTGAGATTACCATTATTACGATTTTGTGCACGTCTTGTTTCTCGATTATCATGATTATTCTGACGCAATGCTGCTTGAATTTCTTATTCTTCTATTTCCGCTCGCAATCTCTCTCCCTCTCCCGCTAAATGTACATGCTCAATATAATGCCTCTCAATATAATCTTCAATTATTCTGCAATTTCTTCGAATTTATTCATCACGTAACATTCTCCTTCTCTCTTCTTGATTTTCTCCCTCATTTTGATTATGTCTAATATCCAAAGTTTCACCGCGTGGAATATAACGATCATTTATCAAATTCTCGCCAATATTTTGTATAGGGTGATTTTTTCTTGTTTCTTCTCTATATGATCTTGAACTTGATCTCATGCTGCTTCTTGATCTTCTGTTTTGCAACCTCAAATTTTCCATTCTTAGTTCATGATTTTTCCTTGTAAGATTTGCACGTTCTTCTGCCTCTAATCTTCTTTCCTCCTGTATCCTTTGTCTTAAGTCATCTACAACTTCATGCCCTTCATGAATTACTCCTCCATCCACTTCTTGATTTCTTTCCTCTTCTTGATTTTCTGCCTCTTATATCGAATCCGACCTCCAAGTATGCACACTTACTCTATCATAATCCATATCTCTATCTTGTGCTTGTATTTGTTGATTCGGTGGTTGAATTGAATTTTCTGCTCCATTTCTCATTCTACTTCTTCTTGATCTGATCCTTAAAGATCCTTCCAATTCACCTGTTCCTTCTCCTGCAATTCTTTTACTTCTTCTCACTGTTGTTGGTGGTTCTGATGTATTTATTCTTCTCCTAGCCAGTTCTTCAAATTCTAACAATTTCTTCAAATCTTCAAGTTGCAATTTGAAATTTCTCAAATTGATTCTCCCTGTTTCTGGGCGCCAAAATGTAGTTGCAGGAATTCCCACACTACACCCAACTCAAGAATTTATGACACAATTTGAAGATTAAGAACCTTTTTATTGATATGATCTTAAAAGAATTACAGTAATCAAGAATACAATTCACTTAATAAGATTTTCTCTCTCCTAAAAACTTTCTTAGCACTCAAAAATTCATCTCTCTCTCTGGAACTATTCATTTCCTTTATATAGGCATTTACATAGTGGATTACAGCTCATGAAAGCTCATTTACAGTTAAGATTCCCTTTAGTTTCGGATCTAAGTTCTTGCGATATATCGCAGTTTGCACCGCCTTAATCTTTCGCAGGTTTTATTGATTCATCGCGGAAATGTCACGCCTTTCTCATGTTTCTGTCGTTTTCATCCGATATGTCATTCCTTACGTCATTTTGATATGTATTGCATAATATCATTGATGTATCGTAAACATGTCTCGCAGAACTGTTGTTTATTTCAAAAAGAATATTATTGTGACAATATTCTGATCCTACAGATCGCTTTGCGACTATAACACCCTGACACGAATTTTCAAAATCGCGTGATCACCCTATCTTGAGAAATCAGTTTATTGTGCTCCTAGCATGTCGTGGGCAAGTCGATTGGACAGGGGTGAAGGTAAGTCGTCGGTGAGCATACCGGCACCTCATTGATCATTCGATACAAGATCTGAGCCATCCAACTAGAGTGGCTAAGTTGGGTGGATTTGATGAGTTTGAGACTATCGTGGCCAGTCTCATCTCATTGAATTTCTTTTCAACATCGCGACCATCCTAACTCAGGCCAACGATTAAGGATGTTGCTGGAAGGCTAAGATGATTCTGATTGGATGGGATGATAGTAGGTCCACCGGTGGACACCATGGAGTTTTCTTGGTCTTGATGGGAGGAGGCCAATCTTGTTGAGTTGGCCGGCCAAATCGTGTGGCCGTGATTATTTTAAGACTAGCATGGGAAGTCTAGGCTTATTTATTTTTAAGGAATTTAAGCACGTCGACTATGTTGACTTTTAACTAAAAGTGCATTGACACGAAAACCTCTTTATCACCGAGTGGTGTAGCCTGCGTGTTCCTGAGTGTTTTCATGCATATCTTAATACTGACACTTTGGGAAATTCATGCTACTCCGCTGCGAGTGAACATTAATCGTCATGTCATGCCAATATTGAGAGTTCATCTAGGGAACATAGCATGGGAAAATACTAGGCCTGCCATACATTAGCAAATAATGCCGGTGGAAGATAAATTCATAGAATATTTGGGATTGTTGCTACATGCACCATTATGAGTAAATTTTATATATACAAATATATTGAATTGCTCAATATATATGTGAGCGGAGAGGGATAGGCACTCATTACTTTTTAAATGGCTTTTGTTTCCTTTGCAGGTTGGCAGCGCATTAAATACAAGGTTTTACAATTTTAGCCCTGAACTGAAAACCACCATCAACATTAAGTCCCCTTCTTAGCACGTAACAGCGACATTGTCATGGGGGTAAGCACTAGATGGTTGTAGTAGCAGGATTTCCCACACTACACCCCTATTAAGATCCTATAGAAATCTGAGTGAAACTAGCTGAAGATTGAAGAATTAAACGACACTTTTATTATTTAAATCTCATAAATGTTTACAGAAAATATTCAAACTCAGAATTACAACTTTCCTTACTGGAGTTTCTCTCTCCTCAAGATTTTCTCAACTCTAAAAAATACATTATCATCATCTGGACTTACTTGAACCCTTTATATAGGAAATTACATAGTGGGTGACAGCTAAGTTTTCCCCTTCTTTCGGATATATTCTGCGATATCATCGTGGTATTTGCAATACTAATCTTCGCCAACTTTTGTAATCTTCGTGAAACAACACTCTCATAACATGTCTCTTCAATCGTCAGTTATTATGAAGCTCACTTGTGACGCTCGTCAAATGTTGCTGAAGAATCCTTACGACACTCTCGTGAACAATGTCATTTATATTTATAGGAATATTTGGCCTTCTCGTGAAAGCGTTGTTCTTATTACGAGAATATCGTTGTGGCGATATTCTGGTACTACATCTTGCCTCTTCTCATGTCTTTTCTGCGAAGAAGAGAAGATCGTGAGAATAAATTGCCGTAATCTCCTATTTTTTCACCTCCATCTTTATTCTGACACGTCTCTAAACTTTTCACCAGCTGTCTTCATATAATTTTATCACCCATATATTTTTCGACACGTCGTCTTAAACCGCTGTTATTTGACCATTCACGTCCCTTCATTGTATTAACTACATTTATTTTCTCGAGAAACTTCTTCTGCGATAAATACCTTCTTTCATTCTTCTCTTTTTCCTTCTTCTCATTCTGTTTCCTTCTTCTTCTCTGCAAATTTCATTGCTTTCCCGCAAATCGCGCATCTACTATCTTTCGCCATTTTTTCAATCTCCTTTCATTCCCATTCTCTCAAAATGGTTGCTGCTGGTGCTAAAAATCTTATTGCTTTCAATTTGATGCAAGAAAAACTTAAAAATCAAGGATTTGATTTATCTTTAATCCCAGATCAAAGTCCCAAATCTGTTCTTTCTCTTGAATTATTTTCTAACTTCCAGTGCTCTCGTGAAAAAATTATAGTTTCGTTAGGTCAATTTAAAGTTGGTCTTCCACTTCCTCTCAACAACCCTGAACTTCCACTCTTTTACCAAATAATTTCTGATAAGAGATTTTCACGAGCGGTGTATCAACTTGGCGGGGATTGTATTAGATTATTACTGGAATATGCCTCTCGCGGTGCTGACAAAGGATCCCAATATTCCGAAGAACATAAAAGTTTTAAATATAAACATATTCCGATTATCCCTGCAAAGTATACTGTAGATAACTTCTTTCGAAATTACCAGTTACTCCCCATGGTAAGGGATAGTACCTGTTGGGGTGTCCGTTTGCATAAAAAGAAGGTCGCTGGCGAGAATGTTCTTATGCAAGACATTGATTTTCATACCAATATAAATGATGGCCCTCATTATTCTAATGACGATAAGTGGTTTATTTTTCCCTTATGCCTTAAAGGTCCTTATATATCCGGTTCTCTCCAACTTCCTGCGAATCTTTCTCACTATGAACCATGGACTTTCAACTGGCCTGATAGGTCTTCCGATGTATGTTCTCTCATCTTCTTATGCTATTATTATTTATTCCTTCTCACTCTCGCTAACTTTTCCGTTATCTTTCAGGTTGCCAAAATGAAACTTAATTACCAGAAATATAGGAAACCCAACACTCTTCTAGCTCTTAGATCTTTCACAGATGAAGTAAGAAATATTCCTTTATTAATTAACAATATATTGTTGCCCCTATTTCTTATCTTTATCTGTGTTTGTAGGTAATTGAAGAATTACCACCTTTAGAGCCAAAACCTAAGGAGAAATCTTCAACTAATCGTAAAGGGAAATCTACTGCTTCTAGTGAAGGAAAACGTTCTGCCCATCGTGATAAAGAAACCAGCGAGCCTCCTTTGAAGAAGAATAAAACTCAGCATTCTTCTTCTCAACATACCCAATTGGATAAATCTAATGATGAATTTATCGAAGAATTTGACGATATTAGAGAAGTTCCCTCTGTGAAAAATTCTTCTCCTTCTGATTCTTCCATGGCCCAAATGTCCATGCTTTTTGGCGATTCTTCTCGTGGAACTGCGAATGAGTATGGTGATGAGACTCTTAATGGGCTTGCTCAAGCGCTCGTTAAAGTGTGCGATGCTCCAATCTTATCTGATAATAATTCTCTTCGTGGAATTTCTGGAACTCTGACTCCAAGCTTCTTAAATGCACTTGGTATTCTGGTACGTTTTCTTAATTGTTTCTTAATTCGACAGATTTCTCTCGTCAAAATTTTTTGTACTTATAAAACTCTGTTGCAGGTTGGGAGAGCTTCTTTTGCTGCTGCTGCTGATTTAGATAATAAATGTGCTTCATTTAAGAAAAAGGTTGTTAATCTTCGCCAAGATAAAGAGAAACTAGAGGTTGAAATTGTTGAGCTTCGCGAGAAAAATAAACTGTTGGAAACTGAAGCTTCAGTTGATAAACAGAAGATTTTGGATCTTAACAATGCCAACAAACAACTTTATGGTATGATTTACTTTTTCTTTCTTTTAGATTCTTTATTTTTCTTTTATATAGCTTATCCAAGCAATCATTTTTGCAGATGTTTATGGTCTAACTGACGAAGCTACATTCCTTCAAACCTTTACAAACCTGTAGATGATAATACTCTTCTTGCTCGCCTTAATAACTCCTTAAGTAATTTTGCTGACGAACAAATTAGATCCCTCTCTACAGAGGAACTTAAATTTAAGTTTAACCTCCTGACCATTGAACACAGACACAATTTAGGATTATCTAATAAATTTAAGCGTCTTTATCATGAATCAAAAGAAGTGATCAATGGATTAAGAAGTAGAAATAGTGATCTTGTTGATGAGAAAGATCAAGCAATTAGAAATGGCAGCGAGACTCTAGCATATTTCCATAAAATTCTTCTCGAAGTTCAAAGGGAAAGAGATATGCTTATCTGCGAGAATAAAAATCTTCTTGCAAGAGAAACTCAAGTTCGTTCTCGCCTTCTTATTACTAGCGATGATGAGTATTCTTGGGCAAAGACAGTTCTTGATAATGCCAGGAATAATTTAGGTATAGATGCTAGTCTTCATGCTGATCAATCAGCCTTAATTAGGGACTTGATTTCTGAAAACGAAGGTTGTTAACCACTCTACTCTATTAATAACCTTTTGCTTTTTATTATTCTTTCTTATAACTTCTATCTTATCGATGCCTTATTCTCGCAGATTCTGAAGACAGATGCCGTGTAAGGATGAGAGAACTAGAAGATATTAATCATCAAATCGCGAACGATCTTACTGCTCGCAACAATAAATACTCACGATTAAAATCTCAATTTGGGATTACTTCTTCAAATTTTAACAGATCCCTCCTCATTACCCGTAATAATACTACTAGGAAGGTTTGCGATGATCATGGAATTCCTCATTCTTTGTATCCTGATCTTGCAAATGCAATACCATCAATGGTTCAAGATATTGATATCTCTGATACTGATGAAGATCTTGACGAAGGTGAAGAAGAGAGTAATGACGAAGAAATAAATTCTGGCGATGATGAAGAGCCCAAAAAAGATAATGAAGAAAAGAAATCTGGTGAAGAAGAAGAATCTGATAAAGATGACAATGTTGATAAGTGAAACAATATATCTGTCTAACTTCTTTCTTTGATGTAATCAATCGCGAGTTTCTTCAATTTGCTGCAACTTTCTTCAATTTAATGTATAAATTTCTTTGCCCCCTTATCTGTATGAATGAAAGAACAACCTCTTTTTTGCAATATAACTTGGTCAATATAGTTTGCATCTGCTAATTATATGTTCCTTAATATCCATATAAATTTCTCATATGGTGATGAATAATAATCTTCATTATTCTATTCATTCCCATACTTGCCTCTTGCCTCTATTATTCATCTGCAATATGAGAAAGTTAATAAACAAATATTTTGGCAAATTTCATAATTTCTGCGATATTTTCGCAAACCTTGATATTTTTGCGATCTTATGGTCTTATCATGCCTTCCTACTTAAAGGTCTTACTTTGCCATAGTATTCTTTCCGCGACAAGATCGCAGGACGTCTTTACATTTTCATGTATTGACCCATTGATCTTGTCTTATCTGCATTTCTTTATTGTATTGCGACAATATGACGAGCCTAAATTTTCTCGCGAAAACAAAGCCTCGTGACATTGCCGTCTTGCGATGAAGTCGCAGGACGTCTTCACATTTGCATGTAAAAACCCCTTGACCTCATCTTAACTTTTTTCTCTTATGGCTTTTTGCCTCTGTATAATTTACGCGACAATATGACATGCCTAAATGATCTTGCGATCCTAGAGCCCCATGACATTGTCGTCTTAAGACACTTATCAGCTCCCAAATGGAGGGTGCCGCCCTTATCTTCCCCATGGTTGCCCCTTCAAGGAGGGCACATCGGCAATACAAGACTAGCTCCTCCCATCCAGATTTACCAACAACCAGTTTTTTTCGTAGCCTCTTGTCCTTTATGCCTATATGGCTTATAGTTACAAGAATACACCCTAGGTGGGGTTTTCTTCAGGCCAAGTGCATTGTAGCCAAGACTTACCAAAGATGGCCAGGGTAGGTTCGTCCGTCCCGGGCACCCTTGGCTAAACCGTGTACCTCGGCGTCTTGGTCATACTCTGCACTTATTGGAAGATATTCTCAGTCGTCCAACCAGGGTATAACCTTATAAAGTTGGAAATCCAAGATCCCTCTCCCGGATAGGTTTTCTTTAACCCCTACATCTGTATGACTCAGGTTCCAGTAGCGGTATAACCTTATCCCTGAATCATATAAAGAGATACTCCCTTTATGACGTGCTTGTAGGTCTTACATTTTCCTCTTACGAAATTGTATTCGCGAACTAAGGTGCACGCCACAAAGGTTTGTCCCGTTCTCTTAATCTCTGCGAAATTATATTCGCGTTTCTTAAAATTTCTTGCGAGCTTCAAATCTTAATAATTTTTTTTTTTCAACTTTTCAATTTCATTTTCTTCATTCAAACAGAATTTTTTTTTTTACCTTTCCACTTCTAGCGATCTGCTCGTCATATTTCATCTCTCTATCACTTCATTCTTCTTATCTTCCTTATCATCTGTTCTTTTACTTAGTGTTTTCCCACAGGTTGCTCTTGATCAACCTTTTATGCTTTTTATACCTGTACTTTTGCTGCGTTTTATTATTTGCTTGATATCTGTGAGGGACTCGTTAGTTACTTCTTCATGCCTTTCTATTGAATCAACCATTAATTTGTCACTTTTCTGTTGTTGCTTAATTCTGTATTTCCAATTGTTGTTCTTCCCTGCTCTTTCCTCACAAGACTTGATATCTATCTCATAACATTTCTTACTTCCTCCCCAATCTCCTTTAATTACTCCAACACCATTTGGATGAGGGAATTTAATGCACTGATGAAAGGTAGATGCAACACCCAATATCCTGTGTAACCAAGGTCGACCAATCAAGGCGTTATATGGTGATTCAATATCAACAACACAGAATAAAATCTTGGAAGTCATTCCTCTTAACGAAATTCTCATTGTGATCTCCCCTTTAGGCTTGTTGGCAGTTCCATTAAAACCATAGATTTTGTATGTCGATGGTATCAAATCTTCATCTTTCCCACCCATGGTTCTGTAGGTGTGGTAGAACAGGATATCTACGGAACTACCGGTATCAATTAGGATTCTGTCAATGGCCCAAGACTCTTCCATTTCATTATTGTTTTCTTTATTTTCTTCTTGTTCTTCTTGTTCTGCTTGTTCTGGTTTTATTTCCAACCTTACCACCAATGGGTTATCATGCATCTCGCCAGGCTCTGGTACTTCTTGTGCTGTAAAAGAAAGGACTTGTTTCTGCCACTCTTCTAATGGCGAGATTCTCGCAATATTCATTATTTATTTTCCATCCATATCTCTGGCGAAGACTCTACTTAAGACATTATCGTGGAAATCTTCGATGGTTCTGAAAGAATGCACAATAGAATTACAAAATAAATTCTTTGCTTTAGTTCCAACCTCTATAACAAAAGTTTCTGCTCCTTTTACATTCGTCATTCTGCGATCACCTGGTGGTGGTGGCAATTGTTGCGATTGTTGATGCCCTTTTAGAAAATGATTTATCTTCCCCTGATCGATCATTCTTAAGATTATTCTTTTTACATTTCTGCAATTATTTATCGAATGCCCATGAAAATGATGATAAGGACAGAATTCTTGATTACGAGTGTTGGGATGTGGTTCCTTCCCCATGTTCCATGGCGAGGGTATATTTTCCATTAAAATGATAGCTTCCCAGATTTTTTCTACACTAGCATTCAAGGGTGGCATCTTGATCTCCTCCCATATGGTTCTCATGTTCCCCTGATTTCTGAAATTATTTTGCTTTTGTCCACCATAAGTTTCTTGGGGTTGGTCAAGCCTTTGGATTTGACTATTTCCTCCACGATTGTAATTATTCTTCTCTCTTTCAAATTTTTCTTGATCACGACTTCCCATAGCCACTAGCTTTTGTTTGTCATTATTCGCCACTTTCTCTACTTAAACTTGCGAGGTGCTCGCCACGTTATTAATCATTTTGGGAAGTAAACTTCCATTAGCCACTACAGAACTGGTGTTTGCAATTGGGTATGACTCCATTTCGTTTTGTTTTTCTTCCAAAGCAATGTACTCTTCTTGTAGTTCTCTTAGTTCAGTCATTGTGATGGTGTTTTTGATTCTGAAAATTTGTATGTAGTGCAAATTGGTCGCAAACATTGCATTAATGAAGGATAAAATAAGATATATTTCATCTAATCTTCCCGCCATCTCACTACACATTGTCTTCCATCTTATGGTTAAATGTTTTAGACTCTCGCCAATTCTCTGCTTTAATCCAAACACATCTTCGATACCTGGTCGTGAAGAGTTGTTGCTTATGTATGCACCCAAAAATGTAGCTTGTAAGTGATCAAAAGAAGTAATAGTATTTTTCGGCAATCCCTCAAACCATTTTAGCGCCTCGCCAGTCAAGCTATATGCAAAGTATTTGCATAAAACAGCATCATGATTCTCCCACTGCAGAATACACCTAACATAAGCTTTAATATGTAGAATAGCACAAGTAGTCCCATCGAAAATACTGTTTAGTGCTGGTAAATTGCATTTTGGAGGAATTCCTCTTAGTTGTACTTCCTGTGTGAAGGGAGTTCTAGCTGCTTCTTCGATTGCTTCATCAAGTTGCCTTCTTCCACCTTCTCTTCTATTATTTATTATTCCTCTCATTTCTGCTAATTCCCTCAAAATTTGCTCATTTACAGTTGGGCTTTGTTCTATTGGTCTTTTTAACGCACTTTATCTTCTCCTGCGATTTTCCTTTTCATTTCTTTCCGAAATTCGCAATTGATTTTGTCTCCTAATTTCTTCTCCACCAACTTCTTCATTTATCGCCAATTCTCTTTGTTGTCTTTCTATCCTTCTCTGTATTCTGTCATACTCTTTCTGAACATTGCCATTTTCGCGATTTTGTGTACGTCTCCTTTCTCGATTATCATGATTGTTTTGCCTTATTGCTTCTTGAAACTCCTGTTCTTCCATTTCTGCCCTCAGCTTTTCTCTCTCGCAAGCTAGGCGTGCCCGTTCAGCATAATGTCTCTCAATTTCATTCTCAATAATTCTTTGATTTCCGACGTGCTCTCGTCCATGTAATACTCTTCTACCTTCTTCGTGATTTTCTTCACCATCTTGATTACCTTCATTTCTTCGATTTTCAATATTTCGCCTTCCATTTAAAGTTTCTCCTTGTGGATCGTTACAATCATTATTTACTCTCTCCTCTCTCTGACGTTGTCCTCTATTTGGATTTTCAGTTTCTTCTTGTACATTTTCTCCATTATTTCTTGTGGGAGAATTTCGCCTTGGTATTTCTCTAAATAATCTTGAACTTGATCTAGTATTACTTCTTGATCTTCTTCTTTGTAACCTTAAATTCTCCATTCTCAACTCATGATTTTGTCTTGTTAAATTTGCACGTTCCACCGCCTCTAACCTTATTTCTTCCTGTATTCTTTGCCCTAATTCCTCTGTTGTTTCATCTTCATCTTGATGAATCGACCCTTCATCTACCTCCTGATTTCTTCCTACTCCACTTTCTTCTCTTACTTGTCGATTTGTTTCTTCTCCCATTGAATCCGATCTCCATGTATGCACGCTTATTCTATCATAATCCACTCTTCCATTTTGTACCGACGTTGATTGGTTTGGTTGTTGAACTGGATTTTCCCTTTCATTCCTTGTTCTATTCCTCCTACTTCTCATCCTTGAAGATTCTCCTAATACACTTGTTTCTTCACCTGCAAGTCTTTTACTTCTTCTCACTGTCGTTAGTGGTTCTGATGTATTTCTTCTCCTTCTTCCAGCCATTTCTTCAATTTCTCCAAATCTTAAAATTGTAATTAGAGATTTTGAATCTTGAGATCCCCTTAGTCGGCGCCAAAATGTAGTAGCAGGATTTCCCACACTACACCCCTATTAAGATCCTATAGAAATCTGAGTGAAACTAGTTGAAGATTGAAGAATTAAACGACACTTTTATTATTTAAATCTCAGAAATGTTTACAGAAAATATTCAAACTCAGAATTACAACTTTCCTTTCTGGAGTTTCTCTCTCCTCAAGATTTTCTCAACTCTAAAAAATACATCATCATCATCTGGACTTACTTGAACCCTTTATATAGGAAATTACATAGTGGGTGACAGCTAAGTTTTCCCCTTCTTTCGGATATATTCTGCGATCTCATCGTGGTATTTGCAATACTAATCTTCGCCAACTTTTGTAATCTTCGTGAAACAACACTCTCATAACATGTCTCTTCAATCGTCAGTTATTATGAAGCTCACTTGTGACGCTCGTCAAATGTTGCTGAAGAATCCTTACGACACTCTCGTGAACAATGTCATTTATATTTATAGGAATATTTGGCCTTCTCGTGAAAGCGTTGTTCTTATTACGAGAATATCGTTGTGGCGATATTCTGGTACTACAATGGTGATAGTCAAGAGATAAAATAATCAAGTCAAGGTGAATAAACATTACCAGGGAAGTGGCAGTTGTCTTGAATTTGAATCTGACCGCCCATGGAAGTGGCAGTTATCTTGAATTCAAATCTGACTTCCAGATTATGATTGCAATCCGGTCATGCCAGCGAGTATGCTCTACCATCAAGCTTTGCTAGGCTGAAAGCATTCTTCTTTGACTATCTGACAATCTTTTTCTGGATTTAATTAGGGTTTCAACAAGAAGCGACTTGGTTGGCGTTGAATCCTCATCTATCGGATAATTCTTGTTGCAGTCGTTTAACACCCGCTTCCTCTTAGGATTCCTGCAGCGTATATACATATATAAGTGAAACTAAACGTTCTTCTCGTTTGAAATAGAGGCTCTTATGTTGAACTCATATCCTTTCATCATGTCAGAAAGAAGCGGATCATCTTTGACCCATCCAGACTCTTCTACCAAACGCATGCGACTTGTATCCAGAGTATGACTTTAATTATCTCTTTATTTTGAAGTGATAATTCCTCCTTTTCTTTTTTCACATCTAACATTGTTTTTTCAGAGTGGACAAATCCATGGGTCTCGTGACAACTCCCATGTTCGGATCATTCGAGTCAAGAAGATCATACCGGTATGCTTTTCACTGGTGAATATGTGTTTGTTTTCCATGGCCGGTAGGTAAAGATTTTTTTTTTGTAGAGGTACTCTGCTGGAGCATTGTAATATTGGTTGATGACGATGATTTGACTACTCTTCTTCCTTCTTCCTTCAAGCTCAAATACACCTACTTCTGTAGACCTGGAAGACGCTGATTTTGGTATCTCCTCCTGCGAGTACCCCAATGCAGGCTTGCCATTTGATATTCATATGATATGTTTATCTTCTAGTTATCGGGATGTTGGTGAATTCTTAGTGCGGAAGGAGTTCATGCCTTTGTACACAAAAATATGGAGAATATACGGCCACATTGCAGCCAGGAATGTGGTGCGGCATTGTTCGTCTTATTTGGTTACCACGGTGAACTGTCTCCTACCCATGGTTTCCGAGATGGAAGGTACATCCATACGTAATGTTGCTGAATCAACTGTTGAAAAGTGGGAAAACATGGTATCTACCTGTAAATCCATGGAGTTCAATGTAAGCTGGTTGCGAAAATGCCTTGATATTATCAAAGTTAATCGATCTGATATCATCGCCAATGTCGTTCCTGCCGCGAAAGATATCTTGGAGGAGGAAAAGGCCTTGGCTACAGAATCTGAGAAGGTGGAACAGGCGATCCAAAAATTGAAGAGTAGGATTGAAAGGTATCAAGATAGGCTGAAAATAATGTTTTCAAGGGACTATAACTTGTTGGATGGCCTTTTCTGATCCATACTTATATTTTATTATTTTGAATAAGTAGGCATAAGAACGTTTGATCGTATTTCTTTTTTTTTTGGTTTTGATCATTGCTTTAGAAAATAAATTGCATTGGGTTTTGGTAAGTGAATGGAGTTTACATTAATATGTTTTAACTAATGAAGAACTTGATAATTCATATATGAGAGAAATGAAAAATTCCTGACTGGCCGTGTCGTGAGACGGCGAGGGATGGAATAATAGTCAGGCGTAGTATGCCTTGAGCAATTTTGCATTGATGACTGCTTCCAAATTTCCTCCATCCTCCTTCACAATCTTGTAGTAGCCATTGTTATAAGCCTTGGTCATCACGTAAGTACCTTCCCATTTTGGAGAAAATTTTGGTGCGAACATGACTTGCTGAATGTGCTTGGCAGTCTTTAACACCAGATCTCCTATTTTAAAACTCGAGGTTTTACAGCTTTATCGTATTCTCCGGAGATCTTATTTCTGTACGCCTGAGCATGCTCTTCCGCTTTAATTCTCCTGGATTCCAGAGTATCCAAATCCGTGATTCTGGAACTCGATGCTTCAGCCTCTTTCCATTGGACTCCACTTCCTGCTGCAATCCTAGCCGACGGGATTTTAATCTCTGCTGGGAGAATTGCGTCTGCGCCATAGACAAGTGAATAAGGAGAAACGCCAGTAGAGCTCCTAGGTGCCGGGTAGGTCAGAAAACAAGCCTACAATGATAAGTGCAAGTTTACAGTGTCCTAATACAACATAGGGTAAGTACAGGTCGATCATCGGGGACAAGGTGGGTGTAACGTTGAATCTTATGGTCTTACTATACTGATTCAATCAAAAGAATAACACAAAGGGGGGTTTTGTTTGCCGATACGGACATATGTTGGTTATGTAACACAAAATAGATAACAAGAATGCAAATTAAAGGGAACTAGGGCAGTCGAATCCACCACCTAATCTTAGCTAAGTCAGTCCAATTTTGATAATGTTCTTGTCCCTTATAATGGACATCGGAAAGATATAAGTCTGTCGTTTATCCAGGATCTCAATGGATGGCTTAATGTCAACTAAGGCAACTAACTAACCCCTAGTATTAGATGTATTCTCATAGTACAACTAATCACAGATCAATTTCATTACTTACATAATTAAACCTATCCTAAGATGGATATTCTAATCGCAATTAGGGTATCTTTCCAAAGCACTAACTGTCTGATTAAGGCACAATTAGTCAAGGGATCAATAATAGTCCGTGAATCATGAATTGCAGCTCATTCATCAAAGAAGTATTCTAACTAAAATGGATGCATGACGTACACTGTGAAAGTAAAATGAAGAAGAACTAAAATTATATGTATCCTAAACAATAAATCACAACAAAAACTATATCAGAAGCATGAATAAGACTAGAAGTAGATTATTGGTTTCATCTAAACCCTAGTTATAAAATTAGAACATGATAATAAAACTGTAAAAAAACATAAACTACTACATCTTGGTGCACCGGCTAATCCGGGCATGAGTTTTACATCACATTCTCATCCCTATTTATACATGAACTCTACCCAATTTGAATTAATAACAACCCACTCACGAAAACGTGTCTTAATTCATTATCCCCTTTTCAATTTTTCTATGTAAGCCATTAATTTGGTGTTTCCTCCACTATAGATGATAAACTTAATCTTATCTTTCTTAATCCTAGCTTATTGGGTTACTATTCTTGATAAGAAATAAGATAAGGGTGAGAGAGATAGAGATTAAATGTTTAATTGTTGTTTATGATGGAAGTTGAGGGCAGAAATGGTCGGGGAGATGGAGTGATTGAGATGAAGGTATTGATGGCTCTGTGAATAGAAGAGAAGAATAAATGAAGGTGGATACGTTTCTGGTCGATAAGGTGGAGAATAAAGGGAGCTAGGGTGTAAAGCAGTTGTATCAAATGTTGATGTACCAGGAAGATGCGCTGGTGGATCTGAGCAACTAAATAGAATTTGGCGGCTTAGGTTGGGAACGGGTTTGGATCTTGGGTTCTCTACCAAGCCCATTTCTTCGTAAACGGATTGCAACTGATGCGCAAGCGGATTGCGGCTGCTTTTTACGCGATATTTACTTTACGCTCTACACTGCCTTCTAGCGGGAGCTTGGTATCTCTTTCCCATCGTCACTGACCATCATCTTTATACTTTTTTTGCTTCTCAAAACATCCAAGCTTTATTTAGTACCTAAAAAATACAAAATTAATTAGTAAAAGTATTTATTTTTGAAAACAATGAAAATACATAATATGAGGTAAAATGGATAGTTAGAGCACAAAAGATGAGTTAAATGCCAATAAAATGATGTAGAAATATGCAATATTTAGAACTCATCAAATACCCCCAAACCTGAATTTTACTTGTCCTCAAGTGAAACAAGAATTAAGAAATCCTAACTATACCACTGTTGCTGGTCTCTCGAATGCATTTAGCAAATGAACTAAGTCTTTAAACCCCTAGGTGTCCCTAGTGCACGAGTTGTAGTCTCGTGAGGGTTTACTAGAGGTGTACTGTAATACCCTGTATTTTTTTTTAGCTACTGTTTCGTGTCGGGTCATACCTGGATTGGTTAACCTTGTGTTTAGATTGTTGTTCCTTAGCCTTAGCCTTAGCCTTAGGTGGGTGGATTGAACAAGAAAGGCTACAAGTTAGGGTGGGAATAGAGCCACCCAAATTCATTGTTATTCCTTAGTAATGTTATTAAGGTTTTATAATTTTAGAAAATAAGTTTTAGAGAGAGAAAACTAAAAACTAGGGAGAAGAAGGAGATGAAGCTAGGATTTATTTTAGAGAGGGAAACCATAGAAAATCGGTGGAGAATCAATAGGAGTTTTTTTTAAGCAATTGAGGTATAATGCTAGATCCCCTTTCTCTTTATGTTTTTTTTATACTTGATTTTGAATTTGTATAATTAGTTCTCAGTAATTTATTGATTTAGAACTATGAAGTTAATTGATGATCGGCCTTTTAATATTGATTAGATAACATGCTTAAGTATCTCTAGTTAAATTTTTAGAATACTTCACCACAGATTCACCGTTAAATGTTTGTTTGAACTTAGATGTTGATTTCTGAAATTTTTGTACATTTTCGCTTTGTCTGTTCTTGACTGTGTTTAGGTAATCTTGATGATATGATATTAAACCAATTTTAGATCTTGATAGAAGTTGTGGATTTATGTCTTATCTTTAATTGTACGTTGAGTTTTCTAAATTTCGAATTATTATGAATATTTTGGTAAAATGATGCAATCTGCCCAAATTTTTAGAATGATAGTATAAAATCAATAACTCTCATTTGAACTGTTGGGTTTTCGTAAAAATTGGATATGACATAGATATATATGTTAGAAATGCTTCCCTGAAATTTGAATATGATAGGATTGAGGAATCATTATGAAACATGTAATATAAAATTCTAATTGTTATTGAAAGTAGATGAATTAAGCCAAGAACAAAAGAATTCTAGTTGTTATTGAAAGTAGATGAATTGAGCCAAGAACATGTAATATTAAATTCTAGTTGTTATTGAAAGTAGATGAATTGATCCAAAAACAAAAGAATTCTTTTGATTGATGAAAATAGTTGTTGTTAATTCTTTTTTTTCGTTTGATTGATGAAAATAGTTGTTGTTAGTTTTTTTTATTTTTTAAAAGCAATTGATTATTTTATTTGAATAAAATCTGAAAAACTTCAGAATTTACATAGTAGGCAAGCGAGCAACGAGCTGCGCCGCAAGCCCTTTTTGAATTGCAAAACCTATCCTCTTAAAAACAAACTTTCTCGAGCCAGGAGTCATGACATTACTGTGCATGACTTTCTGAACTATTTTGAGAAGTCCAACCGCCTCTGGAGCAAGGTAACCAAAAGTATCGAAAGCAAAGGGAATAAAAGCATGTCCATTGTCAGTACACGCTTTCTCATGTTTTTATATCTTGCCCGAGGCATCCCTTAGTGATACTTGTCCAACCGTGAAAGTACCATGTCCAATACCTACTAATGGCGAGACTCATGTAAGGTCAACACAAGCGTGTTTCCCATTAACCCACCCAAATATAAGAACATCTGCTGGCCTGAGTGTTGATCTCCCCTCGAGTGGGTCTATCAAAAAATTGACAACGGCTTCTTTCTTTGCTGAAATACCGTCTCTCCATAGCACATCATATAAAGTATCCCTCACATGATCATGTCTATATTTAAACCCAGGGTCTACCTTACAATGAACTGCATGCTCCCCATACGAGTCCAAGCATCCTGTAAAACAAGCGGGACATTGTGAATATGAATGGTAAAGAGGGATCATTAACCTGTATTTGAGAATGGATCGGTGCTCCAAGGGTGTCATTTTCTGTCCAAGTCCCTCAATCGGAATAGCAAGGAGAAAATCTCAGGCATGCGCTGCTTGTAGGCAACCAAAAACCGCTTTCTGTCTGCGTGAAAGCTCGTAAACTCTATCCATTTCTTTAACCACTTTACCAAAAAGAGCACTCACCAAAGTACTTTGTGCTTTAGGGGGGGCGGTATCTTTATTGGTAAAACTGCTAAAGTCAAAATCAGGAAGAGTTACTTGTAGTGTATTCAAACCTTATTAAAGTTGTCATCCATGTCTTCCACCCCACTACTCCTCAGTTGTTAATTTTGTTAATTTTTTTTTCTTCTTTTGATTGATGAAAATAGTTATTGTTAATGCTTTTTCTTTCTTTTTCTTTAGGTTAAAGAATTCTTAGTGGGAGACAAAGAATTCTTTTGATTATTGAAATTAGTTGTTATTAATGGTTTTTCTTTCTTTTTCTTTAGATTAAAGAATTCATAGTGGGAGACAAAGAATTATTTTCATTATTGAAATTAGTTGTTATTAATGCTTTTTTTTTTCTTTAGATTAAAGAATTCTTAGTGGCAGACAAAGAATTCCATTGATTGTTGAAAGTAGTTGTAATTAATTCTTTTCTTTTTTTATTAAGATTAAAGATTTCTTAGTGGTAGGCAAAGAATTCTTTTTGTTATTGAAAGTAGTTATTTTAATAATTAAAGTTTAAGAAATAATAGATATTAATAACTTGCTATGTTCAAATTTGAATTCTTTTTGGTTTTTGGTGGAATCCTATGAAATACTTTTCTTTATAGTATTGTTTGCTTTAATAAAGAATAAAAGGAAAGAATTATGTTGGAGAGAGAAAGAAATTAAAGGAAGGTGGTAGTGGTAGACATAAATTATTAGCACCACTTTGAAGGACATAATTATTAGATCCTTATCTTGACCAAAACTTTTAAACATAGGGTTAGGTGGAGTTCGTTTTAGGCTATGAGTATATATATATATATCTTATACTGAAAATAAAAGAGTAACCTAGCCAACCTTTTCTTCTGCCTTCCATTATTCTTTTGTAGTCGTGAATGATATAATGGAAACTAAAATATAAATTAGTAGAAATAGCTAGAGATTCTTTTAGTTTATATCAAAGACGATTTCTTCGGTGATAAAGCTCTTCCTTGTATTGTTGATAGTTTTTGGATTGCGATTCGAGGTAGGCGCAACACAATCTAAAACTCTTCTTTTATTTAAGTTTCTTTTAATTAAATTTATGTTTGCAAGTTTCCATTAATATATGGATGATAATCGATGTTGTGAGCATGATTATGAATGTTGGGCTGCGGTCCATAGATTGTGATTCTTAAAAATTATTTATGATGGGATACGAGATATCCTTGGAAACGGTTTTGTTTCCTAAACCCACGTGGGGCTCCCTGGGGCGAGCGGATTGATTGAATTTATTATTTTTTATGGATGTGGTGTTTCCATGTGTTGGCTCCCTGGGGTGAGCGGATTGATTGAATTTATTATTGTTTATGGATGTGGTGTTTCCATGTGTTGGCTCCCTGGGGAGAGCAGATTGATTGAATTTATTGTTCTTATGGATGTGGTGTTTCCATGTAATTACGATGTTATTAATTATGCAAATTGTTTTGAAAAGAAATTGAAAAACGTTTAAATAAAATGTTTTGTTGCTTTTTTTCCTACTGAGTGTCACAACTCACGTCGTATCATGACAAAAAAATTCCAGATTTTATGACACCACGAGGAGCTAATGGCGGAAAAGTATAGAGATCGGTTTTGGTGTTTTAATTAGTAGTTGCATATTATGATTGGAAATTTGTAATAAATCATCAAACTCTCTCTTGGATGATTTATTGGGTGTTTATTGAGTATTTATATATTGGAGATTTTTGGGTTAATGTATAATTAATGGAACAATGTTTTATTAAGAAACTTTTATTTGATTAGACAATGAAAATTTCTGAGTCATGTTAGTTTGACTGTTAATAATAATTATTTTGTACGATTTTTATGGCTGAATATTTTATGGTATGCGTAAAACTCATGTTTTATGATGTTGTTAAAATATTAGAATTTTCTGAGTCCCATAAGTATTTTTTTAAAACAATTGTTCCTCACTGTAAGAAATTCAAACGTTTTCTGACAGATTCAACTATATTGAAGTATTTATGTTTTAAATTTATTCTACATCATGTTTTAGGATTTGGTGTCTTATGTAAACTTGAAGATCTTTCTTTTTTCTTTTCAAAATGGTAAACTAAACCTGAATTGGAGTTGTGAGTGATTTTATATGATTTTTGTAAAATGAACTATTACTGTTTTACATTTCTGCAGTTTTGGTCAACTACGTGTTTGATTGTGGTCATAGGATACTCAACTCATTTAAAAATCCCGAATAATTTAGGCCTTATAGTATTTACAGTATAGATTTTAGTGGAAACTATAGGGAGACCCATTCCTACACACTTTCCTACTGTGAAACCCACAGGCGGAATTCTTTAGGCGCGCACCCATTTTCAGGGGTTAAATTTTTCTCACACCCATATTTTTGTAAACTATTTCTTCCCTTATTCTTCTTATTCCTTTTTTTTTTTTTTTTGCTTTATTCCCATTGCTTCCTCTCCTTCGTCAGTGAAATCAGAGAAGATTATGAAGAAATTTAACCTAGCCGAGATCTGTACTCCATTTCTGACAAGCTAGGTCTAAATTTATCGGAAAAGATTCAACTCGATTGAGAAAGTAATCTGATGTTAAATCTATTTGGGAAGACAAGCAGAAGTTGTGATCGAGATTTGGGGAATTTCTGATCTGAAATTGAATCTTTCAATTGAGAACCAAGCACAACAATTATGATAAGAGTCAGTTTGATTTGAAAATGTTGTTAATTGTTTATCGACGGAGTTTTAGTTTTTCTCAAATCAGCAGTGCAACTCTTGAAGGTGATGTTCATTGTATGTTTAGGATTTCTCGTGAATGGATTCAATTGGGACTTCTGTCCACAGAGAATTCGAGATAGGGTTGAGCTGGTTCTGTGTAAGTACCTTCGATTCATGGTTGTAAGTGATGGATACTGGTTGTTAGTGGTGGTTTCTACATCAAGCAGGTGAAGGAATTAGGAGACAAATTGAGATGGTCAAGGAAGAGCAATGGATGTTGTGGTTAACCGAGATGGAGTCTTTCCAATTGATTAGGGGGAGACCATACTCTGCTCACGATTAATTTCCAACTTACAGCAATGGATGCTGTGGTTTTGGATGCAGTAAGTTAGCTATAGAACATATTATTACATGAATATAGGCCATATAGAAACCTCAAATTATAAAGAATCTTAGATTGAATTGATGAAAATCAAATGAACCATATTATTACACGATGTGATGGTGGTACCGCAACATTACTACTAGTTTGAATCAATGGGGAACAAGAATTAAATACCTGTCATACAAATGGGATGCATCTTCCTGCGTAGCAAGAGTGCCCAAGTGGATTTGTTTCTTGTCCACCTTGATTGCTGCTTTCCATTTCATATTCTTGTAATACACACCTCTCAGTAAGTATGTCCCATGTTCTGAGAAGTTTTTCCACCGGTGCAGCTTTCTACGCTTGATACCTTGAACTAGAAATTAATAATGTTTTTTTAGTGGAAAGATTATAGAATATTGAAGCCTTCTTCACTGCACCATCATCCGTTTTCAATTTAATGCTGGAAGATGTTGGGAAGGAAGTGATGTTGTTAACAGTGGTTGGAGATCGACAAAAAGTTGTGATGCAGGTGTTATGCATCTAAAAACATTTGTTGCATAATTTGTTATGCAGTCCCGAAAATGTTTGCATAGCACGTAATGCAGCTATTATTGTAGGTGGATGACAAGTTATGCAACCTTTTTTTGTTTGCATAACTTGTTATGCAGTACATAAAATGGTTTGCATAACACGTTATGCAGCTAATTTTTGTTAGTATTGAAACCAACAACAAAAAAAAGGCTGCATAACACGTTATGCACCTATAATAATATCTGCATAACATGTTATGCGGTCAAGAAAATGGATGCATAACCTGTTATGCATCCGAAAATATGACTGTATAATGCGTTATGCATCGAGAAAATTGATGCACAATCTTTTATGCATCGAGAAAATACATGCATAACCTGATATGCATCCGTAAATATGGTTGCATACTGCATTATGCATCAAAATATTTTATGTACGCACTAAAATCAACCAAAGCAATGGTTACATAACTTCTTATAGATGCATAACTTTGTTATCCAAATGCATAATTTGTTATGCAGTGGAGAAAATGGTTGCATAATTCGTTATGCGTCTGCAGAATGTGTTACGCATCTTTTTTGGTGGCTGCGTAATGGTTATGTATCAAGTTTTCGAAAAATTTCCCTAATACGATGATCACCTCCGATTTTTTCGTGAAAAACAAAAATTTGATATTGTTGTTTGTACTCGTTGCGTAGCTCTCTTTAAAAGATTTACAACGATATAAAATTGTTAAAATTCCAAGGCGCAGATTTTTAGATATGTTATGTCCAAGTTGTGTTGCCAATTATACCCCTGAAAAATTAGTATGCATAACAAGTTATCCCTGAAAAAACAGTATGCATAACACGTTATGCGGATGTATAAATCGTCATGCAGACAAATTTTAATAATTTCGGATAATTATGGGTGTCACAAAATATTTATGGGTGTCACGGTATCCAAAATTAATTGTGGGCATGACAATGAGAATATTTTTTTTTGGGTCTCCCCCTAATTTTCCCTAGATTTTATCTATATAATTACCATAAATTTTGGAACCTGCATGAAGCCTGTAAAATTCTAGAAATCCACCATGGTCTGTTTTTAGTTTTACAATTTGGGGTTGAAATCGTTTCTTATTAATTTATCTTAAGACTTGAACGGTGTTACTATTTTTATTTGAGAACCAAAATATGTTTTACTTCAGGTGGCTTTCAAATTAGGTTAAATCTATGGTTAGATTCTTCCAAAATGAATTTCTGAGTATTCTGCTGCGACAAAATTCTTAAAACGGACATAATAAATTAAGCCCAAATGCATTATTTAACGAGCATGGGCTTGGTGGTCGGGCCTCGGCTATGGTATCCAAGTGGCACTCCGGGTTTTGAAAATCGGGGCGTCACAGTTTGGTATCAGAGCAAGTTTGATACTTTGGGCAGACTAGTTTCTGAATGATTCAATGCATGTATATGCTTGTATGTGAATTGATTGCAGCAATTGTTGATTGTGTTTTGGTAGAATGCATAATAGGTTACACTCCTTTTGCATAGAGGATTCTCTCTGTGATACTTATGATTTAATGTCCCTCATTCGGGACATATCTCGTCGTAATACCCTGAGATTTTCCAAGGTAACTTCTAAATTTCGTGACGAAGTTTCTTTTAAGGGTGGTAGAACATAATACCCTGTATTTTTTTTAGCTACTGTTTCGGGTCGGGTCATACCTGGATTAGTTAACCTTGTGTTTAGATTGTTGTTCCTTAGCCTTAGCATTAGCCTTAGCCTTAGCCTTAGGTGGGTGGATTGAACAAGAAAGGCTACAAGTTAGGGTGGGAATAGAGCCACCCAAATTCATTGTTATTCCTTAGTAATGTTATTAAGGTTTTATAATTTTAGAAAATAAGTTTTAGAGAGAGAAAACTAAAAACTAGGGAGAAGAAGGAGATGAAGCTAGGATTTATTTTAGAGAGGGAAACCATAGAAAATCAGTGGAGAATCAAGAGGAGTTTTTTTTTAAGCAATTGAGGTATAATGCTAGATCCCCTTTCTCTTTATGTTTTTGTTATACTTGATTTTGAATTTGTATAATTAGTTCTCAGTAATTTATTGATTTAAAATTATGAAGTTAATTGATGATCGCCCTTTTAATATTGATATATAACATGCTTAGGTATCTCTAGTTAAATTTTGAGAATACTTCACCACAGATTCACCGTTAAATTTTTGTTTGAACTTGGATGTTGATTTCTGAATTTTTTGTACATTTTCGCTTTGTCTGTTCTTGACTGTGTTTAGGTAATCTTGAAAAATCAAAACGATTTTAGATCTTGATAGAAGTTGTGGATTTATGTCTTATCTTTAATTGTGCGTTGAGGTTGCTAAATTTTGAATTATTATGAATTTACTGTGAATATTTTGGTAAAATGATGCAATCTGTCCAAATTTTTAGAATGATAGTATAAAATCAATAACTCTCATTTGAACCGTTGGGTTTTCGTAAAAATTGGATTTGACATAGATATATATGTTAGAAATGCTTCCCTGAAATTTGAATACGGTTGGATTGAGGAATCATTATGAAATATGTAATATAAAATTCTAGTTGTTATTGAAAGTAGATGAATTGAGCCAAGAACATGTAATATAAAATTCTAGTTGTTATTGAAAGTAGATGAATTGAGCTAAGAACAAAAGAATTCTTTTGATTGATGAAAATAGTTGTTATTAATTCTTTTTTTTCTTTTGATTGATGAAAATAGTTGTTATTAATTCATTTTTTCTTTTGATTGATGAAAATAGTTGTTGTTAATGCTTTTTCTTTCTTTTTCTTTAGGTTAAAGAATTCTTAGTGGGAGACAAAGAATTCTTTTGATTATTGAAATTAGTTGTTATTAATGTTTTTTCTTTCTTTTTCTTTAGATTAAAGAATTCTTAGTGGGAGACAAAGAATTCTTTTGATTATTGAAAATAGTTGTTATTAATGCTTTTTTTTTTTCTTTAGATTAAAGAATTCTTAGTGGGAGACAAAGAATTTCTTTGATTGTTGAAAGTAGTTGTAATTAATTCTTTTTTTATTAGATTAAAGAATTCTTAGTGGTAGACAAATAATTCTTTTTGTTATTGAAAGTAGTTATTTTAATAATAAAAGTTTAAGAAATAATATATATTAATAACTTGTTATGTTCAAATTTGAATTCTTTTTGATTTTTGGTGGAATCATATGAAATACTTTTCTTTATAGTACTGTTTGCTTTAATAAAGAATAAAAGGGAAGAATTATGTTGGAGAGAGAAAGAAATTAAAGGAAGGTGGTAGTGGTAGACATAAATTATTAGCACCACTTTGAAGGACATAATTATTAGATCTTTATCTTGACCAAAACTTTTAAACATAGGGTTAGGTGGAGTTCGTTTTAGGTTGTGAGTATATATATATATATATATATATATATATCTTATACTTAAAAGAAAAGAATAACCTAGCCAACCTTTTCTTCTGCCTTCCATTATTCTTTTGTAGTCGTGAATGATATAATGGAAACTAAAATATAAATTAGTAGAAATAGCTAGAGATTCTTTTAGTTTATATCAAAGACGATTTCTTTGGTGATAAAGCTCTTCCTTGTATTGTTGATAGTTTTTGGATTGCGATTCGAGGTAGGCGCAACACAATCTAAAACTCTTCTTTTATTTAAGTTTCTTTTAATTAAATTTATGTTTGCAAGTTTCCATTAATATATGGATGATAATCGATGTTGTGAGCATGATTATGAATGTTGGGCTGCGGTCCATAGATTGTGATTCATAAAAATTATTTATGATGGGATATGAGATATCCTTGGAAACGGTTTTGTTTCCTAAACCCACGTGGGGCTCCCTGGGGCGAGCGGGTTGATTGAATTTATTATTGTTTATGGATGTGGTGTTTCCATGTGTTGGATCCCTGGGGCGAGCGGATTGATTGAATTTATTATTGTTTATGGATGTGGTGTTTCCATGTGTTGGCTCCCTGGGGCGAGCGGATTGATTGAATTTATTGTTGTTATGGATGTGGTGTTTCCATATAATTACGATGCTATTAATCATGCAAATTGTTTTGAAAAGAAATTGAAAAACGTTTAAATAAAATGATGTGTTGCTTCTTTTCATATTGAGTGTCACAACTCACGTCGTATCATGACAAAAAAAAAATCCAGATTTTATGACACCACGAGGAGCTAATGGCGGAAAACTATAGAGATCGGTTTTGGTGTTTTAATTAATAGTTGCATATTATGATTGGAAATTTGTAATAAATCATCAAACTCTCTCTTGGATGATTTATTGAGTGTTTATTGAGTATTTATATATTGGAGATTTTTGGGTTAATGTATAATTAATGGAACAATGTTTTATTAAGAAACTTTTATTTGATTAGACAATGAAAATTTCTGAGTCAATTTGACTGTTAATAATAATTATTTTGTATGATATTTATGACTGAATATTTTATGGTATGCGTAAAACTCATGTTTTATGAAGTTGTTAAAATATTAGAATTTTCTGAGTCCCAGAATTATTTTTTAAAGCAATTGTTCCTCACTGTGTAGTTGCAGGATTTCCCACACTACACCCTTGTCAAGAATCTATGAAAATTAAGTCATAAATGAGAATGAACAACAACACTTTTATTAATTCACTTTCAGGAAGATGTACAAGAAATATCAAAATTCAGAAGTACAACTTTTCTTTCGGAAGTTTCTCTCTCCTCAAAACTTTCTCAACTCTCAAAAGTACATCATCCTCTTCTGGATTTAGTCGAACCCTTTATATAGGAAAATACATAGTGGAGATAGCTAAGATTTCCACTTAATTCGGATTTACTCTGCGATCTCATCGCCATAACTTTAGTCTTCATTTTCACCAACTTTGTAACCATCGTGAAGAAGACTTATTCTTCTCATATATCTTCGGTCATTAATTGTTATATTACTCTTTTGTGACACTCGCCAAATGTCGTTGAAGAATCTTGCGACGTTCTCGTCAAAGTGTTATTAATACTTGTAGAAATGTTTGGGTTTCTCGCGGAAGTGTTGTTTCCATCACGAGAATATCGTTGTGGCGATATTCTGGTCCTACATCTTGCCTCTTGTCATGTCTTTTCTGCGAAGAAGATAAGATATGAGAATCAAAATGCCGCAAATACTTATCTTTTCATTATCATTTTGGCTCTGACACGTTTTTGTGTTTCTTCACCAGCTGTCTCCATGTAGTTTCTCCTTCCAATTAACATTTGACACGTTAATTTAAATCGCTGCGATTTGACCGTTCATATCCTCTCGTTACATTAATTGTATTTATTTTCTCGAGAAATTTCTTCCTCTATAAATACCTCTCTCATTCTTCTCTTTTCCTCTTTTTACTTTCTTTTTCATTCTTCTTCTCTGCAACTTTACTGTTCTTCCGTAAATTGCGCATTTATTATTCTCGCGATTTTTTTCTTCTTTTTCAATTTCTTCCTTCATTCCCATACTTCAAAAATGGTGGCTGCTGGTGCTAAGAATTTGATTGCGTTTAACGAGATGAGAGAAAATCTCAATAACAAAGGTTTTACTTTGTCAACAATTCCAGGTCAAGATTCTAAATCTGAACTTTCTATCAAGTTATTTTCTGAACATCAACTTTCTCGCAATAAAATTATAGTATCGCTAGGTCAACTTGAAGCTGGCCTTCCCATTCCACTTTATGACCCAGAACTTCCCTTATTTTATCAAATAATTTCTCATGAGAAATTTTCACGAGCAGTGTATCAATTAGGTGGAGATTGTATTAGATTATTACTTGAATATGCCTCTCGCGGTGCTAATAAAGGTTCTCGTTATCCTGATGCTGCGAAAAATCCTGAATTCAAAGATGTTCCCATCATTTCTGCGATGTATACTGTGTAAAATTTCTTTATCAATTATGACATAATTCCCATGAAAAGAGATCGCACTCGCTGGGGATTCCGCTTACAGAAGAAAGACAAAATCGCTGAAGATAAAATTGTCATGTTAGATATTGATTTTCATACAAAAACCAATCAAGGTCCTCGCCATTCTAATGATGATAAGTGGTTTATTTTTCCATTACTTCTTGAAGGAGATTATATCTCTGGTTCTCTCGCATTGCTCGTGAATCTTCAAGAGTATCAGCCATGGGTCTTTAGTTGGCCTGAAAAATCTAAAGAAGTATATATCCTCTCAACTTTTGCATTATTATTATTCACTATCTTCCTTATATTTTTACATCCTCGCTAATCTCTTTGATTTTTCTTAGATTGACAGAATGAAACGCAGCTATAAGCTCTTTAGAAAACCCAACACTCTCTTAGCTCTGAGATCCTTCACAGATGAAGTAAGAAATATTCTTTTAATGATTTTAACAATATATTGTTGCCCCTATTTCTTATCTTTATCTGTGCTCGCAGATGATTGAAGAGCTTGAACCCTTAGAACCAAAACCCAAGGGAAAATCTTCTACTGATCGCAAAGGAAAATCTAATTCCTCTGCTAAAGAAAAGCCTATTGCCCCTCATGATGATAAATCTGGCGATCCTCCTTCAAAGAAAAGAAAAAATCAACATTCTTCTTCTTCAACTCCTCAATCTACTCCTGATGACCTAAATGTTGATGTAGATAAATATAATGAAGATAACTTTGATGTTGATAATGGTGCTCCTTCTATGGTGAATTCTTCTCCTTCTGAGTCTTCCATGGCTCAGCTATCTAAATTTTTTGGAGATACTAAACATGGTATCCCAAATGAGTATGGAGACGAAGCTATCACTAAAATATCTCAGTCTCTTGCTAACATTTGCGATGCTCCTATCTTAGCTGACAATGCTTCTCTTCGCGGAGTTTCAAGATTGCTAACTCCCAGTATTTTGAATTCTCTTGGCATACTGGAATGTTTTCTCTTGTTTATTTTATTTTTGTATTTATTTCTTCGCCAAATTTCTTCGCCAAATCTTAATTTACATAACTTTCTCGCAGGTTGGAAGAGCTTCTTTTGTTGTTGCTTTTGATTTGGACACTAGACGTGTTATTGCTGAATGAAAAGTTAATAACCTTCGCCAGGAGAAAGAAAAACTGGAGGCGGAAGTTGCTGATCTTCGCAGAAAAAATAAGCAATTGGAAACTGATGCCTCTGCTAACAAGCAGAAGTTCGCTGATCTTGATAAAGCTCATCAAAAATTATATGGTATAATCTATCTTCTTTCTTTCTTAATTCTTCTCACCCTATTGTAGCTTATTTAAGAAACCATTTTGCAGATATTTATGGTCTTACTGATTAGGCAACATTCCTCCAATCTTTCCCTGAACCTATAGATAATAATACTCTTCTTGCTCGCCTTAATAGTTCTCTAAGTAACTTCTCAGATGATCAAATTAGATCTCTCTCCTTTGAAGAACTTAAATCCAAGCTTACCCTCTTGAAAATAGAGCATAAATCCAATTTAAACTTAACCAACAAGTTTAAACGTCTTTACCTTGATTTAAAAGAAGAAATAAATAGATTAAGGAAAAGGAATAGTGGTCTTATTGACGAGAAGGATCTTGCTGTTAAAAATGGTGCCAAGGCTCTAGCAGATTTCCATAAAACTCTTTTTGATACTCAAGTGGAAAGAGATAGACTCATCTGCGAGAATGAGGATTTTCTTGTGATGGAAACTCAAGCTCGCTCTCGTCTTCTTATCAATAGAGATGATGAGTTTGCTTGGGCTGCAAAAGTTCTTGATAATGCCAGAAACAACCTAGGTGTAGATGTTAGTCTCCAGGTTGAACAAGCTGATTTAATTAGAGATATGATTTCTGAAAGAGAAGGTTATTAACTTGTTCAATTTTTCATTTTAATATTCTTCCTGATAAAGCTTCTAATTCGTTGTCACGTTCCCTCAGTTGTTGAGGGGAATTATCGCGTGAGATTTCAAGAGCTTGAAGATTAAAAACATCAACTCGCGACCAAACTTATTGCTCGCAATGAGAAGTATTCAAGATTAAAGGATTATCTCAACATTACTACCACGAATTTTAACAGATCTCTCGTTATTACTCGCAATAAATTCATTAAGTTGGTTTGTGATGATCATAATATCTCTTATTCTGCATATCCTGATCTGGAAGACAAAATCCCAGCAGAAATTCCAAGACCTGCTATCTCTGATAGTGAATCTGAAGATTCTGACGATGAAGATAGTATTGGTGATGATGAACAAGAAGGAAATTCTGACGATAAAGAAAAATCTGACAATGATGAAGAGAAGAAATCTGGCGATGAGAATAAGAACTCTGACGATGAAGATGGTGATCAGTCTAATTAGTTTTCTGCTTCTTTTGTCTTCTTTGTATAATTATTTCCTATTTTTTGTGATTAGCTGTGAGTTTCTCCGCTATTATAAATTCTTTTTGCTTCTATCTGTATGAGTCAAAAAACAATTCTCTTCTGCAAAGAAATCAATATAATTGTTATCTTTTAATGATCTGTATAAGTATATTACTTAGTATTATCAATGCAATTTTATCATATGCTAGATGAATAATAATTTCATCATTCTGTGCATTCCCATACTTGCCTCTATTATTCATCTGGAATAAGAGAAAATTGCATAAAGATTAAATATTAATTATAATAAAAATATGACGCTTTAATACTGGCGTTAAATTATGCCTCAGTATTTGCGAAATCCCATAAATACTGCGAGCAATATCGCAATAATCTTTTGGTCTTATTATGCCTTCCTAGTTAAAGGTCTTATTTTGCCAACTTTTTCATCTCTCTGAGACAAAATCGCAGGACGTATTTACATTCGCATGTATCGACCCATTGATCTTGTCTTATCAGTATTGCTCGATTATATCGCGACAATATGACAAGTCTAAGTTCTCTCGCGAGATCAAAGCCTCGTGACATTGCCGTATTGCGATGAAATCGCAGGACGTCTTTACACTTTCATGCAAAGACCCATTGATCTCATCTTAACTTTTCCTCTTTAGGCTTTTTTCCCTTGTATAATTTTCGTCACGCGACAATATGATAGGCCTAAATGATCTTTCAATCATAAAGCCCCATGACATTGCTGTCTTAAGACACTTATCAGCTCCCTAATGGAGGGTGCCGCCCTTATCTTCCCCCTGGTTGCCCCTTCAAGGAGGGCACATCGACCATACAAGATTAGCTCCTCCGATCCAGATTTACCAACAACCAGCTATTTTCGCAGCCTCTTGTCCTTTATGCCTATATGGATTATAGTTACAAGACTGCACCCTAAGTGGGGTTTTCTTCAGGCCAAGTGCATCATAGCCAAGACTTACCACGAATGACAAGGGAGTTTCGTATGCCCTTGGCACCCTTGGCTCAACCGTGTACCTCGGAGCCTTGGTCATACTTTGCAATTCTTGGAAGATATTCTCGGTCGTCCAACCAGGGTATAACCATATATAGTTGGAAATCCAAGATCTCTCTCCCGGATAGGTTTTCTTTAACCCCAACATCTGCATGACTCAGGATCCAACAGCGGTATAACCTTACCCCTGAATCATGTCAAGAGATACCCCCTCCTATGACGTGATATTAGGTCTTACATTTGCCTCTTGCGATATTTTATTTGCGAACTAGGGTGCACTCCATAAAGGTTCGTCTCATTCTTTTAATCTCTGCGAAATTTTATTCGCTGTTCTTGCGAGTATTTTGACTCTGATAGAATTTCATAATTTTGAATATCTTGCGATTCTTTCAAGCAGAATATTCTGTTCAATTACATATTTTTTCAAACAAATCATTCATAGAGTTCTCTGGAGTTCATCATTTTACCTCTCTACTTACTATTTTCAGATTCTGCTTCTCTGCTACGTTTTATCGTTGTTTCTTTTTCTGCGAGACGCTCGCCATCAGCTTTCACATCCTCTTTTCGCTCTATCGAGTCAATCATTAACCTTTCACATCTCTATTGTTGTTTGATTTTGTACTTCCAATTGCTATTCTTTTCAGCTCTTTCTTCACAAGAATTCATGTCGATTTCATAACATTTCTTGCTTTCTCCCCAATCTCCCTTAATAATTCCAACACCTTTAGGATGAGGAAATTTGATACATTGGTGATAAGTGGAGGCAACACCCAATATCCCATGTAACCAAGGTCGCCCTATCAAGGCATTGTAAGGTGATTCGATGTCCACGACGCAGAATAATATTTTTGAAGATATTCCTTTTAACGGTATCTGCATTTCAATTTCCCCCTTTGGTTTGTTAGCTGTACCATTAAATCCATAGATTTTATATGTTGATGGTATCAAGTCTTCATCTCTTCCGCCCATGGTTCTATAGGTATGATAGAATAAGATATCAACTGAACTCCCAGTGTCTATTAAGACTCTGTTGATGGACCAAGAGTCTTCAACCTTACCATCATTTTCTTCATCTTCTTCTGGTATTGGATTTGGGTTTATCTCTAGCCTTACTACCAATGGGTTATCATGCTGCTCGCCAAGCCCTGGTACATCTTGTGCACTGAAATATATAGTTTGTTTTTGCCATTCTTCTAATGGCGAGGCTCTCGCAATATTCATTATCTCTCTTCCATCTGTATTTTTTGCGAAGACTCTGCTTAAAACATTATCATGGAAATCTTCTATAGTTCTATATGAATGTACTATGGAATTACAAAACAAATTCTTTGCTTTAGCCCCAACTTCTATCACGAATGTTTCTGCTCCTTTTACAGCATTCACTCTGCGAGTTTCTGGTGCTAGAGGCAATCGCTGAAATCGTGGGTGTCCTACTAAAAAGTGATTTAGCTTTCCTTGTTTGATCATCCTTAAAATTATTCTCTTTACATTCCTGCAGTCATTTACTGTGTGGCCATGAAAATGATTTTAAGGACAAAATTCTTGACTGTGACTGTTAGGATGTGGTTCTTTTCCTATGTTCCATGGGTATGGTATATTTTCCATTAAAATGATAGCTTCCCAGATTTTTTCTATACTAGCATTAAGAGGTGGCATTTTAATTTCTTCCCATATTATCTTTTGATTTCCTTGCCCTCTAAAGTTATTCTGCCTTTGTCCGCCATAAGTTTCTTGCGGCTGATCAAGTCTTTGAATCTTATTATTTCCACCGCGATTGTAATAATTCTTCTCCCTTTCATATTCTTCTTGATCTCGACTTCCCATTGCTACCAATTTTTGTTGGTTTTCACTGACCACCTTCTCTTGTTGTGTCTGCGAGGTGCTCGCCACATTATTTATCATTTTAGGGAGCAAACTTCCACTTGCTGTTAGCGAGCTGGTGTTCGCGATCGGGTATGATTCCATCTCATTTTGTTTCTCCTCCAAAGCAATGTATTCTTCCTGTAGTTCTCGCAGTTCAGTCATAGTGATTATATTCTTGACTCTGAAAATTTGTATGTATAGTAGATTGATCGCGAACATTGCATTGATAAAAGACAAGATAAGATATCTCTCGTCAACTCTTCCTGCCATTTCACTGCACATTGTCTTCCATCTTATGGTTAAATGTTTCAGACTCTCGCCAACTCTTTGTTTTAACCCAAACACATCTTCAATACCCGGCCGCGATGAATTGTTGCTGATATATGCTCCTAAAAATGTAGCTTGTAAATGATCAAAAGAAGTTATAGTATTTTTTGGTAATCCCTCGAACCATTTCAACGCCTCGCCAGTTAAGCTAGATGCAAAATATTTGCATAGCACAGCATCATGATTTTCCCACTGTAGCATACATCTAACATAAGCTTTGACGTGTTGAACATCACAAGTAGTTCCATCAAAAATGCTGGTTAATGCTGGTAAATTGCATTTTGGAGGTATCCCTCTTAACTGTACTTATTGGGTAAATGGAGTTCTTGCTACTTCTTCAATAGCTTCATCAAATTGCCTTCTACCTCCTTCTCTTCTATTGTTTATCATTCCTCGCATTTCTGCTAATTCTCTCAATATTTGCTCATTCTCAGCTGAGTTTTGTTCCATTGGTCTCTTTAATGCTGTTTCCATTCTTCTGCGTTCTTGCTTTTCTTGTCTTGCGAGATTTTGTGTATCTTCTTCTTCATCATCATTTCGTCTTTCTCTGCGATTTTCTCTTTCATCTTCCTCTTGATATCGTAATTGCCTATCTTCTTCTCTACGAATTTCTTCATTTCTCCTTATTTCTCTTCGTTGCTTCTCTATTCTCCTCTGTATCCTATCATATTCCTCCTGAATATTACCATTGTAGCGATTTTGTGTACGTCTCCTTTCTCGATTTTCATGATTATTTTGTCGCACTGCTTCTCGAAATTCATGTTCTTCTACTTTTGCTCTTAATCTTTCTCTCTCGCGAGCTAGACGTGCTTGTTCAGCGTAATAATTCTCAATTTCTTCTTCAATCATTCTTTGATTCTCTCGCCCATGTAATATCCTCCTACCTTCTTCAGGATTTTCTTCTTCAATTTGATTGTTTCTTCCCTCTTGATTTCTATTGTCGCGCGGATTATAGCGATCACCAATTATCTCTTCTTCTCTATTTTGCACTTCTCCTCGAGTATTTTCTCTAACATTTGTTATAGGAGAATTTTTCCTTGGTTCTTCTCTGAATGATCTTGAATTTGACCTAACAGTACTTCTTGATCTCCTTCTTTGTAATCTCAAATTCTCCATTCTTAGCTCATGATTTTGTCTTGTTAAATTTGCACGCTCTTCTGCCTCTAATCTTCTTTCTTCTCGTATCCTTTGTCTCAAATCATCTACTATTTCACGTTGTTCATGAATTAATCCTCCATCCACTTCTTGATTTCTTTCTCCTTCTTCCTCATTTCTCAATTGTCGATTTTCTGCCTCTTTTACTGAATCTGACCTCCAAGTATGCACACTCACTCTATCATAATCCACATCCCTATCTTGCGTTTGTGCTTGTTGATTCGGCTGTTGGATTGAACTTTCTGCTTCATTTCTTGTTCTATTTGTTCCTGATCTTATCTTTAAATATTTTTCTAATTCACCTGTTCCTTCACCTGCAAGTCTTTTACTTCTCCTCACAGTTGTTGGTGGTTCTGATGTGTTTCTTCTTCTTCTAGCCATTTCTTCAATTCTAACAATTTCTTCAAATTTTCAAGTTGTAATTAGAGATTTTTTAGCTTGATTCTCCCTGTTTCGGGCGCCAAAATGTAGTTGCAGGATTTCCCACACTACACCCTTGTCAAGAATCTATGAAAATTAAGTCATAAATGAGAATGAACAACAACACTTTTATTAATTCACTTTCAGGAAGATTTACAAGAAATATCAAAATTCAGAAGTACAACTATTCTTTCGGAAGTTTCTCTCTCCTCAAAACTTTTTCAACTCTCAAAAGTACATCATCCTCTTATGGATTTAGTCGAACCCTTTATATAGGAAAATACATAGTGGAAGACAGCTAAGATTTCCCCTTAATTCGGATTTACTCTGCGATCTCATCGCCATAACTTTAGTCTTCATTTTCGCTAACTTTGTAACCATCGTGAAGCAGACTTATTCTTCTCATATATCTTCGGTCATTAATTGTTATATTACTCTTTTGTGACACTCGCCAAATGTCGTTGAAGAATCTTGCGACGTTCTCGTCAAAGTGTTATTAATACTTGTAGAAATGTTTGGGTTTCTCGCAGAAGTGTTGTTTCCATCGCGTGAATATCGTTGTGGCGATATTATGGTCCTACACACTGTAAGAAATTCAAACGTTTTCTGACAGATTCAACTATATTGAAGTATTTTTGTTTTAAATTTATTCTACATCATGTTTTAGGATTTGGTGTCCCTGTAAACTTGAAGATATTTATTTTTTCTTTTCAAAGTGGTAAACTAAACCTGAATTGGAGTTGTGAGTGATTTTATATGATTTTTGTAAAATGAACTATCACTGTTTTACATTTCTGCAGTTTTGGTCAACTATGTGTTTGACTGTGGTCATAGGATACTCAACTCATTTAAAAATCCCGAATCATTTAAGCCTAATAGTATTTTCAGTATAGATTTTATCTATATAATTACCATAAATTTTGGAACCTACATGAAGCCTGTAAAATTCTAGAAATACACCTTGGTATGTTTTTAGTTTTACAATTTGGGGTTGAAATCGTTTCTTATTAATTAATCTTAAGACTTGAACGGTGTTAGTATTTTTATTTGAGAACCAAAATATGTTTTGCTTCAGGTGGCTTTCAAATTAGGTTAAATCTACGGTTAGATTCTTCCAAAATGAATTTCTGAGTATTCCGCTGCGACAAAATTCTTAAAACAGACATAATTAATTAAGCCCAAATGCATTATTTAACGAGCATGGGCTTAGTGGTCGGGCCTCGGCTATGGTATCCAAGTGGCACTCCGGGTTTTGAAAACCGGGGCGTCACATGTACCCACAAAATCTTTTCCAACTTCAGAGCGTAATAGAGTCCCAAGCATTCAAGGAGCTATGAGGACATAGAGTTTCTGCATGCTAGTAATAAGAAGTTAGAAATACCAAAGAACTCATTCTCATCCTTAAGAATTGAGCGAGAAATAACCATACCAAATAAAAGAATTCGGGTTCGAGAGTGATCACAAGCTTTGACTTCTGCCTCACAAATATGGTTTTATGATAATTTCACTTAAAAGGACTTCTTTTTTAGTCTCTCATGTGTACAGATAGAAATAAAGAGAGAAATCCTGCACATGTTGAATAGTGGGAAGGAAAACCTTCCAAAATAATTTCTGGAGACTCCAAAGAATTGTGGGAATGAGAATATTTTTCTGACGATCTCTAAGAAAATAAATCAATCATTAGTAAGGATGGGAGTACTCACTTACCTTCACATTCGATCGGCAATCAACACTACTATCAGAACATCCATAGAAACATCTTCGTCTTCGGTCTTTGGTCTTCAACTGTTGATGATGAATTTACGAACTTCGTAGAACCTTGACAATTTATGATTTTTCTCTCCAATTTCCTTGTTGCTTGAATTTTCCTCTTGAATTCTTCTTCTTTACCATGGTGTTATTTAAACAAAACTTAAGTAAATAAGTTAAAATAATTGATTTGATTTGATTTTTTTTTTTTTGAATTAAACTTAAAATAACAAAATAGATAATGAAACTACTAAATCCATATATGAAAGACTTTATCACTCAATTCTTCACAACTTGTATTGTCTTGATTTCATAAACTTTACTAATTCTCATCTTCTTTGGTTTTCTTTGCTCTTGTAAGATAAGTCTTCAACCTTGTATAACGAATTCTGCTATTTGTATTGTATCTTCTCTTTGAATAAGAACTTTACTTTTCCTTGTATTGTTGCATGTAAACCAAATCTTATCTCTCTCAATCCTAGATTCTAGGGTTATTATTCTTGATAAAAAAGAAGATAAGGGTGAGAGAGATAGAGATTAAAAGCTTAATTGTTGTTTATGATGAAAGTTGAGGGAATAAATGGTCGGGGAGATGGAGTGATTGAGATGAAGGTATTGATGGATCTGTGAATGGACAAGGACAAGAAATGAAGGTGGATATGTTTCTGGTCGATAAGGTGGAGAATAAAGGGAGCTAGGATGTAAAGCAGTTGTATCAAATGTTGATGTAACAGGAAGATGAGTTGTTGGATCTGAGGAAATAAATATAATCTGATGGCTTAGGTTGGGAACATGTTTGGATCTTGGGTTTGGGTTCTGGGTTCTCTACTAAGCGCATTTCTTTGCAAATGGATTGTAGCTGATGTGCAAGCGGCTTGCCTATAACACCTCGTGTTATTAGCATGGCGCATGTTAAAAGATGCGCCATTGTCTGATATGAAGCTTCATTAAAATCTTCTGTTGCGTGGTAAGAAGCATAATGGCTTAAGGCCAATACCGCGTCAAAATAACGCATTGTGTTTGGCATTTGGCCAATAGCCAAATCTTCATCATGATGAATTAGGCCAGTTGGGTAGGTGGCCTCGAGATTGCAGCGTAATCATTGCACATGAACAATAACAAAAGCTTTGGATAGAGCTTCATCTCAGGCCATGGCGCATCTTTTAGCATGCGCCGTGATAAAAACACGGGGTGTTACATTATTCACCCCTTTAAAGAATTTCGTCCCCGAAATTCAAAACAAAAACTATTGTGGAAAATCTCTTCGGTTTGGATTCCCTGAGCAAAAGTCCCACACCATATGCTCAGAAATCATGGGTTTCTTCAAGTTGTCATGAACATCAATTTAGACCTTCTGATCACATGCCACTCGTAAGTGAGATGATGTCCAGGCCTGACAACGTACACCATTGGCCAGTTTCCAACGTGTGTGGATGATCAGACCCATTTTCTACCCACCATATAAGACGGTCTTTCGGATATCCACTCGTAAGTGGGGTGCCACTTAGGTTAGGCAAACTCACAGTACTTGAACAAGCTCAACTCGATTCGCATAGTAACTGGCGAAGCAGTTACAAACTCTTTCCGCGCAAAAGTTGGCCTACTCTCCAACTTTAAGTTTCCGTTAAGGAAAATACTCGCCAATGAGTCCACTCCGCACAAGTCCCTAGAGTTTTCTCGGAACTTGCTCTGATACCAACTATGACAGACTAGAAAATTACGCATTTGGCGCATTTCCCCGCAAGCCGTAACTTCCCCGATGCGCCATGATGAAGCTACGATCCGGGACTTAAAGCTTAGGAAAATGCAAGTCCATTTGCCCTTGCAAGCATGCTTGTATATTATGATGCGGCTAACTTATCTTACACACCATTCCAACTTACCTTTGATGCGCAAGGTGTTTATTAAGAAAGCAAAAACTTTCCTAAAACGGCAAAAACGGCCTTTTGAAGCCCTAAATGATGGAATTTGGCTATATTCTGGTGACCATGTTAGCATGTATTGATCTTTGGGACGTTTCCCATCAAAATGGACTCCTCTTGATCTAAATTACGACACTCGGTTTTTCAGCCTCCAAATAGGCTATAACTTGCTCTTTGTAGCTTGATGGGAAGTATGAGCATCCACTTGTTGGCATGCAACTAAGCCTCATCAATCTTTACCACAATCATCTCTTGCATCGATCTACCGAGCTTAGATGATATGAGGGACAATCTGCCACAATCATCTCACAATTAGATGATATGAGCGTCAACGTGCCGGACCGGATATGCTACAACTCATTGCGGCTGCCTACGTACCCTTCTCTACTCTAAAGGGGTCAAGCACAGACTGTAGTTCATCCTCGAAGGGACAGAAGATTAACCAACTCATTTGCAAGGACGTAGCCTAGCAAAAATGGTAGTGACCTATTCCACATAGGCCGTTCCGCCATGATGCACAATGATTATGCATCATCGAGTACGCAACATGGCATAGTGATGCCTAAGCATCAAATTCCCTCTTCGCAAGGCTACACAACTATAAATGAGCCTTAGGCATCATTTATACTATTCCGGCTAAGATATAAAGCTTACTTGGTACATAGTCCGCATATGCACCTTTAGCCAACTATCCCTCCCCATATATGTTTATTTGACATTTTTATAACTTTGATTAGGGGAGCAAAAATCATTCATCAACTCCCACTTATAATGTTCATGGGCAATGATTGTGTTATTTCGCAATGATTGCGTTCTGTCGCAATGATTGTGTTATTTCGCAATCATTACATATTAGCACAACGACTGCGTCACACACGTTCGGCCAGCCCCCTCTGGCCTGATGCATAATGATTGTGCGATATTGGCTCTAGGCCAATAGCCTCCATAATGTGCAATGATTACGATGCAATCTCGAGGACACCTACCCATCTGGCCTAATGCATCCTGATGATGCAAGATTCGGTTCATGGCCAAATGCCAAACACAATGCGCCATTTTTACGCGGTATTGGCCTTAACCCAATATGATTCTTACCACGCAACTGAAGCTTTGGATGAAGCCATGGAGCATCTTTTAGCATGCGCCAAGATAAAAACACGGGGTGTTACATTATTGATCCCTTTAAAGAATTTCGACCCCGAAATTCAAAACAAAAACTATTGTGGACAATCTCTTCGGCTTGGATTTCCTGAGCAAAAGTTCCATACCAGATGCTCAGAAATCACAGGTTTCTTCAAGTTGTCATGAACAACAATTTAGACCTTCTGAGCACATATCCCATACCACTTGCCCAGGAATTCAAAAGTTCCCACAACAATACCAAGAATCGCAATTGGCCAGTGCCAAAAGGATATCTCGACCAGGTATCCTAGATAGAATCCCATACTACCGCCCAGGAGTCTATAAGGTTCACAAGTTGAAAGGTGTCATCGAAATGACAAGATTTTAGCACAGTAATGTGTGGAACAGTTTCCAGTTTCCCACCGTCCCTGACGGTTATCCAGGTTGCCACTCGTAAGTGGGATGCTGGTCGGGCCTGACAACGCACAACCTTGGACAGTTTCCAACATGTGGGGATGATCAGTCCCATTGTCTACCCACCGTATCAGACGGTCTTCCGGATATCCACTCGTAAACGGGGTGCCACTTAAGCCACGCAAACTCACAGTACTTGAACAAGCTCAACTCGATTCGCATAGTAACTAGCAAAGCAGTTACAAACTCTTTCCGCGCAAAAGTTGGCCTACTCTCCAACTTTATGTTTCCATTAGGGAAAATAATGTCCAATGAGTCCACTCCGCACAAGTCCCTAGAGTTTTCTTAGAACTTTCTCTGATACCAACTGTGACGGACCGGAAAATTACGCCTTTAGCGTGTTTCCCCGCAGGCCGTAACTTTCCCGATGCGCCATGATGAAGCTACGATCCGGGACTTAAAGCTTAGGAAAATGCACGTCCATTTTCCCTTGCAAGCATTCTCGTAGATTATGATGCATCTAACGTAGCTTCCACACCATTCCAACTCACCCCTGATGCGCAAGGGGTTTATTAAGAAAGCAAAAACTTTCCTAAAACGGAAAAACGGACTTTTGAAGCCCTAAACGATGGAATTTGGCTCTATTATGGTGACCATGGTAACATGTCTTGATCTTTGGGCCGTTTCCCATCAAAATGGACTCCTCTTGAGCTAAATTACGACACTCGGGTTTTTAGCCTCAAAATAGGCTATAACTTGCTCTTTGTAGCTTGATGGGAAGTATGAGCATCCACTTGTTGGCCTGCAACTAAGCCTCATCAAGCTTTACCACAATCATCTCTTGCATCGAGCTACCGAGCTTAGATGATATGAGGGGCCAATATGCTGCAATCATCTCACAATTAGATGATATGAGCGACAATGTGCTGTACCGGCAATGCTGCAACACATTGAGGCTGCTTACGTACCCTTCCCTACTCTAAAGGGATCAAGAACAGAACATGGTTCATCCTCTAAGGGACAAAAGCTTAACCAACTCGTTTGCAAGGCCGTAGCCTAGCAAAAATGGTAATGACCTAGTCTGCATAGGCCGTTCCGTCATGATGCACAATGATTATGCATCATCGGGTCCGCAACATGGCATAGTGATTCCTAAGCATCAAATGCCCTATTCGCAAGGCTACGCAACTATAAATGAGCCTTAGGAATCATTTATACTCTTCCGGCTAAGATATGAAGCTTACTTGGTACATAGTCTACATATGCACCTTCAACCAACTACCCCTCCCTATATATGTTTATTTGACATTTTTACAACTTTGATTAGGGGGGGAAAATCATTCATCAACTCCAACTTTTACTGTTCATGTGCAATGATTGCGTTACTTCACAAGTTGCGTTCCGTCTCAATGATTGTGTTATTTCGCAATGATTGCTTTCTTGTGCAATCATTGCATATTAGCACAATGATTGCGTCACACTCGTTCGTCCATCCCTCTCTGGCCTGATGCACAATGATTGTGCGATATTGGCTCTAGGCCCATAGCCTCCATATTGTGCAATGATTATGCTGCAATCTCAAGGCCACCTATCCAACTGGCCTAATGCATCATGATGATGCAAGATTTGGCTCTTGGCTAAATGGAAAACACAATGCGCCATTTTTACGCGGTATTGGCCTTCAGCCAATATGCTTCTTACCACGCAACGTAATCTTTGGATGAAGCTTCATCTCAGGACATATCGCATCTTTTAGCATGCGCCATGCTAAAAACACGGGGTGTTATATTATTCACCCCTTTAAAGAATTTCGTCCTCGAAATTCAAAAAAAAACAAACTATTGTGGACAATCTATTCGGTTTGGATTTCCTGAGCAAAAGTCCCATACCAGATACTCAGAAATTATGAGTTTTTTCAAGTTATCATGAACAACAATTTAGACCTTCTGAGCACATGTCCCATACCACCTGCCCAGGAATCCAAAAGTGCCCACAACAATACCAAGAATCGCAATTACCCAGTGCCAAAAGGATATCTCGATTATGTATCCTAGATGGAATCCCATACTACCACCCAGGAGTCCCTAAGGTTCACAAGTTGAAAGGTGTCATCGAAATGACAAGATTTTAGCATAGTACTGTTTGTAACAGTTTCCAGTTACCCACCGTCCCTGACGGTCATCCAAGTTGCCACTCGTAAGTGGGATGCTGGCAGGTCCTGACCACGCACAACATTGGCCAGTTTTCAACGTATGGGGATGATCAATCTCATTGTCTACCCACCGTATCAGACGGTCTTCCGGATATCCACTCGTAAGTGGGGTGCCACTTAGTCCAGGAAAAGTCACAGTAGTTGAATAAGCTCAACTCGATTCGCATAATAACTTGCAAAGCAGTTACAAACTCTTTTCGCGAAAAAGTTGGCCTACTCTCCAACTTTAAGTTTCCATTAAGGAAAATACTGGCCAATGAGTCCACTCTATACAAGTCCCTAGAGTTTTCTCGGAACTTTCTCTGATACCAACTGTGAGGGACCGAAAATTATGCCTTTGGCGCGTTGCCCCGGAGGCCGTAACTTCCCCGATGCGCCATGATGAAGCTACAATCCGGGACTTAAAGCTTAGGAAAATGCTCGTCCATTTTCCCTTGTAATCATGCTCCTGGAATATGATGCATCTAACTTAGCTTCTACACCATTCCAATTCACCCTTGATCCGCAAGGGGTTTATTAAGAAAGCAAAAACTTTCCTAAAACGGAAAAAACGGCCTTTTGAAGCCCTAAACGATGGAATTTGGCTATATTCTGGTGACCATGTTTACATGTCTTGATCTTTAAGACGTTTCCCATCAAAATGGACTCCTCTTGAGCTAAATTACGACACTCGGGTTTTTAGCCTCCAAATAGGCTATAACTTGCTCTTTGTAGCTTGATGGGAAGTATGAGCATCTACTTGTTGGCATGCAACTAAGACTCATCAAGCTTGACCACAATCATCTCTTGCATCGATCTACCGAGCATAGATGATATGAGAGGCCAATCTGCCGTAATCATCTCACAATTAGATGATATGAGCGACAACGTGCTGGATCGGTATGACCAGTCCGTATAGTGACGCATAATCATGGCGCGTCATGGAATTGGTAACCTGGAAGATGGAGTTGCATGTCCGACGATGTAGCACCAAGATGGCTGAGACAAGAAAGGTTACTTGACAATATTGGCTACATTATGCGATAGTGTTGTATATCCTTATTCAGAGTTAGCCCATCTTAAGGAAGGAATAAAGGATGAGATGCAAAGTCATGGAATGACTTTGGCATGGTTCTAAGTTTTGGCCAAGACTTGGACTGTGCATATGCATCAATGGTGATTCCAAACACGCCATTGGTCATAGTTTCTCGCCAATGGAGATGCAAGTGATTCATATGAAGCATGAAGATTGAACTAAGCAAGTCAAGAATCAGTTGGCATAATATTTGGATGTTGGCATCCAAATGAGCTAAGTGCACAACACTAGATATAATAGCGCAATGAAAGCTATAATAGCGCAACGGAGGCCATAATAGCAGTATTTGGCAGAAGTGCAAGCGGAGTTGCAAGTGGCGATGTTACGGGACTTGAGTTCAAGCGTGCCAAAGCGTGTGAGAAAGTTAGAGACGGTTATAAAGTGCTTTATAACCAAGTTTGGCATATCCTTACCATTGAAGACAGGTGTGGCGCCATTGTGTAAGCCAGCACTAAAGCTAGCAGTTAAAAAGTGGAACTGGCGGTTAGGGAACTGTCCATGGACAAATGGATGTTCATAGGGCATGCAACAAAGTTGGATACGGATTGGCCTTGGTTCTTGGCATTATAAATAGCCAGAGAACCCTTGTAAATGAGTTTTTCAATAGTTCGAGTGTTGAGGAACCACATTTGCAGTAGAGAGTGATTGTTGCGTAGGCTTAGAGAATAAACTTGTAAAGTTCATTGGTTGGACGTTTTTGTATCTTCCCCTTAAGCTAATAAAAGTGAGTTTGTTGGCTTATATGTTTGGCTTTGGTTTACTGTTTATTTGATTATATTCCCCAAAATTCTGTGAAACATAAACATGGCAGAAACCTCTTTGTAATATGGGCTATATTGTTTGGTAGAGAAAATCTAAGTTAGTCTTCCGTTGCACACTCTTGGTAGAGTTGGTTGATTGCATTGGTGCAATATTATAAGGCTGGACTACATTGGGTGATAAGTGATCACTGAACCATTGTATTGTCGGGTTATACCTTCGCGAAAAATTGCTTGGAGCATTTGGAGTTGTGACAACCGGCAATGCTGCAACTCATTACGGCTGCCTACGTACCCTTACCTACTCTAAATGGATCAAGCACAGTCCGTAGATCATCCTCGAAGGGACAGAAGCTTAACCAACACGTTTGGAAGGCCGTAGCATAGAAAAAATGGTAATGACCTAGTCCGCATAGGCCGTTCAGTCATGATGCACCATGATTATGCATCATCGGGTCCGCAACATGGCATAGTGATGCCTAAGCATCAAATTCACTCTTCGCAAGGCTATGCAACTCTAAATGAGCCTTAGTAATCATTTATACTCTTTCAGATAATCTATGAAGCTAACTTGGTACATAGTCCGCATATTCATCTTCAACCAACTACCCCTCCCTGTATATGTTTATTTTACATTTTTACAACTTTGATTAGGGGATCAAAAATTATTCATCAACTCCCACTTTTACTGTTCATGTGCAATGATTGCGCATAATGATTACTTTCTTTCGCAATTATTGCATATTAGCACAATGATTGCGTCACACTCGTTCAGCCATTCCTCTCTGGCCTGATGCACAATAATTGTGCGATATTGGCTCTGGGACAATAGCCTCCATAATGTGCAATGATTACGCTGCAATCTCGAGGCCACCTACCCAACTAGCCTAATGCATCATGATGATGCAAGATTTGGATCTTGGCCAAATGCCAAACACAATGCGCCATTTTGACGCGTTATTGGCCTTAAGCCAATATGCTTCTTACCACACAACAGAGGCTTTGGATGAAGCTTCACCTCAGGCCATGGCGCATCTTTTATCATGCGCCATGCTAAAAACACGGGGTGTTATATTATTCACCCCTTTAAAGAATTTCGTCCCCGAAATTCAAAACAAAAGCTATTGTGGACAATCTATTCGGTTTGGATTTCCTAAGCAAAAGTCCCATACCAGATGCTTAGAAATCACGGGTTTCTTTAAGTTGTCATGAAAAAAAATTTAGACCTTCTTAGTACATGTCCCATACCACCTGTCCAGGAATCCAAAAGTGCCCACAAAAATACCAAGAATCACAATTGGCCAGTGCCAAAAAGGATATCTCGACCAGGTATCCTAGATGGAATACCATACTACCACCCAGGAGTCCCTAAGGTTCACAAGTTGAAAGGTGTCATCGATATGACAAAATTTTAGCACAGTACTGTGTGGACCAGTTTCCAGTTGCCCACCGTCCCTGACGGTCATCCAGGTTGCCACTCATAAGTGGGATACTGGTCGGGCCTGACAACGCACAACATTGGCCAGTTTCCAATATGTGGGGATGATCAGTCCCATTGTATACCCGCCGTATCAGACGGTCTTCTGGATATCCACTCGTAACTGGGTGTCACTTAGTCCAGGAAAACTCACAGTACTTGAACAAGATCAACTCGATTCGCATAGTAACTGGCGAAGCAGTTACAAACTCTTTTCGCATAAAATTTGGCCTACTCTCCAAATTTAAGTTTCCATTAAGGGAAATATTCGCCAATGAGTCCAATCTTCACAAGTCCCTAGAGTTTTCTCGGAACTTTCTTTGATACCAACTATGACGGACCGAAAAATTACGCCTTTGGAGCGTTGCCCCGCAGGCCGTAACTTCCCCGATGCGCCATGATGAAGCTACGATCCGGGACTTAAAGCTTAGGAAAATGCATGTCCATTTTCCTTTGCAAGCATGCTCGTGGATTATGATGAAGCTAAATTAGCTTCCACACCTTTCCAACTCACCCTTGATCCGCAAGGGGTTTATTGTTTAAGCAAAAACTTTCCTAAAACGACAAAACGGCTTTTTGAAGCCCGAAACGATGGAATTTGGCTATATTCTGGTGGCCATGTCAAGATGTCTTGATCTTTGGGCTATTTCCTATCAAAATGGACTCCTCTTGAGATAAATTACGACACTCGGGTTTTTAGCCTCCAAATAGGCTATACCTTGCTATTTATAGCTTGATGGGAAGTATGAGCATCCACTTGTTGGCATGAAACTAAGCCTCATAAAGCTTGACCACAATCATCTCTTACATCGATCTACCGATCTTAGCTTATATGAGGGGCCAATCCGCCGCAATCATCTCACAATTAAGTGATATTAGTGACAACGTATTGGAACAGCAATGCTACAACTCATTGCGACTGCCTATGTACCCTTCCCTAATCTAAAGGGATCAAGCACAGACCGTAGTTCATTCTCGAAGGGACAAAAGATTAACCAACTCATTTGCAAGGCCGTAGCCTAGCAGAAATGGTAATGACCTAGTCCGGATAGGTTGTTCCATCATGATGCACAATGATTATGCATCATAGGGTCCGCAACATGGCATAGTGATGCCTAAGCATCAAATTCCCTCTTTGTAATACTATGCAACCATAAATGAGCCTTAGGCATCATTTATACTCTTCCGTCTAAGCTATGAAGCTTACTTGGTACATAGTCCGCATATGCAACTTCAACCAACTACCCACCCCCCTATATATGTCTCTTTGACATTTTTACAACTTAAATTAGGGGGAGCAATAATCATTCATCAACTCCCACTTTTACTTTTCATGTGCAATGATTGCGTTACTTCCCAATGGTTGCGTTCCATCGCAATGATTGTGTTCCTTCACAATGATTGCTTTCTTTCGCAATCATTATGTTATTTCGCAATGATTGCTTTCTTTTGCAATCATTGCATATTAGCACAATGACTGCCTCACACTCGTTCGGCCATCCCTCTATGGCCTGATGCACAATGATTGTACGATATTGGCTCTAGGCCAATAGCCTCCATAATGTGCAATAATTACGCTGCAATCTCGAGGCCACCTTCCCAACTGGCCTAATGCATCATGATAATGCAAGATTCGTCTCTTGGACAAATGCCAAACACAATGCACCATTTTTACACGGTACTGGACTTAAGACAATATGATTCTTACCACGCAACAGAAGCTTTGGATGAAGCTTCATATCAAGCCATGGCGTATCTTTTAGCATACGCCATGCTAAAAACACGGGGTGTTATATTATTCACCCCTTTAAAGAATTTCGTCCCCGAAATTCAAAACAAAAACTATTATGGACAACAATTTCTTCGGTTTGGATTTCCTGAGAAAAAGTCCCATACCAGATGCTCATAAATCACAGGTTTCTTCAAGTTGTCATGAACAACAGTTTTGACCTTCTGAGCACATATCCTATACCATCTTCCCAGGAATCCAAAAGTGCCCACAACAATACCAAGAATCGCAATTGGCCAGTGCCAAAAGGATATCTCGACCAGGTATCCTAGATGGAATCCCATACTACCACCCAGGAGTCACTAAGGTTCACAAGTTGAAAGGTATCGTCAAAATGACAAGATTTTAATACAGTACTGTGTGGAACAGTCCCAGTTTCCCACCATACCTGATGGCCATCCAGGTTGCCACTCGTAAGTGGGATGCTGGCCGGGCCTGACAACGCACACCATTGGCCAGTTTCCAACGTGTGGGGATGATCAGTCCCATTGTATACCCACCGTATCAGAAGGTATTTTGGATATCCACTCGTAAGTGGGGTGCCACTTAGGCCAGGCAAACTCACAGTACTTGAACAAGCTCAACTTGATTTGCATAGTAACTGGCGAAGCAGTTACAAACTCTTTTTGCGTAAAAGTTAGCTTACTCTCCAACTTTATGTTTCCATTAAGGAAAATACTCACCAATGAGTCCACTCCGCACAAGTCCCTAGAGTTTTCTCAGAAATTTCTCTTATACCAACTGTGACGGACAGGAAAATTACGCCTTTGGCGCGTTTCCCCGCAGGCCGTGACTTCCCCGATGCGCCATGATGAAGCTACGATCCGCGACTTAAATCTTAGGAAAATGCACGTCTATTTGCCCTTGCAAGCATGATCGTATATTATGATGCAGCTAACTTAGCTTCCACACTATTCCAACTCACCCTTGATGCGCAAGGGGTTTATTAAAAAAGCAAAAACTTTCCTAAAACATAAAAACGGCCTTTTGAAGCCCTAAACGATGGAATTTGGCTATATTCTGGTGACCATGTTAACATGTCTTGATCTTTGGGCCGTTTCCCATCAAAATGGACTCCTCTTGAGCTAAATTACGACACTCGGGTTTTTAGCCTCCAAATAGGCTATAACTTGCTCTTTGTAGCTTGATGGGAAGTATGAGCATCCACTTGTTGACATGCAACTAAGCCTTATCAAGATTGACCACAATCATCTCTTGCATCAAAATACCGAGCTTAAATGATATGAGGGGCCAATCTGGTGCAATCATCTCACAATTAGATGATATGAGCGACAACGTGCTGGACCGGCAATGTTGTAACTCATTGCGGCTGCCTACGTACCCTTTCCTAATTTAAAGGGATCAAGCACAGACCGTAGTTCATCCTCGAAGGGACAAAAGCTTAACCAACTCGTTTGCAAGGTCGTAGCCTAGAAAAAATGGTAATAACCTAGTCTGCATAGGCCATTCAGTCATGATGCACCATGATTATGCATCATCGGGTCTGTAACATGGCATAGTGATGCCTAGGCATCAAATGCCCTCTTCGCAAGGATACACAACTATAAATGAGCCTTAGGCATCATTTATACTCTTCCAGCTAAGCTAGAAAGCTTACTTGGTACATAGTCCACATATGCACCTTCAACCAACTACCCCTCCCTATATATGTTTATTTGACATTTTTACAACTTTGATTAGGGGGGAAAAAATCATTCATCAACTCCCACTTTTACTGCATCATGATGATGCATCATGATGATGCAATCATGATGATGCAATCATTACGTAATCATTCCATATTATGCAATGATTACGCTGAAATCTCGAGGCCACCTACCCAACAGGCCTAATGCATCATGATGATGCAAGATTTGTCTCTTGGCCAAATGGCAAACACAATGCGCCATTTTGACGCGGTATTGACCTTCAGTCAATATGCTTCTTACCACGCAACAAAAGCTTTGGATGACGTTTCATCTCAGGCCATGACGCATCTTTTAGCATGCGCCATGCTAAAAACACGGGATGTTACATTATTCACCCCTTTAAAGAATTTAGTCCCCGAAATTCAAAATTAAAACTATTATGGACAATCTCTTCGGTATGGATTTCCTGGGCAAAAGTCCCATACCAGATGCTCAGAAATCACGGGTTTCTTCAAGTTGTCATGAACAACAATTTAGACCTTCTGAGCACATGTCCCATACCACCTGCCCAGGAATCCAAAAGTGCCCACAAGTGTTAGAGCATTGCTCGATTGAACCCACCAAGCGTTGGTATGTCAAGTTTGGTTGTCATATTTTAGTGAAGAAAAACTCATTTAAGAGTCGCTTGATTTATATGTACTAGAGTCAACTTCGTATAGATAAGCTTGAAAGTATTAGGATGAGACATTACAAGTATTGCGATGACTTGAAGATGTGAAGAAGAAGACGGAGCTACAAAAACAACATAATCTTTCCACTCGAGGTTAGTGATATTTGACTTGAACTGTTTCGTTCCCTAATATATCTTTCAAGTCGTGCATATTGAAAACATAAAACTGCGAAGCATGAACACTCTAGATAGACATAGTATTAAGGAATATAATATGAAGTTTCTTTCTTAACCATTAAACTTTGTATATAAGACATCAACATAATCGTATGAATGCTATTGTGATTATGTATGGGTATGAGGTGAGGATTTCATCCTAGGGAACAATGTTTACATGTATTCTAAGGAAGTAAGTTCATGATACATGTTGTGAACCGAAACGGAAATCGCTAGGCGTTATTGGGGTTGTTCTTCATTGCATATCTTATGAACGACCAATATGTGTGATATGTATGACGGTTCACAACTTGTGTGTGTTCTTGGTAAAATTATTCACATAAGGCCTGACTTTTGTATTGGTATGACTTTTATTAGTGAAACCGAATTTAAAATTATTCACAACTTAAAGATATTCCTTCAAGACTAAGAAGTAAGTAAATCCCAAGATCGAATTTAAATAAGTTAAGAATACTTTTAATTAAGGTTTTTGAATTATATATGGAAAATAAGAATTAGTAATGTACATTTGCTAATTAAAGATTTTCCAAGGAGATTTCGATCACTATTTTTGGACAGTGCATTCACATGAATTATGAAAACCGAATCTGGTGGAGTAATGAAAATATCTTGAGAATATTTTCGGTTTTGGAAATTCCTTGGTGTCCAAACTTCCTTGTATATAAATACTTTGAGGTTGCATTTCTAGCAAACTAATCCTACGTAACCTAGACTTCCTATATTGTCTTTGTTACTGGTGAGGCGCCTATCGGAGAGGATAGTAATTTAATTAGGTGAAATCTCTTACGGCCACTTAGTTTAAAGTCTTCTTTGGGATTGAGAAACTCTAGCGCGACCCGTTGGTGGGAAACTAGATATTGCGGTTTATCTTTAGTTTTCTTATTGATTTGATTGACTAACGGAGGTTGAATCTTGATTGCACCTAGTTTGTTTATGCTTGAGAACCTTCTCTTCTGATATAAGATTCACTCAAACTAGTTCAAGGTTTCGACAGGGATATTTAAAATTTTGTTAGATCTAAAGACGATCTTGTGATAATCCATTGTTAACAGACTCTATTATGTGTGTAATTGATCATAAGAGATTCAAGTGATTGTGTGCAGGTGTTTATTGAAGATCTAAGAAGATTTAAAGACAAAGAAGATATTGAAGATTTCTTACTTGGTGTTTTTATAATCTTCGGTGTGCATAATACTTGTTTGGGAAAAAGAGGATCCAATTAATAATCGTTTTATCCTTGTGGTAGATTGGATTGATTAATTGAGGAATATCGACATCAACATATATAACTTGGTTGAAGAGTGTTGTTGGCTTAATCTTAGTGATTGCCTTTTGGTGATTTAACGTAAGATAGATCTTGGAACCTGGCAAAGGAGTTTATGTTAAGATAAACAAAGGAACATTTGCGCAACTCATATCACTTGGTTGAAGAAAGTTTATACCAAACAGATTTGTTGTTCCTTTACTGTTTAGAATACGATCCAAAGGAATTGGTCCAAGTACGTGACTTGTTTACAGGTTGGAGGCGTAGGAATACTGAGGGAACTAGGTGAACTATAGGTTTAGTTGCTTGGTCTCAACTATACGAAGTTGTCTTATTTTGTATAGCGGCTTAATTCTGAGAGTATTCAATTTTGGACTAGGTCCCGGGGTTTTTCTGCATTTGCGGTTTCTTCGTTAACAAAATCTTACTGTGTTATTTACTTTATATTTCTACATTATAATTGTTTTATTATAATTAAAGTAAATTACACAAACATTAATTCCTATTTACTTGATACGTGAATCCTATTGAGTTTGATTAGGTTCGAACCTTTGTATCAAGTAAACACACTTTGTTGTTGTATTGTCTCGACTCAGTCCATAGACAATCACTTTCGGGGAAAGGACTTGTAGGAAGGAAAAGTTATAGCTTGAGGTATATTTGGGGTACCCTCGCCTTTTCAATTGGTATCAGAGCAGGCAAACACGAAAAGATCTAAAAAATATATGTTTGATGCGATCCAACCTATAAGATATAGGTCAAAGTAAAGTTAATCGAGAGCGAAAAATAAAGAAAGACTCATTTAACGTATCGCAAGAAGGTTTTGATTTTAAGAAATGCTTAAAAGGTGCTTCTTCATGTTATACTTGATCTTCTGAGAATAAGTCTGAAGGTTCTCTACAGGAGATTAAGTTAAGCCATGTATTTGTAATCAATGATTCAGACTCCGAAAAATCTCTTTTTGATAACAAGATATCTTTGAGTTCTATATTGGAGATTTCTGATGAAAGATCAAGTGTAAAAACTTCTGAACTAAATGAATGGAACAAATAATTTCTTATTTGTTCTAATGATAGAACGAGATTTAACTTTAAAGTTTCAAAATCTGGATGAAGAGCATAACTTGCTTAAAGAAGAATATTCACAAAAATTACTTATTTACTAAAAGGTAATTGAAGAAAATCAGGATGCCTTTAAAGCAATTAAAATTGATTGTGAAAGGACGAATCAAAATCACAAGAAGCTTAGCGAAGATATTTCTCATCATATTTAGGGTCTTGAAGAAAAACTTGTTGAATCTGATGCAAGGTTTAACTCTCAACAAAAAGGTTTTGAAGAGAAAGAAGGCGTATATCTCTCACGAGAAAAAAAACCTTGAGCCTGATCTAGCTAGTTCTCTTGATAAAATCAAGACATTGGAAGAAGAAATTTTGAAACTTAAAAAGTTCAATGTTAGCTCAAACAATTTAACCTCAATTTTAGAAGCAAGTAGAAATCATCGTGATACACGAGGATTGGGCTATAAGGGAATAGATGCTTCAAATATTAACAAAGAGGTAAAATTTGTTAAAGCTACTAATTCTTCTCGACCAAAGGCTTCCATTGTTGACAAAAGTGATACTATTTCTTGTAAAGATGTAAACCCAGTCAAGCCTAAGGATTGTGTTCAACTAGAAGCAATCAAAAAGACTACTTATGCTAATAAAGGAACAAAGTTGAACAAGGATAAGAATAAGAAGAAGAAGAAGAAAACTCGTCGAGCTCCAAAGCAAGAGGATCCACAAAAAGGTAACACTAAAACCCATACTTCGTATATTTATACTAAGCATTGTTATTATTGTGGTAATAAAGGACACTTGCAACGGGGATGCAAAGTTCGTAAGATGCAAGATGCACTTTCTATTGTATCAACTGAATTTGCTAAGTTTTCTCCTCATAAGAACTCAGATCGGTATTGTCCTAAGTCTAGGCAAAATAATTATTATAATGATAGTTCAAATTTTGCATATCACTCGTCAAGGTCATTTCATAAAAGACCCAATTATACAAAGACATGTGACTTTTTAAATGCAAAAACAAGATCTGATGTTCCAAATTGGAGAAAGGGTGTTTCGCAAAATATTCAAAAGGACATTGATCCTAGTGGTATGAAGGATAAAGCTTATCATGCGAAACCCAACTCTAAATGGGTTCCTAAGTCCTCCATAGACAAGAAGGGACCAAAAGTTAGTCACAAGAATGACTCTCAGCTGTTAATTGTTGGTGACAATAATTACAAGAATCTTTTTGAAAGGCTAAAGAAATAAATTATGTCTGAAATCTCTTGTACTAGTAAAGGTTGTGATAATGAGAATCTTCATCACAAGTCAAAGAAGAAAAACAAGAGATGGAACAAGAGAAAACAAACCAAGCAAGAGGTCAAGAATGATTCTGTCTTAGTCACTCGTGACAAACAAGACAAGACTGAACTTAACACAACCTAGTTGTGTTAGAATGTGCATGCTCACCTTGGTGCTCAATTTTGAAAGGTGGGGAATCACATGAAACTAAGCACATGATCTCTCGATTATTATTTGACTAATTAACATCTTTAGGAGATTTCTTTTCTTTTATACTCATACTTTCTCTATCTATGTTTTGGTTTTGAAAGAAACGGTAATTGTGAGTTTATGATGTTGATACCTACTAATCATACATGTGTAGCTCTTGATTTTGTGGTCAAAACGATCCAAAAATCACTGAATTCGAACATCGTATGTTAAAGTTATGTCAAAAACGGTTTAGTGTTGTGATTCATCACAAGTAACACTTGGGGGAACCGATCCTATGGAGAGGTCCCCATACGAAGAAGTGTAAAACTGTTTTTCCCATAACTTCTTCGTCCGAACTCGGAATAACCTCATTCATTTTGCGTTGTTTTTGCAATTCAATTCCCTACAAGATAGAGTTAATTGCAATACTTGATTCTTTGTTGAAAATTTATGGTGTATTGCATTTGTGTTTATGGGATGTTTGATTACGGTTTTCATGACCCTAATATTCGATCTCATAATATGTTGTGTACCCTTATGGTTTGGGTGACTTTTTTATTTAGCGGGATTAAGTTCTAGCCCAAGTTGGTAGGCTTTATAAAAGGATCATGAGGGATTCCTGTAGAAACAATATGTGAAAAAGTCACAATATGTTGAATCAGTTTTGGTTTAGCATAAAAGCATATGTGTTTCGACGGTTTTCAACTTTTGCTTTCAATTGTTAAAACCAATTTTCAACCTTTCTCTGGTAAAGTTTGGTTGTTGTTATTCTTTTGTTTGTGGCATGAGAATGACAACATGATGATATTTCGATATCAATTCTCCCGGAAGAAGAAAGCGATTGAATCATATTTGGAGAAGTTGGATGCGAAATTGAGGTAATAATCTTGTTAGTTAATTGTTTTCCTGTTTTAATAAAAGCCTATTTTTATTTGATATATATATATATTGCTTTTGCTTAAAAGAAATTGTTGGTACAATTGATGTGTTTATTCCATTATGATTGTATGGATGTGTGTGTTATTCAATTGTTTCCGGTTAAGTAAAACTTTTGCTATCTTGCTTTGTTTGTGTGATATCAATAGTTTAGACTTACAAAAGTTGGTGCAATTGAGGTGCTTTAATATTATGTTGATTCAATTGCTTCCAGTTAAGTAAAACAATTGTTACTTTGCTTTATTGTGTAGTATGAATTTTTTAAGCTTACAAAATTTTGGTGCAATAGTGAAACTATGGTTTGTATGTTATTTCTATTGTATCCAGATGAGGTGAATAATTATGCAAGTTGATTTATTGGTTTGTATGAATTATTTATGGCTTAATAAATGAATATATTGACGGGACGAGTTGTGTAGTCCAATTCGATTCCGGATAAGCTAAGCTAATTCTGATCTTAGTTAGACTTATCAAAGTGGAGGTTTCGGTTATTCAAGTCTAATCGAAAGCCTAAACAAGGAAATGCTAGTTAACTAACCTAGTATTTAGCTTGTTTGAAATCTAAAGGTCTAAGTTATATGGATAATTAGAACCTGATGAGAAAAATGGATTTTATCTTTGTTTTGGTCTTATCGAATGAAGCGGTTGTATTTATACAATCGGTTTAGCAAAGGAACTAAGTTTCTTAGTTGATTTTTGATTTGCTAAACTAGTTGGGAAAATTGCTTTGGGAAATTATTTCCATGATAACATATTAAAACGTAATTACTTGTAGTTTCGGTTTTGATATTGGTTATCAAAAATGGTGTGTAAAACCCTCGTGCTTGACTTAACAGGTTGCAAGTTTATTCTTGAGATTTGTAAGATCCTTTTCGTGTTGTCCATTGTTTTTTCTTTGCTTTGTCATTTTTTTGAGAAAAATGGGGAGAAATATATGGAGTAAACAGGTGATGCTAGAGTCAATCTATGGTTTATTGGTGTCACTAGGCAAGAGGACGATGGTGCTTGAACGTTTATCTAATGAATGAGGAAAAATACAGACTAAGGGGTAGTAACATATCATATGAATGGGATAACAAAGATGTGCGGATTGAATATCTACCTAGATCACCTTTAGGGGGAGTATAAGCTTTGTTATTATAGTGCAGCTGCTGTATTTTTGAGGATTGAATGAATGCAGGTTATGTGTTGTGGATTCAGAATCAAGCGTATGTATAATGGATTATTATAATTTGTTTATCCATATGATTGTAAGAGTTTTGTACTAAAATTGACAAAGGGGGAGATTGTTATAGCATTGCTCGGTTGAACCCACCAAGCATTGGTATGTCAAGTTTGGTTGTCATATTTTAGTGAAGCAAAACTCATTTAAGAGTCGCTTGATTTATATGTACTAGAGTTAACTTCGTATAGGTTAGCTTGAAAGTATTAGGATGAGACATTACAAGTATTGCGAAGACTTGAAGATGTGAAGAAGAAGACGGAGCTACAACAACAACATAATCCTTCCACTCGAGGTTAGTGATATTTTACTTGAATTGTTTCATTCCCTAACATATCTTTCAAGTCGTGCATATTGAAAGCATAAAATTGCGAAGCATGAACACTCTAGATAGACATAGTATTAAGGAATACAATATGAAGTTTCTTGCTTAACCATTAAACTTTGTATATAAGATATCAACATAATCGTATGAATGCTATTGTGATTATGTATGGGTATGAGGTGAGGATTTCATCCTAGGGAACAATGTTTACATGTGTTTTAAGGAAGTAAGTTCATGATACGTGCTGTGAACCGAAAGGGAAATCGCCAGGCGCTATTGAGATTGTTCTTCATTGCATATCTTATGAACGACCAATATGTGTGATGTATATAACCGTTCACAAACCGTTCACAACTTGTGTGTGTTCTTGGTAACACTATTCACATAAGGCCTTACTTTTGTATTGGTATGACTTTTATTAGTAAAACCAATCTTAAGTAATCACATGGGGTATGATCGGGTTGTGTATGTCTGAACTTATTACTGGGTAGAGGGGAACCGATCCTAGTAAGAGGTGCATTGCATCACAAGGGGTAACCTATCCATGTATGAGGTGCAACAAGGTTTATGGAAGAAAAGAGAACCGATCCTATGAACATGTGCGGCAAAGTTTTGGAAAGGGGGAACCGATCCTATGAACATGTGCACCAAAGTTTTGGGAAGGGGGAACCGATCCTATGGACATGTGCAGTGCATACAAGTTAGATACTATATATATGTGGGGAATCGATCTTAGTACCTAGTCAGCCATTTCTTTGGTAAACTAGTGTAACTATGCACAGTACTCACATGGAAACCCATGGGATGTGATTGAGTGGAACTTGATCAATCACATAGTTCTTGAAAGTCAGATGAACCAATTCTAAACTTGTTTGGAAGTGTGGTAAATCGGTTTCAAGTGAGCAAGCATGGTAAATACTTGCAAGAGTAAGATGTCGACACTCTTTTAACATGGTGCAGTAATGCTTATTCTATTTTGTTCAAAGATATTCCTTAAAGGCTAAGAAGGAAGTAAATCCCAATATCGAATTTAAATAAGTTAAGAATCTTTTTAATTAAGGGTTTTTAATTATGTATGGAAAATAAGAATTAGTAATGTGCATTTGCTAATAAAATATTTTCCAAGGAGATTTCGATCACTATTTTTGGACAGTGCATTCACAGGAATTATGGAAACCGAATCTGGTGGAGTAATGAAAATATCTTGAGAATATTTTCGGTTTTGTCAATTCCTTGGTGTCCAAACTTCCTTGTTTATAAATACTTTGAGTTTGCATTTCAAGCAAACTAATCCTGCGTAACCTAAACTTCCTCTTTTGTTTTTATTACAAGTGAGGCGCCTATCGAAGATGAGAGTAATCTAATTAGGTGAAATCTCTTACAGCCACTCAGTTTAAAGTCTTCTCTGGGATTGAGAAGCTCTAGCGCGACCCGTTAGTGGGAAACTAGATATTGCGGTTTATCTTTTGTTTTCTTATTGATTTGATTGACTAACGGAGGTTGAATCTTGATTGCACCTAGTTTGTTTATGCTTGAGAATTTTCTCTTCTGATATAAGATTCACTCAAACTAGTTCAAGGTTTCTATAGGAATCTTTAGACTGTTATTAGATCTAAAGATAATCTTGTGATAATCCATTGTTAACAGACTCCGTACTGTGTGTGATTGATCACAAGAGATTCAAGTGATTGTGTGCAGGTGTTTATTAAAGATGTAAGAAGATTTGAAGACAAAGAAGATATTAAAGATTTCTTACTTGGTGTTTTTATAATCTTTGGTGTGCACAATACTTGTTTGAGAAAAAGAGGATCCAATTAATAATCAGTTTATCCTTGTGGTAGATTGGATTGATTAATTGAGGAAGATCGGCATCAACACATATCACTTGGTTGAAGAGTGTTGTTGGCTTAATCTTAGTGATTGCCTTTGGATGATTTAACGTAAGATAGATCTTGGAACCTGGCAAAGGAGTTTATGTTAAGATAAACAAGGGAACCTTTGCGCAACTCATATCACTTGGTTGAAGAGAGTTGATACCAAACAGATTTGTTGTTCCTTTAATATTTGGAATACGATCCAAAGGAATTGGTCCAAGTACGTGACTTGTTTACAGGTTGGAAGCGTAGGAATACTGAGGGAACTAGGTGAACTATAGGTTTAGTTGCTTGGTCTCAACTATACAAAGTTGTCTTATTTTATATAGCGGCTTAATTATGAGAGTATTCAATTCTGGACTAGGTCCCGGGGTTTTTATGTATTTGCGGTTTCCTCGTTAACAAAATCTTGCTGTGTCATTTACTTTATATTTCCGCATTATAATTGTTTTATTATAATTAAAGTAAATTACACAAACGTTAATTCCTATTTACTTGATACGTGAATCCTATTGAGTTTGGTTAGGTCTGAACCTTTGTATCAAGTAAATACACTTTGTTGTTGTATTGTCTCGATCTAGTATCCATAGACGATCACACAAAGTGTGAACTTATTTGTTGTATTGTCTCGACTCAGTCCATAGACAATCACTTTCGGGGAAAGGGCTTATAAGAAGGAAAAGTTATAGCTTGAGGTATATTTGGGGTAACCTCGCCTTTTCAACAACTATAGTAGCAGGAAATCCCACACTACACCCCTCACAAGAATTCATAATAATCAACACATCTTTTAAAGATTACGAACAACACTTTTATTAATTGATTCACAAAAATGTTACAAGAAGTGGAAGAAAACAAGAATAAAATCGCTCTTTAAACTTTCTCTCTCCTAAATGACTTGCTCAACACTCGAAAAAGATCTATCCTCTCTCTACGCTTGTTCAACTCTTTATATAGGGAATTACATAGTGGATGACAACTAATCTGTCCTTTATTTTAGGATCTGACTTGCGATATTCTCGCAAGAGTTTTATTGTCAATCTTTGCAAGCACTATAATTATCGCAGAGTCATCACACTTTTCTCATGTTTCTGCAATCGTCATCTATTACGTCATTCTTCAAATTATTCTGCGACGCTCGTAATGTGTTGTTGATCAAGCTTCGCAAATGTGTCATTCTTGCGATATTCTGATCATACATCTTGCATCTTCTCTGCGAAGGAGAGAATGTCATTAGAAATTGTTCTTCAAAATGTCGCGGCTGTTCATCTTTTCTTTCAACTTATTTTTCTATCGACAAGGTTCCGTGAATTAAGCATAACCGTCAACACGTGTTGAATATTTCTTTAATTACTGGCACGTTTTACCACTAACCGGTCATCTTCCTTTGCCTATTTAAAGTGGGATCTGGGAGAAAGATAATTTCCTTATTTTGTTTCGTCTTCATCTTCTTCATCCTCATATCCTCTGCAAATTTTCATCGTCTGCAATTTTCCTTTCTTATCAAATTCATCTTCCTGCTACTGTTCTTCTCTACTTTCATGGAATATCCAAGGTTGGTTTCCCTTCTTTTGCTGAAACTGATTTTATTTTACTGAATTCATCTTGTTTGTTCTTTGTATAATTCCCATACTGTTTCTGTTTCAATAAAAGCTCTTTCAGTACTAAGTTTACAGTTCAGAACCCTAATGCTCCCAAAAGTTCGCAACCCAAGGTTTATGCGAGAAAAGAAAAGTCTGCGAATGACAAGGTAGTAAGAAACATGGATCTTTTTAAATAACAATATTATTGCCTTTTTTTCTTATCTGAATTGTGATTCGCAGGGTGATGGGGATGCCACTAAACCTACCTAGAAATCTCGCAAACCTAAGACTGTTGATTTTTATGTTTCTTTTCCCAAACCTTGTCTTTCAACTTCTTCTTCCCAAACTGAACCTTGTTTGTGAAAATATCGTAATAAGCTCTCAACAACATGTTGCAAATGAAATCTCTTCCTCCCCCGCAACCAATAATTCTCAAGTTCCTTCCACCATAATCTCAACCATTGATCTGCCTCACTCCTTACCCTAAAATGATGTCTCTTTACCAAAGGATGACGATCGTCAACTTTCTATTGTTACTACCTCTTCATCTGAGTCTCTCCCTTTCTCTAAAGAAACTGCGGACGGAGTAGCTCTTGCCTTAAAGGTATTATCTGATCTTTTAGTTGATGCCAAGAAATCACCTATGGACCCCGTCAAATCTGGTGTTTGCAAAATTTTAAGTAAATATCTTGGTCCTGATAGGACATCTTCGCAAACATCCTTAAAGAAGAAAGTTGAAGTCTTGAATGAGAATCCTCACCTTGAAAAGTAGAAGTTTCAAAATGCTTCTTTGGACTGCGAACTTCTTCGCAAGAAAAATAATGAACTAAAAGGTATGAATTTATTTTCTTCGTTCTTAACTTCCCTCTTAACAAATTTGCTCATTTCATACTGTTCATTCTTAAAGGCTTTTTTCACTTGTTAAGCTTTAAACCAGAAACGAATAATTGAGAGATTTCAGTCTTAATCTGCCGCTGAAGAAATTCGCGTTGATAGAGATAGTTGGATGGATCAATATAACAGATTAGATAATCTTCATACATATTATGTTGATCAAATAGATAATCTTACCAAAGAGAATACTCAATTAGTTCAAGAGCAAAACTCATTAAGCAGCGAAATAACTCGTCTCTCTTATTCTTTGACTAAAGCTAACTTAGAGATGGAAACTTTATCAGATTAAAATAGAACTCTTTCTCAGGAAAAGTGAACCCTTTTAAATATGGTGGCGATCACTTCGCAGAAACTAAGCGTTCTTCAAAAAGTGTTTGATAATCAAGAACAATCTCTTCATTCGCTGAAAAATGAACTTAAAGAAGTAAATGAATTATCTATTGCTGAGAAAATACACTCATTCAAGGTAGAATAACTTTAAGTGTAAAGGCCAATCAGCTTCAAGAACAATATTCCAAATTAGAAGAATCTCACTCTTTACTTGCGAAGGAAAACACTTTTCTCATTTATAAAGAAAAGAAATTAAAATCTCGTCTGAAAGGTCTAGTTGGAGATAAATTTGATGATTCCATGAATCATTGGGAGAATACTTGCTTGGCACAAGTTCAAAATCTAATATCTCAAAAGGAAGTTTTTCATTTTGACTGCCTCAGACATCTTTCTTTTTTTAAACTTCTTTGCGATATTTCCCTTGCGAGGTGTTCGCCTGAATAATTTTTGTTTTTATCTTTCACAGAATCTGAAAGAAAGCTTTAGTCTTCCATTTCTACTTTGTACTCTAAACTTGCCAAGGTTCGCAAAGAAAATGGTTTGCTCGCTGCTCATCTTGCCCGTTCTCTCGATCGAGCAGAACGAAAGTATGGTTATCTTGAATATTTCAAAGACATGGAGATTAGAAACCGTGACAGAGCTTTCCTTCGCCAAGCTCATCTCAGTGCTGAAGTTCTTATGAATGAGATTCTGTTGTCCAAATCTCTTTCTCATGTATCACTCAAACCTTTGGAAGTAGACGAAGATGAAACTCCTCGTGCTGGTGATAGTGACTTTGATTATGAAAGTGGTGAAGAAAGTGTTTCCCTAGAAGTTTTAGAAGAAGAAGAAGAAGAAATCCCTACTAAAAAAGGAGATGCTGGTGATGAGCCAAATTAAGAAGAAACGAGAGTCGACCAAGATAATGAAAACACTGGAGAAGATGATAAAGTTGGTGGAGATGATAAGATTGACGAAGAAGATAAAGCTGGTGAAGAAGATATTGAAGTCTGAGTTCTATCTTTATATTTTTGAATTACTCTTTCTCTTCTTGCGAACAATGTACTTTGGACCTCTTTTGGAATAAATTTTGCTTTTGGTATTTTAAGAACTTTGCGAAAAATAACTTGCAAGAGATAACTTGCGAGAAAGATAATGACATATTATTTATTAATTCCCATACTTTCCTATCATTATCTTTCTTGTGATGAATGATTTGCATAAAAAATAGTTAGTATTTATAAATCTTGTGTGGTCTTATTTTTCCTTCCTAGTTAAAGGTCTTATTTTGCCATCTTTTCTCTTTGCGACAAAATCACAGGACATTTCTACACTTTCATGTAGGAACCCATTGACCTTGCCTTAAATTTTTGTTCTTTGTATTTTTGCTGCGATAATATGGCAGGCCTAAAATTTCTTGTGAAATTAAATCCCCATGACATTGTCGTCTTGCGACGAATTCACAGGACGTCTTTATACTTGCATGTAATGACACATTGATTTCGTCTTATCTTCTCTTCTATATTATTGCCTCTTCAGGAATGTTGCACAAATATGACAAGTCTTAATACTCCCGTGAGTAAAAAGTCTCATGACATTTGCGTCTTAAGACACTTATCAGCTCCCTAATGGAGGGTGCCGCCCTTATCTTCCCACCGGTTGCCCTTTTAAGGAGACATACTTCTGCCATACAAGACTAGCTCCTCCCATCCAGTCTTAACAACAACCAGTTGTGTTCGCAGCCTCTTATCCCTTTTTCCTATATGGCTTATGGTTACGAGACTGCACCCTAAGTGGGGTTTTCTTCGGGCCGAGTGCATCATAGCCAAGACTTACCAAGAATGGCCAGGGTAGTTTCATATGCCTCGGGCACTCTTTGGCTCAACCGTGTATCTATGCGCCTTGGTCATACTATGCACCCCTTAGGATAGCTCTTATTACCTTAGTCACCCAACTCAAGTCATATGCTCAAGTTGAGAATCCAAAGTGTCTCTCCTGGATAGGCTTTCATTGACCCCAAATCTTCATGACTCAGGTTCCAGCAGCGGTGTAACCTTATCGCTAATCCATGCAACAGATACCACCTTCTATGACGTACTTTAGGTCTTATATTTTTCTCTTGCGAAATTTTATTCACGAACTAGGGTGTACACCATAAAGGTTCGTCCCATTCTGGATCTTAAATGATCATTTCTTGCGAAATTTTTGCACTTTTTTTTTTTGATCTTGGATAATCTCGCAGTGATTTTTTCATAATTTTTTTTTTGTTAATACTTACTTTGTTGCATCATACATCATTTCATCAACTAGGGATTCTCAAAGTTCTTCACGGGTAATATCTCTTTAAATATAGTCTATTCCATGGTCTACCAAGTCTTTGACCAACATCTTTACCCTCTGGATCCATCAATTTGTATTCCCCTGTTCCAATTATCTCTTTTATAATGTAAGTCCCATCCCATTTTCTCGCTAATTTTCCACCACCTTCTCGCTGATAATTTGGCGTCTCGCGAAGGACCAAATCACCTGGATGAAATTCACGTGGTTTGACACGCTTATTGTATTCTCGTGTTAATCTCCAATTATAATTCTCCATATGCTGTAAAGCTTTTTCTATATTCTTTTCTAATTCATCCAATTTTCTTAAGATCATGCCAGCACTAAGATTCTTCTCCCAAGATTCTCTTTTTGTTGTGGGAATAACAACTTCTGTTGGTAATACTGCCTCAACCCTATATGTTAGACAGAAAGGTGACACTCCAATGGCTTCTCGCCTAGTTGTGTTGTATGACCATACTGCGTTATGTACTTGTTCGCACCATGCTCTATGATGTCCCTCTAACTTCTTCTTTAATATATCTACGATTGTCTTATTTGTTGCCTTTGCTTGCCCATTAGCCCGTGGGTATGAAGGAGTAGATTTACCACATTTTATCTTAAATGCATTAAGAAACATTTATATATTCTACCCTTCAAGTTTCTTACCATTATCAGATACGAACCGTGCTGGAATTCCAAATCTGCAGATGATATTTTCAAAAATGAATGTAAATACGTCTTTGTCGCGAATATGCTGTACCGCTTTTACTTCTGCCCATTTTTTGAAATAATCTGTTGCGACAATTAAGTATCTTTTTTTTTCCAGATCCTAGTACAAATGGTCCCACAATATCTAAGCCCCACTTTCCAAAATGTCACACACTAGTTGAGGACGATAAGGGTGCTCCAGGTGCATGTATTCTCTTTCCATATCGGTGGAAATCTTCGCAGCGCCTTGATATTTGTTTTGCATCTTCATGCATATATGGCCAGTAATAACCTTGCATTTTTTCTCTATATTCCAAATATCTTCCTCCGATGTGGTTGCCAGCATATCAACTATGCAGCATTTTTAACACTTTATCTCCTTCTTCTCGTGTCAAACATCTAAGTGATGGTCCATTAAATGATTTTCTATACAATATCCCATATCTTAATTCATAATTTGTTGTACAGATCTTTAATTTATGTGCTTCCAATCTGTTTCTTGGTATTTCCCCTCTCGTTAAATATGCATGGAGTTCTGCTCTCTAATCTACGATATTGTCTTTTGCCCCTTCTTCACCACCTTCTACTATCATTACATCTACCTATTCTTCTTCTTTTTTATTGATTGATGGCGATAAAAGTGTCTGTATCTTTATGCATCTCGCAGTTGGATCTGTCATCATGCTTGAAATGAAAGCATAAGCATCTGCGAGCCTATTATCCTTTCTTGATATATGCCTCCATTTTATTCTTGGAATTTTCGCTGACAATTCTTCAACAAGTTTTTTGTATTTCTTAAAAGATGGTTCACTAGTTGTGTATTCCCCTTTTATCTGACGAATGACTAGCTGCGAATCACTGGTAATTCTAGCATTTTCTAATTTCATTTCTATTGCGAATTTTAGAGCATGTACCACAACTTAATATTCTGTTTCATTATTAGTGGATGCAAACTCCAATCTGAATGAAAAATCCATCTTCATTCCCTCCGGCGAGATTAAAACAATTCCAATTCCATTACCTTCCCCATTAGAGGATCCATCCACCAATATTTCTCATCTATTTGGTTCTGTTAACAAGTCTTTTGGATCTCCATGCTCTTCTTCTATATCCATCATATCCTCCACAACTTCATCATCTTCTAAAGGAAATTCTGCAAAAAATTCCGCGACAACTCGTGACTTTGGTGAAGATAAAACTTCATATTTAATTTCGAAATGTCCTACTTGCACATTCCATCTCTCTACTCTGCCTGATATTTTTGAGTTTTTCATTACTGATTCAATTGGTACCTTTGTTAACACTTTAATTTTATGTGCCTAGAAATATATGCGAAGTTTAAAGGTTGCATAAACCAATGTTAGAATCAGTTTTTCAATCTTAGAATAATTTCTTTCTGCGGTATTGAACGTCTTGCTGATGTAGTAAATTGGTTTTTCAACTCCTGCGTCTACTCGCAATAACACAACACTTAATGCATGCCAAGTTGTCGCAAGATATATTAGCAGCTCTTCTCCCGGTTCTGCCTTTTGTAAAATAGAAGTATTCGCTAGGTATTCTTTTATTCCTTGAAAAGATTTTTCACATTCATTTGTCCACCTGAATTTTGTTCCCTTTTTTAGTATACTGAAGAAATGCTTACATTTGTCAGATGATCGCGAGATGAACCTTCCCAGCGAAGCTAAGAGTCCATTTAACTTTTGCACATCTTTTATTATAGCTGGTGTTGGAATATCGCGAACTGCTTTCACTTTTTCTGGATCAACTTGTATTCCTTCCTTGGATACAATTTATCCTAAATTTTTTCCTGACACAACTCCAAAAATGCATTTTTATGTATTCACCTTGATATTAAAATGCCGCATATGTTCAAAAATCTCCCTCAGATCTTGTACATGGTTTTTAGCTTCTTTAATTTTTATCAACATGTTATCTACGTACACCTCTAATGTTTTGTGTATCCACTTTGCGAATACCTTCTCTACCATCCTTTGATATGTTGCTCATGCGTTTCGCAAACCAAATGGCATTTTTGTATAACAATATAATCCTCTTGGAGAGAAAAAAACAGTATGTTCTTGATCTTCTTCGGCGAGAGGAATCTGGTTGTATCCTTTATACCCATCTAGGGAATATATTTTATCATTTCCTGCCGCTGATTCGACTATTTGAGGTATATCTGGTAATGGAAAGCTGTCTTTATTACAAGCTTTGTTTAAATCAGTAAAGTCTATGCAAATTCTTATCCCATTATTTTTCTTTGGAACCACAACCATGTTTGCTATCCACGCCGAGTATTTTGCTTGTCTTATGATTCCTGCATCAAGCATTTTCTGCAGTTCCTCTTTTATTTTGGGATCGTAAGTTGTTGCGATTTTTCTTATCCTCTGTTTAAATGGTCTTGTGTCTTTGTTGATCTCCAATTTATGACATGCAACTGATGGATCTATTCCAGGAATTTCATTCATGTTCCATGCGAAAATTTCTTTATATTCTCACAAGGGACTGATGGTTCTTTCTTCCTCGTCTGTGTCCATTTTAGTTCCAATCTTCAGCATTTTAGGTTCTTCTTCAGTTCCAATATTTACTTCTTTTGTTGGTTCTGCTACAGTGTAACTTGCTTCAGGTTCTCCCATTGGTGTTGGTTCTTTTATAATTTTTGCTGGTTTATCTCCTTCCTGCGAAATTTCGCTGGCATTCCTTTTTCTTCTTCTGCTCTTATCGTGTAGACTATAAACTCCT